>OY288245.1:707500-2106006 GCA_958450325.1 Agrostemma githago | reverse complement strand
AAAAATTAAATCAAATTAACTACTGTATGTTCATCCTACTGTTTACAGCCAAACTCGTGTACACGTGAAAACCGCGTCAATTCAAGGGTAAAAAAGTTTAGCGAAAAGAAACTCGTTCCATGTATCTTGAAGCCCCGGCAAACACCAATGAACACAATCGGCATAACTTTTGGGGTCGGCCACCTGCTGTGGAGTCAGAGGACTCCACTGTTTCTTGTAGATTTGGGTGTGTGCATCTTTCCTGTAACCTGATAACTGAGTGATGTTCAGGAATGAAATGGGAACCTTGGTTGTACTGAATTCTTCGCCTATGACTTTCATCACGCTTTTCCTTGAATCCGATCCCAGTATTCAGGATCGTCTATCATTTTAGTTTCGTTGTAGCAGTTGTTACCGGGTTCTCCTCCCCAATCTTCGCTTCTGTCAAAATATCGACAAAAAAATTGTTTCATCAACACCTACTAGTTTAGGCCGATTGAAACTGAAACATTTTGCTGTGAAACGGTACAGTCAGTTTTTTTTTTTTTTTCGAAGTTGAAGTGAACTTACTTTCCATGAGTAGGTGACATGCCGGTGAAGAAAACCCTAGTCTTTTTAGGATCCATGTTTCTCTGAACCCAATGCAACATGCTCTTCATTGCCATCCTATAAGCGTCCTCAGTCGAGAGCTCTTCGATTTCCAGCTCCTCATCCTGGAATGATCCTTTCCTGCAGGAAAATAAGCATTCAATCAGTAACATTATAACACGCTTCATTACTCTCAGTGTCGTTAACACAGGATTTTGCAGTACAGGGTAATGCTGTGATTTTCAGGAAACTTATTCATCTCTTTTTGCAGAATGCTATGCTATGAGCATGTCACTGAATTACTGAAAGCATCAGACTGCGCAGTGACTAATCCCGTCTTTAATGACTCGCAGTGTCGTTAACACAGGAATTGTGTTTTGCAGTACAGGCCTACAGGGTAATGCTGTGATTTTCAGGAAACTTATTCATCTCTTTATGCAGAATGCTATGAACCTGTGACTGAATTACTGAAAGCATCCGACTGCGCAGAAGCAATCCACCCAACCCACCAGACCCCTCATTCAGTAAATTGGAATTAAAGAAAAAAAACAGGAGCATTACAAGATTTTCATCTTAAGGCCAGTCATCCACCAGAGATAGGTGTTGAATACCATAATATCAGCGCCTTTCCAGAAATCTCCATGCTTTTTAATCGATCCTTTGCGAACAATTCTGTCAGCAATTCTGTGTACGACTGCATTGTCGGAGTTTGATTCAAGCAAGAAAGGCGCCCAATAGAACTCTATGCTCGCGTTGTACTCCTGAAATATCACAACAGTAAAACTAAATCTCGACCAACTCATTCGACATAACCTTATTATTATCATGAGACGGTTTCATAGAAGAAGTTTGTTTATTATTAACCTTTAATCTGAAAACGGTCAAAGAATCGTAAGAGTCCTCCATCGATTTTTGATCTTCAGGTACCAATCTATGAAGAAGGCAAACCATGGAAACGAACTGACCCCGGTTCAAGGAATCGCCAACGAACAGCATTCTCTTCCCTCTCAAAGCCTCCAACATCATGGTTGCATTGAATCTACAAGTTTATGTTTTACTTCAGATTAACACTTGAAACTTGAAAGCCAAGAGAAATAATAGCAAGTCCCAAACCGGCCCGACACTATGTTTTTGTCGGGCCCAAATGGGCTGGGCTATCATTTTAAGCCCCGGCCTCGGCCCGGACAGGGAAAAAGGCGGGTCAAGTGGTTAACCAAGCCAGGCTGGACCGGGTCAACCTGTTTAGTTGACCAACTTCGAAGATCTAGTCAAGCAGATTTTTTCAAACGTGTTCCAACATGACACACATTACGAAACTTATTAAGCAAAGATTTTACAAGATTACAGTATTTCACTAATGATCGTAAAAATGAGATATCCGCATTTTTACTTTTTAGTTTACCTAGGTAGATCGCAACCATTAGGCTGCCAACGCCAAAATTGATAATCTCGATCAGGACGACCGTGTTGTTGACAAGTTAATTGAGGTTGAATATAGGGGCACTCCCATTCGTCGTACAAGGGTTTGCTCTCGTTATCCCAAACCCACTTCCCCTCGAATATGTTACACCCTTCTTCCGTCTTTCCTACTGCGAATGGTAGCGATTTCTTCTTCTTTCCTCCATCCTTTTTCTCCTTCTTTGAATCAACTACATACAGCATAATTACAAAGACATATTGTCAGAATCTCCAAAGCGTACATTCAACTGAAACGCGACTTTTAATCACAGTGATACCATCTTATAGACTAATATTATCATACACACCCGTGTTTTGATCCTCACATACCCATTTGTACGATTATATTGTCCATTTCTACTAATTCAATTCAACGATTCTACCTAATGAATGTATATCCAGAATCGCAATTTGGTCGATTTTGATCGAACCAGCCGTCATTTTACGTAGGGTCAAGTGAATTTGATTTCAGGAATAATTGTAGTGGTTGTGTGACTTGCTTCATGGGTCCACGATACGTCGATACATGACAATGTAAACAACTTGGTTGTCACCTAAATATAGTAACGCACTAACTCTTATCCACGACCTTCATTATTCCATTCAACTCTTCCCACTCTTTTTTTTCCCGTCAAATTTTGTAACAAACTTGTGACGAGTCAAATAATATTCTACATCATTCCAAACCTTATTTTTATTAAATGGTATTATTTGACACATCATCAACTTGTGATAGATAATATAAAAAAATAAAAATAAATAAAAATAAAAAAAATAAAAAAAAATCGAGCAAAAAAAAGTAAAGGTTAATCTTACGGAGTAGTAAATACGTTGTAATCAGTCTCCGTCTCTTTGTATTTTAGCCTTAACCGTTGGTTTACTTTGTACGGAGTAATTAGTAAAGCTAGTTATGTTCATTGTATTTAGGACTCTACTCGGCTTTACTAATTACAAAGAGACGGAAACTAATTACAAGGTACTTACTCAGAATAAACTCCACCTTATCCAATAATTTTGTGATGAGGTAGTTAGTTAAAAAAACTAACCGAAGTGATTATTAGTAACAGAATTACGAGTTAAATCGGAATCAGCAACAACATGATGAAGATTGCTGCTGCTGCTCCGTTGATCAAATCGTGAAGAGAAAGTGCAGGATAAATCTTGACCGTACAAAATTACCACAAAGATAATGAACCCAAGAAGAGTAAAAACAAACGGTGAAATTAGTCGATTTTTCCGGACCGTTGGATTTACATTTACCGTTGCCTTCATCGCCTTGCTTTATTTTCTTGAGAAAACCGGCGGGTGTTTTTTGTGGGCCGGGCGGTTTTTTTTTTTTTGGGGGTGGGAGGGGAAGAAGTTAGTTGGTTGGGTATATGGGGATTATGGAGGGAGGATAATAATGGTTAAAGAGTGTGAAGCAAGTATAATGAGTATGAATTATGAAGGAATAGTTGATTAATGACTTTTATAATCAAGATTTAAAATTAGGTGGATCACATATTTTACCACTTTGCTTTTACTAGGGTTTTTTTTTTGCAAAATAAAATAGGGTGTTCATAAAACGGTTTCAGGTTCAAATTACGTAAGATCAGATGAAAATATAGTAAAAATTAATTCAGTTAGTCTATTAAGAAACGATATCTCATTAAGTTTATTGATAGTGGTATCAGAAGTAATAAAATAGAGTAGTTATGTTTAATAGTTTAAAAGAATCTAATAATCTATTGATAAAAATTATCATAGACTTACTCACTCATAGTCTAAATAGAAGGGGAACCCTTGTTATAAAAATAATTACTAAATGAAATGATTATTTTGAGAGACATAAAATAATAAAAAAGGTATTAATAACAGATAAAGAAATACATAAAAAAAAATGGTCACTCAATAATTGAATGAGAAACCGTCTCTCCATAATTTTTTTTTTGTTATTTTTATAGTTCTTTATATAAATTTTTAAGAATTAATCATGTTTACAACTATAATGATTTAATTTCCACTATTTTTTTTTGGTGCTAATGCCTAATTTGCACCGAATTTTTAAGAATCAATAAAAATACACATTAATAATTATATTATTTAGATGTGCCATTTTGAAGGATTTTTATTTATTTTTCTAATATATAGAGGATTACAAATGTAGAAATAACATCTCGTATATAATTTACGAGTCAAATTTAATTTGTACGGAGTATTGATCGGGTGGAGTACAATATCATTAAATACACTAATGGCCCTCACTTGACTAGCTAAGCTAAGCTAGCTAGCTTTGCAAAAGATTACCATTATCGTTATTATTGTACTCGTATTAATATCGCTAGTTTAATTTCAGTCGTACATGCCTTTACAATAATTAAACAAAAATTATCTTTATCTGTCAAAGTAAATATTTTTTGACCAATCGCAAAATTATAATAGATATATATAATTATCACAAACAAATATTTGTCCGATATTAACTATTTGCTTGCCTTCTAAGCAAAGGGATGGTTGAAAATGAAGTCGAACATCATTAAGTGGTTTAGTACCACACTTAATGGGAAGCATGCAACCAAATATATAGGTGAGGGGTGAATATTATTGTTTCTTGTGTCAATTGTGTGGGTGATATTTCAACATCATTTGTGCTTGGCTTTCTTTGTTTTCACTTCTTCTAGCTACATCATATGTTTCCCTAGCAAGCATACATCAATAATTGAGACGGTTTCACATTAATTGTATTATATATAAATCTCCTATATACAAAACTTAAGAGGTGATTATTAACAATGTAATTATTGGGTGATTGTATATATATTCATATGTGTATTTTATTAGTTTTCCTGTTAATTCATATGGGTTAGCGACAATGTTCTCTCCTCTCATCTAGGTTTTTATTAGTTTTCATGTTTATCGTAATGTATTATGTAATCTATCGATCCCTTAACAATAGAGTATACGCTAATGCGTATGCTCTCCGATTGTTATAGGGTGGTTTGTACTCCCTTGGCAAAAGAAAAAAATGCATTTTGGAGTTACAAACTTACTACTACCTTTTCTTAGTAAAAAAAATACTCGTAAGAAGAAACTGAGTAATTATCATCTAAAACGATCTCACATTGTGTAAGTGTGCAATAGTCTATAAACGTAAAAACATGACTTGTTTATTGATAATAAAGGGATCTTCAGATCCGAATGTATCGTAATTTGTGAAATAAATAGTTTGAAATGGATCGAAGGAACTCGAAAGTATAATAAGTTGAAACTTGATTATCTACACTTTGTTTGGGGCTCCATTAGTTAAGAGCCCATGTCATTTGTTTGGGGCTTGTGAATCAACTAGCCCAAGTTTAAACTTACACTTTCCTATATCTGGCCCTTTGAGCCGTACTTGGGTGCCTTAGTAGGCCTTAGAGGTAGATTTGACAAAATTAACCGATCTGAATGATCCGATTCAAATAACCTAACCTGAACTCGACTCGACATCTGTATTGAAGATCCAAGTTTCACTCGTAATTCCAAACATCAGGTCAACCGGGTCAGTTTTGGGTCGTGTCACTTTCGGGCATGAAATCTCGGGTTGACTTCGGGTTGACCAGGTCATTTTGCATTTGATTTTGCATTCGGGTCATTTTCGAATTTGTTATTTTCAACACATCGGCTCGTTTTTTATAAATAACATTCGGATCAGTTCCTTAGGTCGAGTGGTCGAATGATCGAGTCAAATTACGGATCAAACTTGAATCTTCATTTCGAATATCAGATTGGATTCAGGTTCATGTTATTCGGGTCGGACCGGGTTACTTTTGCAAAATGTCTAACTTGTATAGGGCTATAGCCTATAGGCTAACAAAGCCCTAAACTAAAACCTCATCAAAAATCACTCCTCTAAACCATCAACCGTCGCAAAATCAATGACAACCACCACGACGGCGACGGTCACCACCAACGACGAAAACAACGCACTAACCACCACCGCCTTCTCCGAGCTCAAACCGGCGTTATCAGAACCGGTTCTCGAAGCACTAGACCGGCTCGGTTTTCACCATTGCACGCCGGTTCAAGCCGCCACTATACCCCAGCTCCTCGGTTACAAAGATGTGTCGGTCGACGCCGCCACCGGTTCAGGCAAAACCCTAGCTTTCGTCATACCTGTTGTTGAAATTCTTCGACGATTTTCTTCTCCTATTAATCCTCACAAGGTTTTCTCCTCTCTTTTAATTCCTGTTTTTTTTTAATTAATTTTTTTTTATTGTTTTTACGATTCCGAGAAATTGAAGTTAACTTGCGGTATTTTAGTCAAAGGTAAACAAACGATTGAAACGGAATTATCGGAATTGAAAATTGGAATTTGGAGTCGTTTGGTGGATTGAGGAATGCTTGGAATTCTGGATTAAGTTTGCTGGTGTTGTTTTGTAACGATTTACGATGATTTACTATCGTTGTTACTTACTAGGTGAATTTGAGGTTAGCCGAGTAAATAATTACTGCTCACGTCCCAATCATTTGTTTACCTTTTACGGTTTGGGTGGTGTTCTTTTCAGCTTATCAATGCAGTTCAATCAAGCTCATTTCACTTCCGTTCACTTCAGCAGCATTAGATTTGTTTAGTATGAGCGCATTTCAGCTCACTTTAGTTCAATTTAGTCGAAAGAGGATGTTGCCCTTTTACGGTATTTGGTCTTTGTAGGGTTATTTTAGTCAAAAGTAGACAAATGATTTAGAGGGAGGGAGTAGTGCTTAGAGAAAAAAGCGAAAATTTTGAAGTTGTAACGATTGAGTTTTGTTTATGATGTGTATGATGTGTGATTGGAATGGGGTTATGAATTTGAGCAGTGAGGTGAATCGAGGACTACTTGCCAGTTGCAAATTTGAAATTCAGGAATAAGTTTGCTAGTGTTGTTTTGTAACGATTTACAAGGGATAAATGTGTAGTATTTTCGTTCAACGTGTGTAATGGTAAGTTCGTTGTTGTAATTGACGAGGTGTTAGAAAGGTGAATTGTTCGTAGGGTTGGCTTGTAGCTCGTTTATGTGCTGATCGTGGATGATTTGGCAGGTTCTAGGAGTAATTATCTCACCCACCAGAGAGTTGTCGACACAAATATATAATGTTGCCCTGCCTTTTATTTCGACCCTGCCAAATTTCAAGACTGCGCTTCTCGTTGGAGGAACTGAAGTTAAAGACGATATCAAGAAAATAGAAGAGAATGGGGGAAATGTGTTGATCGGGACACCAGGAAGGTTGTTTGACATCATGGATCGAATGGAAGACTTGGATTTCCGTGATCTTGAGGTATTTTCCTTATCATAATCATCTCTGAGAGTTGTATCTTTCAAAATTAATCACTGTTATTATACTGTCTCCTTTTTCTCATTGAAATTTTGTCGGGTTTTCGCTCATCTTTGGAGTTCATATATGTTTGTATTGCTGAATGTTGCAGATTTTGATTTTGGATGAGGCTGATAGGCTTCTGGATATGGGGTTTCAGAAGCAGTTAAATTCAATTATTTCTCGCTTACCGAAGCTTCGTAGAACTGGTTTGTTTTCAGCAACACAGACAGAGGCTGTTGAGGAACTTGCTAAAGCGGGATTAAGGAATCCTCTTAGGGTTCGGGTTCAAGTAAATACAAAGACAAGCACTTCTAAGACACCCTCTGGCTTGTACATTGAGGTATCTATGCTCATTGAGCTAATTGTGTCTTTCCATTTGTGTTTGAGGCTTTTTGAGTGGCGTATTGGGATACTGCGTCAAAAGATGATGTTTTGTTTCTTGAATTTTTTGCTAAAATGCTACTTTCCTGGTAGGATATCTAAGTCGATATTTTATTTGATAAGTTCGTAATATCTGAAGGGGGTTATTGGTTCGCTCATGCATCCTATTGATATTCTACCTGCTGCTTCTTATTTGTGTTTTTGCAGTACGTGGTGTGTGATGCAGAAAAAAAATCATCGGAGCTAGTTGACCTTCTCATTAAGAATAAATCCAAAAAAATAATTGTGTGAGTGACAATTTACAAATGTGTTTTTCTCAGTAGATTGCCCTTCTAGCCCTAATCAGTTGATGGAGTTGACGTGTGGTTGGTGTCTCTATGCAGCTACTATATGACTTGTGCTTCTGTTGATTACTGGGGAGTAGTTCTCCCACAGCTCGCTCTGCTAAAGGGTCACACGTTAATCCCTCTTCATGGGCAAATGAAACAAGTACGGTGTCAAGGATCTCACTGTGATTCATTTTTAACTGATATAGTTCTGGTAGAGTTAATATTTCTATTATTTTCACATTCTTACATGTTGATACCTTACTTTCCCAGAAAGTTAGGGATAAAGCTTTGGCATCGTTTACGAATCTGTCGAGTGGTGTTCTTCTTTGCACTGACGTTGCTGCACGTGGTTTGGATATACCAGGCGTTGACTGCATTGTGCAGGTGAGTTTATTTGGTTCCTAGGATTTGGGCTTTGTTCTTTGTTGCCGAAATGTTCTTAACTGAACAGAACTAACTCGGCTTACTTGAACTGAACTGAATGGTGCTTAACTGAAGTGATCTAACTCAATTAAATTGAAATTTATGGGGCTGAAGTGAAATGAACTGTTCTTGCGTGATCTTCAGTTTACTGTTATCGTTTTTGGTACATAATTAATGGAGTTAAACTTAAGCACACAGTTTTATCTTTATAATTCATAGCTCAAAATCATATCATGTCCTTTTGGATTGCAGTATGAGCCTCCCCAAGATCCAAATGTATTTATTCATAGAGTAGGACGAACTGCACGATTCGGGAAACAAGGAAGTGCAATCGTTTTCCTGTTGCCTAAGGTAATGTTATGATGTGCTTCATACTTTCATAGCTATACTTCAACGTATTTTCCTAATTGTTTATTTGATATAATAACACATAGGAGGAAGCCTACGTTGAATTTTTGCGTATAAGAAAAGTTCCTCTTCAAGAGAGAGAATGTTCTGATGACGCTGTTGATGTCATCCCGCTGGTGAGCATTCTAATCACTTAATTACATCAAAAATCCAAACTTAAAAGGTTAAAAATATCCCCTCATTTTTGCTTAATTAGCCTTAATCACCTTAGGTAATATTTTAGTAGAGGTTAAAATGACGAGTGAGAGTAAAAATGTTTTCGGCATTTTAACTTTTACAGTACAAGCGTAACTCTAATAATTTACAACACTTTATCTGGTTTCCTCTACTTTAAATCACAAATAGTAGCGTGATCGAAATCTTATACTCCGTATTTCTTGTATGAATTGGATTGTGTCACAAATTGCCATATTTATCTCAGATACGAGCTGCTGCAAAAAACGATCGTGATGTTATGGAGAAAGGACTCCGAGCCTTTGTATCTTTCTTCCATGCATATAAGGAGCATCAGTGCTCCTTTATATTCAGGTATAAAACCCGTTATGAATATTTGTCTACGACTACATCTTATGAATTTTGTGTAAAACTTAAAAGGTGTAATATTTATGTCGATTGTAGGTGGAAATCACTTGAAATGGGAAAGTTAGCCATGGGTTTTGGGTTATTGCAGCTTCCTTCAATGTCAGAACTGAAACGTAATTCTCTGTCAACGAAAGGGTTTACCGCAGCAGAAGATGTGAAGTTGGAAGAAATCAAGTTTAAGTAAGACGTCTTCACATATTCTGAATAATTAACATTAATTCTTTGCAAAATAGTTGAACGAACTGTAATGATGTCTCTTTTTTTGTTCCGCCAGAGATAAATCTCGTGAAAAACAGAGGAAAAAGAACCTGCTACTGAAGAAATCAGAAGAAAAGCGATTGCCAAAGAAACGTAAACCTGATCCGAGTAATCCGAGTGCTGCTGAGATGAGGAAGAAAACAGCAAAGCAGAGACGCGCTGTTCAAACTAAAGAAGACGGAGAAGAATTAGAGCACGAGTATAGGGTACTTAAGAAGTTCAAAAAAGGCCTCATCGATGAAGCTGAATATGCTCATTTGATGGGCGTCGATGATTTACTATAGGCACACTTGCTCACGTCCTCCAAAATTTTGGACCCCGAAATAGTTTACCTTACGAAACAATTGCAAGTAAGTTTATTTTTTTTCGTTGTTTTTTTTGTATTATTACGAGTAATAGTACACAATTTTGTATTACCGCTATATCAAATACTCCGTACAAAATCTTAGAAGAGACGGTCTCTCATTAGCTCGTCACAAACAAGAATTTGGCCCGACCGATAACAAGAACAATCAACTTTTTTCACAAATATTCCTACCTTGCTATGACAATTCACTTTACACAATAGAGAATTAATTCTTTGTAAATAAAGGTAATAAAGGCATCACAAAATAGTGTGACTTAATCTTCTTTTATAGCCTCTTATTTTCGTGAGGAATATTTTATTGAAATCATAAATTCAGAACGACCATATACATTATTCACAAATTCTTACTTGTGACGGCGATATCCGTCACAAGTATGTGACGGTCAAATACTACCCATTTGGGTAGATAAGACAAGATCAAAATGTTTACCCATGTTTTGTCTTATCTACCACATGGGTAGTATTTGGTCCGTCGCAGGCTTGTGACGGATATATCCGTCACAAGCAAGACTTGCTATACATTATTTGCCACGCACAAATTTTTACCAATCTTGTTTTACCTGGTCTCGTACAAATTTTTACCAATCATTTTCGATAATCAAATAAGTACCGAGCATGGAACATTACTAGACATTAAACATTACTAGACATTAAAACCTTATTACTCGCGAGAATTAAAACCTTATTACTCGCGAGAATTATTTCAATCAAAGATTAATCTATTACCAGTTTTCAACCTACTGAGAGTCTGAGAGTAATAGAGTACTCCCTCCGTTCAAGTCGAAGCTTCCCCTTCCTTGTTTTGACACTATTCACAATCAAGGATAATTTTCGATATTCACGACAATCTATTAGAAAATATATATCCATGTGAGATCTTGTTTGATTCGTCTTTAAAAGTACATTATTAATATCCAATTTTCATAAGTTTTACTAATATATTACGAAAGATATTAACGATGCAAAATATACATTGGCAAACGTGAAAAAGCAAAAGGGTGAAAAAGCAAAAGGGAAGCTTGGACTTGAACGGAGGGAGTATTGATTTACTTACCGTCCAAATCAATTGTGAATAATGAGACGCTCAGGTACGCGGCGTACACTCCAACCAACTGACAATAATAGAGTAATTATCAAATCACCACCCATTTTCGTAATAATTATTCTCTCCCCATCATTAAGATTTTTCCACTTTCCTTAAAAGAAAAAACTCCACTTAGATTTTTTCACTCCAAAATTTTTCTTTTTCATCCATTATACTCTCTTTCTATTGGTTACTTTTTGTAATTTGACATTTTTAACCCGACCCAACAATTTACATCTTTCATTAACCATGTCTTAATTCATGTGCCAATATGAATTGGGAAGATCATTGTGCTGGGGAGGGAGTACCACCCAAATGAGCAAATCCTGCAAACCATAGATGTCTAGATGATATATATTTATTTTTTCGAATGAAATGCGCACTTAATCGCATTATATTATACGGAGTACTTTGTAGGATACTGGTCTTAACAATAGGCTAAACTTCTTCGATATAGATGAAAACTTTTGATTAGTTAGAAAATTACTCCGTAGGAGTTAGGTCTTTCCCGCTTAATTTCAACAGAAAATGATCACGTTTCATTGTTTCAGCCTAACGTTAACTAAGTTATATTTTAATTTTCATCATAGGTGATAATTTTAAAAAAATTCAGCATTATTTAGGAAAAAATAAATTATGACAATATATTCTCATATACAAAAGACACCGAGAATATTAAACTTTTCCGGTAATATACCTATCTTCCCATGTCATTCAAGTTTAAAAAGTCGATGCTGAATCGCCTATGAACTAGTCTGAAATCAATAATTTAAATCGTCTTAAGTCCAATTTTGATTGAACTAATTCCGAAAACTTTACAAGTTGGATCAAATTACCGTCCATTTGAAGAATAATAGAACTTCTTTTTTAACAATATACCTATCTTACCATGCTACACCACTTTATTCGGAAATAGCTACTTTTTCCTTACGACGGAGGTATCCGTCATTTTGATAAACGGGTCAAATGCTCTCCATTTATATAGAATAGACAACTCATATGCTTTTGTATTACCGTATTTTATTTTTTCTATGTAAATGAATCGTATTTGACCCATTATAAATTTGTGACGGTCACAAAATAGAGAATTAATTCTTTAGAAACAAAGTTAATAAAAGTATCGTGGATTATTGATTATAAAATCGTAAAATAACTATCAACCGTCCAAGTCAACGGTCACTCAAATCTCAATCAATTACTCTCCTCTGTTCTTCATCTTCTTCTTCAAAATCGATCTTCAAATCAAATGTTCTTCAATTTCCTTCGCGCCTATATAAACCGCCAAACCCTAATCACTCTTAAAAACATCTTAATTTCACTCTCAACATTCTTCCTCAAACTCCTTCCTCCTTCAACAATGGCTTCCCAATTATCTCAATCAGATCAAACCCCGTTAAAAAAACCCAATCAAAAATCAGAATTCGACCCGTTAAAACCCGGTACCCCAATTTCATACCCAATTAAAACGATTGACGATCTCGTTTCCAGATCATATTTCGAGTCATTTCACTACCCTTTCAACATATCGGCGCCTTCATCGTCGCCAATGGCGGCGTCAATGGAGAATAGGCAGAGGGTGTTGGTGTGTCATGATATGGCGGGTGGGTACGGAGATGATAAGTGGATTCAAGGTGGGAGTAATGGCGGTGCATATTCGATATGGCATTGGTATTTGATTGATGTGTTTGTTTATTTTTCGCATAATTTGGTCACTTTGCCTCCTCCTTCTTGGGTCAATGCTGCTCATAAACACGGTACCAAGGTACGTCCCCCCGACTCCTCTGTCTCGATCATTTGTTTATTATCTTAGGCTCTTAGCTTGACATTGTCTCGATTATTTGTGGACCTGACTAACGGGTCAATTGGGCCGGACTTGGGTTATAACAAGCGGGTTGACTTCGGGTTAGGCTAGCTCATTTCGGGTTTCGCTCATTTTTGGGCGTGTTAGTTTAAAAAAAGGAATATTGGGTCGTTCGCTATGATAACATTCGGGTTACGGACTTACGGGTTGAGTCTTCAGTTTGAGTGTCGGGTTGAATAATTTGGGTCGGGTTAGTTTTGTTGGGCTTGGGTTATAAAAAAAGGGTTGACTTCGGGTTAGGCACTTAGCTAGCTCATTTCGGGTTAGGTTTATTTTCAGAAGAGTTATTTAAAAAAAAAAAAAAAAAGGAATAACGGGTCCTTCGCTATATGAACATTCGGGTTAAGGGTCAAAACCTGGTCGTCAGTTCGAGTGTCGGGTTCAGGTTGAGTAATTTGGGTCGGGTTAGTTTTGTTTGTTGTAATTATTTGTTTACTTTTTGTTTTTATTTTTATTCTTTGTCGGGTATCTTAGCTTGGCCTTCTCTCGATCATTTATTTACTTACGAAGTACTCGTGCTACTATTATTTACTCGTATTTTTTTATTCTTTTTGTTGGGTATCTTAGCTTGGCCTTGTCTTTTATCATTTGTTTACGAGTACTTTTTAATCATTTTTTATTCTTTGTTCTTTGTCGGGTATCTTATAGCTTGCCTTGTGCTCGTTAAGCAAAAATCGAGCTCTAGTTGATCCTGAGCTTACCCGAGCTTGTAAACACAATCACGCTTAGAATTAAAACCAAGCTCAAACGTAACTCGAGCTTATATATATATAAAGTACGAGTATTAAATTTGTTTCTTTATCATTCATATTTTTATCATAACCTCGCGATCACAAAGATAGGGCGAAACAATTAACTAATCACATTATTTCGAACTGATGAATACTCGACTTGAATCATAAGTCGTCGATTTTATTTTTCCGCTTCAAAATGACTGTTTTGAGTCCGACTACTACTTCCGGAACCTAACATTATGCATCACATACATTATGTCTTTTAATGAAGGTCTTGGGGACCTTCATCACCGAATGGGGCGAGGGTAAAATCGCGTGTGATCAACTCTTGTCAACAAAGGAGTACGCTCAGATGTGCGCCGAGAGGTTAACTGAACTTGCCGTTGCTCTTGGATTCGATGGCTGGCTGGTAATTCTTTCATTTTCGAGGCATTGGAAATAATGACAGTCAATTTACTATTTAGGCCGAAACATGTTGTTTACCGAACGTGGCCAATATTTTTTTGAATATTGACGTGTAAAAGCGTTTAGTAAGTCGTTGACACGAGTCTTAATGCAGATCAATATGGAGGTTGAACTGAATGAGACGCAGATACCGAATCTGATAGAATTTGTCAGCCATCTGACTCAAACTATGCATTCATCGAAACCAGGATCTTTGGTCATATGGTATGTACTCGGAACAATCTCTATCTCTCGATCTAGATCTCTATATATATTTCTATCTTTCGATACACGTATCTCACATTTTACTATTCTGTCGATTTTTTTAGGTATGACAGTGTTACAATTCACGGCGACCTGAACTGGCAAGATCAGTTAAACGACTTAAACAAACCCTTTTTCGATTCCTGTGATGGCATTTTTACAAACTACACATGGAGGGTATGAATCCTCTCTCTCGTATTTTTTTTTCACTTGAAAGTTCAGAGATACGGGAGACTGTCAGGTCACGCTGCTGCTGACTTCACAGGAAAACTACCCGATGCTGTCGGCCAATGCTGCTGGCGACAGGAAATTTGACGTTTACATGGGGATAGACGTATTTGGAAGGAATACTTATGGCGGAGGGCAATGGAATGTATGTACTTCTTCGATCACTCTCAAATTTGACGTTTAATTACATAGGTATAGATCGTCGTAGATGTATTTGGAAGGAAATTTTGCACTGAACGATTCGACTGTCATTGAAAATTTCGTTGGAAAAATATGTAGACGAACATTGCACTGGATGTTATAAAGGCGAGCGATGTATCAGCAGCAATATTCGCACCTGGATGGGTGTACGAGACAAATCAACCACCGGATTTCCAAACTGCGCAGAATCGGCATGTACCTGTCTCGATCTTCTTCATATTTACCTCGACATTTTAATTCCGTGCCTCGATATTAACATTAAAAAAAAACGTTTCTTGAAATTTGCAGTTGGTGGAGTCTTATTGAAGATTCGTGGGGAGTAATGAAAAATTATCCGAAGACAATTCCATTCTACTCGGATTTTGATCGGGTAATGTACTTAGTCGCATTACAATTTAGGGTACCTAGTCTTACCCTGAATTGACTGATATAAAATCCGATTTATTTTGTAAATCTCAGGGACGCGGTCATCATTTTTCTGTTGACGGAAAACAAATTTTCACTAACGATTGGTGCAACTTATCATCTCAAAGTCGTCAGGTATTCTCTTCTACTTCTGTTTTACTCCTTCCTGCACTGTTTCCGTTTTCTAATCTCCTTACTGAATATACATCAACGGTAAGAATGCGTACACAACATTAATGTGTTTGTTAAAAATCCTTAGTCGAAAATCAATACATTGTCCGTGGATTCTACAACCGTTGATTTTTGTAAATCGTATGTATTTATGCAGCCTTTTCTGGAGTATTCCGATGACCCTGATGATGTACACTCTATCCAAGCTAGTGTCGAGTAAGTCGGAAATTTTCTTTTCAGTATTATATTTTTGAAATAAACAGCAGTGAGTTGAAAATAAGCTGAAAACGAACGGGGTGTTTGTTCTCATGTTTGTTATCAGCCTCAATGAATCTTCGTATAGTGGCGGTGGTAATGTTACCTTCAAAGGAAGTCTTGGACCGAATAATGCTTACGTTTCCAAAACGCTTTTTCAAGCGAAGCTCCTTCTCGAGGATTCACCCCTTCAGTTCTCATTTTCCGTAAGCCCAATCTTCTCATTTTCGAGGATTCACCTCCTTAGGATAATATCATCGTGATTTTTGCATTAATTAGTATAATAACGTGTGCCCACTAGGCACTCAAAGTTTCAGGGGGCCCGGTTCTGAGAACCTAATTGAACAATGCAGGTAAAATCGGACGGGGTATCTCAGTTAGGCCTGTCTTTGAAGTTACAATCGATTCGAGGCAAGACCATATCGATATTCCTAGCATCACACGGCAACCCTTTACTAACCATGAACACCTTCGCCTCCGCCTTCACTAAAGTGATCATGCCACATCAAGTCACCAAACCCGACTCTTCTTCAAACGGGTGGGTCCTACACGAGAACACCATCTCAATGCCCGGTTACACCCTGACCGAAATCCAAGCAGTATGCTACATTCTCGAACCTAAAATCCAACGCGATTTTTTCGCAATTCTCGGTCACCTCAAAATACAAAATCCCGGTCAGAAGCTAAAGTTTCCTGGACCATCTGATTGGATACTCGAGGCTAAATCCGTGTCATGGGATGAGTCGGGTGAGGATAAGTTGGTTAGTCTTGAGATAGTGTGGAAATTGAAGGACGGTTATGATGCTGATAAATTCGAGAAGTACATTGTGTATGTGGAGCATGTATCGGGTACAGGTCGAAAAAAACAGGATTTTCTCGGAACTGCGCACGTGCAAGCGTTTTATGTTTCGGATCTGGTTGTTCCGTCTGGAACTTCGTCTCTCGAGTTTGTCGTACAGGTTTGTGCAGTCGACGGAAGCTGTCAGTCTTTGGATTGTTCTCCATCACTGGAAATTGTGTGCTGAAAAGGTTAGCTAGCTTCTTCTACTGTTTAATGTCTTGGTTCAAAGTTCATTTTGTTGATTGGATAGCAAACGGGCCAACCAGGACGGGCGGGCATAAAGATTCGGTCATGTTCAAGTCAGACCGGTTCATTTCGTGTTCGAATCATTTTAAGGTCTGTTATTATTTTGGGAATATCAATTTGTTTTTGGCAATAAACATCTTGGTCGTGTTGGGTTAGGTACGAGTCAGGTGGGGTTACATACTTACTAGTCAAATTTGAGTCTTTAATTCGACTGTCAGTCAGCTCGGGCTGAGTAATTTTGGGTTCGAGTCACTTTCGGAATTTCGGGATGTCATTTTCAATTTTTTTTTTGGTGGTGATCTCACTTTTTTGGTGTTTTCATGATAAGATATTTCTTTGGCTTTTCACTAATATGATAGTACTAATTAAATAAAATTATGATGATGCTAGATTATTATTAGAGAAATTGTTAATTAGTGTGTGGATTTATCTTAATTAATTAATTAATTATTTTGATTTGATGTGAAGGTGACAACAATTATAACAAATCCTCTGTTTTTAGGATGCAATTTGGTGAAGAGAAGAGTGATTTAACATTTGATTATCTCATTTGTTTTGTCTTTTAAAGACACTTATTTATATATGTAACATTAAAAATATCACAAATAATATTGTTGCTCACATTGTTGAGTTGTAATTCTTATGTACCTAAACATTAATCTTCTCCCATGTGTATCATGTATCGTGTTGTTAGTGGTGTAAAAGACGATATTACAATAAATAATTTGGGTGTATCATGTGTCTTTGAATGACCCATATATAATAAAATTGATAAAAATCCATATAGATTTTGTGTTTTATAAAGTAAATTCAACTTTTCAAGATATAATCTTCAATTGCTCATGCATGTGAATTGCATGGAAGGTTTTTATATATTATCGAATATATCATTTCATTAATTAAACTCATATGACATCTACAATTTATATCAAATATGAACGGATACAATTTAATTTCGGATAAAATAAATTCCCATCAAAACATCAATCTCTAAATTGAATTGTTCCGCTTCTGCATATTCTCTTTTAATTTGTCGTTATTTAATGATACTCCATGTGTTAATTTCCACAAAAGAGGATCTTCAGATTATCGTAGCCGACAGTCTGACAAAATTTGTAATAATTTTACCGTATAACGAACAAGTACGATACTGATCTTATATGTATGAACGAAATATCGAAAGACGGAAGAAAATGTTGCAAAAGATCAAACAATGGAGCATAAAAAAAAACTTAGATAAAACCAAATAACCCTTTATTCATGGGAATGAGTTAGCCTCGAGCCCTAAAATGAGAAATTAGAGCATTCTCTCTAAACTTGTGTGTATAGAAGCCAAGTTAAATGCATTTGGTGAAGCCAAGAGGAATGCTTGTTATTTGTCTTGTAATATACTCCCTCCGTTTGAAACCAAATAATTCGCTTTCCTTTTGGACACACTATTCACAACTTAAGAGAACTGTTAGTATTATTTTCGATAATCTATAAGAGAAAATACGGTCATGTGGCATCTTGTTTGATTCCTCCTAATGAGTAGATTAAGAATATCAAATTTTTATAATTTTTGTTAATGTAAAACGTATCATTTGGATTTGAATAGGGAGAGTAATTCAGAGACTTCGATCGAATCGAAGTTAAAGTGTCTTAATTTGTTTAATTAGTGTACTCAATATTTGACTATTGTGCTACCTTCTTATTCCTATGTCAACATCTAACAATATTATGTTGAGACATAAAAATCTTTTAATGTTTTGGAAATTGGAATACTAAAGAAGTCAAAGAAAATGTCAATTCGTGTAAACGTACGTCCTTGAAAAGATGATTTTATGATGTCGAGATGATGCGAGATATCAACTAATTAACTTAATTAGTTGGTAGAATAATAATGAAAGATCTCATTAGCAACATTCGGATACTTTATTGTAAACATTCGTCAAATAGTTTGAGTAAAAGGAGTCAAAGAAAACTTCTATTCGTGTAAATTAAACATCTTTGAAAAGACGTTTTTACGATGTCGAGATGATAAGATATGTCAACTAACTTAGTAGTAGTTGGTAAAATCATGAATGATCTCGTCGGCAACATTTGAGTATGTTATTGTAAACACTTGATTCCCGAAAAATAGTTTGACTAAAAGGGTTAATTTGACAAATGATTTTGAAGCCGAGCTCTAAAAATGCATCCATCCTACAGTTTTGTCACTCTTATAACTCCACTCGACTCAAATCCACACTGATTAGATCGTGATTTAACAAAAAAGGATCGATGACTATGATCTCGATCTAATCCAAGTCAGTCATTAATATGTTTATTTTTTTGGTTTTCAGAATCATTTAAATATATCCTAAACGGGTGCGTTCTTAAGGGTTAAATTTGACTATGTATAATATGTTTATGAGTAATAGACAAACTTTGGATTAAAATGTACTCTGTAGTGACTAAGTGTCATATCTGGTCCCAGAGTCGAGTATTAACACGAATATGAGAATATATATATACAAGAAGAGCTACCTAGAAGTAGTAGAGTACGGTAGGTTCGAGTGAACCGAATTCAATTCATACTCTTTCTAATACCTATATATAATACTCCGTATTTTGATTATTTACCGATTATATTATTCATAATAAACAAATAATTGAGACGGTAAACTTGGAGCATGTGAATTAATAGAATTCTCTTGAGCATAGTGTTCCCTCCAAGAGTGACTTCAACCCTAGGTTTCCACATTATTATTGAAAACTTCACATACATACATACATTTTCACAATAACTATTTTTTCTGTGCTAGGATAGGACTAGTCTATATATATTTATCACATTTATCTATAGTTTTATAGGGTATGTAAATAAGACAAAAGGGGAAAACAAATTAATTACTGATTATCAACTTGGTTTATTTTTTTATGAAATAAATATAATTGTCTATTCAACTATAATAAGAGACAAAAAGGGGTTTTATTTTATTTTATTTATTTCTATGATGGGAATAAATGAATAATTAAGAAAAAATTCTGGAAGTTTGACATGGGAAATTGATTCCTTCATCAGTTAAAATAAAAGAAGAATCTTGAGTCAGCTATTGTCTGCCCCTCTTGCTTTGCCTTCTGGCCCAAATGTTATCCTTCCTTCCATACACTTCCTTAATCAAACAAATTCCATTATATTATCCCATTTCAAAGGTTCCGATATCCCGTAAAACAGATCAAATATATACATGAAATATACATAATATTCCGAATATTTGATCAAATTTATACATAGAATTTTATTGAAAGTTTAGAGTGGTAAATAGATTTTGATCAGATGATTATATATAATTCCCTTCAAAATATGTAAAAGTGGAGAAAACATGGTGAAAGTATTACGAAATATTTTGTAAACCTAGCTTATTATGTCACCCAAACTTGTTGTTTACTTGTTTTATAGTAACAATAATTCGTCTCTTGTGAAACAATCTCACCTAAAATTATTGTAAGACGTCTAGTAAACATACTCACCTAAGGCATGAGCGGTCTAGTGTACAGATGTCTGAGTCGATTATTATGAAAAATTTAGGAATAAAATTAATGTAAAATCATCTCGTAAAAAGTGTTAAAGGTGGCAATAATTTATTAGAATACTCCGTATGAAGTAGTGGTGATGAATTGATGATAATGTAAATAAAATCTTTGTCTCACTAATTAAATTACTTAGTGTATAATTATATTATTACTGTATTATTACTGTATTACTGTCACAGCATGAAGTTAGCACTAAACACTGCCTCCCCATGTGAATATTCTAGCCTTTCATGATCTAGCAACTTCTCCATTCTCTACTGATCTTCTCCATTCTCTACTCTTTTACTACTGCTGTAGTGGTAACTGTATAAGACGGTTTCACATCGTATAAGAGTTTACGTGAATAAAAAAGTTAAAAAATAGTGGTAACAAATGATCCGTTTAAGTTAAATACTCCGTAGTGAGTAACCACCGTTATATAGCAGTAAAATTAACGTTAGTTGTCACTGTTTTTTAACCTAAAGTGGACAATATCGAACCTAAAGTGATCACTTTTTCTTCCTTTATACGGAGTAATACTTTACAACGGTCATACACTCGTACATAATAATTACGATTTAATACTAAATAAATTGTCCTTTTACAGAAACGATTTTAGTCGACACACGTTAATAAGTTAATTAAAGCAATATTAACATGGATATTATTATGATAAATTGAAATACTTGGACTATATCCATGATAACCTTGCTTTAATTAATTTATTAACGTGTGTTCAGTGGACACACGGTAGAAAAACCGTTACACAAATGTTATTGTTTCGATAATAAGCTGGATTCAAAGCATCTCATGCATGCATTCATTTGAGTGATAACACATGCATGCACTGTTCATTCATTGTCGTGCCTTAATCTACCTTTATGCATGTTTATAGCTTGAGTGGTACGTACGTACGTGAGTACGTGACTGGTCGTATTAGCCGATCCTAAATCATACTCGTTTGAATAAGGACGAAATTAGGTTCGAAATTCACCAGAAACTCGAAAGAGGTTAATTTTGAGAAATTCGAAAGTTATGAGAATGAATTCAAACCTTTGATAACTTAATTACCCTCTTATTAACTATATATACTCTACATACTTGACTATTTGTGACCGGTCGAGAGATATGTGCATAACTTAGTCCTTGATGAAAAAAAATCTATTACTAGTACTGATGTAGTATATATTAACTCAAGAATTACGGGGAAGGATATGTAAATCAATGCAATTAATACGGAGTATGTATTGAGAAATTATGAGAATGACGCATAAATTTGTCATACACGCATACTTTAATTCATTTTAGAAAATGCAATAACTAATATAATTCCTTTTCGTTATTTAAAATTACTCAAATATTATATACAAAATATTTTCTCTTTTAGGTCCTTATATATATATATATCGCCTTTAGGCTTAGACTTATTGCCCTAATATCGACTTGTTTAAGTATATCAAGACGATAAAAATACACAAATAATTGGAACGAAGAGAGTTAATATTTATTATACAATATTTTTGTCTTTGTGAGAAACAATTAAAAATTAGATGGAGCAGATTTGGTCAGAAAGCAGAAAACATAAGATTTCAGAAGTAACTTTTCTCTTGAAACTTTGATCATATTAATGATATATACCGACATGAATCCAAAATAAATGCTAGTACTGTATATGAATATACTTGTTGTATGTAGAAGTTGGTAGTCCATCTACTCATTAATGTGACTTTTTGTCACTCTTCTTCACCTTTCAAATTGTAGTCTTCTCTCATTATTAATGAGTATACAAAGTAATCCCTCCAGACACTATTTTTTGCCCCACTTCATTAAAATACTCCTCACATATATTGGGCTAGTGGGGCGAAAAATAGTGTCCGGAGGGAGTATTTTACATACTCACAATATATATATATCGTGTTAGATCCGATCCTTAAACTATTCAGTTTAGAACAAATTAAAAATTTAAAAAAATTGTTTAATTTGTATTCAAAAATTTTGACACGTATCAAACACGAGACGGTATTGAGAGTCAGAGTAACATACACAAGTCACACACTAATTTCCCGTAGGTATTCGTGCATTGGACTTCGTTTGTTCTGTTTTCACATTATGATAAGACGGTCCATTTAAGTAAAAAAAAAAATCACTTTTTATTGTTAAAAGATTAACGATTTTTTTAAGTATTAATCATCTCAAGCAATAATTACTATTTGATCAATTTATTATTAATGATGTGGATGAGGTAGTGATTGAAATCTTATGATGACCTAGCTATATATGTGCATTTGGTGGAAAAAGTGGGAATGTATGTCTGAGATTAATTACACTAACCACTCTACTTTAGTGGCTTAACACACAAGTATTAATTACACATAACTATAAACAAATAATCATTATTATTACTTCGTACAGTATTATTTATTCATCGGTTATTGTGTAAGACAGTCTCACAATGTAGGTACAATAATAACGTCTCTATTGTGTAGAAATCATCACTCATTTATCAATAATGAATGAAACTACGGAGTATCTTTTTATAGAAGTGACCGTTTCATTCGTGATATCGTCTTACACTTATATTCCAGACTACGTACCGTAGGTATGTAGAACGCCTCCATTGTGTAGAACTTTTCACTCATTTATCAATAATAAATGAAGCTATATTTTTTTTATAGAAGTGACCGTTTCACACGTGATACCGTCTTACGCTTATACCAGAATTTGTGTTATTTAAAACATAATAACAATTAATTAATTGCTAATTAATTAATAATACACCTTACTTACTCCCATGACATTGATGTAGTATAGTTGACTATTGTTTAATTAATTTACTTGCCTTTGCTTTCAAACACTTCCTTTTCATACGTTTTCACAATCTTTCTTGGTCTTTTTTGGTCCCTCTATTATTGCAGTGAATATCTTAAATGAAAATGACTCTTGTCTATTCAACCTTCTTCCTCTTCTTTATTCTCAAACCAACATATAAAGAATTTTTGCGTGGTTTATAAATCTCGGCAGACAGATGTCAACTAGTTTAATTAATAAACCGAAGAAAATTAACACATTTAAATAGAGAAATTCATAGTGAGATCCTGATTACGTACTGTACAAAAAGTCAAATGGATAGATTGGAATGGATTCGAGCCAGACTCAATAATGAAGCATAAGATCGATGATGATGAAGATTATAATGAATGATACTCCGTAATAAAGTAAGAAGAAAACTAGGGCTACAACGTACGTAAACCAACATGCAAGCCATGCACATGCACACGTACATGCACTACGTTACTACTAGCTACTACAAACTACGTACTACTAAAACAAATTTATGAAACCATGTCATGCCCAAAGAAAGACTCCCTCTTGAAAGAGTCTTGAATTACAAGATGGTCACTCGAAGACGGATAGTTGCCTAAGTATTGATGATTGTTTTGTAGAAGAAAAGATGACGACTTGAGATCATCGGATTCAAAGCTGTTCTGAGTTGTCGTTGTTGTTGCTGTTGTTGTCGTCATGTTGCTGCTTGGTTCTTGTTGCATTTGAATGCATAATATCTCGGTTTGAGCAACCGCTAGCTGCATTTGAAGCTGAGAAACCTGGTTCTGTAGGAACGATATTGCTCCTACGCAACCGTACACTGGATCTCGCATTCTTGCGTTTGCTTCGTACACTAGACTGCTTACTGCATCTCCTCTTTGGTGGATTGGTAACTCCTGTATTGAACAAATACGCGACAGGGTACTGTAAATAAGTAACATATACCGATTCTCTAATAAGAGATTACCTTACTAAAATTGAGGTTCACTAATCACAAAAATAAAAATATAAACCTATTTTTATTAAAATACATTACAAGGTTAACCTTAAGGTTCGAACTCGTGACCTCTGGCTCTGATACCATGTTGTGGAACCAACCCAACCAAAACCTTAAGACGATAGTTGAAGTCCGTTTATATTCTATTAATTACTTTCATTTTTGAGTAAATAATGGATTCTAATGAAGTCTAGGTAAGTGTTTGACTTTTCAAGGTCATAAAAATATTGACCCAGTCAAGTATAAAAAGTTAAAAATACACGACGAGATATTGCAATCTGATTATTGACTAACTCGATCATGAAAAAAAATCAATACATGGTTACAAGTATAATATTGTAGGGCTATAAATACGCGACATGATATTGTAAGTGAATACTGACTGACTGACCTGCAACATTTTGCTGACGTTGCTAGCACCGAATATTTTGTGAACAATAGCGAATTTGTGAGGATCGTCGGAAGGGAAATAAGGAGCAAAAATACAGTCCTTGGCGCAACGACGTCGGAGCAACTTACAAGAGGCGCAAGGAGAAGTTCCGTTGCCACCCATATTATTATTTTTTTTAATTGTGTATTTTCTTGTAATTAATTAAGAAAATTAGAGAGAAATTAAGTAATTAAGTATAGATAGAGAAGTTGGTTGGTGCAAAATGAAATGAAATAATCGTATGGCTTGACGAAATTGTGTAAAGGTATGTGTTATATTTATAATCGGGAAAATATGTGGGGTGAATGAATGAATGGACCTTCGTGTACTTTTATTATTATTATTATATCTTGTAGAAAGGTGATTGATTAAAAAAATAATTTGGGATTATTTTGTTCAATTTATGTTAAGATACATGCCCTACGTTTCGGTCATCATTTGTTTACTGTTCGATTAAAATATTGTTCACAAATAATATAAATTGAGATAGAAAGAGTAAGTTTGGTCTAATATCAAGCCAAATCGATAGAAGTGGCTAATAACCAAAATGAATCCAATTGAAATAGAACTGAAACTGAAATTAACGCTAACATGATTATAATAACAGTACAAAACCGATTCATTCCGTTTTGAAAATGAACAGAATGACTCCTTTGTCAGATCTCATGTGATCATATGCGGGCTCATGATGGGTCGGACCATATATAAAAATTTAGCCGACTAACAAATAGGTAAGTAGGATAGCCAACTGAATCTTTATATATTTTTTTAAAATGTCGAGTTTAAGTCCGTTTATGTAGATTAAATCGAACCAATTCAATAAATCGTCATGCTCTTAAACACCTCTAGACTCTAGTGATAAGTAAGAGTACGTACATGACTATATCATGGGAGATTTTGGAAGGGTCTAATTTCTTTTTTGTTTTTGGCATTTTGTTGGCACCCATAAAACAGTGGGTACATACATATATACATACTATGATATATTTTGAAAATTTTGTGTTCTTTCCGTGTTGTGGAGTTATATAGGGTTAATAAAGTTGACATTGTCTCCGCTGAATAATGAAAAAATATTACTGTATGTTTTTTAGTTGAATTTTAATATTTTGTTTCTTATACAACTATATACAGAGTACTAATCTTTCCATCTCGATCATTTATTTATCTTTCTTAATCATACGAAATCCTTGCTTCATTACTGTAACTAACTATCAATCTATCATATCGTGTATAACGGTCATATATTCTGGTTTCACGATAATAATAATAATAATAATAATACTGAGTAATATAATCTACTTTAGATTATTATATATATATATATACTATTATATCATATTTCGGGTTCCGATCGACATTTTGTGAATTAAAAAAGCCTAGAAGAATCACCAATTAAAAATCAATAAATAATACTCGTAATAGAAATAATTATGAATAATAGGGTTTGGTTGGAATGTGGAAGTCAATGAAATTGAGGAAAATCTTTGTCTTAGCTCAAACCTTTTCTCCTGATCTTAAGGTAGACTACATACGTACAAAGTTTATTTAACGAGTGTTGATATTGCCTACTCATTTGCTTAGACCGGCTACTTGAACCGCCGCTTATTATTAGCATGGACCCCGGTCCATCCACTCCATGCACCAGCACTTCACAAATACTAATAAAAAAATATATAGTCTCTGGCTTGGGTTCGGTTTATTTGGTCGTTAGCTAATCCGACCCAACCGGTCTGACCCGACCATTTTCACGCGTTGGTTAAATATCCGGTGAACCCGACCCGTGACCAGCTCCAGTGTAGAGGAAAACCAGGGTTTTCCATTGACTACTGCCATTTGTTTGGTTGATGAATTGACTTATCATAATATCTCTAAAAAATAGCTAACACTAGAGTAATTTGTAGTTAAGACGACGTATGAATGTTTTTTTGAAACAAAGTACACGATTTAGTCGTATTACAGTATCGAACCTAAGCTATTACGTCTTGTTCTTTTAATATTAATTCAACATATGAGGTTCATTTTGTCTTAGCTAGTCAACCCGGTTTAAATTACTTTAGTTCAATTTGGTTTACTTGAGTCCAAAAGAATACGACAGTATTTAGAATAAATCTATCTTAACCATTAGACCAAAACATCTAGGAATACATAACGTATAACGTATAGTATAGGTGTGTAATTAAGGGTTAAAGAGGGATTAAATTAGGAGGTGGCTCAACGTGAATGTTTGTTAGACAGACATTCACGTGAGTGTTGATGCACAAACTTCGCACTATCCTACCTTTTTATGTCTTCCCTTCTACTAGCTCCTAAATACTCTATAATTAATAATTTTAGAGTGCGATTAAAGTGATGTTTCAAAGTACTCCTTCCGAGTTTCTAACCTTGTCTCATTTGTGTTTTGGATGAAAAATAAAAAAGGAAAAATGATTGGTTAAAAAAGAGAGGAAGAAGAGTGAGAAATTGGTGGATAAATGTGACCACACATTTATGGCCAAAAATAGAAAATGGGTAAAAGATCAAACTCAGCTCAAAAAGAAAAATGGGGCAATGTTAGAAACTCGGAGGGAGTATTAATTATCGAGTAAATCTTTATGAGACCGTCTCATATTTGTTTAGAGTGAAGCATATAATTCACTAAAAATCAAAATGCATGGTAACCATATACTCCCTCCGATTCTTTAGATTCGCAACATATTTCATATTTGGCAAATTTATTAGGTTTGCAACATTTCTATAATAGGTAGGTTTTTGTTTGTGTTAATTTTTTTACTTTATTGGTGAGACCCACCATCTTCACTCACAACCTTATTATTTGTGCAAATGGTAAACATTGTGAATCTAAAGAATCAGAGAGAGTACATTATTACTACTACTACACAACCACCACATGCACCACCGAAATTTACAGCAGATGTCTTAGCCTAATGGTTAAGACTAGCTAAGTACTCTGGTCAATATATAGGTCGTTGGTTTGAATCCCCTTTCTCTATATTGTAATGCGACTAAATGTGCACTTCGTTGAAAAAAACACATCAAAATATTTTAAGGCACTTTCATAAACTACATGCAACCTTACTTGTTATGTTCGGAATATCAAAATGACCGTCTCTTCGCGATAAAATGATGCGCAACCAGTTTAGTTAGCCATTTGTAATATTCTTCATAATTCAATATAAATAAATAAATAAATAAATCATTTATAATTTATTTTTTTAAAGTATAATCAACAAGTATGTTGCATTTCATTACCAAATTCGAAGCTAAGTTAAAATGCATGAGACAGATAATAATATAAATTTCAAAGCTTCATTTTCCAAGCGGTCAAGCCCCCACTCCTTGACATGATCTCTACCATAATAGATTCCCTAATTCTACTAAACTTAATTAAGAATTAATTATAATTAATTAACAGAATAATTATCTTAATTTATATCTTAATCACTACTCACTAGTATATTATAATAATCGCGTAGTTTGATAGTACTAGAATACAATTATTATGTTAATCAATTAAATTACCGTTTCGAAACGTACAAATGTACACAATTAATACATTAATTTATTAGTTAATTAACTGACAAATCAGAAATTAAAATTCCAAAAGGACCATATGAAATTGATTCATCACGATGTGGACATAATATTATACGATTAACAGGTCAAATAATCATCATTTACATAGATAAGGATAAAACATTAGTAAGATCCATGTGATTTGATTTTGTCATTTTTTATAAATAAATTTTATTTGAACCGTCATATTATTATGACAGATATAACCATCGGAAACAAGAACGTGTGTTATACGAATTGGAGTATTAATTTGTTGGAATTAATTAAGTAAATCCAAAAGAGAAGATTCAACTGACAATATCTCAAAACAAACATACTAATCATTCTACACGTGTAAATAATACCAATAGATTTATGTCACTTGATCCATCACTAGGGTTAGCTAATTATATTACTCGATTTTACGAGAAATCGTCTCATCTTAAATAAAATTTAATACTATATACGAGAGGTCTTTCGTTATGAGAAACCGTCGACCTCTTGAACGTCTTTGTGATAAAAATGAATTTCGTTCCGAATAACTTAGTGGCTATAAATTTGATTTTGTAGCTATAAATTTGGTTTCGATATTAGACTTTTTTTATAAAAAATAAAATAAAATAAGGGGTGTTACAATTAATTGCCTAATTTGTTGTCGCGAACTATAAGTTTAACCTTTTGATTATTGTAAACGAAATTATTTTTTCCTAACGCAATTTTACTCAATCTTAATGTTTTATCTTAATATTTTCAAATTTATCCTTCCCTCAACGAACAAATTTTCTCTCATTTGCATACAACTATTCAAGCCACAATTACGATCGATTATGAACACTAATTCAATTAGTGATGAAATAATCACCGTTTTTCTTAAATTACTTGTTTTGTTACGGTAATTACTTTTTTTAATTAATATTTAATTCAAATTGAAAGATGATTCAGTACACGTTTCGCTAAACCAATTTTTATTTTTTTTGATGGAATTCAAACTAAGGTCATGTTCTTTTCGGCTTAATTTCAGCCCGTTTCAGACCAGCTCAGCTTTTATCAGCTCTGTCCAGCTCTTATCAGCTCAGCCCAGCTCCAATATTTTTCTTAAAATTATTAAATAATTTATATAAGAAATTATTAGTTTCAGCTTCTATAAATTCAGTCCAGCTCAGCTCAGCTTCTATCAGACCAGCTCAGCTCTTATCAGTCCAGCTCAGCTCCTATCAGACCAGCTCAACTCAGCTCAGCCTTATTTCAGCCGAAAAGAACCGGGCCTAATTACTAGCATTAGAATCTGGGATACCTCCTTAAAGGAATAATTCCACAAATTAATTAAATTCCTCGATTAAAATGTAAAAACAATAGAGCATGCATTAATGAAAGGTGAGAGTAATTAAAGTAACCCTAGTTCGAGGGAAAACCCTAATTCTTATCCGATGATTCAAAGCAAATGCATTAATGGCAGCTCACATGATTCCAAAATCACTGTACTGTCTTCCTGCCAAAACAAATAAAACAGCACTTATTTCCTTGCATTTTGTCTCTCTTAGTAGTAAGAACCTTCATGCATGTCTGCATCTCTAAAATTATTTATAATAAAACGGTTTTTTCTAACGTGTTCATTAAACGCACATTAACATATTAATTACGGAATCGAAGATGTCTTAGCCTAGTGGTTAAGGCCATGTACTCCGGGACAATAGGTCTCAGGTTTGAATCTCCCTCCCCAGCTCCCCTATATTGTAATGCGACTAGCTAGGTGCATACGCTCTTCGTTGAAAAAAAAAACATATTAATTACGGGAAGATTCTCATAAAGATATTGTTCCGGTAGGAAAATGAGATTATACCCCTAGTTGTACAATAGTAATTGAGTTTTTGTATATATTTATTGAGCTTATACAAGTTTCTTTTTGAGATTAAACATAACATTTATGTGATTTTGCTCGACAACTTTACACTAAAACTCAGAAAGTTTACGATAAAAATCGAAAAATTTATGATAAAGTTCAAAATCATAAACCAATTGTACACGGAGCTATGTACAACTGGTTGTATAATCTACTTATTGATTTCAGTATGGTAAATTTGAATTAATGTATCAATTTCTCATGATAATAATATGGAGTATCCATAATTGATAATAATATGGATAATTATTTGTTTGATTGTATCCATAATTGAAAAAATTGAATTTTGAATGAAAACTTTTAAAAGAGAATGACACTTAAAACATTGTTAATAATCGGTCTATGATTATTAAGATGATTCAACCTTGATTATCATACTTAAATTATGTACTTTTGATGCTCTTTGAAATATAGTCTCATTATGGAATAAGCCATAGGAAGCTATAGCTACCTTATATTGTACGAATCGGGGTTTATTATCGTAACAAATACTCTGTAAGAGTTTGTCTCGGTACACAGTTAAACTAGTAAGAGGTTGTTCAGTTATTTACGGAACGGATTACATGAAGGAAGTGTCGTTGTCACTATTGCATTAAATGATCTCAGAACCCTAAGTTTGGGAATATATAGTACTCCGTATTAAGTACCCCTCCGATTTTTTATTATCTTCCCCTTTGGTTTTGGGGAAGAAAATAAGGGTGTAGGAATGTGTGGTTCAAAATAAAAGAAGGAAGAGAGAGAAATGTAAGGGTGATTCTAGACCACATGTTGATGGCCCAAAATGGAAATAGGGAAGAAAGGGTGTTTCAGCCCAATAAGGAAATAGCGAAGATAATAAAAAATCGGAGTGAGTACTGTGCAGCTATTTAATGAGAAAATCTTTTTAAATAGTTTTACGGCTATGAGATAGTTTTACGATAATTTTTCCAATGAGAGGATTGATTATACAACCAGAGTTGTACATAAAGCTATGTACAACTGGTTTAAGATTTTGAGCTTTATCATAAAGGTTTCGAATTTTACGGTAAATTTTCTGAATTTTAGTGTAAAATAGTCGAGTTAAATCACACCGTATAATCCTATTTTCAGAGTAATTTAATGTTACCAGTTTCGTTTCAAATTTTGATGGAAAGTTTTTGTTGGTTATACCCAAGAAAACAGACATCTTTTCATCACATCTTGAAAGGCAAAATAAAGTGTATGGGAGATGCTTCCAATGTGAGTAGATCATTAATGAGTAATCTTGGTTTTAAGCAAAGTCTCATTTTCGAGATGCATGGTTTTCCATAACCACTTCCATACATAAACATAACCTTTTAACCCTCCTTTTCTATCAGACGATTTTACGTTAATTATATTGTGAGTCCTCTCATATTGAAAATGCATAGTTTTTTCGAGTAATTTGTAACATATTTTATTTTATTATGTGAGATATCACACAAAATATTTATTTTGCGACAGTTTCACAAGAGATTTATATAATATTATTCTTTTTAATGCATGACTTATTGAATTAGGTGAAAATAAAACTTCTGAATTCTTGATGTAAATATATAAAAATATATCGTTGTTTCTATACTAACGTTGGTGAAAATAAATGTATATTTCTGACATATTACCACTTCTTATTAGATACAAATTGAGACCGTCTCACTCTAAGTTAGTTGATGAAGCAAACATATACGAATCGCAATGTATACATACTCTACATCTCTTGTATCCTCATCGACTCATTGCATCTCTGAACCCACAATTCATTAAAACACAAATTCTCTTATAAGATGGTGGTCTCACTGAAACTATATTATGAGACTGTTTCACAGCAGATTTACTCTCTTAAAATCGTCGATAAATTCTTGTTTCTGACAAATCTGACGAGTATTTCCACTCGGATAGATAAATACACAAACAATTCTCTACTCCTTAGATTTGTCTTATTTGTTATTCAGGTTGCGCGCACTTAATCGTATTACAATATAGAGGAAGGGAGATTCGAACCTGTGACCTAGTCCACGGTACCTAGTCATTTATTTAACCATGTGTTATTATTATTTGACCAGTCACCGATCTATGACGGATCGGATATCTCCATCACAAGGGATACTTATTCAAAACCGTTAAGGTAGGAGCCTAGTGTCCGTACTCTTTTAGACCATAGTACCACTTAATAGGTTGATTCAGGTTGATCAGGGCTCTCAGGAGACCAGATCTGAATACGTGATTAATAAACATCAACTTGTAAAAATATTATTGATAATTTAGACATTTATACGGCCCATGAATAATCTTACATCGGCTTGGCCCAAATCCTACGTGAAGGAACACATGACATTCCAAGGTGTGTGTGAGAATGTGTGATGAAGGTCGAAGAAACATTTGGTGGCCAAAAGCCCAAACCTTTTAGTTGAAAAAAAACTTCTCTTTTAAAGTGATGGCCTCTACTTTTTTATATGTGGGCTCGTCTTATTTTATTGGACGGTCCATGAAAAAAATTATTGACAATGTTTTAGTTTGGTTGTTAAAATTGGGTATCCTGAAATTCTGGACAATAGGTCTCAAGTTAGAATCATCTTCTCCTACGGAGTACGTATATTATAATGCGACTGCGTGTGCGCTTTGTTGAAAAAAAAAAATATACGTGATTGTTTTATAATATGCGATGTGTCAAGGTTGGCTTATGGTCCAACCGAGGTTCTAGAATCGGGAAAATAAACTCGATTGTTTTATAACAAACGAATTTTATACTCCGTATTTGACATGTCAAGGTTGGCTTATGGTCTCCAAGACTCCAACCGATGTTCTCGTATTGGGCGCACTCCAAGGGTTAAGGAGCCATACTCAACGGAAACCGAGCGTGATACCTTTCATATATATAAGAGGTGGTTACACATTTGTAACCCATACTCAAGGGAAACCGAGCGTGATACCTTTCATATATAAGAGGTGGTTACATATTTGTAACCATATCATGGGTGAGACCGTCTCTCAAGATTCATATTGTGAAATCGTCTCATAAGAGTATCTGATCTGTGTATTAATCGAAAATGTCTTCCAATTTCAGGTTCGAATCTCCTTAACCATATTATAATGCGATTAAGTACACGCTTCGTGTATTCAGATGGTCGACGATCTGAGAGTTATTTGATTGGGCCAAACATGATCATACGTTGTAAATGGTCCAACTACACAACGAAAATATCTGAAATCTCAAACCTTCCTAGAAATGCGTGGCACAACAAACTCCTACCACACAATAACCATTATCATCCTACACCACGAGCCAAACACACGCCTCTAATCTGAGCCCTCCACGTGTCACTTAATCCAATGGCTCTCCTTCCATACCTATCCCCAACCACAAGCCCCCTCACCTCATATATATACACCTCTTCAACCACCTCATCCCCATTTTCCGCCATTTCCACATTTCTCAAACCTTCCAAAATCTCGTCAATCATTCAATTCAATTCATCGATATATACAAGATGCTTCTTAGGTTTTCTCCCGTGTTTTCGCCCGTCGTATCCGGCGAGACTGCTCTTGTTACGCCGCCGTCGGCGCGGTGGACGATGAGGCGAGGAGTGGTGGTTGCTGCGGCGGCGGCAGGGTCGAATAATCGAGCGTTGACTGGAGTGGTGTTCGAGCCGTTTGAGGAGGTGAAGAAGGAGTTGTCAATGGTGCCTAGTGTTCCTCAGGATTCGCTTGCTCGTCAGAAGTTTGTTGATGAGTGTGAAGCCGCCATTAATGAGCAGATTAAGTATGTTTTCTGAGTTTTTTTTTTCGTCGTGGATTTCGCTTTTTCGATCGTAATATCGCGATGATTTTTGTTGATTGTTCTTCATCTATATTGAAATTGAAGTAAGATTAGTGAGAATTTAAGTTATCACATCGCGCAAATTATGTAGGTATTTTCTGAGCTTGCGGATTTTGTTTTTTTTCGATCGTAATATTGCGGCGATTTTTGTTGATTGTTCTTCATCTATATTGAAATTGAAGTAAGATTAGTGAGAATTGAAGTTATCACATTGCGCAAATTATGTAGGTATTTTCTGAGCTTGCGGATTTGTTTTCCCGATCGTATTGCTCTGATTCGTGTCGATTATCTTAATCTAAATCGGAATCGAAGTAGAATAGCTTGTGTAATCATAAGTTCGAAAAAAGAATTAGTAATGATTGAAGCTGTTAATATGTTTTAAGATTGTACGGAGTATTGCGCCAATTATGAAGTTATGAACCTATTTTCGGAGCTTACGGATTTGTTTTCTCCGATTCTTGTTGATTATCTTAATCTAAATCGCAATCGAAATCCATGTAGATTAGATTGTATAATCATAAGTTCTAACAACGGATTAGTGATGATTGAAGCTGTTAATATGTTTTAAGATTGTGTTGATTCATATTGATTATCTTAATCTGAACGGAATTGAGTAAAGTAGCTTGTAGTATAATCATAAATTGGGAGAACGATTAGCGATAATTGAAGTTGTTAATATGTTTTTAGTAATATTGTACTGAGTATTGCGCAAATTGTTTGTTGATTATCGATTTTTGTGATTTTCTTACTGGTAAAACCGTTTTAATCTCACGTTGACGTTAGCGTGAGGGCCGTCACAGTTACATACTGTAAATTAGTTTTAATTGTTCACATTTTTTTTTTTAAAAGACGGTCTCTCATCAATAGTTTTATCGAGAGATTCTCTTACACAATGATGTGTAACAAGGGGAGGTAGTGCGAGACTCTTTTACTTCGGAGTGATCTAATTCTTGGTAATGTTCACTGTCAGATGTTACGGACGGACATCATCCGCATGCTTCTTTTAATGCTACAGAGTATTAGTTACTATAAATGTGATAGCATGAAATCTATGTAGTTTAAGCATTCAATGCTGCGGCATTTTTAGAATGCTTTCCCTCTATTTATTTCGTTTTTCCTGTTTAAGCAAAGCTGAAGTGGTTAATCTGTCGATTTCTATGTTTGCAATAAGTTGATGGCATTATTGGCATTTACTACTTTCACTGTTGTTTTGCTTTGTGTGTATCTTGCCCTTTTATTTGAGCTGGCTGATGCGTGTCTGTTTTTGCAGTGGTAAGTTTGGATGCATTTCTCGATTGGGTTAGAAACGTATGTGAATGTTAATTTCTCAGTAGTTACTGACGTAATTCTTGTATGTTGATGGTCTTGCAGTGTGGAGTACAACGTCTCGTATGTTTATCATGCGCTGTTTGCCTACTTTGATCGCGACAATGTGGCTCTCAAGGGTCTTGCCAAGTAAAACTTCTGATGCTTGATTCTTTTTAGTGTATTAAATTGGTATTGCAAATTTGGAATGAATGTTGAAAGATGGGTTTTGTTGTGGTAAAGGTTTTTCAAGGAATCAAGTGAAGAGGAAAGAGGGCATGCTGAGAAATTGATGGAATACCAGGTAGGTTACATGTTTAATATACTCGACTTCTCATAGAAGAGATCTAGTCGTGATACTAAGGCTATGTTCTTTCTAGATGATAGAGGCTGAACTAAATTTAAATGAAATGGGCTTAATGTACTTCACGTAATCTAATGAGGTTGAGCAAAATAGAATTGAACTAAGTGCGTTGAATCGACTAAAACAATCTAAAATTAATGCGCTAGACTTACCTTGAGTATACTAAATAAGGATGAACATTATTGGTCCGAGCTATTTTAAGATGCTTAAACACATGTAGATAAAAAATATGGAGTACTCCATCTCAATTATTCAAGAGAGTTCGACTTTTTCATCACTATCGTTGCTAAATAAACTGTCCTTTTGTCTGTTTTCGGTATTCAATGCTATCATTTTGAACTCAGAAGTTACTGTTTACCATGTTGATTGCAGAACATGCGCGGTGGAAAGGTGAAATTGCAATCAATAGTGATGCCTCTATCTGAATTCGATCATGCTGAGAAAGGAGATGCTTTACATGGTGAGTCTACTCTTATGAATATTATTTACCATTTCGCTTAGATGATTGGGATTGTTGTTATTGTTCTGTACATGACTACGTTGTAACTTGTGTTCCGTATGTGGTTTCTTACTTTCTTGTTGATAACTTCAGCTATAGTGTATACCATCATCTACTCATCTATTTTACTCTGTCTTTAAGTTGATTGATTTTTGTTAGATTGTTCATTTCATTCAAACTTTGATGCATAATTACAACGATTTATGTGGTTGAACATATGGGTATAATGTAAAAGAGGTACGACGTATTATATGTTTATGCAATCTGCATTCAAATTAATCGATTCTTGTTTGGATGTACATTTCGTTATATGTTGGTTTCAAACTTTGATGTAAAATCACCCTTTGATCTTTGTTATCTGATTTGAAGATTTTACTGTAACTTTCCGTGGCTTGATTTCATCATCATCATTGTTACGACTTCAGCATGAGACTTCTAATTGTATGATGCGTTGCTACATTGCCAAATCTAAATGTCCAACTGGACTTCACATATTTTCACTTCTGTTTTTCTCCTAGTCGAGTAATAGCATGCAGTATAGAGAAAAAGTGAAAAACTACTGAGGTCGATCCTTCTAAATTTTTTCGTGAAAAACCCAGACAGTCATACTCTCTCATATACCTCTACGAAAGTTTATTACACCGTTACAGCATCTCATTTGCAGTTGGGAAAAAAAATAAGTGGTACAGTCTGAACCAAAAATTTAACTGTAAGCTATATAAAATGGCGGTACTGTATTATGAGGTAAATTCTATTGTTTACAGCAGCATCGATTCTGACTTATTCTTCTTCACAATGTAGCTATGGAACTTGCCTTGTCATTGGAAAAGCTTACAAATGAGAAGTTACTGCAGTTGCATCAAGTAAGTACATAAAATTTTACCTCTGCTACCTATTCTTTTCCTTTTGTTTCATTTAGAACCCTCAAATGCATCTCCTCTTTTTTCCGACAAGGGTTATGTTTTTTCGCTAACAATACCCTGTTGGCGATGAATGACAGGTAGCTGAGAAAAACAGTGATGTCCAATTGCAAGAGTTTGTTGAAGGTGAATTCTTAACTGAACAGGTAATCTTTTGAATTCCGTCTATAAATTCTCAAAAGAGGCGGTCTCAACTCTCAAACATTGCTACACGATTTTTATACTGTATGACCATTATACATTTATACCTGATTACTTGTTCGTGGACATTGCATAGGTTGAAGCCATCAAGAAGATATCCGAATATGTTGCCCAACTGCGAAGAGTTGGCAAGGGACATGGTAAACGTCTATCTCAACTACTCGTATTTTGCAATGAAGTTGATCTCCTTAGAGATGATCATATCCGTTTTGAGTTTAAAACGGGTCAAGTAATAACCATATACTACTAGATAGTTGAGCCAAGTTTCTTTACCCGTCTATCTTTTCGACCCCGTTTCATATTTGAGATATATTTTTACTTCCCAACCCGAAGTGAAGAATGGATTCGACCTAACTTGAACAAACCCGAAATTTATTACTCGTATAACATATGAATCGATATTCCTAGAAACTTGAACGAGATGTCACAACTCACAACTCACAATTGACTTCTCAAATTGTCAAACAATAGTTTGCATTTTCTTTTTTGGGTAAGTTTTAATAAACTAACCCTTAAAAAATGAAATATTCCGAGTTTTTGACCCTTAACCCGATGAGGCACCTGTTTAATTCTTTTTTTTTGGTGCAACGAAGAATTGAATTCATTGATATTAATGCGTTATTATGCTTATCTTCAGGGGTATGGCACTTCGACCAAACGCTACTAGGTTGATAGATGATGCTCTATTTCTTTGAACGTGGAACTCAAATTCCATGGGTCGGAATTTTCGTCAAGGCCGTCTACCCTCCTTATGTGCCGTAGGAGCACTTGTTTAGTTGCTTTGGCATCCAAAATTTTAGGTCCAAAATAGTTTTATCTTACAAGAAACACGAATTTGCTATAGTCAAGTTTTACTTACTCGTGCATTTAGTAGAAGAAGAAATCGTTTTTTCCCTCGACAATCTAAAGTTCCCGTGATTTCTTGTATTCTTATGGTAATTGCGTTACTAGAACTGTAGAAGAAACGTATGATTGATTAAGCTCAAACTTTACATTTCTTTTCGATAAATGAGTTTTACCATACGATTCTCTATTTATCAAAATGTCGAAAATTTTTTTTTTTACCAATCTTAATTTGGAGTTCATGAGATCTTTTTATTAACCAATGATAACTTTACTTTTTGCCACTTTCGATTTGCAACAAATTCAATCTAAATTTTGAATTTGATGGGAGGGAGCATTTGACAAAGCAACAAAAACAATTAAAAATAATATAACACTGTTATCAAATAAGACGGTTTTATAATACAATACTTCCTAGCCATTATCATTACGATATTTTAGTGAATTGCTTTCGTTGTCTTATTCAATATTGACCAATTATGGAGTACTTTTTATTACTTATTGAAGTTTAAGAAAAGAACGATGGGTGAATTTGGATCACACGAAATCCATTTGTGCAGCACAGTAAAAAGATGGAAATATTATTGATGGAAATATTATTGAAAGTTATACGGAGTAAAAATTTGATAATTATAATTGATTCGATTAGACAATTTAAATAAAATTTTAAGTGACTATGATTTATCCTATATAATATTGAAAATTCTTCTAACTTATAAATAGTATTCCCTCCGATTTTTATTTGTCTTTTCAGACCTAAAATAGAAATAGGGAGGAAGGAGTATTCAGTCCAATAAAGAAACAGACAATAAATAAAAATTGGAGGGAGTATTTAAATGTATACAGAACCATAAATGAAAGGAGAATATTGAATACACATGTAACGGGAAAAGAGATAACTATTGATCGAGACGGGAGTATTCGCGAGACTAAAGCTTATACGAGATCACGTGCTATTCACCGAAAGATAAAGTGTGTATCCCTGCCAACTCAATAGAACACTCAGACACCCGTTATACTTTGTCGCCTTCCACCTTCCACCGCTGCGGCGGCGGCCATTGCTTCATCACTTCCCCTTTCCCTCTCCTCTTCCTCCTCCTACTCCCTCTGGTATTATTTCTCATTATTTAATTCCTGCAATTTCTGATTTATTTCAATTTTGATGTTTAATTAAGTTTAGTTTTGTCGATTAATCACTTTAACGGTACTAATTAATTTGTTCATTTTTGAAGAATTATGATGGAGCGGGTTTGTATGATGTTTAATTTGAATTTCGTGCTGATTTTGTTCTTTTTTTTGAGGGGTTTAGGGCTTTTGATTGTTGTGTTCGCATTTTCGTATTTGGTTTAATTTAATTTTGTTGTTTAATGATCGATAATTGAGACGAGTTGACGATGTCGGATAATGATTCATGTTAGTCGCCCCCAAGGTTTTTGTGAAAAAGGCTTTGATGTTGTTGTTGGAGTGATCGATTATTAGGGCGAGGATTTTGAATTTTGATTTCCGTAGTTTTTTTTTTTTGTTTGATTTTTTGGAGCATAATGAAGCTTAATTTGTTTATGGTTGAGTAATTAGTAAGTTGAATTGACATGTTAACGACTTTCGACTTTCTGTGCTTTGTCTGATTGAATAGGGTGATCGTCGATTGAGGGGTTTAGGGTTTTGGTTTAATTTTGTTGTTTAGTGATCGATAATTTGGGTGAGGATTTTGAATTTTGGTATCCGTAAGGGTTTTTTTTTGTTTCATTTTTGGAGCATAGTTAAGCTTAATTTGTTTATGGTTGAGTAATTAGTAAGTTGAATTGACATGTTTACGACTTTCGACTTTCTATGCTTTGTTTGATTGAATAGGGTGATCGTCGATTGAGGGGTTTAGGGTTTTGGTTAAATTTTGTTGTTTAGTGATCGATAATTAGGGTGAGGATTTTGATGTAGTGCTTTGAAAGTTAATATTACGCGTAACCTAGAAGTTAAGTTATGGTATTAATTACATGCTAAAAGAGACAATCAACTTATTGAATGGTCGAATCGATATGGTAGTAAAGAGTAAAGACTCGGAGTAATGGATTAATGTATGCCGATATTGGCAATCTATGCTACTCAGGCTTGGCTCCATTCCCACTTAATATTTGTGAAAAATTATAATTCTTCGTCGTTCAAATGAATTGTTCAAGTGTTCTACTCTTGTCATTTTGGTCGGCAGTTGACCCTCATGTGGTGTACTTCTCACGGTTTCTTGTTTGTACTTGCAGAACGAAGTTCATATATCGCTGCACTGCACCAAGCTGTCTGTATAGTACATAGTGTGACTGCACACTTGTATATTTTAGTCGGGACTTTATGTCCGCTGAATCTAGCCTTCTCGATTCCTTGGTTTCTACTATGTTCTCACTCCCCGTAAGCTAGTTCCTCATGGAAGTTTGAAAGCAGCAAAAAGTAACAGAGGTAAAATGGGAACGGTTACACCAGTCACTCCATGGATTCCAAAAGATGACTTCTTGCTTAAGAATGCTATTGAGGTAAGCGTATTCATACTGTCAGTCATTATTGTAGTTTCTTACGTGGCCTGCTAATATTCTCTCTATATTTATTGTGGATACTTTTGAACTATAGTCTCTCCGTTACATTATGTTCTTCCCATTTACTTTTGTGGGGTCAAATTTTATAAATTAACATGATTCTCACATAATTACATTTGCTATAAAAAAATCTTTTATAGAATTATATTTTCAATAATAATAATAATAATAATAATAATGTATAGTTATGTTAGAACACGGTCAAAGTATCATCATGAAGACCGTGAAAAAGTAGATGGGAAGAACAAAGTGGAATGGAAGGAGTAGCCTGATTGTTCTATGCTGTTTTCTCTGACTTTGTATTGTATTTATGTTCCTTTTTAGGCCGGTGCTTCCCTGGAGTCACTTGCAAAGGGGGCAGTTCGGTTTTCTCGTAGATTTACAATCAAGGAGTTGCAAGATAGGTGGTATGCTCTTCTATACGACCCTGTAATCTCTGCAGAAGCTTCTGCTCAATTGGTCGAGTTGGAGCGTTCATCAAAACCTACCAAAGGTGATAATTCAAAAGAACATAAATTTGGTGATGGGAAGAGAAAGGCTGATAATGTTCGTAGATGTTACTATGCTATGCGAAAAAGAATTTGCAATGAGCCACTTTATCATGAAGATTTGAATTTCTTTGATGATCCCAATGATGGTTTTATAAATGGAGCTGAAGGTCCCGGACCAAAGAGTTTGCCAGGAGATCCTATGGCAACTCATTATGAGCTTGAAAATGGTCATCATAATGATTTTCATAATGTCTTCCCTCATGTCATAGATAGTGCTCCACCCTGTGGCGCTGTGAACTCCACTGCAGAACAGAACACGCTCGTTGATACTCTTATGGCTGGAAGTAATGTGGCCATGGCTGGCAATTGTTCTATTACTGAACATATTGGTCGTCCTGAAGAAGTTCCTGTTCCAAACATCTTTCAGGAACAAGAAGGTGACACAAATTTCAATCCGTCGATTTCTGAATGTGAAACTTCCCTCCACCATCTGCAGTATGCATCTTCACCTCCTACGATGCCTGATTGGAAAGGCATTGAAGGTATATCAGTACCTGAAATGCCGAATGATGGTAATATTAGAGAAAATAGTATGCAGACAGGAGATCCGTTTTGTATATCTAATGAAGGCGGCTTGGATAATCCAGAGTTGAACAATCCCATGTCTTGTAATGACTTGAAAGATTCAACTGATTGCGCAGAGGGATATTTTGCCGAGTTATCGGATTCCCTTTTCAATTTCACTAGTGATGATGATATGCTTATCATTGGCGGTGGGAAAGATGTGATGGCTAAAACATATCTTGATGGTTTGAGTTCACTCTTGTTGAACTCACCTAATGACCTCAATGAAGGCACGATGCCTGGTATACCCGAATTGGAAGAGCAGGCTGTTGTTGATGAAGGTCGTGTTAGTTCCCCCACTGCGGTTTTAGAAGAAAAAAATAGTGCTGGCGAAAGTGAACAGCAAAGCAATTCTGAGTTTCAAATGCCGAAGCATGCTGGTAACGTGAACCCTGAGTATCCAGAACTCTGTAATGGCATTATTTGCTGTACTTTGAATACCGAGGACCCAGAAATTCCTTGCAATGACCATCTTTCTTTCTCTAAACCGCGTGCACCATCTGTTATCAGAAGAACTCAGAGCGATGCCAATAAATCAGCATTTTCTGATAAGGATACTACTGGCACTGAGAACAAGATGAAGAGGGAAACCAAGCGGATCGTAGAACCCAGTCCTGGTTTGCATAGGACACTTTCAGTGGATAAGTTTGGGGCAACATTTGAGGGCACAAAAGGTGAATCACATAATGGTCTTGGTAACTCACATACTAGCCAAGGAGATTCGGGTAAAAGTAAAAGTTGCCTGGCGGTTAAAAACGAGTCTTTGGAATGTCCACTAAAAAGACAGCGTACCTGTAAACTTCTAGAGAAATCTGGTCAAGTTGCAGCTGTAAGTAATGCACAGACTGTTTGTGGGGGGAGTAATCAGGAATCCTACGTGTTGGAGCTTGCAGATTCATTTTCTGTAGAACCTTGTGAAGATTCCTTATTTTCCGAAGATGAACAATCTTATGAGAGTGACTCTGACATCCCTCATTTTTCTGATGTTGAATCTATGGTAATATGGTGTCTTTTACGCAGTATTTGTATTAGCTCTGAATGTCATTTGCTTCCTCTGACTAAGTGCTTCCTTGTTCTAGATCCTTGATATGGACTTGGATCCCGATGATGAAGACTTTTTTTACAGCACACAAGGTAACTATTTAGACTCTTGCTTTTTTAAAGTTGTTTTCTTTGTTGTTCATGATGTTGCCCCTCTAATGGATTTAATTGTATGGTTTGGCTAACTAATTCTAATTATTTACCGACATTTTTTTTCCACGTGTTGTAGCATTAAAAAGTAATAAAAACATTGGTAAGCTTACTGATTCTGATTGGTATACTGTTGAGGATGTTATGAGGACGGTCCAAATTTGATTTTTTTTGAACTTTGGCAACTTTAATGTTAACGGTTTTGTATTGTTTCCAATTTAAGTAAATGTTGCTTCTTTCTTTCTGCAGTTGCGAAGTATCAACACGAGGATGCTAAGAGGATGATCATTAGGTTGGAGCAGAATGCTAATTCATGTATGCAGAGAGCAACAGCATCTCATGGTGCATTTGCAATTTTATACGGCCGACATTCAAAGCACTACATCAAGAAACCAGAGGTACTTTTAGTATGTTGTTTTGGGTTGTCATCATTTCTCCTTTATCATTTGACTACTGTGAGTTTGTGACACACATAATCTGCCTGAATTTCTTAGGTGCTGATCGGTCGAGGAACAGAAGATGTACCTGTTGACATTGATCTCGGCAGAGAAGGACGTGCAAATAAGATTTCGAGGCGACAGGTGATTTTATTCTACCGTTATTATGGTGTTCAGCAAATCTCATTGATGTCTAAAGTTTGCTCACGGTGCTGTAGTCTCTATTATACTTTTGTGCTATGGTAATCGAGTCATTGAAATCTGAACAAGATTTTGGATTGAAGTTCCTCTAAGAGCAATCATGTGAGAGTTGTATGGCCGAGGTTATGCCTTCTAGTCTTCGAGTCTGTTATCCTTGTAAAAAGCATGGTTTACCCGGTATGTGGGTTTTGCCCAATACGCGCTAAAGTAGCGGCTACAGGTTCCCTTAGCATCCAAAAAAAAAGAAGAATAGTTAGAGGAATCTCTGTTGTCGTCCTCCACCCCTCTTCACATTTGTCATCTTATATAGTAATAATCGTTCACGGATTTTACTTGTTTGATATCTTGTAGGCAATAATAAAAATGGAAAAAGATGGAACTTTTGGCTTGAGGAACATGGGCAAATGTTCAATCTATGTAAATAGCAAAGAAATATATCATGGACAAACCTTTGCCCTTCATTCCAATTGCTTGATCGAGGTATGCGCCTTCACTAGTCGATGTCATGTTAATATGTTATAATCTCTTTACTCCCCCCATCCTAGTTTTATTGTCGCTTTTTCTCATTTTATCGTTCCCTGATTAATTTTTTCAAAAAATTTATTTTATTTTTCATACCTATTTTTTCCTACTAGTATTTTACTTACTAATACATTTTTTTTTTTTAAATCTTGAACTTGGAGTTTGTAATCCTTTCAAAACTTATTATTACGGAGTATTAGTGCTCTCAACTTAATTTTGTGTTTGAAAGTGTATTCTTATGGAGTACTCCATTATTTATTGTATTGTTCACCTTTCATTTTATTTTTATTTCTTTTTTTTGGGATGATGAATTCAGATATTGATTCATGGTAGCCGACCCCAGATCTTTTTGGGATTAAGGCTCTGATGTTGTTGCATCTATCTCAAATTAATTGGCTCATTTCTATAATGTACTGATCAATTTCGCTGAAAGTCGCATGAAATGTGTGCCTGCAGATCCGAGGGATACCGTTCATATTTGAAATAAATCCATCGTTGGTGAAGAAATACTTGGATCACACTGCACAAAAGGCGGATGTCAAACAGCCAAAAGCGTGATTATTAGAACGACCTCGAGGCGCACATTTTACTGCCGTGTATTAGGAGGAGGTGTTTGTATGTAACTTGTTGACATGGTAGGAGCTTTACTAGGCTTAAGGCACTCGACTTTCGTTGTTAATCAGATTGTAAATTAGAACTCTTAATTTTAAAAATAGTTCTCGGTAGTGTAATACTCCATATGACCGTATTTAGCAAACATCTACGATCTATCTTGTGTGAAAAATGGTGAGACGCCAGTCGTTATGGAAAACTTGTTTTTCAAATGAAATCCGATTTTATTGCTTCGAAAACACATTATTTTTCAACCACACTCCGGAGACCGTTCATTGATTTTACAGTGGGCAAAAATAAATAAATAAATAAATAATGTTTGTTAAAAATTAAAATGAGTTAACGTAAAGAGCTATGGAAAAAGTTACCGTTCATTGATTTTACAGTGGGCAAAAATAAATAAATAAATAAATAAATAATGTTTGTTAAAAATTAAAATGAGTTAACGTAAAGAGCTATGGAAAAAGTTACCGTTCATTGATTTTACAGTGGGCAAAAATAAATAAATAAATAAATAAATAATGTTTGTTAAAAATTAAAATGAGTTAACGTAAAGAGCTATGGAAATAAATAAATAATGTTTGTTAAAAATTAAAATGAGTACGTAAAGAGCTGTGGAAAAAGTTAAAAAAAGCATGCGTCTGCCGGGAGTCGAACCCGGGTCTATTGCTTGGAAGGCAATTATCCTAACCGTTGGACTACAGACGCAGTTGATGTTTAACGTCTTACTATAAAACAAGGTATATATGACGTCTAGAATCGTTTCAATACTAAATTTATACGGAGTGAATAAGACTAATATGTTGAGTTACAATGCACAATCAACAAGCCCGTCTAGCTCAGTTGGTAGAGCGCAAGGCTCTTAACCTTGTGGTCGTGGGTTCGAGCCCCACGGTGGGCGTCTTTTTTGTACATATCTACTTCCCTCTTACTCAACTAAATGCTCTAAAATCTAAATCTAATCACAATCAAACTCAACCTAACCCAATCCTACTTTAGGATGGCATGGCGGTGGTACCCTTGACGATAATTTTTTTGGTTTACGAAGAGTCACGAGAACGATTATGATGCTGACGGCTGAGCTAGACGGACTTCGAACTCCGGACCATGAATACCACCTCTCTTGAGCCTACTCACTAAGCTAGTTGTAAAAACCCGACTCAGCGTACAGTCCGCACATTTGGTTGAAAAAAAAAACCCAATCTAATCCTACTTTAACCACATTTATTGTCTCAGACGCTCTCATTATTTTTTCATAAAAGTGAACCGTCTCATACGTGAGGGAGACGATTTTACATTGTAATTTGTGATTACTTAAATTAACTAATCAAACTAATCCACCTCCCAAAACTAACTTAAATAATTTTTTATTTCGAGTTTCATGTGTGTGATCCTCTGACAGTCTGACACACTCACAGGCCACACGCACTCTCATAGTACTATACATTTACAGTAAAGCTTTTCATGTGATCTTCATCGTCAACAATGGCGCCACCTTCCTCTGTACAACAACATTCATCCTTCTTCCGCCATGAAAACAAGTATCCTCTCATCTTCGGTTTCTCCATCATCTTCCTCACCGCATTTCTCTTGTTATTCGTTCCTCCTTCGCATTTATCCTTCTTCTCTTCTCCTCTCCTCCGCTTCTCCTCGCCGCCGATCTCTCATCTTCCGCCGCTGAAGAACGACGCCGTCCCGAGCTCGCCGGAGCTGACTCAAGATTTGCCGCCGGTAGTTTCCGATAACGAAGCTGTTACGAAATCTCCGGCGACCGATGTCGTTTTAGGTTCGCCAGAGGTTCGAGAAGAATCGCCGTCGAAATCCGAGGTAAATGATGTCGGTGTAGGTTCTCCAGAGATTCCAGAAGATTCGCCGACAGTAGTAGTTAAGGAAAATGACGCCGTTGTAGGCTCGCCGGAGATTCCGAATGATTCGCCTTCGTCAATTGAGTCGAAAGAGGTTAATACGGAAGGCGGTGCAGTTGATGAATCGCCGAATGCTCTGTCGACGGACCAGCGGCGAGGTTCGCCGGAGAAATCGGCGGTGGAGAGGGAGGTGGTTAGGGTTAGCGAGATAGAGTACGATGAAGAGTTGATGAAATTGGAGTGGAAGGTGTGTAAGGGGCCGTCGGCGGTGGATTACATACCGTGTTTAGACAATATGAAGGCGATAAAGTCGCTGAAATCGAGGCGGCATATGGAGCATCGAGAGCGGCATTGCCCTGAGGTGAATCCAAGGTGTCTGGTTCCGTTGCCGAAAGGGTATAAGGTTCCTATCCTGTGGCCTAAGAGCAGGGACATGGTGAGATACTGAGATTGTTTCTTGCACTTTTTTTGTGGTAAGATTAGTAGTATTTCGATTTATTGTTTGTCGATAATTTTGTGTGAGACTGTTGCATGCAGATAAATACGAGTAACGAGTCCTATGATGATGAATTTTGGGGATTCGATGTGGATCCTGTTAGTAGTATTTGGATTTATCATCTGTCGGTTATTTTGTGTGAGATACTTGCATTCAGATGAACACAAGTTATGAATTGAGGGATTCGATGTAATCCCGTTAGTAGTATTTGGATTTATCATCTGTCGGTCTTTTGTGTGAGATCGTTGCATTCAGATGAACACAAGTTATGACTGAGGCGTTCGATGTGAAATAGCTTAGATAGAATGTTCTCATTAGTTTATGACTGAGACCTACTCCGTATTCATTAATGGTCACCTCAAATCTTAGTGATTACGAGCTACTCTAGTGTAGTTATATATAATGCAATGTTAACTCGGTATGTAATAAGGACATCTTGAGTAATTACTAGCTACGGTAGTGTATTATGTGGTTGTCTAAAATGCAATGTTAAGAGGTATGTAATGAGGAAATCTTACTGACTACCAACTACCAAGTACCAACTTCAAAGTATTTGCTTTTTGGGTAAGGAGTGTAGTTCAATCATTTGCAATGTGTGAATCTGTGCAATGTTTAAAATGAGGGTTATTTGGTTAGAAATGTTAGAAAATTAAAAGTGCAAAGTTCGGGAATTCGAGTTTGTAAAGATGAGTGCAGTCTTGGTGTGATTCTGGTTACGAGTAGTTATCTAGCCAATTCTCATTGCGAGAACTAGGTTATGGACTCGTGGGGATTTTGCTCATTTAGATTTGTGTAGTGACTGAAAATTTCAAATTGGTGAAACTGAGTTACTTTACAAAAACTTATAGCAGGAACCTGGATAGTTAGGACAGTAAGCATCAGACTTTGTGCCAACGAAATGATGAGAAACCGTGTGTTTACCATGTTCCTCATTCAAGTTGGGATTGTCATTGAGGATATTTCTTTGTTTTTGTTTGAGGTGCTTTAAGTAGAATAGAAACCTCACATGTACAAGCAATTACAGATGAGGACTTGTGCAAGATTGCATGAACGGTAATCTGAGAAAGGATGTAAGAAGTAACATATTAACTGAACGGAGAATGTGTCGTAGACTCTTAGTTTATGCTTGAGAAATTGAAGAACAGATGAATGTTTTGGATTGTTCTGGCTTTTTTACTCCTATAACCAGTGAATCTTGAATTCTTGATGCCATATACTCCCAAGGCTAGGGATGTACTGCACTAATTCTGCTGTGAATTGTCTGTGGAAAAACCTGCTACTAATGTTTCTATTGACAGCCGTTTCTTTCTTTCTTTCCTTTCTTGGTGATCTCGATTCACGTTTATTAGTGTCGTGGTGATGCTGTCCTTATCACATTTTTTTTGGCGGTAATGTCTTCTGGTTGCAGATCTGGTACGACAATGTCCCTCACCCGAAGCTAGTGGACTACAAGAAGGACCAGCATTGGGTTGTGAAGTCGGATGATCATTTCATTTTCCCTGGAGGTGGAACTCAGTTTAAGGAAGGCGTCACACATTATATCGACTTCATTGAGAAGGTATAATGACATTATATCGACTAAGTTTCTAAAGTTCCCAGGAATGACCTATGTTACATCGTCACTTCACTTTTGGGCCTGCACCCGACCCTTGCTTGTTAATTATTATTCTCACACTGAGGGATATCGGCATGAAATTTGTTTGCAAATACGAGTATCTCTCTATCTGGCTTCAAAGTTTCGACGTGTCCCTGTACCTCAGCAATCTCATTTTATGCAAGGCTCTGCCCGCTTAACAAATTGAGTCCATACTCCAAGTCCTGATACTTGGATGTGTACTTGTGTGCGATACTCCAATACCGCATGTACCTAAGTTCGAATAACAATTTTTATTTGGTTCAACGAAGAGCACAATTAGTCGCATTACAACATAGGGGAGGGGGGATTCGAACCTCTGTCCCAGAACACCCAGTCTTAACCACTGGACCAAATCTTCGATTAAGTCCAAATAACATTGAACATGACTGTTTAAGATAATATTAGATCGAGCAATTGGGTTTATTTGACAACCCAGTAGACCAATTGTACTAACCAACACATGACTGGTTATGTGAATATGTGATTGGTATTATGATAGCATATACTAGTAAGCCTGATGTATTGTTTATGCGATCGGTATTATGATAGTATGATACTAGTTTTAGCCCCGTGCAAATACATGGCTTGTATAAATTCATACATTAGCAATGAGATTAACTTTAGAATGACACAGAATTATCTTAATTTTTTAAATAGTTGTTTGAGAAAAATATACTCCGTACTTAAATTGTAAATATACTTTGAGTTGATATTGCGTAAATAGTTTGGTATTGACATATATTTTAATGGTTAATTTAGTGTTTTTTTAGATATTTTTCAGGATTCAAACAACAAAACAATTCAAAAATAGAATGTTTTGCCAAATTTATCGACAATAAAAAATTAGTTCTAATATACCGCTTTTATTTGGTGTACTGCTTTTAGGATATACATGTCACTTTTTTTTTTTTTTATTGATTGCTCCTTGAGCACATAAAATGAAAGAAAGGATGCATTTAGGCAGGAAAATACTTCACGAGAGAGTGACATGTGTCAGTTCTTCTTTATTGGTTGTTCTTTTAGTACCTAAAGGATACTCGTACAAAGGAAGACATGACTTGATAATCCAAGTATTATGATCGAGTTAGCTTTCTGCTAATTCCCTTTTCAATCTTTGTTCTAGGCAATACCCATGGTTAAATGGGGGCAGAACATTAGAGTTATTTTGGATGTTGGCTGTGGTGTTGCTAGTTTCGGAGGGCATTTGCTGGACAGAGATGTACTCACCATGTCGTTGGCCCCTAAAGACGAACATGAAGCTCAAATACAATTTGCTCTGGAGCGGGGAATTCCTGCTACTCTTTCCGTCATTGGAACTCAACAGCTGACATTTCCAGACAATGCCTACGATCTCATTCACTGTGCGAGGTGCAGAGTTCACTGGGATGGGGATGGTAATTTCTGAAAACCGTCATGAACCTAATATGGGTCATATTCTCACAATTATTAATTTACTTCTAGACTTCTGGTTAACATACTTATATTGTGCTTCATGTTTAAATTTATTAGTCAAAGGGTATTATGAATGGTATTTCCCTAATATTTTATCAATCTGAACTTTAGTCAATGAGGACAATAAAATTGGTCAGGAGGGAATATATCTTAGTACTGGAAAAAAAATTAAAACATATAAGTTTTGTATAACAATGACTGAACAACTATACATGGAATATGCTGTGTGAATGTACGATGTAATTGTTGCTTTCAGGTGGTATGCCTTTGCTGGAGCTCAATAGGGTTCTCAGACCTGGAGGGTTCTTTATCTGGTCTGCTACACCGGTCTACCGTGATGATAGTAAGGATGTTAAAGTATGGAACTGTAAGTCTGCTTCTGAATGATATTTTCTACAAGTGTGTTACTGACTGTAATGCATTGCATACAATGTAGTCTCAGAAACTTTCAGATCTGTAATTGTTACTTTATTTTCCGTGCTTACCTGCAGCAATGGTATCTTTAACAAAGTCAATGTGCTGGAAGGTGGTGGCGAAGACCATGATGTCGACTGGAGTTGGGCTAGTAGTGTATCAGAAGCCGGTTTCGTCATCATGCTACAAGGAACGTGAAAAGGATGACCCGCCTATGTGTGATGCAGTCGGAAGAAACATGTCATGGTACTTAGTCTTTTTTTTCTTCTTCTTTACTTTGTAGGTGTAAACTGTGAAGGTAGTCGTAACAGCAGTTAATGCGGTCGACTTTCAAATCAGGTCGTCATTACAGTAAAGATATACCTGAGCCAGTAGTTGTCGATCGCTCATTTTCCTTTCAGTAGTTACTGTGAGACATGAGCAAGTTAGAATGAGACTGAACTACAAAGTTAAACCCAAAAAAAGAAGTTTAAAGTTTTTGAGTTTCTGAGCATCTGATGACGCTCTTTTCTTTCGAATACAGGTACACGCCCCTTGAAAGATGCCTTGTTCGACTTCCACCCGACGCCGCCAGTTGGCCACCCATATGGCCCAATAGACTCACATCTAAGCCTATCAGTCTTCCATCTGCACCCATCGTCGAAGAAACATTCAAGAATGACACTAAACATTGGTCAACCGTAGTGTCTGATATTTACTTGGATGGCCTCGGAATAAACTGGTCTTCTGTACGTAATGTAATGGATATGACTGCTAATCATGGAGGGTAAGAGTCTCTCTTATCATTGTTATAAATAGCTTTTTAATCTTTAATTAATGTCTTTTGTGTCTTCCATTAGCCATCGATGTTGCTGTTGTTGTTGCTGTGATGTCTTTTGTGTCTTCCATTAGCAAATAGGTGGTAGGAGATATAAGCCTATAGTAGAGGCGTTCAAGGACGTGACAACCCATCAAACCTGTCCGGTCTGACCCGCAAAAGAAGCTGGCTTGGACACAATATTTTCAAAAATATACAAAGGCTCGGCCCATGAACCCGTCCCAAACGTGCTAACTCCATTGTCTGTGCTCCAATATTTAACAATTAGCCTGTCCCATGTTCGGTCCAAACCTACATATAATCACCGGTTCAGCACTGGCCTATAGTATAAAGACCGTTTTATGCTGATGACTGGTTTCGAACTCCAGTCACCAGTACCAACTTTTAGTGACTTTACAAGCCAAGCTAACTTCAGATACCGACTTGGTAAAGTCACGAGGGGTGGTACTCATGGCTCGGGCGTGTTCGAGTCTCATCAACACCATATTTTCCCTTGTGGCCCTCTTTACACCAAAAACAAGTTATAAGCTTACTGAATCTGCATTTTGTCGTTTTATGGATATTTTCAATTCTTTTTTTCATGAAAAAAGTGCTTAATATTCGTTAGTTCTAACTGGACAATCTTGTTCGTTGTTTCGCCTGATCAACTGGGTTACGGGACACCAGCATAATCTACGACTCTGGTATTTCAGGTTCGCTGCAGGGCTTATCAAGATGCCTCTGTGGGTTCTGAATGTCATCCCTATCCACGAGCCAGATACCCTGAATATAATCTTCGATAGAGGGTTGATAGGAGTCTATCATGATTGGTGTGAGTCCTTCAATACCTATCCAAGAACTTATGATCTACTCCACTCGAGATTCCTTTTCAGCAACCTTCCTTCCAGGTACACTCTGCGCTTCATCTATCGACAACTTCATTCGATCTGTTCATTTCAGAAATGTTATGTCAATTGAACTAAGCTTTAAATGTGAATCGGCCAAGGTTCAGTTTATCTGTTGTATAATGTGAAATGTTGTTCTTTTCTAGATGCGACATCATAGACTTGGCTACCGAGATTGATCGCATTGTGAGACCAGAAGGGTGGATTTTGGTTGAAGAATCGAAGAAAATGGTCAACAAGCTCGGTGCAATATTTCACACTCTCCATTGGTCAGTGAACGTCTACAACGATCGATATCTTGTTGCCAAGAAAAGTTTCTGGCGTCCATAAGGCGGTCAGGTGCATAGATGAACCTCTTTTTAACGTCGTTCAAACTTTATATGTTGTCACCGGAGGGAATGTATAGATGAGCTACGATTCTTTTAATCGATTATAGTGTATAGAACGATTTTGGAACGATATTAATGTAATTCCTTCTCGGAGGTAAATTTAATAGGTAGATCATGAATGAAATATAGAAACAATATTATGTTTTTTGTCGTATCGCTACTTGACCCATTGTTTATGACGTACTCAGTAAATAATTGTCCAAAACAAGCACTTGCAAATAGATAAATAACTAACCGACCGAAGGTGTCTTAGTCCAGTGGTTAAGATTTGATGCGAATTCTCCCTATATTGTAATACGATTAAATGCGCTCTTCGTTAAACAAAAAAAAAAAAAAAAAAAATAACCGCACTACTCTGTCAACACTCACGGTTGAGTCACCTGAGTAAGTGAGTAGGGGTGTGCAAAATCCGGTCCGGTTTCAGGTCCATCATTGGATCAGCTATTATAAGGCCTTTTCAATTGGCTAAAACAAGGCCCAAGTCGTTGTGTGAAGGCTTGTTTTGGGCTGATTCTCATGGGCCACTCTCATATTATCGTTGGGTCCGGAATAAAAAAATCTGGTCCGGTTTCAGGTCCATCATTTTGGGCGATTCCGGGTTTCGGTCCGGTCCGATCAGGTCCTGACCCGATTTTTTTTCCGGTTTGGGCCGGAATTATATTTATTTATAAAAATTTCGGTTAACCGGTCCAAATCGGTCTGGAATTTTGGACCGGAATTTTTAAAAGAAAATTGAAAATTCCGATCCAACCGGTTCGGTCAAGACCGGAATTTTTCCGATTCGATCCCGATCCAGATTTTGTTGAAGATTCCGGCTCGATCCAAATCGGGTTCAGTCCGATCCTGGACTATTGCACAGCCCTAACCTTAAGGGGGAGATGTCAAATAGAACAAGAAAACGATGTACTCATTGTGGTAGAACAAATCAACAAACCACAAGTCTGAACTATGTTGGGAAGTGTTTGGACATCCTACGAACAAGAATGTGCAACAAAGGTCACGAAGTCGTTATAATATTAAGACGTCACAAAAATTATATAAACCATTTTCAGTATCACCGTTATGTCTTATCATTTATTTATATTTATTTTATCGTTAAATATCCCCCTAAAAATACTCCAAATTATTTCATTTTTTATTTGTATAACAAACCTATTTTTTTATCTGTATATTCTTTTACGTTAAAATTTAAACGTATCCATTTTTATTATTACTTTCAGTACCATTGTTACGTTCATTACGAGTACTAATTAGTCCCTCAATTAATTCACAAATTCTTGTTTGTAACGGTGTTTACCCCTCATATTAATATGACGGGTCAAATATTATTCGTTTAGAGAGAAAAGACAAAATCAAAGCACATGAGACTTACCTTTTTATTTGTACATAACCAACATACATTTTTATCTGTAATTATGTTTACTATTTTACGTTCATTACCAATTACTCAAGTCTCTCAATAAATCTAACGAGAAACCGTTCCCAGTAGACCTACCTAACGTATTTATTGGATCGTTAGATATCCCTCTAATAATACTCCAGATTTCATTTTGTATTTACCTAACAAATGTATCTTTTTATGTTATCCTCCCTCTTAGTTTTTTTTATCTTCCCTCGTTGCTTTTTGGCACTAGTTGGATTATTTTCCCTCTTCTCATTTTTTGTTGTACTTTAATCAATTTTTTATTCTTTCGTTTACTCACAAATCCCACCATATTTCTAATTTATACCCACATTTTCTTACGTTAAAATATACGGGTACCCATTTTTATTACTTCGTACTAGTACTTTTTATACCACTGCTACTTAAGGATATAATTACTGCAGTGAACCCACTCCAATTCCGTTTTCTGACAGCTGTCCCCTCCCACCTTCCTTCCCTCCATTTCACAGCTTCATCTTCATCTTCATCTTCATCTTCTCTCCCTTTATTTCCTTGCTCCCCAAGTAAGTAAACGATCAAGCTCCGATTAATCAAGTAATTTAAGGCGACAATGTTTTACGACCTTCAACTCCTCTGCCGCAAAGCTCCATTGGGTCAAATATGGTAAAACCGTTTCTTCTCTCTCCTCTCTCTATGATTTTTTTAGCTTCGGTTTGATATGATTTGATGATGATGATGATGATGATGATGATGATGATGATAGTGTTGTGTGAATTTACTCGTTTCCGATCGTTGCTCTGTTTTTCGGAATTTCGTCATCGTCATGATTTTACTGCTGTATTGTTTTGTTATTTTTCAGCTTCAAAACTCTGGCGTGAGTGATTTACAGATTTCTGAGATTTTTTTTTCAGAATTTTTTGGGAATTGTTTTGAGATTTTTATGTGATTTTTCGGTAAATTCTTGAGGCAAAATGTGTTTCTGAAAATTTCGAGATTGTCTTCATCAGCAATGATATGCGTTTGTGGTTTGATTTGATTTTGAAGATGATAGTGTAGTCGGATCTACTCGTTTATGCATGCGGTTTGATCATTGCTCTGTTTTTCGGATCTTCATGATTTTACTGTATTTTTCAGGTTTGAAATTCTGGGGTGTGATTTACTGATTTCTGAGAATTTTTTTCGGATTTTTTTTTTGAGAATTTTATGAGATTTTTCCGTAAATTGTTGAGGAGAAATGTGTTTCTGAAAATTTGGAGCTCCATGAAATGTTAATGTTCGTCTTCATCATCAGTGATATGAGTTTGTGGTTTGATTTGATTTCGAAGATGATAGTCGGATCTACTCGTTTGATCGTTGCTCTGATTTCCGGAACCTTGTCATCTTCATGATTTTATGCGGGGTAGTAGTAGCAGTAGTAGTATTTTTGATTATTTTGCAGCTTAGAAATTCTAGTGTGTGATTTTCTGATTTCCGTGATTTTATTAGATTTTTCCGTAGATTAATTGCGTTTCTGAATTTGTCCAACTCCATGAAGTGTTAATGTTCGTCTTCATCAATTATTTGTACTCTTAGTGGCTTTTATTTACGGATTTCCGAGATTTTTTCCGATTTTGTTTTTTGAGATTCTTATGATGAATTTTTCGTAAATTTTTGAGAAAATTGAGTTTCCGGGGTTTTTTGGAGCTCCGTAAAATGTTAATGTTCATCTTCATCGATTTTGAAGTTCGTCCTCTGATTTCTTCTTCTTTCTCTTTGATTTTGATAATTTTAATGTAGTGTTATGGTTTTGTAGGAATTTTGTCGTCTTCATGATTTTACAGTATTTTTGATTATTTATCGGGTTCATAATTCTCGCGTGTGATTTACTGATTTTTGAGATTTTTTCGAAATGTTCTGTGAGTTTTTTTCCGTAAATTTATGAGGAAATATCCTTTTTCTGAATTTTTCGAGCTCTATAAAATGTTAATGCTCTCGTCTGATCGTCGTCTTCAACAATTATATGTAGTCTTAGTAGCTTTGATTTACTGATTTACATCTGCTTGATTTATGTATGTGAAATGAAAGGTTCGCTGCAACACATAAGAAGAAAAACCCGAAGCGGAGTGATGTCGATGAAATCGACCTTGTTTTTTGCTGGTAGCTCTCTAGCTTCATTCTCCTGTTTGTTTACAACTCGATTTTACCGTCAATTGATCTAATTATTTTATGTGAATTTGAAATTACAGCAATGAAATCTTAAATCCCGCAGTTCCAATGGCGCTGCGGCTTTCTTCTATTCTGATGGGTATAATAATACTCAGTATAAGTTTCGGATTTTGACTCATTTTTTTCTCGATTAATTATCTTATCTTTGATTTTGTTGACTCGCAGAGGGAGTTGCAATCATTTATCAGCACAAGGTTAAGTTCTTCGAAGGTATGTAATCCCCTTTATTTACCCTAAGAACAAACTCAGTCACATGATCAATTTTCTACCAATTAACGATAATTTGATAACTAATAGTGACCATTTCGTTTCTGAAACAGAGAAAGCAAATCGCCTTCTGGTAATGTCTGCCGACTGTTTAATGTCGTTTGCCTTAATGACGATTGATTGTTATGAAACTGTTAATTTGTTGTGGTAAATCATGTTACAGCTCAAAGTTAACACAGCATGGAAGAAAGCAGCGCTAGACCCCACCGTTTTGCCCAAAAACAAACGCAAGGCAAAGTAAGTCTCACACTCGGATTTTAACCATGCCTCGTCTGTTTGAATTACGTTTGTATGAACTGTGTTTGTAGTATCGCTTTTGCTCAACTTGAAAGGGTTTTTGAATTACAGGTTTGAGGATGTGACATTGCCAGAAATCCAATATGATGTCGAAGAAATTGAGCCGTCCCTAGACACCTCAAACAGATTCATTCAGGAAACTGCTGGCTATATTATAATCGTAAACCTATTGACTCACATAACTCTCTAAATTCACTTCTTGTCGGATTCTGTAGTTCGTATAACTATGACCGAGTGACTGTTAATGATGTCTAATGATCCAGAGATTTGATGAAATTGATGAAAGCTTCCAAGGAGGGGAGATTAATGAAACACACCATCAAGGTCTAATCTCTCTTGCTTAACTGAACTGAACCATCGAAATGCTTGTGAAATTGGTGTCTGATGTGTAGATTGTGTATGTAGCTTTCATGGTGACCGTTTCCTAACTGTGCATCATGTTGTTGTTTCTGCAGCTAATCCGGCTACAATTACGTTAGATCCATTTGACTCTTACCAAGCTGGCAGTGGCAGTGGTTTTCGGGATGAAAGGTAAACTAGGCATCCAGCAAAAATGGGACCGGTTTTATCAATTTAAGATGTCATTGAACTGTTTTTTTTTGGCAGATTTGACTTCGGAGAGGAAGAAACAGCGGCCCAACTTGAGCTGATTTTGCAAGGGGAGAACGTCCAACCTCTGGCCATGGAGCCTGCTGGAGGTGTGTAGCATCATAAATTAGTCTGAATACTAGCACCATTGTCAGACTTATAAGAGAGCTGGTTGGAGTATGTTGCACTCAATCAGTTTTCGAGGTTTATTCACAAAATTGATATAACAATCAGATTGTCTATATGCAGATTTCAACAGAGCAGATGAATTTCTGCAACCAGAACCAGAAAAACAGCAAAACAAGGATAAGAAAGTAAATATAACCGGATGAAATTAAATTTCAAACATACGTTTTTCCAGGGCCGGAAACTAAAACCTGCAGCAAGAGCGGCAAAGGTAATGAAATTGCCACCATTGGCATTTATCTCTGGCTTCGTTGACAGAAACTTGGAGCTGGTCAAGAATTGCCCGAAGGCACTTATGGATGATTTTATTGTGCCAGCTCACCATCATCGCTCTGGTTCGTTTCTTATGAGAAACATTTCAACATGTATTTCCGTCTTCTATACTTCACATGGTATCAGAGGTCTACTATCTAATCCTTTGGTATCGGGATATCCTACGTAATTACAATATTCTTATTGAATTGGTGATGAATGACGATGATGATACAATACAAATTGATTGCGACTGTAGTAGTGTGATACTCCGTATATGCCTAAGTTATACTGTAGTTTGAGCAGAGGACCCTCATTAGTATTTCAGTGATTTTGTGTGATATTCCTAAGAATTTTGAATCTGCTCTATCTGCAGCACCAAACAATTCATCTACCGAACTTGAAGCTCAAGGCAGCAATCGATCACATCTGAATGGGCCATCTGAACACAGTTCTGGTAATACGCAGCAGCTCTAGAACCTCGTTTTCAACCGATTGCTTGTTGTTTCATACTGTATTAAATTTGACGGGTTTTGTATTACAGGAGGGAGTGGAAGATCTCACGTTGCTAGCCAAATACCTCAAGACGTAGAGATCGCGAATGTGTCGGACATTCGAATTCCTTTCTAGGAGACATCTGGAACGGAATTTTATAAATCCGCCTCTGTATATGATCAGAAATCAGAATACTAACATTCTCGTAACTGTTTGCTTCTTGCAGAACAACTAGTAGTAGAGGTTGAGGCAGAAGCTACTGAAACCCAGCATCCTGAAATCGTTCATGAGGTGGCCGAGACAATGACCCAAAAAGTCGCCACGTATGTCACCTTACTGAATTCTCTAATACAAAACCAAAACAACATAGAAGACTTACAAACTCTGATCTATGGATTACTTTTCCAATCATTTGTTCTAATCGATATGAATGTCTGCTGAACGAACAAACGCTGTCTGTCGTCTATAGGCAACTGAAGGCATACTTTGAGGCCCCTGGTGCACCTCAGACCGAATCACTGGACCAACTCACTCACGGGATGAACCGAAGACAAGCTGCACAGCTCTTTTATCAGACTTGTGGTACGTGCGCACTACACATTTTCTTCAGTCTTCATTAGACATATGTATGTTCATGACTGTCACTCAAATGAATTTACGGAAATTATAACGTTTCATTATTTCAGTGATACAGTGCAGATTTTCTTATTTCAAAGTTTCGTTATTACTTATATAGACCGATTTTGCAGTTTTAGCGACACGAGATGTCGTAAGGGTGAACCAAAGTTCCGCGTATGGGGAAATCAGCCTTTCAAGAGGGTCGAAGATGTGACCGACGACATCATTCACAGCTGATGACTGACTGCAGGAAACTCACTACAAAATGGCTCATCTACTTAATTACTTACTCCCCGCGTCTTGTTCATTTGTTATCCTCAATCAAATGACAACAAATGATCAAGACGACACAAAGAGTATTACTTAACTCAATACTTAATACATATGACTCAAAGAGTATGAATTTGATTCATCTGTGGTGTGGTATTTTGCTTGCGGGTATTGTAATTAATCTGGGAAGTGGGAATACATTTTCCCCAATACTTGAGACATACTCGTAGTAGTCACTATTTCTTTGAGGAGCCTAAGATATACGGACTTTTATACCGTCTCAAATTAGAAAGCTTACGTTTCCATTATACCCAAACAAGAAAGCGTAAACTATTGATTGGGACGGAAAGAGTATTACGATATTATGATAGAGAAAACCGTATTATTATGGTATCAGTATAAAGAATAATACGACATTTTTTATCAAGAGACCGTAATAATACAATATTTTCTATCATGATATCGTAATACTCCGTAATACGATATATATTTCTATCATATGGATCTGATAGTAAAAGTTGACGATTCGATTTTTACTTATGACGGATTAAATATCGACAACATAAGTAGATACAGTAAAACCAAAATGCATTTGGGTAGCAAATGTTTCACCTCATCCACTCATACGATGAAATATTTGCCGAATTTGATTTTTTTTCCCTCGTAATGCACAAGAATAAATGAGTTGATGCATGTGGATGTGGTATCCTCATCATAATCATAATCAGTAGTAAATCGTAATGATGAAACCGACACAATGATGTATATAACCCTCATACGAGTATTTTTATCAAATAATTTTACTTGTAACAGTTTACGTTCACGTAATTCATACAAGTTCAAAATAACAACCCGTATTAAAATTATAATCCCTCTAATTGTATCACACAAGTTCAAAATTATATCCGTTTTAAAATTTCACTAATACATAGTATTTTCCTATTTTTTTAAAATAGGAAAAAAATTCTCACTTTAAAACTTACTCTCTCCAATTTTTACGAATTGTTACATTTCTATGTTCAGTATCTTTTTATTTGTGTACAGTACCAACAAAATTTTTATCTCATCTATATATCGGATTTGATTTATTTCACCCGTTTAAATTCATGACGAAAATTAATCGTGATAATTGAATTATTTTGAGGAAATGAAATTGATTTTGTGGTATGGGTGGATTAAGAATTAGTAGAATATTGAGTCTGATTTCACACGGTTTTGGAACAACTATCTCCCATCTACTTGGAATTTATTAATGGATTATAGTGGGTATATCCGTCACAAACTTCTAACAGGTCAAATATAAGAGATGAGACAAAAGATATGTTGGAGGACTAGCACATAAGTTACTTGTCTTTAGTCAATCATAGAATGATATTTGACCCTTCGTAAATGTGTGACGGATATATATATATATATATATATATATATATATATATATATATATATATATATATATATATATATATATATATATATATATATACCTCTCAAAAAAAGAGATTTGCTCGTGTTACATTAGCTGGTTGCACTTGCAGTTGCACATGTCACTTTTCCTGCCAATTTTACTTAAATCAATCCAGCTGAATTTCATTCCATCCCTCGTTAATTCTAATCTCATCAATATTTTTTTATCAAGTCAAATGTCAATAATCACGCTATTAAATACACTCGCATTAAATTAATACAAATAATTATATGCTCTCTCTACGAATTACAAATGACTACAAATTATGTCTGAAAGGCACAAATTATCGTCGTGTATATAATTGTTGTAATGTGTGAGAGACTATAAAATTATGAATTTATGTAAAAGGTCACCATTTGGGGTTATCTACTTACCACTTTAAGTTGAATATCGATCACTTTTTAATAAGAAAAAATGTTATCCGAAAGTGGTAACTTACTAACCTGAAATTATAAGTTTTACCATAAATTGCAAGTTTTTTACTATTATCGCATGGTACAACGGCTGTACACAATCATTACTCTCGTCTATTGTAAGATGGTCTCACGCGTTAAACGATCTACCCCTTCTACTGAGTGAGATCATCTTGCCTAATAAGTACTTCTCCGTAATAAAGTCTTTGTTACTTTGACTCGATCCAATACAACAATATTGTGTCGAGTCCATTTGGTTTAGAAAAAAGTACGGAGTATAATTCCTTTGATTTAATGTAAAACATCGAGTATATATAAACATATATGGGTCTCTAACCATCGCCTTTAAGATTTTGGTTGAGTTGGTTCAACAACATAGTATCAGAGCATTGCCTCCACACTTCAAACTCGATGGACATTCGTGTTAGGGGCGTGTTAGTTTATATATAAACATTTACGGGTCTCCAACTAATCATCACCTTAACGACTTTTGTTAAGTTGGTTTCATAACAATTTGTCATATAGGCCAGGAAGGAGGATCCGAACCTGAAAATAATTGTCCATAATACATGTTCTATCATTATACTAAGACATCTTCGGTATGCTTATAACTAACCTTATTAAAATCACGTAATATTTAATTCTTAGTCATGAGAAAAGCTTGTGAAATTGTAACTTGTAATGTTTTTTCTAAAATGTATTCAAGGGCCACATGTCAAGAGATGGATTATGAAAGATTACAAGCATAATTATATTACACAAATTCTTGGAAGAGACGGTCTCTCAATAACTTATTGAGAGATCACTCTCTAGTACCACTTTATGTTTTATTCGTACCCTTAAATAACAACTTTGTTTTGTACCTGTTTTTGTAAGAAGCGTACCCTCTTTATATTTGTATAATCATTTATGTTAATCGTACCTACTTCTATTAGGTTTGGTACCACTTTTACTTCCATTTGTACTTAGTCTCTCAGTAAAGTTAATGAGAGACCATCTTTCAGGAGACCTACTCATTATATTAAGTATGTTAATTACGAGTTTGAATTTCAACTTCTCCTAAGATATGTTTGTTAATCTTTCCATCAAATCTCTTAGCATGTGTCTATTGGACACATTTTACCCAGGAGACTAGTGAGGTTCTAAGTGGATTTTTTTTTTTTCAATTAGTCGCATACGGAGTATTTTGTAAGATCATTTGACGTTCCGTAAAAAAATTACTAATGAACTTTTTTACAGAATACTCCCTAATATTTGGATTGAAATTCAAGACTAAATAAAATCTCAAGTTGCACTAAGGTTAAATATTTAAGGCATATTATGAACAATTTCTCAAGTTGGTGGTAAATATATGATTTTCTACCTTTCTTATAATTTTCTACTATATACAGAGTGTTATCTTGCAGAATATTTTTGATTCAATATCTGTATAGATTATGATATTACTTTCTAAATTTTTAATTATTTTTCCTTATAATTAAGATTGTAATCAATTAATTACCATTGACCTCATGTATACATGACCCTTCTCCTTTCCAACTACACTCTAACATCTTACTGATACAAATGTCACTACATCATATATAAAGCTATACAACACATGAGGTATGTAATTATGAAAATCTGTTTAATTAAGGAAATCACATGTTTTAATTGGAATGTATTGATTATATATAATATAGTAATCAAATAAGATTTAATTGATGGATGGTTCATACTAACTAATTGATTGTTGTTGATTGATTAACTGATTGATTATATGCCATGTATATCACAAATATTATTTCAGTAAAAATATTACTCCGTATATTATAACACTCTTATATGGTATGATTAATCTTTAATATTCTTATTCTTATTTGATAGCATAATCTTACCGTATAATCTTGAACATATAATATTTTTGTCAAATAAATTCTACTATTTTTAAACCTCTATTCTATAAATAACTACTCTATAAATTATTATAGGATACTACTGTTTCACATATGCACGTTTGATACTACTGTTTTATAGTATATTATTTACACGGTATTATTTGTACATATGCAGGAAATCACATGTTTTAATTGGAATGTATCACACACAATATTTAATATGGGATGTATCATCAATCTTTTATAAGCATTTTGTATTCCGTTTTAACCAAATACTTGCATTATTGCACGGGGTCTATACTAGTAATTCTCCAATCTAGATTGTCAACCCATCAACTTAACTAACATTTGCGCCCAATCCACTGGATATATTAACATCACAAAATCTTGAAAGATACGGTCTCTCAATGACTTATTGAGAGATCACTCTTCGGTATCACTCTATGTTCTATTCGTACCCTGATAACTTTTTTTTGTACCTATTTTTATAATAAGCGTACCCTCTTTATATTTGTATACTCTTTTATGTTAATCGTACCTACTCCTATTATGTTTGGTACCACCGTTACTTTCATTTGTACTTAGTCTCTCAGTAAAGTTAATGAGAGACCGTCTATGTTACGTCTCATACTAGTTCACTAACATTAGGTACTCTAAGATTTACCGTAGATGTTTTAGTCGTCTACTAGTTAAGACGGAGGTACCTTAGACGATAGTTCTCATGTTCGATCCTCCTCCCCTTAAAAAAAAATAAATAAATAAAAATAGCATATTCACACAAAATAATTTAATAACATTTGTTATTCCACAACTAGTTTTTTCACCCGTGCAAACGCACGGGACGTGTTTGTTTTATGTTGAGAAGAATTTATATCCCTTTGTTTTAGCCTTGAAGTGTTCTATAGTCTTGAAGAGGTCTGGTACAATTTTTGGGGTTTTATTAATATTTATAATAGACGTAAATTAGATCTTTAAATCGTTAATTACTTGTTTAATTATTTTGTCTAAATATTTTTTAAGCTTATGCAAATGATTAAATTTAGTGTTAAATAATTGTTTAATTATAGTTTACGTCATGATCGTTTAATTGTAAAATGTTAATTATGTGTCTTATTATTGTTAATCTCATTAATTACCGTCGTTGGTTATCAATTGATATTTTTCCGCTTAAATTGTTAACATCGTTAGTTATGTGTTTAATTATCGTTATCGTCTTTATTATTAAGTTAAAAAATATATTAGAAACTAATTAGGAGGGTAGGGTATAAATGTCATTTGTATAATTAATGTCGTCATTCTAAAAGCAACATGCTAAATTCTAAATTTTGGTATTTTATAATTAGAATAAGTTAAAAAATATTTTTATAAAAACATATTATCTTTTGATTATATTTATAGATAAAAGTTCAAAGATACTTCGAAGTCACCAAATTGTTAATTTTCCGTAGTGATGAATAAAATCAAACACCTTCATTTACACTTATTATCAAAGAATTTTTTTTTCTAAAACAAAAAATCAAACACCTTCATTTAGTAGCTTAAGGATTGAGTTGTAGTGATGCCACGTGTCGGCTTGTAGTGATGCCACATGTCGGCTTATTAGAAAGGAGACTTCTTAGTTCGCCTTTTTATATTATTATATAGATTAGAAATTTATTGTTCATACTCTCGAAAGTACATACGAATTTACAATAACTTTGTATTATCGACTTTATCGCATGCATTAAATAATAATCAATGCGAATTGAAGTAAGTAATTCAAACCAAGATCCACTAGGATTTTGAACGGATATCATTTCCGATCAATTCAGTTCAATTTAATTTAATTTAATTTAATTTAATTTAATTTAATTTAACTTATTCATTAGGATAGTGGAAAAGTAAGGATTAGAAACGTGAAATTGATCTGAAGTCACGAGGATAACGAAGACACTCCAGATTGGCACCCCACAGTCACACATGCATTATTACCTCATTACCCCCACGCAACTCTACTTAATCTACTTTTAGATTATTGTTTTTATTTTAAATTTTTACATAAATACAATAATTTATACAATAAAATTCCTTTTAAAAAACCAAGAATATCTATATACATATATACTAATATACGGAGTAAAATTTAAAACGTTATAGAGGCGACATACTAATATACGGAGTACATTTTAAAATGTTATAGAGGCGACATATTATTTTGACAACCGTAACTCTCCTGTGAAACCGTCTCACAGTAATTTTATCGCGAGACCTCTCATATATGGGGTGGTTAGTAACCACCTCTTATATGAGGGTCTCACAATAAATATCACCAAAGAGAAATAACGGCTTCAAAACCTGAGAATAATACTCCCCTATATAGTACTACTACGGACTACTTACTAAACAAGAAATTTTAACGTTAGATCGATATATAATACCAATGTGAAAGAAAAAAATGATCGCTTTAGATATAAAATTACCTACAGAGTAATTTTTAGTACTTCGTATCACTTTCAATCATAAAACGATCATTTTTTTTTATTATACAACGGCTATAGATTGTAAAAGATCATTTCTTTTCTTGGTCACTTGGATTATACAACGGTTGTAGACTATTCAATGTTTTTTTTCTTGATCACTTGCAAGTTGCAATATACTGTACAAGTATACAACGGTTGTAAAAGATCGAAACGGCTATAGATCAAAACGATAATTTTTTTCCTCACAAATTCTTGTTTGTGACAGAGTTATCCGTAATTTTATTATAACGGGTTAAATACTACTCATTTGCATAGAAAAACAAAATACCCGGATAGTTCCGTTATGGAGTAAGAGAGACTAATCATTTTTCCTTGGTCAGTTACAGAGTACAATATAATCCAATTTTCTTTTATCTTCCCGTATTTCTTTTTGGTCCATCTTTTTTTTATCTTCACATTTGATTTCTTTTTATTTTGACTATAGTTTTTACCATAGTTACCCTACTATCCTTACTATTTACAACGCTTAATCCCTTTATTTTTTTTCCTATGAAACTCACTTACCATTCGACCTTCGATTTTTCTTAAATTTATCATTTTATATACTTTTTTTTTCTGGATGGGTACAATATAAAACGGTTGTAGACTATAATTTGCAATATCAACTCTATAAAAAAACCAAGAGTACCCATTAACATCCCACCTCACCTAAGTAAATGTACTCAATTATGTCAAGTATATAACCCATCCACACCCTCTCTCTCCCCACACACACACTCAAGACTCAACCCACCTCCATAATACCCTCTTCAATTCCTCCCTTTGTTCAGAAAAAACCCCCAAAACGACGCCGTTGAACCCCAAAAAAATCATCACAAATCAAACCCAAATGTTAGTACAATGGATGAAGAGATCATCTTCTGCACGCGTCCACACCAGATCCCCTTCCTTCTCCGCCGATTACCCACCTCAAACGACACCGTTTCACCCTTCTCCATCTCCCTCTCCCTCTCCCTCTCCCATACACCATAAACACTCCGTCTCCTTCAAAGACATCGAATCCATCCTCTCCTTAAAGGATATCCACACTCTCTTATCCGATCCGGACCCTCCGACCCGAATCCAGACTCGGGCATGGTTCAAGACCCGACGCCCACCCGATTCGGATAACAAAGTGGTTGTTTACTTCACCGGGTTACGCGTCGTTCGGCGGACGTACGAGGATTGCAAGGCCGTTCGATGGATCTTGAAGGGATACGGAGTCAAATTGGACGAACGAGATTTATCCATGGACGGAGCTTACGTCGATGAGCTCGTCAAAGTCGTCGGAGAAAGAAGAGAGAAGGTCGTCAAAATGCTGCCATTGGTGTACGTCAATGGGCGCCGAATCGGCGGCGTTGACGAAATCCGGCGGTTGCACGAGAGCGGAGAGCTGAAAAAGACGTTATCCACAGTTCCGAAGCTTGAGGGGTGGGGTTGCGGTGGTGGCGCAGCCGCGGCGGCGGGGTGTAAGGGGTGCGGCGGGTGTAGGTACGTGGTGTGTGAGTACTGTGATGGGAGTCATAAGGTGTTTGGTGGGAAGAGTGTTGGGTGGAGAAGTTGTAGTGTTTGTAATGTGAATGGGTTGGTTAAGTGCCCTTCTTGCACCTCTGTTCTCTTCTGAAAAAAATTCGAGGTAGAATTTCGCTTCATTTCGATTAGTGTTTTTAGTTTTTAGTCTCCTGAAAGACGGTTTTACGAGTATTTTGTGGTAGTAGTAGTATTAGAATTGACTTTGGAATTTGAATAGAGAGTAATAGGGTGGAAAAAAAAATTAGTACTATTAGATCAAAATCAAGTGTAGAGGAATTATGATGGTGATTAATGGAAAAAAATGGATAATGAGTATAGAACAATCCTTTTTTTTTTTCATTATTTGTACTAATTGTTTGTTTTTGTTAATCTACATTTTGATGTCTATTTGTTTGTTATGAATTTAGAAGTCGGATTCGAATTAGTTAGTCTTGCTTAAGATCGTTGTTTTCGTCTTTTGAAGTGACATGTATTTAGTTACTAGAATTTGGTTGAAATGACATGGATTTCGATGAAGAATACTCGATAATTTGTTTACTTTTGATGAAAATATTCTTACGGATAATGTAAAAGATTAAATAATTGACCGGGATGGAAAGAATAGTTAGTTTTGTGTGTAGGATGGTGTGTTTGTCTTTTGAAATGACATGAATTTGAAAGTGGAATGTATTAGTTAGTCTTAGACTCTTAGGTAAGATGGTGGGTTGTCTATTGAAATGACAACGACTTTGGAAATTGAATCAGTCAGTCTCTTATGAGACGGTTTTGTAGTAATACTCGGATTAGGTGTGGTGTGGTGTCGTGTCGTTAGAATTAGAGTTACTTGAGACTTTTGAAGTTGGAGATGAAAATTGGGAGAATAGGGAGTTTTGTATAATTGAAATTAGATCAATGTAATGTAGCATTGATCTATTTCGAAATTGGGTTAGTCATGTTTAAAACCGTCTTTGGATTCGTTGTTGTAGCTTGCATTAAAGAAGCTACATGAATGGAAAGGTGAAGACGGTCTCACATGAGATTTTGTATTCGAAATTATTAGAATTGCAATTACTAAGTCGAGTTAGAATTGCTTTGATTTGGGGATTTGAATATGGATATCGTCTATCTTAAGACGGATATATCCTTCTAAAGAATAAAACGGATCAAAATAGGATAATTATTTTCCTAATAATTAGGAGCTTTGCCTTTGCCTTATCCCTCTTATATAACCCGTTATAAATTTGTGACCGATACCAAAATTTGTGTTTTTTTTTTGTTTTTGTTAGTGCTTGATTTGTTAATGCTAAAGTCCTATAGAATATATGGTGCTAATCAAAAGTAGATTATAGATAGTGAGTAACACTTAATGATTAGGTGATTGATTACATTTTGTAACAAGATAGAAATTGAGTTTGGTATGACATTTGAGCCAATATCATGTGCTACCAAAGTATGTAGGGTAAGTGCCCTTTTGGTACTACCTTTGCTTTTAAATTAGCCCAAATTCTCGTTCGTGACGGCGATAAAATTGTGCCCTTCTTGACTAGCTCGAGTTAGAATTGCTTGACTTTGAAAATTGAACCGGAAACAGATTTCAAAATACAGTTAGTTAGTTGGTCTTTTGAAAGACGGTTTTTACGATATGTTTGGAATTTGAATAGGTAAGGTTACACTTATAGTGGATGATGGATCAATGTCAGTACAGAACAGTTTTTTTTAGCATTGTACTCCTGTTTCTATTTTTTTGGTTACTGTTTTACTTTGTCTAGTAGATGTAGAATATACTGTCTTTGCTGCACAGAATATTCGGCGCTGGCAAACGACAGAAGTAGATTTATACAATGGTTAGTGTTTTTAAGCGATTATGATATGATTAGTAGATATGGTAAACGGGTTTTGGACCGTTAGCCGACCCCAAATCTTTTTGGGACCAAGGCTTTGATATTGTCGTTGTTGCTGTTGTTTTGGACCGTTAAGCGAAAATTGGGATTCGGGTGGTTTGGTAAGACATTTGAGCCTAAATCATGTGGCAGCATGCATTGTTGGGGCATCAAGTTTCTTTATTTCTTGAAAGATAAGATAAGGTGGGGGATGTTGTTGTACCATCTGTGAGTACAATCATAAGAAGAATTGCTTAAGGATTCAACTTGTGAATTTGAATAGTGAATGTTTCTATGGTTGGAAAAAATGCAGGGGGTAATGAATGTGTTGTACTACTACTACTGAAACATGCAGTGAGTACCAATGTTCAATTCTTACTGTTCTTTTTTCCACTGATTTGAGTTTGCTATCTTCATTTTTGGAACATGCCAGGAATAATTAGACCTGACAAACGGGTTAACCGGATCGAGTTCTTCTGGGTCATAAAAATCGGGTCAACTTCGGGTTTAGGTTTGTCATGTGCCTAATGTTCAAATTTGTAGGGATATCTATTTGTTTGCTACTATAAACGTCATTGTCAGTTTACTGGTCAAATTTGAGTCTTTACTTCGGGTGTTGAGTCGGGTTCACGTCACTATTGCCAGGCCTACTAGTAATCTGAGGAGACCTCTCCCCTCCCCTTGATAGGTTCCATGTGTAACGTTTGTATGATGCGACCAAGGAAAAACAATGTCGATTTTACAGTGAAAGATTCGAAAAAAAAAGGAGTATTTTGTGTAGAATAATAAACCTCGGAAATACTACGTGAATTATTGGTAAATTAAAATGATTTGGAAAAGGAGAATATATAGTGACATGTTAGATGTTTTTAAATTTCAACTTTGCAAAAGTAATAGGCCCATCTGATGGTAACTGCACGTTTGGAGTCCAGAGGAAAAACGTAGAAGTGGTTGCTTTTTTCTCGTGATAGTGTTTATGACAAAGTTGATTTCCCTTTGGAGCATGAACATGTTTAAAGATTATTTTCAACGACTACTCTTCGTTGTACTTTACCCTCCCATAAAAGTAATCATTCCGTTTTCCACTGTTCCATTCGATTGTTTATCTTTGCTTTATATACTTTGTATTTACGTCAATGCTCGTATTTAGACTTGATACAAGTCACACGTCCCGACATTTGAATTGAAAATTCGAGTTTGAACCGCAACTTGAGATGACTTGGCCTAACTCGTAATTGATCCGAATTATATTATAGAAAACAAGTCGGTATTCTTAAAAATTGAAAATAATAAACTCAAAAATGACCTGAACCCAAAATGATTCGTTCAATCCGAAATTAATCCGATTTTTCAGACCCGGAACTGACTCGGCCTGAAGCTGAAACGAACCCGTTGACACGTTTACCAGATCTACTTGTATTTTATTGTTTATATACAAAGTATTTAATTAATGTTATTAAAAATCATACTTCTGTAAGAGCTTAATATTCATAATACAATCGATACGACAATCTGAGAAAGTCGACAGTCTTGCTCGATTTGAATTTGATCCAACAAACAACGACGTTCGTTCCCGTCCAACAAAACTTCTCTAATCCATAATGTAGGCAAGTAGAGGATCCATAATAACCGAATCGGGTTTTGGTTAAACCATATATCATCAACCGGGCCTGAATGCTCTCTTGGCCCAAACTATTATTGGGCTTCACACTATCACACCTAATTAAGTTCAGTTCAGTTAATACCATTTCCAATCGAAAAATTAACTTAATACTCACAAACAATTAGTCTCTTGTGAGACCGTCTCACACAAAGTTATTGTGAGACTTAACTAGAAGACACTAATAACCATCAGAAAAAATAAAACCAAAATAAATAAAAAAGAAAGTAACTACCCTTGTGTGAGAGGTCTCACAATAACGTTATTGTGAGACGGTCTCATATGAATTTTTGTGCAAGAGAATAGAGTATAGATTGCGTTTGCCGTCCGATTAGTTACCAACAAGTCAAGTTACGTCTTGTATGCCATCGACAATATTTGGAGATAAACATGTATCCAATATTCCGAATTCCACCATCCTAAAAGACGATATATCATCTACGATTTTAGATGATATCACTTATGTGTATTATCTAAACCTGACAAACAGGTCAACCGAATCGATTTTGGATCGGGTTTGAGTCGGACCACTTTCGGGTTATTAAAATCAGGTTGACTTCGGATTTGGGTCATTTTTAGGTTTGTTATTTTCAACTTTTTAAGAAATATCAACTCGTTTTCTATGATAACGGTCAGTTTCGGGTCAGCCAAATTAGTTCGGGTTACGGATCAAACTCGGGTTTTCAATTTGGGTGACTGACCGGATTCGGGTTTGATTTATTCGGGTCGGATCATTTTGCCAAATCTAGTGTCGCATGGTGAGACAGTCTCACACAATAACTCGGAAATGGCTAACCGGGCCGGAATCATCTCTTGGTCCAGATTATTAGTGGGCTTTACACTACCACATTCGACTGACCCAACTCATTTCTTCCTTCAATCAACTTCCATGTTCAGTTCTTGATCTTCAATTCACCTCTCAACCAAAACCCCCACCCTCACCCGCAACCCCACGCGCCACCGCATCTAATCGAACAATGACCGCCGCAGACGACGAGTTCCCTGCCGCTCCAGGTGCCGACACCGTCATCGGAAACGGTGACGACACCGACGGCGACGAAGACGATCTCGACGACGACGAAGAGGAAATTGACGAAGAAGAAGAACAGTACGGAGTAAAATCGCCGCCGTCTCCGCCGTCGCCGGAGAATCTACGGTCAATGCTGAAGAAGCTGTCGAGCAAAATAAGCTCGGAGAAGATACCGCTTCGAGTCCACGACGTGATAATTAAGGGGAATACGAGGACGAAAGATTCCGTCATTGAAGCCGAAATCATGGAAGAGCTTAAGGAAGCTTCGTCGCTTCAGGAGATCTTGCAGGCTGCTGCGAATTCGAATGCGAAGCTCCGAGAATTAGGCGTTTTTGATGAGGTTAATTTGACCTTGGATGGTGGACCTAAGGAGTTGCCTGGTACTACTAATGTTGTTGTTCATGTTGTTGAGGCTAAGTCTCGGCTCACTGGTGAACTCGGCGTCTTCTCTCGCCCTGGGGTACTACTCTATTACTCCCTTCGATTCGTTTAGCTTTGATTAAAATACTATCATCAGCTTCATTGTCGTCGATATCGTTGTTGTCGTTATTGATCTTCTTGTTGTGCATTTGAAGTTTTGTATGCCATTGTTGTTGTTATTGTTGGAATTGGTATACGACTAGTAGCAAAAATGAAGTTGGGTCATTGTTGTTGTTGGAATTGGTAAACAAATGGCCAAGATGAAAAGAATACTATTATCAGCTTTCTTGTCCTCGTTATCGTTGTTGTCGCTGTTGATCTTCTTGTTGTGCATTTGAAGTTCAGTGCGCCATGATTTGTTGTTGGAATTGGTATAGGAGTATAGGATTAGTAGTGAAAATGAGTACCACCAAAATTGATGAAAGTAGAACGAGGAATGTAATGTTATATAGACGGCATAGGATGGTAAATAAATGATTATAATTAGATATAAAATAATAATGGGAGAGCTTATCCGGATAAATGATGGATAAGTGACGGTTTCATAAAGTCGAATTTGGTACTTTACACGGCTCTCAAGGCCAATTGATCCAGGAACATCGCCAAAATTTCATTGAGGGTGAGATGAAAGTGAGGAAAGTTGTATGTAGTATTGGTTTGTTGTTGTTGTTTGTGTTTCGGTTGGGTAGAGAAGAAATATAAGAATCATCAAATGACCGAGAGCCCGAAATAGTACTATTATCAGCTTTCTTGTCGTAGTTATCGTTGTTGTCGTTATTGATCTTCTTATTGTGCATTTGTTGTTGTTGGAATTGGTATAAGACTAGTAGTGAAAATAAGTACAACCAAAATAATGGAAGTAGAGCAAGTCAGGAAGGTATGAAATGACCCTGGTGACTTAGAGGCGAATCTAGAATATATTTTTTTGGGGTAGCGAGTTCATCATATTTGTTTACTATATTTGAAAATGTATCATTTTTACGAAATTTGGGGTAGCAAAAATCGATAATCATAACCAATGTTTTGAAGTTTGGGGCAGTGAATGCTTTCCTTAGCTAGATTCCCTCGTGCTAGTGAGGACATGTGCTCAAACTCACATTCACTTCTATCATCTCATTTAACAGACTTATAATCTTTTTCTTCTCTGTCCTATGCTGATTCTTGTTGTACTCACGTGTTATTGGTACTAAACTTTAAATTTGCTTTTATAGGCTAGATCTTGGTCACTGGATGGAAGTGCAAAACTTAAAAATCTGTTTGGTTATGCTGATATTTTGGATGGATCAGTGTCATATGGCTGGAATCAGACGGCAGAGGTCAGTGCTGGTGTTGCACTACCCCGTATCAGACGCTTGGCCACTCCTGTGTTTGCTCGTGCATCTTTGCTCTCTCAAGATTGGCAAACGTTCTCATCTTATAAAGAACAATCGCTGGGTGTTGGTCTTGGTCTATTATCGACCAAGAATCATGACTTGATGTACAATTTAACATGGCGTACGTTGACAGACCCGTCACAAATGGCAGGTGCATCAGTTAGAAGACAGTTGGGTCATGATTTGATTTCTTCTTTAAAGTATACCTTCAAGGTTGAGAAGAGAGACTCGTCGTTAAGGCCTACTCGGGGTTATGCTTTCAGTTTTAGTACCCTGTTAGCTGGACTTAACCCTGACAATAGAAGTGGAAGGTTTATTCGCCAGGTATTGCTTCATTTTCGATTGTATGTGTTATCATTTAGTCAAGTATTCTTAAATGTTGAAGTATTTAAGGTAGAGGGCCCAAGGGGCTTACCTTATGATAGATTCGTCATTTACCCTTTGCTAGCGGGATTTTGAGTGTAAAGAAACTTGTTTTATGATTATTCAAATTGATACTGTAGTTTTTGAGTCCATAGTTTACATAATGATTATGCCTTTTTTTCTCGAAGTCCATAAAAATTCCTATCTGAACAGGTAGCTTATACATGTAATAATGATTATGCCTTTTCGACTGGACGATATATCTGTCCGCTATGACTTTTTCTGCATCTGACTCTCATCCCCTTGCTAAACATGTAAAGGTAGCTTAAAAGCTCTGGCATGTAAATCTTAAATATCTTTTGGTTGAGTTGATGAAGATCCCCCTTTTTTACTTCTTGTTCTTTTCAATCATGCTTGTTCGTGTTTGGATATCGATCAACCATTATAGCTGTGTATCTAGAAAACACCCAAATGTTCATTGTCTTGGGTAATTAGGTCAGAATATTCTGTCTTGCTACGTACGAGCAATTGTGCCAATCATAAACCTTTGTAGATGTAATAATTTGATCAGGTCTAGTGATTTAGTAGGCAAAGAGGGTAGATGATAGTTTTTATTTATTTTACAACTTTTTCAAAGTAATAGGTAAGGCTGTTGGGGATGAATGCATGTTGATGTTCTTTCTTCTTGGCCAATAAGGTGCTCGGAGAAATTATTGCAAATAATCTCTTTAGGGGAAGACATTTGTCAGGCTTTGCTGCTCTACTAGATGTAATCGTTTACTGATTCTGAAAATAGAAGAGTTAATTCGTAGGAGCTATGAGCATTATAATTAGGAGTCAGTATGCAACATCTAACACATTTTTTTTTTGTCATGAGAGGTATGTTGGTTAGAGTCTTTTTCGGCGTAGGTGGTCCATGGCTAGGCCTTAGGTTCATGGTAGCGGTAATAGCAGTATTTCTTTGTGCGTGGTGACATTGCTACTTCTCAACTGTAATGGTTACTTCCAGAGTTCCAGGGCTTTGACCTTGTGACAATCTTAAAATGTATTATATTCTTGTCCTCGTGTGTTCTTTATCTCGTTATTCTCCGTATATGCTTTGTGTGGGTATATGAATTACCGAATGCTTTTCTTTTCACCGAATGCGTATACTTGCGTTTCTTCCGTGGGTTAATTCAAGTATACCCTTGAATATTTTCAATGGCTTGGATCTTAGGAAATGTTCAGTTAATAGTTGGTGTGGTTGTGTACAAATATCTAGCATCTGTTGCAAATGGCTTTGATATAACTTTTTTTGTTCATTCAATCTTAGCCACGACGGATTTTGAGTGATCTGTGTAGATTTTATGCGACACATTTAAGTTGATTTTTTGGTTTGTTTTCTGTTAATCATACAATCGAAGTCCGCCATAATGCCGTTTTTTTCCCCGGTCAACAGGAGCTCGATTTGCGCTGTGCTCTTCCTTTGGGATTTTTTCATACAGCTCTCAATCTTGGGGTTTCTGCTGGTGTCATTTTCCCATGGGGAAAGGGTTTCTTAGATAGACCGTCCTCTCTACCCGACAGGTTCTTCATGGGTGGCAACTCTTCTCCAGTTTGCTCATTGGGCGGGCCCAGTAGTTTGTGGGGCTTTAAGTCCAGAGGACTTGGACCAACTGAACCACGGAGACAAACTAAAGAGAACCCCGAGACTGACTCCAGTGCTGCTGCTGCTGCTAGAGATGTTCTAGGTGGAGACCTTGCTGTCTCTGCTTTCGCAGATCTTTCATTTGATCTTCCTTTGAGAATTTTCAGGGAAGCCGGTATTCATGGGCATGTCTTTGCTGCTGCCGGCAACCTTGCCAAATTGACGGAAAATGAATGGCGTACCTTTTCAGCTAAAGGTTTCCTCGATAGTTTCCGAACTACTGTTGGGTGCGGAATCATTGTGCCCACTAAATTGTTCCGTATGGAGGTAAACCGTCTTTTTTCTATCTTAACTTAATTTTGATGATATAATGTTTACAATCAGGGATAATAATTTTTTTGATGGTGATATTTCCTCCATTCGACCATTCCATTTATTTTTATACATTTCTTTTTTACACAATTACTCCGTATTTAAGTGATAAATTTACCCATTTACCTACACAACCGGGTTGTTTAATGTGGGTCTCACAATTAGAATGTATAGAAATGAATGGAATAATCTTAATTAAAATATGTATAGAACTGAATGCCTGAATGGAATGATCTTCAACTGAACACAACTTATAGAATATAGAGACGGTCCACTTCTGTAAATAACTGAACTTTTTATACGAAGAGACTGTTGTACGGTATGAAACCGTCTCACGTAATAATTGGTGCAATCTAACACGATATTTGAATATATATATATATATATAATGTCTATAATTGACTTCAGTTGGCTTTTAAAGTCAAACCGGGGATACCAAAATTTGTGATGGAGCTAATACCTGTCGTTTGTGATGTGCAGGTAAACTATTGTCACATAGTCAGACAATTCGAGCACGACCATGGAAAAACTGGAGTGCAGTTCAGCTTTTCTTCTCCTTTATGAGAACACTGGCATTCAGTTACGAATTTCGTGCTATTCCATCACCCCGTAAGCATCTTTCTCGACTGTTCTGCTAACGTGATTTTGTCATTCAAGGATAAATATCTTTTGATTTGAAATACATTTTGAGGCGATGTTCGTAAGAGGCATTTGAGTTGTTGGTGTTTGTTTCAACTGGAGTTTTATGAATAAATAAGTTGTTTCCGGATCTAAGACTTGCAGAAAGATCCACATCTCCAACGGGTCAAATAGTATGAATAGGTCAAAACATGAATAGACCATATTATGGAATATTATTTGACCCGTCACAAGTACCGAGTTTTTGGAGAGGATCCTATTACCGATAATTCATGTTTCTCGTCTATGGATTTGAGAAATCTTCTTCACCTTCTCTGACTCTTTTCCTCTAAAATACCGTTATAATAACATTTATTTTATTCTCTTATTTGTTTTTCTGTACATGAAAAACAAATACAAAGTACTCCGTATCATTTTAAACGATTGTAGACACTTTGTATGGATTTTAGGCACAAAGTCGAGAACATAATTAGATTTTTTATTTTTTCCGTTTCAGTCATTTATTTATTTATCTTTTATATATTATTTGTGAGAAATGCCGTACGGAAAAAAATAAATAAAAAATCCATATTTTAGTCACGACTAAAATCCAACAATGATTTTGTCATTTGATGTAGCTTAATGGCTACTAATCTGAAGTTTATTAACGAACATTCCTTGCACATTCATATTTTTTTTTTTGTTGATTATGCAACTCGTTACAATACATCATTTATACTACAACTAGTTTGACCCCAGAAAATGATAGCACGAGTCAAGACGACACTACGTCGATTCAAGCCTTATTATTATGAATAAATCTGTCTCTATTTGCAGATTGTAGTTCTATATTTGAGAATTGTTGGACGGAGAAGTATATTTTTCGTTAGTTTGCAAGGATAAGTTATTCCCTCCGTCTCAATTATCTGTGCTTAAAATACTCTCTAAGAAAATAAATATGACGAAGGGATTACTTAGTAAGACCGACCGTGTCTTTCCCTCGAAATTATTAACAAACCTCTCTATGCCATTGTTCTAATGTTTGGTTGATCGTGTTATATTGAATAATCAAAGATGCCTGAAATTCCCGTCTCATATTTCGAACAAATGTATGAAAATGAGAAGGATGAAGTAGTTAATATATAGGTGTATTAGTGTATACGGAGTATATAATTGGGTGTATGTATAACGTTTTAAATGTTGCCGAGCTATGTTAAAATTGTCAAGAAATTACGTTTTTAGTGTTGTGGATTGTCAAGAGATCGTCTTACATAAGTCGTTTAAGGTGAGATATATTTTGTACTCTGTAAATACACTAAAAACTAGAAAGATAATTATCATTATACGAGACGTTTTACGATAAATGTGTATCGTGCGTGAAACTGTCTCATTAGAGACAAACGTGTATCGTGCGTGAAACCGTCTCATTAATTAGAGAATAATTAGCGTATGTAAATTCTCAAGGGATGTGAGTATTAGGTTAGCAATCAGCTTTCAAGAGTCAAGGGCGTTTACTTATCAAGGAAAGAATGAGAAGAGACAAAGTTATTTAGTGAAGTAATAAAATCAGAGAAACAATGCCCTTTGATGCATGCAGTTGGATTAAACAAATAAAAATTGGTGGATTGTTGGAGAAATATTCCTTTCGTTCTACAATCCACATCATTCTACTACTACCATATGCAAAACTCCATGCAACTATTATTCGATCAACGTAATTACTTGGTCCCATGCACAATTTAATTAATTAAAACTAATTTTTTGATTAATTAATTAATTACTCATTTGTTTGTACGTGGCTCAACTTAGATCTGGCAAAACCGATCCAACTCAAGTGAAACAATTCAAATGACCCGATTCCTGGTCCAACTCAAATGATTCGAGACCCGATATATCCGAACCTTGAGTAATTAGATGAAATAAATACACGGTCCCACACACATTATTATATACTCCGTATTAAACTAATAATCATGATTAAGTAATAATCTTATGTTTTGTTAAAAAAGGGTAAATAATTACGGAGTATTATGATATCTAGTGGTAACATTTTGTAATACCCGTGCTATATTTTGTTAATATTACCCAACTCTGATAGTATGTTAGACAAATCATACTAATCAAAATTCTAAGGTGATGAACGAGATTCAACTATTATATTTATTGTGGTATCTTACTAGTAACTTTTTGGTTGAAAGTAGTTGAGCCTATTATTGACATGCATATATACTTCTAATTTGACTTGTATTCCAAAGATTTAAACGTACGACTTTGAAATACTCTGGTCTAACTAATAACTTTGCAAACTAAGTTAGTTAATATATGTACTAACAGGAAACAAATTGATTAACTTTTTGATTGCAAATAACATGTATGGAGTAAAAAATTTCTAAGTTCGTGATTACTAAATACGAGTATAATTTAGCCATATACTCTCCCCGGTTTTAATTTATTGACCCATTTCATCAATATATATATATAGGTGGAGTATTTGAATGAAACAGTGCAATAAATAAAAAAATGGAGGGAGTAATTAACTTATGCTTAATTAATTAATGTACATTTTTGTACATGTCCTTGGTGTCACTTGTTGTTAATTAGTCTAAACAAAAGCATTATATTGTGATCAATTTCCTAGACATTTAATTAAAAACAATAGATTAAATTATATTATTACTAGTAAGCTAGAATGCAACCAAAATAGTGAAGTGAAATAATTAAAACAAAGAGATTAATTAATTAATTAATTAATTAGATGTAATTAATAATGAAGACAAAAGTTAATTTTGGCATTACCTTGTTGTTGTATATGGCAAAAGATGTTATTTATCCATAAGCTAAGTTGTAGTAACATTGTTTTTTTTTTTTTAATTACCAATTCAAGGACAAATTATTACAGCAAACATAATCTCACTCATTAATCCAAATTATTGTCTTCATTCACAAAGTCAGATCCAAATTTGTCCTTGCTTGCTTCCTCCTACTACTTCTACCATCTTCACCTTCTTCCTTCATCAACAACTTGCTAATAATAAACTGATCCGAGTTTGAGTTCGATGATTGTTGTGGTGGAAATAATTGTAACGATAGCGATAATTCGCTACTAATCTTCATATGATCATGATCATCTACTTGTTGTTTCTTTGGTGCTAGGGCTAGGGATAGGTCCAATTCCATGGCTTTTCTCTTGGTTGATCGATTGTCGAAGTTTGATAACCCTAGGATGCTCAAAGAAGTCGATTTGATTTCTCTGGCACGTGTTAACTCTGGTGCTTGCTGACCAGCCTGATTGTTCAAGGTCAAAATACCTGGCCTTGGTGTTGTACTAGTAGGAAATTTTGATAATTGTGATTGAATTCTCCAATTAGACACTCTCCCTTGTAATGAATTCATCAAATTACCATGAGAATTGTTATTGATACTATTATTAGTGAACTTCATCTTCTCCGCGAATGAGCCAATGTTTGATGAAGTCGTTGCGACGTTGTAAGGAGCATAAATTTGGGTTCCATGGTTGTCTCTCCATGAAGAATCATCATATCTAATTACCATTATGACAAAAAAAATGACATTAATAATCACCATTTGGATTAATAGCTAACTAATACTCCACTATTATTCATTAAATTGACTAATAATTAGTTAAAGTGAAATTAAATTAAACTAGGAATGCATGACAAATTTACGCGTATATTGATGATAATACCGTTTATTAGAACCTTAGTCTGTATATATGGTTTTTCTAAATTAAATTAGGGTTATTGTAGGCTTGTATCATGTAAATTATAACAAAAAAATGACATTAATAATCACCATTTGGATTAATAGCTAACTAATACTATTATTCATTAAATTGACTAGTAATTAGTTAAAGTGGAATTAAATAAAATTAGGAATGCATAACAAATTTACGTCGTATATTGATGATAATAATGTTTTATTAGAACCTTAAATACAGTCCTGAGTCGAGTTGTATATATCATTTTTCTAAATTAAATTAGGGTTATTGTAGGCTTGTATATACTCCGTATCATGTAATTTTACATACCGTAAACTGAAAGATGATCTTTGAGTATTGTAGCCTTGAAGCATAGGTAGTTGGCTGATATTGTAGATGTGATATCTTCCATCAGTAAATATCCCTTGATGATTTCCCATGGTGGCTATAGATTAATTATAATTAAGTTAAATAAAAAAAACTAATTAGTTGAAATTAACTATATTTATATAGAATTTTTTTAAGCTTAATCACTTTGCCCTAGATGAAAAAATTGTTTTCTAGTTGAATTAATTCATTAATTACCTTGAGTTGCTTCATCCAACTTTTTGCTCCTATACATCTACAAATCAAGAACATATGCAAAAAAATAAAATAAAATAAATCAATAAAACCAAATAAACAACAAACTAATAAATAATATAACACAAATAGAAAATTAATTAATGATCAATTTTAAAGAATTTTCGGCAATTTAATTTATTGAATCATCTGAAAAATATTCTTACGAGACAATCTTAGTGAGACGGAGGTAATAATTACCTGTAAATGACTCTTAACATGAGCAATACTTAGACCTTTGATGTTCATCATTTGAAGCACCAACTTAGGTGTTGCCCCTACACATTTCAAATCAAATTAGATCAATTCACAAAAAAAAAAATATTCTAATACATAAAAACCTAAATTAAAATACCATGTATATATATAATTATAATATATACAATTTTGCATATATAGATAAAAAAAAATTTGCTAAAAAATTCATTTTTAATTAAAATACTGCTCGCATATATATATATTCAGAAAAACGATAAATATTTTTCAGAGATTCGATGATGTATATATATATATCAACTTACTCTCTTGACCTCCTAGTCTTTCAACAGCATGAACAAAGCAAAGATGAAGATCAGGAGTCCATCTAAGTCGCGGCATCTTGGATCTGTTATAGGGTCTCACCGAACCTGATGATCCACCCTTCTTCTCATTTTCCTCGACCGTGCTATTACTCGAACTTCCTCCATTATTATTCACCTCATTTTCATCATCATCGTCATCATCGACTTCTTCTAATAACTCATAATCATCCTCGAGATTATTATTATTATTATCATCATTAGATTGGCTTGTTGTTTTTGATCCTTCTAAGCTACCACTAATCATGGTAATTAATTAATTAAATTAATTAATTAAGCTCTTAATTACTAATTATATGATGATTTTTTCTTCAAATTAGGGCTTAAAAATGGATTAATATATGTATGAGTTGATGTTAGAGAAGTGAAGAGATGAGAGAATTTTTTGAAGTATAAAAGCAGGTGAAGAATTTGATGAAATTCCAATTGTTATTCTTATGCTAATATAATATATATAATGTGTATATATACATATACTATATATAAATATATCACAAGTAATAATAATAATAATATTATTATAATTATTATTATTATTATTATTATTATTATTATACCTACATTCTGCCTCAAATTAAAACACAATTGGTCTACTTTTTTGTGAGGTGTATGGTCTTGGTTGCATGCTGCTGCTTTATTAGGGCAAAGAGGTTCATATTTATCTGTCATTTTTATGATATTATTATGTGGACTTTATTAATTACTATAGCTACCTAGGGTTGCTGTTGGTTGAGACAAAAAAAAAAAAAAAAGGTTTTATTTTAAAAAAAAAATGAGGCAAATAAATAGAATAAATGTATACAAAAAGGATATATGAGTAGTAATGTGTGATTCATTATATATTTATTATTCATCGGTTAATCTTGCTTAACACGGTATATATATTTGTTTTAAATCTTAAAACGAGTTAAATATATATATCACTACATGAGCTGGTCTGTGATAATAAACACAAAATGTACCGTACATTTGACATTTTTTTGACAACTTTCTAGACAACTTGTCATGTGATTTGTTACGATGGATAATAATGTCGTCACAAATCTATACCCTAGGATTATTAGTTTCACATGTAATCCTTCTTGATTTGACATTTATGGGTATCGTAGTTAGTTAGTTTAACCGGTAAAATTGGGTATGAAGGGTTATACAGTAGTACTAATTATGATTATCTAAATTCAAAATCGATCTGTATCATATATATATCTTTATGATTCTCTTTACAACTGAACTGAATTGAAACAAATGATTCACGCAGTTACGTTACATTATAAAAATAAAATGACCTAAAAAAATATAAAGTAGGCCTTGAGAAAAATCAACAACTTAGCCCATAAGGGTGTTGCCTAGTGGTTAAAACTTGTGGTCATCGGCCCAAGGGTCTCAGGTTCAAGCCCCTGCAAGCGCGAACTTGTAGGAGTTGTATGGCTTGAGACTATGCCTCTAGACTTTGAGTCTGTCGCCGCGACCCTCGTTCATCAAAAAAAAAATCAACAACTTACATTTTAACTCAATCTACGATGATGAAAAATACAAAAACCGTTACTTGAGTTTATCTAACTATGATATATTTTTTCCATTCTTTGGAATATAATTAAAATACGACTCACATAATATACGAAGCATATAATGCATGTCGTCGTTGGTTGTCTTTTAGATCGAAATTCACGGATCTTAAAGAGGAGCTTAAAGCTGATGAAGTAATTCGATCGATCTTTGATCTTCCCCACGTCAACGGATGGCTGGCTATCCATGCAACTAAGGGACAACCAATGCAACACTTTTACTTTGTTTTTTTCTTTCTAAAATATTTACTCTTATGTACTCGTATGTGTTATGTGTTGGACCAACTTCTTTATTTATTATTCTTAATAATATATTTACGATTTTGTTAAATACAGTCCTTAGGTTGTATTTAAGCAATTAAAACTTTCCCAAATTAGTATGAACATAGAAATTGAAAACCAAATTACACAAATATTGATGTAATTAATGCATATATCAAAACATTTTTTCCTCGTTTGGTGTCTTACATACAGCCCTTAGGGCTGTATTTATCAATTTCCATATACGAGTATTTATGTGTATAAATATATAGGCTAGGGATTCATTCCAAGAAATTAAGATTCTATATATACATTATTCTGAATCTCTGGATTTACAATATCGGTTAAATATATGTAAATAACATTTTAAAAAAAAATGTAGATAATATTTTAATAAAATGTTGTAATTGGAGTGAATTGGAGTGTATAATGTGTATACAATAATTAGACAAATAATCACCATTCACCGAATTGATAATTATTCTTTATTCCAGTTAAATCAACCGGTAATGGGTTTTTCAAGTTTTTATTTGTTGTGGTCGAATGGAATACTTTACAGGTTAATTGGTTCGGCTAACTTATCTCTGTAAATTATTCACCAGTAATACGAAATACTACTGGGTATACGTTAGATTTGATAATTCGATCTTATAAATATATATATATGTATCCATGTTGATTACTTTTTTTGATAATTTAATTAATCTCAATAACCCTTTTAAAGAAATTAAAGTTGCATTAATATGGTATTGTAGGATACTAGGATAACAATCATTTGAAAAAGAAATACTCCATGAACATAACTTTTGTGGATGGAATAGTACAATTAGGTCTGATTTACCTTAATGTTACTATTCTTTACATCTCAATCATTTATTTATCTTTACCCTATATAATTTACGAGTTTAAAATTTAATTATTTTCAGTACGTAGTAAAGTTAGCTGATCTGATATCAGAAATTCTGAAAATTAAATCCTAGTCTTAACTCTAAATATTGTTTTATCCTAGTAAGTGATAGTATTGTATAATAATATTCCATAGTAATTAATTAATTAAGTGTATAATTTATTACAGTAATTTTGATAAGTGAGATGCGAATATCTTGGGTGTCAGATTATTGTCAGTGTGACAGTAGCATGTTTGTTGGATTAACAAGTGAGCTAGCTAGCTATTGATTAGGGTTTTTATATCTTTTTTATACCTGATTAAGTATTCTGAAAGACGATCTTACATAAAATGTGATATATAAATGTAATTATATTATAAAATTAATAAAAATAAAATAAAGATATTTATGTTCTAATAATTCGTTTTATTATCAGTAGTACGAATTATCCATTATTGTTATAGTGATTCATAATCACGGAGTATCCATTTTCTTAATAATCACGTTATATAATCAATAATTAATACTCGCTCCATAAGTTCTAGGTCAATATTCGAAATATTTTAACAAAAAAGATATCTAAGTTTTAATTCGTTTTATGCCTAATAAGGAGCATTCATTATCGTTATAGTGGTCAAAATTGGAAATTTAAAATTAACATATTAACGGAGTAAAATATAGACCAAAATAATTTATACTACTAGGTATTAGAAATGTGTTGAAGATAAGTGAAACCGGCCACTTAAACTCTCTTCTTTACGATTTGTTGAACCGGTCTAAATGAGGCTGAATTGACCCGTTTAAGACAAATTAAACTTAAAGGTGGCTAGCTACTTAGATTAAATCGAACTGATTTAAACAAGTTTATACTGAATTTAAATAGACCGAAAATAATTCGGAACGACAAAAGGCGAGGACCTTAATAATCTATCAGTAAATCTCTTACGAGACGATCTCAATAAAATTTCACTGTTAGATCTCTAACACTAATAAAATTATCGTGAAATTGTCTCGATTATGAGATTTTGTGATAAGTTATGCATGCATGCATGAGAGTTGACAATTGACTTAATTCAAGAAAAACAACTCTAAAGAAGAAAAAAGAAGATGCAAAAAGTATAGCAAACATGCAGAAATTAATACTCATTATTCTGCACTCGTGCACACATTTGCCTTTAATTGTTGTATTTCAATGCTTTAATTTAATTAAAAATGCTGTTTTTTTTTATTTATTATAATTGTTCATTTTTTCTTCAAACTAAAAACATCACGGAATTCCTGAGGAAAAATTAAAATTAAAATTAAAGTTGATGAGCCGTCCAAGTAAATGAAGCCAGATCATTATTTCTTATGTTCACTTATTCATCACAATCAAAGATGTCCTTTCTTGTGATGTTTTTGGATACTCGTACATACATAAGTAAGGTTGTCGCCGTGTCTTAGGTTCGGTTCTTTTGGATTGAAATATATTGAAATGAATTGAATTGTGAATTGAATTGAGTTTGTAGATGGTAATCGATAGACGTCTATCGTTTTCGATACTTTCATTTCTCCTCCGTTGATCCTAAGGTTAATATCCACGTTTTTTCGTCCTTTAGGGTCCCGGAATAGAGACATTATAAAGCCATAATTTTGCGTTTTGAGACGTGTCGGAATCCAATGAAACAAGTTCGATACTTCATCTTATAACGTGTCATAAGGTTGCAACAGTCATTAATAAGCGTTTTGTTACATACTATCGACAAGTTTTCGTCAAAAAATATTTGCTTTTTACGACAAATTTTATCTCGTTCAAAAACCGTCGAAAAAGGCCGATTTTGAAGGTTATTTATCCACGTTTTTTTGGTGTTTTGGTTCCCGAAAAATAATCGACCAATATTTGCGTTGAACAAATTCCACAACAAATAAAATGTGCGGTGTATTATGGGGGTCATTTGGTCTACAATAGAGACATTTAAAAGCCATAATATTGCGTTTTGAGGTGTGTCGGAATCTAATGAAACAAGTTCGATACTCCATCTTATAACGTGTCAGAAGGTTACAACAATCTTTAATAAGCATTAAGTTACTATCGACAAGTTTTCGTTGAAAAACAATCGCGTTTTTGCAACAAATTTTATCTCGTTCAAAAACAGTCGAAAAAAGCCGATTTTGAAGGTTATTATCCACGTTTTTTTTGGTGTTTCGGGTCCCAAAAAAAATCGGCCAATATTTGCACTTAACAAATTCCACAACAAATAAAATGTCCCGGTGTATTATGAGGGTCATTTGGTCTCCAATAGAGACATTTAAAAGCCAGAAATTTATTTTTTAAGGCATGTCGGAATCCAATGAAACAAGTTCGATGGTCCATCTTATAACATGTCAGAAGGTTGCAACAGTCATTAATAAGCGTTTTGTTACTATCGACAAGTTCTCGTCGAAAAGCATTCGCGTTTTACAACAAATTTTATCTCGTTTAAAAACAGTCGAAAAATGCCGATTTCGAAGGTTATTATTCACGTTTTTTTGGTGTTTCGGGTCCCAAAAAAATCGGCCAATATTTGCGCTGAACAAATTCCACAACAAATAAAATGTTCCGATGTATTATGAGGGTCATTTGGTCTCCAATAGAGACATTTAAAAGCCATAGTTTTGCGTTTTGAGGGGTGTCGGAATCCAATGAAACAAGTTCAATACTCCATCTTATAACGTGGCAGAAGGTTGCAACAGTCATTAATAAGCATTTTGTTACTATCGGCAAGTATTCGTCGAAAAACATTTGCGTTTTACAACAAATTTTATCTCGTTCAAAAACAGCCGAAAAAGGCCGATTTTGAAGGTTATTTATTATCCACGTTTTTTTTGGTGATTTGGGTCCCGAAAAATAATCGGTCAATATTTGCGCTGAACAAATTCCACAACAAATAAAATGCTTCGGTGTATTACGAGGGTCATTTGGTCTCCAATAGAGACATTTAAAAGCCATAATTTTGTGTTTTGAGGTGTGTCGGAATCTAATAAAACAAGTTCGATACTCCATCTTATAACGTGTCAGAAGGTTGCCACAGTCATTAAAAAGCATTTTGTTACTATCGGCAAGTTTTCGTCGAAAGATATTCGCGTTTTACAGCAAATTTTATCTCATTCAAAAACAGTCGAAAAAGACCGATTTTAAAGGTTATTATCCACGTTTTTTTGGTGTTTTGGGTCCCGAAAAAAATCGGCCAATATTTGCGCTGAACAAATTCCACAACAAATAAATGTTTCGGTGTATTGTGAGGGTCATTTGGTCTCCAATAGAGACATTTAAAACCATAATTTTATGTTTTAAGGCGTGTCGGAATCTAATGAAACAAGTTCGATACTCCATCTTATAACGTGTCAGAAGATTGCAACAATCATAATAAGCGTTTTGTTACTATCGACAAGTTCTCGTCGAAAAGCATTCGCGTTTTACAACAAATTTTCTCTTGTTCAAAAACCGTCGAAAAAGGCCGATTTTGAAGGTTATTATCCACGTTTTTTTTGGTATTTTGGGTCCCGAAAAATAATCGGCCAATATTTGCGCTGAACAAATTCCACAACAAATAAAATGCTACGGTGTATTATGAGGGTCATTTGGTCTCCAATAGAGACATTTAAAAGCACCATAATTTTGTGTTTTGAGGTGTGTTGGAATCTAATAAACAAGTTCGATACTCCATCTTATAACGTGTCGGAAGGTTGCCACAGTCATTAAAAAGCATTTTGTTACTATCGGCAAGTTTTCGTCGAAAGATATTCGCGTTTTACAGCAAATTTTATCTCATTCAAAAACAGTCGAAAAAGACCGATTTTAAAGGTTATTATCCACGTTTTTTTGGTCTTTTGGGTCCCGAAAAAAATCGGCCAATATTTGCGTTGAACAAATTCCACAACAAAAAAATGTCTCTCTGTATTATTATGAGGGTCATTTGGTCTTCAAAAGAGACATATAAAAGTCATAATTTTGCGTTTTGAGGCGTGTCGGAATCCAATGTTTCAAGTTCGATACTCCATCCTATAACGTCTTAGAAGGTTGCAACAATCTTTAATAAGCATTAAGTTACTATCGACAAGTTTACGTCGAAAAACATTTGCGTTTTACAACAAATTTTATCTCGTTCAAAAACAGTCGAAAAAGACCGATCTAATATGAGCATTTTCCACGTTTTTCGGCCTTTTTTGTTCCAAAATAAAATGATTTCATATTCGCACTGAACAAAGTCCACCCCAAACACAATGCCTCGATCTTATAATACGCAGGTTATTTGGAACTCAATGGATACTTTTAACAATCATAAGATTCTTTACATTTTCTTTTTGGCAAAATACTTTACCTTGTAATCCTTATCATTTGATTTACCAATAATACCCTTACTTTTACCACTTTTCTTGCCAGTTATGAAACTCCCATGTCAAGGATTGAATAGATGAGAGAGTATATTTTTTCGACCTCTATTTACCTAAAGAATTGAACGAACGAGAGGTAGTAAATCCTAATCCTAGTTCCTCCTTCACACTTGGCATCTATCCTCACTAATATCCCCACAGTTTGGGGGCATATGCCCTTTCTCCCCTCATTTATCCCTTCCCGCATCTTCTTCCCACTATTTTATCCCTCTCCCCTTCCCATTCCCTCCACCCCAACATTCCCGCATTAAATCCTCGACACCAAAAATCGTCAGTTGAACCTCAACCGTCACCTCACTAACCTTTCCCAATATTCAAAAATCCCGATATTAGAAGATTATTAGTTGGGCCTCAACCGTTACTTTAAACAAACTCTCGAGTTATTAAAAAAATGGCGTCGAGCCCGGGCCCCACTTCGCTCCGCCATGACATAAACTTCCTCCTCCCACCTTCTCAATTTAGACCTCCATTCACCTCCTTCACCACCTTCCGACCTTCTAGATATGGAAACTTCCACCGCACGGTACTTCTCCCGCCGCTGCAGAGTGTTTCCTCATCTGCTCCCTCCGCCGGAGTGACCACCGGAGTCACCGCCGCGCCGAAGAAGAAGCGATTCTCACCGGTGCATGAGCTCGATTTTGTGGCGGAGATTACGCGATTGAGAGCGTTGATTACGGCGATTTCTGATGCTGAGAGGTTAGAGGAGAAGCATAGAGTGATTGACGGTGATGCGAGAGTGCGGCGGTTCTTCGGTGGAAATCGGACTGAGTTCGCTAGGGTTTTGGAATCGTTCAGTTTGGATTCGTTTGAGCTGTACTTGGTGAAATGTGTGGTTGCGGCGGGACAGGAGCATGTGATTGATTGTTATGGTGGTGGTGATGAGGTGGCGGTGGCGGAGGAGGAGGAGACGGAGTTTGATTCATCGTCGACGAGGGGATCGTTGAAGAGTGCGTTGTATGCGTTGGTGGAGATGATAGAGAGGTGGGATGTGGTAGGGGAGGTGAATTTGGGGGTGAGGAGAGGTTTGGCTGATCATGAGATCGTTGCGTTTCGAAAATTGTTGAAGGTTTTGAAGGATTTAGAGAGTTTTTATGATTGCATTGGTGGAATTCTTGGGTGAACTTCTTCTTCTTCTTCTTCTTCTTCTTCTTCTTCTTCTTCTTTTGTTCAACATAATTAATTAGTTTACATTGAATGTTTATGTTATTGATTAGATTTAGGCCCCTTCTCATTGCCCGAAAAGCTTAGTGAATCGAAAAAATCGGAAAAAAATAATTGGATTGAACTGTAGTGAGCTCAAATTAGTTCTTATTCGAAGTCCGTTGGAACTTTGTTGATTGAGATGGGAAATGTGTTAAGTTACATGAAAGAGTTATTGGTGGGACTGTGAGAGTTCTTGTGCATTGTTTTGTTGTTGATGCTAATTAGTGTTTGTTTAGTGTAGGTATAGTTAATTAGATTCATTGTGTTGTTTGGTGTTGCTCGAAAACGTGTTAAATTGAAAAATCTATGAGTTACATACTTCTTGACGAATTATCTCGTAAGGTTGTTATACACTTTACAATGGACTTCAAACACCATGTTCGATCAACTGTAATGCCGGTTAATGAGAATATCGATTTCATCTCATTAGATTTGTATGTCATTTTACTGCTAAATATCTGAAGTAATATCGAGCACATGTGGCTGACAGATATCAGATAACAGTGCTAGAGCTTTTAGCTGAGTCGGCATATGGGCAGACTAGAGATAGATCCCAGAACATGAAGGACTCTTTGAAATGTCAGTTTGTGGAAATACATCCTCCCAAAGGCCTCGAGCTCTCTAAAAATATAGAGTATGCATCACAAGCAGCTTTGTGGGGAATCGAGGTCCGTGTTGTAGTATAGTTGCATTTTCATTGAAAATTTTGAAATGTGTTTTTGGGGTATTTATGGTGCAACGATTTCAGGGTTTACCACTCCTAGGTGAAATATATCCACTGGGTGGCGCTGCAGACAGGCTTGGTTTGGTTGATCCTGATAGTGGTGAGTGTCTTCCTGCAGCTATGCTTCCTTACTGTGGACGAACTTTGTTGGAAGGTTTAATCAGGGATCTTCAGGTTGATTTCTCTCTTCTTTTTTGGCTCAATTGGACCTTCAAGTGGCCTCTTAGTTATCTCCACACTTTCACTTATGATTATATCTCTTCTGTAATGATTCAAGGCAAGAGAGTATTTGTACTTCAAGCTGTATGGGAAACAGTGCATCACTCCTGTTGGAATAATGACAAGTGCTGCAAAAAACAATCACGAACGCATTCATACACTCTTAGACAAGGTTAAATGGTTTGGAAGAGGCCGATCAAAATTTCATCTTTTTGAACAGGTTTAATTTGCAAGCTTATTCCACTTTGATTTTTTTGTCCTCTTTGTTGTTCTTATCATGTTGATTTATTATAAGTAGACTTGTTAACCAGGACAGGGTAGGGTCGGGTCATATTGTGTGTGGCGTAAGGATGTGTCATTTGGGTTTCGGCTTTATTGTTATCATTTCGTAGCTATTTTCAGTCACTTCGGTTATTTTCTTGTAAGGTGATCTCCGAATAGTCATTCTGGGTAGGCTCGACCCAATTGCGGGTCTTAGATCAAGTTTGGGTTAGGTTGATTCAGCTTGTGGGCCATATTCGAGTTTTGCAATTCAAGTCAATTCTGGGTCATTGTGGCCTGGTTGGTTTTGTGAGGTTGAACCGTTGAATAATAATAATAAGGATTTTTTTTGTTGGTATTCCTGGCAGCCTCTTGTTCCTGCAATCAGTGCCCAAGATGGTGAATGGCTGATTTCTGAACCATTCACACCAGTTTGCAAACCTGGGGGTCATGGGGTCATTTGGAAACTTGCATACGATAAGGGTGTCTTCCAATGGTTTTATAATCATGGAAGGAGAGGTGCAACAATGCGTCAAGTCAGGTAGGCTCTAACTCGCAACTTTTTTATTCGAACTTGTTTTCCTGTTTCCTCTGAATTATCTCTGGGTATCTCAATTACTTGAGCACTAATTGATGTCAATGACCTTGTAGCAATGTTGTGGCTGCCACGGATTTAACCCTGTTAGCATTGGCAGGAATTGGCTTACACCATGGAAAGGTTTGTTTGGATTATCTCTTATAATAACTCATCCATCAAAATACCTGATGACTTTTTATTATCTTCTAGTATGATTTATTCGACCTGTGAGTATTTAAGTGCGAAACTGAGAGCAGTTTATTCGGCTTGTACGCCTTCTATATGTCAGTGCTGTCAAACTTCAATGGCTTTACTTCTTTTTTTTTTTTTTTTTGCAGAAACTAGGATTTGCATCATGCAGGAGGAACCCTGAGGCCACTGAAGGGATTAACGTTTTAATTGAAAAGAAGGAAAAAAGCGGGAACTGGGCTTATGGCCTTTCATGCATCGAGTACACCGAGTTCGATAAATTTGGGATCCCTAATGCATTTTCACAAAAAAGGTATTGTCATCTATGAAACCCACTTTAGGCCACAAAACAGTTACAGTAGTTACTAAGCAGTGAGGCCTCTCAGGTGATCTTGCATTTAGCGAATACTTATGCTACATTAATAAACCAAATGCTTGCTTGCATTTATGATTTTATGCTGCCTTTACATTGATAAAGAAATGTTAATGGTTCTTCAGCTCGCAAACTGAGTTTCCAGCCAACACAAATATCTTATATGTGGATTTACATTCTGCCGAGCAAATTGCATCATGCAACAATGACACCAGTTTACCTGGATTGGTTCTTAATATAAAGAAGCAAATTGAATTTGTCGATCAGTATGGCATCACGCGCAGGTAAACTACATCTTTTGACTTCTGTACATCCCCTTCCATTGCCTTTGGCGGGAAAAAAGCATAAATGAATGCTGGAATTCCGCTCATGCATAGTTGCATACTCGTATATCAATGAAAAAGTGAGTCCAAGGACAGATATAATCTATAAAGGCTCTTCTAACATCATTCTGGTTTGTTGCAGAGTATCTGGTGGCAGGTTGGAATGCACAATGCAAAATATTGCAGATAGTTTTTGCAACACCTATGGATCTCGATATTATGGGGTAAAGGAAGGTCAGAACTTATGGACCACTGTAACTCTGTATTTAGGTTGGAACCTGTGTTGTTATATTTATGCTGATATTCATTCATCTCCCTGATTTTGACATTAATAGCAGATCATCTTGATACGTTTATGGTATATAATGAGCGACGAAGGGTCACATCATCCGCTAAGAAGAAAAGAAAGCATGGCAACAACTCTCTTTACCAGGTATCAGATTGTGACTTCCAGCCTTGTTGCTGAGCTCTACATCAGCTTTAGAGTTCATCGTTGTCCATAAATCATTTCTGTGACAGCTGCAATCTACTTAGTCTTAGAGAAGCTTCTGAATGATGGTATTCCTTGCTGTTTGCAGACTCCTGATGGAGCATTGTTGGACATCATGAGGAATGCTTATGATCTCCTTTCCAGCTGCAGTATAAAACTTCCGGAAGTATGCACTTTCTTATCACTTTATTACTGTATTTAGACATTTCTTATACCAATGGTACCTTCATGGTAACTTATCATCCCATATAATTAGTATCCGTGGAAAGATGCTCTAAATAGAAGGCAGATGCATAATGCTCTGATATAGTAGCCTCTGGTACGAGTCCTGGTAACAGTTATTACCCATGGTGACTGTGCTAGATAGAGATTTAGGATGGAATCAGAAGGTGATGAAATAAATAATTTTGAGGCGAGCTAAAGCATGATTTTTGTCCACCTATCGAAATTCTGACTTTATGTTCTGCAGGTTGGAGGTAATGAGAACTACGTTGAATCTGGTCCTCCATACCTGGTCTTTCTACATCCTGCTTTAGGCCCCCTGTGGGAGGTTTCAAGACAAAAGGTGAGCTTAAAACCGTTCATTCTGAACACAGGTCATGAGTATCAGTCCTTAATGACGTAAGTTGACATTAGTAGAGCAGACCATGAGTAGATAAAAGGGGAATGAGAGTTTTTGCACTCTTATACTCGTAACTTTCTATTACTAAACCATCTTTTTGCTGCTTTTCTAGTTTCATGGAGGTTCCATATCCAAGGGCTCGGAGTTGCAAATTGAGGTTGCTGAGTTCTCCTGGAAAGATGTTGAGGTGGGTAGCTTTTCAAACTACGGCGTAGTGTATATATAGAAGGTACAGAGAATAAAAATTCTGTAACTGACTTGGTTCCGCTTTAGCTTGCTGGCAGCATGATCATTTTGGCCGAAAATGTGATGGGTTCAGTAACACCTGAGGCAACTGACGAGCCTCTACTAGAATACGGTCACAGGTAGTTTCTGCAACCATCTTCCTTGGGGTATGAAATGCAAGAGAAGGAACTCAAAAAATTTGGTGGTTTGTGCAGATGTGCGAGATGTAGGCTGCAGAACGTCAAGGTGGTGAACAAAGGGATTGACTGGGACTGTGGAAGCAACGTTTACTGGAAGCACGAGGTGCATAGGTTCGAGGCTTTGAAGATTTTGCTGCATGGAAATGCTGAATTTGAAGCAACCGATGTCTCGTTTGAGGTAAAATTTCAAGTTCAAATTTAAGAAATGAGTAATAGGGAAATACTATTAATATCCTTTGACTAATAAATTTAGACACAATATTATCAAAAAAAAAAAAAAAAAATTAGACATGAAGTAAAGAGTTAATGGGAATAGGAAGCTTATCTAACTAGGGATAAAATACAGAGTTCACTATTTTTACTCACTATTTCTAGAACACAAATTATAGTACGAGTAACTTTTTATCATAAATTGCAAATTATTACTATTGTCGTACCGGTACAACGTTTGTACACTATAATTACGGCTCGTCGTTCAGTCATTGTGAAGCATTTAACAAACTGTTTGAAATGCAGGGGAATCATGTATTTGAGGTTCCTGATGGCTACAAACTGAAGGTTATATCGGCTAATCCAGGTTCGTGGCGAGAATTTAATCATTGATACCTTCATCTCTATTGCCTGAATTTTTCCTGCCTAAGAAGAGAATCTATCTATATATAAATAAACGTATACATATATACCGCATACGGTAATAATAGTGTAGAAAAATTCTTACCTGTTTAGCCCAAAGGGTGAAAAAAATTCATTTTGTTACCTGCTTCACCTTACACCATTCTGAACTGCTGGGATAGTAAGTAAACTACGCTTCAAATCCAGCAGTTAGTAACCCTCGTGATTTTACGGTTAAATGTCATCTACGTTATCTGAAGTTGTAAACCAGTGCAAGTAGAGAATCCCGTTAAAAGGGTTACTAACTGCGGAGTACTCGTTACGTTTCAGGTTTGTCACTTCAATTAGATCCCATTGAAGGTTCGAAGAAGGATAATGGAAGCTGGTTTTGGAATTACAAAATCGAGGGAACCCACATAAAGCTCGAGATGGTAGAAACCTGAAAAATACTAATTGCAATTTTTTTCGGTTCCATAACCGTGAATCATGGTTCACGTTGGAGCTCTCGATGATAATGGATGGCATCCTCTGATTGGTTGAACACAAGTTGAACCTCGACAACCCCATTCTTTCCGTTCGAGTCTTGGCACTAGTTTCGGTTTCCCAAAATAATTTCAGCTCGTAAATGTTATACTTCATATGTAAGACCTTGAGTACATGACATTTATCCAGGTCAGGTTCGTACAGCTAGGTTCGGTTAGGTGTCTTTTAACTCCATTGTTGCACATAATCCTCTGTTTCCATTTGTACAAAAATAATGTAATTCCTCATTAATAAATCCATGCCAGGTAAATATTTGATGTCCTTTGTATTGTCTCGCGTCACGACATCATCCTCCCTTCGATCACTATTGTTCGCCCATTTTACGAATATTTGTGAGAAATATTTTCATGGAATGAGACAAAAATTAGTGACCGGATGGGATAAAAGATTTGCGGTTGGCTAACTCTATCGTCACGTACAAAAATATTTAGTCAAGTGTACATTCTAGCAATGTTCAAAAAATGAAAACATGTTATTTTAATAAACAAAATAAAAATTTAAACGATATCAAAAAATTTGTGGTAAAAAAATTGTGAATGTTTGTTTAAAGAAAAATTCATTAATTTCTCCGGACAATTTTTATTATAAATATATCTAACTATTTTTTTTGTTGGGCGCATTTTGGAGTAAAAATTATTTATGAGATTTGTTTTCAAAGTAAATAAGAGATTAGTGTTATAAAAAAATAATAAATCTTTAAGTTTTTTTTTTGTTAATGGTGTAGCACTTGCTACCCCATTGAGAGACTGAGAGGTCTCACAATATTGTTTCAGACAAGAATTTGGGTTGGATTTACACCGAAATAGTCTCCAAAATGATGAACTTTCTCTATTTTGACAAATAGTAGACCGAGATCTATCACCGTACGTACAACTCTCATGATCTTGCAAATACTTCTTCTAAAAGACTTAAAACTCGAATTAAAGGACAGAAACCTTGAAATAAAGGACGAAAAAACAACTCTCATAAAAGAGAGACTTTTATTGTAGAATATTTGATTATCAAGTATGGAAAATTAAACGATTTTTTGGGGCTTACCATCGATTAATTATCGATGGAGGTCCCGGATGAAGAGGAAAGTTAGGGTTTTTTTAGAGAAGAAGGAGGAGGAAAACTAGGGTTTATTGGTATCGACTTCTCCGCATATAAATTTGTTTTAGTTGTAGTTTTTTTTTTTCTTTTTTGAGGGGATTTAATGGATAGTAAGATTATTGTAAATTGTTGTCAATTTATGTTTAATACATATTTTGCAGATATTTTGGACCGAGTGGTCAAAAGAGTTCGAAAATATGTCAAAATCATTGAAGCTCTAAACCGAGTTGTTGTATTGAAGGTCTACACAATATAGAAGCAAATCGGGTCAAATATAATGCAGGATGATCAACCTGTAAAAGAAGTCGACGAGTATTGTCTTCGATTGATGAAATTGGGCCAAGCCGGCTAGACTGGTCGACTTATGAAGCAATTGGGTCGACTGAAGCTTTATCTTGATTGGGCCAATTGCTTAGGCTATTTAGCTTCCATACTATCCAGGCCTTTCGCTTTCATTATCGGGTTATCGTTCAAGTCTTTATCGAGTATATCGGTAGCACAAATGGGAGAAAATGACCCAAACCGACTCCTAACAATAGCAAAATGACACAAAAATACGTGCCAAAGGAGGTGAAAGACCGTATAGGAAAGGCACACATCAGTCAACATACACGTAATCTGACCGGATTTTTCAGATGCAAGCAAAATTTTGAAATCTAACGTCTTTTTGGGTGTTAAAAATTAAAAACTTTTTAAAAGGAAGTATTGTTTAATTAGTGTATCTTTAAAGGGAGTAATTCGTATTCCGTATTTATAATAAATCAATAACTCGACATATCTCCAAATATCCGAACAGATTTCATACTTTCCCACGAGTCTATTTGGTTGAACATTGAAACGTGCATTTACAATTTTAACCATGAAAGAAACTTGAGCTCATGACTCTCAATAAGTCATGAATTGTTAGAAGTACCAAGGAGTTAATCAAGGACCATAAGAGTCTATTTTAGACTAAAAGTTTATTTATTTATTTTGGTCCGTCGAGGAGCGCACTTAGTCGCATTACAATATAGGGGGGATTCGAACCTGAGACCTACTATCCCAGAGCACCTAGTCCTAACCACTAGGCTAAGACATCTTCGGTTCTAAAAGTTTATTACTCCCTCCGTTTCTATGATTTCTTCCACCTTAAAAGTGGCACATTTCTTAAGAAAAACAATAAAATAAGTAAAAGTAGGGAGAGTAAAGTAGGTGGGCCACCTAGGTAAGAGAGAAGTGTCATAGAAAAAAGAAAGTGGAAGAAATCAAAGAAATGGTTGAAAAAGGAAATGTGGAAGATATCAAAGAAACAGAGGGAGTAAATTATAGCAATTCATGTAATTGCTCATTTAGGTGTTGTGTTATGTATCCCATTGTCAAATGATACTTGTACTTCGATGTTTTATATTAAACCAAAAGAATTATGTTTCGTACTTTTTTTCTAAACCAAATGGACTTGACACAATATTTGGATCGAGTCAAAGTAACAAAGACTTTATTACGGAGAAGTACTTACTAAACAAGATGATCTCACTCAGTAGATCGATTTATTTGTAAAAAAAAAAAATCAATTCATTTATTATTGATAAATGAACTTATATTTTTCATAGAGGTAGATCGTTTAACGGATGAGACCATCTTACGATAGACGAGTAATGATTATGTAACCGTTGTACCATGTGATAATAGTAAGAAACTTGCAATTTATGGTCAAAATTATCATTTCAGGTTAATAAGTTACCACTTTCGGAAAAATAATTATCGTTTTTTCTTATTAAAAAGTGATCAATATTCACCAAAAAAAACTTAAAATGGTAATCAGATAATCTGAAATGGTAACCTTTTACATAAATTCATAGTTTTATAGTCTGTTGCACATTACAACAATTATATACGCGACGATAATTTGTGCTTTCAACCATAATTAGTAATTTGTAATTTGTAAAGAGAGCTTATGATTATTTGTACTCGTATTAGTTTAATATGAGTGTATTTAATAGCGTGATTATTGATAAGGATATGCATGCATGTAATCAATTAACGAGGGATGGAATGAAATTCAGCTGGATTGATTAAGTAAATTTGGCAGGAATAGTAACATGTGCAACCACCTAATGTAAAACGAGCAAATTTCTTTTCTGACGGGTATATTCATCATAAATTTACGACGGACTATGATTGACTAAAGACAAGCAACCCATGTGCTCGTCCTTCAACATGAATTTTGTCTTATCTAATGTATTTAACCCGTTACAAATTTATGACGGATATACCCATCACAAACAAGAATTTGTGACTTTTCCACAAATTTAACAATCCATTAATAAATTCCAAGTAGATGGGAGATAGTAATGGAGAGTGTGAGTTAGTTGTTCCAAAACCGTGTGAAATCAGACTCAATATTCTACGACTACTTCTTAATCCACCCATACCACAAAATCAATTTCTTTTCCCCCCAAAATAATTCTATTACCACAATTAATTTCCGTCATTAATTTAAACCGATCAAATAAATCAAATCCGATATATAGATGAGACAAAAGTTTTGTTAGTATTTAAAGTGAGAATTTTTTTTTTCATTTAAAAAAAAAAAGGAAAATACTCCGCATTAGTGGAATTTTAAGACGGATATAATTTTGAACTTGTATGATACAATTAGAGGAATTATAATTTTAAGAGGGATATATCAAAAGACGGGTTGTTATTTTGAACTCGTGTGATACACGTTACATATGAAATGAGTGAAGGGTAAGCATAAAGCGAGGTAACAAGTAAAATTATTTGATAAAAATAGTCGTATAAGGGTTATTTTTGATATGACAATATAAATGACTATTGTCTAATGTCTTATTCACGTTAGGGATCTGTAATACGATTCTCTAGTGACGGTCTTTTTTTAATCAACAAATTTATTCTTAAAAAAATCAAACACGGGTATATACGTTGCAAATTTATAATTCGACATGCTTATGAGTGGATGAGGTGAAACATTTGCTACCCAACTGCATTTTGGTTTTGTTTTACGGAATATCTATTTATGTTGCCGATGTTTAATCCGTCACATGTAAAAATCGAGTCGTCAACTTTTACTACTAGATCCATATGATAGAAATATCGTATTACGGAGTATTACGATATCATGATAGAAAATATTGTTTTATTACGGTATCTTGATAAAAAAATGTCGTATTATTCTTTATATTGATACCACAATAATACGGTTTTCTCTATCATAATATCGTAATACTCTTTCCGTCCCAACCAATCGTTTACGCTTTCTTGTTTGGGTATAAAAGAAAAGTAAACTTGCTAATGAATGAGACGGAGGAGAATAGTGAGGATATCTTAGGCTAGGCTCCTCAAGAAATAGTCACTACTACGTACGAAGTATGTCTTTAAGTATTGGGGAAAATGTATTCCCACTTCCCAGATTAATTACAATACCAGCAAGCAAAATACCACAGCAAAAGATGAATCAAATTCATACTCTTTGAGTCATATGTATTAAGTATTGAGTTAAGTAATACTCTTTGTGTCGTCTTGATCATTTGTTGTTATTTGATTGAGGATAACAAATGAACAAGACGCGGGGAGTAAGTAATTAAGTAGATGAGCCATTTTGTAGTGAGTTTCCTGCAGTCAGTCATCAGCTGTGAATGATGTCGTCGGTCACATCTTTGACCCTCTTGAAAGGCTGATTTCCCCGTACGCAGACCTTTGGTTCACCTTTACGATATCTCGTGTCGCTAAAACTGCAAAATCGGCCTATATAAGTAATAATGAAACTTTGAAATAAGAAAATCTGCACTGTATCACTGAAATAACGGAACGTTATAATTTCCGTAAATTCATTTGAGTGACAGTCATGAACATACATATGTCGAATGAAGACTGAAGAAAATGTGTAGTACGCACATACCACAAGTCTGATAAAAGAGCTGTGCAGCTTGTCTTCGGTTCATCCCGTGAGTGAGTTGGTCTAGTGATTCGGTCTGAGGTGCACCAGGGGCCTCAAAGTATGTCTTCAGTTGCCTATAGACAGACAGTGTTTCTTCGTTCAGCAGACATTCGTATATTGATTAGAACAAATGATTGGAAAAGTAATCCATAAGAGTTTGTAAGTCTTTTATGTTGTTTTGGTTTTGTATTAGAGAATTGAGTAAGGTGACTTACGTAGCGACTTTTTGGGTCATTGTCTCAGCCTCCTCATGATCGATTCCAGGATGCTGGGTTTCAGTAGCTTCTGTCTCAACCTCTACTACTAGTTGTTCTGCAAGAGGCAAACAGTTACGAGAATGTTAGTATTCTGATTTCTGATCATATACAGAGGCGGATTTATAAAATTCCGTTCCAGATGTCTCCTAGAAAGGAATTCGAATGTCCGACATATTACCATTATCAGGAGTTGGGTTGTTGTTAGAGGATCTTGGCATTTTGAACCTTGGAACTCCCAGAATGTCATCTGCTACATAATCTATCCAATGGTTCTCGTCATCCAACGACTCAAGCCTTGCATCGGAAGGAAGCCGTTTTTGGTTCAGCCTGCATCACAAATTTCAAAATCTCAGAAATCACTTCATACTCGTATTGTTCCTATGTGAAATCAAAGTGCATTCTTGAGAACAATGAACTGACCCTCCTGAGTTATTGTCTGAAACATTTGCGATCTCTTTGTCTCGAGTTGTTGGGCTAGCAGTATAAGATCCTCCACTCCCTCCTGTAATACAAAACCCATCAAATTTAATATGAAACAACAAGCAATCGGTTGAAACTTGACAACCAGGTTATAGAGCTTCGGTATTACCAGAACTGTGTCCACATGCCATTATAGCCCCATCAAGGACCATATCTTCAACCTCAGGAATCGAATGTTCTGTTTCTTGGTGCTGGGTGGTTCTCATAGTCTCTGTGGTCGCCATTCCTTCAAGTGCCTGATTAGTCCTTACAGTTACGGTCTCAGGTGGTTGGTTACTGCCTTGACCATTCAGAGGTGCGGTTGATGAATTGTTTGGTGCACGGGGTCGTGAGCTAGTCCTTCCTGCAGACATCAGATTCAAAATTAATACGGGGTAGAATACTCAAGAACATGTAGCATTTCATTACTACATTTATATTCTATTAAAAATGTATACAAAAACTCAATCCAATGTAAGACCAATTCATTACTAAACCAGTTAACAGTATAATTAAGTGAGCAAAAGACGGTCCATACCATAAGTAGACGGGTTAGTCTCACATCTAAGACCTAATTATTCTTAGGAATATCACAAAAAATCACTGAAATACTAGTGATTCCTGTGCTCAAACTACAGTATAACTTAGGCATATACGGAGTATTACACTACTACAGTCAATCAATCTGTACTGTATCATCATTCATCACCAATAAGAATATTATAATTATGTAGGATATTCCGATACCAAAGGATTAGATAGTAGAACTCTGATACCATGTAAAGTATAGAAGACGGGTTATTATTGAATGATCAATACATGTTGAAATGTTTCTTATAAGGTTAAAGAGGGTGTCTAAGAAACGAACCAGAGCGATGATGGTGAGCTGGCACTGTGAATGGCATGAAATCATCCAGAAGGGCCTTCGGATAATTCTCATCCAGCTCCAAGTTTCTGTCAACTAAGCCAGAGATTACCGCAAATAGTGGCATTTTCATTAGCTTTTTCATTCTTACTGCAGGTGTTAGTAATAGAATATAAACGACCCTCAACCATCGCCTTAAGGTTTTGGTTGAGATGGTTTGTTAACATGGTATCAGAGCCAGAGGTCACGAGTTCGAACCCTGGCAGCCCCCAATATCTCGAACTCTCAAGTGGAATCTCAGCACACGGTACGGGGGAGCCGGTGCACACTAACCACTCTTCAAGCCCAAAGGGCATTCGAGTGAGGGGGCGTAATAGAATATAAACGACCCTCAACCATCGCCTTAAGGTTTTGGTTGAGATGGTTTGTTAACAGTTAGTTTCCGGCCCTGGAAAAACGTATGTTTGAAATTAATTTCATCCGGTTATATATATAGGATAACAGGAGTTTTCCTCACTATTATCGCGTAAGAACTAGCATCATAGTAAAGTACAAAACATGATTTATCGAGGAAAGGCAAACCTCGAGGACGCTGGGTCTTTTCTTACAGAGGTCAGAAGGATCTTTAAGCCAACGCTGGTATACATTGTTCGAGATCATCGTTTGATCATCCCATTCGATAGACTTCTTCACTTCAGTTTCAGCCGCCTTCTTTCCCTTCTGATCACGGAACAAGTTTTTTAGGCAGGAACAATAGATAGATAGATAGATAGACAGATAGCTATGGATGAAATTTACTTTCTCATCCTTGTTTTGCGGATGTGAAGATTGTTCAACCTGTTTTTCTGGTTCTGGTTGCAGAAATTCATCGGCTCTGTTGAAATCTGCATATAGACAATCTGATTGTTATATCAATTTTGTGAATAAACCTCGAAAACTGATTGAGTGCAACATACTCCAACCAGGTCTCTTATAAGTCTGACGATGGTAAATTCAACTGCTAGTACTGTAATGTGATGGTGAATCAAACTAATTTATGATGCTACACACCTCCAGCAGGCTCCATGGTTAGAGGTGGGACGTTCTCCGCTTGCGAAATCAGCTCAAGTAGGGCCGCTGTTTCTTCCTCTCCGACATCAAATCTGCAAAAAAAAAACAGTTCAGTGACATCTCAAATTCCTAAACCGATTTGCTGGATGCCTTGTTTACCTTTCATCCTGAAAATCGCAAAAACCACTGCCACTGCCAGCTTGGTAAGAGTCAAATGGATCCAAGGTAATTGTTGCTGGATCAGCTGCAGAAACAACATGATGCACAGTTAGGAAACCGTCACCATGAAATGAAGGGTATACTATATGCGTGATTATATCAGACACCAATTTCACAAGCATTTGGATGGTTCAGTTAAGCAAGAGAGATTAGACCTTGATGGTGCGTTTCGTTAGTCTCCATTCCTTGGAAGCTTTCAGTAAGTTCAGTGATCGCATCCATTCTCTGGATCATTAGACATCATTAACAGTCACTCGGTCAGAGTTATACGAACTACGGAATCCGACAAGAAGTGAATTTCGAGAGTGACACTATGTGAGGCAATAGGTTTACCATTGGAAAATAGGCAATTTCCTGAATGAATCTGTTTGAGGTGTCAAGGGACGGTTCAACTTCTTCGTCATCATATTGAATTTCTGGCAACGTCACATCCTCATACCTGCAATTCAAAAACCCTTTGAACTTGATCAAAAGCGATACTACAAACACAGTTCATACAAACGAAATTCAAACAGACGAGCCATGGTTAAAATCCGAGTGTGAGACTTACTTTGCCTTGCGTTTCTTTTTGGGCAAAACGGTGCGGTCTTGCGCTTGTTTCTTCCATGCTGAGTTAATTTTGAGCTGTAACATGATTTACCACAACAAATTAATTAACAGTATCATAACAATCAATCGTCATTAAGGCAAACGACATTAAACATTGGGCAAATTAATTCCAGACATTACCAGAAGGCGATTTGCGTCCTCTGTTTCAGAAACAAAATGGTCACGATTAGTTAACAAATTATCGTTAATTGGTAGAAAATTGATCATGTGACTGAGTTTCTTAGGGTAAATAAAGGGGATTACGTTCGAGGAACTGAACCTTCTGCTGATAAACGATTGCAACTCCCTCTGCGAGTCAACAAAATCAAAGATAAGATAATTAATCGAGAAAAAAATGAGTCAAAATCCGAAACTTATATTGAGTAGTACTAATGAACTGGTTATACTATACCCATCAGAATAGAAGACAGCCTCAGCGCCATTGGAACGGAGGGATTCAAGATTTCATTGCTGTAATTTCAAATTCACATAAAATAATTAGATCAATTGACGGTAAAATCGAGTTGTAAAGAAACAGGAGAATGAAGCTAGAGAGCTACCAGCAAAAAACAAGGTCGAGTTGATCGACGTTTCTCCGCTTCAGCATCCTTCTTGTCGTTGCAGTATACCTTTCATTTCACATACATAAATCAAGCAGATGTAAATCAGTAAATCAAAGCTACTAAGACTACATATAATTGTTGAAGACGATGATCAGACGAGAGCATTAACATTTTATAGAGCTCGATCAAAAATTCAGAAAAAGCATATTTCCTCAAAAATTTACGGAAAAAAGCTCTCAGAACATTTCGAAAAAAATCTCGAAAATAGGAAATCACACGCGAGAATTATGAACCTGATAAATAATCAAAAATACTGTAAAATCATGAAGACGACAAAATTCCTACAAAATCAAAACACTCCATTAAAATCATCAAAATCAAAGAGAAAGCAGATCAAATCAGACGACGAACATTAACATTAACATAGTAGTACATTTTACGGAGCTCCAAAAATTCCGGAAAATTCATCATAAGAATCTCAAAAAACAAAATCGGAAAAAAATCTCGGAAATCAGTAAATAAAAGCGCCACTAAGACTACAAATAATTGATGAAGACGTTCATGGAGTTGGACAAATTCAGAAACACAAATTTCCTGGAGAATCTACGGAAAAATCCTCATGAAAATCCTCAAGAAAATCACACACTAGATTTCTAACCTGCAAAATAATCAAAAATACTACTCCAACTACTAGTAGTCCGTATAAAATCATGAAGATGAGCAGGTTCCGAAAAACAGAGCAACTATCAAAAACCGCAGAAACGAGTGAATCACACATTCACACAACACTATCATCGTCATCGTCATCATCAAACTCAAATCATATCAAACCGAAGCTAAAAAAATCATCATGGAGAGAGAGAAGTAAGGGTTTTACCATATTTGACCCAGTGGAGCTTTACGGGCAAGTATTGTGTGTGAGTAAAACATATTGGGAGGTGTATTAATGGCAGTAAGTAAATGGTTGCGTTGCGTTGATTTGGTTGGGGAAAGAAGATGAAGATGGAAGTGTGAGTGTGGAAATGGAGGGAAGGAGAGTGAGAGAGTGAGAGAGGAAGACAGCTGGTTTATATATGGGGAGGGGGAGGGGGTTGGAGAAGTGTCAACCAAATTGCGTGGGTGGGTGCTAATTGCTAAATAGAGTAGGTAGCTACTCCTAGGTTCATTATGGAACGCTTTCTCCTTCAATTTATCCAGATTCTTATTATTAATCAATCGCGCTATATGTAAAACTGATTTTAAGATTTTGAGCTTTGTTGAAAAGATTTTGAGTTTTAATGTAAACTTTCTGTGTAAAGTTGTCGAATTAAATCACATAAATATTTAAGCTCAAAAACTTACAATTCAGTTCAGAAACTTTTATAAGCTCAATCAATATACACAAAAGCTCGACAATTTTGCCTTGGTTGTACAATGCTCAACCAGGTGTATAATACTATTTTCCATTATTAATGGACGAAATAGTTCAACCGAAAGTAACAAAATTGGATACATTTAAGTTTTAACATAAATAATATACAGATTAAAATGTAGGTTTGTTATACAAATACAGATAAGGTGGATTCTCTTCTTCTTTTATCTGATTTTTGGAATTTCGTACTATTAAGTTGTTGGTAAGATCGTTTTGTACCTCATACTTTTTGGTCAAGTCCCGAATTACACTAAAGATGCCTATGCTACCCGTGGCTTCGACACCGGTCTACCCCATGTGTCTTCCTGGATTAATCCCTGCACATAACACAAACTTCAACACCGGTCCACCCCATGTGTCTTCCTAGATTAATCCTCAACCCAAAGTGCATATATCAAAACCAAACGTGGATCATTGTCCCACGACAACCCGACTTTAATATTATTAGCTTCAAATGAATATATCGTATCAAATACAAAACCCGATAACATTATTGACGGGTACAAAGCTCCGCTCGTCACAAAAGGTTTTTTTGCAGTGATGCATAGTAGATTTGTGGTAGGTTATTCAATCATATCGTATTAATCATGTCCACATTTTTTAAATTTAATTATGAATTTTTTTGTTTAGTTCTGAAAATTTGTTTAGACTTCGAACTAACAAACAGATCACCCGAGTTGAGTATTAGTTAACTAAGTAATGATCGAGTCATTCTTAGCATATGCTTGTGTGCGTGTTTGGACAACGTAAGGTTTAGTTTGAGTTTTTTTGGACAATTTTAAACTTGTATGAACTGTGTTATAATCTTAAGATGGTATATCATACGGTTGAGGATAAGGCAGGGTAATGGACTAATAGGACGATCGATCATTAAGATTAGCCCAATTGCAACAAGGCTGAAATGATAAAAGTAGTTGAAAAGTGAAAACCCATTTGTATTGGGCTACAACTTATTGGTCTACTACTCTCATTTTATTGTAAAAGCGTAAGACGGTATTACATGAGAGTTATTCCTTATCCATCACTTTCATCTATGCAAACGGAGGCCATGATCATCAATTCATTGCCACAATCTGTCCATCACCCTCGGCACATCAACGGACTCCCGACCGCCACCCAGATTCCAGCAGCCAGCCGCCTCCTTGCATCGCCATCATCGTACTAACGGCCATTCACCTCCCCCTCCATACTCCGTCCACACTCCGTCTTCACCTCAACACCACCACCTCTGTCCGCCATCTTCTCCGACAACAAGCATCAGCAGACGACCTCAGCTCCGTTGTCCTCCTCTCCGGTGACCCAGAACAGCCAACAACAGCAGCAGCTGAGCATGAACTCCAGCGCAACAGCTGCTCCTCTGCCCAGAACTCAACACCTTCTCGGGTGTTAAAAAATAAAAAAAAATTAAAAGGGAGTAATTTTTAATAATAAACCAAAATTCACAGTACCGGTATCTTTTATAGGACCGTTACAATGACTTTTTAAGTCTAAATGTCTATACACCGTGCCGATGTTCAAGTCTGTTGTGCAGCTTCCTTTCTGTAAGCCTGCAGTTTCTCCTTCAGTTTTTTGCTCTCTTCAAAGTTACTCTTCCGTTTTACGGCTTTCTGAGAACAATACACACTTCTCAGAGCTAATGATTCATGTACGGAGTAATTCAAGACAGAAGTCGACAACAAGAAAAGGAGATAAAGAATTACCTCTTGCCTAAAGCATCGGTCGAGTTTAATCTTAAGTTGTGTGCAGTCGCCAAAAAACTTGCCATAAGGGTGCTCAGCGTGACATTTCTGGAACTCCTCAATTATCTGCACCAGTATATAGGTTAGTATCGAAGCTATAACTGATATATTAACACGATGATCACAACAGTGGCATTAAGGTACAAATTTGAGGTAAAAGGAACACTGTTATGATACGAATGCGGACTCCATTAAAAGATTGGTGAAAGATTTTGTAAAATGTACCAAAGGAACGCACACACAAAAATAAAAATAAAGGGATATTTGCTCGAAACAGACCTATATCTCGAACAATGGGGGTGTTAAATACTAAAGACGACTGTGAAATAAAATTTGAAGTACTTCTCGAATCAAAGGGTTTGATCAAAACTTGGTCGATTTTCTGTTTCTATTGACTTTTAAACCTCCCAATAATAGCTAAATCGATCTCCTTGCGAAGAAAAGGTAGTGAGTATAATACTTTTAAAATCTAAATGTGTACTTTTTCTTGACTTACTTCAGCGCACATTGGATGTCTGTGTAATGTCAGTGGAGGATGCATCGTGCACAAACCTGTCAAACAAATATATTTCACTTAAGTGAGCAGCTTACGAATTGGATACAAATAAGTACTAATGTAAGTAATTAGTAATTCTCCTGTCAGGATAAAAACAGGGAAATAATCAAACAGGGAAAATGTAAAACACCTTAATTTGGGTGGGTTGATCAACAGGTAGGAGAGACTTAAAAGGCGTCCCCCTATCCAAGAAATCTGACAAGTAGGAAAAACAAACAGATCATCACCATATGAAATTTGCACATGAGCAATACTTGCCACTTTGTTACTCACGTAAACCTATACATATGTGTACATTGCCGTGGGATGTGCAGTAGAACGAAACACTATCAGAAAGTAAACAGGACGCGCAAGTAGTAATGTGGCACAAAAGCATATAATACACGGGGATGACTTCAAGAGTTCAAGAGCATAGGGTCGGTTCGGATTTAAACTAGTGGAAAGTATCTTAACAATTTAGATGTGCAGACATCAATCATCCCCTCTTCCATCCAATCCAATCTATTCACTCATTATTTGAAGTTAGACTTGTAAAATATTGGCTTTGACTTTAAATAATCATATAAAAACGGTATTACATGGAGATCGGCTTCTGTCCTTGTGAAAAGAACGTGTAGGGACAAAATCCAAGTATACAACTAAGTGGCTGCATGGTACATTTATGAGTTAGTTATGAAACATCAAATCGTACTCACAGAGTAGCTTGAGATGGCTTTAATAAAAGATCAATCTGACAGTAACTGTACACGCCAACCTGACTTCTCAAGGCACAAGGTTGAAACCAATTCAAAAATGGAAATATACAGCTCAACGTAACACCATACAGACAAATGGTACAAAAGTGGTTCTATAATGAATGCTGGGTAGGTTCTCTCGTACACAACTCATCCCAAAAAAAAGTCATGTGGGGAGGTATTGGAAGAATGGTTGAGGGTTACAAACTTACAATGCAAGCTTCAGACGACTTCTTGAGATATGGTTTCAAAATAACCGTGGAATACCCTGTGGGTGCAAACTTACTACGATGATAACAATTAGTGTCATACTAAATGTTCTTGACAAAAAGGAGTATCAAGACATTTTCAAGATATGTGTGTTAGGGTTATCGTTTAAGTAGCTAAATCAGGCACCTATGTCCTATAAGAGTGATCATAGAATGTTTGAGAGATAATGTTCCAAGTTTGAACTGGAATTAAGCAAGAAAGTTGCTAAGATGATCTCGAATTGCTAATATGAAAGTTACAATATAATCAAGACAACACATTGGGTAAAGAGCAAATTTCACTAATAAAAAAATTGATAGATCATTCAAAGCGTAAACATTTATTCTGGTTAAACTAATTTTTCTCATATCAAATACTTCAAATAAACTTTAAACTTGTATAATGTATATCAACAATATTGACATCCTCCTTAGTAGGGGGAGTGCTTGGTACTTTTTGGTAGAACAATACTTAGCCTACTACACCTTTCCTCAATATGGCAAAAAATGGTCCTATACAAGTAGTGTGTCAACCCACACAACTTCACCCTTGATAGTTTTAAAAAGACGAATTGCAAAGGTATAAACTTATGATACAATAGTGGTGGTTTCAATGGCACATGATAATATATTGCTTATAAGTACGGAGTATTAGGGAACATCATACACGTGCACATTGGGCATATTGATATCCATAAGCAATGTTAGATGCTAAATTGGTGTATCATGACAAAGTGGATAACAAAAATAGAAGAAATGGGAGGGAAGGAGATGGAGAGAAGAAAAACTGATGACAGGGGACAGGAGGGGGGACGGAGGTTGGGAGTTTTCTCTCCAAATTTTTCCTTTGTTTGAGGGGAAGTTATATGGTTCGGAGGAGAGAAACGGAGGGATCAAATTTTTCCTACTTTCCAAATCCCTACACCTCAATTTCGCTATCCAAATGAGGGAATTCACACTCCTTCCATATTCTTCCTCTCTCCTTCTCTCCAAATTACTCTATCCATACGCACACTCTTAGCGTTGGCAACCTTAAACGCGTGTTATCAGAGTTTTCCAAGATTGCTACAAACCCTCAATTGCAAGCTGATCGGAAACAATATGCACCTTAAAAGACACCGTAAAGTCATCATTCCGTTTGATTTAAGAACAAATCGAAGAATAATGGTTCAAGAGAAACATTTTCAGTTAACCACTCTACCACATTCCTCCCACCACCCTCATCATACTATCCCCATTTGATTTTCATCGGAAAAGCGATCTCACCTCTTCCAATATATTCTATATGATAATTTTGTCCGGCACAAAAGACACAGAAAATGATTGTCTGATGAATAAAATTAGGCAAACTACATGATAACTCGCCACATCATTTCGAAAAATCAATCATCAAAATCAAAAAGCATCGACCACACGAAATGCTAATTCGAAAAGCGATGTATCATAATGTAAAGGTGTACAGTAATCAGACTATATCCCTAGAAATGCTAATTCGAAACCCTAACTTAACAAGGAATTACAATCGAAAGCGATTGAACACGCAGCTAAGCATGCTACAATTGAAAACCGCCGAATAACCTAACCAATTGCATAATCGTGTAATTCGAAACCCTAACTCAACAAGGAATTACAATCGAAAGCGATTGAACACGAAGCTAAGCATGCTACAAATCAAAACCGTCGAATAACGAAACCAATTGCTAATCGTGTGATTGCAAATCAATAATCAACCAGAATTGACGTCAAATTGAAATCAATCGAAACAATTGAAGATCAACAAAAAACCAGAATTCGGTCACACAGAAATAGTTGAATGATAGTAATAATACCAGAGAAGAAGTGATCAACGAATCGTCGAATGAGAGTAGAGAGAAGAACTGCAAGCTAACGGCGGCGTCGGCGGCGGCGGTGGCGACGGCTGCGACGACGAAGAGGAAGGCGCGCGGTTTTCGATAATTGGGTGTGGAATGAATAACAAATGTGGGGGAACCGGGGTTAGCTGGAGTTTATTTTCCAAATAATGCTTTAAAAACAAAAAACGTGTTTTGAACCGGTTTTACAAGAATTTCATGTGCGCTTGGGTCCGTGCGACTTGTGAGTCACGATTACACGAACTAAGTACGGAGTACATCATTTATTTCTTACTAATTTTCAAATGAAATGATCTTGTATATCGATTTTACTTTTATTTGAGCTAGCTTTCGTTGTCATAAAGGGTATAAGCTTGTCATTAATGACGGCAGATCGAGTAGGCATTTTGTGACTCAGGAAGAAAGGTAAGACAACATGGCCGTACCATGATGGGCCCATAACCGGGACACAGATACAATTTTTTTTGGTAAACACTGTGCCTTGGCACGGCCTGACATGATGCACGGTCGACCAAGCATGACAAAATATGGTTAGGCATGCCAAGCGGCATGTGGGATGGCCCGAACAACATGGCGGGCCTTAGCTTGTGCCACAGGTCGTGCCTCAACGTAACGTGGGGTAGGAGGCGGGCCTTGCCCGAGCACGACACAACGATTCCCCCATACCGTGCCTGAAGATGAGTCTAGGCACGAGAGGTTAGCACGACCCGACTCGTCGAAATGACAACTCTAATGGCGGGTTAGTATAAATAAAATCGCTACTTTTAGGTGGGTTAGTTTAATTCTTACGATCTTACACCTCATCACAAATATTCCCTCTGATTTATTTGTTTCATTGTTAGTAGTACTCCGTATTAGATTAAAATATTTTCACCATATAATAAATACGTAAAGAACCAAATAATTCGGACATGGTATTGATTATAAAATTGAATGAAAGTCAAATCAAATAGGGCAAAAGAATTTAACACTTTTTAATGTAGTGTCAATGTTCATCTAATAAAATCAAATGAGTATATTAACAACTTGCTTCATAATGAACTATCTTTTCCGTAAAACTTTTTACTATTCCCACCGAAATAAACAAAACACAAATAATTAATTACCGCACATCCAACGTTGTTTAGTAAAATAAAATTCTACCTGGTCCATCATGGTTATTTTAGCTTTTCTCATTTGTGACGAAGTTATCCGTCATTTTATTATAAAGAGTCAAATATTCTTCATTTATGTAGAAAAGATAACTCAAGTACTTTTATAGTACGATTATTTTTTGTTCTTCTATAAAAACGGATTGTATTCGACTCGTTATAAATTTTGTGATGGATAATTCTGACATAAACGAGAATTTGTATTTTGTTATTGTTAGGTTACTACTCCCTCCGAGTTCCTATTATTGTTTCACTTTCCTTTTTGGGCTGAGTTTGATTTTTGTCCCACTTTCCTTTTTAGACCATTAATGTGTGGTTCACAATTACTCTCCCATTTCTCTCTTCCTTCTTCTTTTTTGAACCACTCATTTTCCCTTCCTTATTTTCCACCCCAAATCCCTTTGGGACAATAATAGGAACTCGGAGGGAGTACTTTTTTTCATATGTATGTTTAAAGTGTGGGTGGCCCGACCTTGTGCTCGTGATCTTGGTTCTATTATACGTGCATGACCATGTTCTTGTAGTCAGACTTTGTGATTGATTGTTTCATATAAGAGGGAACCCATTTGGTCTAGTAGGATGAAATCACATCAACCTTCTATGCACTTATTCTCATCAATTGCTCTTGGGTGTATGTTGAAATACCCCAAATGACTATTGCTTAGGGGGTTCGATTTTTTCGACAGTTAATAAGTCACTTAGATATCTTATATGATACAGAGTAGAAGATTAAAATTGATCGCCTCAAGAAAAAATTCATTTGCTGCATTCTCGTGTTTGAACCACTAGTCGGAGTTGGAGTCGGAGATGGTTGTCTTATATCATCTCGGGTGCATATCCACTATCTAAAGTCGTAGAATCTTTTTACTGATATTTCACTTATTATCGATTAGGAGCTTTCAATTTTCAGGGACGGCTCAGAGGTGGTTGGTTCAGGGTGAGCAGGGGAATTCGGCCTCCAAATCATCTTTCTGAGTAGTTACTCTATATATAAAATTATGAGATAATACTATACATGTGACTTGTGGTGGGGGGTTTGAATCTACTCCTCAGCTTGATTTATTCCATAACTCCGAAGTGATGAACTCACTAACTCACTCTTTCTTGACGTACACGAGATGAAGTACTCCGTATATGTTAATCTGATATATTTCGAACAAGACTATCTCATAACTCATATCGTGTCAATCTTTTCATAATATAAATTTACAAATGGACTCACCATTTACCTAATATATATACATGTAACTATAGGTTAGCTAATTAGATAGTCATACTAATTACTCATTGTGTAAACTACAACTGCAATAATTATACGGTAGATAAAAAGTGTCAATCAATGGGGTCTTACAAAAAAAAAAAAAAAAAAAAGTTGAACAATAATAGCCACATACTTCATATAAATAGACTACATAGCTAAGATAAGATATGGAACAACTAGACACACACGCACACGACCACGACCACAACCACGACCATCGTAATAATAATAATAATAAACCGGGCATGAAGACAAAGGGGTACGAGCCCCGGTCGAGTTCCTCGTGTGCAGCCTGCAAGCTCCTCAAGCGACGCTGCACCCCTCACTGCATCTTCGCCCCACACTTTCGAGCAGACGAGCCCAAGAAGTTTGCCAAGGTCCACAAGGTGTTCGGCGCCAGCAATGTGAGCAAGATCCTCAACGAGGTCCCTGAGGAGCAACGCGAGGACACCGTCAATTCCCTCACCTACGAGGCTGAGGCACGACTATGCGACCCTGTCTACGGGTGCATTGGTGCCATCGCGTTGCTCCAAAGGCGAATGATGGAACTACAACATGACCTCGCCCTTGCCCGCGCCAGACTAGCCCGGTACAATAATAATTGTAGTAGTAGTAGTAATATTAATATTGATATTAATAATAATATTTTTAGTAGCGGTCAGGTTCATAATGTGTCGGTTTGTAACAGGTTAGGGTTAGGGGTGAGCCAAACCGTAAATATAAGCTCGCAATTTAGCCAAACTAATAATAATGATGGCTATGATTGTGACTTTGGCCAAGTCCCTCTCCTTCCTCTATGATTTTTTTTTTTTGCTTCTTTTTTTTAGTTAGATTTTTTTTTTTTTAATATTTCTATATATAATTTGTACTATAGCAAGTCTAGCATTATATATTTATATATTTATATATATAAGAATTGTGTAATGTAAATAAACCAATTTTATGGGAAATTATTAACTCCTATAATTTTATTTTATATATTTTTATTTATTATTTACAATTTATTATTACTAGAGTATAATTTACACCTAAGAATATTGGCCACTCTCACCATAAGATAAAGACATGCATATGCTCTTGGCATAGTACATTAGTACGTATACTGTTTACTAAAGATTTGGAGCTAGTACCTGAAGAATATGACATTATAGCTCAATCTATCAAGAATAATATCCTAACAAAATGATCGAGATAAAGTTAATATTTTGTACTAATAAATCAAAAAACAACTGACGTCAATCCGTCAATTAGTTTAACTGATAAGATCATAAGAGGTGATAATATCGTACTAGTGATCTGAATCCCGATTTTATCGACATTCTAATCAAACTCTTGACTCTGTATATAAAATACGGAATTACGAAGTAAAAATAAAAATAAAGTGGAGAGGGGAGGGAACAACAAAGGAGAGAGTAGTGGTCAGTGGACAAGGCATTAATGTTGGTGTGGCCTAAAAATGTAGGTAACCACTGAATTTGGGTCACCACAAAATGTACTGGGTTGGCCATTTCTTCAAAGAAAATAAAAATTTTGATAAGACATTTGTGTTTTAGGCATGCCCTTCACCTCTAGAAAGCCACTCATTTATCTTTACCCTTACACAAAATTTTGATAAGACATTTGTGTGTTCTTTTTATTTTTCGGAATAATTTTGTAGTCGAAAATATTTTTAGGACAGAATTGAAGTTATGCACAGAGTTATCGGGACATTTGTGTTTTATAATGCAACGTGTGTAATCCATGGTCATGCAAAACATTGTAATCGTAGTTGTGTTGATAAGCTAGGTATTCACTTTGACCGTTCGAAAACAGAAGTTGGTAACAAAGCCCGCATGACCTACATATTATTAGTTGGGTCTCAATCATCACCTTAAGATTTTTGGTTGAGATATTAATTTAACAGTATCTAACAAACAACAAACTTACTACATTCGTAACATTAATGTCTGTCGTTTACTTTTCAGTTTTCACGTTAACTTTATCCATGATTTTAGGGTATTACTAACTCTTCGACGATGATTTTTGTAAGGCGTTATTAAGCTTTAACAGTCTTAAAATTGTTTTTTATTTCGAAAATTTAAAGTTAAGGTCAGTTTTTTTTTTTTTTTTCAATGATGTGTGCATTTAGTCGTATTAAAATACAGGGGAAAAGATCGAACCTAAGACCTATTGTCCACGATACCCTAATTTTAACAACTAAGTTAAGACATCTCCGATAAAGTTAAGGTTACTCACACGGAGAATATATGTTTGGTACTCCATCCATTCGTATCCAAAGAGTACGCTTCTCTTTGGAGCACTATTCACAACTCAAGATAACCGTTTATTCCCGACAATCTATAGGAGAAAATATAGTCATGTGGGATCTTGTTTGATTCATCTTTAGGAATAGATTAAGAATATCGAATTTTTATAACTTTTTTTAATGTAAAATAAACAATATTGATGATGTAAAACGTGTCTCAACAGCAAACGTATCATTTGAATTCGAACGAATAGAGTAATGGGTTTGAACACATATGATGATCTCAAGACTGGACTTGTCTAACAAAGTATAAGAGGTAAACCAAATGGTCCACTTTACATGTGCACAACTAAAGGAGATTATTTGATGTTTGAAGTGGGCTGATGTGTGGGTGGGCCTACTTTGGAAAAGTTGCAAGTAAATATGACCATACATCCATCTATCACCAGAGATTGTTGTATCATCAGTTGGTCATATTTGCGACAAATATATCTGTTTTAATATTTAAAAAATGGGTGAAATACGGGCTATATCTCAACTACTCGTATCATAAATATGACAAATATTATAAAAGCAATAAATCATACGAAATACTGTAAATGTGAATGTAAGTAAATCACACAGTGAGGAGCTAGGTTGCACGGACACTCCTCCAAACCAACGTATCGTGTCGGACACACGTGTCGGACACCGACACACGTCGGACACACGACAATACGTGTCGGACACCTGTAAAATCGTGTCCGTTTTTTTTAATTTATTTGGACACGTATCGGACACGGTTCATCATATTTGGAGACGTGTCCGACCCGGTTCATAATATTTAGAGACTCGTCGGACATACCTAACGTTGTTTTATTGGGTTCCGAATTTAATAAATAACAATATTGTAGATTTATGGTGGTTACTTGATGCTATAAACATTTATTATAAGACTAAATAACTAACTAGTAATTATATTATAGTGGTACAATTGTTTGAATTTTTAAGATTTGATTTTTAACTTCAAATTTATAAGACTTTAATTTTTGTTTTATTATTTTACGATAATTGTGATAGTGTAAATAACCAAACATATATCTTAGGTATAAAAATCTTCAAATTCTCTTTGTTTAAATATGTATATTGATTTTTTTTCTACCGTATCCGTGTCCTACAAAATTTCAAATGCCGTGTCACGTGTCCGATACGTACCCGTGTCCCGTGTCCGTGTCCGTATCGGTGCAACCTAGGTGAGGAGTTGCACCCTCGGCGTGTACGCTAAACGGGACTCGATGCATGGATAGTTGAGAACGGATCTCGGGACCACTCGGATTATTAAACTCAAAAATCATCAGAAGCTACCCATTTTTCCAGATTTCCAAAAATCCAGATTTAACAAATTCTGTTAAAACCGTCTTTTAAAACCCATTTTCACAATTAGCGATTCTCTTAATAAAAGTTGTCGTTTCTGACATTTTATTATAACACTAAAATCATAAAAAAAAAAAAAAAAAATTCAAGAACCATTAGGAACACATTTTTTCCAGATTTAAAACAAAAACAGAAATTAGACACATGAGATTTGTCTTATCTTCGTCATAAATTTAAGATGAGATATACATATATTCGTCCTAAATAAGAATTTGTGTTGTTTTATAGGATGGTGTTATTTCCTCTGTATTTCTCGATAGTTACATACTCCGTATTACCTTTTTAAATTTGAGATGAATTTCAAACATACGGAGTAAAAACTGTTGAGAAAGATGGACAATGTATTTCATAAGATCAACTTTTTATTACCTAAAATCACAACTAATCAATTCAATAACATCGATTTTTTTTATACCTTCCTATAGAATTGTATACCGAGTAACAAAAAAGTAAAAACATAACTTAAAAGGATTGATTATCATTTTAAAAAAATTATTACCGTTTAAAAGGATTGATTATCCATTCGTAATTCAGTAGTATAGGGTGGAGAGTTGTACGAAAATAAATGTTTATATTAGTTTTTTATCTCACTCAATAATTTTCTTTTGTCTTTTATATATGTACGGTTAGAGCTGGCAAATCGGACGTGCCGGGCCGTGCTTCGTGCCAGCCCAATCGTGCTTCGTGTCTGTCCAGCCCGGCCCAGTCGTGCCTGCCAGACCGATCGTGTCGTGTCGTGCCGTGTCTGACTCTGAGAAAATGCGCCGAGGCACGGTTCCTAGCCCGGGCCCGGTCGTGTCGGGCCAAATTTTCAGGATTTTTCATTTTTTTGGGATTTAGAGTCGTGCCGGCCCAACCGTGCCTCGTGTCGGGCCGTGCCTAGGCACGGACTTTTCTTCAAATTGGCGTCGCGGCCCGACTTTGAACTGGTCGTACCGTGCCCGTGCTTTCGCCACGTCATCATCGTGCTGGGCTGGATCGTGCTTATTTTCTTGCCGGACCGGACCACCGAGATGGATCTGACCCGATTTGCCAGCTCTATATGTACGAGCAAAAGAGATCTCAAATATGCATAACTATTAAGAAAGATGGACCGAGTATTGTTTTTATTTGTACCTAACGTGCTCATGCAAGTTATGACACACAGTACATTTTAGACTCAAATCATACGAAATCTCAAGCATTAGAAGTAGACATGGCAAGTTTGTCGTCATGGATCATGTCCAAGTTGCATCAATTTGTTTTTTTTTTTTTTTTGTTTTTTTTGCAAAATTTCAAGAATCAGTATTCGTTAAGTAGACTATGTCGAGATTAAGTGATTCCTAATATATCGTCTACAGAGTATTTCTCTAAGTATTTTTAGATTCAATTTAGTCTCGGATGTCTCGTGGTAGGATCTTTTCTGGTTTAGGTCACTTCAAGTAAGATGTCTCGTCGTAGGGCAAGGTCAATTTCACGTCGTGGTTAACACTTAATACAATCCCCTTTCCACTAACCAAATAACAATTCTACGAAAATTTTCCGCCTACTATCATATGGACCTATTTTTGGGCTTAGATAATTTGGTTGGGCTTATATCGAAATACCCGTGCATATTAATTGTAATCATATGCTATATGTTTAAAAGATAATACCATAAAATAGTATAATTAACAGAGTAGAATAGTATTATTATAATTATTACAGTGTAATCATAGTCTATACTAGAAGATATTATTATAATTATTTCTATATTCTATATGAGGTATACTAATATCTAACATAATCATATTAGCTATACCGTATTTGTTACTAATATAATTATGTCATATTATTATGAGATTCACAATCTTTATTCCACATATCATATACAATCTTATTCTATATATTATACTAATTAATTGATTGATTAATTGTGCAATTAATTGATTGATTAGATTATTAACAGTATATTTGATTAGAATAATTAATTAGTATATATTGTTAATTGATTGATAAACAGTATATTTGATTAGTACGGAGTATGATATATAGAATAATATATTGTCATTAATTGGGTACATTTTGTCATAAAATTAGCTTCCGTCTAGATACATTTTTGTTATTTGAGTCTATACTAAAAGATATTATTATAATTATTTCTCTATATTGTTATGATATGTCATACTATTATGATATGCACAATATTATTCTATATATCGTACTAATTAATTTATTGATTGATTAAATTGTGCAATTAAATAATTGATTAGATTGATTATATGTCATACGGAGTATAATTGAAAGTGACATAACTCATATTTAGTTCCGTACGTAATAATATTTTAATTTTATAATCTTCTATATTAATAGAAGAACTACAATACACATTTCACATACAAAAATCATTCTAGCTTATCTTCTATATTATACGTAATAATCTTTTAATTTTCTAATCTTTTAATTTTATTTACATTATCACCGGGCTCTCAATCCCGACGTTTCAATATGGTCGGTGACATTAATTACACCAAGGAAACGTGAAGAATCATGGTAAGAGTCATTAGGATGTATTCCGTACCGGCTTGGAATAATAATCCAAATGAATTTAGTCGGATTGAAATGATCCTACTTTATGAGAAGATATTAAATTAAATACAACACGTATTCAACATGTATATTTTCGAACCTTCACTACACATTAACTTATCTTATAATTTAACTTTTCACAGAATCTCAAGATACAAGTATCTTTCAGGTATAGACTAATAGGACAGTTCCAACCAACTTTATTGTCTAATATTCTAATTATATTAACATAGTTTTCAAAAAATATATCAAGAAACCAATTTTTACAAATATTGTCCTTAATATTCTAAAATTATATCAACATAATTTTCAAAAAATATATCAAGAAAACAATTTTAAAATTATTGTCCTTAATATTCTAATTATATTAAACATCCTCCTTCTACTAAAAGGATAGGAAAGCTAAGAAAAGTGACACGTGGCAGCCTCTCATTAAAAATTTTCCCGCTCACCTATTAACACCCACAAAATGGGCCTTCACTCTAATCTGGCAGCACACTAACTACAGAGTGGGCTAAGCTGACAACATATGAACTACCAAGCCCAATATTATACTAAAGTAAATATATTCAGACACTACTAATTTTATATATTCAAGCATCCGCGTAAATATTATGCCGTGTAATATTATGGCATAGATATGTAAATACTCACACTTGGAGATTGGAGTTCTCTAAAATATTATATCTAATTTTATATTTAATATATATGTCATATATATATATCTAATTATATGTCATATATAACTTTATATCGTAATTGGAGTTCCATATATACGCCACATAGTATTAATTCCCGAAAATTCTCTTACTACTAAGAGGTTAACAATACTAGGAAATAGGATGAGGTGTCAACCTTTCAAGAGATGTTTTCCCTCCAAACGAAACAAATTAATATTAAAATCTCATCTTATAATAATTACAATGTCCACTTTCTATTCAAAGTAAATAAAATCTCATCATATAATTATCATATCCAAATTCAATTCAAGGTAAATATTTATGTAATCAAAGAAAATAATTGTGATGGGCTATTAAAAAAATACTTAGATATTTATGATAATGTAACAAGATATAAATCTCACAAGTATCGAAACTAAGTGTTGAGACCGTCTTACCTGAGCTTGGTCCGAGACACAACTATAATATGCCAAAAACTAAAAAAAAAACATACCGTCATTATACGTTGGGTAAGATTACTCGATTGTATTTATCATCTTTGAAATTTTAAATAATTTTCTTAGATTAAAATGTAAAGATTAAAAATGTGAAAAATTAATAACTTATCGATTAGATATTTATAAGTAATCTCTAAATATAAAATACTAAATTTACCGCGCATTATTGCGCGGGATCTATACTAGTTATTTATGATTTATATAAGCAACATGCATTTTAAGACATTATAAGTATTTTGATTAGTTTTGCTATTTAAAAAAATTATGTATCTTAAGTACACTATTGATAAATAGTTAATATAAAATAATGAATTTCTTATTTTAAATCTTTAAATGAAATATTCAATAAGATAAAATTATTTTAAATACCGTGCATTGCACGGGGTCTATACTAGTGAGAAATTAATGACTTATGAGTTACGACAAGTCGTTTTTGGATTACTTCAAATCATTTTTTATCGAGTTAATTACAGGGTGGTCTGGGTCGGTCGGCCGGATCATCTCGAGTTGGGTCCAAATCGAATTCGAGTTTTGGGTCATACTCGGATGAGTTTTGCTAACTGAGCCTTAACTGATCCGCTTGTTTTTCAATGTGGGCTTGAGAACCAAAGTGACAGACTGATAGCCCAAATAGAAAAAGCTGGGTTTCCTCTTTTTTTTTTTTTTTTTTTTTTTTTTTTTTTAGGGAAAACGGGCGGGATTATATTAAATCAATTTCCGCCAACTCAGAAATAGGTGACGGAATATTTGTCTCTAATACAACTTCATCTCCCTCAGAGGGGCAGAACCGAGCTATAAAATGAGCAACCGTATTACCCTCCCGTCTCACATGCACACACTTAAAACGAGAGAAACAATTTAATAAACCGTTAATTCGGTCAAGACACAAACCAAATGGGCTTCGAAATACCACACCAGAGTTTATAGCACTTGTCACTGAAATAGCATCGCTCTCTAGAATCAGGCTTTTATCCCGTTCCGTGCTCAAATGGTTCAGGCCAAAGATTAGCGCTTGGGCCTCCGCGGTCTCAATCGTCCACCTAGCTCGGAGTCGCTTGCTTCCAGCCTTCAAGATTTGACCTCGATCATCCCGGCACACAAAACCCAAACCCACCTCATCTTGTCCAAATAGAGTTGCATCGGCATTTAATTTGATCCATCCCACAGAAGGTCGGCTCCACTTGGCATTCCCCACATCTTGCATTGGCTTGCCTGTCATCCCTACACGCCCAGCATACACGGAGTAATCCTCCACTAGGCGAATAAAACCCGAGAGGACCACTAGCGGAGGGAGCGGCGTTTCCTTAAAGATACAAGCGTTGCGCCATGTCCACGCTGCCCAGGCCCGTGTCATAAAGTCCCGCCTCTCCTCACTAGTAGCAAGCCTTTGTAGCATCCATTTTAGAGCAGCACAACAGTCATCCTCAGGAATAGAAATTAGCAGGTCTATAAAGTTACACTCGCTCCAAAAAACAGCAGTAGCTGGGCAGCGAAACAGAGTATGGACTTCAGATTCAGGTTCCAAATTACAGAGGCGACGTAGAGGGTCATCCAGAACGTGTCGAGCAACTAACCTCTGTCGGACAGGCAACATACCTCGACAAGCTCTCCATATAAAATGGGCAAGCTTGGGAGGGAGAGTGGGATGCCAAACTTGTCTCCACAACTGCATCTCCTCCTCATTTCCGTGGGTCGTGTGCTGCCGCGCAAATCCTCCTTTTGCCAGCTTATAAGCAGATCGAACAGTGAACAGGCCATCCCGGGTCGGCCACCAAAAGAGCAAGTCGGCTGAAAGCTCCGAGCTAATGGTAATGGATAGGGCGTCACGAGCATCTATTGGGTTCAGAATGTCATATAGTTTCATGGGAAACCATATGCCATTGTCCTGAGCTGGGTTTCCTCTTTGTTCTATGAGATTTGATAAATCTTCAAGCTTAAAGTTTCGAAATTACTTTTTCCTAAAGCAACTTTACTCAATCCTAACGAACTTTAACATTTCCAAATTTACCCTTCTCATAATTCACAGTTCTCACACCCAACAACAATTTTTCTCTCATTTGCATACAACTATTCAAAATACAATTACAAATCGATTATGAATACTAATTAAATGAGTGATGAAGTAATCACCGTTTTTCCTAAATTACAGTACTTGTTTGGTTACGGTAATTACTTTTTCTAATTACTCTTTAATTGAAATTGAAGGATTAAATTAGGGTTTTGATACTTTTTTTTCTTCTAATTATTGTTTAATTTAAATTGGTGAAGTAAATTAGGGATCGATCATTAACCCTAATTCAATTAATGATAAATTAATTGCCGTTTTCCCTAAATCAATTGTTTGGTTACATTAATTATTTTGTCTAATAAAAATTTAATTGAAATTGAAGGATTAAATTAGGGTTTAGTTACTTTTTTTTTCTAATTATTGTCTAATTGTAATTGGTGAAGTAAATTAGGGTTTATGGAACGAATTAGCGGGGGTGGTGGTGGTGATGGCCGGCGGGCGACGGGTTGGGTGATCGAATTCGATTTGGTCAAATTTGGGATTTTTTTTAGAGAGAAAATCAACATCACTCTAGAGAGCGTTGAGAAATGACGGGGCAAATAGGTAAAATGTCGTTAGGATTGAGTAAATGCTCATTAGAAAAAACACGATCCTAAAGTTTAGGCTACATTTATGGACAAACAATCCTATACGACCATCTTATAATATAGGAGTACTCCGTAGGACCGAGTCCAAAAAAGAGAAAACGCAACGTAAACAGGCAAAAAAAAGTTGAAGTAATATCTTTATGACCTTATTGACCGCCTTACAATATTCGTCACAAGAAAGACTCACTCGATAAATCTTACTCCCTATAAGTATACCAGGCAAACGGGTCATCCGGGTCAGCTCAGATCAGTTTATTAGGTTATGAAAATTGGGTCTATTTCGAGTCAAGTCGGATCATCTCGGAGTCAAGTCATTTTTGGGTTTGCCATTATCTACTTTTTTTTTAGGAATCGACTTGTTTACTAGAGCGAGGCGAGCAATAAGCACCGGGCTTTTAGAGATGAGGTTTTTTGGCGAAGCCAAGTCATATAGTATTCTGATCAGTTTCGAGTTAGTCAGTTCAATATAATTACGAGTCAAACTAGGTCCTCAATTCGGATGGTGGGTCAAATTCATATTAACTTATTCAAATTGGGTTATTTAGTTCGGATCAATTTGACATGTATACCAAGTAAAGAAAAAAAAGGTTGAAATAATTGGATAGACAATAATTATTAGGGAGGAATCAGAATTCAGAAGAGAGAAGGGGAGGAAGTGGGGAACAAATGAAAGAGTGCTGTTTTTCGTCGTCGGCATTTCAGCCACGTCGTCGGCGCTTTTTAATGTAAAAGACGATCCTGCCCTTGCCTTAATTAGAGTAGTTAACTAATGTTATGTAATTATAGAAGTTAGAGTAGTGACCGAAACTCGTTAATGAAGCGGTTTTTTTATTTTTCAAACTCGGTAATTTTATAACTAGTTATTATATTCTATACTCACCCCACCCCACCCCACTCACACTCACCCCACCCCACTCACACTCACCACATATAATATTAATTTCTCTCCCCTCACACAAAAAAAAAACCGTCTTTTTTTTCGAGATTTTTTTCTAGAGACCCGACTTTGCCTGAAATGGATCGACCTCCGGTTAGTACATTCTTGTTTTTATCTTTCCTTGTTTTTCTCTTTTTTGATTAAAAATTGTGAGGAATGTTAGTTTAGCATATGAAAATCTTGAGAAATCGATTTTAGTATAGCGTAAGAAATCGTATTTAGTTGTGTAAAATGTTATTTACGTGCTCGATTTCTTGTGGAAATTGTTGTTGAAATCGAAATCGAGTTTAAATAGAGCTGTAACGGACGAAAATGGTTGTAGGCGCCATTTTTGGGCGTCTGGGAGGTCTCCTGGACGCCCAAAAATGGCGTCTGGGAGGTCCCCTAGGCGCCATTTTTGGGCGTCTGGGAGGTCTCCTGATCGCCCAAAAATGACGTATGGGAGGTCCCCTAGGCGCCATTTTTGGGCGTCTGGGAGGTCTCCTGAACGCCCAAAAATGGCGTCTGGGAGGTCCCCTTGGCGCCATTTTTGGGCGTCTGGGGCGTCTCTTAGGCGCAATTTTTGGCCGCTTGGGACTGTTTTCGGGTTTTTATATCGTGACTCGGGTGTCGTTATTTATAATTATTATTATGAAATTATACGAAATCTTTATTTGATTAGGATTATTATGAATATTATTAGAATTATGATTCTCAAATTCGTGACTAAATTATTTTAATTAAATAGAATTTATGAAATTATTATCCGTATAATTATTATTATGAAACTAAATAAAATTGTGTAGCTAACCTGTATTTTATTATGGTGTATCAGGTGGACTTTGGTGGCGACGGTATTGACTATCGCGTATGTTTTATCTTTGGGCCAGCGTTCCGTAGTTCGAATGAGGCATTCAACTACGCTAATGAGATAGCTTTGGCTCTTGGGTTCAACTTGGTTAAAGCGAGCAACAAAACGCAAAGTAATGTGAACGCGAACCGTCTTGGTCAGAATTACTTTAAATGCAAGTTTAACGGGAACCCGGCCGTAGGTACCAAGAAATCTGGAAAGATCGGTTGTAGGTTTTGGGTGAAGGCGTGCGAGAGCTTAGATAGGGAACGATGGATTTTAGCCATCGGTCCATGTGGCACTCACAACCACCCGTTAGAGGTTCACCTTGATGGGCACAGACGTCTAGCTGCCCTTGACGAGGCCGAGAAAGAGTTTGTTCGGAGAGGTTTTCTGGACCACTTGACACCGGCCCAAATACATGAAGGCCTTCATCAGAGAAATCCTGAGAAACCACGCCCCTCGATCGAGACGATATATAATATCGGGGGGAAGATGAGGGCGGAGGCAAGGGAAGGTCGTAATGCCATCGAGCAGATGATGGTACTAGCGCGCCGGGCTCTCTACGTCCACTTCTTCTTCGAGCACGAGATTACGAGTGTCGTGGAACGTATATTCATGGCTCACCCTGAGTCCGTGAAACTGTTTCGTACTTAGCCGTACGTAGTCACTATGGATGCCACCTACAAGACGAACACGTACGATATGAAGTTAGTGGAGATGGTCGGGACGACACCCGTTGGGAAACCTTTTCTGATAGCCTACGCCCTACTTCGGTTCGAGGACACGTTGTCCTACACGTGGGTGCTTGAGAAGTTGAAGCTGCTAATTGGGGACCGGGCACCGAACGTGATTGTGACGGATAAGGCGCAGTCGTTGACGGCGGCAGTATCGGAGGTCTTTCCGGCTCCGCAGACCCAGAATCTGCTATGCACGTGGCACATATCTAACTGCGTGGAAAAACGTGTCATTAGCTACTTTAAGGGTGACAAAGACCGAGTAGCGACCTTCATGCACGGAGTTTGGTACCCTCTACTGTATTCTACAAGTGTGAGGGAATTCCAAGTAAAATGGAACAATATGAAGTCGAAGTGGAGTTTGTCGGGAATTCCTCTTTACATTCGTAACACATGGGGTAATTTCAGGCAATGGAATCACGCGTACACTGACCAATACCTCCACTTCGGAAACACCACCACATCCATCGTCGAATCTGCACATGCGGCTTTGAAGAAGGCTCTCGGCACGTCGACAGCGTCCTTAGATCGACTGTTCGATAGGATTGACAGGTTAATTGGTCGTCAGCAGTCCAAACTGCGGAGTAAGTTGGAGACATCCCGCAGGAAGCGATCAACTACTCTACATCCGATTTTGATGAACTTACCACTCCGGGTAAGTCGCAAGGCGTTGGACTTGCTGACCGGGGAACTGACTAGGATGCAAGAGTTGGGAGATCGGGTACTTTATGACTGCGGGTGTGTATTGAGGACGTCCAAGGGTTTGCCTTGCGCATGTCATCTTGCCGGGTTGGTGGCCCGGAATTCCGTAGTGCGGTTGACCGACGTGCATGGGTTTTGGAGGACGCTTGACTTTGCCGGGGAGGAAGCTATGCCCGTCAGCGATAGATTTCAGCTTGATGGGTTGATTGAGGAAATACGTACGAGCGACCCGAGTATGTGGCAGCATTACATTGATGTGCTGAATTCAGCATTACGTCCCGAGATATCTGGTCTACTTAATCCTACACCGAACCCGAAGCCCAGAAAATCTAAGGGGACAAGGAGGCTGCTTATCGGAGTCGAACACGAGAGGAGGAAGTACGGCATCACTGACACGCGAGCCACCGCAAGTAAGTCGGCGAAGAGTACGCGCACGTCAACGCCAGGGAGCAGTCGCTCGACCGAACCACCCACACCGACCGCCAGCCAGTCCACCACGGGCACATGGCAAGGGCTACCGAACGCCCCCCTGGAGGTGAACTACATGTCGGGGCCCTTCCCGGACATGGACATACTTGTCGGTTTCATGTGTCCGTACCTCGTGGACTGGATAGATGTTATTGGAGACGGTCACTGCGGATTCCGTGTCATGCATGGCTCATGCAGTGCACGGTGACCAGAACAGTTATACTCGCCAGAGAAGGGCGTTGTGGGAGCACATCCATTCCCCCATGTACGACAAGGTGTACGTCTTTGACGCCGACGGTCGAGAAGGCGCCATGACCCGTGTAGGTACGACGGTCCCGTACCCGGTAGGCAGGGAACATTATCTCGACGACCGCGATCTATTCGGTTTTGCCACAATGAACAACTGGGTTATATGTCGAGTATCCGAGAACCTCACCTGCAGTACCTACTATCCGTTGCGAGAGATGCCAGGTAATCACCTCCCGTTCGGCGTTATGTGGATAATGCACGTTGAACGCGGGGGACCAGGTCACTGGATGAGGTTGCGAATGTCTGAGGACTGCCCTATGCCTCCTACACACATCCTTTGGCGAGGCGCGCATGACGGTACTACAGCACATTATCCGGAGTTTTACCGAGCACGTCATGATAGGTGGGTCCAGGAGTGGAATACGTACTTTCCGGGTCACCAGATTGATGAGAACGACCCAGGTGGTCGGAACAACCCCTTCGACTGTTAGTGTAGTGTAAATATTAGACCAGCATTTGTATTATATTCATATTTCAGACCATTATTGTATTCATTCGTAAATTTTAGAAATCGGCAAATCACACTACTAAGAAACAAACGAACATAAAAAACATTCGAAATGTAAACATAAACGAGTAGCCAACGTGAACATATTACAAGTCATCCGAAAATCATCCGAAATAAAACATGATATCCCTAACAGTTAAGACATATAGAAATTACAAATAAAATGGAAATGAGTACTCAACATAAAAGAGGTACAAATCATCCACAATCATCCGAAATTACAAGCATGAAATCCGAAACACAGAAGACATAAACAAATTACGAATGAAATCCGAAGCAGTCAACGGCGACCTCGTTTCCCCTGGGATCGGGGTGGGCGGTCACCCGGGTGGGGGAGAACGGGCCGGAACGACATCATCAAGTCGTCAAGATACGCATGTCGGGCTTCCGGGTCTTCCAGAAAGTGTTGAGCCGCAGAGAAGCGCTCCATCAACGAAAGTGCGACCTGAAACAAGGTGGCAAAGGTTAATATAAATAAACATCCAATTAAATATTGTTAAACACCAAAATACCAAAATTATTACCTGCTGTGATCCCCCAGCGAGTCTCGCCTGCTCCTGCACATCGGCAGCGGATGGTGGTATGATCATCGGGTGAGAGACTCTCCTGTACCAAGTGAGGTAATCCTGAGCCACTTCCCCCGGGTAGTCCACGGGCCGCGAGATCCTCCTAGGGTCAACGCGACTAACCTCGCAACTCGCCCAAGGGTGGTCCTCATACCCCTTCCCGAACTCAAGTTGGTACACCCCACTACTCGACCCCGGTCGGTGCACCTTAACCGGCGTAGGCATCGACCACGGTATCGTCTGAACGTAGCCTAACTGTCTGATGACCCGGTCTCCCTGGTAAGGCTCAACAATGTCCATGAATCGCAGTATCCCGTATAAGGAAGTAGTAACATGCGACGTGTGAGCGTGTCGCACGAAAGGCTCCCAGCAGACCCGATCTGCAGTCAGTCGATCAAGTGCACGTCGGTATTCCAACAGCTTGCTATCATGCGCCGTTGGTTTCCCGACGCCTACCCACGCACATGCCCGTGGAGAAGTCGACATAATCTGGATCGGTGCCCCCGGCCTAAAGTCGGGGAAGTACTCATAGATCCAGACCTGAAGCAGAGTCAAACACCCGGCCAAAGTGGAAGCCCCCTCTCTGGAAGCCATCCCTAAACTCCTGTACAGGTACGCCAACGTACCAGCACCCCACGCAAAACGACCGATCGAGTCCAGGCTGTTCGTCAGTGGGAAGACTGACGGACGAATACGATCACTGGACCTATCCACGAAGAGAAACTCCCCCAATAACGTGATCATGTAACCCTGAATAGTCTGCTCCTGGGTCCCAGTGCGCATCTTCTCATGCACGGCCCTCGCTAGTACCCCCCCACTCCTGTAAATGGGAGGACCCCCTCCCCTCGCGGGTGTCTTCAACTGTTCATCGTTCATCCCGAAGAAGTTCCCTACAGCAGCCATCCTATCAGCCAGACCCCCAGTGTCGTTACGAACCACGCAGGGCTCGCCCTGGATAGGGAGCCCTAAGATCCTAGCGACATCATGCAGCATAATGGTCATCTCCTCGAACGGCATGTGGAATGTGTTCGTATCCGGCTGCCACCTCTCGACGAACGTTGTAAGGAGCGGTACGTCCAAATAGCGTAGAATGCACGTCCGTAGGTGCATCAGGCCAGTCAGTCGGACAACATCCACTACCTCCTGAAGTCTATCGAACGATTCCAACTCCCTTACAATCCTATAACGGTGGTAGGCCTTCAACAGACTGAGCTCGTGGTCTGGCTCTGACCAAAGCAGACGCGCAACATGACCCCCGAAACTCGGGATCACCGACGGATCGATGGGACCTCCGGGACTAGGTCCCTGCAGTAACCACGAAGTGTCGCTCCGTGGACGTCGGGAAGCGCTCGAGCCCGTAGTACCTACACTCCCCTGAAAAGTCCCTCCAGGCCCCTTCCTGTAGACAACGGCCTTACCCTTCCGCGACGTCTCCGTGTCCGTCTCCTGCTCCCGCTCCCGCTCCCGCTCCTGCTCCTCGGCGTACTGCTCCGAGAAGTTGTCCGGAAATGCGTGCTGCATCTCAGTCTCATCGAACTCGAGGTCCAGGTCGGCTGACTGAAACGACCTGGACGGGTCGCGGAGACCACCGCTCGCGGTTCCCTCTGAAGAACCAGCACATGCACCGCTCGTGATAAAGAAAGGTGGGGGAGGAAATTCCTGTCTCCCCCCCACTGAGGAAGACCCGCCCACTTGTAGACACCCAAAATTTCCAAAAAACACCCGATGATGATCGGACGCGAACGTGACTTAGTATACTCGGACTTGGGCTCGGAATCAATAATATCCGACATGGACTTTTAGTGGAGTAAAAATCTCACGAAACCAACCTCAAATTCAGGCCCAGTGGGTCATTCCGAGTCAAACAAGACTAATTTGGGCCGAAACCGACACCAAAAATAATTCTCGTCTTTTAGCGACCGGGTCAAAACCCGGTCAAGACAAACCCGACACACAAAACCGACCGGGTACGTCCTCAAAACTTGCACCAGATTCAAAATCAGCCAAAAAACAATCCAAATCAACCCACAATCAATTAAAATCAATCACAATCAAATTAAGGCCAATCAAGCCTTAAATTTTGCGGCTTGATTGATCCACTCGGTCGAGTGGATTGACCACTCGATCGAGTGGAGCCTCTTTGAACCCGTCCAGGTTCCTTCGCAGGGGCACTCGACCGAGTGCACCCGCACCACTCGGTCGAGTGACCCGGGGTCGGGGCTCCCTATAAATACCCCATGACCCCATGCACAACACACACTTCTTCAAGCACAACACTTTTGCAATTACACACTTCTTGAAAAACAACTTTGGAACACCGACAAACTCTACACTTATCATCTACACCTTTTTGCAACTACACAACACTACGACCCTAGCAACCTTAGGCAAAACACACCGAACCCGAGCCCCTCGTCCCTCGGAGAACCGGCGAAGCATACACACACATACACACCATAACTCTCATACATCCTCGATACTCTCAAGCCCGTGCCGCTATTACGAGTCCATTTCCGAGGTCCTTACTAAGCATGTATGTTGAGGGTGTCCTAAACCTCATCTCGATCTCTTTTTCTAAGTCTCATTTTCATTTTATTTATCGTATTTTCGTATCATGTTTATAATCGTAATCATAGTAGTGACACTAGCATTAATATTGTCGTACTTTCGCGTCTTCATTTTCGCATCATCTTTTTTTTATCATCATTATCGTCATAATGTCGCATAAATACATTTTAGTATGAAAATTCGGTTTCGAATGCGTTGAACTATGATAATCAACCTAAAAGTCATAGTTGAACGCATTTAATCCCATTTCTAATTAGTGTGGAACCCGTTGACACGAAAACCGACGTCACATAGTCCGTAAGGATTAATATCGACGTCGTGACGTAAAGGGGCGCAATTCCGTCACTAATCAAATTTTTATCAAACAATAACCTTTTCTACAAAATTCCGATAACGGTATTATAATCATATAAGACATGATTATAATACCGACAAACCGAGTTAAATTTAAATCCGTCAACATTTTTATTTGACTCGGCCAATTATCAATTTAAAGCACATTAAAACAAACGAGTCACAACTCGTACAGGTGCCACTCGACCGAGTACATCTGCTACTCGATCGAGTAGCACCCTAAATCATGGGCAGTAGCCACGTTTAATGGTACACTCGACCGAGTCAGGTCACAACTCGGTCGAGTGGGTCCTGCAGCCCAGAAAACCGAGAGCTCTTTTCATATCATTCGAGCCTCGTCTTTTTAAAAGCGACTTAGTCGACGCGTGTAAAGTCAATCACGTAGCTTTTCCAAAATTCATGCATATCACCTCACTTAAAACGATTTGGATCGACGGTCTCACATTATTAATTTTATATCGACGACTCTTTAGTCGTATCCGATGTAAAATTAGTTTAGACTCAATTTCTCGAAGTGATAAGTCGGGACAAGGCATCGAGGTTCAAGATCGGGCTAGCACCACGTCTAGGTCTCGAACTTCCGTCCTTTGATTAATACGCAATATAATGTGTAACTAATTAAAGTTCGTCCACCTACATAAAATCACGGTCTAGTTTATACACGGGTCCGTTTATAATTATTGCTCGTCATTTCAATTGTATATTTCAAATGTTCTATTTTATCGTACGCCGTATTGTGAATTCCGGGTTGTATTCCGCCCGTGTAACTTGTAACCGATTTATTTCGCTTTGCTTTATTTATTTGCGTTTTACCGCTTTTAAATGAACCCTCGCATGCTAAACCACCTCGACAATAAATTAGATGCATTAAATTGACGTAGCTCACATTTAATTCGCATGCTTAGCTAAAACGCTGTTTGCATAACATTTCACCGAATTACTAACGCGCATATTAAAAAGTCAAACGATGTCCTAGTAGAGGCCGCTAAGAGCGGACGGGGTTGGGTGTCCTTAGTGGGCTTCCCAACACGTACCCTCACCCCTTACTCAGAACCGTGGTTTCCGGATGTCCGAATCCATTGGCAACGAGAGTCATTCAATATACGATTAACCGCTCAAGTCGGCATCTATATCGATATGCAAAGGGACGAGCCCAATAAACTCTCAAACCAAAATGGGCCATACTTTGTGTATGGGCCATGGCGATGTAGAGTGGGCTCGAACGGTTCCGAATAACCATAAAATTCGGTGGCGACTCCATTTCGACTTAAATTTCAATTCGATCCTTCTCATATGGAGGTGCATTCGCCTAACCCAAACCCGCGCGTGGCCGCGTCGGGGTGGACCTACGTCATGTCCACACCACCCCATACGCATCAGCCGTCTGTGGTGGCTCCGTGGTAATCGACGGCTCTGGTTGGCCGGTAGGTGGCGGTCGCGCCCTCTCCCGAGCGCGTGTGGACGCAGTGACTCTCCTACCGTCGACCCGACTACTCTTCCCCTTATCAGCCATCTACTTTTATAATTCGACACGGTGAAAAAACAAAACTATGTCACTTGTTAACGTTAATAAGAAATTAATTGAACTTTCTCGTACAATTTTGTAAATTAAACAGTGTACGAACAGCCGATATTGGGAGTTCAAAAACATATTTAAAATTAATTTGAAATATCAAATTAATGATAACGTATATTCTTCTCAACAAAATTATTTTAAAATGATAATATATTAGTTGTTAATAATAATATTTAAATTTATACGTAGTATTGTAATTTTTAGCTAATTTTTAACTAATTTCTTCCCAATAATGTTCCCTACGATTTGTTATCTCATTGAGGGTCGTCGATTACTTAGTCTTCAGAAGAAGGTTATTTTTTTAGTAAAAACTAGTAACCTTAAAATTAGTACTCATCGTTATCCAATTGAGTAACCGATTTTAGCGAAACATAACGACTACAAGTTTCTCACTCAATTTGAAGTTTTCTACCTATTTTTTAAGCTAAATTATATATTTTTTTTAACTAAACAACTCAATTCAATTCAATAATCAAACACTAAAAAAAATATCATTGACAATTCAATTCATGTCAATTTAATAATCAACTAATCAATAACAAACAAATATGAAGATACAAAAAAATCATAAAACTTGTATGAAAACTCCCTCCTAATCAAAGATACAAAAATATCGACCCACAAAAACATTTATCGAAAAATAAATATTTGTCACCCATAATAATATAATTGTGCAACGAAAAAATATTTTGTTGTCCTAATTACTCTATTTATATTCAAAAAAAAGTTACGGAGTACTCCATTTTGTCGTCCAAAACCATTTTTCCTTGTAGTGGGATTTGATGGGCTTTGGAGTTATGTATGTGGAGTTGGGTCACAAAAAAACCGACCCGACACATGGAGCGAAGGGATAAAAAGATGATGGAAATTTGCGCTGATCTCCCCGATTCTCAATGATTTCAGTTCCCAGAGTATTACATTTCGTGTTTGTTTTTGGAGTATGTGATGATTTATTGTTTTGATTTATGATTTTGGTCATTCTGCGATTGAGGGTTTTGTTATCTGTGATTTAGTTCTGACGTTGTTTTAGGGTTTTTCTTTGTATGAAATCTCGTGTTTGCTCTGTGATGATTTAGGGTTTTTTTCTCATGTACTAAATCTCGTGTTTGCTGTGGAAATATGTCATGATTTAGGGTTTTTCCTTGTATGAAATCTCGTGTTTGCTCTGGAAATACGTGACGATTTAGGGTTTTCTCGTCTACTAAATCTCGTGTTTGCTTTGGAAATATGTGATGATTTAGGGTTTTTTTCTCATGTACTAAATCTCGTGTTTGCTGTGGAAATATTTCATGATTTAGGGTTTTTCTCATGTACTAAATCTCGTGTTTGCTATGGAAGTATCTGACGATTTATGGTTTTCTCATGTATGAAATCTCGTGTTTGCTCTGGAAATATGTGATGATTTAGGGTTTTGATTCCATGGCTATTATCTCCTGTGACTTCCGTTTTATTCTCCTTCATCCGTCCCTTGTTACATTAGAGGAATAACATTAGGAGACTTATCTCGTCAATGTTATTGAGAGACTGTCTCCGATGACTTCGTTTTCTAGATATTATTGTGTGCAACTCATGTAGATGTAATGCACAAATTATTATTTTCTTTGGTTTTTGATGCTGACGCCTCCATTGATTTCCTTTCTTTGTCGGGTTTTCTTTAGATGGTTACCTGAATCGATTTACAGAACAAAAATGAATTTGATGTGTCTAAACTGTTTTGAAATCGAAGTTAAGTTCACGTCAACATGGTTAATATTTGTGCATAAGCCAATTTGCAAAGCAAGGTCATCTGACTATGTGATGGTTAACCTTGCATTGAAGGTTGGCAATATCAGCTTCACGATTCTCCGTGCCTTTCAAATTCGTTCGTTTTGATTGTGGCCTCGAACAAATCGTTACATTTTTCCCTTTCCATCCTTTTTAATTGCTGTTCATTCTCGAAGTTCTCTGGTTGATAAACTCAAGTTTTCTCGGATATTAGTTTGCATCAATTTAGACATGTTTATTTTACACCATTCATTTCAGTTCATATCTGCTCATAGTCTGCATTGTCTTTGGCAATGTTTTGGGTGGTTGATGATTTGTTCATGAACATAGATACGATAATTTGTGTACTCGAATTGAGATTTTAGTTGAGATGCCAATTTGCAGAGCAAGGTAATCCAATTACAATGATCTAACTTGCATTGAAGGTTGGCTATAAGAAACAAAACGATTCTCCGTGCCCTTCAAATTCGCCTGTTCTGATTGAGGCCTCGAACAAATCGTGACATTTTTCATTGCATTAATCTCGCTTGCACAAGCTAGAGTCTATATTGGTGTCGCCTTATCATCGGTTTGCTAATTATCGTGTTTGTGTGTGTTTCAGTTGTCGGCTTCGGAAAGAAGAGGGGCCCTAACTCATCTGAGAAGTAGAGAGCTGAAACCTGAAGAGACGAATGTCATTTACAGTACTTTGTTTAGGATCTGTTTCTAGACAATGTTGATGCTTTTTGACACTTTTATGTTCCGAGACACAATTAAATTTCGTATTATGTAGTACTCCATTGAGATTTGAGATACCCTCTCTTGCTTTTTCGATTGAGCTTTCGAGTGTTTTTGAGTTACATATTGAGCCCTACATAACCTGCTGATTCAATCAAATGTGATCTCGGCTGCCTGGTATATCAGCTCTATGCCTCTATTTTGGCCAATATCTCTTGGTTCAATTTTAGACCGTTTCACATTTGTTTATTAGTCTATAAAACAATAATAGAAAATAGAAAAATTAAACTAACTCGACCCCATGGTGGCCACAACCCCATGGGTCTCAGGTTCAAGCCCCTGCAAGAGCGTTCTTGTGGGAGTTGTATGGCCTGAGGCTATGCCATCTAGGCTTCGAGCCTGTCGTCCAAAGGGCGGCTTACATGGTGTGCGTGGTTTGCAGGCTATTGCGTACACCCGGGGGTTTACCCAGAGCGCACCAAAGGTAGCGGCTGCGGGTTCCCTCGTCACCAAAAAAAAAAAAACTAACTCGACCCATTTTTTATAAGCGGAAAAAACCCAAAATGATCGGTCCGACACTAACTCAACCCATTTTTACAAGGCTTTTTATAATCCAAAAAACCCCAAAATAATCGGCCCGACACTAACTCAACCCATTTTTATAAGCCGAGAAAACCCAAAGTGATCGGCCCGACTCTCCCAACTCATTTTTTATAAGGCTTTTTATAAGCCGAAGAAACCCAAAGTGATCGGCCCGACACTAACTCAACCCATTTGTTATAAGCCGAGAAAACCTAAAATGATCGGCCCGACTCTCCCAACTCATTTTTCATAAGGCTTTTTATAAGCCGAAGAAACCCAAAGTGATCGGCCCGACACTAACTCAACCCATTTTTTATAAGGCTTTTTATAATCCGTAAAAACCCAAAATGATCGGCTTGGCACTAACTCAACCCATTTTTTTATAAACCGGAAAAACGCAAAATGATCGGCCCGACTCTCTCAACCCATTTTTTAGAAGCCGGAAAAACCCAAAATGATCAGCCCCGACACTAACTCAACCCATTTTTTATAAACCGAAAAAACCCAAAATGATCGGCCCGACACTAACTCAACCCATTTTTTATAAGGCTTTTTATAGTCCGATAAACCCAAAAATGATCGGCTTGGCACTAACTCAACCCATATTTTATAAGCCGGAAAAACTCAAAATGATCGGCCCGACTCTCTCAACCCATTTTTTAAAAGCCGAAAAAACCCAAAATGATTGGCCCAATACTAACTCAACCCGTTTTTTAGAAGCCGGAAAAACCCAAAATGATCAGCCCTGAAATTAACTCAACCCATTTTTTATAAGACGAAAATGATCTGAAACTGACTTGACCCGATTGACCCGTTTGTCCAAAAACAACAAGACCCGAGCTACGAATCGAAGCAATCCAAATATACATACAATCCTCACTTCACCAAGAAGCTCAACAATGGCGGCCATAGCCATGAGCATACCAACACCTCACACCTTCAAATCCCTCACCCCACGTCAATGGCTTCACACTCTCCGCTGCATCTCATCAACCTCCCTCGCATCCCCTTACCTCCCTCAAACGAAGAAGAAGAAAACCTCAAAACCCCACCACCACCGCCACCGCCACCGCCGCCATTTTACCCCAAAAGAGGGCAAACCATGGAACTCGTATGTGAAAGCTTGGGTTTCAAAGGGAAAGGTGTTTGTAAGGTTTCTGAAACTGGGTTTGTTCTTATGTGTGACCGTGCTCTTCCTGGTGAAAAGTTTGTTGGGAGGGTTACTCGTCGTAAGGGCAGTTATGCTGAGGTATTATACCCTACATTTAATTGGGCAATTTGTAATTCGATTACGTTTACGTGATTTGGTATGTATTTGACCCGTTTGATTGTTGCTTTCCCGTATGTATTTGGATAGACCAGTCACAAACAAGAATTGATGTTTTCCGACAATTTAGGGTTTTAATTGGGTACAGTTTGTGTGTGGTTTTTTCAATTGGGTTTGCCTGTTTGGATTTGTAATGTGATTACGTGATTTGGTATGTATTTGACCCGTATTATGTTTACTACGGATAGAAAACCGTCACATACGAGAATTGATGTTTTTCTACAATTTAGGGTTTTAATTGGGTACAGTTTGTGTGTGTTTTTTTCATTCGGGTTTGCCTGTTTGGATTTTTCAATTGGGAGGGTTACCCGTTGATTATGTGATTTGGTATGTATTTGACCCGTATTATGTTTACTACGGAGAGAAAACCGTCACATACGAGAATTGATGTTTTCCTACAATTTGGGGTTTTTTCAATTGGGTTTGCCGGTTTGGATTCGTTAGAAGTATATTGACATGGATGCGTGTCCAAGTGTCGGATATTTTCAGCTTGGACTAATAATGTTCGTTCTTATTTTGCCTGTTTGGATTTTGCAATCACCATGATGGCATGATTATACTGTTTTTTTGTTGGCTATGTTGCTCGGACTCGTTAGAAGTATCTTGACATGAGTGTGTGTCCTCCTAGTGTCGGATAATTTCAGCTATTTTATGAAAATCGAAGAGACTCAGCTTATTTTCAGCTCAGATAGCTCGGGTAGCTCGCACCAATAATGTTCGTTCTTATTTCGTACTACAGTTAAGTTAGGTTTAGCCTTCGTTAATGTTAGTTTGTGCGAGTCAATTCAAATTACTTGGGGGGGCGTTTGATTTGAGGTATTCAGGAGAGGGTAAGGGAATCGAATTATCAAAGTTAATGATTCCCTTTGTTGAGCTATGCTTCTGCCATCTCTGTTATTTTTGCTGACAGTAAACGAGAGGCATCTAAATTGAATTATATGTTCAGGTGATGAAACTTAGAACATTATCACCCCACCAGCATGCCGTTGATGCTCCCTGTGAATATGCATCATATTGCGGTGGCTGTAAGACTCAGAATCTGTCATATGAAGCCCAAATAAGGTATAAAGAAGAACAAGTTCGGGATTTGATAGTGCATGTCGGAAAGATCTCCAACACACAACCTGAGTTTGATAGCATTATGAAACCCATTGTTCCGTGTGCGAATCAGTTTCATTACAGAAACAAGGTTAGAGACATAGTAACTTGAAGTAACAGCATATGGCTATCAAATACTCCGTATCAAGTTTGTCAGAGAATAACGGTTCTTTCGGAAATAAAAAAAAATATTTTCTGCTTTTATTTTAATTGATTTCTTTCGTTGATTTCGATTTGCATGTATCCAACCTATTAAAGGGTTGCTGTTTATGTCTGTGTGTGTTCTACAGATGGAGTTCTCATTCAGCACTCGGAAATGGGTGCCTCGAGAACTTATGGGAGAAGAACAAGACATCGGGAATGCTTATGCCCTTGGACTTCATGCTCCTGGCTTTTTCGATAAGGTTCTTGATGTCAACAAGTGCTTTTTACAAAGCGAGCCTGCAAATGCGGTATGCATCCTGTTTCTTCAAGCGAGCATAATTTTTTACCACATTCTTGACTTACATTTGTGTCATCAAATGTGTTGATCTAGAGTGTTTATTACGAGTAATTCACCGTTTTTTTTACGAAATTTTTCTTTCTTTCTGTTTAGGTTCTCTTGGCAGTTCAAGACTGTTGGAGAGATCAGAGTTTGGCGCTTACACCGTATGATGTTCACTCCCATGCTGGATTCCTCAAGCATTTAGTCATAAGATCCGGAAGGTAAGTAGGTAACCTTATTCTACTAGTGCAGCAACGTGTTCGTAATGCTTAAAGTTTGCCATTCAATGACATCTTTTTATCGATAAATCCAACTTAAGATAGTTAACTAAGTTATATCTGTCGATGTTGACTTATTTCAGCACCTCATGTCAAGATAGATAATCATAGAAGGTTTACGGCTTTTCTGAAACTTTTGCTGGAAAACCTTCATGTCTTAGACGTTAAAGAACGTAAGCCTGAATCAGATGTTTTTAATTGTACTTGTGTACTTCATTTTTCAGGGACGTTGAAACTGGTAAGCGGAAATCATGGTCAATTTCGTGACTTCGTCATACAAGCCCGAGCTATTGAACCCTCTTGTTGAGAAAGTCCCAGCCTTCACTGAAGTGGTTTGTTTTCTTATTCTCAAGTCATTTTTATTAAGTCGGCTATCATGGAAATACAGTTAGAGTAATTCTTAGTTTGGCTTGTCGTGAACGATAGGTTAGCATTGTAAACAACGTAAATACGTCGGTGGGAAGCACTTCAGTCGGAGAGTCGGAACATGTATTGTACGGGAAATCGACAATCACAGAAATGCTGAGAGGGCTAACATTTCAGATTTCAGCTAACTCATTCTTCCAGACAAATGCACAACAGGTACACCAACCTCTATCGATCCATACGTTTTTTTTATCGTTCATCCTGTAAAGAAATCTGTATTCTGGTCATACTGTGAATTGCCGAACTGTTCTACCTGTTTAGGCAGAAGTCCTTTATAAGTTAATCGAAGAAGTTGCCGGTCTCAAAGGAGATGGCTCAGAGATTGTTCTGGACTTGTTTTGTGGAACCGGCACCATTGGCCTCACACTTGCCAGAAGGTTGGTCATGTTGACATGTGACACGCAACCAAAGTGAAGTGGTCGAAGTAACATAGTCACTTTCCCTCTTATTGACTCTTTTATGCGACTGTTTTTATTTCTCGTATATTTCAGGGCCAAGCATGTATATGGATATGAAATCGTTCCTCAAGCTATCTCTGATGCTCACCTGAATGCGGATCTTAATGGCATCAGTAACGCTACATTCGTCCAAGGAGACCTCAACAAAATTGACGAGAATTTCGGCAAGAGCTTCCCCTAGCCTGATGTTGTGATATCAGGTACTCTTTCCCTAAAAATCCTCTGTCCATTTTGTCGAGTTTTAAAGGTTTGGTTTCAAATCATGTATTCGATCTTTCAGATCCAAACCGTCCTGGAATGCACATGAAGCTGATAAAGTTTCTGCTAAAACTGAAGGCCCCTCGGATAGTCTATGTTTCCTGCAATCCCGCTACATGTGCCCGTGACATTGATTACCTGTGCCATGGCTCGGTAAACACACCTCTTTCCGCCCTTTTCCTGCAATTCTGTCCTCGTCTCACGTAAACTGTGAATTTACAGGCTGATTATAATATTAAAGGGTGCTACAAATTACGGAGTGTTCAACCCGTAGACATGTTCCCTCACACTCCACACATCGAATGTGTTTGCCTACTGGATCTCGATGACGACTGTTGATGCTATGATTTGCAGCTCCAAGGTTAGGCTCTCTTTAAGTATCTCGAAAATGACCTGATATTTGTGCTGACCCCGATCTTACACATAGCTCGGTTGGAACTTAGTTTGATATGATATAAACCAACCACGTTTTGAGTTTTGACTCAGACCCAAATGACCCGACCCAAAATGGTCATACGGGTCATACCCAAAGTGACCCATTACTCCATCAATACACATGAAAGTTGGAATGACCGAACCCAAATGACGTCTTTGCAGATCTACTGACGTAAAAAGAAGGGCACTTCAGCTTTTCCCATATATACATCATGTTTCGACAAATATGGACTTACGAGAGTGGATGAACAACGGCTTCTTACTAGCCAAACACGCATGGTAGTTCTCGACGTCTCGACAGTCACGTACTCACGTGCTTGCATTGACCTTAATAACGATTCGTGCCCGTGATTACCAGAGTTCTAGGTTTTTTGATGCGTAACCGTGAGGTAGGTGTAATATTCATTTCGATATATAACTGATCATTATGTATAAATTTTGATAGCCGGTTATGAAAGCTTGTAACGAGTTAACGACATAGTAGCTTCTCAATCCCCCTAATATTGGGTCAACGTTTTGACGACATTTTTGAACCTGCAGAAACGTTTCCGAACCCAAAAAAAAGACGAAGATAATCTGTAAATTTACAATAATTTTTTTTTGCCCAGTTAACAAAAACCGTTACATTTACTTTTTGCACCAGAATTAAGGCGATCGAGTATCATCATTGACAAAGACAAAACGCAAATCGTAAGAATCATGAACATCTCGGATTATCCTTTGTATTGTTTATAAATTATAACGTGTCAATTTTTTTTTTTTTTTGCCAACAATGTTACTCATTTAACAAGATAATGATAAAACGTTATTTCTATTGAATAATATTTTTTTTTCTATAAAAATGGATAAATGGTTATAATAGTATGACAGATATCTCCGCCACCATGCCATTAACCTCCCAAAAAAAGGCGGGAAACTTTTCGCGCCAAATTCGCAAATTGGCGGGTAATTCCAACTTGGGTAAATAAACTTTCACTCCTAGGGTTTTGAAGTTAAAATATTTTCCCCAATTTCTTATCGACCTAAAAAATTCACAACAAAATCCGCCATGAAAATGGAGAAGAAGAAGCTTAAACTAGACGAGGGTTCTCATTTCGACAGATTATTGAGCTTACCAGACGCCATTAGAGCTCACATTCTCTCCTATCTACCTACAAAAGCTGCTGTAAGCACTAGCATTTTATCAAACACTTGGCGTGCATTATGGACTCAATTGCCTAACTTCGATTTAAGCTTACACGAACTCCGTGACGTATTTTCTAACCATAATTCCTATCGACGAGAGTCACGAGATGATGATTCCGTTGTTAGAACGAGGAATTCGTTTTACGATTTCCTTGATCGTGCTTTCATGTCGATTTTGATGCTCGAAAAGCTTAAATTGTATGTTCCTGGTTTCGGGTCGGAGTTGAAATGTCGTGTCGATAATTGGGTTGGTTGCGCTTTTGGGTATCGGATTTATGAGTTTAATCTTCATCTGGGTGTTGAATCGGCGAAAAATCGGATTAGGTATAGCTTGCCTAAGTGTGTTTTTAATTCCAATTTGATCAGAAAGTTAGGTTTGATTGATTGTGAAGTGAATGAATCTTCATTGATGGATATACATTTGCCTTCACTATGCAATTTGTCTCTTCAAAATGTATACATTAATGATGAAATGATGAGTAAATTACTTGCTAATTGCCCGAATCTCGAGGATTTCAATCTCGATACTTGCTAAGATTTGGGCAGGGTTGAAATCTCGGGTCTTGCTAAACTCGAGAAAGTGCAGATTAAGTATCATTATGATACGAAATTAGGAGTCAAGATCGAAGCCCCTAGTCTCTTAGAATTGACTTATGAATGTGAGGAGTTGTGTGCCAATGAAGGGTATTGTGATTTTAAATTATTCGATTGTGTGAATTTGAAAACGTTTAACGCGATTGGTACTGCGTTGGATGATACGGATTTGAATGACCTTCTTGGTAATCTTCCTGCGCTCGAACAATTACAGTTGGATCAGTGTGATTGTTTGCAGTTCATTGAGATTTCGAACCCTCGTTTAGTCCATTTGCAGCTTCTACGATGTGCATGGCTTCAGAAAGCTGTGATTAATGCTCCGAATCTCAAGGTTTTTCACTATGATGACGATAAACTCATACAATTGCCACTAAAGGGGTTGGCGCCGAAATTGAAGGAGGCTTACATTGACTTGAAACCCGAGGTTGAGAATGATAGGTGGTATGATAGCCTTGTTAGGTTCTTGGCTAAGTTCCGTCATTGCGAACGTTTGGAACTTTCTGTCTACTCTAAAAAGGTAGTCCATCGATACAGTTTATCCCTTTCATATGTTTTCTTCTTCCATTGTCGTATCATTTGCTGAGTTTTAGCTTGAGAGTTCATAGCTTTTGGTGCTTATCAGGATTCGAGCGGACTCTGATACGGAGTACCATGTTAGATGAACCGTCTCGACTCTCGACCAAAACCTTTAAGTGATGGTTGAGGCTCAAGCCTGACTTAGAATGACTTACTAAAACTTGCCATATTTCCATTTTTCCATATTGAAGTGGAATTCGATAAACTTACATTTTAGTATGCGTTTTTAACAAATCCAAATCGTAAAGCTGTTTGTGCATCTTATTATGTGAATTAAACTCGCTATCCTATTCAATTCTGACTCGATTTGCATACATTCGACTTCTGTACTTGTCGTCGTAGATGGCTAGCCTTTAATGCACTATGGGCTTGTGCTCTATTAAATTGTTGATATTTGCTTTGTATCATGGAGCCAAAGACTCGTTACTCTTTGGTTTTGGATTATGATGGAATAAATCAAAATGTTTCAGAAAAGTGGTTGTGCTTCTTTCTCTTCTGAAGTAGCGGTCATTAAATGTTGTTTTCAATGCAATTTTCATCTTGTTTCATTCGGAAATAGCCTGACACAAGAGTTGCGTACATGCGAGTATTCGACCCCCTTACCCTCCGCCTGCAATTTGTGGGAGCCATTGAGGCATTGGGGTAATGTTGTTGTATTTTGTGTTTGATGTTGTTATTGTTAACACAGTATCTTATAGTTCTACCAAAAGTAAGGATGAAGACACGGCCTCCTCTCTCCGGTGTGAAGAATTTGGTGGTACAGCTACGTGTATTTGTGAAGCATACTTCAGCGAGTCTTATCGAAAGTCTCCTCTGGCTTGCTCCTTGTCCTGAAACCATATCAATATTCAACGATTTTGGTCGGATCCACAAGAAATTTGAGGTATTTCTACTTTGTACACATGCACGTCTGTTGACTGTAACTTGTTGATCATTTAGTCACAGATTCACATCTAACAGGGAAATCGGTTGCATTTTGTCAATAGGTTGGATTTGGATGGAAAGTTATGAAAACTATGTCGAGTAATAATTGGAAATCTTAGGTTTTAAAGTCGCCTTTGGTGTTACTTACTGAGTACTCTTCTACGAGGTGTCATGTCTGACATGACTATTTTGGACAATTTTTTTTAAAATTTTGGGTTTAAATTAAACTGTCGCCTGTGTCAGACACGCGACATGACACCCAAATGAAATATCAGAGTAACATGATATCTGTCCGAATTAGTTTGACAGGCTTTACATTTAAGTTGTCTCTGCTCTTACTCATCGTTACTGTCGCAACAACATCAGAGCCCTAGTCCCAAAAAGATTTGGGATCGGCTAACATGAATCGTTATCTGAAATTGTTACTGTCGTCACACTGAGGGAAAATGGTGTTAGAGAAGTTATGTGATTATGTTTGGTGCTGTCATGTCACAGTTCACGTACGAGAAGCCATTGAAACGCCAGAAAAAATGTGGTTGCTGGACTCTCCCTGTCAACTGTTGGCGGCACTCACTTAACAAAGTATCAATCGTGAGCAAGAAATCTGCAGAAGACGATACAAAACTAATTGATTTCTTTCAGAATGCCAGAATTGACGGGAAGAAGGTCGAGTGTTCTCACAAAAATTATGTCCGAGGGTCACATTGTTCCAGTATAAGTTCAGACGATGATCATGACAGTTTTCCTGATTTCCCTGATGTCTCGGACCTTTCAGGTTCACCTTAGGTATCAGTATTTCAGATTATCAGACTTGTATTTCGGCATAATGACAGTCAGGGTCTCATTTTGTCGCTCGCATTGCATTTGACGATAGACTGGCATTTCGAGCATGCATGATTATCGCACTGTGAAACCAACCTGAACAACCGGGTTTCCATCGTTTTTTTGCATCAGAAATTTGATCATATTCTGGTTTTATCAATTTGTCATTGTTCAGCTGTTCTCCCTTATATATATCCGTTAAAAAGTTATAACGGGTCAAATATTACCCACATTGCTAGATAAGATAAAATCAGAATGCATCGGGAATAACAAATTGTGGTCATTGTTAAGCATGGAGTGAATGTGGCAACGAAAGATGGGCCACTTATCGGGTATCCGATTCTGCAAGGAAATCGGGCATGGACTCATGGTAGCCCCTTCCTGCAATATGGGTCGTAGATTATCGAATGGACTTAATTATCGAGTTATGGCCCTTATCGGCCATTATCACATTACAATATAGGGCAGGGAATTCAAATCTGGGATCTGTTGTCCAATACTTGACCTGTTATAACGATATGAGAGATAACCCGTGTACCTAATAATAAACGATTTCATTTGACTTTTGCCGTGTTGTGTTGGTTAATATGAACAAGTAAAACTCTATACGTTTTCGGCTACATTTTTTTTTTTGCAGAAAGTGGGATGAGTCTCACCAATAAATTAAAAGGTCGTAAAAATTCTCAGAGTTATATTTCTTAATCCTCGTCTAATTTAACCTTTTATTTATTTTATTTTTCACATTGTCGAGACGCATTTCACACCATTATTTTAAATTATTAAAAATTATAAAAAATTGATATCAGTATTCGGCTTATAATAATAAAACCAACTTGAAAACTCTCTTTATTTGTGAGCGGGAAACGTTTCGCAATTTGGCGGGAAACTTCAACCTGGGATTATAATCTTTTAACTTCTAGGGTTCTGCAGTTAAAACATTTTCCCCCAATTCTCATCAACCTCAATCAACAAAATCCGCCATGGAAATGGAGAAGAAGAAGCTTAAACTAGACGAGGGTTCTCATTTCGACAGATTATCTAGCTTACCAGACGCCATTAGAGCTCACATTCTCTCATATCTACCTACGAAAGCTGCTGTAAGAACTTGCATTTTATCAAACACTTGGCGTGCATTATGGACTCAATTGCCTATCTTAGATTTAAGCTTTCACGAACTCCGTGACATATTTTCTAACTTTAATTCCTATCGACGAGATGATGATTCCGTTGCTAGAACGAGGAATTCGTTTTACGATTTCCTTGATCGCGCTTTCATGTCGATTTTGATGCTTGAGAAGCTTAAATTGTATGTGCCTGGTTTCGGGTCGAAGTTGAAATCTCGTGTTGATAATTGGGTTGATTGCGCTTTTGGGTATCAGCTTTCTGAGTTTAATCTTCATCTGGGTGGCGAAAGTTGGATTGGGTATTGCTTACCAATGTGTGTTTTTAAGTCCAATTTGATTACTAAATTAGGGTTGATACATTGTGAAGTGAAAGAATCTTCGTTGATGGATATACATTTGCCTTCACTATGCAATTTGTCTCTTCAAAATGTATACATTAATGATGAAATGATGAGTAAATTACTTGCGAATTGCCCCAATCTCAAGGATTTCAATCTCGATACTTGCTACGATCTGAACAGGGTTGTAATCTCGGGTCTTGCTAAACTCGAGAAAGTGCAGATTAAGTATTGTTATGATACGAAATTAGGAGTCAAGATCGAAGCCCCTAGTCTCTTAGAATTGACTTATGTATGTGAGGCATTATGTGCCAATGTGGGATGTTGTGATTTTCAATTATTCGATTGTGTGAATTTGAAATCGTTCAAAGCGATTGGCACTGCGTTGGGTGATAGGTATTTGAATGACCTTCTTGGTAATCTTCCTGCGCTTGAACAATTACTGTTGGATCACTGTGATTGTTTGCAGTTCATTTTGATTTCGAACCCTCGTTTAGTCCATTTGCAGCTTATATGATGTGAACGGCTTCAGAAAGCCATTATTAATGCTCCCAATCTCAAGGTTTTTCACTATGATGACGATAAACTCATACAATTGCCAGTAAAGGGGTTGGCGCCGAAATTGAAGGAGGCTTCCATTTACTTGAAACCCATGTTTCAGAATGAGAAGTGGTATGCTAGCCTTGTTAGGTTATTGGCTAAGTTCCGTTATTGCGAAAGTTTGGAACTTTCTGTCAGCTCTATACAGGTAGTCCATCGATACAGTTTATCCCTTTCATATGTTTCCTTCTTCCACGTCGTATCATGTGCTGAGTTTTGGCTTGAGAGTTCATAAATATTGGTGCTTATCAGGATTTGAGCAGACTCTGAGTACGAGTTCCATGTTAGATGAACCATCTCGACCAAAAACCTTAAAGTGATGGTTGACTTAGAATGATTTACTAGACTTACCATCTTTCCATTTTTCCGTATTTAAGTAGAATTCGATAAATTTACATTTTACTATGCGTTTTTAACAAATCCAAATCGTAAAGCTGTTTGTGCATCTTATTATGTGAATTAAACTCGCTATCCTATGCAATTCTGACTCGATTTGCATACATTCGACTTCTGTACTTGTCATTGTGCACTATGGGCTTGTGCTCTGTAAATTATTGATATTTGCTTTTTATGACGGAGCCAAAGATTCATTACTCTTTGGTTTTGGATTATGATTGAATAAATCAAAATGGTTCAGAAAAGTGGTTGTGCTTCTTTCTCTTGTGAAGTAGCGGTCATTAAATGTTAATGCAATTTTCATCTCATTTCTTTCGGAAATAGCCTAACACAAGAGTAAGGCTGCGTACATACTACATACGACCCCCTTACCCTGCAAATTCTGGGAGCCATTGAGGCACTGGGGTAATGTTGTTGTATTTGCTTTGTATGATGTGTTTGATGTTGTTATTGTTAACACAGGATTTTATAATTCCACCAAAAGTAAGGATGAAGACACGGCCTCCTCTCTCCGGTGTGAGGAATTTGACGGTAAAGTGTGTATTTATGATGCATACTTCAGTGAGTCTTATCGTAAGTCTCCTATGGCTTGCTCCTCGTCCTAAAACCATATCAATATACAACGATTTTGGTCGGATCCACAAGACATTTGAGGTATTTCTACTTTGTACACATGCACGTCTGTTGACTGTAACTCGTCGATCATATCATGTTTACTGCTGTGTACATGGATGGAACAAAATTATATATCTCGTGTTCATTTGCTGAAACTCTGACACTAGCTTCCATAGAGTGGATTGCTTTGTTTTTTTGAAGGTTTACTTGGCTAGCTGGCTTCAATTTAGAGTTTGCATTTAGTCGCCGATTCACAGCTCACAGGCAATGGTCGTTCCTTTTTTGGACATTTCTACGTGGTGTCGTGTCTGACATGGCTATTTTGGACAATTTTCTTAAAATTTCAGGTTTAGCTTCCAAGTGTCGTTGGTGTCAGACATGCCACACGACACCCAAATGAAGAATCGGATTAACATAAGTTACTTATCTTGAGAGAATGTGCTTAGTGAACATGATATTGTCTGAATTAGTTTGACAGGCTTCACATTTACGTTGTTTCTGCTCTTACTCATCGTTACTGTCACAACAACATCAGAGCCTTAGTCCCCAAAGGATTTGGGATCGGCTAACATGAATCATTATCTGAAATCGTTACTGTCGTCACACTGAGGGAAAATGGTGTTAGAGAACTTATGTGATTATGTTTGGTTGTCATGTCACAGTTCACATACGAGTGGCAGAAGCCATCGAGATTCCCGAAAAGATGTGGTTGCTGGACCCTCCCTGTCAACTGTTGGCGGCACTCCCTTAAGAAAGTATCAATCGTGAGCAAGAAAGCTGCAGAAGACGATACAAAACTAATCGATTTCTTTCAGAATGCCAGAATTGACAGGAAGAAGATCGAGTGTTCTCACTATAATAATGTCCGAGAGTCCCATTGTTCCAGTACAAGTTCAGACGACGATTAAGACAGTTGTTTTCAGGTTCACCTTAGGTATCAGTATTTCAGATTATCAGATATGTGTTTTGGTAAAGACAGTCAGGGTCTTATTTTGTCGCTTGCATTGCATTTGATGATAGACTGGCATTTCGAGCATGCATAATTATCGCACTGTGAAACTAACCTGAACAATCGTGTTTCCATCGTTTTTTTTTGCATCAGAAATTTGATCATATTCTGGTTCACCTTCAAAGTCTATTACTCCTATATCTTTGAATCATCATTCATCAATTTGTCATTGTTCAGCCGTTCTCGCTTATATATCCGTCAAAATGTTACAACGGGTCAAATATTACCCATGTATTGGGTATCCAATTCTGCAAGGAAATCGGTCATGGATTCATGGTAGCTCTTTCCTGCAATATGGGTCGTAGATTATCGAATGGACTTAATTATCGAGTTATCGCCCTTATCGGCCATAGGAGCTGTCCTTGAGAAAAAAATCGACTACTTAACCACATTACAGTACAATTTAGGGTAGTGGATTCGAACTGGGATCTATTGTCCAATATTTGATCCATTATAACGGTATGACAGATAATCCGTGTGACGGATAATAAACGATTTCGTTTGACTTTCACTGTTTTGTGTTGGTTAATATGAACAAGTAAAACTCTATACGTTTTCGGCTACATTTTTTTTTTGTAGAAAGTGTGATGAGTCTCACCTCGTAAAAATTCTCGGAGATAATATTTCTTAAATTAACAAAAATTAACCTCTATATTTGTTTTTTTTCACATTGTCGAGACGCGGTTTGCACCATCATTTTAAATTAACAAAAATTATTAAAAAAAAATATCGATATTCTTAATCTGTTTGTAAAACCGACTTGAAAACTCTCTTTATGGTGAGCGGGAAGGTTTCGCGCCAATTTCGCAATTTGGCGGGAAACTTCAACTTGGGTTATAAACTTTTAACTTCTAGGGTTTTGCAGTTAAAACATTTTCCCCCATTTCTTATCGACCTCAATTCTCAACAAAATCCGCCATGGAAATGGAGAAGAAGAAGCTTAAACTAGACGAGGTTTCTGATTTCGACAGATTATCGAGTTTACCGGACGCCATTAGAGCTCACATTCTCTCATACCTACCTACAAAAGCTGCTGTAAGAACTTGCATTTTATCAAACACTTGGCGTGCATTATGGACTCCATTGCCTAACTTCGATTTAAGGTTTCACGAACTCGGTGACATACTTTCTAGGAGTAGGTATTATTACCATCCACGAGACAATGATTCTGTTGTTTTACTACGAGTTGCTTGATCGCGCTTTCATGTCGATTTTGATGCTTGAGAAGCTTATTAAATTGTATGTTCCTGGTTTCGGGTGGGAGTTGAAATCTCGTGTTGATAATTGGGTTGATTGCGCTTTTGGGTATGGGCTTTCTGAGTTTAAACTTCATCTGGGTGTTGGATCGGCGAAAGATGAGCTTACCGGTTTGTGTTTTTAAGTCCAATTTGATTACTAAATTAGGGTTGATACATTTACATTGTGAAGTGAATGAATCTTCGTTGATGAATGAATATACACTTGCCTTCACTATGCTGTTTGTCTCTTGAGTGTGTATACATACATTAATGATGAGTAAATTACTTGCGAATTGCCCAAATCTCAAGGATTTCAATCTCGATACTTGCTACGATTTGTACAGGGTTGAAATCTCGGGTTTTGCCAAACTCGAGAAAGTGCAGATTAAGTACCGTTATGAAAGAAAATTAGAACTCACTTACGAATGTGAGGAATTATGTGACAATGAAGGGTATATTGTGATTTTGAATTACTGTATTCAATTGCGTGAATTTGAAATCGTTTACAGCAATTGGTACTGCGTTGGATGACATGCACCCCTTTCGACCCCTTTTGCATTATCCATTATCCATTCCCACATTAAACGGATCACAAATTACGTATTATACCTCGCACAACAAACATTAAAATTAGAAATTTGTGATTAAAATTAAAGTTACTATCATTTTAGTTGATTTAGTGACCACTTTGAGTTAAATAATGATCATTTTTTAATTAAAAAATGTGGTAACTATTTATTTGAATGAGGTAACTAACTAACGGACATAAAATGATCACTTTTTACAATAAATTTTAAATTATTATTATTGTTGCACCGTACCGGTACAACGGTTATACAATATAATTACTATAAAAAAATCTTGTTCAAATAAACGTCTCTGTCGTAATGTTATAATCGGTCAAACTTCAAGGGTAGAGATCTTCGAAGGGGATGACCCATCATCAAACTCGTTCGGTACGGTCTGGCCCTCAATACAGGCACGTTTAGACACAATATTTTTAAAAATATACATGTTCTACGAATTTGTCACAAACCTGTCTATCCGCTTGTGTCCATAGATCAAATTTTTATACTTTGCTCGACCCGTTTTTGACTAAGCTCGTGAATATACTGCTATAGCCTGCTATTACCCGTTTTAATTGACTTGGATATGCATTTGACTTATATTCATTTTATAGTTCCATCTTAAAGTATGATGCAAGATTGATGTATAGGTCTTGAGTTCGAATCTTCAAGGGCTACGAAGAATTGAAAAAGTGGTGGTATTAGTGGCAAAATTGATGATTTAGTGAATGTTGCATTGACTGAATTATCCGATACTCTGTACTTTGTCGGTAAAAGTAAGAACGAAAGTATAAGGTCATGAGAATGATTTTTATCACTAATTTTTCTATCGTCGAAATATTTCAAAAGAGTTAACCCAAGTCATAAGAATAGCAACACTTCCATCACTCTTAGCGCTTATTATGATGGATTGGACTTGAGAATTGGGATGATGACGATTTTGTCTCCACTTCCGATTTTTATTGTCTATCTTGGTTACCATCATTTCACCATTGTAAAACAATGTACTCGTATTTATGTATCGCGCTCATTAATGAAATTAAAGATAATTTCCAACTCAAATGCCTTAGTCAACTACGTCTCAACTTACATGTACTGTGACGAAATCTTTTCTTCATCATGAACTCGATATTCAGTGCGTTCGTCACAAATAACTACTAAGAAAGACGGAACGAATAATTAACTGAGATTTTAGGTTAAGTCAAGTCAAACATTTTGTACTTAGCCTAAGTTTAAAGGTACTTTGAGCATGAGTTTGAATAAGAGTCTGAGACTCAGATTTGTTGAGTCTGAGACTCATACTTAGATAATGTGGTTGGTTGGTACGAGTCTGAAACTCAGACGGATGGAAGATTAAAGGGGGTCTGAAGTTGAGTCTGAACAAAAGTCTGAGTCTCAGATTCTTCGAGTCTGAGACTCATACCTGGTTAAAGTGGTTGAGACGGTCTGAGACTCAGATAAGTCTGAAGTTGAGTCTTGGATTTCAAAGACTCATCCTCAGACTCGTTCATTCAGTTTAGTTCAGTTCCGTTCATTTTAGTTCAGTTCAGTTCAGTTCAAATAAGTTATTATTATTATTATTATTATTATTATTATTATTATTATTATTATTTTTATCAAAGGTGATATTATGATAACGCGGTAATATTGTGGACTGTGGCAACTGACGCAATAATATATGCTTAACATAAAACATCAACGCGTTACTAAGGAACGCTTCCGTACAATAAGTGGTATCGGACATTCAAATCCTAGGTCGGTTTGGGTCGCTAAGACACAAAGAAACATTGGGCTTAGCTAGACTTGAAGTCAACATATATACACGGTAAGACATGAAACTCCTAATCCTGACGAAGAATATCAAAGCTAGTACATATGTATAGTCTCACGGTGAAGAGACAACATCGTCCAAGAGAAAAGTCTAGTCTGACGTGACGTACATGGCGATCCTTAACAAAGGTAACAAACGCGGTCATGGTAAGTTTTGTGGCAATTTGAGGTGATGCTCGAGTCAAATGGATACAGACCCAATCAAAGATACTTTAGAGGGTTTCCAAAGGGTCTCATGGCCCTTGTTGAGTCTTACGTTGATATATATACACCTTCCACATTAGTACGATATTGTCTCTTTGTGCCAGCGCTCACAATATATATTACGTCCCTTGTCGAGTGTTTATTATGTCGATATCCACGGTTCACACTAATATGCATGATATTGTCGCTTTGGACCAACCTTAGCTTCACAATATACCTCATGCAATGCTGAATAGAGTATAGTTCCTCTCCTTTACTTCCTTCCCTCCATTATTTAACATTACTTTTGTATGATCTAGATTTGTTTCCTAACGATCCAACGATAATCAATTTTGATGAGGTGGATAGTGATTAATGATATAATCAAAAAAAGGACTAGCATCTGTCATTGGGAACCGTCTTATATTAGTCGCCATTTTCGCACGGACGACCGACATTGGTCACTAATGTGTTGTCGATCACGGGAGTCGTCGTTTCAACACTTATGGCGTCTGACTATGGTAGACATCGAGGGTGAAGTCATCACTTTACGCATAAACATTATTATTATTCTATCCGAGTCAGCGTGTTCTTCCCCTCAATGAGATCAGACTCGGAAGTCATATTGGTAATAATCAATTTTAATGAGGTGGATAGTGATTAATGATTTATATTGTCGTATTAAGATATAATAAAAAGAAAAAGTAATGAAGATGGTCCATTCCCAAACCGGCCAAACGATTTATACAGAGTACATAACATTACAAGAATAAAGGACTCATGCATCCGTCATTGGGAACCGTCTTTAGTCGCCATTTTCGCACGGGCGACCGACGTTGGTCGCTAATGTGTGGTCGACCAATAAGGGAGTCACCACAAAATGTACTGGGTTGGCCATTTCTTCAAAGAAAATAAAAATTTTGATAAGACATTTGTGTTTTAGGCATGCCCTTCACCTCTAGAAAGCCACTCATTTATCTTTCCCCTTACACAAAATTTTGATAAGACATTTGTGTGTTCTTTTTATTTTTCGGAATAATTTCATAGTCGAAAATGTTTTTAGGACAGAAACGAAGTTATGTACAGAGTTATCGGGACATTTGTGTTTTATGCAACATGTATAATTCATGGTCATGCAAAACATGTAATCGTAGTTGTGTTGATAAAGTATTCACTCTGACAGTTCGAAAACAGAAGTTGGTAACAGAGCCCGCATGACTTATACAGTATAATATTAGTTGGGTCTCAACCATTACCTTATAGATTTTGGTTGAGATATTCATCTAATAGTATCTAACAATTAACAACAAACTTACTACATTCGTAACATTAATGTCTGTCTTTTACTTTTCAGTTTTCACGTTAACTTTATCTATGGTTTTAGGTTATTACTAACTCTTCGACGACGATGATTATTTCGAAAAATTAAAGTTAGGGTTAGTTTTTTTTCCTTTTTTCAATGAAGCGTGCACTTAGTCGCATTATAATACAGGGGAAAAGATCGAACCTAAGACCTATTGTCTATGATACCCTGATTTTAACAACTAAGTTAAGACATCTCCGATAAAGTTAAGGTTACTCACACGTAAAATATTTGTTTAGTACTCCATCCGTTTGTATCCAAAGAGTACGCTTCTCTTTGGAGCATTATTCACAACTCAAGATAATCGTTAATATTCCCGACAATCTATAAGAGAAAATACAATCACGTGAGATCGTGTTTGATTCGTCTTTAGGAGTAGATTAAGAATATCGAATTTTTATAACTTTTGTAATTTTGTTAATGTAATGAACGATATTGATGTTGTAAAACGTATCTCAACCGCAAACGTACCATTTGAATTCGAACGGATAGAGTAATGGGTTTGAACACATATGATGATCTCGAGACTGGACTTGTGTAACAAAGTATAAGAGGTAAACCAAATGGTCCACTTTACATGTGCACAACTAAAGGAGATTATTTGATGTTTGAAGTGGGCTGATGTGTGGGTGGGCCTACTTTGGAAAAGTTGCAAGTAAATATGACCATACATCCATCTATCACCAGAGATTGTTGTATCAGCTGGTCTCCCTTGCGACAAATATATCCGTCTTAATATTAAAACGGGTAAAATATGTACTATATCTCAACTACTCGTATAAATATGAGAAATATTTGCCGGTATTTTGCTACAACTAAGACACATGAGCTTTGTCTTATCCCAAACTATTTGTCCGTCGTAAATTTAAGACGAAATATATGTATAGTAACTCTGTTGTGAAATCGTCTCATGATAACTTATTGTGATATACTAATATAATTAAAATAATAATAAAAATAACTAACTTGTATGCGAGAGGTCTCAGAGTAATCTTGCCGTGAGACCATCTTATACAAGTATTTGTGATATATGTATATCCATCGTAAAGAAGAATCTGTGTTGTTTTATAAGATTATGTTTATTTCCTCTGTATTTCTCGATAGTTACATACTCCGTATTTTTTTTTTTAAATTTGAGATGGATTTCAAACATACGAAGTAAATAACTGTTGAGAAAGACGGACAATGTATTTTATAAGATCAGCTTATTACCTAAAATCACAACTAATCAATTCAATAACATTGATTTTTTTTATACTACCTTCCTATAGAATTGTATACCGAGTAACAAAAAAAGTAAAAACATACTCCCTCCGAGTTCCTATTATTGTCCCACTTTCCTTTTTGGGCTGAGTTTAATTTTTGTCCCACTTTCCTTTCTAGGCCATCAATATGTGGTTCACAATTACTCTCCCATTTCTCTCTCTTCCTCCTTCTTTTTTCAACCACTCATTTCCCCTTCCTTATTTTTCTCTCCAAAACTTTATGGGACAATAACAGGAACTCGGAGGGAGTAACTTAATTGATTATCATTTAAAAAAGAAAGTTATTATCATTTAAAAGGGTTGATTATCTATTCGTAATTCAATAGTATAGGGTGGAGAGTTGTACGAAAATAAAAGTTTATATTAGTTCTTCATCTCACTCAATAATTTCCTTTTGTTTTTATATATGTACGAGTAAAAGAGATTTCAAATATGGATAACTATTAAGAAAGACGGACTGAGTATTGTTTTTATTTGTAAGTAACGTACTCATGCAAGTTATGACACACAGTACATTTTAGACTCAAATCATACGAAATCTCAAGCATTTGACATGGCAAGTTTCTCACGGATCATGTCCAAGTTGTATCAATTTGTTTTTTTTTTTTATTTTTTTTTTTGGAAAACTTCAAGAATCAGTATTCGTTAAGTAAACTATGTCGAGAATAAGTGATTTCTAATATATCGTCTACAAAGTGTTCCTTTGAATATTTTTGGATTCAGTTCAGTTTTGGATGTCTCGTGTCAGGGTCTTTTCTGGTTTAGGTCACTTCAAGTAAGGTCAATTCGAATCAAATTGTTTTCTGAAATGATTATTTGGGGAAATGTCAATTTCACGTCATAGTTAACACTTAATACAATGATAAATTAATGACTTACGGAGTATGAGTCAATGACAAGTCGTTTTTCGACTACTTCAAATCATTTTTGATCGAGTTAATTACAGGGTCGGTTGGCCGGATCATCTCGAGTTGGGTCCAAATCGAATTCGAGTTTTGGGTCATACTCGGATGAGTTTTGCTAACTGAGCCTTAACTGATCCGCTTGTTTTTCAATGTGGGCTTGCGAACCTAAGTGATAGACTGATAGCCCAAATAGAAAAAGTTGGGTTTCCTCCTTGTTCAACTCCCTTCGATTACCTGTGTTATTCCCATTTCCTTTTTGGGAAGAAAATAAGGAGGGGTATTAAATTAGTTAAATATGAAAGGTGGAATGAAAAAGTAAAAGAGAGAAATATTATATTATATTGATTAAATGAGAAAAAGTGAGTGAAAAAGTAGAAGAGAGAAATATTATATTAATTAAATGAGAAAAAGTGGGTGAACAAGTAGAAGAGAAGAATATTAAATGAGAAAAAGTGGGGTGAAAAAGGAGGAGAGATGAATATTATATTAATTAGTGAGGGGTGAAAAACTTTCCTTAAATGGAAAGAGGGAAGAAAATCTCAAACTCAGCCCAATAAGGAAAGAGAGAAGAAAATAGGTAATCGGAGGGAGTATGAGATTTGATAAATCTTTAAGCTTAAAGTTTAGGCTACATTTATGGACAACAATCGAATACAACCTATAATATATGAGTACTCCGTAGGAACGAGTCCAAAAAAGTGTAAACGCAACATAAACGGGGTGAAAATAGTTGAAATAATATCCTTATTGACCGTCTTATAATATCCGTCACAAAAAAGATTCACTCGACAAATCTTACTCCCTATAAGTATAAATCAGGCAAACGGGTCAACCGGATCGGATCAGATCGGGGGATCGCTTTAGGTTATGAAAATTGGATTAATTTTGAATTGGGTAAGATCATCTCGAGTTCAAGTCGTTTTCGGGTTTGCAATTTTCAAACTTTTTTTTTTTTAGGAAAATTGACATGTTTACTATAATAACATTCTGGTGGGTTTCGGGTTAGGTCAGTTCAATATAAGTTACGAGTCAAACTAGGACCTCAGTTCGGGTGGTGTGCTAGATTCAAGTTGATGTATTCAAATCGGATTATTTGGATCGGATCAGTTTGACATACCTACCCAATTAAGGAAAAAAAAAAAAAGGGTGAAATAATTGGATAGACAATAATAATTAGGGAGGAATCAGAATTCAGAAGAGAGAAGGGGAGGAAGTGGGGAACAAATGAAAGATGGATTACAGAATACAGAGGGTGTGTGTTTGCGGCTGGCTTCTCTGTGTGCGCCTGCCGAGTTACGAGACTCTGTCTGTATATCACATGCACCCTTGCATTATCCATTATCCATTCTCAATGCTCCCCTACATTAAACAAAATTACGTCTGGATAGACATATTCATCATAATCTTATAATCGGTCAAATTTTAAGGGTAGGGATCTTTAATCGGGATGACCCATCATCAAACTCGTTCGGTCTGGCCCTCAATAAAGGTATATTTGGACACAATATTTTCAAAAACTTGATTATGTACATATATGTGCATGTTTCATGAATTTGTTACAAACCTGCTTATTCACTTGTCCATAGGTCAAAGTTTTATACTTTGCTCGACCCGTTTTTGACTAAGCTTCCTATGACCCGTTTTAATTGACTTGGATATGCATTTGACTTATAATCATTTTATAGTTACGTCTTAAAGTATGATGCAAGCTAAGATTTATGCTAGGTCTTGAGTTCGGATCTTCAAGGACTAAGAAGAATTGAAAAAGTGAAATGTTTGATATTAGTGGCAAAATCGATGATTTAGTGAATGTTGCATTGACTAAATTATCTGATACTCCGTACTTTGTCATTTACGCACAAATAATAAAAGTAAGAACGAAAGCATAAGGTATAAGAATGATTTTTATCACTAACTTCTCTATTATCGAAATATTTCACAAGAGTCAACCCAAGCCATAAGAATAGCAACACTTTCATTACTCTTATGACGATTATGTCTCCACTTCCAATTTTATCGTCTATCTTGGTTGCCATCATTTCACCATTGTATAACAATGTCTTCGTATATGCTTGTATGTATCACTCATTAAGGAAATTAAAGATGAGTTTCGAATTCAAATCCTTAGCCAACTAGGTCTCAACTTACATGTACTGTGATGAAATCTTTTCTTCATCATCAACTCGATATTCAGTACGTACGTCACAGATAACTATTGAAAAAGACAAAATGAGGAATTAACTAAGATTTTAGGTTAAGTCAAGTCAAACATTTTTGTACTTAGTTCTTAGGTCAACAATTTTGAATACAAAGAACACAAAATAGTGTGAAGAGGAAGAAAGGAAGAGAAAAACCACACCCCAAGGAAACCCATTATTACAGGGCTGACCCCAATGAACGTACACCAACTTCAGAACTGTTCACCACTTCCTTCACTCTGCAGCAATCCATGCTTCTTCTTTTTACTGCCCCCAGTCACCCACCCCCACCCATATATGCATGCATATTACTCCCCTATATTTATTACTCTCCCTGTTACTATCCTACTCTATAAAATAAAATTGTATCGAAGATGTCTTAACCAGTTAGCGTAAGATGATATCGTATAGTATTTGATTTTTCATTTACTAATTGACCTTAATTATTACGTATACTGTGAGTCTGTGACTAGGTACACGCTTTTTATTGGACAAAAAACATCGTAAAATTATAAGTAGCCAGGGTTATTACGACGGTAGGCAGGGTTTATTCTTAATTTCAAAGGTGATAACATGGTAATATTGTGGATTGTGGACACTGACGCAATAATAATATATGCTTAACATGAAATATCAACGCTTCCGTAAAACAAGTGATATCAGACATTCAGACCCAAGGTCGGCCTGGGCCGCTAAAGACACACAAAGAAACATTGGGCTTAGCGCCTTAGCTAGACTTGAAGTCAACATACACGATAAGACATGAAACTCCTAATCCTGACGAAGATTAATAAAGCTAGTATGTATAGTCTCACGGTGAAGAGACAACATCGTCCAAGAGAAAAGCGTTAGCAGTCTGACGTGACGTACGTAGTGATGCTTAACAAAGGTAACAAACGCGGTCCATGGTAAGTTTTGTTGCAATTTGAGGTGTTGCTCGAGGCAAATGGATACAGACCCAATCCAGGATAGGTTGGAGGGTTTCCAAAGGGTCTCATGTCCGTTGTTGATATATATACACCTTCCACATTAGTATGATATTGTTTCTTCGTGCCAGCGCAGCAGCGCTCACAATGTATATCAAGTCCCTTGTCGAGTGTCTATTACGTTGATATCCACGGTTCACACTAATATGCATGATATTGTCGCTTTGGACCAACCTACCTTCAAAATATACCTCATGCATCCAATGAATAGAGTGAAGTTCCTCTCCATTACCTCCTTCGCCATTATTTAACATTACTTTTGCATGATCTAGATTTGTGTCCTAACGATCCAACGATAATCAATTTTGATGAACTGGATAGTGATTAATAATTTTATATTGTCGTATAAGATATAATAAAAAGAAAAAGTAATGAAGATGATCCATTCCCCAACGATTAATATAACACTACAAGAATAAAGGACTCGACATCCGTCATTGGGAACCGTCTTCGGTCGCCATTTTCGCACCGACATTGGTCACTAATGTATGGTCGACCAATAAGGGAGTCGCCGTTTCAACACTTCTGGCGTCTGACTACGGTAGACAGCGAGGGTGAAGTCATCGCTATACACATAAACATTATTCTATACATCCGAGTCAGCGTGCTCTTCCCCTCAATGAGATCAGAAGTGTTAACGAACCAACTCAACCAAAACCTTAAGGCGATGGTTGAGGCCCGTTTATATTCTATTACGCCCCCTCACTCGAATGCCCTTTGGGCTTGAAGAGTGGTTAGTGCGCACCGGTTCCCCCGTACCGTGTGCTGAGATTCCAGCTCAGAGTTCGAGATATTGGGGGCTGCCAGGGTTCGAACTCGTGACCTCTGACTCTGATACCATGTTAACGAACCAACTCAACCAAAACCTTAAGGCGATGGTTGAGTCCCGTTTATATTCTATTAAGAAGAACACTCTGACTCGGAAGCTGTACCGGTAATAATAATATTAAAAAAAAATGGAGAAATTGAGTAAAAAATCATAAACATAAAATTGAATTGAAGGAAGAATCCACCGCCAAAACTAACCATTTAGAAACCCTCCACGCATTTCCATCCTTTCTCCTCTTCCCACCACCTTTCACATTTCTTCTGCAACTCTCCATCCTCCCTCCCAATTCAACGAACCACCTCTCATTCTCACTACTCAGACTACTCAAGCTCCATCCTCCGAGGCTTCATTTTTCCTTTTCTTTTCCCTTTTCCCTTTTCTTTTTTCCCTCATATATAAGTTTATCATGCAACAACAACAACAACAACAAACCAGCAAAAGCTCCTCTTCCTCAACTACTACCACCACAACCACAACCACAACAACAAAAACCGACAACAACAACAACAACAACACTAGTAGTTGTAGTCCTACAACTACTAGTGTTAGTGTTACGAGTAAGAGGGGACGTGGAAAAGGCGGACCCGACAACGGAAAGTTCCGTTACCGTGGGGTCCGCCAACGTAGCTGGGGGAAATGGGTTGCTGAAATCCGCGAGCCACGTAAGCGGACACGTAAGTGGTTAGGAACTTTTGCTACTGCTGAAGATGCGGCCCGGGCTTACGACCGGGCCGCTATCATTTTGTATGGTGCTAGGGCTCAGCTTAATTTACAACCCTCCGGCCCGGTACCCGGCCCGATCGGCCCGGCTTCGTCTCGTGGGTCTACTTCGTCGTCTGGGTCGGGTCATACCTTACGGCCGTTACTTCCCAAGCCTGCTCCTGGATCCGGGTTTGGAGCCGGGCTAGGGTTAGGGTTAGGGTTAGGGTTTCCATATTATTCCGGAATTGGATCCGGATCCGGATCTGGGTCTGGGTCTGGATCGTTTTCTGTACAACCGTATTCTTATGGGTGTACTACTAATGTCGTGCATGGGTCCGGACCGACCGTTTCGGTTGGTCCGGTCCAATCTCAACAAATACAAGAGAAACAAGAAAATGATACTAATACGAGTACGTATAATAATACACAAAACTACGTCAACGTTGATAGTATTAGTAATAATAGTAATATTACTACAACTACTGATACTACTAATAATAATAATAATCAGCGCGACGTTGTCGCGCTTCAAGACGAAGGAAATGGGGTATTAATGGATCGAGGTCAATTTGGTCACGATGAAATTCAACAAAACTATTACCATACGAGTAATTTTCAACAAAATTACGTTGATATTAATATTAATATTAATAACAATGATGATGATAATGGTAATGGTAATCAGCATCGTAGTTTTTGCGATGAGATAAGCTCGTTAGTAGGATCGGTGGATTCGGGTTTGTCCTTGTGTTCTCAAGGAGTTGGTCATTCGGATCCGGGTCTACCACACCTACCCGGATCACCATTGGGTTGGCCCGTTATTGACGAGTTCCATCATACAAGTCTTTGGGATTATAGTGATCCTTCATCTTTCTTGTTCGATTTCAATTAAGCGATGAAGGTTGAATTGGGGTGATTAACGTTAACCTATCGTCATTAACGTTGCTTAATGCTTCTTGCATGCAAGTTTTTGATGAAGGTATAATTAATTTCCTAATCTTGGATTAAGAGGAGTTGAAACATGTCGTAATACGATTATTATTGTGACAATAATCGTATTGTAAGACTGTTCACAAAGATTTGTGTCGAGATTAATTATATTACTTGGAAGAAAGGTGGTGGTATATGGTCAAAAGTGCACCAAACCCTATAATATACTACATGAGTTCCAAAGGAGTTTTGGCATTTTTGAGGAAGATTTATTAGTAGCATTAAATAACTAATTAATTAATTGTATTAATTAATTAGTTTTTACTAGAATAATATGGGAATGGAGAGTTTTTTCTTCTATTTATTTCCCTTTTTTTACTATATTTTTTTTTTATAGGAGATATGGTTAATTTTGATATCTCAATTTATTTTGTTTGGCATATACGGAGTAGTATTACTATATAATATCGTATACTATATAGAATATTTAGTGGAGTTATATTATAGATTTATAGCTAAATAATCTTTGTAATGTTGTTTATTATATACTTGTGTATTGTATGTAGTAGCTTAGTACTGTTTTTATATATTTGATTCTAGATCTTGGAACAACCATTTTATATGCATGGATGGTTGAAGAATAATTAGGGTTAGGGTTTCCCTCGAGAGAAGGAGAAGTTAGATTAGAATGTTGAAGCAAAATTGTTGAATAAATGTAATTTTTGGAGTAAAATGAGATGTATTGATCAATAAGGACTTCAAAGTAGTCACTTCCTTCAAATCAAAAGGATGTTTTCATTTTGGACATGAGAGAATCGTTAATATTTCTGACAATCTATAAGAGAAAATATAGTCAGGTTGGATCTTGTTTATTAAGAATATTCAATTTTCATAATTGTTTTTAATGTAAAACGAAAGATATTAATGATGTAAAACGTGTCTCGATAAGTGTGAAAAAGTAAACGTATTATTTGGATCTGAACGGATAGAATATAGAGTATATACAACACCATGGAGAAGATGGGGAAGAAGACAAAGAAGATGAAAATGGAAGATATTGGATTTGTGTTTTTGATTTGTGCTACAATCTTAACATTCATGTTACTTCTGTTACGATTGCGGGAGATATTTATTATGAATGAACTCCCTCCGTTTTTAAATTTTTATCTCATTTCAATATAATATTCCTCGTATATAATCATCAAATGGAGCAAAAATAAAAAAAACAGGGAGTATGATTTAATGTCATGAGAATAAGTACATTGAGTGAAAGTCATATATGATGCATCTATTTCTATATATATTTATCTATTCTATTTATCTATCTAAATAATATTTCATCGGGACATTTGTCCTATTTTATTAAAAGGGTAAAGTTAAATACAACATATTTGATTAAAATGGTAATGTTAAAAGGGTTGTATTTAAACATTTAAAGTCTTCCAAAATTAGTATAAACATATCGATTTAAGCACAAATTACAAATACATTAAGTCAATTAATACATGTATTAAAAAACACAAATAAAGAATTAGTCAATATAAAAAAACCCTTCTCCCTCCTCCCAACAAAAAAACCCTAGCCTCCAAAAAATAAAAGCTTGGGGCTACCACCATTAATGGTGGTAAGCCCCCAATTTTCAATTTTTAATTAATTATATAGTTTTAATATTAGGACTATTAGTATTTTAGTTATAATAATAAGTCATTTCCTTTTGGAGAGTTTCGTCCCCATCAATTGATGGGTTTCGCTCTCTCTTTGAGGAGAGATGTTAAATCTATTATAGTGGAGAGGACGCGGAAGATCATCAGTGCTATAATCGTTCATCACGTGGTATCTCAATTGGTGTCAAACCGGCGGCTACAATCTATTGGGTTAGATGAAATTGATTCTCGTCAAAACCTTGGAAGATCCGAAGACCCTCTTGTGAAAAGCTGTATCATTAAACAGCGATGTGTTGAAAGAGGATGTGCAGAAGCGGAGATCAAAATCTTAGTGAGAGATCTTTGTTTTAACGAGAATTTATTTTACTCAAATTTTATAGTATTGTATCCGTTCAATTTTGATATAAGTTGTAGATGTTGTATGATTTCTTATTAATGAAATGATATATTCGCTCAAAAAAAAAATACATGTATTAAAAGAATATTTTCTTATTTGGTCTCTTAAATACAATTCTAAGGGTTGTAACGTCGTATATATCATTTTTCTTATTAAAATACTTCTCACAAATATTGAGATAATGACACAAAAAACCATGTCCAAAGAGAGAAATGTCTATGATTAACCCATTGTCATGTTTATTACTAATTTTATTATTAGGGGGGTGTTTGGTTGAATGTTCAGGAGTGAATTGGAATGGATTAAATCAATTCCAATGTTTCGTTGAGCAATTTTGGGATGGAGTTGGAACCCTAACGGGTTGTAAATCCACTCCAATTCCATGGAATCACAATCCCTCCCCTCCCCCCAAGATTCCAACTCCATACCCATATTCACACATTACAACTCAATTACAATCCGTTAACGAATCGAACCAAACAATTGTTAATAAGCATGGGGTTCTAATTTCATCTCTCTCCTCTATTAGAATTTAGAATCCATTCCATTTGTTTGAACCAAACGGCCCCTTAGTAATATTTTCATAGCCTCTCTCACGGCGGTTCCTTCAGGTGTCACTCCAACACCCAACACGTACGTTGAACTGACTGTTTTCATCGTAGAAATATTTTCCAACACCAAAATCTTGCCATCAGACGTGCCAAACGATTAGACTAATTATACCCCTGTGAGGGAGCAATACACTTCCGATCCTTAGCCACGTGTACCAAACGAAACGATCACCGGGCATAGTGGACATTTCCTTAGCCACGTGTGCCAAGTGATCACCAGGGCATAAGGAACATTTTCTCAGCCACGTGTGCCAAACGATCAACAGAGCATACGGAACATTTCCTTAGCCACATGTGCCAAACGATCACCAGAGCATAGGGAACATTTCCTTAGCCACATGTGCCAAACGATCACCAGGGCATCATAGGGAACATTTCCTTGCCACGTGTGCCAAACGACATTTCTTTAGCCACGTGTGCCAAACAATTACCAGGGCATAGAGAACATTTTCTTAGCCACGTGTGCCAAACGATCACCAGGGTAGACAGGGGTCAGTGGGTCACATGCCTGATCACGTGAATTGGACGTGCGTTTAGGTGAAAGCAACGGGAGGCCCAAGCCACGAACTAGATTTGCATATGATGGATTGACTCGTGATGTTACCTAACAAATCAAATAGACTACAACGAAAATGAAAGAACAGTAATCACACGTCGACTATCCACCTTTCCAGATCATCCTCCCAATACAACACAATGAACATCAATTTCACATCCTTCCCCATTATAAACACACATCACTTTTGATACAGTCTCCGACTACTAATAAAATAACTAAACTCAACTAAGAAAATGACCGACTTGTTATTCAGATATTAGAGTTTGAGAAATGATCAATACGATTCTAAGGACTGTATTTAAAATATTACTCCATTCGGACATTAAATTTTTGCCAAATAGTCCTTACAAATATTGAGGCAATGAGGCAAAAAATAGTGTCCGGAGGGAGTAAAAGAGAATAATTTTAATACATGTATTACTAAAAATTGTTCTTCAGTTTATGTCTCTATTGTGAGTGTATAGTCAAAAAAGAAAATGGAGCACTAGTCATATTATTATTATTTCGGACTTTATGTTGCCTTTTTTATTACTTTTTTTTTATAAAAATGTTTGCCATACTTTTTTTTTTTTTTTTGATGTAATCCTAAAGTAGTGTAGTCACAATATAAGTGAAGTTTGCTTATCAAGAAGTGCTAAACATGTTCTCCTAGACAAATATTCCTAATACTTCACTCAACTAAGCAATAATTCCAATATAATTGAATAGTTGAACTAATTCGATTATTGTAACTCCCACATGCCCACATACAGTGGCAAAGGAGAATCGAACCTCTGGCTGATTAGTTTGAGTGACAAAAAAAAATCACATGATTTATTCAACGTTCGTCAAACATGGCCTTAGTTTGTCTTAATCATTGATCTTATAACATGATATATGAACTTAATAAGGTCGGATTTGTTAGCGAGATCTACTCTTTTCTTGATAAACAAAGTATTCGATTTATTCTATTTAGAGTTTTTTTACATGGTACTGTAATTTTTTCAAATTCTATGAAGTATCCCTCGTCTAAAAAAAATACATTCATACTACTCTTCTAATAAATGAAAACTACTTGTAAATATCCTAAATGCTTTATATTATAAACGCGAAAGTGTTAATTAACCTCAAGTTTGGGCAATTGTGAGATTAAATCCATAGGTTTCAAATGTTGTAGTTAGGCCCCATAACTTTGATTAGAAGTGAAATTCGATTCAATTTTTATTTTCAACATAAATTATATCATTAAATCATGTTATATATAAACTAATTATACACTAAATAATTATTAATATTTTAAAAGCAATTAAATAATTTATTAACATAATTTTTAGAATTCAATGAAATTGGGCAAAAAATAATATAATAATTTAAAAGCCGTTGAGCTTTATACTCCATCCGGCACTATTTTTTTAACTCATTACCTTAATATTTGTAAGAAGTACTTTAATAAAATTGGGCAAAAAATAGTGTCCGGAGGGAGTATTGGTAATGGGGCAAAAAATAGTGTCCGAAAGAAGTATATATGATTCTTGTTTGTGACATAGTTATCCGTAATTTCTTGTAACAAATCAAATACTACTCATTTGTATAGAAAAAATAATACATTAAAATGACGGATAATTACGTCACAAATTAGAGTAGCCGAGTAAGTAATGTTGTGTGATCGACAGTGGGTCTTGTTTGTGTTGGTTTGGTTTTCATAGCTTTAGCTTAGCTTTTTGCCCTTTTTGAACGTGTTTATGAGCTTTAGCTTGTGATGGGTGCATGCAATCAACGTAGAGCTAGCTTAGCTAGCTCAATTAACATTAGGACGTTCTAAAGTGTCCGATCCGGACCCTGTGTCGATCAGATTTGCTTAGAGTTTCAGACTTACGACTTCAGGTGCATGCGACTGAACTGATCCGTTCTTTTGGACACTTTTAGTAGTATTGATACTCCATCTCATTCATTTAATTCTTTATACTTACTATAAATGGACAATCCATTCAATTCTTTACATTCCCCTTTTGACAAAACATTTTACCTTATAATCCTTTTATCCTTACCCTATCTACACAAAATGTCACTACTTTAAGTTTGGTGGATCCATAAAAAATATTTGATTTACCAATAATATCCTCATTTTTACCACTTTTCTTAAAAGTTACTCCCTCCGATTTTTATCTATCTTCTCTGTTTCTTTATTGGGCTGAAACACCATTTTTTCCCTATTTCTATTTTGAGCTATCAACATGTGGTCTAGAATCACCCTTACATTTCTCTCTCTTTCTTCTTTTATTTTGAACCATACATTCCTACACCCTTATTTTCTTCCCTAAAACAAAGGGGAAGATAATAAAAAATCGGAGGGAGTATGAAATAACTCAGGTAAAAGATTGAATGGATGAGAGGGAGTATTCATTACTCATTACTCGGCATGATTCTTTGACTTAAAGAAGTAAAATATCTCGTGAAATTCTTTTTTCTTCTTTTTGAGTGAACGTGTGTCGTTTGAGCCGTTGAGCGTTATATTCCCTCCGGATACTATTTTTTTTTGCCTTATTTCATTAAAATACTTCTCACAAATATTGGGGTAACGAGGCAAAGAAAATATTGAAGCAATGGGACAAAAAATAGTTATACAAGTTTCGATATTACAAACTCTTTTTCCATTATTTTGGCTACTTTAATTAACCATTAATAGGTACGAATATCTAGTACGTTTAGAGCTCTCGTACGAATATTTGTTCTTATAAATCTTGTCAACAATTATTTACCATCGTTCTTTTTATTTGCTAACTTTTACTCCATCAAACTTGATTTTGTACTATAAAAGTGTCAACATTAATTTACCATCGTCCTTTTTAAATAACACTTGTCGATTCGCCACAACTCCCTTTTCTTTGTGATCGCTCTTTTAATCATTTTACGATCTCAATTCAAATAACTTACAAAGAGAGGAAATTCTAAAGTAAGAAAAAGTTGGTCATAGGGTAACTCAAAATAGTAAAACGAATCGTTTATCAAAATAGTAAATACTGATGGTGATAATGGAAAATAGGATTATACACTTGGTTGTACAATAGCATTGTACAATCAAGGGAAAGTTGTTGCTTTATAAAAATTTCTGAGCTGAGTTTGTAAGTTTTTGAGCTTAAACATTTATGTGATTTAACTCGACAACTTTACACTAAAGCTCAGAAAGTTTACATCAAAACTCAAAACCTTTGTGATAAAGCTCAAAATCTTAAAATCAGTTGTACATAGAGTTATGTACAAATGTACAACTGGTTGTATAATCCTCTAATTGGATGATGATGGTAATGGTGATGGTAATGGTAACTAGCATCGTAGTTTTTGCGATGAGATAAGCTCGTTAATTAGTAGGATCGGTGGATTCGGGTTTTTCTTTTTTGTTCTTAAGGAGTTGGTCATTCGGATCCGGGTCTACCAAACCTACCCGGATCACCATTGGGTTGGCCCGTTATTATTGATGAGTTCCATCGTACAAGTCTTTGGGATAATAGTGATATTATATTCCCTTCGGATACTATTTTTTCCCTTATTTTATTAAAATATTCCTCACAAATAATATTAAGGTAACGGGAAAAAAATAGTGTCCGGAGGGTATATATTAGGGGTTGAAAAATAATAGTTGGCATGTATTGATTTTATATGACTTTTAGGTCGTGATATGTCAAAATATCGGCAGCCACGCCAGGGTTATTAAAGCTTTTTTCATTACCTTTATTATTTTTATTTTTAAATTATAAATATATATAATGACTTTTAAATTCTTATCTATGTAAGCTCATATATTATACTTTTATTTGATATTATGTCTTTATACAAGTAATTTATCGGTTGGCATACATACATAGTGATACTAACAACAATGATTAAATCTATGTAATAATCTATCATTATTTTAGTAATATTTGTTAAGATTATATCACGTAAATATATTTGATCTTAAGATTTTAAGTTGACGCTTATTAATAATTAGAACACGTAAATATGTAGTTTATCTTGATCCAACCGACCTATTAATATATTATATAGATCTAATCTAGTGTTTTATCCTACTTTTATGTTTATTGATCATTTTAAGTCTAGATTGTTTTCAAGTTTAGGTAAAAAAAAACAATGAGTTGTTTTGGAATACTTTTAGGTTGATTGATTACGAGTCAGTTTTTAGGGTGCGGTGGTTAGATTCTCAAATGTTTAGCATGGTGGTGTGAGACCGGCCAGTAGAAGCTAATCCTCACACACGTTTAAGTTTTATATACATGTCGACGAGTATATTATGTCCATCAAAGTAGCCACATTAGATATTTAATACTCCGTATTTACTTTATCTCTTTCATATAATCTATTCGCATATAAATATATAATCACAAAAAATGAATGTGTATGCACGCGCATATAATCACAAAAGAATATGTAATTGTCGTATATATGCTTCAATTTAATGATAGATTTAGCTTTAGTTAATCTACCTATCACAAAGACTAAAAATAAAAATAACCCATTGAAATAAATAAAATATATATAAACAAATTAAATATTTAATTATACTCCATATTTATTTTTATTTTTAATACGAAGTACAATTTTTAAACCAATATGTATGATTTCTATCTTCTTCTTCCTTTGTGTCGAAGTATCCATTACTTTAGTTCACTCCCCCTTTTCTAGTAGTGTTTGGACAGTCGTGTACCATTGAATAATAAAGGTAGATAAATATAAAGTGTAAACTAAAAGTAAATTTTCTTCTAAATGCAAAAAAAAACCCACTTTAAATCCTCCTAATTCAATCTTTTAAAGAAAGATTTCGAGATCACCATACATACTCACAAGAAATATTTTAATAATATAATTAAACGAAATGATCAATGCATGCAATCCTAAGAAGGGTATATAAGAAAAAAAAAATAGTTAATACTCGACATATATTAATTGCATTGATTTACTATATGATCATTATTCATTAGATGTGATTTGATCATCAATTAATACTCTACCATATTAATAAATTAAAGTATTAGCTGGTTAAATACAACCTTAGAACTGTATTTAATATTAGTACCATATAATTATATAGTTGTAAAACAATCTTAATTACATGAGTATTGTCATACTGAACTCGGTACGTACTCTACTTACATGAAATATTATTATGATAACGGAATACAATTCAATACGAATAAAATAAGCCAACATCAATATTCGGTATCATTATATATTGATATTGATATTATCGAACTGAGTACAATCAGACTCACATAAAATATTTCGATAATAAAATTAAATACTACAGAGTATTAAAATCATCTAATACGAAACATACCGATCATAATACCAAACTCGATGCCAAAAGATAATGTTATCTCATTTTCCTAAACAATACAGGTTGATGTGATATTTCAAACACCTTAACCAATTTTTCCATACCCCCAATATTTTCCTCCATTATATAAACCCCCCAACTACATCTCACATGCTAACAATTCTATATTACACCCAACAAAACACAAACTCAATCCAAAAAAAACTAACACATTATTATTATTATTAAAACGGAACTTATATTATTATTATTATTATTATTATTATTATAACCAGAACAAATTACAATAAGATATTATTATTATTATTATTATTATTATTATTATTATTATTATTATTATGGCATTGGCATCATTTCATACCTATAGACGTCTCCTAAACCACCATTCTATACTAACAACTAAAGACATAAACATACACTACACGGAATTAGACAAAACGACCATCCAAATGCACGACCAAACGCTCTTCTACCTACTAATTCTACTCGCAATTCTACTACTCGCAACCCTAATTTTACTATATGCACGGTGGCACCTCCGCTTTCGACAACTCTACCCTTCATCACCCTCTCAAATCGCCCACTCTACTCACGGGCCCCACGTACCCAACACGGTTCCCAAGGGTCTTGACACGGTTGTGATCAAGGCGATGCCGATTATATTGCACCAAGGGAGTGGCATTGAGATGGAATGTTGTATTTGTTTGGGTGTGTTTGAGGACGGGGATAAAGTCAAAGTGTTGACCAAGTGTTGTCATCGGTTTCACTCTGACTGTGTTGACCGGTGGTTTAGTGGTCAAACTACTTGTCCTCTTTGTCGAGTTTCTCTTCAGCCGGAAGTACCTTCGTCTGACCTAGAATCTTCCGAGGTCTGACATCTGAAATCGACCTTTTTTTTATTATTATATTATGAAATTTTTAGATTTTTCATCGAATTACTAGCTTATTATTATATATGTCTCAATTATTTATTTAATTATCACCGATTTTAAATAAATTTTTGGGACAAAAAAATATTATTTTTGTTAGTAATTTGAGAGAAAATTTTCTAAGGAAAACCCATTTCATAAATTTTGATAATGTGGTTGTTAGTTTTTTTTCTCCTTTTTTTTTCTTTTTAATTATATAAATTTTGTAAATAGAATAAAATGGAGCTAATTAGACAAAATGATTTGGTCATGGAGTTAGTGAGACCATACAATTTTGTAGCTCGTTAGCCATGTAATTATCTTCTTATTATTGCAATCTATTTACTTATAATCTAGATTTTAATTAAATAATTAATACATGTGGCTAATTTTGTCCACTTGTTGCATGGATATATATATATATATATATATATATATATATATATATATATATAATCTTTACTAATAATATAATCGGATTTTCGTACTAAGATCCCGATAAAAATATTGAATTATCATTTTATTTTAACTTGAAAATTTGACGAAACTCACCGAAAAAAAAAAGTCGTTTACATAGTGTCTCGATACCTCGAATCCCTCAACATAGATTCGTCAATGTGACCCCTTTTTCAGAAACAGGATAATTTTATGATGTATGTTGATTTCTCACGACACTAAAAATAAGTTCTAATGTTTATCCAAAAATGTTAACGTTCACATCAGTCGTGATTTATTTTTTTTGTCCAACGAAACGTATACTTACTTAGAAGGAATCAAAATCGAACGTGTGTAGAGGATCGTCTATTATTGTTCAGGAAACCTCGATCTTAACCTAAACGAAGACGCTAACGTTTGTGATTTGTTGATGTAACGTTTCACATTACAAACTTCGTTTAAAGATTGCATAAAGTAAAGCCAATGGAGTACCACATACGTGCAATTTTTGAAAGAAAAAAGAAGAAGAGTGTATGTTTGAAAAGACAATAAAGAGAAATTAACGTGGAAATCCAAGTTGGTTATGAGTTTGAAAAATTGACGTATAACTATTTTCCCTTTAATTCCATACAAAATTGGTCCTAAAAGACAATTTTATTAATTGTATTATTATGATCACGATTGTGTTTTACTTTTAAGTTTTACTTTGTGATTCAAGACTTAAAATAATCTATTTATCGACTTATTTAATACAGAGTATTTATCTAAATTAAAATTTTAGTTTCATAGTTGAAAGTCAAGGTACAATTATTATTTAAAAAAGGGTAAAAAAAAAATTGTAACTTATTATTATTTTATCGGAGTACTCCGTAACTTTTAGTTGGTAATTCTCATCATAGTTATACCAATTTTTCATCGCTCTAAATAAGAGGAAAAAGTAAAAAAAAAAAAAAAAAAAAAGTAAAAATAAAAAAATAAAAAAAAAAAAAAATACTCCTAAATAATAAATCTATATAGTAATTAAGTTTTCGCGTACAAAAATTAATTTGGGTTTAAATTTGAATCAGAATATGAAAATTAGATATCTTCCGCTGATCGTTATTTTTCGCGTGCCATATGATTTGTTATTTTTCCGTACTCCTTGTGTGAAAATCCTGGCATCGCCATTGGTGTGAAATAATAAAAAAGACACTCTACAATACTTAGCTTGTTTCTTTATACGGAGTATTTTTTAATTTGTAAAAGTGATGCGTTGAAATTTTATCTTACATGGAATATTGAATATATAAAAACGGTATGAATGTCGTCGTTCTCATAGGGTCGGTCATCAATCGTATAGGAGAAATCAAACAATGTGACATTGTGATCGAGTCAACATTATAAATAGAAGATATTTCAAGATGGGTAAGAATAATGGGGACCTAACTAATAAATATCTTATCTAAAATCGTTACAAAATTAAGATGAACTTTTTTAAAAGTCATGCGGATAAATAATGATAATTTTAAAGTTGATATAAATTGTAAATAATTACTCCATGTTTTAAGTAAATCTTAAGCAATTGAGCTACCTTCTTCAAAACTAAAGGAAACATTAAGGACTTGTTTGGCAAACGACAATTCTCCGAATAATTTTTATAATAATGGATAACATCAGATCAGTCGAATACGGTTAAATTAGCAGGTTTGACGAAAAATTTATATTAGTAAATTATAGGACAATTATATTGTTTTCATGTATAAATTGAATACGGAATTCTTACTTCAATATGATGCTATAAACATCATGTTTAACATTAGTACCCCTGTAATACCGAAATTCTAAATTAAAAATGTGTTATATGACTCATTTTAAAACAAATTAACATATTCACAAAATTACGTACAAATAATAAAAATTAATTTATTCTGAAATAAATAACACCGGTACTTAAGAATTACTATAATATACAACGAATTAAACATTACAAGAAAATAACTTCAAAAATAAAAAATTTAGAACATTTTTTTTGCCTTATACAAGTAGTATATTATCACCCTTATTTATTCCCAAACAATCGACTCAAAGTCAAACTTTGACCGAAACAAGAACAAAGCCTAGGCCTTGGGTGTGAGTCCAGCCCTAATATTATCCACAGCATAAGACTCAATGTTAAATGCTTGAGCCAACACATCGTTAGGGACCGGCGGGTTAGCCGTAAATAATGAAGCCGCGAATTGTTGAGTCCCCGGCAACTGACTGTTAAACCCGGCAATCACTGAGGCCGGGTACTCCTTCGACAAGTTTTTCTGGAAATGAGCCAGACCTCTCGGAAACACAAATACTTCACCAGCGTTGATAACTTTTGAAATGAGCACGTTCTTTGTTGTTATGAAACCGACATTTAGTTGCCCGTATAGGACGTAAATGATCTCGGTTGCACGTGGGTGGATGTGGGGCGGGTTTAGCCCGTTGGGTCCGTAGTCGATACGGGCCATGGATACTCCGAGTGTGTTCAAGCCCGCAATCTTTTCCACGTTGGCGTTTGTGACAATTGAGTTGAGGATTTGGTTGGTGATAGCTTGTGGTTGAACTATCCCGGCAAAAAAGAAGTCATCTGCTGTCGCTAGGGTTTGGTTTTTGCATACGAATCCATTCACCAATGTTCCTACACGTTATCATATAATAACACGTAGGTTATTCATTTGCACCAATAAGAAGATTATACAACCAGTTGTACATAGTTCTATGTACAATCGATTTTATGATTTTGAGCTTTATCCCAAAGGATTCGAGTTTTGCTGTAAATTTTCTGAGCTTTAGTGTAAAGTTGTCGAGTTAAATCACATAAATGATTAAGCTCAAAAACTTACAACTTAGCTCAGAAACTTGTATAAACTCATTAAATATATACGAAAGCTCAATAACTTTGTATTGATTGTACAGTATCCTATTTTTCCATTTGTACGGGCTAAACTAGTTCGGTACTGTAAGGATACATTTTCACACATTTGTAACGTCATAATAATATTACGGAATGATATCTTTGACTCTATCTATGTAATACTACAGAGTAAAAATTAATATAAACATTGTTCATTGTTTATATGCATGAAAATTTGATTTATAATTTGTTCGATTATTTTTCGTAAATACTTTTGCATGAGACGATTATTACAAAAATTTAAAAAGTGAAAAACGAAAGGTTACCGGAAGTAAGATCAGCAACACAAACGTCTTGAAGCATATCGGAATCACTAGCAAACACACCGGCTGTGATTGCCAATAGTACCATAATAAATACCGCTTTTATTTCCGTCATTTTTTCCAACTCGATTATGAGAATATGAGAAATAGTTGCGATTCGTTTAATTTGACGTTTGTGTATGTATATATATTTGGTAAATCAACTCTAATTAGCTTAGCTTGTGACTTAATTTTTTTTTGCTTGGTACTTAGATCCTTATATAATGGTCGTAAAACATGAATAATTATGCGTTTTTGTTATATTTTCAGATAAATTAATCGTGCAAGTTGTGTTAGATATGATTTATAATTTTATAAAATCATTGATTAATTCAAACTTAATTTTTTAATACAATTTAGGTGGCAAGGATAGGTATATACCCGGCCCAGTCTAAAGGTAGATTATAGAAGTACACTTTGTACGTAATTAATTTGTTTAACTTGGGCAAAAAAACTTATTTTGAATGATTTGTTCAACTTGAGCAAACCTTCCCCTTTTCTACCCTATTCACAACCAAAGAGAACTTCCGATATTCACGACAATTTATTAGAGAAAATATATCATGTGGTCTGGGGTTTTGTTTGATTCGGTTTTAAAAGTACATATTAATATCGAATTTTTTATAATTTTCACCAATATTGTTACGAAAGATATTAACGACACAAAAAAGAAGATTAGACTTGAACGGAGAGAGTAACAATTATATACAGTCAACTTAATTAACCCACATATTTCACCTAATAAATTAGCTTGCATTGTTTAAAAATTCTAATCTCAATTATTTTGTCATCAGTAAATTTGAGTTAAACTCAATTTAATTCAGTGAACCTCAGTTCAGTTCGATAGATGAAGAATCATACTGAGAAACGAAGATTATTAGCTTGTGAATAATAAATAGTCAAACTGATAAATGCATAGTCTCGAACCAACGTTCATGTATTTACATTATATATTTTTATAATTAAATGATTTCTTTAATCAAAAGTAAATAAATGATTGAAAGTCGATGAAGTAATTAAAAATCCGATAAGGGTTCAATAGTGGCATGCAACATGCAAGCTAATGGTGCATTTTACTTGGTCTAAATTAGAACATTTTTGTGAGCTGATTTATTCAATCTTGACCTCTTGAGTTGTTAATTCTTAGTTTTCAAGCCAAGTATAGTTTTAAAGTAGTCAACATATACGAGTATATACAAGCATGATTCATGCCACATATGGATCGAAATGTGTCTATTTGAGCAATGAATATATTGACACCGTTCCTTTCTTTGAAAGTGTCTAAACCGACCTGAATTAGACTGGATTAAGGCGAGTCAAATAAGGCTGAGCGGAAATGAATCGATTGTAACAATACCGAAAGTGGCTCAGCCGAATATCAAGTTAAGTATAATTTTTAAAGTAGTCCACAAATACAAGTTTATACCAGCACGATTCATGCCACATACGGATCGAAGTACGTCTATTTGAGCAATGACTTTATGTGGCTCTACTGAACTAAATTGAAATAGATTGATTGAGATGAAATTAGTGACTCAGAATAAGGTTTTAATCGACTGAATTGATCGACACAAAATGAACGCAATAGAGCTACATTGAACTCAATTAAATGGGGGTAAACTGAATTAAGTAAGGCTTATTTAAACTAACAAAGCCTACCGAAGTTGAACTAATTGAAATATATGATGCTGAATTGAATGGATTTAAACAGAACTGAATAAGCTAATACAATAGTGCTGGTAAACTGGTTTTATAATAAACCCGAAGACACCAATAACTCGACAAGGGGATTAAGTGATCACGAATCACTTAACAATAATCGTTTCTAACGAAGACCAAGTTAAAATAAACCAGAAGAGACATCGATAACATTATGTCGAATAGGTCACGTCACATGCATCAGAGACAAATCACGGAAAACCTTTGCTATAGGTAATATCCTACAACGAAGGAATACATGCCTAGAGAACAAAAGATCAGTAGTACAATGCATACAGCGTCAAGGCTCGAGATGCAGACAAAAGGTCAAGGAACGGGTTGAACACCAGCACTATATACATTTGTATGATGTACAGAACAGAACTTCAATGGTCATTGCGAAAACATGACAACAATTACGAAATTGCATTTATACAAAACTACGCGATATAACAATCAAACCAGCCTCAAATAAACTACAGATGCAGCAGATCCCGTAACTCATGAAAACAGAAGCTAAAGGAGTACGTTCAACACCAGGATATTCACAAAATTTTCCAAAAGCAGCCAACACTCTAACAAAATTTCATTGATATACGACTCTACTCAATATAAGTACAGTATCAAATAACACCAAGACTCGAATATACTTACTGAATCAACCCTAGAGAGAATTAGGAACAGAAATTTGAAAAATTTTCTCCCTCACAATACATTACAAAACCCACGACACCTCAAGATCAGGTAATTCCGATGATCAATTCACACAAGAAATCTGTACAGTTCAATAGACCAGCTAAACCTCTGACCTCCACGACACATCTCTATGAAGCAAATTATATGATAAAACTCGATAACTTCCGAGCTAAAAAAATAAAAAATAAAAAGTCCAAAGTGCATAACTCTAACGAGAATTGCTAAAAAAATCATTTTTTCTTTCAATGCATTGAGTCTAAAATCCATAACTAAGATCATTACAGCTACGTAAACTAAAGATCACAGAAATTCAAGCGGCAGAACATCCACAAACTCAATCATCACATGCAATAAAATAAATAAGAGGAAACAAATCAAGCGATTTGAGCAGAAAAGAACTCCGATAATATCAAAACTAACAAAATCATTCAATACATAAGTTCAAACTCCATACCATGGATCATTACAGCTACATATAACATAGATCACAGAATTTCAAACAACACATTATTCACAAATTAAATCATCAAATGCCACAAAATAAACGGCAAAAACAAGGAATTTAAGCGATTCGAGCAGTATAGAACTCCGATAATATCAAATTCAACATAATTTTTCAATGCATCGTGTTCAAACTCCATACCTAAGATCAGTACAGCTACGTAAAAGAAATATCACAGAATTTCAAACAGAACATTCACAAATTCAATCATAGAAATAACAAATGAAACAAAATAAACGGCAGAAACAAAGAAATTAAGCAATTCGAGCAGAAAAGAACTTCGATAATATCAAATTCAACATAATCTTTCAATTCATCGTGTTCAAACTCCATACCTAAGACCATTACCGCTACTTAAACTAAAGATCACAGAATTTCAAACAGCATATCATTCACAAATTCAATCATCAAATGCACCAAAATAAACAGCGAAAACAAGGAAATTAAGCGATTCGCGAAGAAAAGAACTCCGATAATATCAAATTCAACAAAATCTTTCAATGCATAAAGTTCAAGCTCCATAACTAATATCATGACAGCTACGTAAACTAAAGATCATAGAATTTCAAACAGCACACCATTCACAAATTCAATCATCAAATTAAACAACAAATGCAGCAAAATAAACGGCGAAAACAAGGAAATTAAGCAATCGAGCTGCAAAAAAATTCGATAATATCAAATCTAACCAAATCTTTAAATGCATCGAGTTCAGAATCCATACCTAAGATCATCATAGCTACGTAAAATAGCTAGTAACAACAAAACAACGATCTAAATTGAAATCAAAAAAAAAAAAATAACTCGAAGATTACGTCGAAGAATCGCGAGAGGAACACTTTCATCTTCATCTTCATCTTCATCTTCATCTTCTTCTACTTAGATCTCTGTCTCATCTTTCGGCGCTTCCTCTTCAATCTCCTCATACGCTTCTTCTTCCACTGCGAGAATCAACACAAAAAATTCATCAGAAAAAAAAACAGGTAAAAATCAAGAAAAATCAGTGAATAATTAACTGATTTTGAGGAAGAAATTGAACCTTAGCTCTCATGGTGATGAATTGAAGAAAGGACGAACGATGGAAACCCTAATTTGAGAATCGATTGAACGGAAGGGGAGAGAAGTGCGGCGAAAATGGTAGTGAAAAAGTGTGTATATGGTGATATATAGTGAAACCCTACCTACACATACACACACTTGGACTTTTATTAGTCCGAGTAGTTATGGGCTTGTATTTGTGACTTGTTGGCCTAAATAGATATTGAGAGAGAGGTGATGATCGGGTGGATCGGTCCGGTTTTAAATCGAGTCTGGTCGAGTTTCGTTGTTGAGTCGGGTCATTCAAGTAGGTTTAAATTGTCGGATTGGTCGGGTTGGGCTCAAGTAGACCTGGCAAACGAGTCGAGTTCCATCAGGTCACTTTCGGGTTATAGAACTCGGATTGACTCGTTCTCGGATTTGCTATTTTCAATTTTTTTTAGGGATATCGATTTGTTTTCTATAATAATAGTCAAGTCACTTTTGGTTATCCCGAGTTAATTCGGGTTACAGGTCAACCTCGAGTCTTCGGTTCGGATTGGCTTATTCGGGCCGGGTCATTCGAACCAGTTCTTTTTGTTTCCCAGGTCTAGGCTCGAGGTTGGGTTGGCTTGGATAAACCTGGCAACTGGGCCAGACTTTGTGTAAGAACATTTGAGTTGACTTCGGATCAGGCTGAATCATTTTTGGTTCAGGTTTGTCATTATCAAGCTTTTTTTTAGAGATATCGACTCATTTTCTGGTTGGTGTCATTATCGTGTCAGGACATAATCGGGTAAATGATCGGATCGGTCATTATAGGATTAAGTTTTAGGTACATTATCATACTCAAGACGGGGTACATTTACTTATTCAACTCACATCATTGGGCTGAGCCACTTTCGGTAATGTTCGTTTTGTTTCAATCAATTCAGTTCCGTTCAGTCTTATTCAACTCACCTTCATTCAGTCTAATTCAAGTCGATTCAGACACTTTCAGTATTTACCTTAAAGAAAGGAACAGTGTCATAGTGAACCTATGTAGTCTTGACCCTTTTTTTTTCTGTTGTTGTACATCTCAGCTTACTACACTCCAGTTCTCTATTGTTCATGATACTTGACATGGCCCGACTAACTTTCAGCTACTGTACACATCGAACCGACATAAATTTATGTTCTTTTGTCAATACAGTAGTTGTATTAAAGATTTAAAGGTATAATAAGGTTTGGATGAATATATACGAGAGCGTCCAAAGTAGTCGCAGTCCAAATGATCTGGGATCGACTAACATTCATCACCCTTTGAAGATCGCTTAGGATCGACTAATAATCTAATACGAATCACATTATGTCCCATATATCGAATAATGCACACTATTTGATTATGCGTTAAAGAGTATATATACTGCCTTCGATTCTTTGGAATTGTCCTACGATTTAAGAGGCCAAATTCCTAAGAATCGGGAGTGAAAAAGAAGCGTTGTCTCTTGCTAGTAACGCGAAAACTAGACGTAGTGGCGGACCAAGAAACGAGTCGGGTTAAAACAGCCGTAAGAGACTGTTTTAATGCACTTACATTTGTAGTAGTATTATTATCATCTTTGTAGTAAAGTAGTAAGACACTCTTGATTCTACCTCCTAAACACGCAATGTCGGCCTCGACTGTGGTCAGGTTAAGACCTCGGAGAGCTTGGACGAGGTCGGACATGAGGTCGGGTCGATCTTCGCAACAAAACGAGGCCTTGATCAATACGATGTCGTCTTTCTTGGTGTGGCATTCTATGGTCACGTCGTCGGTGTCGGTAGGAACTGTAAGGAATTTGCTGATTTCTGATGTCTCAGTTTTTAGGTCTCTAATTTGATCAACCACTCTTTCCAAAAGTGCTGCCTTGTCCATCTGCAACAGTCTCATGTCAGACGGTCTCACAATACAATATGTAAAAAGAAATGTGTAATGATCTGTTTTTAGAGACGGTCGTACTCGTCTCCAGTCATTCCCTACGAAATTCGGTTTTTTACCACTTGAACTGTGATCTAGATATTTATTTTAAAGAACGTACGAGTAATTTTTTTTTCGCAGTCATAATGACGTTACTTATTTGTCATATCAACCTATTCTACAGGTCGCCATTATGACTGCGAAATAAATTGGCTACCCATGGAGATAGTTAGTCAGCCTATAAACGTCATTGGTATAACACTGTCCCAAAACCAACTCGAACTATGCTTACTAACTACGGAGTATTACCTTCTCAGACTTTGGAACAAGCTTCCTTAGCCTAGCAAGCTGCCCATTAATCCTGTCTCGACGTCGTTTCTCTGCTTGCCGGTGGCTTTCAGACGAACTAGCCGGCGACCAAGAAGGGCATCCCTCAAATTGCGTGGTGTTCGCGCCAATATCTTGCATTTCGAAAGCAATGCTTTCGTCTTGGACCAAAATTGGACTAGAAATTTCACTACTTTTCGCCAGTTTTTCTCGAAAGCTTTTTTTCAACAATGTGGGAGTAGTTTAGATTTTGGAGTGACAATTGGCATAATGTTCTAGTAGGGTGAACTAGATAATTATATACTACTCAACATAGAAGACATTATTGTTGTTGTTGTTGTTGTTGGTACCATATTACACTGTTTTTGCACTTTGGCAATTTGTGATCCTGGTTCTTTGACAGTGATTGGGGAAACATGTCTGGGCTATACTTATGTTGGCTAGTTATTACACATTGGAGAAGTCATAAGGGCATAGCCCAATCAAAATCTTCTTGAATTGATGAAGGATGAGTACAACAAATCTATCTCATTATTGATATAACAAAATAAGAGATTTGTGTAGATCTATTTGTATTTTTGATTGACAAGATTTTTATTTGACTTTATTACCCCAACTTTTGTTAAATTATGGAGTATTTTGGTATTTTGTAACTTCGCGTTTAATAGGTTTTGCTTAAGATGGAGTATTCAAACTATTCATCATAAATCTTACAACAGTTCGAATACTATCACATGGTAAGGATTTGACAACTTTAAACACAAATAGCAAATTAGTGGGTAAAACGGTGTCACACGTGTGACAATTCATTTTGATAAAAGATTGTTCATTCAGATCTCCCAAGTTTCTGAATTTTCTTTGGGAGAACAGATTTAAATCATGATTTGTTGTTCATCTCACCAAACCATCAATCATTAGACCATTTCGGAATAAAATTCGAGTCACGAGGAAAACGGAGGTAGTGAAGAGGGGAACAAAAGTAAAGGCTTCAAGGACTATAATATACTCGTACAATAGTAAGTCTTTTATTCCGAGATTATAATATCGATGCTGATCTTTTTTCCAAAATTCGATCTAGAATTTTGTATGTCATTACTTGCGAATTTGATTCATACTACATTATATATAAAAAATTGATAACGAAGTATGGAGTAATAATTTGTGAACGGATACATTATATTTCAATCATATTAGGAAGAATTGACTTGTGGACTTCTAGTGTGAAAATAAATGACAATGAAGTCCATGTAAAATTCCACCAAGCAAAAATCAGAAGTGAGCCCACAATATTAATTCTAACTTATCTACTAGATTTCATTTCATATGTTCATGAAAGATACTCCTACTATATTTTTTTCGAACAAATTCTGATCTATGACAAGCATATCCGTCGTACATTTATAAGGAAGCATTTCTGTCGTACATTTATAAGGAAGCATATTTGTCGTACATTCTGGGACAAAAATCTTATGTTTATCGACTAAGGAAGAATTTGTATGAACGTCGAGTTATTTGACCTATTAATCTTGAAACAATTATTTCCGTTTTAAGAGAGATTGAACTTATTATTTGTTGGATTGTATGAGCATCCTATGTGATTCTTGTCTCTTGTGTTTCAACTTGTTAAGTTTTCCCTGGCTACTCATAGTAGCTCATGAATTGTGGGCGGTGTAAGGTACAACTTCGTTGTCCACACAAAATACCAAATTGGTAAGATCCAAATATAAACCTCACATCTCACTTTTAATTGAATTTTTCCACTGTTTGTTTTTGTAGGAGTAGACAATAAATATAGGCTTCACTTTCACGTTCTTTGGACTTGGGAAGAAGCAAAGAAAGAAACCATTTCATCATATAAAAGTAGCAAAAGATACCTAAGGGACTCGTAAAACGAGTACATCCGTTACAAATATGTGACGAGTTAAATATTACTTAAGTGAATAGATAAAGACTAATTAGAATCATAGAATGCCTGAGTAATTATTTGTCTTTATTTATCCATGGGAGTAGACATATAAACCGTCACAAATCTACAACAAATACGTTGGTCACAAAAGAGAACTTGTGCAGTAAGATAGACTATTACTCCCCCCGTTCACTATCTTTTGCCCCATTTCATTAAAATTATATACTCCTCAATAATGATGAAATGGGCAAAAGATTATGAACGGCCGGAGTACTATTATATGAGAGATCTTATCGAATATTATGAAACCTCTCCCATAGGACTATAGAAGAATTAGTAAAGAAACTACTCCGTAATATGGGATACCGAGTACATACCAAAAAAAATATGGAATACAGAGTATAGATGAATATATGTGGAGTACGGACTATTTTTTTTTTTATGGAGTTTTTGTTTAGCATAGAACACATCCATCCATTTAATCTTAAAAGGGGAAAAATGTCTAGAATTTACAAAAGGCTTGCATTATTGTACCTATTTTAAATTTAGTGTGAGACGGTCACTCGTAGACCTACTCATATCCAACTATATTTTGATCCTCGATTCTTCGTTCACTACATCTCTAGAACAGAAAAAGTAGATGTATACTCGAAAATTAATGAACGTCATGTTAGAATAGGGAACAAGTGAGCAGCACAGCAATGGGTACTGGACTGCTGGCTGATCGTGAATGAGTCTGAAACAAGGCTTATGGTATCCAAAATAGAAGGGTATCGCTATCAAGCATAATCCAAGCCGGAAGTACCAAAATTACAATAATTGATTCAAACACAAACAATAGGCTACCCAAAAAAAATGCTACTCCCTCCGTTCAAGTCCAAGCTTCCCCTTCCTTGTTTTGACACTATTCACAATCAAGGATAACTTTCGATATTCACGACAATCTATTAGAAAAAATATATTCATGTGAGATCTTGTTTGATTCGTCTTTAAAAGTACATTATTAATATCCAATTTTCATAATTTTTACTAATATGTTACGAAAGATATTAACGATGCAAAATGCGCGTTAGCAAACGTGAAAAAGCAAAAGGGAAGCTTGGACTTGAACGGAGGGAGTACCATAATTGGTACCAAAAATTATAATAATGGATTCAAAAACGTAAAATGTGGTACTCCCTCCCCACCACATTGATGTTCCCACCTTGACTTGGCACGGTGATTAAGAAGAAAAATATAGAGAGGTATAAAGAAAGGTGATAAATTATTGGGTGGGGTTTAAAATGTCAAATCACAAAAGTAACCAATAAGAAGAGAGTATATTGGATGAATAAGGAAAGTTTTGAAGTGGGAAAATCATAGTGGAGTTTCCTCTTTTAAGGAAAGTGGGAAAATCTTAGTGGTGGGGAGGAAGTATCAAATAATTCAATAATCGATTCAAAAACATAAAATGGGGTACCAAAATGTGAATATATCTGTCCACATGCATGGCATTTCCATAGCTTATTGTTGTCTATTTTCAACTACAGCGGAGTCCTGATTACTCCCTCCATTTCGATTTTATTTATTACACCGTACTTTCGAAAACAAAATTTAATGGAACACGAAATTGTGATTGTCGCTGTGGTTGAATAGGGAGAAAAAAGGACTAATAAGATGAAGTTTGTATCTAGAAAAAATCGTTAAGAAAAGATACATAATGGAACCGGGAAAGATCTTAGCGAAGTCGAGGAGGTGAAGGGGTATTACTTTTAGCACGAAGGGTCGGAAATGGGGAACATTGAATAAAGAGCAAACTAAAGAGCAATTAATCGACTTGAAAATTAGGAAACTCAAATAACCCAATTACCTTAACACCTTACATAAAAAAAAATCCGGATTGGTGTACGGATAAGAAAACCCGATTGCAATTTTCCGAGTTCTAAAATATGAAAATAGGCATTTTAAAATCAAAATTATAAAAAAATGACAAATTAGTGGAATGATCAAATGACCCTCCATAAACACTCAAAATCTAAAGATAAGCAGAGACTAGCTAGCAATCTTCGCATACAAAGCAGCATCAACCCAAAAGAATGTCAGAAAACTGTCGAAAGAATGATACTTACTACAAAGATGTACATTAAACATACAAACTATCACCAAAAAAAAAAACTGCAAAAATGTAACATTATTCTCTCAGGTTGACCTTCGCTATCAAGTTCCGATTATATATATATATTTATAGCAATATAGCATAACAAAGCAGTAACGAGAGCAAATCAAACGGACAATTACCGTGTTGAAAATTTCCAACCGGAGCTCAACAGATTGGTGGCACTAGTAGGGGCCCATTGGTGGCATGCCGAAAGGTGGCATCGGGGGCATACCCATACCTCCCATACCACCCATACCACCCATTGGTGGAGGTTGTCCATAACCGCCGCCCCCCATCCCGGGCATTGGTGGTGCTGGTAATGCTAACGGCAGCAACTGAGCATACATGTTCTGCATTTACAAACAGTCAAACATGGCTTATTATTAGCTTCTACGCAAGTTTATTAAATGTTCGACCTTTACTTCCACTTCACTAACAATGTTGGTACTAATAGTAATTACTAATACTTCCTCGTTTTTTAAATCTTTGCATCTTAAATTGCACAAGAATTTTTGTAAAAAATAAAATAGAAAAAATTAAGTAATGAGTGAGGATAGAATAGTAAGTGGGGCTAAATGTGAAAGAATTAGTGTAAATGGGTTGCAAATGTTGTAAATATGAGTAAATAGTGAGGGTAGTATTGTAAAAAAACGCAAAATAGCGAGTAATAAATACTCAGTAATTAGTACTATATGGTAATTAGTGATATAAATTGTACAGTAATTTGCAGCATACGGCTTTAGTGGGTTAATTTGTAGCACAGTTACAATATACGCCCTCAAGTTCACCAATACGATATGTATTTTATACGTACAATGACAAAAATGTAAGATAAATCACTGATATTTGTATTATTCTAGCCTTTCTACTTCGGTACTACTTGATTCTCGAACTTACTCGTAAGAAACTATGTCCAGACAATTTAATACTCCGTATAATGCAAAAAAATAAGGATGGAGTCAATAATATGAAGCAAACCTGTTGAGCAATCACATCCTTCTCCTCCTGCTCTTTTGCCTTTACTTCCTTTTGCGCCTCGATTTTGTCCTTGATAAGATCGTCAACTTTGCCTGTGTACTCACGGATAAACTGCACAAGAGACCAGCGTGAGTGAAAAATTAAAATAAAGTTTGTATCTTCTTGAAAGCTCCAAGCCTCCAACCATACTCGGGAAATAAATCAAATTAGTTACTGTTAGCTGATTGTTGAAAAAGTCTACAGAGTTTTCTTTGTGTAAGAACGTTCAAGATCTTACAAAAGTAGTACCTGTAACAAGTACGGGAAAGCAAAGTCAATCATATTGTTCATCCAGGCAAGTTCAAGAGCAACATCTGGTCGGATCACATCATAACAAACGAAAAGGCATGCAGCAAAGCATTCCTTCTTGCCCTGCATAAACGGAATCATATTTAAGTTAACCTCATAAAAACATAAAAGCCGTCTCCCTGGATGAATGAATAAATTAAAACGTTGGAAAGTCAGTTAATTAGAAGTGTGAGTTTCCTTTGCATCCTCGTAATATTTACGTGTTTATCTTCTTAGGCAAAGCGTAGGACTGTTTTCATTTTCCTGCCGATTTATTTTTTAAAACCAATAATCCGAGATAATAGTAAATAAGATAATCATACAAATTTACAAACCTCCTGAATGAAATAAACAAGCAACTCCTCTGCTAATTCACGGTCACCAGACTGTGAGCAGGTTTCCATTGCATCCTTGTAGTGTTTATCTTTCTTGGACAATGCAATGGACTGCTTCCATCTTCCTGCCTTTTTGTAAATGTAAGCAGCAACTCGTCTCATCTCCAAGAGCTCATGTTTCTCAATCTGTCATAAATAACCATATGATAAAAGCATTTCAATTTTGCGCTAACAGGAGAGAAAAAAACTAGTAACCAAACACCAAGTACAGACTAAGACGGTCTCACAAATGAGACGGCCCATTTCAAAAAAAAAAGACCATTAATTTATTATCGATAAATGAATGATCTTTTTATGCGAAGGGATCGTCACGGTGTGAGACCGTCTCACACAATGACTAGTAACTACAGGTAATTAAATATCAAAAACAATTAATCACCTTTTGTGCGAGCCCTATTTGATCAAAGTTATCATGTAAATCAATCGACTCCCTCAATCTTTCATAGTCTTCCTCTTCAACATATATTTCATTAAGAGCCTCATTTACAGCAGATACGTTGTTGCTCTGGACTGCAATCATATATGGCTTCACCAAATGCAGATTACCGGCCTGCAATAAGATATACATATCAAATGAAAAAATATCTTCGAACTGGCTGCATGCTGTCCAACCTCCCGACATTACATTACACCATTTACTTTTACATCAACTACAACAGGCTCATTTAATAAACCGGTTAGTGAATTGGTAACACGCACAACAGTCTCACAAAAAATTAGCTATAGTCCCAAAAAAATGGAACATTTTTAGCAAATATTCATGTCTGACAGACATCGTGTTGTATCTGTGTCATAACTTACCCTTGAGGCCCATAACAAATACGGAGTAATTTATGGGATGTGAGAAGACAAAAAGGGTAAGAGCCTAATTGGATAACATACCTTGCGCATTATGTCGACAACACGTGTATGATCAAGACGAAGGGCTAGAACATTGAGCATATCATTAATAAGGTCGGGATGCTCTTGAAGGTAGAAGTGCACGGCTTTATAATACAGCTCCACATTGGCAACTTTAACCACAACATCTTTAAACTGCATGTGATCCCATGCCTCAGGAGAGTGGTTCATCACAGTAGAGGCGGCATTGTCAAATTCATCATATTGGATATAGAGGTAAGTGAGTTCTTTCCAGTGTTGCTGTTCATCACATGCTCTAATCAACTTGGGAATGTTGAGACGTGTTGAGAACAGCTTAATGTGCTCCATAAGCTTCTCCGGGCGATACCTCGCATAAAGGACCCCAAGTTCAGTGAAAATACCCATGTGTGCACGTTCCAATCCCAGGCCACTTTCCATCAAAGAAATTATCTCATTGAAACAGCCCCTGTTCTGGTAATATTGACTGACTTCCTCCATATCATCCACCTAAGATTGAAAACAAATTATAAATAACAAATATACAGCAAAAATCACACATTCATAACTAGGGTTACTAGACTACATTTCAATTTTTAAGGTTTGTCCATATTCCTAAAGCTTATGATATGTGGGTAGATTTTTAGTATTAGAAGAAAAACAATTTCATAAAGAGACGCCGGGTACCCCAGCAGGCTGCAACTCAAACAAATTTATTCTGTTGGAATTACCCATAGCCATAGTTGTGCGTGAGAAGGAATGTTATTTTAACCGCCCACACCAGTAAATTTACTTAGCTTGAGTTGTATACTACTTACTATCATAAATAATTCTGAAAAGACCCAAAACAAAATTATTATAACACCAAGGGTATTTTAGGGGGTCAATGTGAAAACTAGCATATCAACGTCAACAGATGATACATTCAAGACATAAAACCAAACCAAACCAAACCAAACAACCAATACCTGGATAATAATGTTAAGCCCACAAATCTGAGCTAATCTGAACTCTTCAGCATCAACACACGCAAAGCAGACTTCCTTCCACGTCTTTGCACTGTTGGCCTTACGTGCCGCATCAACAGCACTTTGGAACTGCTTTAGCCTAACTAAAGTAACAGCTAGCTTAGCCCAGTTAGAAATAAAAGCAAATATTATCTTTGCGGCTTCATATAAAGCTTCGTCAAACAAGCGGTCACCAACGCTTTGAAGGTTCGCCACATTTGGCATGAGAATGAACTCCTCAATATCACTTAATCTATCGATTTTGGCATAAGCATAAATGAGCTCACTATCTACTCGGGGCTCCTTCGTTTGTTGCCTCACCATAAGAAGATACTTCACCAAATCATGGTAGACATCTGCACCCTCGGCAGCACGAATCACATCCAAAAATTGAGTGCAATCTTCTGCACGTATAAATGACTCTATCGCATCACTGACAAGCCCGGCCCTCAACTGAGCCTTGGCTACTTGGCTCCAGACAGCATCTTCTTCAACACGGAATGCAAATTCCACCGCCCGGTCAATGCTTTGAACATTGTCCAATAGTACATTCACAGCCTGCACATTCAAGTTGAACTTTTTGAAGATAGCAAATGCTTCTTCATAAAGCTGAGCCTCAACAGCTACTTCTCCAACTGCAGGTCCATCAAAATTATCCAGCCTGTTAACATAATCCATAACCCGAGAGGAATCTGCTTTGATGGCAGTCAATATAAGGAGATTCTGCAAATTAGAATTTCCACTAAATGCAGAATTCTGTAGGACAATCTTTTCAAGAAGCTCAATCAGTTCATGTGGGAGATCAGCTGTCATAAAGGCTTTAACCGCTGCAGATACTTGTTCTGGGCTCTTGCTTTCAGGCAAAGCAGTGGACACAACTTGATCAATGAGCTGCCTCCTGTACTCATTCTCAGGGTTAAGGACTTTTTCCCAAAGATCCCCATCCATTCTCTCAACAACATACCTGGAATATCATATGGCATAATAGGCGATTAATGAAATTATTACATGAAGATGATTTATGAAATATATATGATGATGATGATGATCAAGAATACTCCGGTGCCTCAAGGGCTCCAGCATATTACGGGGTAAGAAAGGATCAAATGTACGTGGATCATGATGATGATTAAAAAACAAAAAAGGACAGCATATCACATACCTTGCTTGCAGCTTGAACAAAGAGTTTTTGTTTGTCACATTTATAAGCTCGTCATCACACTGTCCTCTCCTATACGCAACAACTGCCAGGGTGGGATCACGTTTCTCACAGTACTTGCCAACCACACGTGAATCATAGTATGGGTTAGTAGTCAGGAAGTGCTCTGGATTGTTGTTGCTCTCTATTATGATTTTACCAAGAGCATTGTGCACATGAACATCTTGGCTTCCTTCACTGACTAGATGCTCTAAGAACTGAGTAAGCAAACGCAGCCGATTCCTAAAACAGAAAATACAGATAATAAGGCATCTGCAAAACTGCAAACAGATTCTTGAAATTGACTGACTGAAACCAGTACCTCTTTTCACATTCCTCCACCAGTGGCTCAACTGGAAGCAGAGAACGAACAGAGAGAATCAATCCTTTGATGAAATCTTCAGGACATTCATCATCAAGAAGCTGCCCTACTACTAGTGGTGCATTCCCAGGGTTTACCTAAACACGGAGAATAGTATTTTCTGTTAATCAACTTAACAAACCACAAAAATGTAAAGCATGTCCTCTCGAATAAGAAACTCATCTAAAAGGAAGGATTACCTTCTGTACATATCCTTCGATATAGCGAAGCATGTTGCTTGTGTAAAGGTAGTGAGTGAGATCGGGCACAAAACCAAAACGATCACAAACGTTAATCAGTGGTCGTGCGTCGGGAAGCTTGGCTTCCATCAAGAAATTCTTTGTCTTTTCCGCATCATAGAAGTTGGACTCCCTAGTCACGCGTTCTACTTCTTTCAGTTGTCCAGTTTTTGCAGCTGATTCAATGTACTTAAAGTGGATATCAGGATCCTCACTGCAAAGTAAAACACGCTGCTGTGATAAATGTAATACAAGAAATCAATCATAGAGAGGACCAAACATATCTGTATCCCATAAAAGATACCTGGAGCTCAGATATGATCCAAGGAAAAAGTACAATCCTTCATAGGACTTGAACTGCTCGAAAAGCTTAATGCAAGCATCAACCCCCAACTGCTCACAGTACTCTTTCGCAGTCTGCAGTCACACAACAAACATCCAACAATGTATAAGCTTAACATAGTGTGTCTACTTTTTCTAATTCAAGTGTATTAGCTAAGAAACAGAATCCAATTTAGGGCAAACTATGAATACCTGAACAATTATCTGGAGGTTGCCTCTGAGGTTGACAAGTAAAAGGTCCTTCATGCACTCTAATGCCCATTCTTTAGAAAGAGTACCAAAGAACTCAACGAGAGCCTGCCACGGCAACACAGCAAACAACAGATAAGAACCAATCTATTTTTATTTATTTTTTTGATGTGACAACTAATGGGCTTGAAAGACAAGCACCTGTGGCTCTATTGCGTGAGTGTTCACAATAACACGTTTGATGTCGGGCAAATCAGTATAATGCTGCAAAATAGGGAGGAAAAAAATGCATTAGGTATGGGCTTCAGTTCAGAGGAAGAAAACACAAGCAAGCAGAATGAAGGACCTAAACCGTTTTACCTTCAGAGCTTGCAGGTACAGACCAGCCTTTTCACAAAGCTGAGCAATTCTAGAACGGTCATAATGACTGAACATACCATTGGCTAATATGGCATCAGCAACATTGGGGAAGGTAACAAGATTGATTTCCAAAACCTGCACATATATTCCATAAAGGCATAAAGGTAACTGCAACCGGGCAAAAATGAATGTACAGATTTCATTAACAGCTAACTGAACATAGCTGATACCTTGGTTTGCAAATAACCATGTTCTGGCAAATTTGGCTTTAAAACATCCAACAGAAACGCTGTTGCTTCACGTATCAAATTCCTCTGTAGAAAATTGAAGCAGATAAAAAACAAAAATGTTCAGACGAAAGTCATTTCACAGAAGAAACATAGTAACTTTGTCAGACCAAAAAGGACCGTTGCGAGGATGTGCAAATAAGATATATTTGGTTCTTCTCGCCCAAAGCAGAGCCCTCGTGAAAACATAATGGTTAAAAAGAATTCATGCAACAGTAAATGAAAATTTTCACACCTGAAGAAAAAGGTCAGTAATAGTGTTATAATCTAGTGGACATCCTCCCTCCATCTGGGACATCATCAGTGCAAAATTCACAGCACCCTGCACAGTATGATAGAAAAATATATAAATTATCTCTTCACCATTAATTGACTCGGGCAATGTTAAAATTGAGGTACCACTACCACAGAAAACAGCAAAATCGTCAACGCACCTGTGGATCTGTCCGGAGGATAGTTTGGAGGAGGAACAGGTAGTCCGGAGTATAACCAACCTACATCAACAGAAAGACAAGTTCATAATCTAGTGAACCAAGCAACATTCGTGTAAATTAAAGTTTTGACGCTCCAGCACAAGAAGTGACAACAAACAAATAAAAGCATTAGCAACAATATTCAGAAGGGTTCAACCAAAAATTTCTCTTACCTGCTTAGAGTACACAAGAATTTTGTCAAACTCCCGACGTTCAGCAAAAGCAGCAACAACTTTTGGAGTTGCTCTAGCTTTAATATATATCTTCAGAGCTAGGTCATTGTCAACAGTCTACAAAATAAAATATAGCTGATATATCAAGTGACGGTTACAATAATGCGGCATTAGAACATAGCAATAGCCATAAATATAAAGTCATAAAGAAGGTAGGTAAAAACCTTCACTAGATCTCCAAGTTCTTCACTGCACTCCAGTTTGTCTTCAGCCAGCCAATTTTCAAGTAGATTTTTCTTATTTTGGTTCACAACTAGGCGAGATAGCTCCAACGACTCAAATGCATTGAGCTTTCCTTTGGTTAACAGAGTCCCAAAATACTGTAGAAGAGGCGGTGTCTGCCCAGCTTGAACAGGAACACTCTGCAACCATAAATATAAGATTTCAGCTTCCAGGAATAAAAAATGCTTATATTGGCAAGAATTATCAGTTTCCCATGAGACATATTCTTTTGGACAAATAATTTGCAGTATATAGATTGACCTGAAACTCAAGACAATAAGACCATGCTAGAGCATAAGTGCAGTCACGTTCATCCACACAAAAAATAGAATTGGTTGGAAATAGAGGAAGTTTCACTTACCTTTCTACCATCATAAATTCACATTGCATGTACTAGGCAAAAACGAAAGAGGGAAAGAAATTGTGAACAACGCTCACTTCAGAAAGCGATATCGTATTAATGCCACTATTTAAATCAAAACTTTGTAAATTATGTTCCAAAAATATTGAAGTGATTTAACCAATGGAACATCATAGTGCACACAGATAGTTAAAACTAACATTTGAAGGGAACGTTACATTTCTGACCACTAAAGTGTGCACATATGTATACCTGAAATTTGGCAACAGTATCAGGAGTACGCAAAATGCCCTGTGGAGAATCAGCAGCAAGCTCTGCAGCTTCCTTGTACTTTGTTTGAGCAAACAGTTCTTGGAACCGTTGGACAACCTGAATGGCAAATCAATGGAAGAAAAGCATGTCGTTCAAACCACGAACAATCTAAATACTTATAATAACTCATCATAAGTGGCCAAATTTATTTCTCATCCACCCTACTAATAGCTTATGAGTGATGTTTCGTTACATCTAATGTCCACAAACATTTAAAAATAAATCGGACCAACCACCATACCAAATTCTCTGCACCAGGAAGATTTCCTCTTTTAGCAAGATTAACTGCAAGCTCCAAATTGTTCAACTGTACCAAGCAAGCAAAAATTAATTAAGTTACAGATAAAACTTATTTAAGCATTTCAACCCAAGGATAAACAAAAAAATTCTCATCCGCATACCTGGCTACTAACAAAGGGTATTATCGTAGCTTCATTCACATTGGCAAGAAGAACCTGTCCACGTCTATTAACAGCGTAGAAACCTCCCGACGATGAGGCCTCAGATGTCAAAAATATTGGATCTGGACTAATTCGATTACGGTAAATAGCACTGGCAGTCTCAAGGTCATACACAAACAGTAGACCAAGCTTGGTGACGACATATATCAAACCATACTTTTGGGATATCTGCCAAATAAAAAATAAATATAACATAATAAAAATATTAAACAAATAGTATAGTAAACATGAATCATATAGTTCCTCACTCAAGATATAGATTATGAACATGATTTATATTACCTGCATTGACACTGGAAAGTCGTCATTAAAATCTGGAGGAAAGAATAGGTCAGCTTGTTTCTTTGTAAATCCTGGCTTTCCTGTCAGAATAATACAATGAAAACGGAAAACAAGTATTAGATGAAATAGATGCCTGAGACTGACATGCTCAAAATTCGCAGGAGGAAGAGAGTTGAGTTAAGAAAAAGAGAAGGTCGCGAACCTGGCTGGGCACCAAGCTCGATTATGTGCAGCTTAGAAATAACTTGACCAGCATTCATAGACTTTGTGGCAAACACAATAAGAGTAGAGGGGTTCTCGTTTCCAGGTACCTAAGCATCACAAAATATATGCTTATACTCCTATATGAAAAACAGAAAACAACAACAACAAATAAAATACTGGAAGTGACGGCAGGTTATCATACTTTATATGTGGCAAATGAAGCAGCATGAGCTTCGAGAGCTTGACTACGCTGCTGATCCACTGAAAATAGTTGCATACTCCCTTTAACAAGTTGAGGCCTCTGAGAACATGAGAAAAGTAGGTAAACATAAATAAGCATGCTGCCAAAGAATGAGCAAAGCATGTAGTAACTTGAAAATTTGAGAGGAAGCTTAGGTCCAAAATATTCCGATATGAACAAGTGTAAAAAGTACCTCAGCTGACCCAGGTGCAATACCAATCAGAACCAACCACTTTTCAGCTGAATCGCATCGATAGTTAATAATTTGATTGTTGGCCAAGTTACCAGTCCTTTCAAACATTTTTGCAGGTGCTGAATCGCCTATATTTCAAAAATGTCACAAATATGTTACATGAAACCGAAAGATAAATCGTCAAGATCAAAATTCGGGATGACAACACAGATAGGGAGACTCAAATAAGAAAGCTCCAACATACCTTCAATTGACCAATGATAAACTGATGTCTGTGTAACAAGCCCAAGCAATTTTGGAGTGATCCACTTCCAAAAGACTACCTACACAGGTCAAACATGGTTCCTCAATGAACAAGCCATAAGACAAGGAATGCTATAGAATGAACACCAGTACAGCACAGTAGAATATTGAGTCACGTTTTGTCTTTTTTATGGTCATATATAGTTTACCTGTTCGGGCATTTGGTGCGATTTAACCTTCGTCTTTGACTCAATATTGAATATCTGCAAGTGATCCTGGGTAGTACCAGCTAGTTGAGCTTCACACACGAACAATACAATCGTAAGAGCTTGCTTGTACAACACATTATATAATTTCAAACAAAGAAAACATAATATCCAGCCAAGAAATGCACGCCAGCATGCCATCAAAACTTAAAAAGAAATTGCATGATTTGTGGAAGGTTATTCAAAGATTATGTCTGGCATTCAATTAGTGTTACATCATGATAGCATAGAATTAACTTATCATACTTGCTTCATTTAAATTCGTCGGAACCCGCCACATTACGATAACTATCCAAGAGCTGATACTTTAATACACACAAATTACACTTTCTTTCCCTACAAAACTCACTGAATGAGCTAGAAGATGGAACAATTATCCAAAAATTGTTATAATTGAACCCTAAGTCATATCATAAACACAATAGTACCCATAGGATAAGATCCTAAAGGGAAATAACATCACTATCAGATCTAAGAAGGTACTCAACGTAGCACTACAAAACTGAGTAAAAATAATCATCACAGACAACGGCATTTACATACACAACACACACATCCAGTGTCGTGCTTGCAAATTAAAGTATTAAACTAACATGCGTAAGCTACCTCTGCAAACAGCGTCCATGCACCATAAAAGTGCATTACTAAGCATAATCAACATAAAAACTCGGTACTCACATCCTACTTCCTATCAAATAAGGAGTTAGCTAAAATGCAAAGAGCTCTCTTCTCCGAAGTCCAACCATAGAGGTTTGGGTTCAATTCTTATTCACGACATAGTGAGTTCATTTGATCAACACTAACAAACTGATAACATATCAACCAACTTGAAAACAGTCACAGGAATCTACCTTTCAAAGCGAGAATTCTCGTGTTAGGGTTCATGAGAGCAGAATCAGCAGTAATAGGCCGTCGTAAAGGCTGCATCGGCATGTTCATATCAACAATGACAACACTATTCTGTGGCGACGTCTCTCGCACACATATATACTTCTCCGATTCCATCGTCACATTGTTAAACGTTATGAATTGGGGATTAATTCCGATGCTCGGCAGCTGTACCACACCAAATCACACGCACACTCACAGAACAAATCAAAATCATATAATCATTTCTCAAATCTAGTTCAATAACCTAAACTCAAACGAATCAAATTCATCGCAATATATTTCCAGATCTAGCTAATTCCGAACAGCATACAGTATAATTTGACCTAGAAATCAGTACTTAATCACTGAATTACCGAAATCGATCAAATCAAACTGAAAAAACGCAAAGATCGAGGTCGCGAGAAAAAGAATACGAACCGTGAGAACTTCCTTCATAACGATGGGTGCAGTTGCGGCCGCCATGGTTCCGACTTCCGATACAAAGACGACGAACAACTCACCGAAGAAGAAAACCCTAGACGATGCGTTTAATCAATTGAATCGATGAAATCGATCAACACAAGCAAAATTACAGAGAGAAAAACCAAAGTGAAAGTGTTCGATTGATTACTGTGTAGATTAATGGAGGAGATAAGAGATTGAAAAAATGGAGATCAATCAAATCTAAACTAAGACATTTCTGAGAGAAAGCGAGAGAAATGAATAACGAAAGGGGAAATGAGTGTTATCAACCATGTAGGTTGTCAGGTTAAATGTGGTCAGGAACGGTGGTACTCATGGTTCGCACCTAGACGGGTTTAATCGGGGCTCATGTTGGTCCGTTATCCCTAGACCATAGTGTCACGGCTTAGGCACGGGTAGTCGACCCGGTCACCCCCTCGGCCGAAGAACGGTCCTAGGCACGGGTCATGTTATCCTGAGTTTGACCTGATTTTCCATTTTTATGGTCTATGTGGTACTCGTGTTTTTTTGTATTTCGATGGTGCGTCCTTTTTTTTGTCAAAATATCTTTGACTTATGATAATACTTAGTCACGAATTCCGAAAACGGTTTTTTGTTGTTTCAAATCGAAGATATTATTTAAGCGGTCAATTAGGCAAAAAAAATCATCACTTTTGGAACATGCAACAAATAATTATCGTCGGTCAAAATGTATTCGGTTAATTAAAAACACTTGACCGCTCATAACTTGAACCACGAGTTTTGAAAATGTCGATTTTACATCTCAAATCAAAGATGTCGTAGAGACAATGAATTTGGGGTAAAATCGTTTTATTTTCGAAACTCGTACCAATGTGTTATCGTAATTTGAAATTACTTTGACTAACAAGAGGGGTACATGTCGTACGGCGTACACCATAAGAAACGAAAAAAACAGGGGAACACGTAGAATTATTATTTTTTCTATTTTTTTTAAAAGTTTTTCATATTTACGTTTTGTGTTCCGGACTTTCCGTGGACTCTATGTTTTTTGAAAATTAAATTATTTGTATTTTGCGCTATGATTTGTAATATTTGTTCACGCGATGGATTCGGTGGTTGTTTCGCCAGGCTCATTGTAACTATCAACCCCGCCTTGTTTTTTGTTGCTTGCATTCATCCGATCATTGTAGCACACACATACTTGGAAGATTAGGCTCGGCTCCCTCTTGTTCGCCATGGCAAGCGACGGTGGCAGTTTTGTGGCTATGGTTCACGGTTTACGCCAGGAATATTAATAGACCGACATGTGTGCACTCAGGACCAAGGCTGGTTGGGGAGAGTACGTTGAGGAGGCCTGTTGTGGGGGTCTATTAAAATCAATGTGATATAGTGGTTATATTACGATTGGGGAAGGAATTGGGCTCGAGGTCGTGCGCAGGAACAACGTGAAGTCGTACTCCTTGGATATAGGTAGGTGAGGGCGAGGTGGCCACCGGAGATTGTGGAAGTGAAATCAATGGTGTGGCCGTGTGAGGATTGAAGAAGCTCGAGAAGGGGTTATGTCGTTTTGATGATGTTACACTCGAAAGTTATTCTTATGATGGTTAAAACGGTTCAGAAATGAAGAAAGGTGAAAAACCTCGTTCAGCCTTTGCATTGATGAGATCGATAGTATACATACCCATAACTCCATAAGGCTCTAATATCGACCGTAATCGATTTTGGACTTAGCCTATGTCCACTGATATAAGCCGTATAGTATCGACCGTAATCTACTTTGGACCTAGCCTATGTCCACTGATATACTCTTTATATTCCTTATTAACTCCGTAGATAAGAAGTGCAAGTAACCTCAACCAAATTATTACCATTGTTTGTACGATAAATTTATCGTGAAACCATCTCATACAAGAATACTCCTATGTATTAAAAATAAGGTATTAGGGCATCAATATTGTACCAGCTAAAGTGGGCCAAACCCGGAGGGAGAAGGAGTAGGCACGAGCCCAACATAAACTTGGGATGTGAAACAATCGCAACAAGAGAGATTTAGAGAGAAAAAATGAGATTCAATTTGCAGATGAAGGCTAAATGACATTGAAATCATCGCTTTTGATATGGAAAGACACGTTGCTTTATACAAGGAGTTCTATATGAATTTCGAGGTTTATTTTTTTATTTACTATTATTATGGTGTATATGACTTGTATTATGTTGCGGTCATTTTAACGGGAATTATAATTGACGATTTTTTGTTTTTGTTGAAATATTGCATTTGTGTGCGAGCGCTGCGGTACCCAGATTGAAAATTTGTTTCTTCTTCCTTTCATTCCTTTGTCTTTGCAGTTACCGCTAATTTTTTTAAATCACTGAACATTTAAATAAAATCTTGTTTGATATTCATGATTATAGAAATAAATAATTCAAGTAAAAAAATTATATTTCTAAATTATACTCCGTATCATATAAATAATAAATAAACGACCTAATGACGTTGCACTACGTGAAATATTTGTCACAATTAAATTTTAAATACAAATTGTGACAATTCTTTTACATATTTTTTTTGATAAATTGTTCATTACGAAATAAATGGGGAGTGATGTGTATGTGTAGGTAGATTGAAATAACTAACTTCAAAGTAAATAACTAACTTCAAAGTAAATAATTTTTTACGAAATAAAAATTTCAGCAAAGTAAATAACTAAATTCAAAGTAAATAACTTACCTACTTGTGATGTGTATGTGTAGGTCGATTGAAAGGTATTGAAGGGGGTGAGTCTCGAGGAAATGGGGAGAAAGGTTTCGGCAGTCCTTCGCCATTGCTCACCCTGTAGCTGAGGTTGATCTGATTAAGTTTGATGCTTAAGGCAGAAGAGAGAAAGCAACTTCAAACTATTTCTTTTGTGTGTTTGAATTTGATTGACTTTGATGTTTGAATTACGTATGAGACATGATTGACTTGCCCCATGTTCTAAAACGGTTGGATTGTGAAAGTGTGATTGGATTCGACTGTTGTTCGTCGAACCAGACCCATATCAGGACCATCTTATTCTATAGGATCAAAACGAATTGGATGAGAGGGGTATATATTTGTTACCATAAAAGATTGTGAAATATATTAGAAAATAATAATAATATTATTATTATTATTATAAATAATTACAAAATTAGTAGGATTATATTTCCAAAAGTATCAGGGTGGTATAGGTTTGAAACTCCATTCCTGATACCCTGTGTTTGGTTCATTTCTAGTATGAATAATTTTCGAGATAAAAATGTTTGTAATCTAAAGAAATAAAATATTTTTAATTAAAAAATCTATTATTATTGTGATAGAATATTATTTTACATATTTTTGTTTGATTGTACAATAATGTTTTTTTAATGTTTGTCATCTTAGGAAAAAATGGTTTAACCAAAAATCAATATTCCATATTATTTTTGAGTAGAATTATTTTATGCACACATTTTCATCATTGAAAAAAATAATTGTTAGTTTGAATAACAATAAAAACGCACAAAAAAAATCCAATAAATATCTTCTCGAAACAAAAAAGAACTTTTGTTAATTTGATACCAGGGCATCAACTCTCATGCTCAAGGGTGGGGTGGTATGAGAAACCATACCTCATGGGTTTGAGGTATGGGTATGAAAACAAAAAAAGACACAAACAATCAGAAGGTACGAGGTTTGGTCATTCCAAACCCATACCTCATACCCATACAAGGTGAACCAAAAAGCCCCTTAGAGGTTGAGGTTTGATTCTCTGCGACGTAGTGCGCTCTTTTATTGATCACAATGGAAAAGCGGGATGAAAAAGAAGTCGAAGAAGAGGGGATTATTCAAGTTGAAGATATCGTCCTAAACATACTTTACACATCCCCTTACAAAACCCAACTACGATTTTCCTCTGTTTCGAAATCATGGATTGACATGATCACGAACCCGACTCGACCTGAGAGTTGTCATTCCGTCCTGGTCAAATTCTACAATCGCTACTACACCTCCCCGGATACCGTACTTGGCTTCTTATACCCTGACCTAATAACCTACCGTCTCAATTGGGCCCCGCTTTCGACTCCCGGACCAAAAAACGATCCTCCACCACCAAGTTTCCCTAAATAAATGTTATCCCTACTCAATCAACGACCTATCATGTTGAAGGCCGTCTCCAACGGCTGTCTCCTCTGCCAACGCTACCAACAACCCGACTCTACTGACACCAAACTCGGCCTCCCGACCCTACATTATTACTCGGTACTTACCCACCAAAATTTTATATATTTCCGTATCTAGTTTGTTCTTGTTATTTTTGTTAACTAACCATCTTAACCAAAAACTTGTTATTTTTGTTAACTAACCATCTTAACCAAAAACTTAAGGCGATGGTTGAGACCCGTTTATATTCTATTAGTTTGAGATATTGGGGGTTGCCAGGTTCGAACTCATGACCTCTGATACCATGTTAACGAACATCTCAACCAAAACCACAACCAAAAGGTGATGGTTGAGGTCCATTTATATTCTATTAATTTTATTATTGTAGGTATGAAAATTTTATGTTTTACAGGTACTAAGCCCGTTGACTCGACTTGCCCCCGGTCACAGTTGGACTGTGAAAGTGTAGTTGGGTTCGACTGTTCACCCTCCTCGTCCAAGCAGAACCATAACGATATCATCCACTTCACCGTCATCATCATCGACAATGGGAGTGGCCGTTATCGCCCTATCTTGGAGGTCAAACTCTTCGCTACAAATCAAAATCAAACTCAAAATGGATGGTCCGAATTTATTCTAAATATGGTATGGCCTGTGGAAAATTTGTTCCCTGTACCGTACCAAGGACGGTCTTTTTCTATAGAATCTTTTTCGGGGGTTGCATTAAAAGGAATAACAGGAAACCCGGTATTCTTTTGGTTATGCCACGACAACAATTACGTGCTTACGTGCTTACGTGGGATCAAAAGAAACCGGGTTTCAAATGTATAGACTTGCCTCAGGGCCGCCACTGCTTCATCGACGAGGGAGGATACAATTATAATTACAGGGCACTACTAGCATTCGAACCACAACTCCTTTACTACGGGATCCAATGTCAAAAAATGAAGACGATTCAAGTCTTTGTTCATGCTTATACACCCTCGGACAAGATTTATGCTTGGGATCCTTGGGAATTCTGTTACGAGGTAAATGATACCATAAGGAGTCGTTTGGTTGCCCTCTTAAATAATCATGGGCCATGAATTGATAAATTGGGATGCTCTCTGGTTGTTCATTTCATGGGAATTGCCGAGGAAGTTATTCACCAAGTCATTTCCCACCTGACAACCAAACAATATTTTTGTAATTCCCATAAAATACCCGTGAACTTAAGTTACCAGTAACTTTATATTCTCATGGTGAACCAAACGAGCCCTAAATATATGTATTTTTGTAACAGAATTACAACGATTCAATAATACTGCTACTAATCGTAGTCTTTATTTAACAGGTATGCTTACGAGATGTCGAGGATGAAACTTGGTTGTTCTGGGTCATCATCAAACGACTACCAATTTCTTTACAAAGGGTTTTATCCTAAAAATCCATATGTTTTATTTCTAATCTTCCAACAGAAACTTGTTTCCTACGATGTCAAATCTCGAGAGTTGGTTGTTCATCATGATGATGATACACAAGGTGTGTCCGTCTCGGCCGATGCGACTGAGGAAATGAATCGACATTGGATCCCGTGTCTGCGCTTGGCCCCGTACTCTTCCTTGCATTCCCAATGATTATTGCTCGTATTAGCTTATTATTTTGACCTCTGTGAGACCGTCTCATTTAAGAATTAGTTAAAACCCGAGTGAATATTATGTAAACCTTTCAAAAATTTGTTGACGAATATATGCTCGTCACACGAAAGAATTTGTCATTCAACTTATTAGGATCCTATATATACACTAGGAGGCCAGATACGGTCCGGTCCATTCCACACTTTAAAAAATCAAATCTAGAGTATTTTTCCGGTCTGGTATGAGTTTCATTGTTAACCGGTCCGGTCCGCGGTTATGGATATTTTGGGTTGTCGGTCCGTGTGTCAATCCGGTCCAGTTTGGACTTGTGAATAGCCCTTGTGCGTTAATAACGTGTGTATGTGTTACATGTGTCATACGTAATTTCTCCTTTAATTGAGCGAACATATTAAGTGTATGTATGAAGCAATTAGCAAACAACATAATGAGATGGGTTTGTACGAAATTCAAACTAGTACTCTTTTCGTGTCGGTGATTATTTGTCTGTCACATTATTTCATTTCCAGATAATTTTCTCTACGATTTTTTATATTCACAAATTCGATCTCCTACTATATATCGGATTGAGGATGGTAATACTGTAATTTCAAATTAGAGTAGTAATTAATTAACTACTCGTAGTTTCTACTATGTAATTAAGAGGTCTCGTAGTATAACTATTGTGACGCGGGTCTGATCTATTTTTTTATATTCGTATCTCACTGCATATACATATATATATGTTTTACTAATTTCGGAAATAATTAATTTATAACTACGTCTCCCTTAACTTTATGAAACGATCACACAATATAATTACAGTATTCAAGACTCAAGAGTCAAGACTATATATGTTGGACGGCAGATGCATGGGGTATAGACGTATAGTAGTGTAGAAAGAAGGGAGTGTAGATATGTAATGCTGCGATGCTTTAATTATTGCTTAGGCAATGGAATTAGACGTTAATGAAAAGGATATATAACCAATAACCTCGTAAACATCGTGTCATAAGATTAAAATAGACCAAATAATATATTGACAAATATTTCGTTAGATCCTATATACACTTTCTATTTTTCGTCTGCTCTGACTCTTGATTTGTTATATACTCATAAATTTAAGACGGACATTCTTATGACAACAGATATCTCTGTTATAAGATTAATATGGTTAGACGGGTCAGATAACATATTACATGTCTAGATCAAGACGACAAATGTTTCGCTAGTTCTTAGCTTAATTACCCGTTCTACTTTTTTATGATTCTTGACTCGTTATAAATTTAAGACGGATTTGTATCAATATACGTGACATTAGCTTGCCTCCGGCCATGCATGAGCATGCATGACGTTATTCTATTTTAAGTTTTTAACGTGTCTTTAATTTGTACGTACGGTCAACTTACGTGTCTTCTTTGCTTTCAGAATTCACTTAATTAAAGACTACTCCCTCCGACTTTTTATTATTTTCCCTATTTTCTTATTAGACTGAAACACTCTTTCTTCCCTATTTTCATTTTTGGTCATCAACATGTGGTCTAGAATCACCCTTGCATTTCTCTTTCTTCCTTCTTTTATTTTGAACCACACATTCCTACCCCTTTATTTTCTTCCCTAAAATCAAAGGGGAAGATAATAAAAAATCGGAGGGAGTATTTATTTAAGAGTACTACGTTGGATCATCAACTTTTTGTTATTAGGTCAAAAATCAAAGCCAAATTGTACGAATGGAAGAAATAAAATGAAAAATAATAGATTGGAATAAAGTTCAAACTGCACGTATTGTTAATACCGTCTCAGATAAAAATATTATTATAAAATACTCGTATACTATTGTAATAATTAACTAAACAGTAAAAAAAATACTAACTGATAGTATGTGATATAGATATCTCATAATAAAATTTGGTTGATTCTATATAATAATATAGACGGTTTTATGCATCTTATCTTTTCGAATAAGTTAGACGTTGCATGATATATAAATACATCCACCTCGAAAAAGTTAAATATATACTCGTATATATGAATGCTCTAATGTTTAATCCATACAAATATTATTTCTCTCTTAATTTGAGTGTTTTATATGAATTGATTTCATTATTATTATTACTTGCTCTTGTATAAACGAATATATTCGAAATATTTCTTTAGTATGAGTGACAGATAGATATTTCATCAACGTTATTAGAAACTGTCTTGGTTTAATTTGTAGGGTTTTGGGCATGATTAGATGAATGAACCAATTTTGACCACGTTCACAAATCCATTTAGTGTGTGGACCGACTTTTCTCATTAATATTAATTAATAATATATTGTTAATTATTATTAAAAGGGAAAATGTGTTTCCATTTTCCAGCAATGAAATCGAGAGTTGTGAAGGATATTGGGACAAAACAATACAATGAAATCCACCACTTTGACGTACTGTACCATCCAAGTGGTATGTATAGTTAGTCACTAACTCACTATTGGCCACATGAACCTCCCCAAATATCTAGGGCATGCTCAAAATTGCTTTATTATACTTGTAACGAGTCAAATAATACATACTCGTATTTATTTTGATAGATAAATACAGTATAAAGATTTTGTAATTCCTTAGATTTATCTTATTTAGTTATATGGTACTCTGTATTTTATTATTAAATCTGTCAGTAATTTATATGAAATACAAAATGGATATATATCTATCAGACTGTCACAAAGAAGATCGACTTTTGTCAACTTGATTTAGCAAAACCTTTATTTCCGTCCAAGTACCAAGTACAAAATGTACTACTCCCTCCGGACACTATTTTTTTGCCCCACTTCATTAAAATACTTCTCACATATATTGAGCTAGTGGGGCGAAAAATAGTGTCCGGAGGGAGTACTATTCTTGTGTATATGTTGGTAAATTTGGTATCGATCAATGTTATACCATAATAATGTTATTCCATGTGATATATCGTAAAATTTTTAAATAATTTGTATAAAAGACTTATTTGTTGTACGTTTCACGTGATTAGAGCAACAATAGTATTGTGTCATCACGTCATCAGAGTAACGCAATTACGCTGTTATTGGCAAGTGATGCATGTATATTACTGTACATGATTTATCATGAAGTTTTAATTTGTATGGAAATGGATCGTTTCCATTACATTGTCTCTTCGATTCTTCTACATCATCAAAATAATTAATTGTGGACGTTAAAAAATAAAATATCAACATTTTTAGCCGGAGATAATGGAAGGTAATAAAGATAAGAGGTTGATGATTTTTTTTTGAATTGAATTTAAGGATAGTTATCCCATTTATCTCGTTTATTTTTTTTAAAAATATAAATAAATTAATTAAAATACTCCTAATAATTACGAGTATATAAATAAAAATAAATGAATAAAACCGTGAAAAATAATAATCTCTCCTCCCCCCAATATTATCATCTCTATATTTATTTATATGATCTATCGAATTATTGCGTACAATTTCTTGTAAGGTAAGATCAGATTCGTTCATTTCAAAATTATATCCATTCGTTCGTATAATCATATGATTCATATCCAATCATTTTATCTTCCTTTTCGACATTATTATTTATTATCGATATTCCTTATCATATACGGAGTATTCTGCATAAGAAAAAATATAATCATATTAAATTTGATTTTAATTTGTATTTACGAATACAATAAGAAAATCTAAGTCTTTGTAATTTTCCATACTACTATATGATGATTTGATATTTATGTCATGGTAACGTAGAAATTTCAAAGTCTTGAAACACTTGCCTTTTCCATCATGATAAAAGATTTCACCAAATAATAATAAGAAACACAAAAAAAATTGTCAAAATCTCATTTTTATCATTACAACTTGTATGTAATTCAAAGTAGGTTTCACACGTAAATGCATAGACTACTTTTTCCAAAGTGGAAATTCAAATTGACATGCATTTATATATATGCTAGTTGGAAAGCCCGTGCGATGCACGGGCCTATTTTTAATGAAAATGATAATAATATCAGGTTAGAAGATTGCATAAATTTGTAAAATTATTGGTTGACAAACTTTTATTTATATAATATAATTTCATCGTATTATTAAATTTTCTTGATGTGGTATAATTTACTTTAATTTATAGCTTTAAGAGTTGCTATAAGACTCAAAAGATTTTTCTAATTCAGCTCATCATAATTAAAAGATTTTTCTAAGTTAGCTCATCATAATTTTTCGATGTGATAATTCTACTTATATTTATGATTTTAAGAACTATTTTTAGGACTCAAAAAGTCAAAAGATATTTGATTAATACTTACAGACGATGATTACTTTTATTTATATAATAGAATTTCATCACCTTCATGCAATTTTTCGATGTGGGATAATTTTAATTCAATCTATAGCCTTTAGTCTTATTATAAGACTCAAAAGATTTTTTTATTAATATCTAAAAACGAATAATTTTTATTATTGATGATGGAGAATTTTACACACGTTTATAGTCTTAAGAGTTTGTTTAAGACTCAAAAAATAAATTTTTAAAGTTTATTATAGCCTAAGAGTTTTTCTAAAATTCAAAAGAGGTTTGGTTTATATCTATGAAATTCATGACTTTGTAAAAAAAAAATTGATGTGAGAAATTTTACTCAAGTTTATAGTCTTAATTAAAAGTTTTTTTAAGACTCGAAAGTGTGAAATATATTTACTTAATTAAGTTTATGGTCTTAATATTTTTTTTAAGATCCAAGAGATTTTGTTTTTCATGTAAGTTATTAAGGACAAACAATTACTCTTATTTATATAATATAATTCGATCACCTTATTACGGAATATACTTTTGGACAAATGATTATCTAAAATGAATGATTTCTCTTATTTATGATATCTTATCGTAATTTTTCGATGTGTGATAATTCCACTTAAATTTATAGTTTTACGAACTCTTTTTAGGACTCAAAAGATTTCTGCTTGATATCGTCATAGTTTTAAGAACTCTTTTTAGGACTCAAAAAATTTCTATTTGATATCTAAAGACGATGGTTACTTTATTTATGTAATAAAATTTCATCATTTTTTTGTAATATTTCGATGTGGGACAATTTTTACTTCAATTTGTACCCTTAAGAGGAATATTATAAAATTCAAAAGATTTTTGATTAATATCTAAAACCGAATAATTTCTCTTGATGTAGAATTTCATCACCTTATCATAATTCTTCGATGTGCGATAATTTTATTTAAGTTTTTAGTCTTAAAAAGTTCTTTTAGGACTCAAAAGATTTCTCGTTAATATCTAAAGATGAATAATTGCTTTTACTCCGTATTTATATAATAGAATTCTATCACCTTATTATAATTTCTCGATGTGGTGTAATTTTACTTTAATTTGTAGTTGCTTTTTATAAGACAATTTTTTTTGTTAATATCTAAAAATGAATGATGTCTCTTATTTGTGATATAGAATTTCATCACCTCATCATAGTTTTTCGATATGTGATAATTCTACTTAGGTTTATAGTCTTAAAAACTCTTTTTAGAACTCATTTTTGGTTAATATCTAAACACAAATGATTTCTCCTTTCCATCAACTTATGGTTCTAAGAATATTTTTAAGACTCAAATTTTTTTAGCTGATATCAAAGGACAAATGATTATTATTTATAATATATAGAATTTAATCAGTTCATCATAATTTTTCGATGTGAGACAACGTTAGGATAATTATAATAATAAACGAGTTTTTTTTTATATCTAACGACTTAAGAATAAGCTATTACTCGTATTTATATAATAAAATTCGATCACCTTATTATAATTTTTTTATGTAAGATAATCTTACCTAAGTTTATAATCTCAAATGTAAGTCTAATTTTTTTATATCAAATTCCATCAGCTCATAATTTTTTGATATAGAATGAATAATTTTGATTTAAATTTAGATAGTCTTAAGAACTCTGGTACTTCGTCATTACTTGAGTTTATAGTCTTAAGAGGTTTTAACACTTAATTGAGTTTTTGAAGATATCTAATATTGATTAGTCATACTTAAGGACGAAAAATTACACTTATTTACAATATAGAATTCATCACTTCATCATAATTTGGAGGAATGATTATTTTATAATATAGATAGAGTTTCATTACCTTGTTACTTCAGCTTGTACTCTTATTAAGATATTTTCTAAGACTCAATTTTTTTTTTATTGATATTCAATAACGAATGATTAGTCTTATTTATAATAATATAGAATTCTATTATCATAATTTTGTTGATGTGGGATTACTCTTATTTATAATATAGAATAATCATTTTTTTAAGACTCAAAAGTTTTTATTTCGATATTCAAAATCAATAATTCATCTTATTTATATTATAGAATTTCATAATCCCATCATAATTTTTCAATGTGGGATCTTAAGGTTATAATCTTAAGACTTCTTTATGACTTAAATTGGTGGAAATCTAAGGACGGGTGATTACTACGTATTATTTATAATATATAGAATTTTATCACCTTATTATCATTTGTCGATGTGAGATAATTTTAATATCTTTATATGTAATAAATTCATCACTTTTTCGAGCAAATAATATGAAACAAATAATATGAAATTTATACTCTATTGAAAGCAATGTGTGATTACTATTATTTATAATATAGAATTTCATCACCTTATTATAATTTGTCGATGTGGGATAACTTTAATATCTTTATATGTAGTAAATTCATCACTTTTTCGAGAAAATAATATGAAACAAATAATATGAAATTTATACTCTAATGAAAGCATTTTCTACCACGAATCTAATTAATTCATTTCTATGATTTTATTTACGATAACTTTTTGTTAAACGAAATTTAAAGTTTTTTAGATGAAAAATTATAAAACATCACATTAATGTAATAGATTAAATGTATTATTGTAATAATTAAAAGATTCTCTATTTGATTTATTATTATTATTAATGATAATTACCTAAATTGAGCTTTTTTTCAACGGACCAATCATATCGCTCGAAAACTTCCTCCTTTATATATATATATTGATTCCTCTCTACAAAATCTAGTAATTTGGCCTCCCATGCATGCATGCAATCAATTTTAATCAACAATTTTTCTTATGAAATCAATAGGAAGATTTTTTTTATCATGACCGTACCGTCTGATTGATACGTCCCGTTTGATCCGAATTTTTAGTGGACTTGGATACAACATTTTCAAAAATATACTCTACAAAGGTCTGGCCCGCGAACCCATCCCAAACCCGCTAATACACTTGTCCGTGAATCAAAATTTCACACTTAACCATACCCATACGATTACAATCACTTGCAGTAATATAAACAAAGACCAACCACCTACATAAAGTCATAAACAACTCCAAAGCATCTTCTTTCTTCAATCTCATATAATAACATTATTTTTTCTTACTCAAACAAAAAAACATCCACATGAGTACATGACTACATGAGTATAAGTATCTATACAAGACAAGAATCTTTCATAGTTGAAGAAGTACCAAGAAAATAGAGAGAGAGGTTACTCTTACTCTCTTACTACCTCCCTAAACAAACATCACAAAATCTATGTGGTAGAGAGTTCCCCTTATATTATCTCCTCACAATAATCCCAACTTTCTATCCCTAATTCCCATTCATTCACTCATTCATTCATTCATTCACACAATCAACACCTCATTTTCTATTTCAATTGCTATTATTCCATTCATTCAAAACCCTAATTTTATTTTTCATAAAATTTTGAGAAACTGATTGCAACCCAGATATATTCACCATCAATGGCAACATGGGTACTTTCCCAATGTGGGATTAAACCTCTTAATAAAATTTACCCAAAACCCAGATCAAGATACTCTTCAAACCCAATTAAAATCAATTCCCCTGTTTTTTCATCAGATCTAAAACACCCTTCTTTACACATTTCATGTTGTTCCAATACTTCTAGGGATAGGAATTGGGAGGTTAAAGTTAGCACTACCACTGCTGCACCACCAGCAGCTGAGGGTAATTTGGGAACAAATAATAATTTCAATAAGGTGGAGTTTGATTTTGGGGCAGCACCACCCTTTAAATTGGGGGACATTAAGAATGCTATACCTAAACATTGTTGGGTTAAGGACCCTTGGAGATCTATGAGTTATGTTGTTAGGGATGTTGCTATTGTTTTAGGGTTAGCTGTTGCTGCTGCTTCTCTGAATAGTTGGCTTGTTTGGCCACTTTATTGGTTTGCTCAGGGTACCATGTTTTGGGCTCTCTTTGTTCTTGGTCATGACTGGTGAGCTTCCCCCAATTTTTTTTAAACAACTCGACGATTTCAGATAATGATTATAATAATTCATGCAATTCTTTGTTTATTTTAGTAATTTTTCAAGTGGGTTAATTGTTATGTGAGTTTTAAACTTTTTGTTGTGAGTATTGCATGGTAGGACTATTATGCTAGTTTTAGCTAGTTTCGTGGACGTTGTTTGATATGTGGGTTTAGAACCCGTCATTGTCGAGAGACGAGCTAGTTTAATCGTTAAAGTTCCTAACATGGATTATTATGGTGACTTTAAAACGCGTAATTCTCAAAATGAGAGCTAGTTTAGTCGACAAAGTTATTTAATTGAGGGTGTGGTGTTAATTATGTGGGTTCAAAACCCGTCATTTTCAAAAGAAAAACCAACTCTTGGCTCCTCCAATTTTGCCTAAAGATAAATAAACATCTACCACTAATTAGGGATAACAAGGGGTCGGATGTACGTAACCTTACTGAAATTCTGGAATTTGAGACGGTTAGGTTTGAGTTTGGAGCTGAAAAGAGAACTACAAGCATCAATCTATGAAAGAAGGGACTCATTTTGTGATTTTGATTAGTTTCATGCTATGTTTGCGCATCAAAGTGTCGGACTCATCTATTTTTATGTCCGACTCATCAAAGCATCCCGATTTCTAGCTAAGAGCATATGATCACTGATTTATCGAATTTCGGAACACTAGTAAGAGATACACTTGACTATCGATTCTTTGCTTGTGGATTATGTTAGATGATGTTCTTGTTTGATAATACTCATATCATGTTTGAAATTGTGTAATTTGCAGTGGTCATGGAAGCTTTTCGAGTAATCCGAACCTGAATAGCGTAGTTGGCCACATTCTTCACTCTTCCATACTCGTTCCTTACCATGGATGGTAAGTCCCCTGAAGAAAGTTTAAACCTTTGTTCCCGTAATGGTGTTGGTTAACGGTTTCTGAACTTTGTCAGACTAGTTTGAACTAAAAGTTTGAATCTCTGATGATGTAGGAGGATTAGTCACCGGACGCACCATCAAAACCATGGACACGTTGAGAATGATGAATCATGGCACCCGGTAAGTCGATACACAACATTTAGTAACTTGAACCCTGTTTCGTTCTTTTCTTGAAGTAGGCTCAGCTCAAAATGAAGTTTACCGACTAAGCTAGTTGGAGGGATTATAACTTAGTTGTTTTTTCTTGATTGCTTATAGTTACCCGAAAGAATATTCAAGAGTTTGGATAGCATGACAAAGAAGTTGAGGTTCTCTGTTCCGTTTCCCTTACTTGCGTACCCGATTTATTTGGTAAGTCATGGAATCGCTCTTCATAGTCTCCTTCAATCCTATGTACTCCGTAATTCAATCTATGTATTGTTATTGTATGCCGTTTCTTAAAACGTGATAAAAAAATTGCTGCAGTTTAATCGAAGTCCTGGAAAGAAAGGATCACATTTTAATCCTGATAGTGAACTCTTCAATTCGAATGAACGGAAAGATATCATAACATCCACGGCTTGTTGGTCTGCCATGGTTGCATTGCTTGCCGGATTGTCCTTTGTAATGGGTCCTATTCAATTGCTCAAACTTTACGGTGTTCCTTACGTGGTAGGTTTCGATCTCTCTCTCTTCACAATTCCTCTCGTAAAAGTCGTAATCCTTCAAATAATAATATAAAAGTCATTCAATGGTTTGATTGTTTTGACGCCTTTTTCTCACCGATTTCAGCTTTTCGTCATGTGGTTGGATTTGGTGACTTACTTGCATCATCATGGTCACGAGGATAAACTTCCTTGGTATCGTGGAGAGGTATTGCTTTTCTCCGCTTTACTAAAATTACGTCTTCATTATCATGGAGTACGCTTTAGTATGTTTGATAACGTGGTTTTTGTGTACACGAAGAACTTTTTTTTGAGAAATTTGAACATATTGCACTTGTTAGTCGGACTAGTAAAATTCTCGTTTTTTTTGGGGTGATTAGGAGTGGAGCTACCTTCGAGGAGGGCTAACAACACTTGACCGTGATTACGGGTGGATAAACAACATCCATCATGACATCGGTACCCATGTTGTTCATCATCTATTCCCTCAAATCCCGCATTATCATCTCGTTGAAGCGGTAAGTTTCCTTTCTCTGTAACGATTTGTGCGGCAAAAGCTTGTATAAACACGGGTTTTACGTCTTTAGACCACCTCATCAACCCTAATTGCGACCAAGTATGCACTTTGTTGAACAAAAAGAAGAATAAAGGAGGAATACAAAGGCCACCGATTTCTAAACTAGTTTCCAATCATTGATGCAGACGGAGGCAGCAAAGCCGGTACTTGGCAAGTATTACCGGGAACCAAAGAAGTCGGCACCTCTTCCGCTTCACTTACTTGGTGTCTTCTTACAAAGCTTGAAGAAAGATCACTACGTCAATGACACCGATAACATTGTCTACTATCAAACGGATCCCGATCTTCTTAAAAATTAACCCTTTTAACCATTGAAGGTTTAATTTTTTGGGACTCGTCTTTGTTTTTCTTTCAACCCGATTCTAGTGTGAAGCCGGTGATTGTAATGTAATAGCTTAGCCACCAATGTGGATTTGGGATCGGTCATTGATCCCTTATTCTTTATTTTATCCTACGAATCAAATGGGTATTGAGTCGGAAAACCGATGTATTACTACAGCCCCTTTGTAACCACGAAAGGAGATAAAATACCAGACCGAGTATTTTTGAATATGAATATCGGCATTGTCTTGTGAAGAAGCCAATTCTGAAGTCGTACCGTTGTATCAGTGTGTGTATGCATACAGTCTTGAGTTTTTATACTAGTGTAAGTATTACTCGTTCGTTATAAGAGAGTTAGTTTTAATATCGTGATAGAGGGTTCTAGTAACCAATACTCCGTATTAGGCATTCTATTCTTATCACACAAATTTTCATCAAAAAATATTCATGTTTTATAACAACTTTTAACACTTTTGAAAATAGTAAAAAAAGATTGATTTTGAAGGTTATTATTCACTTTTTTTTGATTTTTGATGTCGGAATAAAATTGATTCATATTTATGCTGAACAAACACCCCATCGAAGACAATGTCTCGGTGTAAAATGGGGAAACATCTTAATTAGCCGCTCGTGTTTAATGTTTCTTCACTTCCCGGCCACGCAATCAAGCGGGGTAACGTGGAAGTGAAGAACAGAAGGTGGTAAGTCGAGGAATAAACTCACGCGCTTACTATCGATGAGTGCACGTGAATAAGAAGCTAACTTAGAGAGTCCGGGGAGTTTTGAGCAGCGAGGAGGTATATGTGCATTCGAGGTATAGAAGCAGTCAAAGATTCGAAGTTAGCATTCGAGTTGATGTTATATTTCCGGTTGATTGACGATGTATTATTTTCTACGACCTTTGTAAAATTGATTCATTTTGACCATCTTTATTTATATTTTTTGTCCAGTTTGTTGCTACTGCACATTTTCTGAAACACAAATTCTTGTTTGTGACGGTATAAAACCCAAATAGTTAGATAAGAGTAAGACAAAAGTATAATTGGTGGGGTCATTGCCCTTCTCTCCTCATATGACACATACTTGGTCCGTTTTAGTCTTATGACGGACGAATATATCCGTCGTAAGAGAGACCAACCGTTTCTGAAAAATGTTTGATACCAATAATGCAGTTTGACTATATAATATTTTTTTTCACAAATTCTTGTTTGTGACGGAGATATCCGTCACAAACAAATGACGGGCCAAGTAGATGCCGTTTGAGGGGAAAAGACAAAAATAAGGTTGGTGGGACCTTTGTCCTTTTCCCTCAAATGATATCAATTTGACCCGTCTTAAGCTTGCAATCCGTCGCAAGAGAGACCAACAGTTTTTTTTATCCAGGTAAAAAATGATGGCAAATGAAAGAGAGTCCTCTTGATTGGAAAGATTATTGGAAGCTGTTAAAGGGCTGCATTCTAGGTTTACGGCTGAATGTCAATTGAATGTCCGTGTCATCTGAATGTCAATCTAGTCACTGCAATTCGCGCTCGGATTTCTTAGCCCGTTATCAATTTTTAATTTGAATTAGAAGTAGAAGGTCGTCCTACACTCCTACCCAATTTTTTAATCAATAAAATTTGATAAAATGAGCTTTGGGAGGTGGTGATTATTAACAAACAAGAGGCTTGCAAAATTAGTGTTAGCCTAGTACGTACGTAAGTACGGAACATTATTTTCTCAAGTTACTCCCCCCGTTTTTTCAATGTTTTGTGTCCCATTTGATGAACATATGAGTATAGTATTATATTCAAAGGGGAGCTAACATTAAAAAAATCGGAGGTAGTATTTGATTTTGACTTTCCTACTTGTTGCTGACGAGTCATTATTTTACATGGAGTATTTTTTATTTTGTCAATTTATACTCCTATTAGTATTATTTTAGTCATTTTGTGTTTATTTAGGCTATTAGTAGAGTCTAGTCTAAATAAAGTCATTTCAGTAGTACTTCCTCTGATTTTTTATCATCTTCCCCTTTGGTTTTGGGGAAGAAAAATAAGGGTGTAGGAATGTGTGGTTCAAAATAAAAGAAGGAAGAGAGAGAAATGTAAGGGTGATTCTAGACCACATGTTGATGGCCCAAAATAGAAATAGGGAAGAAAGGGTGTTTCAGCCCAATAAAGAAACAAGGAAGATAGATAAAAATCGGAGGGAGTAGTATATTTATCGGAATTTGGGTTTATTTTGTTGTTGTTGTTGTTGTTGTTGTTGTAAGTACCAAGAAGGGTCGAGATGATTCAAACGAAGCGGCTAAAAACCGAGACAAAGAAGGGCCAAACCAAACCAAACCAACAACACCCATGTGGTAACCCAAGTAACTTTGAAGAGAATGACGATCCACCCCATTTGCCTTCACTCTTCTCATTTAATTTAAATGAGGGATAATTTGGACATTTCGCTACTACTTTCAAGAGGAGTATAAAATCCTCATTTCCACTTCCAAGAGCTGAGAATTTCCGGATAGCTTAGACTACAGCAAAGGAAAATAGTCAAAGACTCAAAACCTCCCTCCCTATCCACAGATCCTTTTCCATTTTTAGTTATTTTAGTTCTAATACTATAATTAATTATTAATCTTCTAGTGTAATTCTTCTTCAACATTAATTCTACATCTTCCTCTAATTTCATCTCATCTCTAATCTTTTTGTATAATACTCTTCTCTCTCCTTAATTCCATTTACATACTACATTGTTTTTATCTTAATGTTTGTCTAAAAATACTGTGTGTGTTACAACTTACAATTACTCCATCATTTTATTCTTGTCTTAAATTAGCTGCTTATCTTTAGAAATGCTGAGTATGATTTTTTTTTTTAAAGTCTTTGTGTGTAGTTGTCATATTTGGAATGCTTTTTTGGTATTCGGATTAGTGCAAGGCTTATTAGGGTTATACTTATAATCGCTCCAAAAAAAAAAAAAAGGCTTATTAGGGTTAATTCATATTTTATTCTTCAAATAATATTCTAACCTCAAATTTTATAACTCAGATAATTTTCTTTAGAAATTTATACTCCCTCCAAGGTCTAAAAAGGAAAGAGGGAACGTAAGTGCTTCCATATCCTACTTATACCATAACCTATATCTCAGGTTGATCTTCGTAAAAAAATAAAAATAAATTATCTACCGAAAATGTCTTAGTCCCGTGGGTAAGATCAGATGCTCTGGGACAATAACTTTCAGGTTCAAATTCCCCTCTCCCTATATTTTTAGGTAAAACCTTTAAAGTTTATTTTTTAAAAAATTATCCTAAAAAAGTTTATAACAATGACATAATTATATTCGTTGTAGAAGATGCATAATTAGATTCGTGGTAAAAAAGTTTTTAACAATGACATAAAAAATTTACAAACCAACTACTCCGTACAACTCTCTTTTTTCATCGTAGATAAGCCAAATAACCCGTGTAACGCATGAACTTTAATCTAGTACACTATATATTAATTGAGAAATTAATAAAAATGAAAATGACACGTGTCATGATGTGGTATATTTTTTTCTAGCCTAAAAATACTTGTCTTTATTAGTTTTGAACTTCATTTGGCCCAGAACATGAATAACTTGCAATCAGTCCAATCCCTCAGTGCAAAATAAAAACATATATTCCGTGTCCAAATCGTGTAATAATTTTATTGTTGAAACTTGAAAATGACGTGACTAAATTAAATTAAATTAAGATACAATATAATAATAAAAAATTCACTAACTGGAGAGTGTCAATTGAAATTTTATTAGTTTAACATATGAAATTATAGTTATATTAGATAACTACGAAATATTTTCACATAAATTGATACTTCAATTTAATTAAAATCTATTACTTATTATACTTATTATTATTATTATTATTATTATTATTATTGAATAGTATATTTCTAATACAAGCCGTGCATAGGGGCCTAAACTAGTTAACTGTTTTTTTTTTTTAAATTTTATCCTCCCCATTTTATTACTCTTTCCTCAAAACAAACAGGATGATGATAGGCGGGTGGCGCCTAATCTCAAGATTTTATATCAAACCCAAAAGGATGTAAATGTAATTTACGGAGTATTATCTATTAGTATAACTTATTTGATTAAGAATATTTTAAATAAATGAATGCTGATTCATGCTTAGTATGTACAGACTAAAAATTTTATGGTCAAAGAGTATTATTATCTTGTTTTTTGGCGCAAAATGACTATAATCTGACGTCATAATCATCTGAAATGCTCCGGCAAATATAACGAGTATAAGTGTAAAGTGTTAAAACCATCAAATTTCTACCGACCATGTTATTTTAGGATACGAAAATTTGACTTGGGACTCGTTTGCCCTGAACACGAAATGTTGTAAGTTTGTGAGAGTTTGTTGTGAATGCAATGAACAAAAAAAGAAAGAAAGATTGCTTGCATTAATTTAATGAGAATACAAAGCTCAAATAGAATGAAAGGTGAAGTATCAACTGCCATACTTCACGTCTAGATCATGCCTAAGAGTAAGGATCACCACCTTACATTATGCTAAAGAACAAGAAACAACAAAACTGAAGTAGCCCATGATTTGAGGCTACAAACAACTAAGTCCTACAATTTAGGAACAACTAAACTTATTTGAGATATTTGAATTATATTTCAATACCTCCCCTTAATTCAAATACTGCAAATTCCAATTCTTTCCATGAACATCAGATGCTTGGCCTATGTTAAACTCTTGGTGAAAAGATCTGCATTTTGATCATTTGTACCACAGAACTTCACCTCAATTTTGCCTTCACTGACCAATCCTCTTATGAAATGATGCTGAATTTCGATATGCTTGCTCCTTGCATGAAACGCAGGGTTTTTAGTCATAGCAATGGCAGACTTATTATCACACCATATCACAGTAGCATTACTTTGTTCATTCCCCAAATCTGACAGTAACTTTCTCAGCCAAATAGCTTGCTTCCCAGCTGCACCTGAATCAACATATTCAGCCTCACTGGTTGATAATGCTACTGTGGCTTGCTTCTTTGAACTCCATGTGATGGCACCAGTTCCTAGCATAAAAACTGGCCCAGAAGTGCTCTTTCTATCATCGAGACTTCCTACCCAGTCAGTATCTGTAAAGCCAACTAGTCTGAACTCTTCACAGAACTCATACCAAATTCCCTTGTTCACAGTTCCTGCAACATACTTTAAGATTCTCTTCGCAGCTCCAAGGTGCTGTTTTATTGGATTGTGCAGGAATCTAGACACAACACTCACACTATATGCAATATCTGGCCTTGTGTGAGTAAGATAATTTAGACTGCCCACAATACTTCTGAAATGTTTCTCATCTGCACTACCAGTGCCATCTTCCCTTTGCAACTTCTCATTTGCATTCATTGGTGTGGCTGCAATTTCAGAATCCTCCATTCTGAATTTTCTTTAGTAAATCTCTTGCATACTTTTTTTGCGAAACCGAGATCCCTTCTTCACTTTGATTCACTTCTAACCCAAGAAAGTATTGCAACTTTCCTAAGTCAGTCATTTCGAACTCCTGCATCATGGATTTTCTAAATGCATTCAACATCTCTTGAGAGGGACTGATATATATATATGTATATATATAATATCACCCACATACACACATACTACCAGATAGTCAGTATTGGATGACCTCTGAATGTATAAGGTGGGCTCATTTTCACTCCTATCGAAGCCGTTCTTTACAAAGAAGGCATCCAATCTGCTATACCAAGCTCTGGGAGCTTGCTTCAGTCCATACAAGACCTTTTTCAACCTGTACACCTTGTGTTCTTCCTTCTCTTTGACAAAACCCAGTGGTTGTTCCATATATACCTCCTCCTGCAATTCTCCATTGAGAAACGCTGACTTGACATCAAATTGGAACACAGTTATCTTCAGTTAAGCAGCTAGAGCTAGGAGTATTCTGACCGTTTCAAACCTTGCCACTGGTGAGAAGGTTTCCTCAAAATCAATCCCCTCAACTGAGCATATCCTTTAGCCACCAGTCTGGCTTTGTACTTCTGCACACTCCCATCAGTGTTGAACTTAGTCCTATAGACCCATTTCAGCCCGATTACATTTTTGCCAGTTGGTATGTCAACCCATTCCCAAGTTTTATTCTTTTGAATAGACTTGATTTCCTCTTCCATGGCAAGGTTCCACTCTTCCTGTTTCACAGCATCAACAAAGTAAGTTGGCTCTTCAGTAACTAAAGCAAACCCACACGTTTCATAAATTTCCTCTAAAGATCTCATTTTCCATTGAGGTGATTCATCAGAGGAAGATGATTCTTCTTCTCCATCACTTCTTTCTGGTGATGTTATTGGTGTTTCATTTAGCCCCTGATGATTATTCTGATTTACTTCTTGCTGTGATTCCTCAAATGTGAATTCCCTCTGATTGTTGACTTGCTGAGACCAATCCCAGACTTCATCTTCAGCAAATATGACATTTCTGCTAATGATCACGCTTCCATTTACAGGATTGTATAGCCTGTATGCCTTCGACTGAGTAGCATAGCCAATAAATATGCATTTTAATGACATTTCATCGAGCTTTGACCTCAAATTCACTAGAGAATATGCCACACACCCAAATATTCTGAGATGCTCAACATTTGGTCTTCTTCCTTTCCAAATCTCACAAGGGATTCTATCTTGAACAACCCTAGATGGTGAGATGTTCAAGATATATACTGCTGTTGATACTGCCTCAGCCCACAGATCATTTGGTAGTCTCCTTCCCCTTAACATGCTTCTTGCCATCTCTACTACTGTCCTATTTTTCCTTTCTGCAACTCCATTTTGCTCAGAAGTGTATGGAGCGGTTAGTTCTCTACTTACCCCTTGATTTTCACAAAACTTTGTGAATTCTGAGGAAGTAAACTCACCTCCCCTCAGTTCTTAAGCATTTCAATTGTTTACCACTCTGAGTTTCTACCATTACTTTGAATTTTTTGAAATATTCAAATGACTCAGACTTGGACTGCAGAAAATACACCCAACACATCCTACTGCAATCATCAATAAACAACAAAAAATATTTGCTCCCTCCTAAGGACTCTATCTACATAGGACCACAAAGATTAGCATGAACTAGTTCAAGATAATCTCTAGCTCTCCAAGCACTTCCAGATGGGAATGACCCTCTAGAATGCTTTCCATAAATGCATCCCTCACAAATTCCAAGTTCCAGCTATGCGCATGGTGTTCCCAAACACTTGGGTTCGTTCAAAGAGTCTTGCCAAGCCAAAGTCAGCTATCTTGGGATTCATCTCGTCATCCATCAATATGTTTTCAGGTTTAAGGTCACGATGTATAATTGTGAATCGGGAATCTGAGTGGAGATATTGTAGACCTCGTGTGATGCCCACAACAATTTGGTTCCGCGTTACCCAATTCAAAAGTGGATGTTTTTCTTGATCTTAAGTGCAATATATAAAGAAAATGAAGATGTTAGAGAATCTCAAATACACTCATACCGGAAAACATTTCAAGAGTAACAATTATACGTAGTAAATACCAAATATGAAACCGTCCAAGCTTGAATTACTCATGAACTCACCTAAATATTCTGATTTCAGAATATCCCAGGCCTCTTTTGATGTGGTAGCAGATGCAATTCGAGAAAAGAACTCCTCATCCAAGGCCTGTTGAATGATAAACAAAGCCTTGACATCTCTCTTTCTTTTCTCCTTAAGAGCTGCATCTGGTTCTGCTGGTTTGTTGTCTTCAAACCCACTTTCAACCAGATCCCAAAGCTCTTGTGACCTAAACAGGGTCTTCATCTTCAATTCTTAGAATTGATATTTGACAACCTTAAACACTGGCAATTGAGAGAAACCATCTGAGCTTACTCCATTTGAGGCCATGATACGTCCTAGGATTCAAAACCCAGTGCCCTGATACCAAATTTGTTGTAAGTTTGCGAGAGTTTGTTGGGAAGGCGATGAACAAAAAAAGGAAGAAAGATTGCTTGCACTAATTTAATGAGAATACAAAGCTTAAATAGAATGAAAGGTGAAGTATCAACTGCCATACTTCACGTCTAAGATCATGCCTAAGAGTAAGGATCATCACCTTACATTATGCTAAAGAACATAAAACAACAAAACTGAAGTAGCCCATGATTTGATGCTACATACAAACAACTAAGTCCTACAATTTAAATTAGGAACAACTAAACTTATTTGAGATATTTGAATTATATTCCAATACGAAATACTCCATTAATTTAGAGTTGAAACACGATTCGAACGGGTCGACTTTTTGAATCGATGACGTGTTGTCCTTTTTTATGGTCAATTTACGGGACCTCAATTAGATTGTTGGACAAATTAATTAATTAATTTTAATTATTAGAATGTTTGGACTCGTTTTTAGCTTTTTATAGTGTGTAGTTTTAGACTTTTACTACATAATTATAAATTCTAATAATTCTAAATTATAGGTTACTTTGGTATTTTATTACATTATACTACAATTATTACGTTTTAAGTCTGTCAATTTTCGGGACCTGATTTTGATTTTGTGAAACATCTAGTTCTGCTCGAGAATGGATGACATGGACGATTATTGTCAAAAACCTCCTTTTAAGAAGCACAACCAATTCTGCAAGGTCATTTCCGATAATAACTTGCATCAAATGGTAATAATAATAACTTCAAGCTCAGCTCGTCTGTGTACTGTGTTAATTAGTCTCTTGCTTGTTTATATACTCAATTATTGATTTCTCTTTTGGTACCGGTGTAGCAAATTCCGAGAAAATTTTCTGAAATTTTCAAGGAAACTTGGTCGAGAAATTCGTGTACTTTGCGAGATAAGAACGCCAAAGAATGGAAAGTACAGATGACCAGAGAGGGTGACACTCTCTTTTTCTCCGAGGGTTGGGACACCTTCGTCAATGATCATAATATCAAAGTCGGCAATGTTTTGTTGTTTAAATACATGCGCTTTTCGATTTTTCTGGTGATTGTGTTCGACTCCAAGCCGCAAATGCCAATAGTAAGTTGAAAACTCGTCTTTGCGTTACTTAATTAGTTTCTTCGATTTACCATAACTACTTATTTATATAACTGATTTCCTTTTTTTTGGTGTAGCAAATTGCCCCGGAGAATTTCGAACCAAAATGCTCGAGCTGGTATACCTTACGAAGCGGTGAAAAGGAGTGGAAGGTAGAGTTCGCACAAGGTGAAGCAGATGATTCTACCCTCCATTTCTCGGCTGGATATGACGCATTCGTTAAGGATCGCGGTATAACAGCCGATGATATCGTGCTGTGTATATACCGTGGACCTTCTACTTTTAGGGTAGAGGTCTTTAGTAGGACCGAATGCGAGGGTAAAGCAGTGAACGAGGACGAAGAAGAGGAGGAAAAAGAAGAAGAGCCTGCTCCCGATGTTCTCAGAGGCAAAAGAAAGACGAGAGGCTATCGTCGTAACTACAGCGAAGTGAATGACGACGAGGAATGGAAGGAAGAGGAGATGAAAGAAAAACCAAAAACTCGTAGAAGGAAGTCAAGTAAGAAATTTGTCAGTTGTTAGTTGTCAGTTGTTGCTTTGTACTACCAAAAACATGATGATTATTTTTTTTTATCTTAGAAAAACCGAAGATTTCCAGGAGCACAGACGAGACAAAAGGGAAACAAGCTGAGAAGGTTTCGGTTTCTCGAAGAAGGCAAGTGACTGATAGCGAGAGAGAAAACGCCATTTCAAGGGCCAATGACTACATAGAGCAGCAGATGGGAAGTTGCGGACCTTTTTTCCGAATCACGATGATTCTGACACATGTCTCCCGAGGATTTTATTTGGTACGTTTCTTCCGTATATATAACTCATCATGTATTACATTTATGTTAGTTTTTATTTGAATGTTTGTTAATTTGGGAAAGGTTGATTAGTGTTCATAATGTAAATGTGGAGAGGATTGTTGCTTGCTGCAATGATGTTTTGGAGAGTAAGCTTGAGAATTTTATTGCTGATTTTGAAGTGAAGTACAAAGCTCATGCACTTGGTATTTATAGGCACCAAATGTACACTGTTTCAACAATTACAACTACAATTACAAGAAGCATGCATCTCTACACTTCTATTCTTCTTCCTATTTTTCTAGTTTGTTCATACATCGATCTCAATCGATAAGTCTAAGATAATTCTAACTGAACTAAACTGTGGATGTATGCATGTTTATTGTGGATGCAGACCATCCCATTTAAATGGGGAATGGCAAACATGATAAAAGAGGATCATGAGGTGGAACTACGAGTTCCAGGATCAGAGGGATGTTGGCCCGTTGGATTTCGATGGACTACAAAAACACAATGCCGGTTCAAGTCGAAATGGGCGGATTTCGTGCTCGGCAACAACCTTGAGGAGGGTGATGTGTGCGTATTCGAGTTGATCCAAAGCGGAAGTGTTACCGAAAATCAACCATCAGTCTTCAATGTGCGAATCTTCCGGGTCGTCGATGAGGTTGTTCCTCTGATTCAGTTTCGCAAACGAGTAATCTAGGATTAATTGTTAGTTAATGTCGTGTGATTTGATGATGTTAGACCTACTTTGATCAGTATGTACTGTGTTGGGCTTGGTTTCTGAACTGTATGTAGAGTCTTTTGCTAACCAATTTCTGACAAATTGATTGGTGTCTCATTTATCAAATGAATGTGTTTAACCTATTATGTAATCAATGGATTGAAACATTACCAAATGGTGAGAAATTGTTTAATGTTACGGTACTAATCAAACTAATGTCAAGAAGATGTTCTTGTCAAAATTATTATTGCATTTAAATGTGAGACTAACGTTTTCGTTTAATTCTACCTTTGATCTAATCATATTACGATGTTCTCGGAATAATAACATTATTAAACAAACAAACAAACAAAACCGAAATCAATTGAAAACATGCATAAATTATCGGATATAATGATTACTTAGAATTCCGCGCGCGGACACGCCACTAGTCGGTCTAAAGAAAAGAAGAAAATGTACCCTTTACATCATTTATTGGTGATTTATTACAATTTAGACTATCGGTTTTTTCTAACGTTTGTCTAGTGAACACACGTTAATAAATCATTTACGATAAAAATCACATTTATATTGTCTCAAGTATGATAATTATGAGTTAATATATCAAATTCGCGTAATATTATCAATGTAATTCTTATCGTAAATAGTTTATTAACTGTGCATCCAGTGAACGTAAGTTAGAAAAATCGTTAAATTATTCATAAAAAGTGTCAAAATCTCATTATGACCCATTTGTAGGAAATTCCAAAAACCCTCCTTTCCTTATAATATCCAAACCCGATTTCTCAACACCACCTCAGTTCTATAATCACTAAAAAATGAGAGTGAACGTAGCTCAATCACCACCACCGTACACTCTCTCTCCTCACCGCACAACCACCGCCGTACTTTCTCTCTCTAAACCAACTCCCAAAACCCACCTCACTAAACCCATTTCCGCCACCTTCAACGCCCACGATTTCCCCTACCACCACCACCACAACCACTTCACCTCAAAACCCAACATCCCAACCCTCAAAACGCCGTCGTTTCGGCGCCACGTGGACACCGACGTGGAGCTGCTGGAGCCTTCGATACTGGGTATCCGACCCGAACCCCCGGATTGGCCGGCACGCGACGCGGTGATCAGGGAGTGTATTGCACGTAGAGCGAACTCCATTGATATCCCACTTTCCCTTAGAATGATTTCAATGAAGCAAAAGTTATTGAAATTTGAGGAAGAAATTAGGGTTTCGGATTTCGATGATGATGATGATGATTCTTTGAGGAATTTGTGTTGTTCAATGTTGGGTATAATCAGGGAAGTTCAAATCTGTGCGATTAAGAGTAGAGGGGTGTTGTTAGATGAGGTTTTAGATGATGGGGTTGTATTGAAACTTCAAAGGGAAGTGAATTCCTCTTTTGTTTGGTTGTTTAAAGAGGTTTTTGCTAAAACCCCTGAATTTATGATTCATCTTATTGTGTTAACTTCCGATTTCGTCCCTCATTCGCTCCAATGTTTCGATCTTTTGGTGGAAGATTGTGAATTGGAAGAGAAGAGGGAAGAATTGGGAGTGAATTCCGTATCCGGGACTTTAGGGTTGGAGGATGGTGGTGGTGGTGGTGGTGGGGTGGTGGCGGCGGCGGTGAAGGAGGAGTTGAGGAGGTTTGAGTCGAGTATGTCGGTGGTTGGGAATTTGGGGACGGTTGTGATTGAGAAGGACGACGATTATGAGGAGTATCACAGGACTGAATTGTTTTACCAGATCGGGTTGTTTCAGGATCCTAACAACACTCTTCTGCTCTCGAATTATGCTCAGTTTCTCTGTCTCGTTTCTCGCAATTATGACAGGTTCAACTCCTCAGTCCTCACCCTTCTTGCATAAAGTTTCGATCCCTCTCTGTTTCAGTCATTTGTTTCTAAATCCCGACTGACAAGCACTCTATCTTATGCATTGATCCACAGGGCTGAGGAATGCTTTAAACGGGCGATAACAATGGATGAAAGCGATGCAGAAGTGATAAGCTTGTACGCGAATTTCCTATGGGTAGTGAGAAAGGACTTGTGGGGTGCAGAAAAGAGGTTTCAGCAAGCAGTAGCAGCTGAACCTGACAACTCCTACCATGCATCAAAGTATGCTAGTTTTTTATGGAGCACTGGTGGCGAAGAAACCTGTTATCCTATCGATCCTCCTCGTGGAAACAGCTAACAGGATAAGAGACCGAGCAACTGTTCATCCCCCCCTGCAGAAAAGCCATCGGATGCAAATGACTGCAAAAATATCGGCTTGTGTTCTGTCAATATCGATCTTTGGCTCGTGGTCACACATTAGGCTTAACTGTAACTGTGTATGGATCAGTCTTTAGCCATTGGTAATCTTTTTTGTATGGCTTCAGGCTTTTGTAACCTCATGCTATTGAGTATATTTGTAAGTTGAGAGTAAACTTGTAATTGTAACTGTACAGTTATGAAGGTTTTACAATGAGAAATGTTGTCGAAAGCCGAAACTGTTCAGAATTTCTTCTGCTTTTCAGTCTGAATCTGGTCTGATTGCATAATAAAATCATATTCTTGCCTACTGTCACATTTTGGACAAAAAATGCACAGGTTGGAGTATGGGTTTCTGACTTCACATGCAGCTATCTATCTATATGCCCATTTCATGATATCCCACAGATGTCGACTACTTTAACCGTTAACCCTCTTCTCAAACAGCCACTTCATATACCAAAAAGGGCAAATATCGAGTCTAAATCATATCAGCAACCCTATGAGTTTTAGTCCTCTCGAGAACGAGCATGGAACTTTCAATGGTCCGAGCACTTGAGAAGAATATCTATATATCGATCTATCTTTAGAGATATCTTTTGAGTGGAAGTACTTGCTAGAAGTATCTTTCGGTTTTCTTATCTTCGAATATCTTTTTAGAGACACCCATCTCTTGGATTTTACTTATGAATCATCAAGCAATAATAAGACAACAACAATGTACTTCCCCTTTCAAAAGTCCCTACAAGGTGCACTTTTGGGTTATGTGAAGGTTGGTGTCCTTTAAAATCACTCTCTTGTTGGATAAGGAAATGGCTAAGGTTTGAAAAATACAAATATTATAATGAAAATGTGAGGAATTTAGAAAAGTACACAAAACCAACAAGCGTATCCGTCATGTGACGGGTCAAACACAACCCACATAGGTAGACAAAGACAAACCATTTACGGAGATACTCATCAGCAAAAGAGACAGGTCGCGCAGGAAGAAGGGGAAAAAACGTCTCACTCAAGGTTTAGATTAAAGATGAAATAGGTTTTAACAAAAATGATTCTGAAATTAATACGGAGTATCTAACAGGTAGGGCAAATGTTTCCCAGCATATCTTTATCGAGGCGTTTAAAAAACACCCGTGAAGTATCTCAAATTACAAAAGGCGTGATTTCTTATATCTTGACGATCTCACACCACAGAACAGAAAGGGTGCATTATTTAGCTAGTGAATGATCAAAACAACATTTGTCACATGTTGGCTCACACAAGAAGATGAATTGAGAACACACCAATGCAAGGATTAATAACCCCAGTAATCGTTACGGATTTCATCATCGAACTTCTTCCTCAATTCTGGATGCTTCTCGAAGTACTCGTCAGCAGTCATTGTTGTCAGCTTTTTCTGAATTCGGACATATGACATATCAGTATCCATCACGGAGAAAATAAAAACAAAATAAATTAAGGAAATATATGCAAAGGCAAAGGCTATTAGATTTAGTGCATGTTTTAAAACCGAATTAAAAAGGACAGTATCGACATTTACCTTTAACTCCTGCACATCTGCTATTTCTTTTTCTAGTCTTTCGGACTCTTTCAATGATTTTTGCTCAGCTTCTTTCAATTCCACTAACTATAATACAAGTATACAACCCAAACACAGTGAGTCAGAACGATAACTGAAACAGATTCGCTAATCTGACTCTTATTGGAAATTGTAATAACGGGGCTTAAATCCAATAAAGATTTGAGATTTGCTAGCAGAAGCTATCATTTGAATCCATAATAACATTGATGAAAATAAATAGAAATAAAAACACGATACATAATCAATAAGTAAAGCTAAAACGGAGTTATAAATTCTGAAAGGACTGTGTATGCAAGATTTAAAGAGAGAAAGAAAGGAACACGGGAAAGACATAGTCCGACCCCTCACACTTGGGCATGGGAATGACACGTGGACTCTTCATTTTAAGCCAAAATATGAAGTTTTTTTCATAAAAATAGCAAGTATGACACTTGGACACACACACACCCGACAAATTCTCAAATGAGACGGTCTCACAATAATGTTATTGTGAGACCTCTCATACAAAGGCACCCACCCATGTCGGATACTTTTAAACGAGTATGAGCAACATAGTCCACATTGCAATTTTAACATCCAACAACAAAAAGTATTAAAGAATCTCGTAGCCATTGCCAATGAAACTAACTAGAATAAAAGACAAGTTCATTAACTAGAATAAAAGGCAAGTTCATTTCCATTGTGCAGAGCTCCCAAGATAAATTTAACACGACAAAAAGGCTCAAACCTAAAAAAAATCAATCACCAAGTGTACCCCAAGATGTTCTATTAAAAAGTTAAAGACTATCTCAGTGAAGACTCGTATAGCAACAAATAAAACATTAGTAAATTACACAAATGCCTTGAAGGCCCTGCAAAAGAAGGGAAAGGGGGCGACGGTGTACATATCCTTACCCTTGTGATGACAAAACTAAGGGTGTTTCGGATGACTCCTAATGAACATTGTGTAGAGTCATGCATCCAATGAATAAACACTTCACAATTAACGAGCACGACAGGGCAAGTGAAGACTCATAAAAACATAAAAACAAAACATGTCAATGTTAAATTGTCGGCTTCAAATCTACAATCTTGCAAGTATTTGGGTCTTTCACAAGAGCAACTCCCGTAACGAATGTAACAACACATTAAAAGAACATGCCAAGGACTCATCCCAAGACTTTCCTAGTCCAGCTCCTCTACAATAAATTTGTCAAGGGTAATTTATAAAGAACAATTTGGGATATGTGTAGAGGTGCATGATTAACATCGACAGATCACAACTATATAATTATGAAACCTAAAAGTACAAACGAAGAAAGGAGCTGGGGTGTTTTCAGTGCATACAAAACAGGTTACTAACCAAGGCCTCAAACTTTGGCTTGTACTCTGGAGTGACTTTGTCAACGTACTTTGGAATCTCAACGCCTGTATCAGCAAAGATACAAATAAAGGTTCATTACCATGCTATGATATCAGTAAGAATTGTAAGAAACAGAAGTGTTAAATTGAAAATCAAACACAACATAAACAAGCTGAAGGAACAGTATTTCATGAACATACTGTCATAAGCTTCCTTGTACATGTCAACAATTTTGTTTCCGATTCCCTTTCTGTAATATTCCCAGTCAATGGGCTCAGGTTCCTGCATAAGTCAGTTATAAAGAAAGGGAAATATTAATCATCGAACCATATAATTTAGCACAAGGTGTAAAATGCATGAACAATGTTAATATCCTGATGTCCAAGCAAAAAAAAAAAGTCGCGTCATTAACACTAGAAATGGCATAACAGAACTACAAAAAAATACTCAAAACACTTCACGATTTGCAACCATGGCTCTCTAAGAAATTATTGCCACCATCAGAAACAGAAATTTTACTAATTTTTACAATGTACGATAATTGATAAAAGACTGATCAATAACAGTTACACCACAAATTGCATGCCAGAACCGCAGGAAATTAACATTGCCACCCATCAACAATAAGTGGATCGTTAGTCAAACACTTCACAATTTACAACCATGACCTTCTTAGAGATTATTGCCACTATGAAAAACAGAAACTTTCGTGATTTTACAATGTAGATTAAAATACTCGTCATTAGAACTACAAATTGCACACCGAAACGATGCAAACTTATCATCACCACTCATCTACAATAGGTAGGTAGTCATTCTAAAACAGTTGAAGGGCTTACAACCACGACTTTTCATAATTTTTACGATGGAGTATATTCAAAGTTCTTACATATGATGAACTGTTTACATCACCAACTGTTTGAAAGCTTGGTATCCTATGCATTAAGATCTACGAAATCGTAACTCCTAATCATCTGATAACAAGTTAGGAACAAAAACAAATTGAGAACCCTGCCATCAATCTACAAACGAAAAACCCGGAACTATCTTCATGGATTAAAGCATAAACAATTCATCAAACTAACATACATTACAATCACATTAAATGAAAGTCTAACAAAAAAAAGTTGATACAATATTGGAAAAAATCACAATCCACAAACCATTTTCAAAAACACACAAACATACAAATTCCATATCCAATCCAAACCAAAAAAAAACATTAAATAAAACCATAATCATGACACCCCATCAAACCAATTTCAAGAATTAAAGCAGAAACAATTCATCAAACAATCACATTAAACAAAAATATTGATACAAATCATAAAAGATTGGCAAAAATAAACATTTAAAAATCATTTTCAAGGAATCACGAACTTCCAATATCTAATCCAGAAAAACATTTAACAAAAACCCTAATTTGACACCCTATCAAATCAATTTCTGAGATCGGCAAACACCAAACAAATTGAAACCCAGATTGAGAAACAAAACCAAAACCCTAATCGAATCGAAAAAAAGAAAAGGGGGGGAAAAGACCTGACTGAATTTGGTCTGGAGTTGGGTGTTGACATCGTCGAAAGCGCGACGAAGGTTGAAAAACTCACGGCGAGCTTCATCGGAGACAAGCATCTTGGCCATGCCTTCCCAATCGATTTTGCTGGATGCCTTGAAGCTCACATCGGCGATCTTCTTCCCTACTCCGCTCATTTTCTGATGATCTCTGATTCAATTTTCTTTCTGTTTGTTTTCCGGCGATTTGATTGATTGATTGATTTGTTTCAACTCCAGATTTCGAGTTGTGTGAAATAGGGGAAGAGATATGATACGGTTGCTGGGCTTCGGATATAAACCCTTTTGTTGCAACCAACCCATTTATTTCTACATTAAAAAAAAACAAAGCCCGTATCCATATTCGGTTTTTGGATTAAGATCGTGATTATTTTTTCCTAACGAATTTTTTTACTCGATAACGTCTCAAAATAGTTATCGTGCGACATACTAATAGAAATAAAAATAATTCTCCCCCGTTTCAATGATTTATTCCACCTTAAAAGTGGCACATTTCTTAAGAAAAACAATAAAATAGGTAAAAATAGAGAGGGGTACCCATAGGTAAGAGAGAAATGTGATAGAAAAAAGGAAAGTGGGAGAAAGCAAAGAAATTGTTGAAAAAAAAAATGTGGAAGATATCAATGAAACAAAGGGAGTAGTAATAACTCTGTATCTTTGTATGTGAGACCGTCTCATTCAAGAATTTGTGAATCATGAATAACACGTTACCAATTTATCATTGTTATTTCCCAAAAAGTGATTGATTTTATGTCTAACAACCGCTCAATTTCAACCACCATCCAAAACACAAACATTGGAAGTTGGAACTGTCCATGTCGCCGCACTTCGTCACCCCTCCGCCCCCCATTGAAACCTCGTCAACCAACGTTCACCATTGGCATCGGAGGTGGTTTGAGTGAGGGTTGTTGGTTTGGGTGGTTTAGGTGAGAGGTTGACGAGTTGGGTGAGGGTGGCGAGGTGAGGTGGGTTCGTCTAGTGGACATGGCGGTATATGGTTGACTGTCGGCGGTGGTTCAAGACTAGGTTGTGGTGGATAGATTCGAGTTAATTTGGATTATTTATTATTACCCGATTTCATGATACATTTTTTTTTTGGGTGCATCGATTTCATGATATATCTAAGCAGTATTTAGATAAAATGAGACAATAAATAAAAATCGGACGGGCTATGTTACTATTGGGGAGTATATGGTTGATATGAGGAGGGCTTCAACTCTTATGTGAGTATAAAGGAAACATTAAAGTTGGGCCAAAGGCCAATGCTTTGAGTTGATAGAAAGATGATTCTAGCCCAATTGACCCTTCTGAAATTAGTTTTTCCAATTTTTTCTTTGTATAGATTAAAGGGCATGTTAAACCGAGTCCAGATTTTATTGTGAGATCACTTCATGTACAACTTGGTTGTGACTCGGTGATACTTTTTTACTTTCCACATATCAAAAATCAGTTTGAGTTATTGTAGATATCACCTAGTTTAGTTTGTAAGGTCACATGTGAACCGTGAATATGTCATAGTACACGAGGATGACAACGAAGATGAACTCTCTAGTTGTAAGAGAAATTTCCCGAGAGCATAAAATCAACACAAAAACTTGTATGAGACCGTCTCACGGTAATTTATCGTGAGACGGCTCATATAAGAGGTGGTCACTAAATTTGTAACCACCCTCATGTACCCATGTGAGAGGTCTCACGATAAAATTATCGTGAAACGGTGTCACATAAGAGTTACTGTAAAATCAAAGAATGGGACAAAATTTGATTATAACCTCTTAGCTAGAGATCATGAAAGGAATGATTATTATAGTATTGTACAATTATTTTAACTCTAATTGAACATATATGTATTTTTTTAAATTGTACTCCGTATTACAAAGTACTACGAAATATTAATTCTGTAACTTTTTGAACTCAATAGTACAAAGTAATTCATAAATTTTACGATAAAATTCGCAGTCTTTGGTCTTCGCACATTCGCTCTACAACCTTATTAAAGGTACAGTGGCTAAAACACTACTCCCTCTGATTCTTACGATTTGCAACATTTGATTATAATACCTCTTACAAATCTAATACTCTATCCGTTCGCATCCAAAAGATACGTTTGTTTTTTCACACTTGCCGAGACACGTTTTACACCGTCAATAAGAAGGGAGTAACAATTAGTTAAAATTAGCTGGTTTTGTCTTAGAAAAATGGCCTTAATAATACTAGTACTGTAGTAGAATATGAAGTTCCAATAATTGAAGGTTGGCCACGTTTCTACATGAACATGAAATAGCTACTCCCTACTATATATAGTATGTCCAAACGTCCCATCTTTATTTCATTATTTCTACAAAATTTGCTATTCAAAAACATGCATCTGATCTATTGGGTTTTTAAGTCTCTGTATTAGGTAGTTTTGCCGACTTGTAATTTGTAAATAGTTAAAACTCTCATCAATTTGAAATTCTAATGGAGTACTATATAATAAAGTGTCAACGGTAAATAGTATCTCTTCTCAAATATGAATGGAACGCAAATGTTGTGGAGATCGATAATAGAGAGAGCAAATAGGGGTCATTAATGTGATTTTGAAGCCTTACGCTCATTTTATCTTGAGAAAATAGGATTATACACCTGGTTGTACAATAGCATTGTACAACCAAGGTAAAATTGTTAAGCTTTTATATAAATTCATTGAACTTATAAAAGTTTCTTAGCTAAGTTCTAAGTTTTTGAGCTTAAATATTGAGGTGATTCAACTCGACAACTCTACCCTAAAGCTCAAAAAGTTTACAGCAAAACTCGAAAACTTTGTGATAAAGCTCAAAATCTTAAAACCGGTTGTATATAGAACTAGGTACAACTGGTTGTATAATCCTCTTATTGTTTTATCTTGTTATCTACGGAGTATTTCGAAATATTCATTCTATTTTACTCATAAATAAAATAAAAATTAAATAAATGACTAAAAGTCCGAGAATAAAAGAAAATCGTAGGCTCTTAATAATTTCAAAACTCGAAGGTTCCATTTTTTTTTTCTATACTTCAATAATACTCACAACACAAATTCTATATTTTCTTTTTGGTTGTCACAATCATAATTATTTTCTTTTATATTTATTGGTTTGGGAATAATTTTTGTCAAACATGAAAACAAACCAATACATTCCAACCTCCCTTTAATCTCACGTTCTTCTACATACTACTATTACTATATACTCCCCTCCGGTCCTCGTCCCGGTCCCGGTCTGTCCGACCCTATTGATCCATTTCCGTTTTGAGATATACGTTATGATCAATTCGTATTTTTGATTGACCGTCCAAGATATATCCGCCGATACAAGATGTCCCTAGATATATATCGGACAAATTCAAAATAAGAAATTATCACCCGGGACGACTGATTTATAACGTATGTCGGGCCACTCACCCCGATATGACCCTGCGATGAAGCCGGGATGAACGTGTTACAACTTGTTCTCACCAGCCTTTGTGAAATCGTCTAACACTGATCAAATTAACACTAATCTTAACTTTATATACTCTGTACTAAGGGCTCGTTTGGTTCACCATGGGAAGATGGAGTTACCGGGAACTTAAATTCACGTGAATTTGTATTTCATGGGAATTACAAAAATATTGTTTGGTTGTCATGTGTGAAATGACTTCATGCGGGAAGTTTTACACACCAAGGGGAGACTTGGTGAATAACTTTCCCCATTGTGGGAGGTGGGCAACCAAACAGCATCCCAATTTATCAATTCATGGGAAGTTCTACCTACCATGATTTAAGAGGAGAACCAAACAACCCCTAAATAGATGATTTGAAATCATGTTCAATCTCCTTCAGTTCGTTTTTTTTCTTGTACTCGCAATAAATAACTATTGATCGAGTCGAAATTGAGTAGGGGGGCTAATATGGTCATTATCTTGTGAGGTAAGATGGGCCGTGACCCGTGGGCGGTGGCCACCTCCCACAAATGACCACATATCCAAATTTTCATACATTTCAAAAAATGAGCATCATTGAATTTGACGTATGGCCCTTATTCAACCAGCTAAGATCGACAATACTCTTCACTAAATTACTCTTTCTCTCTTGTCAATTTCATGACAACGTATACTTCCCCTTTTTTCTACCTAATCATCATTATCCTTAAATCGATTTGTGTCCAGTGAGCACACCACACACGTTAATAAGTTAATTAATTAAGGCAGAATTAAAATAGATATCGTATAAACATGATAACTAAAACTTAATATTTCAATATTTATCATGGTTAATCTTGACATATTGTTAGAAAAATCGTCCTTAAATAAACCACTATTTTAATATTTAGCCTTCAAATTTTAAAATCGTTTTATATTAAGTAGGTTTCGAGTTCAGGAAATACAACAATATTAGAGTTTACGAGGGAAAGTCTTACCGTTCTTTGAGGCTGCACCAATGAGTAGGTCATTCAATGACGTTATTAATAGACCGTCTTTTTAAAAATTTGTGAACATAAAATAAGAGGGTTGAATACGATTTAATATATACAAGCTTCAAACTCAACAATTAATTAACAAAAAAGTTACATCAATACCTTCTAATCCCTCAATTAATTAACAAAAAGTGGCCAATAAGCATCATTATCATTATCATTATAACTAATCCATCATCACTCCAATAATCCACCTCCCAAACACTAATGACCCAACAAGTAACAACAGAAAAATAAACGTTATGGTCGGTCCAAAGATAATCATATATAATCATCATCTTCAATAATGGGCCCACACCAACACTACACACACAATTGCACAACCCAAACCTATACGGCTATGCGCCTATGCCCGATTGTTTGCTGATACATCCGTTTTAAAATTAAAATAGATCGGTAGATATTAGTTAAATAGACGTTTTAAAATCTAATCTACTTTGTATCAGTATGACTTATTATGGGTATGAGACGGTTTCTCGTGTCATAAACAAGAATGTGTTTCCGTCCTATAACCTGTACATTCTCACGATCTCGTTTGAGCGGTATTTGGGTTTGTTTGGCTACTAAAACCGATCAAGTATGCACCATTTAATAAGACAAACTGTTTAGAAACTAATACTCCCTCCCATCCATTCAATTCTTTACACTTACTATAAATGGACAATCCAATCAATTCTTTACATTCCCTTTTTGGCAAAACATTTTACCTTATAATCCTTATATCCTTACTCTATTTACACAAAATGCCACTACTTTTTCCTTACTTTAAGTTTGGTGGACCCATAAAACCATTTGATTTACCAATAATACCCTTACTTTTACCACTTTTCTTAAAACTTGTGAAACCCCCCATGTCAAGAATTGAATGGATGGGAGGGAGTAAAAGTTTGTACTATATGCTATTATTACGTGACGATATTTCGATCTGTTTTATGAGTTATGTCCATTCTAAATAAGAGTAATCGAAGAACAATTCTCCACACTATAAGCTCTCATATACTCCATAAGTACGTGGTAGTATTTCGAATATATCCGTTCTAACAGCTAAATAAGACTATAGTCGAAAACCGACCCTACACATTACACACTTTCCCATACTCCATACTTCTTCATATTCATTCAATTCTTTACCCTTACTATAAATGGACAATCCAATCAATTCTTTACCTTTCTCTTTCGATAAAAAACTTTACTATACAATCCTCATATCATATCCTATGTACACAAAATGTCACAACTTTTTACTTACTTTAAATTTGGTGGACTCATGAACCATTTAATTTACCAATAATGCCCCTACTTTTACCACTTTTCTTAAAAATGATGAAAAAACCAATGTCAATGATTGAATGGACGAGAGGTAGTACATCTGTACATGACAATATTTCAAACTGAAATCCAATATATCGGTTTCAAACAAGAATAATTCAAAACCAACTCAAGACACATACTCCCACCATTATAAAACCAGACACCAATCCTTATCTTCCACACCATCATTCATTCAAGGGCATCACTGAAACCCTTCTCCAAATCCCAAAAAAACCAACCAGAAACCCAGAAATTAAATCCCCAAAAAAAATGGAGGGTAAGGAAGAAGATGTAAGATTGGGAGCAAACAAGTACTCAGAGAGACAACCATTAGGAACAGTAGCACAAGACAGAGACTACAAAGAACCACCACCAGCGCCCTTCTTTGAGCCAGGAGAGCTCACTTCATGGTCCTTTTACAGAGCTGGGATTGCTGAGTTCATAGCCACCTTCTTGTTCTTGTACATCACTGTCCTCACTGTTATGGGTGTTAAAAGAGCTCCCAATATGTGTGCTTCTGTTGGTATTCAGGGTATTGCTTGGGCTTTTGGTGGCATGATCTTTGCTCTTGTTTACTGTACTGCTGGAATCTCAGGTCTCTCTTCTTCTTTGGATTTTTTTTGATTTTTTTGAAGTTGATTTGAGTTGTGACTTTTTATAAGACGGTTTTGGAGAATGATTCATGTTAGCGGATCCCAAATTTTTTCGGGACTAAGTTTCTGAGGTTATTGTTGAATTGAGTTGTAGTTTTGAAGTTAATTATAGTGAATTAGTTGAATTAATTATTCTGCTTGATTAGCTAATTTATGCTCAATTTTGCTGAATTTATTAGCTATGTTTTCCCAAATCCCATCATATTTTTCATATTCAAAGTGTTGGACTCGTCTATTTTTACGAAAATCCTCGTGTTTTGGCATAAATTGAGACACATCTTAGTGTCATACTCATGTCCGAGCATTGGCTTTCTAGCAAGAGTAACCATTGGCTTTCTAGCAAGAGTAAACATTACTATAAAACATCGAGTTTACTGAAGATATCTTGGCCTAGTGGTTAAGACTAGGTGCTGTGAGACAATATGGTTCGAATCCGCCTTTCCCTATATTGTAATGCGACTAACTGTGCTCTTCGTTGATCCAAAAAAAATAAAAAATATCGAGTTTTCAACTAAAATCGAAATATTTAGAATTGAAAACACAATTGGCCTAAAATGAGTGAGGTGATTCAAGAACGGGTTGTTGATTTGGTGTAACAGGAGGTCACATTAACCCGGCCGTGACATTCGGACTATTCTTGGCTCGAAAGTTGTCCTTAACAAGGGCAGTGTTCTACATAATCATGCAATGTTTGGGTGCCATCTGTGGTGCGGGTGTAGTCAAGGGTTTCCAGCCTACTCCCTACGAGACCTTGGGCGGTGGTGCTAACTCCGTTGCCCCTGGTTACACCAAGGGCGACGGCCTTGGTGCTGAGATTATCGGTACCTTTGTTCTTGTCTACACCGTCTTCTCTGCCACCGATGCCAAACGAAGTGCCCGTGACTCTCATGTTCCCGTAAGTCCCTCCCTCCTCCTACGCCGTGCATCCAATACTATATATATTTCCTCTTATAGATTGTCGAAAATCTCTTCAGTTGTGAAGCGAATCCAAAAGAAACTACCGTTGATGTGTTTTCTTATCGAACTATAAATATGAATGTATTCGGCTGTCAAGTAAGAATTAGTTTAGTCGATAAAGTTGTGAGAGACGAGTTGATGAAGTTGGTATTTTGATGAATGATGAAACAGATCTTGGCACCACTACCAATCGGGTTTGCAGTCTTCTTGGTTCACTTGGCCACCATTCCCATCACGGGAACCGGTATCAACCCGGCCAGGAGTCTTGGCGCGGCCATCATCTTCAACAAGAAGGCCGGATGGAGCGATCACGTAAGTTCAAAATCCGTCTTTTGTCGATATATGCATTGTTTACGTCTTGATGTGAATTATTGTTGGTTGATGATGCTAGATTGATTCCTAATAACATGATGCCAAATGGGGGTAGTTCGTTATCACTTACTTATCACTCATTAAACATACAATTAATGAGTTTTAAAAGTTCGTAGACGATAATAACGACTTTAAAAGTTCCAACGCACGAAAAAACTTCTAAAAGACGGTATCTTAATACGTAAACACCATCGTGGTACTATCAGTCTCGTGTAAAATCGTCTCGCATGAACATTAACTTATACAGTAAGTTAGTTTACGACAATTATGGTCATTGTAGCACCAGACTCGTGTAAGACCGTCTTACCAGATACAAAAAGATGATTGTTACTTGAATTAGAAGGATTAATAATTAGAATATGTAAAGTGAAATAGTGGGTGGGGTCTAACATGCTTTCTTTTGTTTGGTTTTGTTTTGTGGTGGCAGTGGATTTTCTGGGTGGGCCCGTTCATCGGGGCAGCATTGGCAGCTGTATACCATACAGTCGTGATAAGGGCCATTCCCTTTAAGTCCAAGTCATAATCATAATGCTTGGTCGGTTGGGTCGGGTCGGTTTGGATTATTATTATTCGACCCGTTTAAGGCTCTAATGTGTCATTTTCTCTTTTATTTTCGATCGTTTGTTGTCTTTTGTTTTTGTATTTTGTATGTATTAAGTTATTGGAGTATTGTGTAATTTGCCACAAAACAAATGTTAAAGGGATGTGGTTTAGTTATGAATCTTGTGATCATCTTATCGACAATCATGTCGTTCGAGTGTGACTTGTGAAAATGTGTATATTACTACTACTAGTTTATTTACGTTTCGATTATATATGGTGTTCTTTCGTGTGCATCTGAATTCAATTAAGTCCACTTCAATTTAGAATCGAATGATTCGAATCCCAATTGTTAAGGAAAAGTGGTGCAATGTATGAACAAATGAAACAACTTTTTTTCTAATAAGATGAAAAAACAACAAAGCACATTCAAACATTAAACATGAAATTAAAATTCTTATTTAGATGTCATAATTACTACCCAAACAAAAGCAAACACGATCCATCTACAAACCCGACAACAAAGCCCGACAACGAGCCCAACAACCACTAACGACTAGCGGTCGAGGCAGTAGTCCCACTCTCACGGGCCTTACTCTCAATAGTCTGGCCCACATCCTTAGTCTTCTGACCTGTATAAGCAACCGCATCCGCCACCCGTCTCTTAGCATAGTCCAACTCCTCAGGAATCCTCTCACCCACCTGCATCAAGTAACTCGTAACCCGACTCAACCCACTCAAACCCGTCAACCCAAACGCCCCCGACGACAGAAACCCGGTCACCGCCAACGCCACCAACAACACCGCCGGGACAAGAACCGGGCTGAACAAAACCGCTAGCGGAGTCGCCACGGCTAACCCGATAACCGACCCGACTAAGATCAACCCGGCCAACACCAAGAGGGTCCCACTGACCGGGACCAAAGTGACTAGGGCTATCATTTGGGAGGCGGTCGGGCCGGATGAGGACGACCCGCCCGAATAACGGGTTGTGTGGGCCGGGCCGTGGGTTGTGGTAGTATAGTTGGTTTGTTGGGGGTGGACTTGGACTTGGCGGGTGTAATCGGATCGGGTCGTTGTGTCACGGTCCGCCATTGTTGAGGTTTCTGCAGCTTTCTTTTTCTTTGAACCTATTTTTTTTAAACTTGTTTTTATTTTGCTAAAGCATGAGATTGAAGTACGTAGAAGAGTGAAGTGCATGTGTGTGATTATAAGGAAGAGGGGAAGTGTAACACGTGTGAGTACACGTGGTGTGAAGAGGTTTGCATGAGGAACAAGTTTTTGAGGTTTTAGTTTTGTTTGTTCAGTTTGTTGACACATCAGTTCTGTTTACATTTTTGTTGTCTGAACTCTCAATGTTTTGTTTGGTGGGAGTTTCTACGGTTGATATTGAGACGACAATACGAGATACCACTCGTGTTAACTCGGTTTGACAACTTAACTAATCAAGTCGAGTTATTATTAATAATAACTCGGCTCTGTATGTCGACTTCTGTAGCATTAGATTTCTTTAGTTTCATGCAAATATGATCTAATCGTGACAGATTAAGAAAAATGCATGAAGTAGTAAACATGAATCGAATTCATTAAAAAAGAAATGTACCTCCTTTGCGGATCAACTATACCAGTCGAGAAACAAGATCGAGAAAGTAAGTACAAATAGAAATAGCAGAAGGAACGTCCTGCTACTGCTGTTCCGATCTATTGCCTGAGACAACTCCTTGTTACCGAGCTCCACATTCTGTGTCGCTTCAACTGCCTACACATGAAAAGCTCCCGAAACTTGTTAATTTCGGGTTTTCAATGGTTTGAATTACAGTTAACAGCTAAGATATACGGAGTACTCTGTAAGTAATTGAACTGTGTGACTGTGTGAGATGAACTCGTTTGAGAATTTCTAAATGGGTTACGGCCAATACTTTAGTCTCAGACAAAGAAACGAAAAGCTTACAAAATGGTCAAAACGCTCACAAGTTTGTCGTGATTACAACGGACAGATTGTAGAGCCGAGAATGACTGAACACTTATAAAAAGATATGTGAACCCTGTCAGTTTTACCTGGTCATACAAATACTCAATCTGCTGAGATTGTTGAAGAACATGTGTGGACATAAGGTGGTTGAGTGCAGACACCTCTACCATCTTGGTTTCGGTTTGTTGAGCTGCATCCAGGAGATTACTGAGCTCCACCTACATCACAACAGTATTTGTTCAAGTGATGCTCAAAAATTGAATAATTAACGGAACAAAGTTCGGTTAAACTGATTAATAGAAATGGAATGAACATGATCAGACCTGAAGTGCACGAGTCTCGTCATCCTCAAATTGCTGTTGCAAAAGCTGTGGACTTGATTCAACTTCATCTGCTTCCTTAATCTCTGAATGTCTGGACTTCAAGTGGTCTGTTGATTTTGAAACAGAAGGGTGACTTCGTTTTCTTCTAGGCATTGCTCTATTGAGAGTATCTTGGAAACGTATTGCTCTTAGCCGATCAAATTCTGATGTTACTGAGTGGAGCTTTTCACTTAAAATCAAGACCTAACACGCAAGCAAATAAAGTATGGCAAACTCAGAAATCTCAAATTTAGCAAGATTAACACAAGAAAACAACCATCTAATCCAATACAATGACATACAGTAAGGAATTTATCGACAAAAGCTCAAAATCATGCTATTCAAATAAATACGCACCACACCATGCTTATGTGCAATTATATCAGCATTTGAATTGTCGGTCCTGCCAAGCCAGCCTTTTGTGGTGGCTTCTTCATCATTTATACTTGTTTTAAGATTCTCGATCTGTTTTTGGCATGATTTCACAAAATCTGATACCTGCAGAATAATAATGACGGTATGTATCAGACTACCCGTTAGAATTCTACTAATTGGTCAATTCCAAGGCTCAAATACTTTGGACAGGTTTTGAACTTACTTCCTGCTCAATACTATCTCTCTCCTGCTCAGTCGTGCGATGCATATCCACGTAATCCTTCCTATGTTTCATTAGAAATTGCTCGAGTTCTCCAATGAGCTCAAGCTAGAAATGACGAAAATCATCACGAAGCAGCATAGAGCAGTATCAGTCTACACTGAAATGAATCATTTAATGACATCAAACAGACTAAAAAGCTATGGAGAATGAAGCAAGTAATTCAATTACAGTTTTAAGAGACGTTTTCATGAACGGTGTCCTCTCTCGTGGCTTGTGGATGATAAACGCCGCCATTATGGCAGCCAATTTCACCTGTACAATAACAAGATCAAAGCATTGTCTTCATCAACTTCAAAATAACGCGAAAAAACAACAGCCAGCTATTATAATTATATATCAAGATACTAAATGCCAGGGAGTATCGAATTCAGGATCGAACATTCATCATCAGCAGAAGCAGCAGTAAATAGCAAGCAGTTTTCGGAATCCGAAAAACTCGAAATGAAATGAAAACCGTGTCGAAATGATCAGAATTGAAGTTCTAGTAGTAGCAGCAGTTCCGATAATGGAATTATCAGTGACTAATTACACACTTAAGTGTCAACAAAGAATGAACATTGTACGCCATAGCTCAATTCTTCATAATTAAAGCTAACAGGGATGAAGATTACGAAGCTAATTACAAAAACGAAAAAGAAAAAAGAGAGGGAGAATTAGAAGATAAGAAACCTCATCGAATTGCAGAGAAATCGCTTGGCGACGAATAGCGTCCTTGAAATCTTCGGTCCTATCCCTAATTTTCGCCATTAATTCGATTTAGGTCAAATTTGCAGCGGAATTTGAAATTCTGGAAATCGAACTTCAATCAATTGAAATTCTTCAGAAAATTGCCGGATGAAATAGTAATTGAAATCGAACTTCGATCGATTGATTTGAGTTGAATGCGAAGAAAATCGAGAGAGACGAAGGGGTAGGGCCGGTAGACCCGTTGGGCCAATAGGTCGGGACCGGTTGAATCAAGTCCGTAAGACTTCCTGCTCGGACTCAACTTGACCCAAATGGCCTGCCCGATTGATATTTTTGCCACATACTGGGTTCATGTCGAGTCATTTCAAATTCGGCACTATGGGTTTATTATTTTCAGCTTTTCAAAAAATTGACTCGGTTGCTTGAATAATCAATCGAGCCAGAGTAGGTCAAATCACGTTACGGATCAAACTCGATATTCAGTTTGGGGTTTTAGATCAGGTTGAGGTTAAGTTATTTGGTTCGGATCAATTTATTCGGAGTATTCTTTTCTTTTATGTTATACTCCCTCCGTTCTATTCATCAATTGTTTGTCTTTGATTAAAAATTTGAATGGAACGGAGGGAGTACTCCGTGTTCATAGGTACAAAAATTCAAAAATCAATCAAAACTTAAAATAAATAATCAGCCAAAAATCAAAAGTGGTAGAGTCCACAAAAATGGTATTATCTCCATCCCAGTAAGATTGTCCCGTTTCAATAAAATATTCAACCCATATAATAGGGAAATAAGACCTTTTAGGAAAGGAGGGAGTATATATAAGTTGCATCATAAATCAGCAAAGAAACGGTAAGTTTTAGAGTCCAAAAAAATGAATCTAAGAGCAGCAACAGCTGCAGCCAAAGACATGATACTGAAAAGGCACACATTCATCCAATGCCATAGTTTCTGACCCGAATTCAGCTTGTTCCCCTTCGCCTTCAGGTACATGTGGTTCCCCAGGATGAAGGTGAGCGGTAATGTACTGATCGCACCTGACAAGCTCGTGAAGTCTCCTATGAACGGTAGTAACGCTGCCACAAATGTGTTGAATGCTAAGTATCCTCCCCTTACCATTACTCGAAAGCCTAGGTTACGTGGTGTCAGTGCGCTCCCTTTTATACCGAACCTTGTGTCTAGGTGTAGACACCCGCATTTTGACTGCCACGTGTCTATGGTAGTCTCCGAAAAACACCCGATGATGATTGGACGTCAACGTGACTTAGTATACTCGGATTTGGGCTCGGAATTCATAATATCCGACATGGACTTTTTAGCAGAGTAAAATCTCACAAAACAGACCTCAAATTCAGGCCCAGTAGGCCGATCCGAGCAAAATGAGACTAATTTGGGCCAAAACCGACGCCAAAAATAATTCCCGTCTTTTAGCGACCGGGTCAAAACCCGGTCAAAGACGGAACCGTCTCATAAATCAGCTAAGTTCAGTTGGCGCATAAATTCGAATTCAAAAAAAAGCAACCAAAACAAACAAGACCAAGTCTTCCTTATTTTTCTCACCCAACTGATCCACTCGATCGAGTGGATTAACCCACTCGGTCGAGTGGAGCGCCTTGAACCGGGCTTGACCCATTTTCAAAGGCACTCGATCGAGTGCACTAGGGCCACTCGATCGAGTGCCCCTAGGTCGGGGGATGAAGCCTATAAATACCGCTTCACCCCCATGCATTTTCAAGACTTTTACAAAAACACACTTTTACCCTACAATTTCAGCCACATTTCACCCCACTTCAACCCTACTTCATCACACATCAAAGCCTTAGAAATCCTAAGCAAAAACACACAAAAACCGAGCTTTCGTCCCTCGATAAACCGACGCAACACACACATCCATACACACCATAACTCGCATACATCCTCGATACTCCCAAGCCTTGCCGCTATTTTACGAGTCCATTTCCGAGGTCTATACTAGCATGTATGTTGAGGGTGTCCTAAACCCTTCTTCTATCTCTTTTCTATATCGTTTTTATGTACATTTTTGCATCATTGCATCGTAGTAACACTAACACTAACACTAACTTCTTTACATTTTTCATCTTTTTTTATCATCTTTTTTTTACTAATGTTATTAATACCGTGTATATATATTAATACTAAAACCGGTTTTAAAACGTTGAACTACAATAATCACTTTTGGTCCGTCTAATCCCTTTACGAGCAACGACGGAGGTGGAGCCCTTTCGAGGAGCCCCGCCCCAATGTACTCAAGGGCGTGACGCGATCGTGATCCGTTGTAGTTGAACGGATTTAATCCCCTTTCATAATTGGTACGAGACCCGTTGACACGAATATCGACATCACATAACCCGAAAGGGTTAGTTTCGATGTCGTGACGTAGAGGGATTCATCTCGTCACCAATTCAAACTCTTTTTAATCTAACATAAACGTTTTTACAAAATCCCGATGACGGTATTATATTCATTTATACACGACTATAGTACCGGAAGTCGAGCTAAATACGAATCGTGCGATATTCGTATTTGGTTAGGCCGACCATCGATTTCATGTCAAAAAACGCACGAGTCACTACTCGTACAGGGGGCACTCGATCGAGTGCCATAGGCCACTCGATCGAGTAGCACCCCAAAAAGTGGTCAGTAGCCACGCTAATGACGCACCCGACCGAGTCAGACAATGACTCGACCGAGTGGGTCTCATAACCCGCAATACCGAGGGCTTGGACACATATTTCGAGCCCCGTTCCCTATCGACTTTAGACCATCATCCGACCTTCCTATTTTTCAAAACGATACACATCACAACACGTAGAACGACTTTGACCACTTTGACGTGATAAGTCGGGACAAGACTACGGGACGTGAGATTAGGCTAGCAATACGCCGCAGTCTCATGTTCCCGTCCTTCGTTTAATATGCGACATAATGCGTATTTAATCGAGGTTAGTCCGCCTACATATTTACGCGGTCTAGTTTACATACGGGTCCGTCCCTTTAATTATATCGCATTATTTTTATTTCATTTCTTTACGCAATGTTGTATTGTGAATTCCGGGTTGTATTTCCGCCCGTGTAATTTGTACGTTACTTTTATTTATATTTCGAGCTTTGTTTATTTATTTGCTTTTACGCTTTATAAATGAACCTCGCATGTTAAATCATTCTGACAAATAATAAGATGCATTAAATGACGTAGTTAACGCAAAATTCACATACTTAGACAAAACGTTGTTTGCATATCATTTAATCAATTTACTAGCGCGCGTACACGAACACGAACGGTGTCTTAGTAGAGGCCGTCATGTGCGGGCGGGGTTGGGTGTCCTTAGTGGGCTTCCCAACACGTACCCTCACCCCTTACTCAGAACCTTTGGTTTCCGGATGTCCGAAACCCTTGGCGCACGAGAGTCATTCTTTACACGATTACCGGTATAGATGGTATCGGTATCGCAATGCAAAGGGACGAGCCCCATAAACTCTGAAATCGGAGTGGGCTTACTTTGTGTATAGCCCATAACGACATAGAGTGGGCTCGTATGGTTCCGAATAACCACAAAATTCGGTGGCGACTCCATTTTGACTTAAATTTCGAACCCGAGAACAATCTTACCACGAGATTCATTCGCCTACCCAAACCTGCGCTTCGCCGCGTCGGGGTGGACCTACGTCATGTCCACAATTTGGCGACCCCGCTGGGGATACCTGATGTACCACATGTCATCGGGGTTCCTAGGGTGAGACTCGAAGAGAAATCGTTCGTAGATTAATGTGCGCGCATTAGTTTAATGATTCATGCATAACCCAAATTTGCCCGGGCCGGTTACTTGTGACCGACGTCCCACTATACCGCGGTGCATTCCTACATGGGTGCGCTAAAAACATCGATGGTGGAACTCGTCTCGGTTTTGCGGCATGTCCTAAGACCAACTCGGCTTAGGGAGTCCGTCCATCACATGAGAAAGCCATCGTTGTTGGTATAGACCCTATTTTGACCGACCGAGACTTAGTGTAAAGCATACATGAGCGTCGTTATAATGCTTGTTTGACTACATGCTACTTGGTTTCCGTGTCATTTTTCAAAAACCGTCATTTCAAAATTGCATCTTTCCAAAATACCAAATTTCAAAAAACCCGAAATACTGTCCGTTTCGGGACCCGTCTTTTCAAAATATCCAATATTCAAAAACTCGGAATGCTGCCGAAAATTAGACTTACGATTTGACTCAAAACAAGCCATTTTTTTAGCCGGCATGCTATCCATTTCAATTCGAATTTCCGATCCACCATTCGATTTTCGAATTTTCAAAATTCAATTTTCAAATCTTCGTGATGCCATTTGCGATTTTCAAATCCTCGAGATTCCATTCTCGATTTTCAAATCTCCGAGATGTCGTTTTCGATTTTCAAATCTTCCGGATCTCATTTTCAATTTTCAAATTTCCGGAAATTTATTTTCGATATTCAAATTTTCAAAATTCCAAATATTCAACTTTTCAAAAAACTTGGTCCTGTCGGCATGCTGCCAATTTCAAAAAAACGGGACCGTCTCCCAATTTTTCAAAACGCGAAATTACTTGCAACCATTCCAACATTTTCAAATGCCCGGTCCTATTGGCCCACTACCAATTTCAGGACCGTCCTCTCAATTTTTCAAAATCCAATCATTTTTCAAAACCTTTCGATTATAGGACCTACCGTAATCCGTGTGTCGGGTCTTTTCATGATTTGTCGAAGGTCTTTAGCGTCGAAACTCCGTCGATCCTACATCACGGGTTTCTTCCCCATCCTAGTCCGCCTTTTTCTAAAGGCACAACCGACCAACACGAGTCATACACTCGTAAATGGAAGGTTTGTAAACACTCGAGTCCTAACTAGAAAGTCACACGCAATTTTCCCTCCGACAGGACGGTCCCCACGACCTTTCCTAAGGGAATTTTGCCCGTCTTTCAATCCGTTAGTCGAGTCATCCCAATTCAAAAATCCTTTAACTTAAGGGTCTACCCTAATCACAGGGTCCATCCTTATTCAAGTCAAGTCAAGGGTCTCTAGCGTCGAAACTCTGCCGATCTTACATCGCAAGTTTCTTCCCTTACCCTGTCTGCCTTTTTCTCGAGGCCGAGTCAACCTTTTACAAGGCATAGCCCTGTGGCTAAAGGTTCGTGATCCTTACATCTAAGGGTCACTCGTCCAACACTCGAGTCATAGCAAAACTTACAATCTCACTCGGGGGGCTACCCTTTAGGAGAGCGATCAATCACGGTTGCTCTGAGGGTCATGTCTTACACGTGTTGTCTCACGTACCCCACTTTTGAGTCACTTAGATGCCACATCATCTGAGTCCTATAAGAGTCCTTAATCTCACTTGGGGGTTATTCTCCGACGGGGCGATTAACCACAGTCGCTTCGAGAATCGCACCTTGCTTTTTTTAGGAGAGTCAAACCCGAGTCAAACCCGAGTTGTCTTTCCTCCCGCGCTATTTCCTATGCCTTGGCGTATTCAAGTTCCGAAGCAACATTTCTGATTACGTGGGTATTCTCGCAGAGTATGGCACCCACAACCGGGAATAGGGACATGGAAAACACCATCAATGAAATAAAGGCTTCGCTGGAAACAATGGTTAGTAGGCAGGCCATAACCGAAACCCATATAGGGTTCCTGAAAACCAACCAAGAGGCCATGAATGCTCGTTTAACTGTCATTGAACAGCAAGACTTCAACTCTGGGTCGGTAAATACTGGGCCATTTGCCCAACTGGTCAGCACGGTGCGTGAGCTCGAACAACAGTTCCATGCCTCCCAAGGGAATACCATTCATATTGAAAACTCCCGAGACTATACACCCATCAGTGAGAAACTTCCAACAGATCTCAATCTAGAAGGGTTACCCATATTCGAAGGGACGGAGGATCCATTACTACACCTCCGAGCCTTCAAAGCATTTATGGCGATCAAGGGGGTCAAAGCCGACATGTTCATCAATTTGTTCGGCGCATCCCTCGGGAAATATCCAAAAGCCTGGTTCTATAGGCTTAATACAAAAAGATTCCCCACTTGGGAAGATGTGGCTACCGAGTTCGCTAAAAACTATTCTGATAATGCTGAACTTCAGACTACCATGCGGACTTTAGAAGTCATGGCCCAAGATCCAACAGAGGGTTTCACCAAATACCTTCAACGTTGGCGGGCTGAGAGTGTTAAGCTGGTAGACAAGCCCAGCGAGAAAACACTAGTGGATGCATTCATCAACAACCTCCTACCCTCCTACCGCGTCCATCTTAGGTATGCCGGCATCTCAAACTTTGCTGTGCTTACCGAAATGGGCACTAGGATTGAAGACGATCTTCGACATAACGAAGATTTGGGTGAAGCTTCTACCGAAGGCTATACTGGACATCCACTTGAGTCCTTAGAAGCCGAAGACTACTGACAACCTCATCCAGGAGTCCAGATTTAATTTGAGTCCGAGTCTGAGTCCGAGTCTAGGATGTTCTATCTCCTCATTTTAAAGTCAGAGTCAGAGTCAACTGTATTCTATCCTCTTTTCATATTCCAATAAAATCAGCTTTTTCAATTTCTCATATATACTTCCCTTATGTGTTTCCGAGAACATGATGAACACCATCATACACTGTGAGCACATGCACATGACTATTATAGGCACATCTATAATGACTGCAGGAACTGAGACCCATGTTTTCCTTTACCTGTTCCATGTCTGGCATAGACAGCCACATAACTACCCTTAGCAGGAGCGGTATCGAATCCTATGACAAATCTAGGTAGTCTCCTAGTTTGGGTTCAAGACGGGAGGCAAGCCCATTTCCCACAATAAACACCCATCCAATAAGACTAACCAATCCCTACCTTAGGCGTTTAGTCTGACCAGAAGCAAAAAAGAAGCATCGTGACTCTATAGGCTTGATGCCAAAAATACCCAACTCGGGACGATGCTCCCACTAAGCCTACTCGGAATTATGATGACAATACCGAGATCCAAACCACCATGCTTACCATAGAGTACTCCACCGCGAGTTGCACTCACACAAACACCAACTAGGCTCACACCTTACAAGGGTTTAGCTCCACAAGCCAAATCCAACCGATGGGCCCACCCCCATATCCACCCACAAACACCATAGGAGGGGATTACCGTAAAAAAAAAAAAAAAAAAAAAAAAGTTGGACAAAAAAAATCAAAAGTCCAAGGAAAAAGCAAAGGCCAAAACAAAAGAGCTGGCCATGATCAACATCCCCCGACCAGATACGGTCAATCCCACGACCGGGGCTAAGAGGTCAACAAAAAAAAAAAAAAAAAAAAATTCAAATACCCATGACCGTGGTCAACGGTCAACTCAAGTGAAAGTCCCTTGACCAGGATACGGTCAATTCAAAATTATTGATCAAATAGGGGATAGACAACCAAGCTGGCCTTCCCACATTACAACCCTCAAGACCTTCCCGAGACCTAGGCTAAGAGACAGCCCAGAATTTTTGAGGATTCAAGCTCCATAGGATACACCCTAACCATTAGGGCCAGACATGGAAATCAGATCCCACATCATCAAACCTGCCCAATCGAAGTCCGAGTCATTTTTACTCGACTTCATTCCCCCCTTTCCTACCACATTACAATACCTTACCCTCGAAGCTTTAGCTCCACAAAATCGAGCTCCAGATGTCAAAACAGTGAAGCCACTTATTGCCTGGCACCACATTTCCAAAAACATCCAAACCAGTTACCAACCCCGAACACGGGAACTCAACCTGCGGTCGGCATAGAACATGCCCAAATAGTTCACACCACCTCTGGGGGCTATCCCGGAGAACGCTCACAGTCACAGGATCAACATCCTAACTATTCTAGCCCTTTGATCAAGACATCATTGGGAATGCACCTAGCCTACACCATCGCTATGGTTAGTTACACACAAAGCCCTAATAAACTAGGCACCATAACATATCTTCCAAACCACTGAACTACGGCTTGGTTTGATTTCACTACACGTGAATACGTAGGCAGCCTTTCAACAAGGGCACAACCACCCACACTGACACAAATTCAAAAAAGCACCATTATTCTGGTCACGACACTGTCACGTTCTCAGTAGTTAGCTTTGTCGTCCTGGGGGCTTCTCCTAAGTAGAAGTTCTCCATCCACTCACATAATCCAAATACTTTCAAAAATCTAGCCACCTTTCTATAGTGTGTCCTAGTACTTGGCTCAGTCAAAGACGAGAATCCGTCAGGGATTCAAAGCAACACCCACTTTGGGAATGTACCCCAAAACCAAAAATTCAAAGGGCACTAGGCTACAATATTGCCACTGCTAAGTCCTGCAAAAACAGTCTCATTACAGACTACTGCAGTTCCTCTATACCGGATCCTTCTCTTTTCGATGTTCGACCGTGTTGCCACTCGCCTAGGCTATGGATTAGCGCAGCATAAGAGTCTTGTCGTCTTAGGTGGCCCACCCCCCTACCGAGTCACGGTCCAACCCCTCGAAAGTCCAGTCGTGTCTGTCAACTCGTCCTGTCACGTCCAGAGTCGAGTCTGTCGATATGTCTCTCTCCAAATTCTTGTTTTAAAATTTGCAAAACTTAGCCATTTGATAAAATCCTTTTCGACAAGGTCAAATTTCGGTCTATTTATACTGCAAATTTCTTTTCTATCCCTTTCAATTTTGAAAACCTATCTCCTAGCACATGAGTTGCTTTCAGGACTTCGATTTCAAAATGAAGCAAAAATCATTTTCCCCAGCGCAAGCCAGTCTATAGATGCTAACTGCATTTCCTATGTGCTATCTTGCTACATACCATGCCTGCTATTTCTGCCTATGTATCTAACATTTCAGGTACCAGCTAATGCTTCCCAACGGATCAACAAAGGCAGTGTTTCTCCTGGAATGCTACATCCAAGACGTGATGTGTCGGCATACGGGTACACCCAAGACTTCAGAAGCAAGTCCCCGCGCAGCTACTTTTCTCCCCAGCAAGAGTCGGTATTTTGTCTATGTGTTACATACAAATTGTTATGTGTCAGCATACAAGTACACCCCAGACTTCAGAAGCAAGTCCCCGCGAAACTACCTAATTTCCCCAACGGAGTCAGCTTTTCCCCGGTATGCTACATCCAAAGTGCGATGTGTCGGCATACGGGTACACCTACTCCCCAAAAAAGGCAAATTTCACTCCCCACGGAGCATCATCACCAGCTCAAGTACGACTCAAGGCTTCGAAGGCAAGCTCGTACAGCTCACATACTTCCCCAGCGGAACGCCCGAGGCGGCGTTTTTCCTGAAGTGTTACGGGATGGGCCCACACATAGGCGCGCCCAGGACTTATGCTACAAGTCTGACTCCCCGCAAAGCTATCATCATCAGGACAGGTATGACCCTCTGCTTATGGCTGGCGAGCCCTTCACGCAAGTCTACTGGACTATAAACGACCCGACCGGAAGTCTACCAGGTCGTAACGGGCTTGGTAGCTACTCTGACTTTCGCCTTGTCCAAGCCTCAGTCAGAGTGGGGGCTCTGTAGACACCCGCATTTTGACTGCCACGTGTCTATGGTAGTCTCCGAAAAACACCCGATGATGATTGGACGTCAACGTGACTTAGTATACTCGGATTTGGGCTCGGAATTCATAATATCCGACATGGACTTTTTAGCAGAGTAAAATCTCACAAAACAGGCCTCAAATTCAGGCCCAGTAGGCCGTTCCGAGCAAAATGAGACTAATTTGGGCCAAAACCGACGCCAAAAATAATTCCCGTCTTTTAGCGACCGGGTCAAAACCCGGTCAAAGACGGAACCGTCTCATAAATCAGCTAAGTTCAGTTGGCGCATAAATTCGAATTCAAAAAAAAGCAACCAAAACAAACAAGACCAAGTCTTCCTTATTTTTCTCACCCAACTGATCCACTCGATCGAGTGGATTAACCCACTCGGTCGAGTGGAGCGCCTTGAACCGGGCTTGGCCCATTTTCAAAGGCACTCGATCGAGTGCACTAGGGCCACTCGATCGAGTGCCCCTAGGTCGGGGGATGAAGCCTATAAATACCGCTTCACCCCCATGCATTTTCAAGACTTTTACAAAAACACACTTTTACCCTACAATTTCAGCCACATTTCACCCCACTTCAACCCTACTTCATCACACATCAAAGCCTTAGAAATCCTAAGCAAAAACACACAAAAACCGAGCTTTCGTCCCTCGATAAACCGACGCAACACACACATCCATACACACCATAACTCGCATACATCCTCGATACTCCCAAGCCTTGCCGCTATTTTACGAGTCCATTTCCGAGGTCTATACTAGCATGTATGTTGAGGGTGTCCTAAACCCTTCTTCTATCACTTTTCTATATCGTTTTTATGTACATTTTTGCATCATTGCATCGTAGTAACACTAACACTAACACTAACTTCTTTACATTTTTCATCTTTATTTTTCATCTTTTTTTATCATCTTTTTTTTACTAATGTTATTAATACCGTGTATATATATTAATACTAAAACCGGTTTTAAAACGTTGAACTACAATAATCACTTTTGGTCCGTCTAATCCCTTTACGAGCAACGACGGAGGTGGAGCCCTTTCGAGGAGCCCCGCCCCAATGTACTCAAGGGCGTGACGCGATCGTGATCCGTTGTAGTTGAACGGATTTAATCCCCTTTCATAATTGGTACGAGACCCGTTGACACGAATATCGACATCACATAACCCGAAAGGGTTAGTTTCGATGTCGTGACGTAGAGGGATTCATCTCATCACCAATTCAAACTCTTTTTAATCTAACATAAACGTTTTTACAAAATCCCGATGACGGTATTATATTCATTTATACACGACTATAGTACCGGAAGTCGAGCTAAATACGAATCGTGCGATATTCGTATTTGGTTAGGCCGACCATCGATTTCATGTCAAAAAACGCACGAGTCACTACTCGTACAGGGGGCACTCGATCGAGTGCCATAGGCCACTCGATCGAGTAGCACCCCAAAAAGTGGTCAGTAGCCACGCTAATGACGCACTCGACCGAGTCAGACAATGACTCGACCGAGTGGGTCTCATAACCCGCAATACCGAGGGCTTGGACACATATTTCGAGCCCCGTTCCCTATCGACTTTAGACCATCATCCGACCTTCCTATTTTTCAAAACGATACACATCACGACACGTAGAACGACTTTGACCACTTTGACGTGATAAGTCGGGACAAGACTACGGGACGTGAGATTAGGCTAGCAATACGCCGCAGTCTCATGTTCCCGTCCTTCGTTTAATATGCGACATAATGCGTATTTAATCGAGGTTAGTCCGCCTACATATTTACGCGGTCTAGTTTACATACGGGTCCGTCCCTTTAATTATATCGCATTATTTTTATTTCATTTCTTTACGCAATGTTGTATTGTGAATTCCGGGTTGTATTTCCGCCCGTGTAATTTGTACGTTACTTTTATTTATATTTTGAGCTTTGTTTATTTATTTGCTTTTACGCTTTATAAATGAACCTCGCATGTTAAATCATTCTGACAAATAATAAGATGCATTAAATGACGTAGTTAACGCAAAATTCACATACTTAGACAAAACGTTGTTTGCATATCATTTAATCAATTTACTAGCGCGCGTACACGAACACGAACGGTGTCTTAGTAGAGGCCGCCATGTGCGGGCGGGGTTGGGTGTCCTTAGTGGGCTTCCCAACACGTACCCTCACCCCTTACTCAGAACCTTTGGTTTCCGGATGTCCGAAACCCTTGGCGCACGAGAGTCATTCTTTACACGATTACCGGTATAGATGGTATCGGTATCGCAATGCAAAGGGACGAGCCCCATAAACTCTGAAATCGGAGTGGGCTTACTTTGTGTATAGCCCATAACGACATAGAGTGGGCTCGTATGGTTCCGAATAACCACAAAATTCGGTGGCGACTCCATTTTGACTTAAATTTCGAACCCGAGAACAATCTTACCACGAGATTCATTCGCCTACCCAAACCTGCGCTTCGCCGCGTCGGGGTGGACCTACGTCATGTCCACACTAGGTATTCGTACATGGGACTCGCAAATATCTGCAAATATCTCACACACACACGCACAAAATCGTGAATAAGAGCATGTTCTTTCAAGGTTATTTCCAATTCACTTCAGTACAGTTCATCCCCCATTAATTTTACTCTTTTCGACCAAATAAACTCACTTCGGTTCACTACAGTATAATTCAGTTAAGCCCACTTGAGTTCAGTTCGGTCAAGCCCACTTCAGCCGGAAAGAACAGAGCCTAAGTTATGGTCAGGTAAATCAGGTCATTTTCGGGATGGGGTGACTTACATGCAATGAGATAACTGACTGTAAGCATGCTGAAATATTGGCCAATAATTTCACCCACGCGGGGCCTTTAACACTGCTCAGCAAATAGGTTGATGCAGTAGATCCGTAAGCCCAGTAACCAATGAGAGTGACAGCATGCAACGGGGTAACTCCGACAGTGAAGTGAAAATACAGGGCCTTCATCATATTCTCTACCACAGGCTTCCTCACTGTAGCCTGTTCAAAAACCAGAGCGAAAGCATCTCAGTTCTCATAGCACCATTAGAAATGACACAACGAGACAAACACCCTACGCATCTCTTTACATTGCGATGAAAAAACTAATGCACACCTGAATTTCAGGAAGCATTCCTGTATCAAAAGCGAAAACCAAATTTGCAGCAGCTCCAATAGTCGAAAATATTTTGCTCACTTTGTCACCATGTATGCCATAATCTCTTGGAGGATCTTCAACTCCTACAGTATCAGAAAACAGCATGTTATTACTCCCTCTGGTTTTAAATGATTGTCCCGTTTCATGAATATATGTGAGTAGTATATTATACTGAAATGGGGCAATCGTTTAAAACCGGAGGGAGTATAAGAATTCAATTACTTTGTAAATAATGATGGCTAAGAAAGTATACATGAACATACCATCTCGAGCTGAAAGAACAATAGTGATAACAATGTACACCAGATTGAGGATCATCGAGACTCCAAGCCAAATCCTAAGTGCAGATAAATGAGGAATTCCTATTGCAAACATCGCACATACAATTCCTGCAATGGCTATACAGTATGGAAGCTTCAGTGCTTCATCATCCCTATACAAAACATAGGCCGCCTGCAAAAAATAAATCGATCTTAACTCTTAAGCCCTAATCCAATTTCTGCAACAAAACCAAATTTCGAAGGGATGATCAACATTTCAAATACCTTTAATGCAGAGCCAGCCAAGATAATGAATCCAGTGTTGATCAAAAAAAGATTTAGGTATTGTAGTGTCCATGTAAGTAAATAAGCTTTCCGACCTGATAAAAAAAATCTTAAGTTCAACCAAAGACAATAGTTTTGAATTTTGAGGAGTAAAAGAATGTTGATTTTATTCATATTGTTATTATTACCATAAATGAACCCTGCAAGATCTCTGTATCGTATATGTCTCTGCCCACCGAATTCATGAAGCTTAGCAACAAGTGCATTTGCATAGAGCGATATTGCAGTTGCTACGATTAGACCAACTACACCGCCAATCCATCCAAGAGGAACCATGATCGTTTTCGAGTATCCAAGTACAAACGCACTGTTGATTCCCGTGGTGAGAACAAACCCGACTTGGAACCATGAATCTACAAGAAAAATGTGAATCCAAGTTAAAAGAAACTTTGAGGGCATACACAAACCAGCCGTTCTTGATATGACCGTCGTTCCAAAAAAACATATGTGATACCACAAACTTTTATTTAAACCATCAACCGTAACCCTGGCACTTTATTCCATTATTTCCATCAAGTTTTGTCACTAGATGATGATGTCGCAAGTTAATTTGACTTAGTTTAATGTCTAGTTATGTACCACAGTAACTTTTAATTGTACTCCGTATTATTTATCTTTACCCTCTTACCGACCACCCACCTAAATCTCATCCCTCACAGCCCTCTCCCACCACTAGCCACCCAAACAACCACATCACACCATCACAGTTAAACCCCACCACTACCACTGTACTCCCCTTGTAATTTAACTACCAGTCAACACCACAGAAACAACCATATCCCTCGACATCACAGTTAAACGCCACCAAAAACCAAGCATCACAATGAGCACCAGTTCGAGCATTCAACAGACACCACAATCATCATTGCAGTCCCGTTACCAGTCGACTCACCTGAACCTCACGCGATCCAGAACTGTTGCGCAGCAGCAATCGAACAAACATGCACTTTATCGACTGTTTACACTTTCACCCTGCCAGAGTTGCTATCGCCTAACACCAACAACCCAGCTGAATCAACAACTCTACCACCGAGCCCAAAACCAGCTTCATTCCACTGAACCACCAGAGTAATACCTCTTGCGAGGTGAGGCGAGATTCGACCACATCAATTCCTCCTCTACCACAGCCAGGAAACTCAACGCGCTGTTGGAGTAGCGCCTCGATATTCTACCCAAAAGAACTTATGCATCATCTTGGAGTTTGTGCGATCTGTGCGATGGTGTAATTGGTGATATAAAATTCGTCATGACATCAATAACTACTTCAGTCACCTCAAAAAGCACAACCAAAATCACAAACCAAATAATATCAAAAAATTTCAATCACCCATAAAAAAACACTCAGTAAATACCAACACAAATCCTTGTATGAGACGGACCGACTCCATACAAGAAAATGGCATTTTAGTATTTCACCCCCTACAAATCATAATTCACAAGCAATGTTCATTGTTCAAGAGACGTACCACTACTAATCTGATGGGCAGTTTCGACATCGTCAATGATATCGGAATCATCACGGAGGATGTTGCCGGAGTTGGGTGGTGGTGGACTACCGTCTATGGCGGTGTACGGAGGCATTACTTCGTTATAATAACTACAATTACAGTGGTCAGGAGAATCGGTGGAGTAGAGGAAAGGAGTGGTGAATTGATGATCGTGGTGGTGGTTGAAGAAACTGTTAGTTCATCATCCGATTGTTTAGGGAGTGTAATTAGCTTTATATACCTCATTTTTTCCAATTATTATTCCCCAAATTACCCTCTTTTCTTGATGGAATTAATCAATTGATTGTAGAATTCGATTTGGATTTGATTTTCGGATTGAAATTAAAGCGAACATGGATGAAGAATGCGAAGCTAATTACAAAAAAAGAGGGAAGAAATTAGAAGATAAGATACCTCGTCGAACATCGATTGGCGGCGAATAGCGTCGTTGAAATCATCGATCCTATCCCTAATTTTCGCCATTGATTCGATTTAGATCAAGTTTGCAGCGGAATTTGAAATTCTGGGAATCGAACTTCAATCAATTGAATTCTTCAACGATGAACAGCAAAATGAAATGCGAGGGAAATCAGGGATTCAGTTTTTCAGTCAACAGACTTATATAGAGACGAAGGGGGTTAACGGTTAACCCGACTAAAAAATCGGGTCAACATCAAATCATACCGGGTTCTGATCACTTTCGAATTTGTTATTTTCAACTTTACAAAGATATCGACTTGCGTTAGGATAAACATTTGGGTCAAGACCTGGTCAATTCAGGTTACGGATCAAACTCGATCTTTCGTTTCGAGTTCTGGGTCAGATCATTTAACGGCCATCATTGTAAGAACCGTATATGATTAAGACTAGGTACCGTGGATAGTATGTCTCAGGTACGAATCCTGGATTATAATGCGACTAAATACGCGCTTCGTTGAGAAAATAAAAAAAAGAGGAGATGGAGAAAGAATTTTTCTTTCTTTTCTTTTGTGTTAATACAACAGTTCATAGGTACAAAAATCAATCAAAAACTTAAAAATAGTGGAGTGGGAACCCTAATAAAAATCTATAATAATAATAATGAGTTGCATCATAAATCAGCAAAGAAATGGTAAGTTTTAGAGTCCACAGAAATGAGTCTGAGAGCAGCAACAGCTGCAGCCAAAGACATGAGCCCAAAGAAACACACATTCATCCAATGCCATAGTTTCTGACCCGAACTCAACTTGTTCCTCTTCGCCCTCAGGTACATGTGGTTCGCGAGGATGAATGTGAGTGGGAATGTACTGATCGCACCTGTCAGGCTCATGAAGTCTCCTAGGAACGGCAGTAACGCTGCTACAAATGTGTTGAACGCTAAGTATCCTCCCCTTACCATTACTCGAAAGCCTAGGTTACGTGGTGCCAGTGCGCTCCCCTTTATACCAAATCTTGTGTCTAGGTATTCGTACATGGGACTCGCAAATATCTGCAAAATTCACACCAAAAATCGTGAATATTAAGACCGAACGTGTTCTTTCATGTTATTTCTGACTCAAGGAGATGAAGATGGGAGTAAGTGACTTACATGCAGTGAGATAACTGTCTGTAAGAATGCTGAAACATTGGCCAATAACTTAACCCACACGGGGCCGTTGACACTGCTCAGCAAATAGGTCGATGTGGTCGATCCGTAAGCCCAGTAACCAATGAAAGTGACAGCATACATCGGTACAACTCCGACAGTGAACTGAAAATACAGGGCCTTCATCATATTCTCCACCACAGGCTTTCTCACTGTAGCCTGTTTGAAAAGCAGATGGAAAGCATTTCAGTTCTCAGAGCATCATTAGAAACGACACCAATGAGACAAACACCCTTCACATCTGTTAACATTGTGAAGAAAATACTTGAAGCTTAAAAAACTAATGCACACCTGAATTTCAGGAAGCATTCCTGTATTAAAAGCGAAAACCAAATTTGCAGCGGCTCCAATAGTCGTAAATATTTTGCTCACTTTGTCGCCGTGTATGCTATAATCTCTTGGAGGAGCTTCAACTCCTACGGAATATCAGAAAACAGCATGTTATTCTAAGAATTCAATTACTTACTACGAAGTAGTTACCTGTATTAAACAGTGATGGCTAAGGAAGTATGAACATACCATCTCGAACTGAAAGAACAATAGCGATAACAATGTACACCAGACTGAGGATCGTCGAGACTCCAAGCCAAATCCTTAGAGCAGATAAATGAGGTATTCCGATTGCAAACAACGCACATACAATTCCTGCAATGGCTATACAGTATGGAAGCTTCAGCAGATCATCATCCCTGTACAAAACATAGGCCGCCTACAAAACAAATTTCGATCATAAGCCCTAATCCAATTTCTGCAACAAAACCAGTTTTCGACCGCTTGATTAACATTTCAAAATTCAAATACCTTTAATGCAGAGCCAGCCAAGATAATGAAACCGGTATTGATCATAAATAAATTTACATATTGCAGTGCCCATGTAAGCGAATAAGCTTTCCGACCTGATAAAAAAAAAGGATTCTTAAGCTCGACCAAGAACAATAGTTCTGAATTTCGTAGAGTAAAAGAATGTTGTTGATTTGTATTCATAGTCATAGCATTATACCGTAAATGAATCCTGCAAGATCTCTGTACCGTATGTGTCTCTTCCCACCGAATTCATGAAGCTTAGCAACAAGTGCATTTGCATAAAGCGATATTGCAGTTGCTGCGATTAGACCAACTACACCGCCAATCCATCCAAGAGGAACCATGATCGTTCCTGAGTATCCAAGTACATACGCGCTGTTGATTCCAGTGGTGAGAACAAACCCGACTTGAAACCATGAATCTACAAGAAACCCATCGTTCCAAAAAAAATCATCTTTTGGTTATACAACTATCGGAAAGCAGATTTTCAAGAAACAATAAACATTGTCGTTCATCATTCACAACCCAAAAGGCTAGAGTTCGAGCCCTGAGAACACATTATTATTGTTATAACTCGAGACTCGAGAATAATCCATCTTAATAAAACTAATAATTACAAATTCTATTTCTTAGGTTGACTAATTAAATTAAAATTATCACACTAAAAGTGTGATACCCATTAAATTATCAACACCCATTAAATCACAATACTGCGTATTTTGACTACGAATATTTTCTATGAAATTGTCTTATACTGTACAAAATCACCAATAACTACTTCACTCACCTCAAAAGGTACGACCAAAATCACGAACCAATCGTATCGAACTCTTCAATTACACAAAACACTCAATAAAACAAAAAAAAAATCACGATATTTGTACATAAAACCGTCTCATATGAAATTTGTCGTGACGTCAATAACTACCGAGTACATCACTCAACCAAGATCATAAACCAATAATAATCGGAAAAAAAAAACACCCAATAAAACACAAAATCACGATATTATTACATAGAACTGTCTCATACAAAATTTGTCGGATTTCCATAACTTTTCAATTACCCAATAAAATAAAAAAAATACACTAATTCTCAAGAAAACGACATTTCAACCATTACAAATCACAATTCGCAATAAAAGTTCAAGACACGTACCACTACTAATCTGATGGGCAGTTTCGACATCGGCAATGATATCGGTATTGCCGCTGCCGAGGATGATGTCGTCGGAATTGGGTGGTCGACCACCGTTTGCGGCGGGGAACGGAGACATAACTTCGCTATTATAATTACAACTACGGTGGTTTGAAGAATCGGCGGAGTAGAGGAGAGGAGTGGTGATGGTGGTTGAAGAAATTGTTAGTTCATCGTCCGATTGTTTGGGGAGTGTTAGCTTTATATAACCCATTTTTTTTCGGATTAATTTTTTAAAAAAAAATTTAAAAAATTGATTATTCCCCAAATTACCCTTTTTTCTATTGATGGAATTAATTGAAGAAATTCGATTTTGATTTGATTTTTCAAAGGATTTGTGGATTAAAATTCGATTAAGATTGGAAAGATGACGGAAATTTGAAATTGTTAGAGAAATGGAGGGAGGGTTAATTTGGGGAAAACTAATTAGGAAATTAATTGTTGAATTTGTGAGGAAAGGGTGGAGATTTTATGGGTGGGCCCCCCTTATCATTGTCTTAAAAAAATAATTAATCAATTTCATTTATTCCGTCGCGTTTGTAATATAATTAATTACGGTTTTTATTCTATCGTGTTGAACAATGTTAAAACTCGTGAGGGGGCGTTGCATCATCACGTTAATAATTATGCTCGATTTCGATTTGGATCAGATGTGACAATATATATATCAAGAAAAGAAATAGAGTGTAGTGTATCAGTATTTATATACACTATCTCACAATAGTCCGAGTATATTATCCAAATAAAAAAAAATACTCCCTCCTATTCAGAGTATTCCTCCCCAATTTTTTTTAGGGGAAACCAAGGAGGAAGTAAAATAATAATAAAGGGTAGAGATAAAGGGAGAGAGATGAATAGAAAGTGGGGTATGAAGTGTAAAAGATGGGGTATAAAGTGAAAAAGTGTTGAGTTTAGGTAATGCGGATCTCCCGTCCCATTTTGTGTCCCACTCTGTGTGCCACACCATACACTGAATGACAAAAGAATAAAGAATAAAGAATTGAAGGAAAAATAAAGAATGAAGGAAAAATAAAGAATGATTAAAATTATTTCCAAAAAAAGAAAGTGGGAGGAAAAACCAAACTAAGCTCAAAAAGAAAAATGAGAGAAATACTCTGAATAGGAGGGAGCAGAATATAATCAATGGTGAAGTTGTCGATGTATATTTTTCGTTTCTTGAGAAACGTTGGCAACGCTAAAACTTGTAAGAGGAAGTTGTATGTATTATCACTACTGCATAAAGTCCTGCGCGATTTGAATCTGGATTGTAGGTATAAATTAGGAAAACAATAGAGTGTAGTGCATACGGTATATTAGTTAAACTAATTTATCTGAATAAAAATTTGAATATAATTAATGATCAACTTGTTGATCGATATTAAGCTAATTTGGTAACTAATACTTACAAAGTAACATTTTTATGGAATATGATTAAAAGATTACATGACTTAAACCATGTATCGGAATTTATAGGTTATATCGGTAATTTTTATCCGTTTTAAGTACACTAATACAATTAGTATAAATCTGAAATAAAATTTATTTGATCGTTAGGAAAGAGATGGTTAGGTTTATTTGACAACTTATGTAGTTATGCATGACTTTTTACGCTTAAAAGTCAAAATTAGGTATGGACTAAGAAGTATACGATGGAAGGTTTATATATCTTGGAATAAATGTACGAGTATTTGTTTTAAAACTTACTGTAATTGAAATATTTGACTCGATTTTTTTTTTTTTATGAATTATTCATGTGCTTCCTCATTTATTACTCCCTTCTCACCACATTGATGTTCCCACCTCAATATAGCATATTGATTAAGAAATCGATAATGAAGGGTGGTAAATTGTTTGGTAGGTTCAAGAAGTCAAATCACAAAAAGTAACCAATAGAAAGAGAGTAAATTGGATGAATAAGGAAAGTTTTGAAGTGGGAAAATCTTAGTGAGGTTTCATTTTAAGGAAAGTGAGAAAATCTTAGTGGGGTAGTGAGATTACAATTTTAGATAAACAATCCTTTTAGAAATAATAAAAATCAAACACCCACGTTTGATTTGACATGTTGATAAAATCTATAAAAAAAATTGTGTTTCTTAGCTAGAGACAAGACTTTTACTAGTAAGAAATACATACGGAAGTTTAGCACGTAACTACTACTATCATTTTTTTTTATTCAACGAAAAATGTATCTAGTCACTAGGGATGTCAATGGATCTCGGATCCTACCCTGATCTTGGGATCCAACACCTTTAGGGTAGGATATGGATCGCAATATTTTGGATCCTGAGGATAAGGATCGGACCCTGATCCTTTTAAAAATAAAAGGATCAGATAAGGATCTCGTCTACAAGATCCTGATCCGACTCTTATCCTACCCTTTTAGTTTTTTTTTTTTGCATATTATTATAATTTCTAAATTTAAGCCCGAGCCCAAATGTCTATACACAATCAGTTTGTGTTTCTTGTGGACTTTGTTTCTTTTGAGTAATGTATTTTTGGATAATTGATCTTTGTGCTTGTATGGACTAGTGTAGACGTGGAGTGTGTTAGTCTGAACTCTGAACTTTATTTAACTACTTTACTTTGCTTGAACATTGTATAATTATTAGTTTAACCCTCAGAATGGTGATTAGTTTGAACTTCTTTTTCTATGAGGTATGTTCTAAATTGTCTTTAAATGATTACATAAGGTGAGAATATAATCTAGAATCATAAATGAACTTAAAAACGAAAAGATCCTAATCCTGTCCATATCCTATCCTGATCCTTGGGATCCGGATAAGGATCCTATAATTTTGGACCCTTAGGATATGGATCGGATCCGGATCCTAGGGGAGAAATAAGGATAAGGATCTGGATCTTATAGGATCCGGTCCAGATCCTACCTTTTGACATCCCTACTAGTCACGTTACTCCGTATAATATAGTGGGGTGAGGATTCGAATTTGAGACCTATTGTGCTAGAACATCTAGTCTTAATCGCTAGCTAAAACATTTTTGATATTAATGTTATTTTTTTGAAAGCAACCTAAATTGAATTTAATTGAGATGAGTTTAGTACTACTCCGTATAACTTAATACAAAGTATAATTTAATGAGTTTGTGTTAAATAAAAAAAATAAGAAAATTGATATATACCGCCCTTAGGGCTATATGTAAGACACCAAAAGAAGAAAAAAAAAAGTTTTGATATATACATTAATTAGTTTGTGTAATTTGATTTTCAATTTCTAGATTTATACTAATTTAGGAAGGTTTTAATTATTTAATTTAACAAAATCGAAAAATAAATTGAATTGACTAAGGTAAACTAAAGTTAATAATGTTAAATCTAATCGTAGTTCTAATTTCTAAATAAGAATTTAATTTGATTGGCTCGAACCGAAAATAAATAAACTCAAAAGTTATACTCATATAATCAAATAAAATAATAAAATATTATTTAATATGCTATAAATTAAAACGGATATATATCCCTATAAAAAAAAGATACAGTAATGAAATTATACTTAATAATGCAACATGGAGTGCATTATTGTTTTACGTGTTATACTCCCTCCGATTTTTAATTATCTTCTCAGTTGATTTTTGAGTGGAAAATAAGGGTGTAGAAATGTGTGGCTCAAAAGAGAAGAAGAATGAGAGAGAAATATAAGGTAATTCTAGACCACAGATTGATGATGAAAAATAGAAATAAGAAAGAAATGATGTTTCAGTCAAATAAAAAAATAGGAAAGATAAATAAAAATCGGTGAAATATATACAAAGCGGCAACAAGCATTGGCCACTTGACCACCGTCAACACTAGACACTATTTATTTGATATACGTACGTTGCAACAAAATGCAAAGTTGCATCATTCCGGGAAATATTTCCTTTCCCAACGACGACCAACTTGATCAATCATTGCCACCCTAAGATTTTTATTTTATATTTTTTATTTTTTTATTTAGAGAAAGTTGAATCATGTAACATTCGGGTTCTTCAAATTAAAACATGCACCCATCAGTTAAAGCTAAATTGTACTCCGTAATAATAATTCTTAAGGCTCGAATAGAGTGACAAAAGCAAATTGAATGGTCGATAGAGTACGAAGCATTGACACAAACAGTTGTACCCATGTGAATCGGAATATAACGAGAGTTACTTGACAATGCGAACATATTTTTGCGAAACTATCTAGTATTTCAAGATGCTACTCCGTATTATGTAACATTGCTACCAATATTTGCTAACAATTCGAAACCAGATCACAGATATATCACCCCCTCACCGTAATTTTCATCAACCCTCGTAATTTTACTCCCCTAAGTAAGATAAAACCTACGAATATTTTCTTACCGAATAATTTTGTATTAGTACTTAATTAATTATATACGATATCATTTCAGAATAGTTCCACTATAGCGAAAGATTATGCCCATTCTCTAGTGATGTATAGTCTCTTGGCATAGTCACATAAAGTTTCATTCCATTAGCTTTAATTAATAAAATAAAACTATAAAGTGAATTAATCATTAATCATGCATGCATGGTTCTAATTAAATTTTAAAAGTACTAGATGCCAATAAATAAAAAGAAGTTGACTAGACTAGACTACTACACTTTAATCTTTACGCACAAATCATTATACGAGTATATAGTTAATAATCTCATCCCTTTATTTATTTCCCCTATTCGGTCAAACATTACTTTGTTCATAATGCAATATTGATTTGATTAAATCATTGTCAAACACTTTATTTTCTTCATGTTATCGTCTTTATTTTCCACGAATTCGTGTTTATGCATATTCTTATACTCCCTCCACCCGTTCAATCAATTCCATACTGAATATATACGATAAAATATAGCGATCACGTGAGATCTTGTTTAAATTGTCTAATCGGATCCATCATGAATATCAAATTTTTATAATTTTTAAAAATAAAGAAAACTGGTGCATGTGATAATAAAGCAAATGTATGGAATTGATTGGAATTACCAATAAAAAAACTACGAGCAAAACATTGTTATTCCTCGTTAAAAATGTTACTTCCTCCGATTACCTGTGTTCTTCCCTATTTCCTTTTTGGGCTGAGTTTGATTTTCTTCCCTCTTTCCATTTAAGGAAAGTTTTTCACCCCTCACTAATTAATATAATATTCATCTCTCCTACTTTTTTATCCCACTTTTTCTCATTTAATATTCTCTCTCCTACTTTTTCACCCACTTTTTCTCATTTAATTAATATAATATTTATCTCTCTTACTTTTTGATTCCACTTTTCATATTTAACTAATATAATACCCCTCCTTATTTTCTTCCCCAAAAAGAAAGGGGAAGAACACAGGTAATCGGAGGGGGTATGTTTTTATTTTCCGTGAACAATATTTTGTTTTTATCTAACTAAATGATTAATATTTGAACTCTTGATAACAGTGAGACAGATAACTGAGTGAGAATATATATTTTTCTGGGGGGTTTTTCCTCTAAACTTTACCATCCTAGTATAATGATTCGATTTATAATGGCATTTTGATTGATTGGTCTAGTGGTTGTTTGTCACTTGATGACAATAAGGTATCAATATATAAAATCTAACCTACGAGTGTGGGAGGTTTTGTGGAAAATATAAAGACGACAAATAAAAACATATTTATCGTTAGATGTATCGATGGTAATTAGGTTAGTCATGTCGGGATAAACTTGGATCAATCTGTATCTGTCTATTTGAGTTGCACTCGATCTAATGGCTTGGATCAATTTGGATTTCTGATCGAATAATTTTAGGTCACTTTTAAATCTTGAATACCCTTATATTATATAGTTATAGGATGGTACAATTGAATCGGATCGACTTTATTAAGGTCCTGTTATTTTGGACTTATATTCAGTCAATTTCAATTCAGCTCCAGGAGGTATATTTTGTCTCTATATTTCAGTCAGTTTCAGTTAAATTAAGTTCAGTTAAGTTAAGTTCACTCAGTTTTAGTCCAAAAGAAGAGAGTTAAGTCTAGTAGTGGAAGAGAACTTCCTCCAAGCTTTTTAAGAGACGTGATTTTGCTCCTAATTATTATTGTCTCTTTCGCTATCACATTTTCATACACTTACCTTACACGCAACGAATAATTCAAGTGTCAAATTTATTCTTTATTTTTAGCCTTTATCATATAGCATCGTGTAATATGTAGATTTTACAATGTTTTGGAAGTGTTAGAAAGTGTGTGAAACTCTTATGGAGTATTACTCGTAGTAGTTCTCTCATGTGACAATCCTTAAACTTTTCGATCAAAGACTAAATTTTATGGGTTCGCACAGATTAAATGTCTAACAACAAACATGAAACTCGATCTAACGAGTAACACATTACAATTTGAAGCCATCATCCCTCATCAAGAAACTCGATCTAGCTAGGACTCGATTGATTAACTTCAATCGTTAATAGATGAGCACTTAAATTAGATTAATAACGTATGCTCAGTCTAATGAGATGCATTGAGTTCAATTCTCTTGGGAATACTAGTGACGTACTCCCTCTTCAACTCCATTTGTCACTATTCATTTTTGCACATTTGCCGATGTGTGTTGTACACTAGCGATATCTTTAAGACGAATCAAACAAAATCCTACATGACTATATTCTAGTTTGTCGAGCATATTAAAATGTGAAGAGTGGAGTTAAATGGAGGATTACAACACATTAAAGAAGCAACAACTTAAAGTAGCAAAAATTATAAGAATTGCTAATAATTAATGAACTAAGTTTACAATAGATGATCTCTTAGAATTAGGATTGTCGTCTACAATTACATCGACCTTTTCATATTTGAAATTGACGGGATTCAAACTCAGGTCAGGAACAACGTTGTTCGAGTGCGAATGTCTACCAAAAAAGATCACCCACACAAACAACCCAAGGAATGCAACCAATGTGCCACATCCTGTGGCAAAGATCACACCTCCAAGAACACTCAAAACACAACTACTCTTTTGCATATCAACAACATGTTCATGTTCTTCATCAAATTCAATCTCGGGATTCGTCTCAATCTCGAAACTCCAAGAAGATAAGCTACTAATTTGATTTGAACCACTTCTCGACGAGCTAATTCCGATCAAAACATCCTCCTTAACATCCCAAATTCTCGACAAATCGATAGGGTACGAAATCAAAGGGTTTGTAGGTCTATTAGTGCCATATTTAGCCAATCTAATCTCTAATCTCATTGAATTAGCATCATAATTAATCCAAGTTGTTAATAACACCCCATCATTAAGAACTAAACCAATTGAAGACACATTAGATACAAAATTCCCTACACCCACACCCAATTGGTCATCTTTTCTAGTGTTAATTTCCACAACAATAAATTTACCAAAATACCCTTGATTTAATTTCCCACTAAAAAGACCAAAATACCCTTGATCATCAAAAACCTTGGAAAACCCCCAATTACTTGGGAAAATCACAAAGGCAATACCATCACCAACACCATGGGTAATACTAAAACTAAATTCAGATGAAAATGAAAGGGGCTTTGAGGTTTTTGGATCAAGAAATTTCAAGGGTTTTTTGTAAACAATTTGGCCTGAACTTGAATTAGACCCAGATGATGTTAAATTGACCAAATTACCCTCATGGGTGATATGGGCATCTCCTAAAAGGGCAAAACTGGATTCAAAGTTTGGATTTTGATCAAGATTGAATGATTGTAGTGAAAATGATGAAATGGGTTGTGCAATTAAGGCAATTAGATGAAGGATTAGTGAAGATAATAGTAAAAGATAGTAATTGGTATAATTTGTTGATTGATTCATTATTGGTATAAATTTGATTGAAATTTGTGTAGAAAATGTAATTGGGGTTTTTTTTTGATAAAAATGGTTGCTTTGATTCTACATTTGATGAAGAATAGTGGGTTCTACCTACAATAATGAAAGACAGAGAGGAAGTGGGTGTTCGTTACTCCCTACTTAGTTGTCATCCGAGGTGTGCCCACTTGGATTGAACCATTCCTACGTCCAGATCGAGTGTACCACGTTATCGTAAATTTTTATACATAAAAAGTCTTAATTTATCGGAGTTTTCGTCTCGTTTGCTTAATCCAAGAGTTTTAATTGGTTAAAGAGTTTATTGACATGTTACACCTGGTGTATCTAAGGGCTCGTTTGGTTCACCATTGGAATATGAAGTTAACGGAAACTTTAAATTCACGTGAATTTGTATTTCATGGGAATTAAAAAAAATTGTTTGGTTGTCATTTGGGAATGACTCCATGCGGGAAGTTCTACCTACCGAGGGGGGCTTGGTGAGTAACTTCCCCCATTGTGAAGGAAGTGGCATTTCCCGGGAAGTGGCAATTCCCGGGAAGTGGGCAACCAAACAACTCCCTGAAAATGCACTTCCTGGGAACTTGCACTTCCCGGTAATTGGATGAGTAACCAAACGACCCCTAAGAATTTCTCGACACCTTTTGTCTATTACTATAAGCTGAAATGTAAACCGTGCTGAATCAAGCTCAACATTCTCTCATCTGGCCCAACTCGACCCATGTAAGGTGTTTAAATAAAAACACTTTTTCATGACTCGGCCGGAGATCATGGTCAGGGATGAAAAAACTAGCTCAAAAGTGCGGTTGGACCGACTTGATCATTGATCCATGCTTTTAGCAATCGTTTTAGAACTTAGGATCAGCTTATAACATAAGACAAGCCTGAAAGGCCGATACAGTAAAATCGAACTTAAAAGTAAAAGTTATCATTAGAAAAAATGTTAATCTCCTTGAAAACGGTCATACGATATGATATAAAGATTTGATAATAATCAGATTATCGTAAAACGGTCTTACATTTTGGTCCATACACAAGATGGGTTGAGGGACAGGAGTAATGGGCTGACTATAGTCTCTTTTATGTATTGGGCCAACAGGCAGACTATACTCCTACAAAACCAACAAGGTTTTCCCTGGCTCGAAGGCTGACTATACGATCCTATAACAGAGTTACTACTAATTGAAATAAGTTTTGAAATTATTAATCCACCCGATTAAATCACTAAGAAAAGGGTCGTGAAAATCATACACATGTTATGAAAAAAAATGGTTTCTCAGTAACTATTCCGAGATTATTTTTCACATATTTTTTGTGTTTGAAATAAAAAAATTGGTGTAAAGAGTGTCACAACTCGTAAGGATATATGATGCTAACGAAATTTAAACCGATCACGAGTTTCATTCATATGATTCATAACGCTACATATTCAACATATAATGTTGATGAAACTCGAAACAAAATCAAAAATAAAATCGTTCAATATTTTACGAGATAAACTAGTTGACATCTGAGGAATCATTGATGATGCAAAATGATCATATATACATCCACTATTTCGATGTCTACCAACAAATAGTGCACTTATTTTCTCAATGCAATTAAAATATTCCCAAAAGCACTTACTAAAGTATAAGTTATACCCTATTTTTTGGTGTATAGTTATATATATAAATCAAAAGCAAAAATAAACAATAAGTCATTACAAAGGGAAAAAATATACTAAAATTGAATCGTATATTTGTATCAAAACATGAAAAATAGTTGTACAGATGATGGAGAGTCACTCCACCGTGTTAAGAGGAGAAAACAGAGCATCACAGACTCTGGAGTCTGAGTTACGTGTCGTGCTAATGAAATGAAAATTGCAGCCTTGACACGACACAAGGTCACGTTCCATATATTGCAACTTTATTTCTGTGTACATTGAAAGTGTGCGCTAAGTGTGTCGTGTCCAGGTGGTTTGTACATACCTTACCCAGGTTCAATAACACGATCTTCTTTCTCAAACTTCGACTCAATTATTGCTCACAGAGTCACAATAACTCACAATCCACAATATGTCGGTCGTGTCAAAATTAACTCGTGCGTTATTTAGATCGTGCTCAGAATAACGAGTAGGAAAAAAATGAAGTGGATGACCAATCACGTACACATCATTATAGTGATTTATGAAGAAGAAGAAGCAAAAAAAAAGAAGCATTATGGCACTAGTAGTGTCTAGTGTCTACCAAAGTTAAGGCAATTACAAAATTGATGGACTCTTACACTGATCACTGAATGTGTGTATGCCTGCCTATTTTAGTACTATTGTCACTCTGCAACCTTGTACTATTTCCAGTATTTTTCAACATATTGGGCCCATATATCAACCCACTCATTCATCTTGGACTTCCTACCTCGTTTCCGCTTTATTTGTAATGGGTATATTCGTCATAAATTTGTTATACTATCTAGAGCCGGCAAAAATTGACACGACACGAAAACACGACACGAACCCGACACGAAATAAATGGGTTTGGGTTGAGGGTTGATGACCCATTTATGTAAGTGGGTCGACACGAACACGACACGAGATTTAATTGGGTCGGGTTTGGGTTGAGGTCCCAAAACACGAAACTGACACGAATAACCTGTTTATTAAATTAGTGTAAATATTTTTGATCATTTTTAACATAAATATGTTAATACTTTCCAAATTTGGACATGACACGAAAACACGACACGAACCCGACACGAAATAAATGGGTTTGGGTTGAGGGTTGATGACCCATTTATGTAAGTGGGTCAACACGAACACGACACGAAACTTAAATGGGTCGGGTTTGGGTTGAGGGGTTCGTGACCCGTTTATCAATGACACGAACACGAACACGACACGACACGATCTGTTTGCCAGGTCTAATACTATCTCTGGATTTTATTTGTCTTCACGTTTGTTTTTGGCGAAAGATTTTTTTGTACTGAATATAAAATGATAAATTTAAGAAATATTGAGGGCAGAAGGATAAATGAATGTAATAAGAAATAATAAAGGTGTAACGTGTTTATAAGGATAATATGGTAAAAAATATGGCCAAAAATGGAAAGAAACCAAATGGGAAGATGAAAAGGATCAAAAAAGAATACGGGAAGATAAAAGAAAAGAAAACCGGAGGAAGTAGATTTAAATATCGTTTATATGGATGAATAAGACTGAATTAGAATGCCTTGATAGTATCAAACAAATCCATGTCTTTACACATATTGATGAGATATTTGACCCGTCAGAAATTTTTGTGGCAGATTTGCTCGTCACGAGAATGAGTATCACGTAAGTAACCCTTGTGTAAAACCGTGTTATATTTGCTCATACATATGTTTTCAAATATAACGAAAGAAATAATATTTATTTATTTTATATGTCGATAAACCCAAACTAAGATCACAAGCCATTATATCAAGCAAGTCAATATCAAATACGTACCCATCAAATTCTAGCCCGACCTTAATAACCCGAAGCATTGTGCCATCAAAATTCACTGATTGTTGGGGTGATCTAGTCTTATCTTAACAGACCAACTCATTATCTAAAAGCCCAACTAAGCAACTCGATAGCTTCATTTTTTTTTTTTTTTTGTTTTGTTTTTTGATATTAACCTATTTTAATTTAGGCTAATTTCTATTAGGTCATTCTTATACTACTTCGTATTATACTCCGTACTTGGTAGGACGGTGTTATAAGAAAGTTGAGGGTGGAAATTTGGTCATTGGGATAGTGAGTGGGCCTAGAATGCTTGAATAGGGAAGGCAGGATCTAGCATCATATAATGTGATAAGTAACGGGTCCATCTCATTGAAAAAATGCTTTGCATTGCATGGTGGGACGGAACATCAAAGTGTTAGGGTCCCCTACGTAACCATTTCCAACCTAAGGCCCAATTTCACTTAACGTGCGAGTGCAAGTGCGCAATGCCCTTCTAACGCGTACTCGTAACTCCGATTTATGATGGTTCTGTAATTACGAAGTTTATAAAAATAACTTAATTAGCTCAAAGAATAGGGCTAGGAAATTACTCGGTAGTCTGTATTAATAATTACTGCGAGTCATAAAAAAAAAGGGTCAAAGTGATACGGTATGACTTTATGACAATTCATTATTTTTCATTTCGATTTTAGGCAATAACACTTGCGTGCTTAGATCGATTTGCTAGTCGTACGATGTTTTAGTGCCTATAATTAAAGGTTACGTGATTGAGTTCTAAAAATACACCCACGTTAAAACTCACAACCGATAGTTTAACCTTTTTTTGTACTGTTATGTTCGACCTCGAATTCAAACTGAAGCAAAAGATACTCATTGTGAAATGGGGAAAAAAATATTTGCTTACATGATGGGTTGATTTTATTATTTAAATTCAAAGTCGATTATTTATTTATGATTTTTATTATTTTAATCATAGGTAAATAAATGATCAAGACGAATTAATAATACATTACGGAGTAATATTTTGAGTTGGCTAAAATTCATGTAGATTTACGGCAATGATTGAGCTAGCTACATGTATAATGCCTTAAATTTCCTTTAGCTAGGGCAATTGAATATTGTGCAAATTGTTAAAGTTGTGCATAATCCTCGTGGATTTTAACACCTATAATTGGAGCTATATATACCCTAGCCTACTTAGCTATCAAATTTATCAAAAATCCTTAAATTCATCTGTATATTATATTATCGTACCCTTCAAGGCTTCAGTAATTAAAAATTCAAAATTTATTCTCCGTAATACAGTAATTTTTAAAATAATAGTGAAATAAAATTACTTGATCTTTTTTTATCGCTTAAGATATACAGAGGTACTCCGTATTTTATTAGGATACATCAGAATTACATAATTTTTTTTTTTTTTTTTTTTTATTTCATTTTATTTCATTTCATTCTAATGGTTGGCCTAACCATGTGCAAATAATGTGTATAGCTATAGATAGGTTAATTGGGCATCTCGTGATCTAATGATTATATAGCCTTAATAATAATAATAGACCCTTAACATAAAGGACGACTGCCCTAACAATTTTCATAATCATTATATTAGTGTTAACCTCTTTCGGTTACGTTAATCATTTATTATCATTACAATCAACTAACAAAAAAAAACCTTGTTTGAATTGTGCCCTACAATTTCAATACAAACTTTTAAATTAATATTCGTAAAATCTGTTCGTTCTCTTGTATTACTGTATATGATAATACATGCATTATGTTATATCGATAAATAAATCAGTAATGTTAAATACAGTCCTTAGAGTTGTATTTAACCTATATTTGGCATAAAGTTAGAAATTTAAGAATAAATTACACATACATCGATACAGTTAATACAAGCATCAACATTTTGTTTCCTCTTTTAATCTCTTAGATACAACCCTAAGAATTGTATTTATCATTTTCCATAAAAAAATTACTATTTGTAATATTTTGAAATTAAATAACGTTACCTGTTTGGTTGATACATTTATCATTAATGAGAAAATCGTAATTTCAAGAAATTTTACACTTAGTTTACCTAAAGCTCGTGATTGTTTTGCTTACCCCTAGTTTACCTAAAGCTCTAGTAGTAACATGGAAATACACATGGTCAATATGTGTCACATGCATGTGATGATCAAATTCCCTTCAATAAATATATTCATTATATTTAACGCAAATTAAATTCTAATGTGAGACGATATTAGAATAATTATATTATGAATATTTTATGTAATAGGCGGTTGTAAATTAATAATCACTAATTATATGAGAAATCTTATAACATACTTCGTAATTAGTGTGAAAAACCGCAAAATTTTAATTACTTCTACCTTACTTGTTACTCGGTATTACTACATGTCTATAGGAAAACTTCAACCAAAAATCATGGATAATAAAATCTCATTATTCTCCGGCAAAATTGTCGCTGGTTAATTAACTTGTACGTTTCCTAAGTTTCTGAAAGTGTTCATTTTTATCAAGAAAAATTAACTTCATGTATTCATACAGACTATTCAAAATACAAATGTTTGATATAGTATGAAATATTAGTTTAATTTAATTTAATTTGGGAGGAAATTTAGATTATTGTCATTTACTTAATTAATTAATTTTTTTTTGACGATTACCTAATTAATTAATTGTCACCTTGCTTTAGTAATTAATTAGGTAAAGCTAGCTACTGTTCTTCAACCAGATCCACCCTTCACGATGTGGAATGATATTATCTTTGACTATGACAGTCAAACCTGAGTTCAATCTAATAGTAGTATTGGGATCCAATCCCTAAGTGCATTGAATTCTAGTCAAATAATCCCTAATATCAAATGTAGTTAATACTCTGCATCTTATTATACGAGACTATCACACATTAAATTAAATCGTGAACGATCTTTTATTAATTAACGTTATTAAAAGATTAAACCGTCTCTTTAAAGTTTTGGGTATAATCTCTGAATTACGAGCATATATATTTATACACCAATCATGATACAATCATATATATGCATGCATACCATATTATAATAACATTGTTTAAAATAACAATAATGTAAAGTACTTCGTACTAAAAATTTGCAAACCTATAGGAAATAAAGAGAGGTAGCAAAAGAGAATTGTTATTAATTAACTACAATTTTCATTAAGTTTTTGAAAAATTTTCTTCTGACTCGGGTGAGGTTAAATATACGTCTATCACTCTGTCGCGTGTTAAGATCATGGTCCATATAAAACGACTTATTGAAGTTAATACGAAATATAAAACATTGTATAAAAAAACATCTCTTATTCTAGTAATGATTTCATTCAAGGACCATGAACAAGCTTCAGAGGTCCCAACTCACTCACATACAAATTAAAGTGAATGCCAACTAGCAAGCTTAGCTAGCTAAACTAATGGTGTAATTAAAAATATTTGGATCAACGAAAGATGTCTTGGCTCAGTGATTAAAATGAGGTGTTCTGGGATAATAGGTTTTAGGTTCGAATCTTCTTTCCCTTATATTGTAATACGACTAAATGCGCTTTTCGTTGAACAAAAAAAAGAATATTTGGACCATAATACAAAATTAATTTGTACACATTATGATGATATTTAATGAGATTTTTTTTGTGTGTGAATAATATTCATTGTTTTGCCACTTGAACTTTGTTTATATACTTTTAATATACAAGGGATGTTCGCTTTTAATCGAGAATATTGATTATATTAGGAAACGACTTTAGAAATCGATATATATAGGAAATAAAGGAAAATAGGGCATTAAAGGTAGACGGCGTTTATTTGGAATGTTTGCTCTTAAATAAATCTAACTTTTATTTATTTATTTTATTTTTCAAAATAAAATGCATGTCTTGTGTTCCTTAAGTGTGAAGGGTGATTGATCATTGATGCACTATACATACCCTTAAGAATTAAGAGTTGGGATTAAAAGAAGAAGAGAGTGGGTGGTATTATTATAGGACCACATACCCTTAAGAATTGGGATACTAACATTATATTAGCACACAACTACCACCCATAAGAGACCGTCTTATAAGAAACTAATTGTACTTATTATTAACTTTGAATTTGAAACAAGCTAAGGGTTAGTTGGTCAAAGGTTTAAAGCCTATTGATGAATTAGTAAATTAAAGGTTGTTCTACCTTAATTAGAAGTCTCGAATTCAAGTTATGAGAATAATGTAAAAGCGTTAAAACTTATTCTTTAGATGATATACGATGAGACTTCGATAATTCAAATAGGTAAATATCAATTGCTCAATATAATGAATCTATTACAGAACGGAAAATCCTAATAGAGTAGTTACGTACGAACCCTAACATGAATGTTACTATGATATTACATACTCTTACATTAAGCGAGTAATAATTAATACGTATATGTATATGATATATTTATTCAAAAATTATCTAAAACTCACGAATATTGTAATTACATGCTTCGTAATTAGAAGTATCGACTAAAATCAAGTTTTAGATAGAGTCTTCATTAACGCCAAATAATTTAGAATCGTCTCAAATGAATTACACCATACAGTGGTAGAAAAAAGAAGCAAAAATAAAAAGAAAAAGACGGTTATAAAAACCAAAAAACTCGATTTTATTTCAACGAAACTAAATTACACATAAATCGATTGTAATTTAATTATTTGCTATGTATTTACCTTTCTTTTATTCTCTGCGAGATATATTTTAATCAAAATCATAAACACGGTATAAATTACAAACAACGATATCCTTCCCAAAAAATCTTAGATTGTATATATATATATAACAAGAGAACATGGTAATAATAGTCACACTTCACTACTACTCATGGATCATCTCATATATTTTCTAGAGAGAGATAGAGTGTGATTTTAGAGAGAGAAAAAACGAAATTACTGAAGAGCATCATTAGCAATTGGAGGAGGCATCCAAAGGGATCGCATTGATCCAAACTCATTAATCGGGTCGGATCATGCAATCCCTTTGGATACATCCTTCATTAGCTTTATTTCACTTTAATTTTTACGTCATTTATTTACCTCAATAATATATGCTTCATCAGGTAATTTATTTACTTTTTTTTCATCTCAGTCATTTGTTTACAAATAATATAAAAATAAACAAATGATTCAGAAATGGTACGGAGTAACGTTTATCTTAATCATTCATCTATTTATTCATTTTATCTAGTTATATAAACATCTCATATTGTAAAATTTTCAATATATTATCACTTTTAATTAATTTGCTCTTGACACGTCTTTTGATCGGTTATATATTATAAAACCGTCTCATATTAGAATTAACCCAAATTAAATTTGGTATTTTGATAAGTAAATGTTACAAATGTATAGTATTAAGTGAAAAGATTTTGCACATGTGAATCTAGTCATATAATTTATTTTAATTTGTTCTAAGAAAGTAAGATTGCATTTCCCCTAGAAAATACAACTAACAAGTACCCCTTTGATCTTACACAATTGACGTTTTCATTTTACGAGATGAATCTTAATTTTGATTTCAAAATTCTACAAAAATATATTGATCGGCAACATAAAATTCTTTACGAATAGAAATTTAATATAAGCATATAATACGTCGGTCGTACTCTGTATATATCAAGAGAAAGTCACGAAAATAAAGCTCAAAATTCTAAATCGTATACAAATGTCTGTCAACTATTCTTTCTATTTCGCTCATTTATTTACATTTTTTTTTTGTAGAAATTTTAAGTGTGAGATAATATTTTTTATCTTTTCTTTATTATACGAGAACTATAAGCACAATTTAATGTTGATAAGGTTAGTTCGAGCCCAAGATCATGATGAATAATTAGACAATAAGATTATATAATTAATTAAATACTCCCTCCGATTCTTTAGATTCGCAACATATTCCATATTTGGCAAATTCATTAGGTTTGCAACATTTCTAAAATAGGTAAGTTTTTGTTTGTGTAAGCTTTTTACTTTATTGGTGAGACCCACCATCTCTACTCACAACCTTATTATTTGTGCAAATAGTAAACATTGCGAATCTAAAGAATCGGAGGGAGTAACTAATAAAGCATGATTAGGAAGATGATTTACTTCCCTTTCTAATGTCAACACGTCAATAAAGATAATTAAAGTTGATGTATGCTATGTTTCATCTTTTCCGGATACAATTCTTACATTGACGGATGATTTAATATAATATAATTATCACTTTTCTTCGAAAAAAAGGTTAAAATTCCCTCGATTAAGATGTTAAATAAGACTTTTACCCCTATTCACCAATGAGTCCATGACCTTTTAAGAGCTTTTGATTGTAAGATGTAATAATGCCTTCACTTTAGTTAATGATAATTTACATAATTAGGAAAAACTATTGATAATCATAGTTGTATGTACCCCATGTGAATTATATGATCTCTATGCTATAGCAGAAGAGTAACTATTGTGTATAACCGTTGTATCGCTGCGATAATAGTAGTGATTTGCAATTTATGGTAAAAAGTGGTCATTTTTGGTTCGTTAGTTACCACTTTCAGATAATAGTTATCATGTTTTTGTATTGAAAATTGGTCACTATTTAACTCAAAGTGGTCACTAAATAACCTAAAAACGATAATTTTTTACCATAAATTTCTAGTTTTAAGGTTTGTTGTATATTTGTATGGAACATTGGTTGTATACTACAATTTGTGATGGTAGAAACATTTTTTCCATTGTTCATTGTAATTTTCCTTGTCACATCCAACACATGACCGGTGACCATCGCCTTGTTGCGTCGAATTTAATAGTCGTCAAGTTGATGATCGATATAAATAACGGGCGACCGAAAGCAGTCTCCGAGAAGGTTGACCGAAAATATAAATAAAAAGAAGGCGGGTGACCGCCAGTCGGTCACCAGGTGGCTAAGCTTGCTAATTACAGTAGTTACTTTGTTTAGCTAATAGGTTTTGATGATGCACAATAAATTTATTGTGAGACCTCTCACATATAGAATAGTTATTTTTATCATTTATTATTTTCTATTAGTCTGTCTAATAATAAGTTTTCGTGAGAGTTGAGATGGTCTCATACGAGAATTGTTCATCGTACATTGTTGTAGGTATCCATGGAGTTAAGTGAGAAAAGAAGGGATGGCAGTATGGCATACATTGGTTGGGCTAGTCTCTAGAATATGTACTATTCGGACTTTTTCATTTTAATTTGGGCCAAGTACTCGTTTGGGCTTATCATATAAAAACGCTACAATTCATCATACTTTGGGTCACTTCACATACTTCTAATATTTGAATTCGATCCACCCAAATTCTTATATGAGACGGTTTGAAACTCTGAATTAACAGTGAAATGGTCTCACATATGGAGAATTAAGATTAATACTGTAATTTATTATTGATAATTTTTTTTTTATCTTTTACGTAAAACACATTATATTATTTTACGATGTGGGACTGACTCACGCAATATCCCAAGCTCCGACATAATAGAGTCATTAGTATCTCGTCGAGGACAAATTAATCCTCTCCATTTCCTATCGAGAGTTAACAATTTAACGGCGCATTCTGGTAACATGTAACGGTTCTATATTTAAACATACAAAAATACAAGAAACAAATAGAAAATCAGATTTTGAAGATTTGATTACATTCAGTCATTCACCAAGTACTACGTATGAGCTAATTAAGCTAGTTTTTGAAGATTTTGTACAAAGATACGCATAGCTGTACGTAACTGGCTTAAGTTAACTGTTGCATGCCTAACCTAGCTAAGTGCTACACCACAATCATACATTCATACATGCCGAGATCTCTGATGAAACGGTCTTATATTAAAAAAAAACGGAGATAGTGTAAGAATTATCAAATTTTGTTAAAAAAAAAAAATTAAATATTTTAAAATTTGAAAATAATCGATAATTTTGTGAGTTCTTGTATACCAAAAATATCCGAACTAAAAAATACGGAGTAATCCTTATATACTTATATTAATAAGGTCCATGATTCTATGATATAGAATCACTAATATTATTAGACATAATTATTATTAAGCAATATAGAGTAATTAACTAGTAATATAATGTTGAATCCTTAGATTTTGTCATTGTCTCTCAACTCGCAACATTCAACAACTTAGTAAGTGGTGACAAATATAAAATGTCCGAGTCTAGATTCATATATAGTTCATAGTATATAGTAATAGCTCAATCCCGATCATTTATTTATCTTCTACTACGTACATTGTACGATAAGTATTTAGCACAATTGATTGGAATAGAGGAAATTAAAATGAGTATGTATATGGCAACAATTCAAAATAGACTCGATTTAAATTGAAATATGTTTTAAAACATCAAAACATATTATTACTATTAAGAGATTAACACCGACTAAATTATACTCCGTATGTCATTATCTCATCAAAAAAATTCATCCAAAACTCTAAATTTTCAATTATGAAAGCAAATAGTTAAGAAAATAATCAACAATAACAAACTCTTATTTACAAAATTGTAATCATACAAATTATTTTTTTATGATAAATCATAAAAAAAAAAAAAAAACATACAACTTTTTGTGCAAGCTTTATATACATACATCATCTTATGTCGTTATTCAGTCACCTTAGAAAGATTATTTTATATGAAACCGTCTTATACTGTCAATGTTTGTTATAGGGTAACATTGAGAGATTCATTATTTCATCAAATAAAGAGTATTTTTCATGTAACTAACCAAATTAAATTTGGCTCTTGGGTTAGCCCTACAATATAAGGACACGTATTCAAATAAGGGCAAGTAAGAGAGTTAATTAATAGTTTAATTAGGTGATTACTCTCTAATAATAATGGCATGCACGTTCTTCCTTAGCTTATTCTCTTAAGAACAAATCCAAGCAACATTAACTCTTTGTTCTTTTCTATTGGGAAAGTGACATGAAAATTAGAAGACTTTAATTTGTAGCTAGTTGGGTTATGTCCTTTTCCTACATGCCAATTTTAGGGTAATGTATATATGCTTCCATATATTCCCTTAATTAAACTTTGTCTCTCTATTTAATTTCTACATTTTTTTCCCTTGTGTTTTCTCAAGAAACACTAATAATTCATTACTAATAATATGTATTATTGTGTTTAATTAAGGACCAATCTCTCGATAATGAAAAATATGACCAGCAGGCCAACAATCTGAATCATCCTTGGATTTTCGAAGTAGTGTAAAATGCGTGAAGTGTGCAGCTTCGAAACAGTAGGATAGGGTCGAAATAGTCAAATACATACCAATACCATATGAGTATATATATGATGATAAAACTAACCGCCTTGACGTATATCAGCAAATAGTTTAAATGGTAATTAATATTATTTAAATCTATATTTCCATTATAAAGATATGACTATCCTAAGCAAGGTTTGTCGATAATTATATCGTTAAGGTAAATAATAAAATGATTTTTGAAGTTTTTAAAGGATGAACATCACATAATAATAACCAAGTCAACATCTTTAATATAAATGCATGGACTTGTCCCTCTTGTGGCTTAAAAAAATTGAGTGTGTTGGTGAGATTGCTATTTTGCTAGAGTACCGGCCTTATAAAGTTTGATGACTTGAAGTACAGTACACCTAACCATTTATTTGTATATAATTAGTATTACAAATTGTGGATTAATAAATATTAATTACTACGACTCTTGCTTCATTTTATTATTGCAATTTCTTTAGGGTGACTGCATGCCAAATCCTTGCTATTTTACATCATAATTGAATTGAAGTTATAAATGAAAGGTACTAACATAGTAACATATCAACGGGAATTAAGTGTAATTATCGATTCATTTTAGTGTTGTTTGATTTGGTTCATAGATGAGTAAGTTCGATATAAATATTACTCCCTCCGGACACAATTTATCGCCCCGCTTTCCTTATTTGGCAGGTTATTATTTTTTGCCCCACTTCTCCACTTTCCTTTTCTATCTTACACTTTTACCATATTATCCCTCTTTCTATCCTTTATTTACAAGAAATGTCATTGAATTTTATACTTTAAGACCCACCATTCATTTCTTTACCATTTTATATTCATTTTTCACTACTCCACCATCATTTTTTACCATTTTATATTCATTCCTTATTTTACGTGCAAAAGTGAGCGGGACAATAAATAATGACCGGAGGGAGTATGTAAGTGCGGCAAGTACGTACAAAGCGTTTGCTTAGCTTGCATAATTATTTGAGAATTTCGATATGGTTTTTGTTTGAACGACTAAATGTTAAACACAACTCTTCGAAAATTCTATGTATCACCGCTTAAAGACGTATTATTATCTCTGCCTCAATCCTCAGTTATATGTTTTTTCCTTTGATTAAAATATTTCTCACAAATAATATAAAAGGTAAACAAATAACGGAAATGAAAGCACCGTTAGTTGATTAGTTTTTTACATTAGCAAATGAACTTTATACAAGACTACTTCGAGAACATGCAACACTTTTTTTTGAAGAAAAAATGGTGTAAATTGTAAAAGTTGAGTTCATATTCCAAATATTCATGCTCACTAAATCAACCTTTTAGCCCTACAAATATCAACCTTTTAGCCCTACAAATATCAACCTTTTAGCCCTACAAATAAACTACACAAGAGATTTTATTTTGACTAATTGATAGAAAAAAAAAACCAAAATTCGGAAATTTTGATCTCGAAATGGAATTAACGATTAGGAATTTATGATTTTATGAATTACGGAATATATAATTTAAAATAAATAAATAAATAATCAATGAAAAATTTAGATGATAAAAATATTGCACGTCCAAAATCAAATCGTTACACCACAACAACGTGCACGTAGCAGTCAATTAGACTGCATTCTTTCATTCTTTTATTCTTTCTTCTCACTCTTTTCTTCAAAGTCTTTTTCAATCCAAACATTACGACTTAAATTATCCTTATATTAAACAGAAATCAATAAATTATACTCCGTATAAACGTAATTACGAAATATTATTATTACGTGACCATAATTCCCCTTAAAATATTTCCGGAAGACAAAATTAAGTTAAGTTTATTTATACCTAATCACGATTTGAGTTAGATTGAATCACAAAGACTGCCCTACGGCCGTTAATAATTCGAGTGAGTTTGTAAAATCCTTAAGAATTAGGTTTCGAGTATTAAGATTAATCCTGACCCGATTCCAAATTGAACTTCACCAAATACAATTGGGTTTCGAGTTTAGTAAAGCTCGGATCAAACCGCTATTATTCTCCCTTCTGACGGAGGTATCCGTCATTTTGTTATAACGAGTCAAACCCATATGCTTTTGTTACACTGTCATTTTGTGCGGATAAAAGGCGGATTAGTTACACAAAGCCGTCACTTTCAAACTTCCCTCCCTTTTTAAACCAACTCATCTCCTCTCTTCTCACCATTTCTTCTCTTCTTCTTCTTCTTCTTCTTCTTCATCTTCTCTCTGTTTTACATCCCAACTGCGAAATGAGGACATTGTGCCCGAATTTCGACAGAGAAGACGGTCTCGACACGGTCCTCGAAGTCCCCATCCCGGAGGAAATGTTCCCGGCTGCCAAGAACCGGTGGCCCAATATGAAGTCTTGGATGAAATCCGACCCGAGTCAGTCTCCGACGAGATTACCCTTTGCTGATCGTAATTCCCAAATTCAGCTTCTTCTTGGGGTTATTGGTGCTCCTTTGATCCCTCTTCCTATCCCTTCTGATCAGAATGTTACTAAATCCGTCAAAGATCATCAAATTGTATGCTTCCCTTCTCTAAATTTTGAATCTTTTCGAGTTTTTGTGAATGCGTATCATGTGTTCGATGAATTGTCTCACTGAATTTATGTTTAGTTTTGATGTGGGACTGTAGTGGGAAATACTATGGATTTGTGGATTAATGGGAATTATTGCTCGTATACGTGATTTTAGTCGGCCTGTGTTATACTATGATTCTTTGGTTCTTGATTACGATGAAATAAAGCAAAATGATTTATCGAGCTGTCGATAATAGACTGTATTAAAGCAAGATGACTTGATAATACATGTAAATATTTTACATGGGACTTACTTGGGTCGGGTTTGGGTTGAAGGGTTCATGACCCGTTTACATTTGCAACGGCTTTTTGGGGTTAATGCTTTATATTAATCATTATGTGTTTTGATGAATGGTCACAACAGGAATCATCAATGGCAAAATACATCATTCACCAGTACATCGCGGCAATGGGAGGGGACCACGCGTTGAACTCGACTGACAGCATGTACGCCATGGGAAAGGTGAGGATGACGGCATCAGAGTTCAGTGCAGGCGAGGGAGCAGAAAATAACAAGGTGGTGAAGGTCAAAGGGAAGAAACACGGTGGTGAAGTGGGCGGGTTTGTTCTATGGTCTAAAAGGCCTGATTTGTGGTGTTTGGAGCTGGTTGTTTCCGGGACTAAGATCAGTGCCGGGAGTGATGGTAAGGTTGCTTGGAGGCAGACCCCTTGGCACAACCCTCACGCCTCCAGAGGACCACCTCGCCCTCTCCGTCGTTCCTTGCAGGTATCCATCCACATTATGAATTCACTGATTTTCGCGATTATAGCGTGTATAGCATCAGCCATAATCATTCATAATTATGATTGCTTTGACCATCTAATGATTGTCTCTACACTCTTAGTTGAAATATGAGAATCTTCTTACATTAACAATATATGTGATGTGATGATGTTCCCCTTCATTTTTTTTAACTTCTAGTAACATGGTACTGAGTTGATTTAATTGATCGTCGAAACTGGCCTGCAAAAAAAGTAATGTCACTGTCATGATATGGCTTCTGTGGACGGCCGTAAGCTTTCGACATACAAGTCATAAAAAGAGGTCGTTTTAAGCTTAAGACGGTCTGAAATGAGATTTTGGGGAAAGCGGTTTTGTTTTCGTTGATCAGCATCTTCATTTGCTGGATTTCTTGATAATGGGTTGTTATCTAAGTGGATCCTAGGTTGGTAACTGGTAGTTTTGCTTTAGGGTTTGCTTTTGACTTTTGGGCACCAGAGGGCCTTATGTTCTTAGTTGCTTTCTTTATTCACCAACCAACAGCATTGCGCGTTTCTTTCGAAAGAAAAAAAGAACAGATTTAACTAACCATCAAAGTCATAAACAATGCTTAGTTGCACTGCACTTAACTACCATCCTCAATCAAGCTGGTGACTTGTCTAAATCTCAATATCATAGTTCAATCTGCAAGGACTGATTATTACATTGGATCTGTTAACATTGCTTTCATCCTTTGTTGGACAACTAGTTTTCACAAAACTGTACCGAATAACTTGACCCGCACCCAACCAAATACCCAAACTGAATACTCGAGTTTGACGGTTAATCATAATTGATCTGAATGTTTATTGCTCGATATGGACCAATATCTCTGAAAAAGTTGATAATAACATGACTAGAACCCGAAAGAATCTGGCCCGACCTGATTTGACCTAAACTATGTTCCTTTTGCTAACGAGCCCCTGAAAATCTCTTGACAGGGACTTGATCCAAGATTGACTGCAAATCTATTCACCAACTCTATCTGCATCGGCGAGAGAACCATGAATGACGAGGACTGTTTCGTTCTCAAGTTAGAAGCGAACCCGACAACACTGGAGGCAAGGAGCAGCAGCAACGTAGAGATTATTCGACACACGATATGGGGTTACTTCAGCCAAAGGACAGGGCTCCTAGTCCAATTAGAGGACTCTCACCTTCTCAGAATAAAAGCCTCAAAGAGCAATTGCATCTTCTGGGAAACTACCATGGAGTCTTCCATCGAAGACTACCGTACTATAGACGGTATCAATATTGCACATTCTGGGAAAACTTCGGTTTCTTTGTTCAGATACGGCGAGAATTCAGAAAACCATTCTAGGACACGTATGGAGGAGGTCTGGTCTATCGAAGAAGTTGACTTTAACATCAGGGGATTGACCATGGATTGCTTCTTACCTCCGGCTGACCTAAATAAAGAGGATGAAGTAGGGTTCGCAGTTGTTGCACCAAACAATACGAAATCAACAACAAAAGCTCGAAATGCTATAAAGCCTACTATTCCTAAGGTTGACCCTGCTAAGGTTGTCGCCGTTAATGATGATGATGATTCGGATTCTTTGGATGACAGTGGAGAGTAACGATTAATAAACTTCCCGTCACCAATTTTGTGCATTTTTTTGTACATAATATCGAATTATAACACTTACAAATTCACAATGCCTTATTTTAGGACCGGGGTGAATTGAATGTACATCTATGACTGTAATAGGTTTTGTAAGACTGTTGTAGTCACTACTGTACATCAAACACTCCAGATTTGTAGCTATACATGAGTTAATATAATACAGAGGCCTCTTTTAAGGTACCTTCTCCAAACTATTTCTTGCCTGTTCCGAGTTTCTGATGCAATATTTGTTTCGGAAATGATGTATTACTGCTGTCTGCACTGTACTGCAGCGAGATGAAAGGCAGTGAAACCAGAAGTTGAACGAAGGAAATCGTACACTTTAAAACACAAGTTTTTATTCGATGTGAATGATAGTATTGTTGATCAAGACAATGCCAAGGGACACACATACTGTCGAATACAATCACATGGAAATCCAAAGGAAATTGTTTAACAAGATGAACCGAACTGAGTATCAAATTGCTGGGATGTCGAGGCTACTGAATTCTTTCCAAGAAAAACGGTTGTCAAAACGGCCTTCGTCTCCAAAGAAGCTTTCAAAATTGCTACAGCCTACAAAATCACCCAACAAAGCCTCGATGAGTTCGGGATCGTCGACAACTATGACCTAGGTTTGAAACCCGTCTGAATAAAAAACCGCCCTTGTGTATTTCCGAAACCCTTCACAGTAAAATAAATAAATTATTATGTACTGTTAGAAGGTTACCTCATTTACACCAACAGGGGCTTGCATCTCCTCAAAGGAATGAAAATCATTCACATAGTCATTGAAATTAATAGACAAGGGCTTCACCTCTAAATCATCCATCACCATATAAGCCACCACCCCTTTCACATACCCCTCTCGTTCGCTGATCCTCATCGCCCTCGTCATCATCCAGCTTACCCAATCTCCACTGTCCTTAGCCACATAATCCGTAGCACTATTCGCAGGATCGACATAGGTTATCTGAGTGCTTATCCTCTGACCACAGGGACAAACTGCATTGAAATCATGACTCACATAGTTAACATGATACAAACACCTGTAAACTCTACTGCAGCTTACTGAACCTTCATTCAGCTCCAACAGCGGGACTTTGACGGCGAGTTTTGGTTTCAGGACGATGTCTTTGTCGATGTTAGGCTGGAAATGTTTGGAGCTCAGGGACTCAACACTCTTGTAAAGTACTCCTAGGGAGCCTGGCATGTTTTCAGCGTTCAGAAGGTTAACAACAGTCCCAACTGGCAGCGACATTATATGGAACAGGAAATCGACAAACTCTTTTCCTGCTTCAGCAAACAGTACTTTTTTTGCATTGCTGCTGCGGTGCTTTCCAATATTCAGTTTCAAAGTTACCTTCGTCTCCGCCATCTAATCAGAGACTAAATCACATGAAATAATACTATTTTCCTGCAATGCTGTATATAAGGGTGAATTGCAGGATTCCATTGCATTAGTGAAAGCGACAGGGTGACGGCTTTCAACGACTATTATACGGTTCTAGATGTTCAAGTTGAGGCCCTATGATCTTCTCTGCATTGTTTAAGCATCCAACTTGTTTAGTAAATACAGTATATAAATGCACATATTGCACAAAAAAAAACACTGAAATATGACTTCGTCAAAAGAGTTGTCAGCACAATTCGTCATCAGACTGACTTCTTAAACATCGAGATTACATAAAACACAAATATTTCAATGAACGGAAACTCACGCAGAAAGTACGCATTCTTCCCTAGGAAAACCCGACACAGTCCCGGTCCCTCGGGTTCAGCCCACAGTTTTCAATCCCAACTAGCCTTGACCCATGATGTATACTCGGATTCTTATCAAAACTCCGAATTAGTAGCTACAGATTATAATGTTACTGCTGTTTTCACTGCAGTAAGATGAAAGCTAGTAGTTGTACGACACACACTGTCGAAATCTGACTGAGACGGAAAGAGCAGATAGCAATAAAGAAACCCTGATCTTATGCAGGTGTAACACACAAAAAATCATCACAGATTCACAGACTTATATTTAGTTATTTACTGTCGGAGATAATCATCGAAAGACAGTACATTGCTGAAGGCTACAAAATTCGTCTGATCCAAGATGAACTCAAATACAATCACATTGACATCAAAAGGAAACTGTCTAACAAGACGAACCGGTCTCGAGTATCTAGGCGCTTAGTTCTTTCTAGCCTAGAAAGACGGTTTTCTCAGAACCGCCTTCGTCTCTGAAGCAGCTTTCAACATACCAAAACCCTACCAAAAACTAAACAAACGACTGAGACGGAAAGAGTAATTAAAAGTACAACATTCACCAAGGATTTGAATGCTTAACCATGATTTCATCACAACCAGAACTCGCACTTTCATAACCCCTACCACCGCACCCATTCCGTAAACTACCATCATCGATTCCATCCTCATCGTCTTCTTCCTCTTCCTCATCATCATCGTCTTCTTCCTCCTCGTCCTCATCGTCGTGATCAGACAAGGGAACTAACCAACAAGTCCCATGCAAATGACCATTAACACAGACAAAATACTCCAACCCACCTTGATGACTCCCCAATCTTCTCGCCGCACTTTTCGGCACCAATCTCGCATTCGTCATGCTCCAAACACGTGCCCCACAGTACGGACACCGTACCCTCTCCTCCAACTCAACCTGCCGTCCGATCAAACACGCTCTCGTCTTCGACCTCATGAACCCTCGATACACCCCTCTGTAAACCCCCAAATCCTCCTCCCCTTCGCTCATCGCATGCTCGCAGGGATCGCTCAGGTACAGCAGATCCCCGCGGCATCGCTTTGTCAAGAAACTTCGTCCCGATGTCTTCGAGAATCGGGACGACTTGACAAAGTGTCCCGGGAATCTCGCCGACACGTCCGCGAGATTCCCGGGACAAAAGAAAAGGAGCTTGGCCAACGCGTGCCAACCCCCACCGATCCGTGAACCGGGCAGACCGTGGATTAAAGCCGACACCATCCTCGGAGCCCGGTTCGAGCAAAGCTCCCGCCATAGAATACGTTTCGCCACAGCTCGGAGTTTTCGGTTGACCCGGGCAGCTACGCAGAGTGTAGGCAGGTCCCACTTCATCGACCCGAATACCAACATTAGAACCCGTTCGTTCAGGATACCGGATTCGGGAGACGAATCCGGGTCGTCGTCGTTGAGTTTCTGCCGGCGCTGGGTTTTTGCCTCATCCATCATCTCTGTTTGATTATTTGATTTGGGTCGGACTTTGGATAAAATGGGTTTGGTACAAAAGTAACGATATACCGCATTGGGAAAGCAACTACAGCGTACGTGGCGGATTCTTATTGGTTGAGGGGGGAAAGATATTTCAAGTTGATGTGAGAGTGACGCGTGTTAGGTAATTATTTGAGAACGTGACGCGTGGTTTTTCGAGCGGATTTGGTGCGTTTTGGTTATGGAAAATGTAAACGCAATTGTAATAAGACAAAATTGAGCTGATGAAATTTGGAGTGGGGATAAAAGCAAGTGATAAATTTATTTTCGTTCTTAAATTTATAACGTGTTGCTACGAAGTAGTTCTAAATTTTTGTGCTGTTTATCTCAACTATTTGATCCGTTGTGCATTTATGATGGATATATATCTATCTTATGTCAGAACTTGTGAGTTGTCTTTTAAGATGTTTAGAATCCAATCAAAATAAGTTTAATATTCCATTTTATTCTGTGCCAGAAAGTTGTACTCCCTCCCATCCATTCAATGCTTTACAGGGAGGGTTTCACAAATTTTAAGAAAAGTGGTAAAAGTAAGGGTATTATTGGTAAATTAAATGATTTTATGGGTCCACCAAACTTAAAGTAATGAAAAAGTTGTGGTATTTTGTGTAAATAGAGGAAAGATAGGGGGTTATATGGTAAAATATTTTGCCAAAAGAGGAAGGTAAAGAATTGATTGGATTGTCCATTTATAGTAAGTGTAAAGAATTGAATGGATGGGAGGGAGTAACAATTATTATAAATTACCTATTATATTCCTATCGATAAATTTTCACACTTTCGAGAATAGTCGAAAACAACCGATTTTGAAGGTTTTTTTTTTTTTTGATGAACGAGGGAACCCGCAGTCCCGCAGCCGCCAGCCGCTACCTTTTTGGTGCGCACTGGGTAAATTCTCGGGTGTACGCATAGCCTGCAAACCACGTTTTTGAAGTTTTTTTTTTTTTTTTTTTTTTGATGAACGAGGGAACCCGCAGCCGCTACCTTTTCTGGTGCGCTCTGGGTAAACCCCCGGTGTACGCATAGCCTGCAAACCACGCACACCAAGGTAAACCGCCCGTGGGCGACAGGCTCGAAGTCTAGAGGCATAGTCTCAAGCCCCACAAGTTCGCGCTTGCAGGGGCTTGAACCTGAGACCCTTGGGCCGATGACCACAAGTTTTAACCACTAGGCACCACCCTCGCGTTTTTGAAGGTTATTATCCACATTTTTTCGGCTTTTTGGGTCCCGAAATAAAATATGACATATTCACGCTGAACAAACACCCCACCAAATAAATGACCCGGTGTATTATCAATGTCGTTTGGTGTTCGCCAGAGACATTTACAGTCAGATGTAATCGACGAAATGGGGTAATCGTAAACTTAGAACTTAAAAGTTTGTATTGGATATGAATGATAGTATTGGAAGGCTTCAAGGATAAGAGTGCTTCATGTGGAGTTTCATACGGATTGCAGCCATTTGGTTAATCAAATTGCTGGAGTGTTGTCTACGGATCATAGCATTCTTAGTTCATGTCATGTTTTTATGATATTCTTGCCTAAAAAAAGATACAAAGGTCTTCTGAGTTCTGATCAAGACAGCGCCATGAAATGAATATTATCGAATACAATTACATGGAAATCGAAAGGAAACTGTTAACAAGATGTGCCAATCCTAAGTAGATACTGTACTCCGTATCAGATTGCTGGAAAGTCGAGGGTGCTTAGTTCTTCCCTAAGAAGACTGTTGTCAAAACCGCCTTCGTCTCCAAAGAAGCTTTCAGCATTGCTAACGCCTGCAAAATCAGCAAACATACCTTTAATTTGTTAGGACTTAAGAGTCGTCATCAGATATTGAAACCAGCGTGAATAAAAAATCGAAAATAGGTAACGTAATGTTAGTAATTGTTACCTCCTTGACACCAACTTGGACCTGCATCTCCTCAAAGTAATCAAAATCACTGACATAGTCCTTGATGAGAGAAATAGACAAGGGTTTCACCTCCAAATCATCCATCACCATGTAAGCCACCACTGCCTTCACGAATCCAACATTCGACGATTCTTTCAGATAACTGTAACTCAGTTTATTCATCCCATAAGAGCAACAATTAACCAATGGTTCATAAGTAGCATTATCATGATATTTAGCACACTTGTATATGGTAATGCTACTCGGAACATCATTGAGCGACAGCAACGGAACAACAAGAGGCATTTTCGAGTTTAACACAGATTGGTTGCTAATATTTGGCTGAAAACACTCGGTTTCAAGAGACTCGACGCTTTTGTAGAGGGATCCGAGACACCCCATCATCATGCCTTTTTCGTTAAGAAGCTTGACTACAGTTGACAGTGGCAGCGACAGTATGTGGAACAGAAAGTCTACGAATTCCTTCTTGGCTTCTGCAAATACTACCTTCCTTGCCTTGACGTCGACCACGATCTTCAAGCTCACCTTCACCTCATTCCCTGTCGTTGATGCCATTCTTAAAACCTGAAAGGGTTAGATCTCTTCAATTGATAGTTAGCATCATATAATAGTTAATGCTGGTGAAAGGGTCAACCAAAATGAGTAATCGCGTCACAGAAGGGGCAGATTGACCGTATCAACCTGCTATTTGATATTTTAGTGGATAATGTCAACATTTTGTCAGCTCGGATCTCTGTCAGTTGACTTCTTCGACTATTAAATCGCTGCATTTTCACGGAACAACAGTAATCCGACGACACAACTATTGAATGCAGATCAGCTTCTACAGATATCCTGCACACAAAGCAAGCAAAACTTCTACTGCAACATTTGACGACAATAGCATAGCGAAAGATAACAAAAGGGTATCAGCTCTATTCATCATCACTTCATCAGACTGACTGTGAAAATGTGATTTGTACTTGCAGGGAGAGTTGGGTTTGATGTAGTTCGAAACAGATACTGAAACATGTACTGTAATTACAGAGCAGACTCTCGATTAGGTTGCACGAACTAGCACGGTTAAATTAAAAGTTTCAAGCTTCATTATAATCAAATCACACAACACTGATTTTAACAAAGACGGGAAAATCCTGCTGCAAACTAGGCCTTCTACCTTACGGAAACGGCAGTACAAAAGACGGCCTAACAAATCCTGCATTTGCCATTGTACGACAATTATGTCATGCTTCCATAAGTGACTCTCCGAGGGGGATCAATGAAGTGAACACTTTGGTAGATTGCAAGTACTCCAAATAAGCTAGGAGAAACACGAAAATAGACTTTATTTCTTGCATCAAAGATAAACATTTGCAAACAATGGCCAATACAAAGGTCGTAGTCATAAACACCTAAATCAGTATCCATTTTAGCCTTTCTCGCCAAACATTCAGGTTCGACTACAAAAGAAACGAAGAAAACTCCCACGAAAAAAAAAACATTGCATTCTTGTTTCTCGCTTAAAGTATTAGTATCTAAAAAGGGATACGAGCTCAACGGATCAAGATATAAATTTTCAAAAACCCTACTCAAGTAAGTGAATTATCCATGGTTACTGAATTCACTCCATAACAACATTTGCTCCAACAGCTTTCAACTTCTCAATAATCTGTAGTGCTTCTTCCTTAGACACGCCCGTCTTAAAAACAGAAGGCGTCTTCTCAACCAAGGCCTTCGCTTCCTTCAATCCCAAATCAGTAAACGCACGAATCTCCTTAATAACTTTAATCTTCGAACTACTTTCAAACGAATCCAATTTCAACTCAAACACCGTCTTCTCAGGAATCTTCTCTTCTTGCGCATCAGCAGTGACACCCGCCCCAATCTGACCCAATCCAGCAACTGCCCCGCCCTTCAAAACCCCAATAACGGGCGCTTCAGTCATTTCCATCTTCTTCATCAAAATGGAAGCCAACTCGGACGCCTCCCTTAACGTGAGCGATCCAACCTCATCAACTAGCCTAAAAACACGGTCACTTGGTGGACTTCGATGGCAAGTCGGGTCGAATTTAGCAGGATCATAATCAGCAGGAAGTCTCCTAGGATCAAACTCCACTTCTTCTAATTCCTCCTCTTTCAATGCCGGTTGCCCATAAGTTCGACACGATCCGACATTAGGGTTTAAGGGTTTTGCACCAATTAACGACGCAAAATAGGGTTTTGCAAGATACCCAGTTCGGAATTGTTGCCTAAATCTCAGAATCAAGCTCATTCTTATACCAAATCTCTACAGATTGAATCCAATCTCACCTAAACCCTAGTTCAAAATGTGAAAAGGGTTTCTCAATTGATGGCAATTAACCCCAAAATCCTACCAAATTAATCGAAATTTGAGCGATAAAAAAGATTACAAAAATCAAGCGAGTAAACAAAAGGGTGATAAAGACGTATAGACGAACCCGGATCTGCAATTGGAGATTTAATTTACTGCCATGGCGTCAAGTAGAGGAGAACTGGAGAAAAGGTGATGAACTACGAGTATGACTTTCACGGGTTTCACTTCATCTCAGCCCAATAGTTCGACTAGGGCTATAAACGAGCCGAATCCATCCCTCCGTTTGTACAATAAAATTCAAACTCGAGTTTGATCCCGAGCTCTTTAAATCGGCTTTCAACTAAGGTCCCGTTCTTTTGGACTTATATTCAGTCATTTTCAGTTCAATTCAGCTCAATTCAGTTCCAGAAGACATATTTTGTCTCTATATTTCAGTCAGTTTCAGTCAAATTAAGTTCAATCAGTTTCAGTCCAAAAGAACAAGGCCTAATTGGTTTTAAAATTGTACGTCGTGTTTTTTTCATTTTATTACGAGTTTGTAGTTTGTACGCGTTTGGTTTGGTGGTTTTAATGGGCGACACGGTAGAAGATCCGGGTGGACGAAAAGTCGATGTAGGGATATTGTGGCGATGAATCGATGATCATGGCCTCTGTTTGTATAGATGAAAGTGACGGATAAGCAATAACTCTCATGTAATACCGTCTTATGCTCTTACAATAAAAAATGAGAGTAGTAGACCAATAAGTTGTAGCCCAATACAAATGGGTTTTCACTTTTCAACTACTTTTATCATTTGAGCCTTGTTGCAATTGGGCTAATCTCAATGATCGATCGTCCTATTAGTCCATTACCCTGCCTTATCGTCACCCGTATGACTATACCCGTCTTAAGATTATAACAAGTCAAATACGGATCATACAAGTTTAAATTTGTCGGGCCGTGTATTAAGTTTCGGGAAGGGAAAACACGGCTCAATAAATTTTACATGACGAGAGACAATTGTTTTATAAGTGTGTGGGTTAAAGCAATAATATGCACTTTGGGTCGGGGATTAACCAAGAAAGACACATGGGGTCAGGGGCGCCTTAATAGATTTGGAGGCCCAGTTCGAGTCTCGTGTTTGAGGCCTTTATATGGATGTATTATTGAATTGCTATCAACAAAGTTTGAACCCATGATCTTTCACGTAGAGGAATAAGCTCAAACCACCCCCACTACAAGATATTATATCATAATTTTATATATAGAGTAACTATTCAAAAGAAAATTATGAGACCCAGTTCCCTTGCTCGCCCTGAACCGCCCTTGCATGGGGTAGACCGAAGCACAAAACGATCTTACCAACAACTTAATAGTACGAAATTCCAAAAATCAGATAAAAGAAGAAGAGAATCCATCTTATCTGTATTTGTATAACAAACCTACATTTTAATCTGTATATTCTTTATGTTAAAACTTAAATGTATCCGATTTTATTACAACTATTACGTCTATTATCAATTACAGTAAGTCTCATGTGAGACCGTCTATTATCAATTAAACTCTGGATAAATTGAAGGAGAAAACGTTCCATAATGAAGCTAGGAGTGAGTAGCTACCTACTCTATTTAGCAATTAGCACCCACCCACGCAATTCGGTTGACACTTCTGACATTATTCTCTCCGCCCCCTCCCCCACTCCCCCTATATATAAACCAGCTGTCTTCCTCCTCTCTCTCACTCTCACTCTCACTCTCCTTCCCTCCATTTCCACACTCACACTTCCATCTTCATCTTCTTTCCCCAACCAAATCAACGCAACGCAACCATTTACTTACTGCCATTAATACACCTCCCAATATGTTTTACTCACACACAATACTTGCCCGTAAAGCTCCACTGGGTCAAATATGGTAAAACCCTTACTTCTCTCTCTCCATGATGATTTTTTTAGCTTCGGTTTGATATGATTTGAGTTTGATGATGACGATGACGATGATAGTGTTGTGTGAATGTGTGATTCACTCGTTTCTGCGGTTTTTGATAGTTGCTCTGTTTTTCGGAACCTGCTCATCTTCATGATTTTATACGGACTACTAGTAGTTGGAGTAGTATTTTTGATTATTTTGCAGGTTAGAAATCTAGTGTGTGATTTTCTTGAGGATTTTCATGAGGATTTTTCCGTAGATTCTCCAGGAAATTTGTGTTTCTGAATTTGTCCAACTCCATGAACGTCTTCATCAATTATTTGTAGTCTTAGTGGCGCTTTTATTTACTGATTTCCGAGATTTTTTTCCGATTTTGTTTTTTGAGATTCTTATGATGAATTTTCCGGAATTTTTGGAGCTCCGTAAAATGTACTACTATGTTAATGTTAATGTTCGTCGTCTGATTTGATCTGCTTTCTCTTTGATTTTGATGATTTTAATGGAGTGTTTTGATTTTGTAGGAATTTTGTCGTCTTCATGATTTTACAGTATTTTTGATTATTTATCAGGTTCATAATTCTCGCGTGTGATTTCCTATTTTCGAGATTTTTTTCGAAATGTTCTGAGAGCTTTTTTCCGTAAATTTTTGAGGAAATATGCTTTTTCTGAATTTTTGATCGAGCTCTATAAAATGTTAATGCTCTCGTCTGATCATCGTCTTCAACAATTATATGTAGTCTTAGTAGCTTTGATTTACTGATTTACATCTGCTTGATTTATGTATGTGAAATGAAAGGTATACTGCAACGACAAGAAGGATGCTGAAGCGGAGAAACGTCGATCAACTCGACCTTGTTTTTTGCTGGTAGCTCTCTAGCTTCATTCTCCTGTTTCTTTACAACTCGATTTTACCGTCAATTGATCTAATTATTTTATGTGAATTTGAAATTACAGCAATGAAATCTTGAATCCCTCAGTTCCAATGGCGCTGAGGCTGTCTTCTATTCTGATGGGTATAATAGTATAACCAGTTCATTAGTACTACTCAATATAAGTTTCGGATTTTGACTCATTTGTTTCTCGATTAATTATCTTATCTTTGATTTTGTTGACTCGCAGAGGGAGTTGCAATCGTTTATCAGCAGAAGGTTCAGTTCCTCGAACGTAATCCCCTTTATTTACCCTAAGAAACTCAGTCACATGATCAATTTTCTACCAATTAACGATAATTTGTTAACTAATCGTGACCATTTTGTTTCTGAAACAGAGGACGCAAATCGCCTTCTGGTAATGTCTGGAATTAATTTGCCCAATGTTTAATGTCGTTTGCCTTAATGACGATTGATTGTTATGATACTGTTAATTAATTTGTTGTGGTAAATCATGTTACAGCTCAAAATTAACTCAGCATGGAAGAAACAAGCGCAAGACCGCACCGTTTTGCCCAAAAAGAAACGCAAGGCAAAGTAAGTCTCACACTCGGATTTTAACCATGGCTCGTCTGTTTGAATTTCGTTTGTATGAACTGTGTTTGTAGTATCGCTTTTGATCAAGTTCAAAGGGTTTTTGAATTGCAGGTATGAGGATGTGACGTTGCCAGAAATTCAATATGATGACGAAGAAGTTGAACCGTCCCTTGACACCTCAAACAGATTCATTCAGGAAATTGCCTATTTTCCAATGGTAAACCTATTGCCTCACATAGTGTCACTCTCGAAATTCACTTCTTGTCGGATTCCGTAGTTCGTATAACTCTGACCGAGTGACTGTTAATGATGTCTAATGATCCAGAGATTGGATGCGATCACTGAACTTACTGAAAGCTTCCAAGGAATGGAGACTAACGAAACGCACCATCAAGGTCTAATCTCTCTTGCTTAACTGAACCATCCAAATGCTTGTGAAATTGGTGTCTGATATAATCACGCATATAGTATACCCTTCATTTCACGGTGACGGTTTCCTAACTGTGCATCATGTTGTTTCTGCAGCTGATCCGGCAACAATTACCTTGGATCCATTTGACTCTTACCAAGCTGGCAGTGGCAGTGGTTTTTGCGATTTTCGGGATGAAAGGTAAACAAGGCATCCAGCAAATCGGTTTAGGAATTTGAGATGTCACTGAACTGTTTTTTTTTTGCAGATTTGATGTCGGAGAGGAAGAAACAGCGGCCCTACTTGAGCTGATTTCGCAAGCGGAGAACGTCCCACCTCTAACCATGGAGCCTGCTGGAGGTGTGTAGCATCATAAATTAGTTTGATTCACCATCACATTACAGTACTAGCAGTTGAATTTACCATCGTCAGACTTATAAGAGACCTGGTTGGAGTATGTTGCACTCAATCAGTTTTCGAGGTTTATTCACAAAATTGATATAACAATCAGATTGTCTATATGCAGATTTCAACAGAGCCGATGAATTTCTGCAACCAGAACCAGAAAAACAGGTTGAACAATCTTCACATCAGCAAAACAAGGATGAGAAAGTAAATTTCATCCATAGCTATCTGTCTATCTATCTATCTATCTATCTATTGTTCCTGCCTAAAAAACTTGTTCCGTGATCAGAAGGGAAAGAAGGCGGCTGAAACTGAAGTGAAGAAGTCTATCGAATGGGATGATCAAACGATGATCTCGAACAATGTATACCAGCGTTGGCTTAAAGATCCTTCTGACCTCTGTAAGAAAAGACCCAGCGTCCTCGAGGTTTGCCTTTCCTCGATAAATCATGTTTTGTACTTTACTATGATGCTAGTTCTTACGCGATAATAGTGAGGAAAACTCCTGTTATCCTATATATATAACCGGATGAAATTAATTTCAAACATACGTTTTTCCAGGGCCGGAAACTAACACCTGCAGCAAGAATGAAAAAGCTAATGAAGATTCCAGGATCTGCAATATTCTCTGGCTTAGTTGACAGAAACTTGGAGCTGGATGAGAATTATCCGAAGGCACTTCTGGATGATTTCATGCCATTCACAGTCCCAGCTCACCATCATCGCTCTGGTTCGTTTCTTAGACACCCTCTTTAACCTTATAAGAAACATTTCAACATGTATTGATCATTCAATAATAACCCGTCTTCTATACTTTACATGGTATCAGAGTTCTACTATCTAATCCTTTGGTGTCGGAATATCCTACGTAATTATAATATTCTTATTGGTGATGAATGATGATACAGTACAGATTGATTGACTGTAGTAGTGTAATACTCCGTATATGCCTAAGTTATACTGTAGTTTGAGCACAGGAATCACTAGTATTTCAGTGATTTTTTGTGATATTCCTAAGAATAATTAGGTCTTAGATGTGAGACTAACCCGACTACTTATGGTGTGGATCGTCTTTTTCTCACTTAATTATACCGTTAACTGGTTTAGTAATGAATTGGTCTTACATTGGATTGAGTTTTTGTACACATTTTTAATAGAATATAAATGTAATAGTTAGAGAACATGTAGAATATAAATGTAGTAATGAAATGCTACATGTTCTTGAGTATTCTACTCCGTATTAATTTTGAATCTGATGTCTGCAGGAAGGACTAGCTCACCACCCCGTGCACCAAACAATTCATCAACCGCACCTCTGAATGGTCAAGGCGGCAATCAACCACCTGAAACCGTAACTGTAAGGACTAATCAGGCACTTGAAGGAATGGCGACCACAAAGACTATGAGAACCATCCAGCACCGAGAAACAGAACATTCGATTCCTGAGGTTGAAGATATGGTCCTTGATGGGGCTATAATGGCAACTGGACACAGTTCTGGTAATACTGCAGCTCTATAACCTCGTTTTCAAGTTTCAACCGACTGCTTGTTGTTTCATACTCCCTCCGTTCCATTGAATAGTATACATTTGTTTTTTTGACACTATTTATAAGTATGGTGATTTTTCGATATAACTTCTAATATATAAGATAAAATATATTCATGTGGGATCTTGTTTAAATCGTCTAATCGAATGCATTTCGAATATCAAATTTTTATAACTTTTAGTAATACGTAACTAAAGATATAGACAAAAGAAAACGAGTATCGACATACGTGCATAAAGCAAATGGATACAAATGGTTGGAACGGAGGGAGTATTAAATTTGATGGGTTTTGTATTACAGGAGGGAGTGGAGGATCTTATACTGCTAGCCCAACAACTCGTGACGAAGAGATCCCGAATGTTTCAGACAACAACTCAGGACGGTCAGTTCATTGTTCTCAAGAATGCACTTTGATTTCACATAGGAACAATACGAGTATGAAGTGATTTCTGAGATTTTGAAATTTGTGATGCAGGCTGAACAAAAAACGGCTTTCTTCCGATGCAAGGCTTGAGTCGTTGGATGACGAGAACCATTGGATAGATTATGTAGCAGATGACATTCTGGGAGTTCCAAGGTTCAAAATCCCAAGATCCTCTAACGACAACCCAACTCCTGATAATGGTAATATGTCGGACATTCGAATTCCTTTCTAGGAGACATCTGGAACGGAATTTTATAAATCCGCCTCTGTATATGATCAGAATCAGAATACTAACATTCTCGTAACTGTTTGCCTCTTGCAGAACAACTGCTAGTAGAGGTAGAGACAGAAGCTACTGAGACCCAGCATCCTGGAATCAATCACGAGGAGGCCGAGACAATGACCAAAAAATTCGCTACGTAAGTCACCTTACTGAATTCTCTAATACAAAACCAAAACAACATAAAAGACTTACAAACCCTATGGATTACTTTTCCTATCATTTGTTCTAATCAACATGAATGTCTGCTGAACGAACAAACACTGTCTGTCTGTCTATAGGCAACTGAAGACATACTTTGAGGCCCCTGGTGCACCTCAGACCGAATCACTGGACCAACTCACTCACGGGATGAACCGAAGACAAGCTGCTCAGCTCTTTTATCAGACTTGTGGTACGTGCGTACTACACATTTTCTTCCGTCTTCATTAGATATATATATATATATGTATATTCACGACTGTCACTCAAATGAATTTACGGAAATTATAACGTTTCGTTATTTCAGTGATACAGTTCAGATTTTCTTATTTCAAAGTTTCGTTATTACTTACATACGCCGATTTTGCAGTTTCAGCGACACGAGACGTCCTGAAAGTGAACCAGACTTCTGCATATGGGGAAATCAGCATTTCGAGAGGGTCGCAGATGTGACCGACTACATCATTCACAGCTGATGACTGACTGCAGGAAACTCAGTACAAAAACTGCTTATCTACTTAATTACTTACTCCCTACATCTTGTTCATTTGTTACCCTTAATCAAATGACAACAAATGACCAAGACGCAAAGAGTACTAATTAACTTAATACTTAAAACATATGCCTATTTATTTTAATTTGCCAGTATGAATTTGATTCATCTTTGCTGTGGTATTTTGCTTGCTGGTATTGTAATCTGGGAAGTGGGAATACATTTTCCCCAATACTTGAGACATACTCGTAGTAGTCACTATTTCTTGAGGAGCCTAATATATACGGACTATTCTCCTCCGTCTCATTAGCAAGTTTACGTTTCCTTTATACCCAAACAAGAAAGCGTAAACTATTGATTGGGACGGAGAGCTAAACAACCTACTTACGTCATTTGAAGATCGAGCTTGACATGGTCAAATTCAAACGCCAATATTTTTAGTTATACAACTCCGATGGAAGTGATTCAAGTTGCATTGGAAATCTCTCTCTTAGCTTTCCAACGGTAGGTCATACGTCCAATTCAATGTTCAACCAAGTAGACTCATGGGAAAGTATGAAATCTGTTCGGATATTTGGACATATGTCGAGTTATCGACATATTTAAGTACGGAATACTAAGGCCCTGTTCTTTTCGGCTGAAACAAGGCTGAGCTGAGCTGGTCTGATAAGAGTTGAGCTGAACTGATAAGAGCTGAGCTGGTCTGATAGAAGCTGAGCTGAATTTATAGAAGCTAAAACTAATAATTTCTTATATAAATTAGCTAATAGTTTTAAGAAAAATATTGGAGCTGAGCTGATAAGAGCTGAGCTGAGCTGGTCTGAAACGGGATAAAATTAAGCCGAAAAGAACAGGGCCTAATTGCTCCCTCCAATATCTAACTAACTAACTAAGCATATCCAATGAACTCATGGCATATCCTTTGGAGTTGGTCTCTCTCATTAACTAATTAAATTAAGTTGATTAATGATTAATCATAATGAAGGGCACTTAATTAATTAAGTTAATCTGCCCAAATTATAGAGATAGACAGGTCTCAGGCATGAAACGGTCTATTCTATAAAAAATAAAATCATTTATTTTCATTAAATAAGTAATCTTTTTATACAAATCGTTGTATTATGAAACTGTTTCAAGCAATGACTAGTAATCCATCTAGCTAACACCAATCGTTAACTTAGAAGAAAGGAATAATCAACTCAAGCAACGGTTAGTGAGTACTACTAACCATGTTCGTCTAACTATAGACAAATGAATACTCAGTATTACTCTCTCTATTCAACTCCACTTGTCACTATTCACTTTTATATATTTGCGGAGACAAGTTTTACACTAGCAATATCTTTCATTTTATATTAGCAAAAATTATAAAAATTTAATATTCTTAATGTTTTCATTTAATATTTTTCATTTAATATTTTCGATAAAATAAAATCTTATATGACTATACTCCCAGTCATAAATTGTCGAAAATATCGAAGATTCTCCTCAAGTATGAATAGTGTCAAAAAAAATGTGAAGAGTGAAGTTGAATGAAGGGAGTATTATTTTGACCAGTACTAATTAACTACCGTGATTAGTCTAGAACTTTAGACATGAAGTTTCTAATTATGACGGATAATACTTTCTGAGACCATATTTAGTTAAGTTTAATCTCGCTAATTATATTCATTTCAAATCTTACCGACAAAGGAATACGGAGTACATCATACCTTCATACCTACCAAATACTATAACGGATATATTAAGGGATAGAGTAAGAGTATATAGTATTATCGGATAACACCAACTCTTTTAGTTGCGTCAAGAACGAGTGGAAACATGGCGTTAGAAAATTCAAAGGTAAAGACAAACAGTCCAAAGCCATGCGTTTGACCCCAAAAAAAAAAAAAAAAAAAAACACTCGTTTGTATTCACGAAACTTTCATTACGACGACGTACTGCTGGCATTTTGCTGTCTCTCGCTCACCATGCATCTCACGCTTTTCCTTCCAACCTTGCATTGATTCTTAATTATCCTTAATTAATAACCCCATTTCCGTCTCAATTATTTGTTTATGAACTAAACCCGGTCAATTAATCAACGGAAAATACGACATTACTCAAGACTTCGGTCTAACTTTGTAAGTGTATAGTAAGTGTTACAACTATGTGATCGATGTGGATCACCTAGCACGAAAAAGAGATAGAAGAAAGTATCGGAGTTGCCCAACGTTCAATTCGATGGCTCAAATTGGTCGATCCGTGTTAATAATCCGAATAAATTGTTGCTAAATGTGTTTATATGGAATATGATACAAGATGTGTTTTGTAACAATTTTGAATGAACTCGAATTATATAATCTAGAGCTAAAACGTAAATATGACATGTTACATTCGATAGAACAATGAATTAAATCATAAATTCACGACCCACGACAGTCTGATCTGATCACCACCCAAGTTCGTACGTTTGTTCACTACTGTCTCACCACCCGACTCCTAACGTCCCCACCGCTTGCAGCAACGGTCTGATCATGCTCCCAATAATCCCCGATAAAAGTCTTGGCCCCGTCCAAACTCGGAAAATAAGTCGGTTCCAAAAACAACTGCGACAATGAATCGCCACCACACTTATTCGCATTAGCCTCCAAACTACCCATCATAACGGCCAACAACTGCTTATAGTTAAAGAAGAATCCTTTAACCGCGGATTCAACCCCTTGAAACGCTTGTAAGACGTGTACCCTGTCCGACCTCGTCTTGTCGCGGTACAACCCCATGGCGGCCTCCTGTGTGCGGGGGCCGCCCATGGGGTCGACCTCCACCCCTAAAATAAAAGGCACTTTATGCCTTAATTCCTTGCTCCTCTTTGCCACGTCAACCAAACCCTTGGACCGGAAACAAAACGTGTCGTTTTGGTTGTTTGATTTCATTCTGAGCTGCGTTTTGAGGTGCAGGAAATCGTCTACGTCCATTAGTAAGTGGAGATTCTCTATTTGTTCTAGAAGCTTCCAGATTCTCTCCAGGATCCAGCAATCGTCGGCGGCTTTGCTGTAATCGTCGGAATCGATTCGTTTCTCGATTCTTTCTAGAATCTTCTTCGCGGCGAACACCCACGATTCCAGAATCTGGTGGATGGTGAAGAGGACTTTGTTCTCGTAGTTTCCGACGTGGTCCAACGCGCCTTTTTTCAAGGCGTGGACCGCGTCGGGCCGGCAAACCGAGTCGTAATTCAGACTCGGTTTGCCGTCCAGGTTCGGCTCACCGAGTCCGAGAGTATATCCGCATCGTTTCATGGCGGACTCGATTGAATACCGAATTTTATCCGCAATCGGTTCGGATTTCTGCCAGGCTGCCAGTCGTGGGAGAAGAGAGGATTCGCTGCTCCGGCTGACCACCGTGTGGTCGGTGGCGCAGCCACCGGCCAACTTCCAAACCTCGGCGGAGCTCGAGGTATGCGGGATTACCTCCCCAAACGACGTCGTAAGATCAACGATCGGCGCGGCGCCACGTGTCTCATCATCTTCGCATAAGATCGCGATCAGCTCCACCTGGTCGCGGGATAACGACTCCAACCGCCGGTCCCACTCTCGCCGGTTCACGTACGGTCTGTGGTCGGATAAAACAATCGAGATGAACCGGAACGTGATTTCCAATCCTTGTAAACCGGGTTTGATTATCGACTCGTTCTCCCAACCCGGAAACTCGATTGCGGACCAGAGTTCTCGGAGCTCCGGCAGCCTAAGGTACGATTCATACGCAGCGCAGGATAACTCCGACGCCGGAGTGATTCCGGCGCCGACAACGACGGCGGTTGCATCTGCGGGTGAGGGAAAAGTTGCAGACATGGCGCGCTTAGTGGTGGTTAGTTTAGGTGATTTGGGGACCATCTTGGTTTTACGATCGTAATCCACCATTTTCAGTTCAGTTCAGCTCCGATAAATAGATAGAAATGGATAGAATTTTGAGGGAATTGAATTGGTGATGTGGTTTTATGAGAGGAGAGTGGGAGGGGAAAGGTTATATATATAGGAGAAGATATAATTTTAATTTTAATTTTAATTTTAATTTTATTGTAAAGTTTAGAAGACGTGTGGAAAGGGGTAGATTATAGTCTAGATAGCGTGGAAGGACGAAATGTTGGGGTAAAAAAAAGTATAGCGATCATCTTCGTTTTCTTTTAACGATTTTGATTAATTACTTTCGATAATTTAATGGTTTTAAAATAAACTTGTGAACAATGAGATTTGTGTAGAATAATACTTCCTTCGTATCGTTCTTTTGTTTAATTTTGATGAAAATATTTCTTATAATGAATATAAAAGGCAGAAAAATGAATAAAATAGATGAAGTATAAAAGTATTACTCTTATATTTACTCTGTAATATAATTGAGAGAAAGAAATGAAGATGATCTTAACACGAGAAAAAAGGATTTAAGGAGATGGGGGAATAGTAGTGTGGAAATAAATAAAGTTGGCAAATGTGTAAAAATTGTTTTAGAACTCATCCTTTTTGGGTAGGAGTAGTGTTGTCCCTCCACTCCCATTTTGTATGGTTATAATTTGAAATTTTGAATTGTGTGATTATGAAATCCAATTTGTTTGGTTAAATTCGGGATGATTTGGGTGACGGAAATAGAATTGGTAGATAAACGATTGAAAAAAAAAGAATGATAATTTAATGTCATTAATTTAATCAATGATTTTTTTATGTAACAAATAAAGAAAATTCAATATCACTAATCATTATCAAGATGTACGTAGGAACTATAATACGAGTAATTAAAAATGATCAGGAGTTATATTAGTGATTTACGAAGTATCTATCAACAATTCAACATTATTGGTGTCAATTACAATCTCACGAATATTATACTCTGTAATAACTTGATTTTGACTGCCATTTTTTTTAGGCGAGCAACAACATAAACATTGAATGATTCTAAAATTTATACTATGTATGAGCTTTTAACCAGCTTATATATCATATGGGAATACATACTTATCATGCACAAAAAAAACAATCTCCAAGCATATTATATATGTCCATGCATCCAAGTTCATTTCCGAAATATATTGTCCAAGCCAAGAGACCATGAATTCGACTCCACCTCATTTAATTTGAATACAAATTTCAAAACCACGAAAATATAAAATGATTCCAAATTCATCAATTAATTATTTTCTCGTCGACCTATATCTGTATCTATTTAGATTGAATTCATTTGTTGTTGTTGTTGTTGTTTTACCAAACATTTTGTGAAGAATAAAAATGTAGGAAGCTTCGTTTGAAATGACAAATTGGTACTCCTAGTAAAAATGATCCAATACATAGATAGACCCGTTGACGAAAGTGGAGCATGCATGCATATATATCCAACTTCTTCTCTTAGTGGATAGGATTGATGGAATTTGAATATTAATCCTATTAAGACTTGGACCATGGTCTTTATATACCAAGTCAATTTTTCCATTTTTTCCTCATTTTATTCTTTTTATTTTTAAATCAAATTAGTGTTAGTATTGTTCTGTGTATATATAGTATAACGCATACATATCTATCTAAGTTAAAATGAGTTGATATAACAATTCAATTACTTAGTCGATCTCTGTTAGAATTTAGTCGTGTTCTGAAATCGTACGTACCTAGCTGAATGATGTTAGAGATCGAGCTACCCTAAAAATCTACAACAAGACATGACCGTTTAGAAAGGGACTCGGACTACAACTCTTTACATCCAATTTCCGAGTTCGGTCGAACTGGACTTGTCGCCATTTTTTCGTGTAGCCGTGAACGATTATAGTCTAGCTACTTGGTATGCAATGGACCAGTCGTCGACTCTATCAGTCTTGACCTATTTGTGAAAATCCTAGTATCTACGGAGTAGTCATCTACCGATTGTACTTTGACCTTATTTTATAATTTGATTTACGTTTACTAAAACGGATATATTTGTTTTAAGAATTAGGGTTAGGGGTGAGTGGTTAGCTTTAAAGTTACATGGTCATGGGGATAATTAGGTTGATGGAGCCAATAGGAAAAGGACAGGTAGACGTATGGAGATGATCTATTGGCCGTAATGAGAGAGAGAAAATGACAGGTATTTGTGGCTTTACCTTTCGTACTTGCCCTTTGTTGGTTGGGTGTGGATATATATGCTCCGTATTTTTTGAACTTGTCCACCTGGATTTTGCCACCTACTTATTCTTTTCATTTTTATTTCTTTTCTATTAAGTAAGAAATTCAAAAAAGAAAAATACTTTGTACATTATCCGTATGAGATAGGTTCACATAAGGTCAACAACAAAAGTGCTTAGAGTTACACGGGATGAGTTTTAAAGTTGCGCTTTATCACTTCAAGTGATAACAGTGCTGAATGTTATAGTTACATACTCCCTCCGATTACCTATGTTCTTCCCTATTTCCTTTTTGGGCTGAGTTTGATTTTCTTCCCTCTTTCCATTTAAGGAAAGTTTTACCTCTTTATTAATTAATATAATATTCATCTCTCCTACTTTTTCACCACACTTTTTCTCATTTAATTAATATAATATTCTTTCTCCTACTTTTTCATTCTACTTTTTCCCATTTAATTAATATAATATTTCTCACTCTTACTTTTTCATTCCACCCTCATTATTCTACTAATATAATTACTCCCTCCTTATTTTCTTCCCCAAAAAGAAAGGGGAAGAACACAGGTAATCGGAGGGAGTATCAATTTTGAACAAATGCAACTTTATCGTATGTCATTTGTAACTTTAATATAGACTTAATTACATATGGTGAACTTATTTGATCTCTTCTCTTATCCGTATAAATGTATATATACATACGTGCATGGAGGTCAAGATAATTTTAAATAATCATATAAATGAAATATCGGCCGTCTGGATGGTGGAACGAGGAATCGAACCTAAGATTATGATCGAATAGGTGATCTGATAGATTATTATTGTGTTATGAGTATTTCGATGTAGTCATGTCGCTCGTCTTTATAAACCTCTATCTGATTTATTTGTCATCATGAAACTGTTCTCAACTACAGACCTTCGTAAAACTCAATCGTTACATGTGGATAAATTTTAATGGATAAAGTGACTAAGCGGTGGTGACTAATTAATAAGGGGTCAAGAAACTTTATAAATTGAATTGAATTATACAAATGTAAAATATAAATCAACTCGTTATATTAAAGTAATAAATTACTTTTCATTCAATTAAGCTAAATTTACCAAAGTTCAACGAAAATAAAAAGTTTACGAATTTATTAAGAGGGTGGATAAACAATAATGCTTTGTACATAATATACCTAAAATTAAAATCATCCCGATATATTTTTCCTGATTAAAATTCAAAAAATAGAAAGAAAAAAACGTGTCATAACTCCATAAGACAACTTTTTAGATTACTTTTTAAATTTCACTTTAATTTGCCACCATATATAAAACCCATTCTCATGAAAATTAAATTAATTTTTGTGGTTCTTGAGAATATATTTTTTATAATAAAGTATGTCCACCAATAGTTTTGGTATGGTCATTGATCAAAGACTATCTAGATGAAGAAAAATCTAGTACTAGTCCCTTTTGCACTTTTACTAGTGATTAATTAGTTCAACTTGTAATTATTTATCTTCAAAAATATACTTAGAACTTAATTATGATAAGATTTGTAGAATAATTACGCACTTAGCCCATTTTATTGCATCGGTTTTTCTAACGTGTGTGTTGCCTAATGGTTAAAATTTGTGGTCATCGGCCCATGTGGAAGTTGTATGGCTTGAGACTATGCCTCTAAACTTCGAGCCTGGGCGGTTTACCTTGGTGCGGCTGCGGGTTCCCTCGTTCATCAAAAAAAAAAAAAGTTTAATATTTTAACTAAGTTTAATATTTTAACTTCTGATGATAATATCATGATTATTCTTACCTTAATTAGGTTATTACCATATAACTAGTGGACACATGTTAGAAAAACCGTTATATAGGAGTAGTATATAGTCGTACCGGTGGCTAGTAAAATGGGTAACAAATCTTCCTATGTTGATTTTGTACGGAGTGGGTTTTATTTGACTAACTCATTTACTAATGCTAGCTTTTTATATTGATGAATAATAATCATCGTAACTTGATATTGACTTTCTTGTGAGTAATAGTACTAATCCACTTAGAGAAATTAAGTAGGAATTGTACCATGATTTATCGACATACGGTCTACTCTCTCCGAGTTCCTATTATTATTCCAAAGAGATTTGGGATGAAAAATAAGGAAGGAGAAATGAGTTGTTCAAAAAAAAAGGAGAAAGAGAGATAAATGAGAGAGTAATTGTGAACCACACATTGATGGTCTTAAAAGGAAATTGGGACAAAAATCAAACACAGCCCAAAAAGAAAAGTGGGACAATAATAAGAACTCGGAGGGAGTACTATTTATCAAGATGATAAACTCAAAATTGATATTAGGAACTATGTCAAAATACGTCTACAAAATTGCTCTTACATGCACGTACGACAATAATGACTCCTATTGTTAACGTATAAGTTCTATAGTACTATAAATCTTATGAATATAAGTATGGATTATAAACTTAACAAATATAGTGAGTTTGACTAGGAAAATTACATCGTATTATGTGTGTAAGTTACGTTTATTACGAGTATTATTTTTACGCAAAATCTACTAGAGTATTTCGTACTTTATTGCGACAAAGTATCCGTTCCTGACAAAAAAAGAGAGAGATTATTAAGATTTAGTATGAAACATCTAAATTAATCACACTCAGTTCATACATAATATACGTAGTATATAGATATTATAGAACTAAATGGATAACACGTACGGAGTATTACAAATGTACGACATAATTTAAACTCTAACGTGATTGAACTCAAATTTGGATTAAAAAGTTAACCATGATTGAATACAAATAATAAATACTCCGTACTCCGTACATTTTTTTTACTTCACCGATTAAATCAAATACAGTACTCAATATGAAAGCTAAGCTAGTTGTCAAAGTTACTAGCTCGTAAATCGAGTAATTACGGTTAAATAAAGATAAAGGCCGGCACACAGTACTACGGTCGAATTCCCACCGTATTTTCCCAAAATTCACCTCACAAGTCACAACTTGCCATAAAAAGAAGGTTGAGGGAAGAGGGTAAAAAGTCAAAATTTCCGGTTTTGGTTAAGTAAAAGAGAGACTTCCACATTTACCGACACCCCCTAGAAATGGATAAACAGTGGATTAATGCCACTCGCTTTTGTTGAACTTTAACGCCAGCTAATCACGCGCCACGACCAATCACGTGATTTTCTCTTACCTTGGCCCTATCCCCGTTTTTTTTACCCTTCCCGACACGTTGCACGCCCTATCACGTGCCCCCTTCTCACCCCTCATCCCCTCCAACCTCTCAAATTAAATATCGTAAATTCTCATTATATCTGTTATAAATTTGTAATTGGATAAATATTTATTTATTCATATAGGTCGATCATCTTTTACGTCCTAGACATTCTTTTTTTTTTTTTGAAAGTGAAGATCAATAACATTAATAATAAGTTATCCGGCATCTACAAACGATGTCAAATTGAACCTAATACAAATTTGTGAAAAATAAATAAAGAACATCATTGAGACAAAGATCACTATTAGAATAATGCGCTTCTGCATAACCTTCTATATATCGTTGTTTATTGACACAGCCTTTCGCGAAGAAATCTATAGATCTGGTGCTATAGTCTCCAAGAACTTCCTCTATTTTGACAAATAGTAGACCGAGATCTGACCTCAATTGTATCGCCGTACGTAGGGATTCCATTGCTCTCATGATCTTGCACATAATTCTTGAAATCTAAGCCTATACTAATGTAAATGACTGAAACCTCGAAATAAAGGAAAAAACCTTTAAAAAAAAAAGGACGAAACAACTCTCATAAAAGAGAGACTTTTATTGAATAAAATTTGATAACTAGTAATTGAGATTTAAACAATTTTTGGGGCTTACCATCGATTAATCATCGATGGAGACCCCAGATCGAGCAGGAAAAATAGGATTTTTTTGGGAGAAAGAGGAGAAAAAACTGGAAAAACTAGAGGTTTTTTTTAGGGAGAGAAGTTTTCCTTAACCTAATTGCGTTGAATTATGTGTAGCTTAGTACTACTTCCTAGACATTCTAATATGTCTATATCTACCCGATTAGATGACATACCTTTGATGATCAATTCGTTATTCATATATATATCCTTGCTATAAGTGCTACTCTATATTATAATATGTCGTCGTTTTTTAGTTAAAAATTTCGTAAAAACGTAGTAAAACTCATAATAATTTATACACATCATCTATACGGTATGAAAAAGATATATACTCCCTCTGTTCTATTTGATTATTTATGTTTATGTTATACACGTACATCAATAAACGTTTTGTTTTGCCCATTTTGTTAGTTATTTTTCTTAAAAAAAGTATTGTACTACATATGAGTAATTGTATCAAAATTTGATATTCATTATGAATTCAATTAAACAAGATCCACATGACTAACTTTTACGTTTCGAAGTACATATATTTAAAGTTATATCGACAATTCTAATAATTTATGCATATAACAAATGTATGTAAATAATCAAATGGAACAACCGAGGAAGAATAACTACGAATTCAACGATTATAACAACTTTCTTCAAAAAAGACTCTCGAGTTTTCTAGAAAACGCTTTGGGATCCGCTAGTGAAAGATAACCTGGCTTAAAATTTATGGCAAGACACGTACTATTGGCAGCACCACCTATAATTACCATCATTGATACATTGGTGCATGTCACAGTGAGCATGAGTAATTGAGTAGCTAGAGGCATAATTGGTGGTGAATGTTGATACAAAACCATTGTGATGAAACCACGTGGAATATGAGATTGAAGTTTGACGGTAATTGATTGACTTCCACGCCAATGCAATGTGATGGCCGGATAGATAGTGTGATAGATAGTACCATATCAAAGCAATGTAGTTTAGCTAACACAAACAAGAGCAGAATAGCAATTAGTTTTCCTTGTAACGGATATATCCATCATAAATTGATAACGGGTAAATAATATTAGTTAGAAAAGAAAAGACTTGACGGGGGTTTATCTTTATCCTCATATTCAGATGAATATTATTTGACCTATCACATGTTTGTGACAGATATTTTCATTACACTCAAAAATTTTTATCTGTATATCCAGATGAATATTATTTGACCTATCACACGTTTGTGATGGATATTTTCGTTACAATCAAAAATTTGTATCTGTATATCCAAATGAATATTATTTATCCCGTCACATACTTATAACAGATATTTTCATTACAATCAATAATTTGTGCACGAAGAAAGTGAATAGAGTAGGTTTTTATAATTTCAACAACATTTCTCATTTATCCATTCATTTTTGGGTGAGGTGGCTTCTACTCATGACTTGTATATCATGGTATCTTCTTATTGGATTTTGGTGTCTTGTCTCTTTATCTAACTGATATTTCTTCCGTTCAAATCCAAACTTCTTTTTTTTTTTTTTTTTTTTGTCAACACGGATTTTAATCGTTAATATATCATTCGTAATATATTAGTAAAAATTATGGAAATTAGATATTTACAATGTACACTTTTAATGTAAAGACAAATCAAACAAGATCTCACATGAATATCTTTCGTAAACTATTGAGTGATATGTACACCCATAAAAGAACAATTAGTCTCTTGTGAGACCATCTTACACTAAGATAGTGTGAGACATTCTTATAATACACTAAAAAGCAAGAGGAATAAAAAAATAAATATAAAACTTAATAAAATAACCACCCATTATGTGAGAGGTCTCACAATAAATTTATTATGAGACCGTCTCATTTGAGTTTTTATGATAAAAGAAAAGGGTAAACTATTGACTACTGAGTCGGAGAGAGTACTATATTCTACACGTTGTTATTAGGGTCGAGATCATACTTTGCATTGATGAGTTAACTAAAAGATTAAGCTAGTAGGGTTGGATTGTACTATCATGGTTGAAATGATGATATTTAGCGGAAAAAATATATTAAAATAAATAATTTTTTTTATTTTCTTATGATTTTTATGGCAAATTATATATAGCGAGTATATTGATTTTTTTTCTCAAATTTTAAACATAAAAATATAATCACTAATGGAGTAACATATTTTTGATCATTTTTAATTTTGAGAGACTTTTATTTCCATTTTGCTTCAAATCTTCCTTAAAAATAATCCAACCCGTAAATATTTTCACGCGTATCACGCTAGTTTTGTCATAATCGAAACATTTCCCATTATCCATACATTTTTTTTGTTGAGGTGGCTTCTTCTTGCCCCTTATATATCATGCATGGTATGTTCTTATTGGATTTAGGTGTGTTGTCTATTTACCTAATTATCTATGAATAAAGCTCTTACCAAATATGGTACAATATGATCAATTCCTCCTCATTAATGTGTGACTAAACATTCAATAATGTTGCATCATCATTTATTAATTAATTTGTATAAAATGGAGTACTAGTACTACTCTCATCCATGTACTACATATTCGAGTGTGATATGGAATATTATTGTACAGTTAATCTTCCTTGTGACGAAAATATAAGAACTATCTATATAAAAGAAGGTGCGTGCATGGTAATATTATTTGTAACGTGATACGAAGTATTTTAATTTGAACCAATTTAGATGAAATCTTCATTTATTGATAAAATGCAATTATAGCATGTTTGGGAACTTGGATTTGGATTTGAATTCCGGATTTGAAATATTTTGAGCGTTTGAAAATCTCTGGATTTGGATTTGAAATTCTGACCAAATCCAACCTAGTTCAAATTTGATTTTCTCAAATTCCTAGTATAGAGTAGTCATTACAATTCCGTCACTTGTCGTTTCTTTGTTTTTTCGCATAATCTTGTCATAGTATTTGTTTTTCTTTATTTTTTTCCCGTATTTGAACATTTATATTTTTCTAATGAAAAATTTTGAAAAAAAAAAACAAAAATTGGTGACCTTGACCCGGCTCCACCCGTCTGAAATCCAAATCCAAATCCAAGGGTACCCAAACATCAATTTGGATTTGGATTTAGATTTGAATTCTAGAATTTCAAATACATGAATTGAATTCTTGATATTCAAATCAATTCCGAGCACCCAAACGCAACCTTAGATTAATTACAATTGTTAAGATTCATTGGTTTTTTTGGTTCATCGAAAAGCGCACTTAGTCGCAATACAATATAAAGGAAGAGGGATCCGAACCTGAGACCTCTAGTCCCAGAGCACCTAAACTTAACAACTGGATTAAGACGTCTTTAGTTTAAGATTCATTGTATGGAGTAATATACGAGTATATTTGAATATTTCCAAATTTAATCCGAAATAGTAAGATAATTCAGGATTATCTTCAATAACTTTAACTTGTCCTCTAAGTAAGGAAAATGTGGTGTGCGATTGTCCCTTACAAAATCATGAAAGTCCAAACATCATAATCTATGAACCATGATGTTTCAAAAAAAAAAAAACCTTGAATAAATTTTAAAAAAATATTCAAATTTGACCTTAATAATATTATAAAAAAGTCAAAGTTAGGGGTGATGCAAATATGCAATGCATATGCACCGATAAGTAACAAAGATCACACCCACAAAATACACGATCAAATATAGCTGATCGTGGTTCGTACCGTTCGACTGATCCATCCAAATTTCTAGCGGGATTGGATACAATATTTTCGAAAATATATAAAAATTCGATCCATAAATATATCCTAGATCCACTAATCCGTTTATCCGTGGATCAAAATTTTATATTTAATCTGATCCATGTCCAACCCAAAAGAGAGGAGTGGATGTATGTTGTAAATTGGGCCATGAAACGCGGTTGAGGCATGTGATGTGGTTTCGGCGCCTCTCCAATTTTGGGGATATTGATTTCATCAAATCAACATGTTGTGGAATTATGGGAAAAGGGAAAGGGATGTGTACACAATTTACAACTTACCATGATAATCCTTATCTATAACTTTTATAATTTTCTATAAATTCAAAAATTACTTGAGACGGTTTCATAATATGATTAGTGTAAAATTTTTTATATAGAAGGAGATTACTGATCGTCTTGTTCCAAAAATTTATATAATAGACCAGATCTCATATTTTGAAACTGTCTCACATCTACCCTTATGCTTCCTCCGGACACTATTTTTTTGTCCCATTTCATTAAAATACTTCTCACATATATTGAGTTAGTGGGGCGAAAAATAGTATCCGAAAGGAATATAAGAGACCAGATCTCGTAATAGTTGTATTGTAAGATCGTCCCAGGCAACACCAACAATACTTTGGGAATATTGGTTGTTAACCTATTGGTTACTAGCATGATTATTGTCCATATATATTCTGTACGTTGTAGTATTTCATATGATCACATGTTCTTCCTTTCCTAATGTGTCGGATGTTTTTTTCTACCTTATCTAAATGGTTGTAAAGATGGTTCCTAACTGGTAAAGAAGAGTATGTCTCCTGAGAGACGATCTTTCATTAATTTTACTGAGAGATTAAGTATAAATGGAGGTAACATTGATACCAAACCTAATAGAAGTAGGTACGATTAACCTAAAAGAGTATACAAATATAAAGAGGGTAGGTACGCTTCTTATAAAAAACAGGTACAAAACAAAGTTGTCATTTAAGGGTACGAATAGAACATAGAATGGTACTGAAGATTGGTCTCTCAATAAGTTATTGAGAGACGGTCTCTCCCAAGATTTTGTGCCAGAAATGGTGCAACTGTGTAAGAGCAAAGTGGATTTATGTTAACGGTATACTTCCTCCGTTCCTACAAGATTGTCCAATTTTTCTATTATATATGCGAGGAGTATTTTAATGAAATGAGAGATTATATATATAACATAAAATATGAAGATTATATAACTTTCTTCCCCATTATATTAAACTGTCTCTTAATAAACACGATTAATGATATACGATCTCTTTTAAGTTTTTAGGTTTTTAGTAACTTAATTAAGGCAAGATTAACAATGATATTATCATGAGAAGTTGAAATATTACGCTTTATTTACCATACTTATACGATATCCATTTTAATCATGCCTTAATTAACTTATTAACGTGTGCCCACTGGGCACACGTTAGAAAAACCGTGTTACGTTTGATCAATCGATTGAATATATATAAGCACAAGAAGTCCAAGTTCATGCATGTACTTGCGGAAAGATAACGTTCAAGATACACTAGCGTATAGACCGAATCCTGAATTTGTGACCATGATTTTATCACATGGAAGTTGGAACTAAGATCCGATTAATGAATCTCACTAAATCTTAGTTTAAGGATTACAAAAATATTACTATTATAATACGATGATTACTCTTATTATTCCGTATATTATGCTACAGTTTATATTCGTATTCTGATTACATGTGATATAGCATCGTGAAAACCTTCTAATATGTGATTAACGTAACCATTTTGTATGACCTAGTCACCCAATTTCTCTCCCGTCTTTTCATCTTTTCGTCTTTTCAATTCGATTATAGTTATACATTAATTAAAGTCCTTAATCTTCGATAAACATGGTTTAATTAGCGGCTAAAGTACGTCCCTTTCTAGAATTTATGTCCGGTCCATAAGTTGGAATGCAAATGTTTAAGGAGACAATTCATTGATACAACTATTTATATATACATAGTAACGTTATCCGATAGTTACTGCTAATTGTGGGACAAGACTTGAAGAGGGATAACGGGAAGTATTACACAATTAGTCAATTTTATTAGGCTATTTCCTTCTTGTTTTGTTGCTTCCAACTCAATTGGATACTAGCTAGAAGTCGCTGACCAAAAAAAAGTGATTAAAATTATCGACTTTTTTCAATAAAAAATTCGTAAATATGAAACCTTAATAGAAGTACAACATGAGGAAACTCGCTACTAGTTGAATAGAGTTGATACTGAGCCTCGAATATAGTTCTTCCGGTAGAGGTTTTCTTCAACACGAGGTCTTTAGCGCAACGGCCACAACAGTACTCCGTATATGATGGGAATCTAGGATGATACTCCGTATGTGGTTTATCTTTTGTGAGAGTCTTATAATAGGACACAGATTGTTTGGTAAGACGGTCTTACACTCTTACCGCATAAGAGTATAAGACCATCCCATTTAAACAATTAGCCCATAAGAGACTGATCCATCGTCATAGACAGGCTTGATGTTCAGCCCATACGAGAACGGCCTTTTGTCAAACTTAGCCCATAACCGACTTTCTCACCTGCCTGTCACATAGAAAACCAATTTGGAGTCAGACTTGGCCCATATTCGTATTGTAAGACTGTCTCACGTGATTATTTACGTTGACAAAAAAATGATGAGACGATCCTATAAAAGAGTTGTTCATAGAATCATACTTGTATGATCGTATCATGAGATGGTCATATTAGGAGTCGGGCTAATAAGTAATAACTACGTAGGCATCATGTCCTCAGCCAGGTTAAGATCATTTGGGCTAATCAAACAGACCCAGGTACGCAAGTCGATAGGCTAACACTGTTGAGTATGATCGGTGGTGCAATAAATGACGAGCCCACTTTGACAATTGACACGGTCAATTATGCATGAGTCGTGCTTGAGCCAAAGTTTGCGAAGGAAGACAATGCCTAGCCTGAACACAACACACTCGGACACAAAAACATAGAAATAAGGCTGAAGTGGAAGAATTGCTTAGACACATTACGACACCACCATGCTATTTCCATTTCAACAACACGACGAGAAGTTCTCTCAAGACATGATGGACCGCGACGACCCACATAAAAAGAAAGATCGATTTTACAGCTTGTAGACCGTCTCGTACAAAATCTTAGTTACGAAACGAAATGGAGGGAAAGGAATGAAATCTCAACGACCAAACAGTTAAGCTGTCTGCTGTGCTGTGAATTGTGATTCCCTTTGAAAACATTTCATTTTATCCTCTGGCACCAACCACCAGTCCACCACCGCAGCACCGGCCATTTTCACGGCGTTTGCTCTGCCATGGCCGCCGTGGGGGTCTCCTCATACCGTGATCGGACGGCGGAGTTCCGATCTCTCACCGAGACACTCTACAAGATTCAAGGCACCACCAATTCCGCCGCCAATTCAGCCGTTTCCGATCCTTCCGCCAGTTTTACGGCGGACGCACCGTCATCGACGACGACTAAATCGGAATTCAACAAGAAAGCTTCTCGTATCGGATTAGGCATTCATGAAGCCAATCGCAAAATCGCTCGTCTTTCGCAATGTAATGTTGTTATTATCTTCTTTACCTCACTCAGTTTCGCCTAAACCTCATGAATTCGTTGATTTGTTTTCATGTTTTGATTGTTGTTTGTGGAAATTGAATGTTTGATCGTACGAATTAGCGTTGTTTAGATGAATTTTTCTTCTTGAATGATGTAATTGGAGGTTGATTTCACGATTGATTAGCATATTTACGAGTAACGGAATCAAGATTGTGGAAATTGAATGTTTGATTGTACGAATTTTTGCTGTTTGAGTAAGAATTGATGGTTGATTGCTCGATTAATAAATAGATGTAATTGAAAGTTGATTTCACGATTGATTTGCATATTTATGAGTACTGGAATCAGAATTATCTGCGCTCGAAACCGCTATTTGTTGATCTTGGAAATTGAATGTTTGATTGTACGAATTCGTGTTTCTGAGGAAAATGTAAACTTTGATTGATAGATACAGTAAATTGATGGTTGATTTCACGTTTGATTATCATGTGTACGAGTAGTGGAAGACTGGAATCAGAATTATCGAATTGCAACCGGTATTTATTGATTGTCGAAATTGAATCTTTGATTGTACGAATTTTAGTTGTTCCAGTGAAATGTATGGTTTGATTGATGCTAATTGAATGTTGATTTCACGATTGATTAGCATGTTTACGAGCAGTGGAATCAGAATCAGCGAGTTTGAAACCAGTATTTTTGAAGATGAATTGCCTTATCTTTAGGTCGTTTAACCAATGTTACTCTTACGCTTCATATTCCCCAATCCTCATGTATTCTTTCCGTGTTCTTTGCATTTACAGTGGCGAAAAAGTCATCTCTGTTCGACGATCCTACAGCTGAAATACAACAGTTAACAGCGCTGATAAAAGACGATATTACAGCTCTAAATGTAGCAGTTGAAGATCTACAGAATCTTCAAAACACTGAAATGACTAGAAATTATTCTGACGATACAATTGTTCATGCAAATGCCATCTGTGATGATGTAAAGAACAGACTGATGGCATCTACAAAGCAGTTTCAGGAAGTTTTGACTGCCAGGACACATGTAATTCCGACATGAAATTCAATTTTCTCAGGTAGTTTATTTTGTTGCTCTAGTTTGGTCTCGTGACATCTGCTTGTACATTTGCTATGCAGAATATCAAAGCTCATGAAACGAGGAAGCAGATATTCTCGGCCAATGCGTCTAGAGACAACCCCTTTGAGCGACAAGCGAAGCCGATGACAGAGCCACCTCCATGGTTTAATTCATCTAATGTGCCTGCCGCTCAGTGAGTCATTCGCGGAGTTTACTGGACTGCAGTTTTTTCAGCTTAGATTCAGTCATACTCTAATAACCGTGTTTTTTACTCAACAGAACTTCCGGCGGAGTCCAGGCGGGGAGCCAACTTAGGTATGTTCACTAACAAACTTAAGTGGCTTTGTTTTCTTATGTTTGTGTCATTAAGTTCCATATTTTGTGCGACTAGTTTTTTACTTCGTATGTAAGATGATCACTAGTTTGAGCATTTCGTATGTGATTCATTTGAATATGTAGCATCCGATTCGCAATACGCCTTGAAAAAGTTTCTGATATACGGAGTATGTATTTTAAGTATGGTTCAACTTAAATTGTTTCATGCTGAAGCAGGCGGAGGACGGCAACAGATAATATACCCTCCAACGACGTGGAAATGCAAATGCAAATGCAACAGCAGGTTGCTCCTCAACAGGAGGATTACTCACGAAATCGTGCTTCAGCTCTTCAGAATGTTGAATCGACAATTTCAGAACTTGGTGGGATCTTTACACATCTGGCTACAATGGTTGCTCACCAGGGTGAACTGGCTATCAGGTTGTTATTGTTGTTTGAACTGAATTCTTTTATGCATGGTATTTTCCACATTTAATCCCGGTCACTCAAATTCATAAAATTTAAATACTATAAAACTAACATATTTAAGTTCGTTCTACAAAAAATTGCGAAAAATGTGGTCAGCCTCGCCTCGTATTCCTTGTAAAGACAAATTGTAGTTCGGAATGAGTTCGACAGAATTTTTTTGTTGCTGATAAGTCAGTTTGGGCAATGCTGAATTTTATCCCGACTGTTGAGTGCTCAGTACCACAGTTTTGTTGTTGAGTCAGTCATCCAGTAGTCTGAATCGAAACTGACAATCTCGTGTATGTTATTTCACCACCCAGGATCGATGATAACATGGAAGAATCCCTGGGAAATGTGGAAGGTGCTCATAGTGCTTTACTGAAGCATTTGACCCGTATATCGTCAAATAGATCCCTGCTTCTCAAACTTTTTGCCATCTTGATTCTCTTCCTGGTGATATTTATCTTCTTCATTGTTTAGAACTTCTCGTGATTCGTGTTATACGTTTTTTTTTTTTGAAATATCATTTTTTATACAGAAGTGTGAATAATAGCAGTTTCATGTACACGTATAGTCGGAAAAATCGTAGTTACAGTTTGCCTCTGTGAATGCTAAAAATTTGCCGCAATATATCGCTGCAGGATGTGTTTAATTTCTCGATTTCAATCTACTGTGTTATTATTGTTGATTTCTGTATTTGAGTCGATTGCTCGTAATGTTCAGTGGCAGAGCATCATGCTCTGCCATTGTCGATGCCTCAATGCACTGCAATTTGCACAGCGACAAAATTAGTTTTATCTGAAACGATTTCGACTTTCAAGTGATTACTCTATACAACGACCTTTTTCACACGATAAAAAAACAGAGATATACAAAAAAAAATTCAACTTCATTGTTCACAATTCACAAGTCTACGCATCCTTGCAAACCCGATCTAAATTTTTCAAAGTGAATGTTATATTGCAAGTCTTTTACTTGCACAGCCGAGAAATCGTTTCAACACGATCATTAAAACACTACTCCAGTATTCTACGCTTTATTACCTCCGATTCTTTGAAAATACATACCCTCATGTATCGGGTTCGGGGTAGTTATTGACTTATTTGTCAAAAGAGTATTAGATTTGTCAAAGTGTAGAAAATAGAAGTGTTCCCGTTTTCTTAGAACATAAATCTAAAGTGAGTCACACACAATTCATATTAGATCCTAATTATTTGCTAAATATCTACTTCTTTGCTTAACCATCAACTTAATTTAGACACTAATCACTCTTCCTCATTACATTCTTAACTCTCCCATCATGTCTTTTTTATTTCAAAATTACTACTCGTACTTAATTAAAAACCATAACGACGAAATTAAACACAGCTACATGGTTGGTCGTTAAATCTTGAAATTCTCGGTGTTTATTATACACGCTCAAATAACTACTTCGTTTTCACGTCATTTCTTAAGAAGTTACTCGGTGCGAATGATAAAATTTCTCTGAGTTATTGCAGTGAGAAAATGAGTGACGAGTCTAATAATAATAATAATAATAATAATAATAATAATAATAATAATAATAATATTAAGCCGAATGGGGAAGTCGAAATATCAAGAGTAGCAGAGGATAATGAAGAGGCAGCAACTACAGTTAATGTTGAAAATTCACAAATTGAAGAGGCAGCAACTACAGTTAATGTTGAAAATCCACAAATTAGTGAATTGGAAAGGGGAATTAAGACTAACAAATTCAGTTTCAGACACTTTATTTGGTATGGTGGATCTGTCTATGATGCTTGGTTCAATTGTGCATCAAATCAGGTATGAAAACGTTAAGATAATCATTATTTACATAAGTCGATTCTCATTCGTTTGCATGCCAAAAAAAAATGTTACTTCATATACAACTGATTGACGTCCTTATAGTATTATTATCATAGATTCTTGTACTGTTTAAGACAAGTAGATGTAAAACGTTACATCTACGATCAAAATGTGGTACGAAATGTTAAGATAATCATTTTAATAGGTCGATTCTCGTTCCCTTTGAAATAGGCTCCTCGAACATCAACCAAATAAGTCGATTCTCGTTCATTTGCATGCCAAAAAAAAACATTAGTTCATATACGACTGGTTGACTGATTGGCATCCTTTAGTATTATTATCATAGATTCATGTACGACTGATTGACGTCCTTATATAGAAAACGTTTTTTTTTTTTTTTTTTTTTAGGTGGAGCAAGTGTTATTGACATTACCATACTCATTTTCACAACTAGGAATGATATCAGGAATTGCACTTCAATTGTTTTATGGGTTGATGGGAAGTTGGACTGCTTATCTTGTAAGTGTCCTCTATCTTGAGTATCGTACCAAAAAAGAAAAGGAAGGCGTTTGCTTCAACCATCATGTCATTCAGGTCGTCTCTATAACCCGATTCAGATCACCCTACTTATTCACAGTCAAAAGTTACAAACTTTGACCCGAGAAAATCAAAATGGAAAGAACACGATCTTAGTAAAAAAAATACGAAATTAATGAATTGTTTTGGTTTTGTTGGATGATTTCAGTGGTATGAAGTGTTAGATGGACTATTAGGGCCAAAATGGAAGATGCTAGGATTAGTAATCAATGCCACATTCTTGCTATTTGCTTCTGTCATCCAACTCATCGGTTGTGCAAGGTTTGTTTATCGGTTTTTCTAACGTCTGCTCTTACTACTTACTCGTAATACTATGTAAACGATCGATTATTTGAGGCCAAGAATTTCACTTGGGATTTTTTTGTTGCAGCAATATATACTATGTAAACGATCATTTGGACAAGAGGACATGGACATACATATTCGGGGCGTGTTGCGTTACAACCATATTTATACCGTCTTTCCATAACTATCGATTTTGGTCGTCCTTTGGTGTTGTAATGACCACTTACACGGCTTGGTACTTGGCCATTGCCGCTCTTATTCATGGCCAGGTACTAACATGAATCATTCTCGGAAACCGTTAATTTGTCAATGTATTTGTCAATGGACTTTAGGTGCATATGCAGTCATAATATTTACAGTTTACAGGACCCAGGTGTGATCCACTCAGGCCCAAAGGACTTGGCCTTGTACTTCACTGGTGCCACCAATATCCTCTACACTTTTGGAGGCCATGCTGCTACTGTGTAAGTCCAATACCCCCCAATTTAACGGGCCCGGGCCCGAGTCCTAGTTTCAGTTTCAATCTCGACCTTAAATTATAGGAGTACTCCGTACTAGTAGTGTACAGTCGTAGTACTATAAAGTGGTCACTTTTCAACTGATATAGGTCATCAAGTGGCCTGAATTAGTCGAATTTTTAATATAAATTGCAAATTTTTACGTATGAGCAGGGAAATAATGCATGCAATGTGGGAACCGCGAAAGTTCAGGGGATTATATCTAATTGCAACGATTTATGTATTCACCCTTACAATCCCATCTGCTGCTGCTATGTACTGGGCTTTTGGGGATCGACTTCTTGACCATTCCAATGCTTTCTCTCTTCTCCCTAGAACCCGCTTTCGCGACTGTGCCGTCATCTTGATTCTCATACACCAGGTTCCATTTCTGTCTCTTCCTACGTACGATTTCAAGTGAAGTGTCGCGTTGTAGTAACATAGACGACTTCTTCAAGTGCACCGTATGTCACGGTCCATGACTTCAGACTTGTTTCTTTACATTTTGGACATGTCAAAGCGTGCTGTGCTTGGAGTCTTGGACTAATACGGTCTTTTTTTAAAAGTCCAGCCCAAAGATGCAAGGGCTCGTGGCATGTTGTGTTTGTGCCGTACTGGATCCATGCCAAAGGGGGCTTATATGCCTTATAGGACCATGTCAGCCCATCGACATACATAAGAAAGTAAAGAAACATTAGTGAAATTTTGTAAGAAGAGCATTGCTATGTTGTACGAAGATGGTTTTACATAAGAACCACGATTTCACATAAGAAACAAACGAGTGAAAATTTAATTTAACCGTGGTTAAATTTTTGAATTGGCAGTTCGTAACATTTGGATTTGCATGCCATCCATTGTTCCATATGTGGGAAAAATTGGTGGGAGTGCATACAACAGCAAGCTACGGTTTAAGAGTTTGGGTCCGGATACCCGTGGTTCTACCCATCATTTTCTTAGCCATTATTTTCCCTTTCTTCGGCCCAATTAACTCTACCGTTGGGGCGTTTTTGGTCAGTTTTACCGTCTACATTTTACCTACTACAGCCTACATGCTCAAATTTAGAACGGCCCATGCCCGCCAGGTAAATTTTCGACTTGACCCGTTAATCTAACCTAATTTTCGACTTTCACCTACATTGTTGTTGTTGGCTACAATATGCAGAATGCATTAGAGAAACCGCTGGTATTCATCCGAAGCTGGACAGTAGTCTACGCCATAAACATGTTTATAGTGGCATGGGTGCTTGTAGTCGGGTTTGGATTCGGAGGATGGGCAAGTATGGTTAACTTTACGAAGCAAGTTAAATCTTTTGGTCTCTTTGCCAAATGCTATCAATGCGATGAATATCCATCTAGGAAACCACATCACTAGACGCGTTACATGTACAAGTACAACTCGATGTCGACTTTGAAGGCTCGTCTAGTCGTCTGTATCTATGCTCTCGATCCTAGTCCGGCGAAGGGTTTGCCGCCCATCAAAGCAACGGAAAAATTGGACATCATCATAAAATAGACAACAAGCGTCTTGGATTTTCGAGTTTAAACCCTTCGAATGTAGAATTCTAGCCTGTAGATGTAGCTCATTTCACCTAAGATCTCAAACTTGTTCATAAGTCATAACCCATTTTTTTTTTTTTTGAAAAAAAGTGACGAGAATGGGAATCGATCTCAAGTCATTAGTACCACTCGTCTCGACGCCTGACTTGATCAACTCGTTAATTAATCATTTTTTAATGAACTCGTTAATCTTTGTGCCAAAATTTACGGTTCGCTTCCCTAGTAATTTATTCCGATCACAATTTTACTTTACAGGCTTGTATCGACTCACACTCGATTTTAAACCGTCACAGGCGAAACTTACCACGAGTAAAAGTTTTTCCCCAAATATTATCACACAAACCCTAATCAAATCAATCACAATCAAAATCAAAATCAAAATCAACAACCTCAATCAATTCAATAAAATGGTAACGAATCGAATCAATTACAATCATAATCAACGATCTCGCAATCAGTAACAGAACCTGAGAATTTAACAATCGATCTCCCAATCGAATTAATCCAATCCTCCTTATCTCTATCACAATCAGCAATGAAGTACAACGTATCATCCCTAAAAGACAACTCAAACGCGAATTCCCGGTTCAACACATCCTCGGCGCCTTTAACGGTCAGGCAATCGTGAACCGGGATGACACCGCGCGGTTTAGACGCACGTGTGATCACGCTCTCCTTGAACCAGAACAGTTTGCCTTGTTTCAGGACGAACCAGCGACGGCGCCATGTTTTGATGTATTCGCCTTGCTTGGTTAGCCACCCGGCTCGCTCCGGTTCGGTCCAGAATTGGATGGCGTCGTTGTCTGCGGGTTCGGGTTGAGGTGTGGGTCGGGTTGCCCGGTCTAAGACGGATTGCAGTAGGCTGAACATATTTATTGGGGGAAATGGGGAATGAGTGTTGGTGGCTTTATATTTATGAAGCAAAATTCGTGCTTGAACCGATCTCGAGTTAAAGAATCATACACATAAATATTACTAGGTGAATCGATGACTAAACATTTGATACGCTGAAATGAAGACATAATCGTGAAATATACTTATATTTTTACTAAATAAAAAGATATTATCTCATCTCATTTACTCATCGTTAAGTTGTCTAGTCTCATTATCGTCCGTTGTCCAAATAATCTTATTTCTCTACCTCCCGTCCCTCGCCTAAGTAAATAAGCGCAAATGTACGCATATTATTCACTCGGACGGGGGAGTACTATACCATCTATGTTAACAATAAATTTTAAGATTCGAGTCGAGTCGAGTCGAGTCCTTGCTTCATTTCAATCTACCGTGGAACACGTTTCGATTCGTCTGTTTTCATTTAGTCGCTTTCGACAAATTCTATTTCAAATCTCATCTAACTATTCGACTCGTTTTATAATCCAAACAGATATATACCGATCTTAAACAGGAATTTACGATCTCATTACCTCAACCACTAAAGTGAAGTACTCAAAACACTCAAAGAATTCATATAGGCAGTCAATCAAGTCCTTTAAAAGCTTTGGAACATAGTCTATCAAACGTGATATGCATAATCAAACCCCAAATGAATAAAGTGAAGAAAATAATAAAATTTAAATTTTATTATTTTTAATTTTTAATTTTTAATTGATACCCACCATATATACTCGGTTGATGATTGAAATGTTCAGCTGTCGGTTTGGTCTTTGAGTTTTCGTGGGTTTCAAGAGGGGAGGCTATCAAATTGATACCCACCATATATACTCGGTTGTTGATGATTGAAATGTTCAGCTGTCGTTTTGGTCTTTGAGTTTTCGTGGGTTTCAAGAGGGGAGGCTATCAAATTGATACCCACCATATATACTCGGTTGATGATTGAAATGTTCAGCTGTCGGTTTGGTCTTTGAGTTTTCATGGGTTTCAAGAGGGGAGGCTATCAAATTGATACCCACCATACTCGGTTGATGATTGAAGTATTCAGCTGTCGGTTTGGTCTTTGAGTTTTTCGTGGGTATCAATTTGATTGCTTCGCGGGAGGCAATCAAATTGATACCCTCGATACTTAGATTTGATACCACACATCTCAGCAAATCCCACAAATGTAATGGTGTTGAGATGTTTGGTATCAGTAGTTGCAGTAATACAGTAATTCAGCTGAGGTTTTGCTGAATATGAGTTGTGACTAAATTCATATCATTACTTAAAATTATTGAAAGACCAGAAAACATTACTCAAATTCATAGCCAAATTCATAATCAAATCATACAAATACTACTAAAATTCAAAAACTGAGATTAAAACACTGATTAAAAACACAATCTTGATTATCCAAAATCATCCTAACATGAGCATGAGCTATACTCTGTTTATCCAAAATCATACCAACCAGCATAACATAAAATCATTGAAAGACCCGTGAACAATAAACAACTGTAATCCTCCATGTATAATCAAGCTGAGGTGCTCTGTTTTAGAAAATTTGCAAGAACCAGAAACCGTAAACCATTCATACTCGAAAGCGGTTAACAAAAGCTTGATTACCCAAAGTATCATAAATTCATAACAAGAGGTGCTCTGTTTTAACCAGATTCATAACAACACGCATAACTTAAAATCATCACAAAAAACCTGCATACACTTTCATACTCAAAAACCGAAATCGAAACCAAAAATCATAGCTTTAAACCTCCAAAATTAATTAATAACAAAAGCTTGATTATCCAAAATCAAAACAAGAGGTGCTCTGTTTTAACTTAATCAAATTCATAACAACCCGCATGACTTAAAATCTAATACAGAAATCAATAAGACAACAAAAAGTCATAATATTAAACCTCCATTGTTGATTGTTCAATCAATCACCTCCAGCTTTCTGGTAAACATAAGTAAGCCCACATTTCCCACAATAATGGCGATCAAAGTGATTGGCCATGAAAGTTCCAGCACCACACTCAGCATTGGGACACTCCTTCCTCAACCTAGCAACTTTCCCAGAATCATCAACCTTGTAAAACTGCAGAACTGCGAGCTTGACCTTGCGATGCTTGTGCTTGATCTTCTTGGGTTTGGTGTAGGTCTTCTTCTTCCTCTTCTTAGCGCCACCGCGGAGACGGAGGACGAGGTGGAGGGTGGACTCCTTCTGGATGTTGTAGTCGGCGAGTGTACGGCCGTCTTCCAGCTGTTTTCCGGCGAAGATTAGACGTTGCTGGTCTGGTGGGATTCCCTCTTTGTCCTGGATTTTGGTTTTGACATTGTCGATTGTGTCAGAGGATTCGACCTCTAGGGTAATGGTTTTCCCAGTTAGGGTTTTCACGAAGATCTGCATTTTCGGGGAATTTGGGGATTGATTGAAAAAATTGGGGATTTAGGGTTTATATGTGGAGGCAGGTTGAAATGTCGAGTGGTGTGAGATTATTAGGGCTTTAGTTGGGCCCGGCGATGTTGGGTCATTTTTATTCCGAGCCCCGAGGACCAAAACGGCAAAACTCGTGTAAATAGGTTTAAAAAACGATAGTTTTCGCCTATTTTTGAAACATACTCGTGACGTCTCTAAATGTCGCCCTTTCAATCTATATTGTCCTTCTAATAATAACCTGGGACGTTACCATACGGTATAGAGGAGGTCTGAGGCTAGGGGTGTTAATGAGACGAGACAGCTCGCGAGCAGCTCGAGCTCGACTCGGTCAAAGCTCGGCTCGTGCAAGCTCGACTCAAGCTCGGGTTCGGCTCGACAACTTAACGAGTTGAGCCGAGCAAGGCGTGGCTCGGCTCGAAAAGCTCGCGAGCAGCTCGATTTGATGTGATTAGTTAATATTTTATTCTTTTTTATTAAAAAATACTAATAATAGTTACATAGTTTTTTCACCATATAAAATGTTATTATTGATTTGTCTAATATGTTTGTATATGTTTTTTGGATCCCAATTTATTAAAACACAACGGTGCAAAAGTTGTAAATTTTAATAATTATGTATAGGCTCGAGTTAGGCTCGAACTCGGCTCGAACTCGCATTTTAACTCGCGAGCTTGGTTCCGAGCTCAATTTTTTTAAGCTCGGGTAAGCTCGAGATCGGCTCGAGTTCGAATTTTTCTTAACGAGCACGAGTCGAGCAAGGTCAAGCTCGTGCTCGGCTCGGCTCGTTTACACCCCTATCTGAGGCGAATATGAGTCTCTTTTTTCCCGAATTCTAGGGACCCAAAATTCGTGTATAATAATAAGCTTCAAAAACAACAGATTTCACCTATTTTTGAAACTTAATTGTGGTGCTCTAAAGTCTAAATGTCTTCACCTAAATCTATATTCCCATTATAATAACATAGTACTCCATTTTATATCGTGTCATAGAGTTCTAATAATCATTACTACGTATTAGGTATTTTATTTTTCCTATTAACAAGTTTTCATCAAAAAAATCGTGATTTCGAACAACTTTCACCGCTTTTGAAAACTAGTCAAAATTGACTGATTTTAAAGGTTATTATCCACGATTTTTCGGTCTTTTGGGTCCCGAAATAACATGGGCCTATATTCGCGCTAAAGAAAGTCCATACCAAGAACAATGTCTCGGTGTAATATGAGGGTCATTTGGATTTCGATGGAGACTTTTAAAACGTCATTTCTTGCGTTTTGAAACGTGTCGGAATAAAGTCGAAACAAACTCTATACTGCATTTTATATCGTGTCAGGGAGGTTGTAATGATCATTATTAGGCATTTTATTCCCATCGACAACTTTCCGTCAAAAAACTTCGCCCTTTCGAAAAATAGCCAAAAAGACCGATTTTGAAAGTTATTATTATCCACGTTTTTTTGGCCTGAAGCCCGAAATAACATGTGCCTATATTCGCGCTAAAGAAAGTCCACACGACAACCCCTCGGTGTAATATGAAAGTCACTTCGATTTCGATGGAGACTTTAAAGCGCCATTTTTTCCGTTTTAGGACATGTCGGAACAAGTCGAAAAAAGCTCTATACTGCATTTTATATCGTGTCAGAGAATTCTAATAATCATTATCAGGCATTTTATTCCTATCGACAAGATTTCGTCAAAAAAATCGCGCTTTCGAACAACTTTTACCGTTTTAGAAAAATAGCAAAAAAACGATAGATTTTGAAGGTTATTATCCACGTTTTTTCGGCCTTTTGAGTCCCGAAATAACATGGGCTTATATTTGCGTTAAAGAAAGTTCACCCCAAGCACAACGTTTCGTTATAATATGAAAGTCATTTCGATTTCGATGGAGACTTTAAAACTTCATTTTTTTGCGTTTTAAAACGTATCGGGGTAAGTAAAAACAAGCTCTATACTCAATTTTTTTTTTCTTGACAAAAGGTTCGAATAATCATTATTAAGCATTTTATTTCTATCGACAAGTTTTCGTCATAAAAATTCACTATTTCTAACAAATTTTACCGTTTTCAAAAAATAGTGAAAATTAAGGTTATTTATCCACGTTTTTTTCGGCCTTTTGCACGTTTATTTCCATGACACAAGCGTCAAATTCCCGTGGCTAGACTATTTGCCACGGAAATTTTCCGTGACAACAAAATTATGTGGCACAATCAATGATTTGTTGTAATGGCACTAAAGAAAGTCCACGCCAAGACAATGACTCGGTGTAATATGAAAGTCACTTGGATTTCGATTGAGACTCTAAAACGCCATTTTTTTTACGTTTTAAGACGTGTCGAAATTTATTAATCTTGTTGAATCTTTGTTTCCAAATGGCTTGCCAAGAAGCTTTGGAATCGACTCTAAGCTACACCTAACTATAATCACCGCGGTTGAGTTGCTTCCAGAATTATGGAAGCTTGCTGATTGTCCTCGCGACACAATTTTGTCTTACCGTCGGACTCTGCTTCATCGTTGGAACGAGGATACAAAAGGAGTTTTCTATTTATCTATTATATAGTGGGGTAGAGGCAGCCCTAGACTCGTGCGCACAGAAAAACACGTCATTTGTACTCAAAGCAATTTAGATGAGGCAATTCTACTGCTAACCCTTCTACTACGGAAATTTACTTGCCGGGTTATTGAAAGTCCACACCAAGGACAACGCCTCGGTGTAATATGAAAGTCATTTCGATTTTGATGGAGACTTTAAAACGCCATTTTTTTGTGTTTTAATACGTGTCGGGATAAGTCGAAACAAACTCTAAAAAAATTCGCTATTTCGAACGACTTTTACTGTTTTCGAAAAATAGTAAAAAACGATCAATTTTTAAGGTTATTATCCACGTTTTTTCGGCCTTTTGCACATTTATTTCCATGGTACAAACGTCAAATTCCCGTGGTTAGACCATTTGTCACGGAAATTTCCCGTGACAACAAAATTCTATGGCACAATTAATGATTTGTTGTAGTGGCACTAAAGAAAATCCACACCAAGACAATGACTCGGTGTAATACGAAAGTCATTTGGATTTCGATGGAGGCTCTAAAACATCATTTTTTTGCATTTTAAGACGTGTCGAAATAAGTCGAAACAAGATCTATACTCTATTTTTTATCGTGTCAGATGGTTCTAATAATCATTATTAGGCATTTTATTCCTATCGACAAGTTTTCGTCAAAAAAAATCGCGATTTTATTCGAACGACTTTTACTGTTTTCGAAAAATAGCCAAAAAAATCGATTTTGAAGGTTATTATTCACGTTTTTTCGCCCTTTTGGGTCCCGAAATAACATGAGCTCATATTTGCGTTTAAAAAGTTCACACCAAGGACAACACCTCGGTGTAACATGAAAGTCACTTCGATTTCGATAGAGACTTTAAAATGTCATTTTTTTGCGTTTTAAGACGTGTCAGAATAATTCGAAACAAACTCTATACTCCATTTTATATCGTGGCAGAGGATTCTAATAATCAATATATTTAACATTTTATTCCTATAAAAAAGTGTTCGTAAAAAAATTCGCGCTTTTGAACAACTTTTACCGTTTTCGAAAAATAGCCAAAAACGACCGATTTTGAAGGTTTATTCACGTTTTTTTAGCCTTTTGGCTCCTGAGAATAACCATCAAAATGGACCCAAGTTATTTAGAGACCCAAGTTCATAATAACCTTCAAAATTGACGCTTTTAATATGGACCCAAGTTACCACCGTCAAACTTGTAACTCAAACAAATGTCATTCTTTGCGATCATCCATACAAAATGATCCAGACCAATAAACTGGACCGACCTGGACCATACGGTCCGATCTAGTCCGGACAGGACATATAAGAGGGGTCCGGTCTGGTCTGGATTTTTTTCTAACCGATTCGATCTCCAGGTTTTGATTTTTTTGATAGTCGATCCACGGTCTGGTTCAATCCGGATTTAAACCGGTGAAAACCCGTAGTCAAGATAAACATCACGGACCGAACCCGAGCCACAGTCAACCGGTGAGGTATGTCATTCTTTTCGATGATCATCCTTACATTGAACATATGTACACGTTTTGTCGACTTTAAAGGAAAAAAATAAACTGGAGAAAAGAGAAAGATTGAGTCACATCAACTGTAATTTTTGCGATGAGCTCTGATTCTTATACCTTCACATCACTCCACAGGTGATCAAAATACATTCATCTTTTTTATTGATTCAATTATTCAAACTTGATCATTTAAATGTTTTGATCAAATTGATTGTCCTTTGTGTAAGTACTTTGTTATGATTTGATTTTGATCAGGTTGGTGTTCATTTTTTCCGTGTTTCTGGTGAATTTGGATGTACCCTTTTGATTTTAAGGTTGAATTGTCAATTGGGTTTTGGTTAAATTTGTTCATGATTAATTAGTGAATCTGGGGATTTCTGAAAAAACATAGTGATTGGTGTTTGTTTAGAATTTAGTTACTGCTTTGGCACATTTGTCGAGCATGTTTTTACATTAGCAAAAATTATAAAAATTTGATATTGGACTATATTCTCACCTATAGATTGTCGAGAATATTGAAGATTGTCCATTGATGTTAGTATATGTATTTGTGGCAGGAGCTCGCTTTCTATTTCGAAATGTGATTGATTGGAGCATGAATGAACTAAAGCATTGAAAAAGAGTAATAGTAGTACTAGTTTAGTTTCGGTTGGCGCACGAGCAAAATCATGAACTGCTGCTCAGGTGAAAAGATGAGAATCAATGAGATGTTGCAGTTGCCTGAATCACCTCAATCACTTGCTGAAGACCGGTCTGGGCGCGAGATTCTCAATATTCAAGAAGCCGAGTTATCTCTTAGCACAAGTGGTGGACTAAACTCAGAGGTTAGTGATGAAATGATGGGATTTTTTTCAAAGTGAATTCGAACATGTTGAATGTGGTTTGAGGAATCCGTCTGCGTCTCTCTCAGGAAGCGAGGGCATTGTTGGGAAGATACGAGTATCAGAAAGGAAACATCGAGGCTGCTTTACAAGTCTTCGAAGGGATCAATATTGCTGTAGTAAATTCAAATGTCAAATCCACCCTTGCCAAGATACAAGAAAATCCACGAAGGCGTCGTTCTAAAGGTGATCATAACCATAACCCGTCAATGCCAATGCGTGGAGTGAGTCTTTTGTTTGAGGCCTTGTTCTTGAAAGCAAAGTCTTTACAAGCTCTTGGGAGGTTTAAAGGTACTTCTAACGGCTTAAATTTGTCCACTTTTACTTCCTTCTGCCCCATTCAATTCACTTCAGTTAAATTTGTCGACTTTTTGATATCTGTCTACAGAAGCTGCGCAATCATGCAAAGAATTTATGGATCTGATTGAATCTTTGTTTCCAAATGGCTTGCCACGAAGCTTTGGAATCGACTCTAAGCTACACCTGACGATAATCACCGCGGTCGAGCTTCTTCCAGAGTTATGGAAGCTTGCCGACTGTCCTCACGACACAATTTTGTCTTACCGCCGGACCCTCCTTCATCGTTGGAACCTAGATGCTGAAACCACTTCGAGGATACAAAAGGAATTTGCTATTTATCTATTATATAGTGGAGTAGAGGCAGCCCCCTTAGACTCACGCACACAAAAAAACACGTCATTTGTACCTCAAAGTAATTTAGAAGAAGCAATTCTACTGCTAACCCTTCTACTAAGGAAATTTACTTGTCGGGTTATTGAGTGGGATCCGTCTATTGTCGATCATTTGTCCTTTGCCCTAAGTATATCAAATCAACCCGAATCATTAGTATGGGTAATAGAAGATCTACCTGCTCGAAGTATTGAGAGAACGGAGCTTTATCATACTCTAGCTCTTTGTTATGAGGCACACGGTGACAATTTAGCTGCTCTGAATCTTCTGAGAAAGCTTTTGCATCATTCTGAGGAACCGAATCATATTCGAGGGTTACTAATGGCTGCAAAAGTATGCAGTGAAAATCCCGACTTGTCTGAAGAAGGGATCACATATGCTCGAAGAGCCTTGAGTATCAAGGATGACAGTTGCCGTAATATTACTACCAATATATATTTTTATTTGGGTGTTTTACTGTCAAATTATGCTGATTTAGCGATTTCGGAACCAGAGAGGGTTGCGAGACAAACAGAGGCAGTTGAGTCACTTAACCAAGCTGCGGATTTTACAAACTATGAAGATTCTACAACTGTTTATCGTTTAAGCCTTGAATATGCGATTCAGAGAAAATTGGATCTTGCTCTTTATTACGCAAAAAAATTGTTGAAGTTGCCGAATGGGAGTGATACTAAAGGATTGTTGTTGTTAGCGAGGATATTATCGGGCCAAAAGCGATTTGGCGACGGTGAAAGAATCGTGGATGCCGCTCTTGAACAGATAGGAGAAAGGGAACGAGGCGAGCTTTTGAGAACAAAAGCTAAACTCCAAATTGCTCAGGGTTGTTTGAAGAAAGCCTCGGAGACGTATTCACAGCTTCTTGCAGTTTTGCAAGTAAAAAATAAGAGCTTTGGACCAAAGAAGGTATTTCTCGGAAACTAACTTAACTAATTCATTCATTTGCTTGTTATGGAAATCACAATGCATAGTTTTCAGCCGTTATGGATTACATCTTATTGTTAGGGCATTGGGAAGCATGATCAGCATTTAGTACTACATACTTGGGTTGATTTGGCTTGCTTTTACATCAATTTGTCACGATGGAATGACGTTGAGCATTGTCTATCTAAAATCAAGGCTATAAGTCCTAATTCTGCTTCCAGATGGCACACAATAGGTACACGTGACACGTCGTCTTCTTACATTTCCTACACCTTCCTTTTGCTGTCTCAATTTAGTATCAGAATTTCCAATGTTATTTGAGTTTTACCTGTTTTTCTGGTGCATCACCCGATCCTAATCTTGAAACGATATATTTGAAATTTGAAGGGTTGTTTTATGAAGCAAAAGGACTATGCAAAGAAGCCCTAGACGCATTCCACACGGCCTTGAATATCGACCATGGTCACGTTTCAAGCTTAATCAAGTCTGCTAGGATTCTCAGACAGTTCAGCAAGTGTAACTCTTCTGTTGTCAGAAGTTACCTGATGAATGCGCTCAAGTTCGACAGGATGAATCACGTTGCATGGTTTGATCTTGGTCTTCTCTGTAAATCAGACAAGTCATTGATCTCTGAAGCCGTAGAATGTTTTCAAACTGCGTCTATACTTGAAGACACCGCTCCTGTCGAACCTTTTAGATAGCCCCACTTAATTTCCGAAGAATTCGAGCCTGTGTTCATTTTTTTTTTTTGTAGTAGCCTTATAGTATACGGAGTATATGTTAATATATATACTGTATATTACAGAACATATTGTATATCGAATAATTTGATTGTAAATACGCAAGTACGGTGGCCCTGAAAACAATCGGAAGAAAATAATGCGCAACATCGTTGGTCAGAACTCAGATGTTAATTCACATAAATAATCGTTATTGTACATAGTTCAACCTTGAAAATCCTGCCAGTGTACATCTAATGAACTTCTCAACTGAAAAAACTTCATCAGGTCGACACATTTTTATAGTTAGTAACGATCTTCCTAGAAAAATAGTACTGAGTCGAACAAAATTTGTACATTGATACCAAATTGTAAGACTAGATATCAAAAGACACAATTCTCATCTGTAATATGTGCAGCTACCTCAAAATCATTTGCGACGAAAATTTCCGCAGGTCCTTTGTGATGTAGATGGCTGCTTTTCTGCTATTGTCCTTGTCATTTGACTCTGCGGATTCAGTCCCGATCCTTCTTTTTTTGGCCCTAATGTTTTTCCTGCACTAGTGGGGTTCAAGTCAATGATCTGGGATCGATTGTCATTGAACGGTCGTGCCACCTGAAAATGCAATTAAAACGAAATCAAACGAAAAGTGTAGTAAATTTATGAACTAACCTTGATCTTTGGTTGCCCTAACACTGTTATACTTGCGCAAATAAGGAAACCGCTTGTCTGATGCTAATGGTGATGCTGCTGTTGCCCTCTTTTCAGGAATCTCGCTGCAGACAGATCTAGCATCACTTACATGAATGCAGGAAATAGTGTTGGATTTCCTCAGAGGTGAAATTTTCTTTTCAAAACTGTCGGACCGAACTGTTTTCCTGACTACTACAGGAATGCTCTTACTTTTCCTAAGCAACTGTGTTTTTTTCTCAGGGATTTCTGAACAAACCGACAGTGTGTCGCCTTTGAATTTCCTGAGACTCAGGTGACGATTGTCAGGAATTTCTGAACAAACCGACCTTGTATCCCGAATCACTGAATTCCTGATATCCTGTGAATTTACATTATCATCCATATTTGTCGGAAGAACAACCTCGCTATGCGAATCCCAGTTATTTTCCCTGATGCTATTGTTCAGCTTCTCTTTCTCAGCTAATCTGTAGGAAAACAGCTGAAAAGGGATTTCCGAAACACAGCTCATATCAGCCGTTATCCCATCCACCTCGATTTTCTTCAAGAACCCTAATTCCAATTCACAAGAATCGACTTGAGTTAACGAAGGAATCTCCGGGTGAGCCAGGTGAGGATTCAACACAATCAACCTCTTCACATACCGTAAAATCCGACAGATTGACTCAAAACTCGGTCTCTGACCCGGATCCGGATTCCAACACTTTCGGGTCAAAGATGCAAGATATTTAGGCAAAGCAAAAGGGAAAAGAGGCCTTTCACCTGCCCTAATATTCCTACTCATCTTATCACCTTGTAAATGCCCATCCTCGAACGGAACCTTCCCTGTCAAAAGCTCGAAACACAACATCCCAAAACTATAGACGTCAGCTTTCTCCGTGTACTTATTCCTGCAACTGCTCCCTGGCCTTTCCTGCTCGGAAAGGACTTCGGGAGCATACCATATGCAAGACGGCAAATCCTTAGAGTCAGGTGTAGGATTCCTCGAAGGGACGTTTTTCACGTTTCTCAAACCAAAACCCGTGATTTTCGCAGTGAAATAGCCACCCTCTGAAGACGCAGATGATGTAGACGACAACTTGGGCTTGATCAAAACATTTGAAGGGCTCAAATCACCATGACAAATCTTTCTACCATGCAAATACTCCATCCCTCTTGCCACCTGAAGCATGATATCAATCGACGCAGGGAGAGAAAACGGTATTTGCCTCTTAGGACCGCAAACCTCCTTTATATAGCTACTTAGATCTTTGGGTACGAGCTCCATGAGGAGGAGATACTCGGTTTTGTCCTCGTCGTGGAACCCACACAAGTATTGAACCACATTAGGGTGAGAAAGCGAGAGAAGCGTGTAGATTTCCGAGTTCAAACTATTCAATGAACCCGGTTCACCAAAGAAATGCCTCAAAGCATAACTCTCACCTAGCCATTGTATCTCCTTACATTGCTGCATCCCCCAACCTAACCGTCGTCTCACTTGATAGTCCTTAGCCCCGGTTAGGACTTGGGTCGGATATAGCGACTCCAACCCGTTTAGTTTCTTCCCCAACATGTCACCTAACCGTTGTTCTTGCTTCGAGGCTTTCTTCTCCTTGATCATTTCTAGCAACACCCATTGATCCTCCTTACATGCTTTACCTATATTCATTCAAGCACCTGAGTTAGCTAAACTGGTAATAAGACTCGAATTTGACCTTTAACCTGAATTGACTCGGTCAAACCAGACCCAGTTGACCTGTTTGTCAGGTCTACTACCAGAAAGAAAAGGGGAAATGAAAGGTTTACCTAAACGATAGCAAATTTCTTGAGAAACGAGGTATTGTTTTCCGAATTTCCATTGAAAAAGCATAGGATCATTCCATGTTTTATCATACTTGTTAGACAACATGATCCTCTTCTTCTTCATCTCGTCGATGTCAAGTCCAGAGATCTCGCCAGCCGTTTCAATGGCTTCGATCACAATAGGGAAGTAACACAACAAGTTATGAACATGGAGCTCAACGCAATCGCGATTCATATGAAGATTAATAGCCTTAACCCACCAATCCTTGTTATCCATACATTGTTTTACATATAATTCACCTTCTTTGAATACCCTTTGAAGCTCCTTCAATGGCTGCTCTAATGGCTTCCATTTCATGTTCTTCTCCTCTAATCTCAGGTTCTGTTTTATCTCAGACGTCAACGTGTCGAATGCTAGATTAAACATGTCGAATAACAGACTACATTGTCTCTTGTTTATCTGATTTTCGTCTTGTAACACCATTAATGCCTTCATGCTTCCTAATACTTCACCGATTTGCCTGAATTGCTCCATCTTTCAGGCCGACAATTCCGTCTTTTCAGACCACTATTGTCCCAATCGAAATTTTCACAAAAATATCATCGAAATCATGAATTTACGAAAAAAAACAAAAAGAAATGACTGAGACATCGTAAAAATAAAAACAAATGGAGCGCATGTAGTTGTTGTATTGATGAATTGATCAATGTTGTTGCATTATTGATTTTCGAATGAACAATTGAAATCAAATTTTTCACAACACGTAAATATATAAATTAATAAAATTAATAAATTCAGGAAATCAAAATTTCTTCAAAAATCAAAATCAACAAATTAAATTCATCAAAACACAACCCAACAACTAAATTAAAACGAAAAAAAAAAAAAGAGGAAAAATTTATTTATGAATCTTATATATAGGATTAAATAACTAGGAATTTTTTTTGGAGGTTCATTAATGGCCGCTTGTTTAAAATAAAAATCCTATGATTATAAAAATATTGAGCTTAATAATCCAAAGATTAATTTTAAATTTTATACGTGGTGGTCGTAATTACTAGATTAAGACAAATTCGATAGATTAATATTTATGTTTAATTGGTTGAACATGTCGTTTGAAGAGTAATGTTTTTTTTGTTTGACCGTTATATGACAGTTATTTGGCCAAGTACGGCATGGTACTTGGGTACATGACAGTTATTTTTATATGCCCTTACAAAACTGAATAAATCCGGTGAAAACTCGAGTCGATTATTGTATGTTTATTGTCACATAAAAACCGGTATAGACGATCGCTAACAAGTTTCGATTATAAATTTATAACATAACTTTAAATTGACTGGAATACAAAATAATTCAACATTTCGACCTAATTATTAAAATCCCAAAAAAAAAAGTAACGGGATTGGGTAAAGTTAAAATGACTAAAACAAACTATTGTAAAATTAATGACACTGGAGTTAAATTAACTAAACTGAATAAGAACGAACACTGTTGGTCCGAATTGAAAATAAGTTAAAGCACTGTATTTTGGGTGATTTTGACCTGATTTAGATGAATTTTCCCCCGCTTAACTTCGAGAGTCGAGAACACAGCATCCGCAAAACCCGAGAAAGAAAAAAATGTTCGATTTATTTTCCGACAGATTCAAAGGTTTACCACAAAAATTCAAACTTCATACAATGATCAATGAAGAAAGATCCAAGAGTACACAACAAATTACTATTTCCAAATTCCAACCAACTTTTTTTTTCCACAAGCTAACTTACAAGTAAATTCAGAAATTTTGATGGATTTCTCGATACACGGGTACCAATGGTAGGTCACAGAGCTAGTAGCCGTAGCAGTAGCACCGGCAGCATGAATTGACGGTCCAGACTCAGCAATAAGATTAAGCAAAACGTTACTCGTAACAATAATAATTAATGTAAGATTATTGTAATTAAGTGAGAGCATAAACCATTCTTTCGGAAAGCTGCTTGCCAACGACCTTTCTGTATCGCGACAGTAGGTCATCAAACTTGGCTTGATCAGCTGACTCAAGACGTCTTCGTAGTTTCTTCAACAACAAAAAAAACACAAAGGAACCGTCAGCTAACCATATACGAAGTACTTCATATCACACTTTTCAGATACTATCCTCAATAAAAGGTAGTTAGAAAAACACAAATTCTAGTTTAAGACGGTAATATTCGTTTAAATGGTAACATGGATCCAAATCAGTACCATATATAGTCATAAGGACTACCTTGTCCACATGTATCCGAAACTTGGGACACTCAGGTGACATGGGGCACGACAGGATGTTTGAAATAAATTATTCCATTTATGAAAAACGACTATCCTAGTGTGTCGAAGAAATTTAACACAGAAAATTTAAACAAAAGGATTGTCCACCAGTAAAAGTAAAGCTCTGGATATCGTTTTCAGATAAGATGATGTACATACCATGTATTTGATACGAGATTCTCTTAAACCAAGGAGAACATCCCCAATATCGGCTTCCTCACCTGAAACTGTAGCCTGATCACTGGTTTCAGGAAATGCTTCATCATCGGACATGTCAGCGTTATTGGAGTCTCCATCGGCAGACATGTCAGTGTCATTTGAGCCTCCATCACCAGACACGTCACCATCATTGGAGTTCTCATCGTCGAGGTCATTGTGCTTCTGCTCTAAACGTTTCCCAGTTTCCTGTGTCAATGACAATTCCCCATTTTGTATATTCGCGTAATCTGACAGCACGGCATACCGTGTTCTGTCAAGCAACGGTTTTGCTAAATCATAGCGGATCCACCTACAAACATAGAATAATTAACATTCTGATTTCTGGCAAACGAGATCTGGAAGTCAGGTCATTCAGAACAGGTTCAAGTCGTCAGCTCATTTTGGACCAACATTAGTTCATGTCGGATCATTTCGAGTCGGCTTGTTCAGATGTGATTACTTCCTTCATCCCTATATAAGCTTCCTAGTTTGACTCGCACAGTCTTCGGGGCACTACTTTGACTCGACTTTTCATCATTTACATTAAAAAAATTCTATTCAAAAATATTTTTTGAAACTTTTTTTCACGATGAATGTAAATACTTTATTCATATTACGGAGTATAATTTTTACACCGTATCATTTAGCTATTATTTATGGTCAAAATTTTACAGTTTAGTATTTTTGGGTTCAGGAGTCCAATTTTAGGGGCAAAATGGCAAATTGGGTTTCAGTCGGCTCTCAGATTTGCCAGGTCTCAACAATCCAAATTCAATTCTAAATAGTCAGAGCCTTGAAGCAAACTTACTTGTAACGAAGAGGACAAAGAAGTTCGGATGGATTATAAGCTGCTTTATATCTCATTTTGGGGCATGAATGAATGTAATAGCCAAGATAATAGTACTCAAGGCTAGGACAATGACCTTGGTTCTCTTTAACCCAACTAATCTCTTGCAGGGCTGAGTATTTACCGAGGGAAAGGAAAGCAAGATCAGGATCCCAGAATAAATATTTGCTTGACAAACACTTGGGAAGGATATCTATCACCCCGACTGCAATCAATTGGCCATCAATTCGGTATTGTTGATGGAAGGAACCGAATCCACAAGGAGGAACTGTATTATCACCTGTTGGTGGGATGTATATCAAGGGTGTATCGACAAGAAACCTCGTGTATGAGCTTTCGGAGACATCTTCAGGTTCGTCATTGTGCACTTTTGTTTGATATTTTCGATAGAGTGCAAACTCTTCGGGATCAAACCTGGATCTACTCAAATGAATCTCTAGTTTCCTTTTCTTGCTCTGAAGTTTTTCCAAGCCCATGTCACCTCGTTTAATCTCGTGTTGGGTGGAAAAACCGGTAGAGAGAGATACTTGGTGATTCTGCTCATCAGAAGATGCCTCTTTCGATAAAGAGTAGAAGTTTATGTGTCCATTGCAGGCTTTTACTGAAAGATTGGGTGAACTCATTAATGGGTGCAAAGCACTGGCTAACTCTTCCGCAATGTTCTTGGGTGATAAATCAGATGAAGATCCATTTGGCTTTGGTTTTTTCATAACAGCTGCAATCGGAAATGAAATGTTACTTGTGTAAAGAAGATCCTCTTGTCCGTCAACTATTCGCCTCTTTTTGGTCGGAGAAACCTTTTTAACTGAGCTTTTCGGGTATGGTACGTCACTTGGCAGACGCCCAGTTTTTACAACTGACTGGATTGCAAGATCAATTTGTCTTGACAAGTAATCCAATAGATCATCTTCATTGTTCTTCGGTTCATGGGTTACCAAAGACTCAATTTTTGACGAGCTTGGCAATTCATCACCGTGAACAATTCCTTTCAAATCTTTGGATTTATCAGGAAGTTCTTGTTTCTTCCCATCCCATATTCCGTCTACATACCTACACAACAATTATCAGTCGAAGAAGATAGCTTTTAATTAGAAAATCGTAAAAATTCGGTAACTGAGAGACAGCATATATCAGACACTTTTCTCTATCATTTTCTGATTAATGGGAAAAAAACTAATCAAACAGCACCTTTTCATCCTCCGGAATACCCTCTGTTGTTCTTTGGAAGGAGTAAACTTGTCGGCCTTCAGTCTTATTGTATACGAAGGGCAGCAAGTTGATTCCATTTCTGGTTTGTATAGATAACAGCCAGATCTTCTCCATCCCCGGTCTAGTAGGTCTGCAAAACGAACACCGAACACTTGAAAAATCCAATGTAATCACCAATATCAAGCACGAAAGAAAAATATGCCTAATTCCGTCAAAAAAAAAATTGTCAACAGTCTGACACCGGTTTAGGAAATCTTCACTCATAAGAAGTATCCTTTGAGGCGTATGGTACAAAGAGCCAGTGCTATAAGCAAAATCAGAAATGAAAAACAAACCTTGATAATCGGCAATGGTAAGGCTATGTGCCCATAGGCCTGAAAAACAAATCATGGAATTAGGTTAAGTAGAACCAAAGAAAAGTTGGATCCAATAGAACAACTAAAGAGAGAATATTGCCAATTCGGAATTTTAGTTCAAGATTATAGTGGTGAATAAGCAGCTAATAAGTTTCAACTTTTTCAATATTGAAAAGACTTTTTTGATGACACATAATCAAGGGCAGTTAGAGATGAAAACTCGGGGTTGATGTTTAATATTTTGGCTAAGACATCATGTTCAGGGATTTCTAGTAGCAACCTTCGTTTATTTTGTCGGGATTTGGGGTAGCGAGTGCTACTCTTTACTATGGAGTAGAATGTATAGTAGCTTCCACTCTCCACACGATGCGATTACAGTAGTTCACTACTTGACGCAAAGACAATGAAACCACTATGTCGACATGTATATGAATAATGTCGTACTCGAGGTTATACCTATCCCACTTAAACCTGTAGCCATAAGCAAGTAGACAACTAATAGATTCAGCTGCGGTGATTTGAACGGAAAACCTCGCTTTAATTACAGTATGCACATTGGTTAGAATAATACGAAGTAGTTCTTCGACAACTCCTTTTCAAAATCTCTACTTTATCATACAACCAAGCTCTATTTCCAAAAGCTCGCCATTTTAGCAAGTAACTGGCACTGTCGAGAAGTGTCTGTTTGTACCTTCATACATATAGTCATATAGGTTCCCTCCAGTTCGCTCATTCTTATTACTTTCCAACTTCCAAGCAATGGGTTTTTAAACTCCGCTCTTTCCCTCTATTTTCTCTCTATCCAGACAAATACTCCAAATTAGTTCCTAAAGTTTATAACTTTTCTTTATAAAAACTCGAGAAATTACCCTCATTTCGCACAAATGAGACACTAAAAGCACTTAAAGATTAATAATCATTGTCGCATAATTTTTTTCCCATGAAGTTCAGAGAAACTGAATAGATTCGGATACAATCATCCACTAATGAGCTCCTTTTCCAATCATTCGCCAACTTCAGCAACTTATTATTATTGGATTCGGAAACAATTTATCGATTTTCATCTTCTCCTAGCAGATTAGTTCATGTTAATCTCCTTAAGTTTCAATATTCCAGCTTCCATTCCAAAAATCACAGCACGATACTAAAACAGCTATACAGAAATCTCATTATCACGCATTGAATCACCAAAATACAGGTCCGATTCATAGCAATCAAACACTTTCCCTCCTTTTTCTAGCAATTACAGACGAAAAGTCGATTTTTTTTCCTTCTAATTTACGCATTTATTCACCAGTCATCACAGAAAAAACAGCTGATGAATCATCTTAACACAAAAATCGAACTAGAAAACACCGAATTTACATCCATTCCAGAAATCGTAATCAACTTCGAGTCGATTATGATCAATAACACATGAAAAGTTGAATTTTCCTTCTATCTTACGCATTTATTCACCAATTATCACAGAAAAAACAGCTGATGAATCATCTTAACACAAAAATTGAACCAAATTTACAACATTCATTCCAGAAATCGTAATCAACTTCGAGTCGATTATGATCAATCACATATAAAAGTTGAATTTTCCTTCTACTTTATGCATTTATTCACCAATTATCACAGAAAAAACAGCTGATGAATCATCTAAACACAAAAATTGAACTAAAAAAACATCGAATTTACATCCAATCCAGAAACAACTGATCAATCAATCAATCAATCAATCATCAGAACACAAAAAACGAACGAAAAATCGAAATCGGAATAATTAAAATGATTACCGTGAGAAACACTGGAGCGAGCACCGGATTTACAGTAACCGCAAGAACTCCGCCGTCGTCCGACATCAACAACGACGGTTTCGCCGACGGCAACTCCTCCGTTACTGCTACTTGCTTCATTTCGCTTCATTCTTCAATCTGAAAAAAACCAATCAATTTTTTTTTTGAAAAACCGATGAAATGATCAGATTACTCGTTGAAGAAGTCCTAATCAATTCCAAGTTGGGTTAGATAAGTCGGGTTGGGTCGGATCTGTATATTTTCGGGTTAAATTGGGTATTGGTGAGTCGGGCCGTGGGTCGGATAAATTTACGGGCCGGTTTCTAATTCGGGCGGTCATTGTCAGATTTAGACCTCGCAAATAGATCGAGTCATGTTGTGTTTGTGTTCATGTCATAGTTAAACGGGTCATGAATCCCTCAACCCAAACCTGACCCATTTAAGTTTCGCGTCATGTTCGTGTTGCCCCCTTACATAAATGGGTCATTAAACCTCAACCCAAACTCATTAATTTCGTGTCGGATTCATATCGTGTTTTCGTGTCATGCCAATATTCGGAAAGTATTCGTGTCGGATAAACAGATTATTCGTGTCGGATTCGTATTCTAGGACCTCAACCCAAACCCGAACCAATTAAATTTCGTGTCGGCCCACTTACATAAATTGGGTCATCAAGCCTCAACCTAAATCCGTTAATTTCATGTCGTGTCATTATTTGCCGGCTTTAGTCGGATTGTTGCTTTAGTTTACGATTATTATTTGGGTTTATTATTTCGTTAGTATTAGCTCCTCAAGTGTATTAAGCTAATCAATGAATCAATATCGAGTTGGGGTCACGACTTACATTACGTATCAAGTGTCGAGTCTCAACTCTCAAGCTTAATAAAATAGCCTTCGTTTGAGAAATTTAGGGAATAATACGTTGGTTTGCAATATAATTGACGAAGTAGTAGATGTCTGAGGTTGGTGATTAGGAAGAATAAAAGCATAAGGATGAGAAAAACATATCCACTTAACAACCTAAAACCAACACACACACACACACACACACACACACACACAGTTCAACATTCACCTCTACTTTAACCTCTCAATGTTCTTTAATCTGACATTATACTCCGTAACAATCTACGATCATGAGACACAACCTTAAATCAAACATAAATGAGAAATCAAGTCATCGAGCGATACAGTTTCTTTCGATATATATTAAGAGTACAGGCTGTCGAGAAAATCTCATCACGCAGAAACTACAGTTTCTGGTGTCACAGCAACAGTTTCTGCCTTGGGTGCATCAGCAGCAGCAGATTTAGCATCCTTGTTTGCAGGTGTCGGGGCCAGTTTAAGGTGGTCAGGAGTGTTGTGCTTCAGCTTTACAAGAATTTGCCTCATCCTTGCAAGGTCAGTTGGTTTTCCGGGTTTTGGTCCTTGAATCACAACTACTGACGGTTTCTTATCGTCTTCCTTCTTCTTTCCTCTTTTCTTTATAACAGGTACTTCATTGGGAATGAGCTCACTAATTGACTTCCAGTAGTTCTTGTCAGCCTCCTGGTGAAATCTCTCGAGGTCGGACATGACAACCTGACAAAATTCACATAAACCAAAGGAGGTGAAAATTCATGACGAACTGTTATTTGAAATGGTTATACCCCGCGAATAGACTTGTCAAACGGGCGGGTTGCAATTTGCGAGTTCGAGTAAAATACTAGCAGGGTGCATTGGGTTTGAAAAATCAGGGGTTATATCATATTTGTGTTTTAGGCCATGTTGGGGTCAAATACGGGTGCCGGGTTATTGTTTTGGGTACAATTAGTTCGGGTTATTTGTCGGGTCATCTTTTCACAGGATTACTTGCACATCATTTATCTAATCAACTCTATGCAAGTTAGATCGGTGGAAACACTTGAAAAGCATGTAAGTAGAGATAGCAAAACTAACAAGACCCGACCCAACACCCAAACTGAAGACTCACGCTTGACCCAAATCTCGAAATGACCAACCTAACCCCACTCGATCGAGGCCCGAACCCAAATTGACCTGACATGATTGACCCGTCTGCCAGATGTCTATATACAAGGGGCAAACCACCACATGCCATCAAAATGTTTTTTATTAGGTGTAACGGGAGACGATGTGAGTTTGATACTGACTGTATTTGAACCAATGCATGTGTACTACCCTAAAATATTTTGGCATAAATGTAATGTTCCTTACTTCGTTAAGTAGGTTAGCAGTATGGTAAATAACATCGATAAAACAAAAAACAACCTATACCTTCTCTTTCAACCGGTTGCTAGCTATGTTGTTCTCACATGTGGTTTTTCTCTTCTCGTGAAAGACAACTTTGTATTCATTGGCTTCCTCGATAATTTGACTCAGTATCTCTTTCTCTCTCTTTTCCTTCTGTTCCAAGAGGATGGCATTTTGCCTACCAGAATCGATTTATAAAGTAATCAGTATTTCACATGAAGACAGTCATAAATCATCATTAAAGAAACCTCATATCATAGACTCGTGATGAATTGAATATGGATGAAGACAATCCAACACAGGCAGATAAATTGCTTTGGATTGAGGACACAACAATTTGCAAGAAATACTCGGAATTGATATTACATTATAAGAACACCAAGCCGACAAGAAAAATTGCCTATCCATGCATCAAAACATATTGACAGCCAGATCATCATTTCAATTCAAAAAAGAACACAGTTTCACATATATTAGTTTTGGTCAAGAATCTGAAAACATTGAAACGGCCACTGAAGGAATTAAACAAGCACGATGCTGATATAGTTAATAACACTGAAATAATGCAGAGATTGTTACAGCAAGTCCAAGTGAATTTGGGGAGGGATCCATCGCCAGAATTCAAGAGGAAGGATGAATATGAACTAAATCGGAAGGTCCAGCGAATGCTAGAACCTCGAGATAGTTTCTTGATGCAGCAAGCAAAAGCAGAATGGATAGCTAAGGGTGATGAAAATACGGCATTGTTTCAAGGAATGATTAAGACAAGGAGTAGGACGAGTGTCATCCAAATTGAAAACAGAAATGGCAAGACCTGTACCGAGCCCAACCATATCCGGGACACATTCTTAGATTACTACAAGAGTCTATTGGGTACTAAATTGGAAGGAAAACTAGTCCAACTGTCATAAATGAAGGGAAACGCTGCACAGCTGTACATCACGGAATGATGGAAACCCCAATTCCAGTAGCTGAGATTAAAGAGTTAATGTTCAGTATACCGGATAAATCCCCAGCCCTGACGGATACACAAGTCATTTTTTTAAAGACGCATGGGAGACGATAGGTAAAGACGTCGTAGCAAATGTTACTACATGGATGGTTGATAGCTCATAATGCTGTCAATACCCGAGTGAAGTCGAGGAGATTGGGCATTGCAGATACAGACCTCTGCAGAAACTCAGCTGAAACTATAGAGCATCTACGAACAGCTTGAAAAGCATCATACACGGAACTGGCGGAATGCTGTGGGGACTTATAACGAAAGCACGAAGCAGACTCTGTGCGCAACATATATCTAGGGTCATTGCCTTAAAGACGATCGCCGTTGCTACTGCGCTAAGTAATGTAAACTTTCGATATAATACTGGAAACCCTAAAGACGATCAGCCATTGCTACCGGAATTAGATGCTCAATGGCTCGAAACTCTGCAAAAGCAACGGCACGAAGAAACAATTCTGGGGCTACGAATCACAATCTGCAACGGAGACATAATAGACAAAATCTGGGGCTAATATAAGATGCCTGAATCATCAATTCTTCCAAATCGATTATCCCAAAAAATCAAATTAACTCATCTATCACCACAATTCACTCTAAAACAGCACAAATTACGGTGCGAGAGGGAAGATCATGAATTCAATAACATTATCATCAATCAGCATAATCAAAATCCACAAAAAAAAAAAATCAAATCAACGCGGAAAATAGTGTAATCGATTAGTAAACAAACAATTGAGAGGGAACGAGTTACGGAAGAGAGAAATTACCGACGCCATTCGCGAAGAGCATGCCCTTCCTCCTGCATATCATCAGGAGGGGGCAAAACGGGGCCATCAGAACCGACGAAAACTCCGTTTTCGACAGGAACGCCGTTAGATCCGAAAACGGCGTCGTTTCCAGAGGTGGTGAAGAAGCCTGAGTCATCGTGCGAGTCGTTGAAGGAGTCGGAATCGGCGAAGTTGGTGTTGTAAGGAGGGGGAGCGTCTGCGAAATCGTTGAATGGGTGAGTCGACTCGGCGGTGGGGAATGAGTCGTCGAACGAGTCGGGGAATGAGGAGGTGGACATCGTTTGAGAGGTTGGAGGTGGTCGGTGGACGGTGGTGATTGGTGAAGGGGAGAGACGAAGAGTGAAGTGAGTGATCGATCTATGGTTGTGAGAGAATGGCAAAGAGAAAGAGATTATATTTCGGTTTGGTTTGGGTTCGGGTTCGGGTTAGAGTTTGGGTTTTCTAGCGAGTACAATATACACCTAGCAAATTGAACCGAACCGAATAAGTTAATCCAAAACTCGAAATAAAGACTTGAGAGTAATTTTAACTAGTATAGCCCCGTGCAATGCACGGTATTTATAATATATTTATCTTATAGAATATTTCATTTAAGATTTAAAATAAAAAATTTATTATTTTATTTTTACTATTTATCGACTGTGAAAATATTTTTTAAATCGCAAAACTAATTAAAATATTTGAGTTATGTCTTGAAATGTACGGAGTATTAAATAACGTGTAATTAATGAAAATATTGTTTATATTTTTTATGTACTCGGTTTATTTCATCTCACATTTCGAGATACTCACTTCTCTCTTTAACATACCGTAAAATACATAAATATTTATCAAAACTTGTATAATAATGAACTTTTTTTTAATGGTTAGCACGCCGTGATATGTTCTCTTTGTGTAAAAAAACTATTTAGTTTTTCATTAGAAAATTTTTTTTAAAAAAATTAAAAATGAACTGTTTCAGGTGTAAGACTTATATTATGTAATTTGTTAAACTTTTTTTATATGGTTTTTAATAGTATATTCCGTATTTTGTACTCTCCCGTATCAAAATAATCTTTCTATATAATTATAATCCTCACATTTGAATAAATGAAAAGATCTTAGTGGTATCGAGTGAGTATATACTTTTTCCGTCCTGATGAATTGTTTGACTTTGCTTTTGGCACAAAGGGAAAAATGTTCAAGTGACATGTGAAGCCAAATTCATGAGAGGTCAAATTACATATATATATATATATATATATATATATAAAATACTAAAATAGAAAGACAAAGAATTCATTGAGACGCACCAATATAGAATAGACAAAGAATTCATTGGGACGGGGAGAGTATATCTTTGTAAAAGTTAAAGTAAATACCTCATTTCAAAAATAAATTTTGTAGATAACTGATTTTTTTCCCAAGGTTAATGACATCATATCTTAAAATTTATCTAATTATTTTCATAAAAAAAAGTTTTTTTTTGTCAATTTCTTTAACATTAATGAATAGTTTGCGAATTTATTAGTGAAATTAATGTTCTTTTACTTCTCAATTTAAATTAGTGTATTTTAGAGAAAAATGTTAGTAACTGTTATTGTCTTAGAGTAGTATATAAAGAATTTTCGGTGAGTTTTTAATATGTATTAGGCTTTGTAAGATCAATCGGAATATATATTCCATTTTTATATAGTTACTAAATTTTATGTCGATGTTAAGAATATGATTTTCGAATATTATCAGAAAGATATACAATAATAATCATAATTATTTATATTTTATGTAAAATATTATACGGGATAGTGCAATCTTCAATTAACAAAAATAATGCAACTATTTGGTTAAAACAAAATACAATGTGTTTATACTTTTTTTTAAAAAAATTGATCATACATTCCATATTAAATATTGTATGTAAAACATGTGATGATTTTCGTAATCAATGTAATTAATCAAATTTCCTTAATTACATACTTTCTGTGGTGCATAGTTTTATATGTGATGTAGTGATATTTAAATCAGTAAGATGTTAGAGTGTAGTTGGAGAGGAGAAGATTATACTACTCATGAGGTCAAGGGTTCGATTCACACCTAGCTCATTTGGTGTATTTTTTTTATTTTTTATTGTGGATAGCTTTAAGCGGGAAAATATTGAGTTTTGTTATTGGTGTATTTTTTTTATTTAAAATATTGAGTTTTGTTATTTGGTTAGTGGAAAGGGGGATTGATGTGGACTAACCCATAACTAACACGTTATTATAGACAACAAGCCGAAATTTCTTTAAAAAAAATATAACAAATCTGAAAATGATTCGATCCCGAAATGTCCTGGTCCAACCTAAAATTGACCCGACGTGGAACCGATTTGGTTGACTCGTTTGCCAGGTCTACGGGTTCGTGGGTTGAGTGTAGGTTTTTCATTACGAGACTCGAGACCAACTTTAAATCATACTACTATAACATAAGACGGTTTTACACTAGCTAGTTAATACCTGATCGACTCATCCTCTTGTAGATACCGATTTTGTACCTGGTGGCTACTGGAGCGTCCGACAAATATCCGATGATGATTGGACTGCAACACGACACACTTTTACGATGTTTCAGATGATTTTTCTATAGAGCGGATCAAACAATTACTCGGAAAAATTAATTCAATATTTAGACGGTCTTAGTCGAGTCGTTCCGATCGCGTCAACAAATTAGAGTCAATTCCAACTTCGGGGCGCCGAATTGGTCCCGAAAATGCAAAGTCAAATCAGAGTCGGACCTCGAAACCCGAACCGACCCCGAGGCAAGCCCATGCGCGCGGCTCTACAAGTAAGCCTTAGGAAGCAAGACATCGTGCAAAATATCTTGACATTACGTATCTCTCCGTTTTGGAAAGTTTTCCAAATCTCGATATTGGGGACTGTCAGAGTTCGAACTCGTGACCTCCGACTCTGATACCATATTACGAAACCAATTCAATCAAAATTTTAAAATAACGGTTAAGATCCGTTTATATTCTATTAGTCCGATCCGCATCCAATCAAACGAACTCTTAAAACCCACTCCCTCATCGCACTCGATCGTGTGATTGCTACTTGCTAGTTGCTACCCCTCACTTCACCATCATATATCCTCTCTCTCTCTCTCTATATATATATATATATATATATATATAAAATCTATCTCATCTCTATCGTCCTAAAAAAAATTATTTCAAAATTTGGTGACGTTATCTCATTTTCCGATAAATTTATTTATAAAAAAATAAATTAAAAAAAATGTCATTTTACATACTACTAACAATTTCAGTAACACTCCCACTACTCGTACTCCTAATCCACCACCACATCCGCCGCCGCCGAGCCAACCACCGGCTACCACCAGGAACCTACGGCCTCCCGCTCCTCGGCGAAACCCTCCAACTAATCGCCGCCTACAAAACCGACAACCCAGAGCCCTTCATCGACGAGCGAGTGAACCGGTACGGGTCCATTTTCAAAACACACGTATTCGGCGAACCCACCATATTCTCGGTCGACCCGGAAGTGAACCGGTTCATTCTACAGAACGAAGGCAGGGTTTTCGAGAGTAGTAACCCGGTTTCCGTAACGAATCTTTTGGGAAGACATTCGTTGGTTGTGATGAAGGGGAGTTTACATAAACGAATGCATTTTCTTACTATGAGTTTTTCTAACGATTCCATTATTCGTGATCATCTTTTGGTTGATATTGACCGGTTGGTTCGGTTTTTTTTGGGTTCTTGGTCTGACCGGGTTTTTCTCATGGACGAAGCTAAAAAGGTACCGTACTCTTATGTATTTGGTTCTTTGCATGGCAGGTTTTTTTCCTTTTTAATTTTTTAGGTCATATATTTGCATATTTGACCATGCATAAATAAATAACAAAATATATATAACACCGTTTTTTCTAACGTGTTTTTACTTGACAAACGTTAATACGGATATTAATTAAAGAAAAATTTACGAAGATATCATCTAATAATTAGGGTTACATTTGATTTTCACGGTGTCCAAGATGTCAATATTTTCATTACATACGGTACAAACTACAAAGTGAGTAAAAATATGTGTAAAAATCAAATTAAGAGATTATAAAAAAAAAACCTTTTCATGTAATTTTCATACGGAGTATTTTTTTATGTGTTAGTATTTATATATAAAACGGTTGATACCAGAATATCTAATCTGATCAATTAATCTTACTTACAACGTCTATATATCGACCTTATTCAAGTTGTTGACGGCTTGATACAAATTAATGTAGCGATTTTACGATCATTTTTTTTTTGCGTTAATTCAATTTTATATAAATAATTTGTCATATACTCCATATTTAATATAGATGGGATAATAATAACTAGTTCATTTTATGTTGTTTTATACTGTGGGTTTATTTTTATTTTTTTTATGTATAGCGTATTGAAGTTACGTACACGTACAAATAATCAATCCTCTATATATTAAAGGAGAAACCACTAAATAAGCAAATGACACGTGTCGCGATGTGGTGAAAAAATTTCCCGCCTAAAACAATTTAGCTATGGACATGTATCTGGCCCAATAAATAGATAGTTTATGCGCAGTCACAATCAGCGAACAAATTTGTGCAAAGTACGGACACAAACTATAATATAGTAATAATTATTTTTTTAAATTACAAGATGACGTGCCAAAAAAATCAAGATGTAATAATAAAAAATATTTATACTCCGTAATATTTAACATAAATGGATATATAAGTCTGATATCTATTATTGTTCGTATATTTGATAACAATGTTTCATTTTATATAAGCCGTGCATTTTGCACGGGGCCTAAACTAGTTTATATTTAAAAGCTAAATTATACGGAATATATAATCATATGCATGTATGGAGTAATATACTTTATTTCCTTAAAAATTCATATAATCATATACTCCGTATTTCGCATAAAATTTTCATCTTTTTAGCCATCATATATGTATGATACGAAAACATTCTCGATGAAAATTTAGACTACGTCCATTAACTTTTATTCTATAAACAAAAATAAAATAAACATAAATTATGGATCGAGACGTAGCATAATAGAAGTAATAGTACTGTATTATTGAATTTCGATGATGACAATAATATTGGTGCCTAGTAACTTGATAATTTTAAGGGACCCTACCCCTCGTGGGAGAGGAATAAGGGTTGAAAATTGACAGTACTGAAAGATCAGTATACACTTTAAATATTTGTTTTTATCTTTCAAAAAAATAGACTTTGAAAAGATTTGCCAAATTGATTGTGCAAACATCAATTCCTATTTCTTACGGAAATACTCGTCATATTATTATAACAAATCAAATATTACGTATTACTTAGCTTATTTAAGTAGAGTAAGACGAGAATATTATAACAATATTTAAACCATTTTAACGATATTATGTATAATCCATCGTAAGAGAGACTAACTGATCGGGAAAATCGACTACAAACTAATGGTAGGAGCCATTCACTTACAAAACGGTCCACACATTTCTTTGTTACTACGATATATACTCTAATCACGTGGGTGGTAAAGCTAAATTATTGTCCACCCCAATCGATATTAGATTCATAAAGCTCTAGTCGATCGTACATATTAAAAAAATCCCATTGAAAATAAAAATAAAATAAAAGTTGAAACATAGTGAGAATAATATATTATATTTGGTATAAAAAAATAATATTTCATTTATCGGATTAAATTACTTGTACAGTAATAAAGGTAGTCATAAGGTGGTCAAGGCTTGGTGCTCGTCAAGCTCGATCATGACACTTCTGAGTCGTGACACTAGGGCCAAACATGTAGTACGACTCTAATGAGGCCTATGAGGGTGCAGATTGGACGACTCTTTTTTCTCTTCTGATCGAGGTTAGCCCAGATAACTGGGCTGACTGTGGTGGGACGAGAAATGTTGGCCTAAGCCCGACATAGGAAGGTGTCGTGGCAGTTGAGGTTGACCTGACCGATCGAGCAACAAAGTGTAGGATCGAGTCATTCTTCTAATTATTTTAATGTTATTCAATTATTTTTTCTCAAATCAAAGTAGAACCACGGATCGAAATTAAAAGTATAAAAACAAATTATTTCGAATTTAATTAAAATCTAAAAAGGTATACTATTACTCCTAAAAAAACAAGTTATGAGTACAATCTTATCTATAGATCGAGGATGATTGAAGGTAGTGTGACACAATCATTATGATTTCTGGCTATAATTAGTACATACACAATTCTGATGATCTGTTTATTCCATAACTTTTTTTTATATATATATATTTTATAATAATAAAATACGGAGTACTCTATATATACGAATAAAATATAAACATGTTCCGAAAAAGTGGTCTTTTAATAATATAATGAGACATGCATCGTCATCTCTCCATAATTTTTTTGATTTTATACTGTATATAATATCTTCACAAATATATATACTATTTCCGTACGTCTCGAATTCTAAACAAATTATCGACAAGCGTGTAGTATTTGCATGCCAAAAGTTGATACGTCTTATTCATTTTTTTTTTATTGTAATACGTATATTTTTTTTTGCATTATTTGGTGAAGGTAAAAAAATTACGAGTATAATTTTATAAGGATAGTATTGTAAAATAGAGTAACGGTTACGTTGTTTTTACGAGTTGCAGATGACATTTGCGTTAACAATGAAGCAACTGATGAGCTTTGATCCTTGTGAATGGACACAAAGTCTTGGAAAAGAGTACTTGCATGTAATCGAAGGCTTTTTCACTATTCCTTCACCTTTTTTCTCATCGACGTACAATCGTGCAATCAAGGTACTTACATCAATCAATAATAATAATAATAATTTAAAATAAATAATGAATAAAAATAAGTGGTCTCGATAATTTAAAATAATAAGTGGTCTCGATTTAAAATAATAAATAGTACTCCCTCCGATTCTTTAGATTCGCAACGTTTACTATTTGCACAAATAATAAGGTTGTGAGTGGAGATGGTGGGTCTCACCAATAAAGTAAAAAGTTAACCCAAACAAAAACCTACCTATTATAGAAATGTTGCAAACCTAATGAATTTGCCAAATATGGAATACGTTGCGAATCTAAAGAATCGGAGGGAGTAATAACAATTTAAAATAAATGAATGAAAATAATAATAATAATAATAATAATAATAATAATAATAATAATAATAATAATAATAAGTGGTCTCGATCGATTTTATACTAGAAACGAATTATGAATCAAAAGAATTTATGATCACACGAAAATATAAATACTCCGTGTATAATACGAAGTACTCCCTTCGTCTCAATCATTTTTAAAACATTTGATTAAAATACTTATGATCACAAATGATTGACACGGAAAAAGTATTTAATTTGTAGGTGTTTAACCAATAAACTGAACGTTTTAACATATTTTAATATTGCTATTACTTATGCACGCAAAGTATTAACATATTATTAATGTTTTCAACTTTATTTTGAGCTTGAAATATATATTACTTCGTATTATTATTTTTTTATTGATCATATTATTCCTAATATATTGTTACTATTTTAACATATTATTAAAGTTTTCAACTTTATTTTGAGCTTGAAATATATATTACTACTTTGTATTATTATTTTATTATTTTGATGTTGTTGTTGTTGTTGTTGGGTGAAGTCGAGGACAAAAGTGGCCGAGGCATTGAGCAAGGTGGTTCGAGAAAGAAGGAAAGCAAGCGAACGAGGAGAGAAAAAGAACGACATGCTAGGCGCGTTGCTAGACGAGGAGGTGGCGGCGGTACAAGGCGGCGGGGGGTTTTCCGACGAGATAATAGTGGATTTCTTAGTGTCTTTATTCGTAGGTGGAAATGAGACGACGGCTACACTTATGACCCTAACCGTTAAGTTCTTAACCGAGACTCCTCTTGCTCTTGCCCAACTCAAGGTGCACGTCTTTTCGAAACTTTTTTCTTCGCAAGTCATACTCGATTATTTATATTAATTTTTTTTGATTCAACGAAACGCACATTTAATCGTATTACCATATCTTCTAATAATACAGTGATAAATGTCAACCCATATCTAATTAAACTTTGTTTTTTCTTTTGTGTCATTTTCTCATTAATTTGCATGCTCGTGTGTTGTCAAGTCTAATTAAATTTGGGTTGGGACCCGTACGTATAACCCACGAGTGATGGACCCTATAGAAATTATTACTACAAAAAGTTTGTTGCCTTATCAATTCGAGGTCACCATATTACTCCATCCGTTCAAATCAATTCTATACATTTGATTATCGTACATTATTCATAGGTGAAAAGAATAATCGATATAACTTTTAATATATACTATGATAAAATATAATTATGTGAGATATTGTTTAAATTATCTAATCGAATGAATCATGAATATCAAATTTTTATAATTTTTAGAAATATGTAGAAAACATGCATTGGTATACGTGTATAAAACAAATGTATGAAATTGATTAACATAAAGGGAGTATAAATTTAGAGTACAATAATGTCATTCGAAAATATATTTAATCTAGCATGCAATCATAAAATTTACTTGACATCGTGAGATAATTATATCGAAATTTAAGTTCATTGTCTTCAATTATTAGTGAGTATAAATTTAGGGCATGATGATCATGATGTCGATCGAAAATGTCTGTCTGTATTATTTAATCCAGTAAAATTTACTCTGTACTTGACATGGTAAAATGATTATGTTGAACTTTAAGTCATTGGCTTCAATTATGTATAACACTAACTATTTTTAATTTATTTTGTAAAATAAAATTACTTTTAGAAGTAGTTTTGAGTAAATTAATATACATAATCATGTTATTGCACATGATAATGCAATGAAAAGGTTACAAAGACTTGCCAATGTCGTATAATTAAATCTTTACTGTGACCATGAATAAATATATAAAAAATCAAATTAACTTTAACCATGATTTATCAACCATGTGAAGACCACTTTACCTTAATCAATATGCATGTTGACCCGATTTGACTCGATCCACACTAAATAACTCGATATTTGGTTTGGTTTGACTTGATTTGATTTGACTTGACTTAACTGATTGAGCTAATATGATGTCTAGCTGTCTAGTTAAATCCATCCTAACCAGATTTTGTATTCAAACTGACGGGTAACCCTAGCTTGTTTAGAACACACGAAAATAAGAATGATTACTGACCTGATTTGACTCCAGGCTAAATAACTCGACACTTCGTTATACTTGACCTAACTGATCTTGTGATGTCTAATTACTCTATAGTTAAAGCTACTATACCCTAACCAGATTTTGAACTCAAACTGACTGGTAATCTTAGGGCTTGTTTGGTTCACCATGAGAAGATGAAGTTATTGAGAACTTAAATTCACGTGAATTTGTATTTCATGGAAATTACAAAAATATTGTTTGGTTACCATGTGGGAGAAATGACTCCATGCGGGAAGTCCTACAAACCGTAATTAAGCGAGTAACCAAACGAGCCCTTAGCTTGTTTATAACACGCCGAAATCAAAATCATCACCGATTTGCATTGCTTGATTTGATTCTAGACTAAATAACTCGATACTTGGTCAGATTTGACTTGACTGATCTAATCCGATGTGACCAGTAACCTACATAATAACCTTAGCTTGTACTACGTTTATAACACATCGAAATAGATAGGAATGATCACCGACGATCCTAAATGTAAACCGTAAACGATTTTGGCCTACCCATAGCTCCGTCTCTGTTATATTGATATGTTAGGTAGGCAGTCATGTATGCACGAGTAGACAATGTGGGTCATGGGACACCCATGCATGTGAGGGTGGGGCGAAATAGTAGTAGATAATAGAGACATAGAGTTTGATGAATAGCGAGGGACCAAAATACAATGAAGAAGGCAGCCTACTCCTACTACTCCTATTACTTACTATTAAAGAAATTTATAACGGGTTAAATATGATCCGTTTACATAGAAAAGATAAAATACTACAAAAGCACATGATCGAGTTATCTTTTAATTTCTACATAAATGAGGAGTATTTGACCTGTTATAATAAAATGACAGATATTTCTGTCACAAGAGATAGTAGATGCGTACTAGTAAATGTACTATTTAGGATCGAATTACAAATTTTTATTTGTGACGGGAATATTTCGTTACAATATTATTAACCCGTTCAAACTAAATAATTGTCTATTTAGATAGAAAAACAAAAGCAGTGTTTTATTATACAAAAAATAAGTTGTTATATATTCCATCCGGACACTATTTTTTTGCCTCATTACTCCAATATTTGTAGAAATATTTCAATGTAATGGGACAAAAAATAATATCTGGAGGAAATATATAACTAAAACGAGTACAATAATATTTTACTATGTACTCCCTCTGATTTTTATCTATCTTCCCTATTTCTTTGTTAGACTGAAACACTATTTATTCCCTGTTTTTATTTTAGGCCATCAATATGTGGTCTAGAATCACCCTTACATTTCTCTCTCTTCCTACTTTTATTTTGAACCACGCATTACTACCTCCTTATTTTCTTCCCAAAACCAAAGGAGAAGATAATAAAAAATCGAAGGGAGTATCTATTATAACAAAATAACGAATAATTTGTAGCTAAAAAATTATTGGGTGAATTATTGCCCTAGTTTCTAAGTCATAACTTCCTAGTGTAGGGAAAGGCTGGTCAAAACTCAAAAGAGATGTACCTCGTTATCATAAATTTATGAGATGAGATTTACTTTTCTATTGCATGGATGTCACGATGCATGTGAAGAAAGGGCATTTTACCTAATTAATTAAATTTAACTAAATCGAATATTTTATTATAATTTACGGAATATTTTACTATAATTTTCCTGAAGAACGATCATATGAAAGTTATATGACATGAGATTTTGTCTTCAAAACTTCAAATTTATCGTTTCGATAGGAGTTATGAGTTTTCTCGACGTAGAAAAAAGAGTTAATGAATTTAAGAGTTAAGATCACGTAGTTGGATAATGCATGAATTGAGGCAGTAACAATCAATATGAGTAGGAGAGTAATAAATGTGCACGTAGATGTTGAGCCAGTAAAAGTGAAAGTGAGAAGAGTAAATGTCAGCGAGTCAGTAAATCTAAGTAAAAGTCAGATTTGAGGTTATTACAGTCTAGCAGATTTAGCTCTTTGACTACTCTTGCTTTTTCTTTCTCATTTATTCTTTCTTATGACGGTACTATCTGTCATGTTTTTATAACGGTCGAAGTAATAAACGTTTAGTTAGGTCGGGACAAATTATTGACATTTTCATGTGGTATCTAAATGAATATTATTTGACATGTCACTCTAATATGACATATAACTCCGTTACAAACAAGAATTTGTGTTTCTTTCTATATTCACATAAATCTAGTAGACAGATCACATAAAAATCATTTTATCTAGTTCTGCCGACTCAAATGTATTACTAGTATCACGTGAAAATAATGTATGAAAGATCGAAAATGTCTTAACCTAATGATTAAAATTAGGTGTCCTATGACAGTAGGTTGCAAGTTTGAATCTTCCGTTTCCCTATATTGTAATACGATTAATTACGAGTAACTTTATTACTATTATTATTATTATTATTATTATTATTATTGTTACAGGAGGAGCATGACAATATTAGGGCTAAGAAGGGTGACAATGAAGCCTTGGTTTGGGCCGACTATGAATTAATGTCCTTCACTCAATGTGTAAGTCCTATAAATTTTGGTAACATTGGGCTCACATTTGGGCCGACCCCCTTTTAATCGAAAATTCTTTTATAAGACCGTCCTTAATATTCAACTTAAAATCGAAGATTATTGATTTAAAATGGGTTTTATTTAATTAAATGTTTCGTTTTTTTATGAAACAGACTGATCTTATGAGTATACGACAATCTTATATACGGAGTGATAATTAATTTGTCGAGCTTAATATATTGGAATTTATAATTTATGGCAAATTAAGGCGATTTTAACAATTTTATCGTAATTTTATTTGATTCGATGTCAAAAATAATTTGTCATCGATAATATTATTACTAACCTTTTCATTCTTGTTGTTTATTTTCAGGTTATTAACGAGTCTCTACGAGTTGCGAACGTTGTTGGAGGCGTATTCAGGCGAACTACATCAGATGTCAATATTAGAGGTTATTAATATAATCTGACTGTAGTACAGTGACTCTAATAACGTTACTATAAAATGTATTTCGACCTGCCACTTAAATAAAAAAAATATATATAAAAATTTATAAATTATTAAAATAATGCACTCGCATCATCTTTGAAGACTTCAATTTGGACAATGACTAAAATTTTAGAGTCACGTTATTTTCAACTGAATTGATCTTAACTAAATTGAACTGAATGCTGAATTGACTAATAAGAAAAAAAATTAACGGGGGCTGAACTGAATTGAACAGGGTACACAATACCGAAGGGATGGAAAATATTTGCATCGTTTCGAGGCGTACATATGGATGATCAACACTTCAAGGATGCTCGATCGTTCAATCCATGGAGATGGCAGGTTTAATTTGTTCAATTCTTTGTATTGTTACGAGATTTAATCTTCTAGTTTAAATTTTAATTTCGACATTAATTTTGATTTTGATTAAATGTTTTGGAGTATGTGACAGAGTGACACCGGAAAGCCTTCAGCCCTAGGGGTGTTTACACCGTTTGGTGGAGGCTCTAGACTGTGCCCGGCATATAAGCTTGCTAGAGCCTCAGTTTCTGTTTTCCTCCACCATCTCGTCACAAAATTCAGGTTCGATTTCTAAATTAACACTAGACACTCTTCATTTGGACTGAATTAAGTAAGCTAGACTAGTGGACTGAACTAACTGAATTAAAGTGAACGGATTAAATGAGAAGATTATACAACCAGTTGTACATAGCTCTATGTATAGCTATGTACAACTGGTTTCATAACTTTGAGCTTTATCACAAAGGTTTCACGTTTTGCTGCAAACTTTTTGAGCTTTAGTGTAAAGTCGTCGAGTTAAATCACATAAATGTTTAAGCTTAAAAATTTACAACTTAGTTCAGAAACTTGCATAAGCTCAATAAATATATATAAAAGCTCAACAAGTACAACCAGGTGTATAATCCTATTTTTCAGACCGAGGTGAATTAGGCTAAAAAGAAGTTGAAAAGAATATGACCTAAAATTACACTAAATTAAGCTCATATAAATTCAGTTGAGGCGTTATGTCACGTACGATCTAATCCATTTTCAATTTTCACTAATATATATATACTCGTATATGATTTTCGAACAGTTGGGAACTGGCGGAAGACGATAAGTTAGTGTTCTTTCCGACTACTAGAACGCAAAAGAGACTTCCTCTCCTATTGCATCGACGAGGCTCAAGAAAGTGAAGGGACATGACAAGACGAGGACGACTTCGTTTAGATCATATAGGTATTAGCCTATAGGAAAGGAAAAATACATCGTGGTTACCCTTCTGTCTCGTTCATTTATTTGCCTTTAATTAAAATATTTTTTACGATAAATATAATAAGTTTGTTATCAATCAAATAAGAATGAAATAAATGAAACAAATTTTGTTGTATAAATAGGTGAGTGAAAATATATACCTAAAATCCTTAGGTCATTTTGGATTCTCGTTTAAATTTGACGTTACTTCGTGTAAAGTGGTATATAGACTACAGTATATAAAGAAATACTTCGTAACACATTATGAGTGTCACACTGAACGTGAAACGTGTAACAACGTACGTATGATCGTCAGAAACGTGGTTAACTATCAATATAATTTGTCGTTTACGACAAAATCTAAGTATAAATATCGTTGATATATTTCATAAATGATGGACGATACACATAATAATACATATCCCTTTCTTCGTTTCCTTCAAATAATATCATGCACATTATTTATCTTACGGTAATGACATTACATACTTTTTCCTCCTCAATCGTTTATTTTTCTTATGACTCAGACAGAGAGAATATATTTCAACAAAGAAGAGACATTTGATGAAATTCAAGGTAAAACAAATATTTGTGTAATATTGAAAAATGTTACATTATGTATTTTTTAGTTGGTCATTCACACAAAAATTTTCGTATCTCATGTGGATAAAAATATAGCGAGTAACTTATTTGATCAAATTAACACAAAAATTCGTATGAAACGGTCTTATAATTACGATATTTTTATATGTTCTATTTTACGGTATTTTTTCACCCTATTTCCTTGGTTATATATATATTTTTTTTTTCATAATAATTCTCATCATCTAATTCTAATTACATTTGTCATATTTCTTACGTGCATGGCAACAAGTATAACAATAAGTATGACTTACATTTACACCCGAGAAATAATTGATCATTTTTCATCATAAAATAATCATCATTTTCTTTTAATCATAGATTAGCGGTGTACTGCACAAAATCGACTTGGATAAAGTTGTGATTAGTATGAGGTTAAACGAGACAATTTAGAATATTCGAGGGTACCAGAATGTGATAAACCAACGTCTGTCCAAAATCTTTAATCCTTCAAAAGCGACGTGTCATGTATACGTACGTATGTAGTGAGTATAATAATCATAAACTAACTGCATCGATAAAATCATAATAACGGTATCAGTGATCATTCCGAGTAACCCAAATTTGATCCGATATAACATGAAATTGAACAATTACATAATCTGATATATCGTGTGAAATCGTTTTACTCTATAATTTATCCCAACTCGATATAACACGAGTTTGACGGTTTGACCTAACGTATATACACCATGCATGCACGACGTACTCGCAATTAATTTAAGTGACGTGGATGTGATTTTCCATGTGTGTACAGTGTACATATAAAGTGCAACCGTACGTAACAACTATTTTTGCCACGTATGTAACTAACTTAATGCTTGTAGAAAGGAATCGAGCAAATTAGGGCAGAAAGCATCGGTCATCCTTGATTTATGCTAATAGTACGTTTTTTTCTTTGTTTTTCGAGAAAACAACTTAATTATTTTTTCCGTCTCAATCGTTTATTTAACATTTATGAAATATTTGAGAACTTGAATTTGGATTTGAATTTCATATTTGAAATATTTCTAGCGTTAGAGAACCATGGAATTTGGATTTGAAATTGAAATTGCTTACTCCTTAGTTTCTTCCCGGTCAATTGTTGCTTGTCCTTTGATTTGGGTTCAAAGACCAAGAAAATTGGAGGGAGCCAATTACTAAATGACAGGTGAAACAAATCGGGAGTGAAAGATCAAATTGCTCATCAATTTCATTATTTAAATGAAAATGACAACAATTGATCGAGACATCCCAAAAATGAAATAAGACAATAAATGATCAAGACGGACTAAATATTATATTTTGAAACTTTAACAAAATATCTAGGTATTGTGTTCCAAAGTTATTGGAGAAATGTAGGCTTGTTAGAAACAAGTGAGATCCTTATAAATTAAATCAATGCAAATTTTAGAGATTATCTACAATAATTATTCAACTTTATTCAGGAAGATTATCCTTTTTTAAAGAGATCAAATAAAGAAATAATCCTTCAATATAAATATTAATTACATTGATATATTTGTAATTCGGATTTAAATTCCTATATTTTTATTAAATATGGAAGTTTTTAATTGCTTAAGAGTTGTATTTAACATTACCTTTTTATTCATGATCGTCACGTAAATATGAGAGTTATTATATTTATATATTCATTTAATTATTTCATTGAACTTTGAATTAATTATGTGTTTGATTCTCATGCAAAATAAAATATTACACCCCCTCCGTTTCAATTAATTTCATACATTTGGTTATTTTGCACTATTCATACGCGAGAAAAATCATCGATATAACTTTTAATAAATACGATAAAATATAGTCATCTTATTTAAATTGTCTAATCGATTGCATCATATATCAAATTTTATAATTTTTAGAAATATGTAACTACAGATAAAAACAAAAGAAAACGTGCATTGGTGGTATACGTGATAAAGCAAATGTATGGAATTGATTAGAACGAGGGAAGTATAAGACTAGCTCGTAAGTTTAGACATGGGATTTTGGGGTGTCGATATATATCGGGACTCTAGTAGCCACCGGAGGTATATATGATTATAGCATAGTCCTTATTTTCCTAGGCTAATAATATAGCATAGTTAATCAATGAATAAATGAGAAAATGAGTAGAATTCATATGTTTTTATCTCAAAATAACTTTTTCTTATATAAATCATATCTAACTTAGGCTAATATGGGCACATAAATTCATCATTTAAATTTGAACATGCATATTTGGCCACATTTATAGACAGATTCATACCCAAAAAAATCACTCATTATGGATCATTATCTTTATCCTGGTATTCTGATAACACGCACAAATATATGTTTTTCACGGAAAAGGGTAAATATTAACATAACTTAGTAAAATAAATTTCAAAGTTATGACTTCCACAATTTTTGGTCCAACGAAGAACGCACTTAGTCGCATTACAATATAGGGGGGATGAGGATTCGAATATGAGATCTACTGTTTCAGAGCAACTAGTCCTAACCAGTAGGCTAACCTCCACAATTTAAAATCACTTATTTTCACATATTCATGCATGAATACTGATTTTGGCAGTGTGACAAAAAAATATACTACCTACGTTACTCGTCATAATATATAATAGGAAAATAGGACAATCTTTTAGGAACGGAGTACGTATATAAATTTTAGGCAGTATTTGACAAAATATTCATATTAAAAATATGAAATATCTCAATTCCATATTCTAAAAATAATAATAATAATAATAATACTGTGGGCAATTGAAAATTTAAAAAAAAAAAAAAAGGATTCTATTGAAAATATTGATTCTTCACCTCAAAATAGATTACATATCACAAATTATCAAGTGTAGTTTTATTTTTTTCCTTAGTACCATTCCAACCCTTATATATACACGCTTGTTGCATTCTTTAAACATATCATAACTCACAAAAAAAAAAAAAAAAAAAAGAAAAAAAAAAAAAAAAAAAACTTCATAAAGATTTGCAAATAGCTTAAGCAAGCATCTTATAGGTTTTCTCACTTCAAAGGGTATAGACAATATAATTCAAATTTATTAGTTTTTTATCGATTCATTTTCTTTTAATTTATTTGCTATAAACAACTTATAGGTTTTATTATTTTATGTGTGTTAGCCATTGTAATTACTTGCATGTAAGAGTTATTAACTTATTGTTTTTCTTCCAGTAAAAATGGAGGAGACATTGGTTATGATAGTAGGAGCCGGACCAGCAGGGTTGGCATTAGCAGCATGCTTAACAATTATGGCAATCCCGTTCATCCTTTTGGAAAAGGAGGATTGCCATAACTCTCTTTGGAAGAAGAGGGCGTATGATAGATGCCACCTTCATCTAGCGAAAGAGTTTTGCTCGCTTCCCTTTAGGGCACATGATCCTCGTACCAAGAAGTACATGCCCAAAAACGACTTCATTGGATACGTAGAAGACTATGTGACCTATTTTGGGATAAAGCCACGTTACCATCATTCAGTTGAACTCGCTTCATTTGATCAAGTGCAACAGAAATGGAAGATTGTAGCCATGGACATCTCATCTAATGTGTCTAGGGTTTATCTTTCGACTTTCTTGGTTGTTGCAACTGGTGAAAATTGTAGGGGTGTTATTCCCGATATTCCCGGTCTTACAGACTTTAAAGGAGATATCATACATTCTAGTCAATATAAGTCTGGCGCAAAATATCAGGATAAGGACGTTCTTGTTGTTGGATGTGGTAATTCGGGGATGGAGATTAGCCTTGATCTAGCTAATCATGGGGCAAAAACATCTATCGTTGTCAGGAATTCGGTAAGCATTTTCATTTGTGTTCCCCCTTATTAGTACTCCCTCCGATTAATTTGATTTTTATAAAAAAAAATAAAAAAAAGTCCTAAGAAGTATTAATTCAAGTGCATGTCCCTCCTAACAATATAAATATAGTAGTTGACTCAGAATAATCGTCTTAAGGTTAGATTGAGAATGTTTTTCTAACATTGTATCAATGTCACTGTGATCAAAAGTCTCATGTTCGAATCCAATTAGGGCTTGTTTGGTTACTTCTCTACTTCCCGGGAAGCGCAAGATTCCATGAATTACATCTGTGTGCAACTTCCCGCATGAACTAATTTTTTTCATGGCAACTAAACAATATTTTTGTAATTCACCTGAAATACAAATTCATGTGAATTTAATTTCTCGATAACTACATCTTTCCATGCTGAACCAAACGAGCCCTTATTTTCCAAAAAACTCAAGAATGAAATTTCAGCACATGATCAGTGGATATATCATATGTGCACGAACCACTCTTCAAATTCAATGGACATTTAAGTGGTAGGTGAAGTGAGGGAGTATTAAATCAGGTGTATAAGTGTAAACGCAATTAATTATAGGTCAAATACTTCAAATAAAAAAGGAAAGTTATTTAATTTCAATTTCTCATTGTATATCTCTTAATTTCTAATTCATTATCACAAAGTTTAGGAAGAGACGTCTTTCCATAATTTATTGAGAGACCATTTGTCAGTATTCCTTTATTTCTTATTCGTACTATAGTTGTTCATGGGACGTACCGTCCGATTGGCCCATCCCGTCTGACCCGAATTTTTAGCGGGCTTGAACACAACATTTTCATAAATATACAAAGACCTGGCCCATGAACCCGTCCCAAACCTGCTAATCCGCTTGTCCGTCGGCCAAAATTTTACACTTGGCGGCCCTGCCCATGTCCGACCTGGACCCGCGAATGATTACCTCTACTTCGTACCTATTTTATGATTACATATATCTCTAAAGGACAATTGTGACCGTTTTTTATAACAAGCATAACACTTTTATATTTGTATACTCTTTCAGGTTATTAGATTTGATATTACTGTTATTTTCATAAAAGACGGTCTCTCAATAGACCTACTCATTTATTATTCGGAGTGAGTCTATTACTCTAATTGCATGTTACTTAGGGTTCGTTTGGTTCATGCGGGAACTTATTTTCCGGAGGGAGTTGCAATTCCCAGGAAGTTACTCCCCCACTTGAACCTCCCGGGAATTTGAAAAATTTGTTTGGTTGACATCCTGGAATTCACACTTCCCGGGAATTGAATTCCTACACCTTGTTTGGTTGACTCGGCCTAATTCCCATGATTTTGATTACAATGACTATTATGCCCTTTATTAATCAAGAGTATAAAAACTTATGAATTTATTTTTTCAGCAACTTAAGAAATATCTGAAATTGTCTTCACTATAATATGCAGTCGTAACCAAATTACATTATCAGCGTAAAAAATAACGAACATTAATTATTATTTTTTTAAAAAAATTCTTAGTTACAATCGTTATTCTTGAAAAATCATTGTTCATGAAAATAAAAACATTTAATAGTAAAAGTTCGAAACTCTAGTAAAACATCCTAGAAATTAGTAATTCAGCGGTTAAGTGAAAAATAGATTAGTGGAGAAGGGATAAAAAAGTCATTTGATTAATTCGGGATGTGGGAAGTGCAATTCACCGAGGGGGGGTCGGTGAGCAACTTCCCACATCATGCAGGAAGTGCAAGTGATGGGGTGAGTTTGAGTTCCCATTTTTGTAGTTTTGGGTAACCAAACAACTCCCCAGGAAAGCATTTCATGGGATTTTGAAATTCCCGGAAAGTTGGGGGGCAACCAAACGAGCCCTTAATTTTTTTTTTTGGTCCATCGAAGAGCGCACTTAGTCGCATTACAATATAGGGGGAGGGGGGATTCGAACCTGAGATCTACTGTCCCAGAGCACCTAGTCCTAACCACTAGGCTAAGACGTCTTCGGTACGAGCCCTTAATGGGAGTATAACAAATTGATCACAATGTACTACGTAGCTTGTAGGTTGTTACACCTTATATGGCATTCTATGATCATAGATTGTTATATTGAAATTGATATTGGGAAATTAAATTGAATGACTTAAGTTAATAATAAATTTTGATAAATTTATCGTCATAATAATAAATTTAATAACGAGATTTTTTTAAGAAATGTGAATATCTAATTATTTGTGCAGTTTCATGTGGTGTCGAGAGGTATGATACGGGCGGGAATGCACTTACTGAAATATTTCAGTATTGCATTCGTAGACACCATTACTTTGATGGCTAGTAAACTTAAGTTCGGAAATTTGTCAAAATATGGTATCCAAAGACCCGACAAAGGTCCATTCTTTCTCAAAGCCACTACCGGAAGGAGTCCGGTGATTGACGTGGGAACCATAGACAAGATTCGTGCAGGAGAAATTAAGGTAAACTTCATATTTAAAAAAAAAAAATAGAGTATTTATCACCAATACACTTTTTTTCAAAAGTTAATTATATAGATATTTGTGTTGAATTTAAGCAAATACTAATACTCCGTATTAATTTATAGTTTTGTTATAAAAATTTAATCAAGTTAAATTATGATTTAGGTTCGCCCAAGCGTATCAAAGGTATATAAAGATAGCGTTGTATTTGAAGATCAACGTAAATCCCATTTTGATGCTATCATATTTGCTACTGGGTTTAAAAGCACTGTATGCGAGTGGCTAAAGGTATATAACGTTTCTTTGTTTTTGTATGGTAATTAACAAAAATTCTCTCTAATATATAATATCCACGGGACAATTTATGAATTGGTACAAATTAGTGCAATAATATAATACTCCGTATAACTTATTAATATAATTAGCTAATTAACCGTGATGATAGATCATCTTTTCTTAGTGTTTTTTTTTTTAAAGATTCACGGTAAATTCAGTTAAAACAACTTTTTTATAAGCTTGTTATTTACGTATAGGACTACAAGTACTTGTTAAAAGACGATGGATTCCCAAAAAATCGATTTCCAAATCACTGGAAAGGGCAAAATAGATTATACTGTGCTGGATTAGCAAAGATGGGAATACAAGGAGTGTCTAGAGACGCTCAAGCCATTGCTGGTGATATCCAAACTACTTTACGATTCATGGAATTCAAGAAATTCTAATAGTCGAAGAAGCATGTATTGTAGAGTATGTACTAGCGTCCCGAATGGAGTTAATTTAATCAGAAATGTAACGACTTGTTCAATTACAGTCGTACATGTTAAGAGTGTTAATCGTCGTAATTAAGCTTTTTATGTTACTAGTTTTCGTATGGTTGTGTTGTTTAAATGAGTAGTGATGTAATCTTAAGGGAAAAAAAATCTCGGCTTTTTTTATTTTCTAGTTTGATGTTTTCGAATCATTGATTTTAATAAAAAAGTTGCATTGTGAAATCCTGAAATTAAATACAATTAGATTCTACGTTACGTTATTCCTTTGAAAAAAGGGAAAAATGACGTATCTGAATATATGATACGGAGTACTTAAATTTAAATTACACGAGTACTTCTTTCTCCCATAAATTAAAATTATTTAGGATGAAAAGAAGATAGAAAGACGGACGAAAATAGAATATGGGAAGAAGATAGAAAAGAGGAAGTGGTGAAATTATACCAAATTGAAAGATTATCATAACGGGGTGATACAATTGAAGTCGTTATTAGTTCTTTTATATCAATGTAAACAAATGATGACATAATTTAAATATAACTTTTAAACTACAACTCTTTTTTCCAAGATAAATAAGCCAACTAACCGTTTTAATCTAAGTTAAAACTATTTTAGAATTCGAAATAATACTTGTATAAAAAATAATTGTTGACAATGAGAATCAAGCCTAGGTCTACAAACATTGTACAATCGAGACTAACCACTATGACCAAATACACTTCATACTTTTATATTATACATCTATTACTTGTTTCTTTCCAAAAACTGAGGTGGCCTACTAGTGGCTTCGTCACTGATGCCGTCGCTGGTGCCTTGTCTGGTTAAGCCAAGAAGCATACCTTGTCTACAATCAAAAGAACAGAAACAAGAAACTAAAGGATGATTGTAATACTAAGAACAATTTTCGTGAATCTAGAACTAAGCAAACAACTCGTAGAGCTTTTTTTCCGAGTAAGGTGGCTTTGAGTGTCGAAAACAAATTACCTTGCCGAGAAGTACTGCAGCAAAGGCGATTATCGTCAATGTAAGTAGACTGCAAACCCATCATCCATGAACCAACTGAAGTATCATCGTGTGCATAGGACTTCAAAGATACACTACGAAACAAAAAAAGAATAGTATGTTAGCATCATGAGCTCAGCCAACTTAAAATCGCACTTCAGAGAATGATAAAAATAGATATGCGCAAAATTTAGAATTTGACATGTGAATATAAATGCACAGAACTTCTACCTATTTACGAAGATGTACTCTGCTAAACTTTTGGAGAGTATAAACAATGAACTCGCAGCATGTCGAAAATACCTGTGAAAAACAGCAGTCAATATTATACATAGCCTCCGATTATGTCGCTACTACAATGCAACTTAGTAAAGATTGGACTATACTTACGTTTTCTGATCACCGAATTTCCACCAGTCAGGCTCGTACCATTGCTTTCCCCTGAAAATAATGAAAGAGTTCGATTCTCATTAAACATGTAACACGTGATAAACAGCTTTTGCAATGAAACAGGTAAGAGGTGTTTGCGACGTAAGAGAATGAAATATAGATTGAATAAGACCGACTTACTCTTCAGTTATTACATCTCCAGACTTCATACATCCAATATATGCATTTGGTTGATCACGCCGGCTCTCAAGAAGTCCAATCAAGCCGTCTGATCATTTACAGGAATCAGAGAGCTTTTTTAGAATGTTAAAAGTGACGATATGCATAATTTTTGCAGTAATGGATAGACTTTTAATACTCTACCAAGATCGAGGTCAATATTGTCATCAACTTTCACATAAAAATCAGCATCCCAGTTTTGTACAGCTGCGCTGAAGAAGAACTTCGCTTTCTTTGACGACTCTTCTTGAGCCTCCTCATGGCCCTCCTAGAAAAATGTCATATAAAAACCATGAAATAGATCACATATACGGGATATTCAGTAAAAAAAGGATCAAGGTCTTTAAAACAATTTCACTCACCAGTATCAAAAAATCTTCTGTTTTCCGGTTTTCTTCATCAATATTCCGATCCAAGCTATCACCTCGATTCGGACTGTATAGACAATTCAACGATAAAGTACATGATTACATCTTCAAGGATAGCATGATTAGTGACAATGATTAGCAGCAGGAGAACACCGTAAAAAGGTAATTAGTAGTATAAGAAAAAAGTAGGTAGAAGAAAAGACCTCCGACCAATCACAAAACGTATGACAACTCCTTTTTCCTCAAGCTTTCTTAAGTTCTCCCCTGCAGCATACCGATTTGTAAAAGACATTAATGCAACCACAACATAAAATCAACTAAATAACGACAAGAGTTAGCTCAAGTGCTAAGAGCTCTCTTACCCCAACCATGAGGTCGGGAATTCGATTCTAAACCGCGACATGGTGCGCTCATTTGAAAAAAAAAAAAACATAAAATCAAGAAATCCAACCTCTAGGCATCCACGACCCCCTAAAAGTGTTACGCTTCAAATGACTTCCAAATCCAGTGTAGACTCCAATAACAGCAAGTAACTTCTTTTCAGTAGAACCCGTTTGTTTCGGCTGTTTTCTAAGATATCCCTGACTCTTGGCTAATGTCAAGTCCATCTCCACCTCGGAGATCCTCTTCTCCAAATCTCTTAACACACCAACATAGACAAAATTAGAGATGTTCTCAGTATGCCAATTCATATCTCAATAGAATGGAAGTTGTACTCGAGCTAAAATGGCACGAGCAGAAATAGGAAAAAAATGAGATGAAAAGCATTACTTGCACCCCAGCACCACTAGCTTATCTTCCACTGTGAGAACCTTCGGTCTCTACATATGAAAAGGAAAGAAAAACATGTATCATCCTCGAAAAAGGGAACACTTAAACAGACTCAGATAGAATAGAAAGTTCGGTAATAGTTTAAAAGAATCACAAGTGACGCCCTTCCTTCATCAAATTTATAGTTTAAACGAGCAAAGGGATAAAAATACCTGATTTAAATTCTTTTGTAGAAGGCTGACCAATATAGTCCGGTTTTCTGCATCCTGCCACAACCTAGTAATACAAAACGGACATCACGTATTGGAACTAGATTCAAGAAACGTCCACGTTCAAGATGCGCAGCTCACGGCAAAAAAAGAACTACTCCATATCTAGGGACCACATATGTTGAGCTGTATACAGCAGGGTTCAAAGTCGGGATTGCACCGTTTTGGTATCAGTAACGGTGTTGCAGTATAATTCTTGACATGTTCATCAGTCGCCACATACAGGACTGTGGCCATCGTGGTGATATATATTTTCATAAGCTTTTACAGCTAATGTGTACTACTCTATGGGTTTAATTGTTTTGGGCACAATGTCGCCACATTCGATACATCAATGCAACAGCGAATCAATACTTCATACAACAGCATCATAGAAAAACCGATTAAAGATCTCGAAAGGCACAATTCCATCAATCAATCAATCAAACAATAATGTGTCAAAATTCCGGACGACGAAATTCATTCAATAAGCAACTAATTCAATCATCAAGATCCGATGATTCTTCGCATATTCAAAGGTAACGAAATCTGATAAGCGAATGCAACAGCAGAAATGCAGAATCAATACTCTATACAACAGTTCTGTATGAATCACACGAAAAAAGTAATTCAAAGATCACGAGTTACACAATTCAATCAATCAATCAATCAACGAACTCTTAAATTCAGGCAAATTCAAAACTTTACACAGCTGAATCATCCAAAAAACTAATCAAAGATCTCGAAACGCACAATTCAATCAATCAATCAATCAAACAACAAAGTAAAAACTTCCGACAAAAATCAAACGAATAAAGAAGGTTACCTGCCGACGACGTAGAGCCAAGCGAAGCAAGCGACGAAGGCTAATAGAAGCGGAGGTCTGACGGTTGAAGATGAAGATGAAGATGTCGAAGTTGTTGATGATGACGATAATGATTGAGGTAGTGAGCTGTAGTATGAAGATGATTTACCTCCGCCGCCGCCGGAACCACCAGAGGCGGCGGATCTTCGCTCGATTTTGGTCGCCGCTGCCGCCGTGTGTGGCAACGATGACTCCATTGACGATCTCGAAAGCTGGAAATTGAAGAAAGCTGGAGATTCGATTGAGAATTTGAGATACAATCAATCAATCAACCAATCAAACAATCATACGAATTGCAGAAATCTGAGCTAAAATTGAAAGTTGAAACGATCACAAATTGTCAAATTCACACACATTTATACGACGAAGTTACGAACTGTGAGTAGTTCTGTAACTTCGTTCAATTAATTATTGGGTTTCTTTTTCTGGAAAGAAATCAACCAAAACTAAGTTTTAACTTAGATTACAAAGTAAGACGGTTTTATATTTATAAGTGTTCTTCGATGAAATGGATTTTTTTACATGTTTCATCTTTTTATAGTACGATGAAACCATCTCACACAATAATTATTTACGTTTAATTTTATAATAATGCGACATAGAGTATGTATTATTCGACGGATGAAAAGAATTCATCATTTTATGGTGAAAATTGACAACTTTTTAACATTACTCGATCAATTTTCAACCTAACATGATCATGTCTTATTATTAAATGGTTGTTTTCTTAAGTTTTTAACTTTTTTACGGTAAAACGTTTTTTTTTCTTCTTCGTAGAAGCATTAGAGCAAGTCCAATAGCAACTTGTAGTTTGCCTTGCCACCTCAATTTTGTAGCTACTTCATTTTTTGCCTACATACCGCTCCAACAGTGAATCGTAACATCTTGTAGCCTGATTGGTCCCACATTATTAATTTCATCCAATAAGAAAATTTTCTTTTATTTTTTAAATGCTGTAGCTTGGGAGAGCTACAATGGCTTTTAAGCTACAAACAAAAATTCCCCTTCAATAGTAAGCTACGTGTTCATGAACTTACAAATATTGCAAGCAAGTCCCTAAGAAACACTATTGGACTTGCTCTTATTTATTTAAGAATCGATGATTTATGAGACTCGTCAAAGGAAATTTTTACCTTATAGAGTGATCAGTCGAATAACTTTTCACCGTAAAATAATCATTTTAATCCAAAAAATCGTTACTTTTTACCATAAAACGGTTATTCTTTATGAAAGAATCGAGTATTTATGAGACACGAAAATGAAACGGATTAGGTATTTATGACACATTCGTTACTCAGTAGTCAGGTTCACGTACCACGTTGATGCATGACCTTCTACATTACCTCCTCCTCATGTAGGTCGTAACATAAACCATCAAATTTCTAAGCATGTTCTTCCTATTTTCCCAAACAAATTCAAACCCAATTCAATTCAACCTAACAATTTATCTGGGTTCCTCTCAAATTTCGAAATTAAAAAATGGGTTTTTTTCTGGGAATTTTTCTAGGGATTGTCTCAGGTATTGGCTTCATCATGTTTTTCGCTTATTATGACAACATTCGCGCCAAACGCCGTATTGAGTTGGTCTCTTCCCATCTTTCTCTTGTTATTTTTCTCAATTCGAGTTTTATTTCGCATTATGTTAATGTTTTAGGATCGATTCTGAAACCTATCGTCAAGTTTACCTCTGTTTAGTTTCTAGACTTAAAAGAGAATATGTTATGACTTGTGAGTTGCAAAAATTTTGTGGGTGTATTTGGAGTTTAAAGTTCGATCCTGAGATCTATTGTCGAGTTTACCTCCGTTTTAGCCGCTAGACTAAGAGAATACGTTATGAGTTGCAAAAATTCAATCAAAGTTATTATAGTTTTGTGGGTGTGTTTGGAGTTTAAAGTTCGATTTTGAGATCTATTGTCAGGTTTATTTACCTTTGTCTTAGCCGCTAGACTAGGAGAATATGTTATAAGTTGCAAAAATTCAATCAAAGTTTTGTTATGATTGGAAATTTGTGGGTGTATTTGAAGTTTGAAGTGTAAAGTTTGAATCTTTGATTTGATGTTTGATCTATGAAGGCTGCAACAGTGGCTGCATTTACTAGGATGACAATACAAGATGCTAGAAAATTATTAACACCTGAAGTTTTCCCTAGTTGGGTTGTTTTCCCTAAAATGGAAAAGGTAATCTCTTTGCTATATCAGCTGGTCTTGCTTAATACTCGTATGGAATATTGTCTTAGATCTTAAAACGGGTCAAAGACTAAACATTTGACATTTCATGGACAATTTGCAATGTGATTTGGCATGTATTTAACCTGTTTTATGGTTTACGACTGATAGTGCCGTGACAAACAAGAATTTGTCTAATTGTATTGGGTTAATGTCAACTACTCCTCTGTTTGTTTCGGTCATTTGTTTATCTTTGATTAAAATACTTCTGACCGAGATGGAAGGAGTACTAGTACTACTTATTGTTGCTAATGTTGATTTTCCGGTGGGGATCGTGTTTTCGTGCAGTTGAAATGGCTTAATTCTCAGTTAGATAAACTCTGGCCATACATTGATGAGGTTGGTTTTCATTCATCTCATCTCATTCTTTCGAAATTTTGGTTTATGTATGTATATATGGTTGGAGTGATTGATTAATCAAAAGAATGATTTCTGTGAGGTGTGGTGTGGCAATTGCATTAGGCAGCATCTGAGCTTATAAAGACCTCTGTTGAACCGGTTCTTGAGCAGTATAGACCCGCTGTTTTGGCCTCGCTTACGTTTAAGAAGCTTACTCTTGGGACTGTTGCACCCCAATTCACAGGTTAGTCTCCTGAACTCTTGATTCCGCGTTTGCTCAACATGAATGTGATATCGGAAATCAACCCATTTTGGCAAACTTTTGACACGCTAATACGAAGTATTAATATTGTTATTACCCGTCTTATTGACCTACTTACCTTGGATCGTGGGCAGGGGCGAATGTTCATTGTATTCGCTTACTATATATGAAAAGATCTCATTTTTGCGAATTCTGGGGTAGTAAAAGTCGATAATTTTAATCATTTTTGTTACGTTTGGTGTAGCGGGTGCTACCCTTTGCTACTAGCTAGATTCCCGCCTGCACATGGGTGTTTGATAGTGATTGAACAACATGCACCAATGATGACTTGTTAAGTGAAATGTTGGTATTATTGTGGTTACTGATATTGAGTGGTGGAGATTGCTTGTGTTTATAGGAATTTGTATAATCGACAGTGATCCGGGGGAGATAGTCATGGAAATAGAGATGCAGTGGGATGGTAATCCCGACATTGTACTCGACATTAAAACACATCTCGGTGTTGCCTTACCTGTACAGGTAGACATCTAATCCTGCAGTAATGGGTAAATAGACTGCGTAACTATAAAATTTTCTTAGAGAAAGTTACACTGAAAGGATTTACGATTCAGAAATTGTTATAAAGGCTGCTTATGTATTCCTGTATATGCTCGTGTAAGAACAGTCACTGATCTCGTCTTTCTTGCCATCGTCTGTTCAGGTGAAAAATATAGGATTTACAGGGCTATTCAGAATAATCCTCAAACCGCTTGTGGACGAGCTCCCTTGTTTTGGTGCTATATGTTTTTCGTTAAGGAAAAAGGTACTTGAAACATACAGATTTAGACTTAGATTTACTGCGAATTTATCGTCTTAATTGCTTTCTACCAAACTAACCGTTACATTAAAACTCAGAAAGACTTGGATTTCACACTCAAAGTTATTGGCGGTGACATTTCATCAATTCCCGGGCTTTCAGATGCCATGGACGTAAGAAATCTGTACTTTTAAGCGTATTTGAATATCACTGTCTACTCGATTACTTGAATAATTTGAGCCATGAAATCATATACAGTATGAATTATTTTTATCGGTATTTAGTGAAATGTGCAATGTTGGTACAGGAAATGATTACCGATGCAGTAGAAGATTCAATTACTTGGCCAGTTCGTCAGATAATACCGATTATACCAGGAGATTACAGGTAAGTCAGACGTAATTTTGATAAAATAGTTTCCGAGTTCATAATTTGATGAAGACCGTGTCTTGCATTGTTCAGTGACTTAGAATTGAAGCCGTGCGGAATACTGGAGGTGAAGCTGGTCCAAGCTAAAGAACTGTCAAATAAAGACTTGATAGGGAAGTCCGACCCTTTCGCTGCTATTTTTATACGCCCATTACGCAGCAGAACCCAAAAAAGCCGAACAATTGTATGTTTTTCGTATCTCATTTAGATAAAATTACAAAAAATCCTATGTTTGGCTTGGTTGATATCGCGTGTCTTTTCTTCAGAACAATCAATTGAATCCGATATGGAATGAAAGTTTCGACTTTGTAGTAGAGGATGCATCGACACAACATTTGACTGTTAGAGTTTACGATGATGAAGGGCTGCAACCTGCCGAAATCATTGGTTGTGCTCAAGTCGCACTAAGCGAGCTTGAGCCGGGTAAAGTGAAATCGGTTTGGTTAAAACTCGTGAAGGATGTCGAGGTACAAAGAGATACAAAATATCGCGGTGAGGTAAGAAACTAAGAATCCGATTGTATTCCCTTTAACTTTTTTTTTTTTTTTTTTTTACCGTTTCTTTTCTGAACTAAGGCTCTGATGATGTTGTTGTTGTTTTCGTATGGAGTTCAGGTACAAGTGGAACTGTTGTACTCTCCAATTGGCACCGGGAATCTGATTTTGAATCCCTTTTATCCCGACGTACCACTGACAAACATCGAAAGGGTGTTGAAGGAAGAACCGGAAGAGGACGCCAGCGATATGGGAAGAAAGACGGCTGAGAGAAAGTGCGAGGTGATTCTAAGAGGAGTGCTATCAGTAACTGTTGTATCGGCCGAGAGCTTACCGATTATGGACTTGGGCGGTAAGTCCGACCCGTACGTGGTCATTACACTGAAAAAGGGCGGAACCAAAATGAAAACCCGGGTATGTAATAATTTTTCGTCTGTCTGTCGTGTGAAAATAATCGAGATTTCGAATTTGAATTGAGGGTTGATTTTATTTGTTGTGCTTGTGATTTCAGGTTCTGAATAAAACCCTAAATCCGGTTTGGAATCAAACATTTGATTTTGTTATCGAGGACGCTTTGCATGAGTTGCTCATCTTCGAGGTCTATGATCACGACACGCTTGGAAAGGTTGGGATCTTTTCGAATCTAAATCTTGACGAAAAACTTTCAAATTCTGATTCTAAGAACCCCTTTTGAACGTTAGATGAACCATCTCAATCAAAATCTTAGGCTGCCAGGATTCGAACTCGTGAACTTCGGTCACGCTGGCTGTGATAACAGTCGATAACCGTTTACTAATGCCGTCTTTTTTTTTTCTATTTGAGTTTTGACTCGGAGTTGAACATGGCAGAATTATATAGGGAGATTCGTCATGACCCTTACAAGAGCATTACTCGAAGGGGATTACTACGATATCTTCCCATTAGACGGAACCAAAAGCGGAAGACTCGCGTTGCATTTGAAGTGGGCGCCTCAGCCGATCATGAGAGACAACGGGGTGCAAAAAGTCGAAGCTAAAATCAAGCCTACCGTCTGAGTTTCAAGTCGTTTCATTCCCTTTGAACTTTTTGGATGATAATAGTCGTCGAGGCCTTTGAGCTCGCTCAGTCCCCAGTGGGGAAATCGAGGCTGAGACCCCATCATGAGGGATTACACATACGACGATATCACACGTGACAATAACCGAGTATTATCTTTCCTTACGAGGATTACAATAGAGGGTAGGATTATCCAAAGTGTCTTCATCTTAATTATCGTGTAACAGACCGAGACATCTACAGTTCTTTACGAGGATAATTTAGAGTTGTATTACCATTCTTAATCTTTAAGTGGATTATATTGTCCATAAATAAGATCGAGTATCGCTCTTTGTGGCTTATTTGTCGTCTCATAGTAACACTAAAATGGACAATAAAATTTAAAACAAATGAAAGTACCATGTTCACATACCGTCTCCATGAATTGACCTGAATATTATTATAGAAAACGAGTCGATATCCTTAACAAACACGAAAGACACGAACTCAAAATGAATCGACCTAACCAAGAGTCAACCCAGTTTTATTAGAACTCCTATTAGGATTTTGTTTTTAAATTTTTTCGTAATCTATCCGCAAAAATTTGTATGAGACGGTTTATTTACCATAATTTATACATACAGTGTATAAATTGACTTGGTAGATCAAAGTGAAACTGGACTGCTCTCGTAATCGTATCACCTTTCCTCACAAATTCTTCAATTCAATCAATGGCTTCCATCACCAGACTTCACCTTCTTCTTCTTCTTTCCCTTCAACTTTTCTTCTCCCACCTTCTTCTCACCGTATCTGGGTTCGTAATCTCGTATCCATCTCTAATTGCTCCTTTTTTTTGTAATTATGATTGAATTTTTACTGTATTTTAATCCAATTGGTATTGATTTTTGAGATCTATTCACTTCAATAATTTCTGGGTATCTGCTCAATTTTGTTGTTTTTGCAGGCAGAATAATGGGTTCGCCATTAATGGTCGAGTTAAGATCCCTAGTAAGTAATTTCATGTCCCTTGTATTCAATTTTGTTCATATTATTTTGAATTTGATTGATTTGATTCGATGAAAGATAGTGAATTTTAGCTGATTCTACTGAATATTTGAATGGGTACTCAATGTTATGTGATTTTAATCATGGATTTGATCGTTTCAGGTTGACTAATTTGATATTACAAACTTAATTAATTTAGGATTTTAGGTCATTTATATGTCTTCACAAAAATTGGTAAGAGACGGTTTTTCAGTAGCGATTATGAGAGACCTCGGGTAGTTACACATTTAATTTTTGATAGTTAATTTTATGTTTCACAGCAATTCACTCGCTGCCCCAAACGTACAAAAATGATTAAAATTATCGACCTTTGCTAACCCAGAAGTCGTAAAAATGAGACCTTTTCATATAAAGCAAGCAAATATAATGGACTCGCTACCCAAAATTTCAATTCTTGATTCGCTCCTAGTGTGAGACGGTGTATGTCTTTGGAGATGGGATTTATGTTGTTTTGCTGTGTAATGTATATGACTTCGTCGCTGCGTTGTTAGCTATTTGTTTGATGATTTTGACTCCATAAATGGTAGAATAGGAGCTGTAAAAACTTGCCCGTGAGTCGTGTATTGGATTTCTTGTTTATTTGGGGAATTTACAAGTTGGTTTTGCATATACAAGTGTCTTGTACAAGGGTTTGAATTCTTCGAGTTGAGATGCTATAAAGGAGTAACTGTATGGATGGCGAGTTCTTCTCCAACCTTTCTCGAACACAAGTTTTCAGTCGTAAAAGCAAAAATGAATTGCTTAAGATCATCGTCTCGACTAGATAAACACGAGCAGGAAACCGATAGAAAAATGTGGACAGTTTGACGTTCCTTTTGGATTATATTTCATGTGATGATTACATTCTATACTTTTCATTTGACGCTTCTTTCACATATGATTGAAGAGCTACACGAGACAAAATTTCATCATATATTGACCCTTTCGCTGCAGATTTTGGGGCAAGAGATTTCGGCCTGCCTGTGAAAACATCGAATGTCAAAGTATTACTCAACGGTGGTCAAAGGGTCACGTTTCTGAAGCCAGACGGATACTTTTCATTGTATCCTTACCATGTTCATCGTCCTTGCCGTTAATTTCATTTACATCATCAATTTTATATCTCGTAATTTGTGTTATACAAGCACATAGTTTCGAGTCATAAATGTCTGGATCCTTTTTTTTGTAGTTTAGTTCTAAAGTATCAGGACTCAAGCGACAGTTAACAACTGCGTTAGGTCCTTACTTGAGTTCTAAAGTATCAAGACTCAATCTTTTTGCAAATGCGCTCATTGCCTCTTCTTTTCCGAAAAGCATCGGATAGTTAAAGTTAGGCCAGATGAAAGAATTCAGTTATGCGAAGTCAACAAATAATAGTAGGAGTACTTACTTTTGTCGGTATACTATACTTGAAAGTTTTTCTTGACTACCTTACAGCCATGACGTTCCAGCAGGCACTCATCTGATTGAAGTAGCCGCGACTGGTTATTTCTTTTCTCCGGTATGGCTATCCTATCTTTTTTTCCCTCTACGACTCTTTCTTGTTTATACAGAGTATTGGATTTGATGTGTAAAGTCTCATCGTGTCCGACATGATACATGTTGGACAGGTGACACGGCACCTAAGTGAAGTGTCGAAGTATGACCACCAAGGTTAATTAGACACCATATTAATAGAATGGAGGCATAACTTGTTGACATACGATATTATCTGTTCAGGTCAGAGTTGATGTTAGTGCGAGAAATCCCGGGAAAGTTCATGCTTCACTTACAGAAACGAGAAGATCGTTGACTGAGTTGTCTTTGGAGCCTCTAAGAGCGGAAGAATATTACGAGGCTAGCCACCACGACCAACTAGATTTCCCATTCGATGAGTACTGTACTACTGTCTCTTTGTGATAACTGTTTTGGTGCTCACACTTTTTTGCTGACTATTGCAGAAAAGGGAACCATTCTCTCCAATATCGCTTCTGAAAAGCCCGATGGGCCTGATGGTGGGCTTCATGGTCCTAGTTGTTTTCGTGATGCCCAAGCTAATGGACAATGTTGGTACGTGTTCTGAACTCGAGAAGTCTTAACATTATGAATTAAACTTGTGACATCGTCTCATACATGTATACAACTAAGTCTCATTGAATGCGTTTTTTTCCATGACAGATCCGGAGGAAATGAGGCAAGCGCAAGAGCAGATGAGGGGTCAGGGGGTTCCGTCTTTGGCGAACTTTTTGGGTGGAGCACAAAGAAGCTGATCAAAACCCGAGATATTCAGTTGTGTGCATTAGTCGTTGAACTCAAGTCGAAGAAGAAACAGTTTTCTCTTTTTAAAAGGCCGTTAGTGTCCACCGATTTTGAATTTGTACCATTTCAGCCTTAAATGTATTCTCGTTTTAATTACGGAAAGTTGAAAAGTATTCGATTAATTACTAGTACTATTTCAGTGGTTTTCTCGCTATTGTAATGCAATTAAGGAGCGCCAAAACGTCCTAAAGTCCAAAAAAAATTACTCCGTATTTCAGTGTCCTTACCTTCATTATTGGGTTGGGCACTTGGGCCCTTTGTTGGCATTATTTCAGTTCATAACAAGGCATGAGATCAACCCAATTGCAATTTGCAGTAACCTAAACCAAAAAAATCACAAATTGTTCACTAAAAAATTTGAATAATTTCCTTTCATTAATTGATAATCTCTAATCTTAAAGTGAGTTTTCTCCCTTTTGTAACGAAAACTGAAGGTAATCAGTAATTAATGTAATTATTATTATTATTATTATTATTATTATTATTATTATTTTATTATAAAAATCGGAATTTTCATTAATAACGAGACAAATTACAAGAAGTTAGTGGGTAGCCGATATACTATCTGGGCACTCACTCCCTTAGCAATAGCGAAACTAAGTCTAGTGAAAATAAAATCAGCTGCGCGAGCCCCGCATCCTGAGCGATAGAGAACTTCTGAATCCGCTTGAGCAACGCAACAGCCTCTGCATCAAGCTCCCCAAGTGAAGAGAAGGAGAAAGGCAGGAACCCATAACCAATCTTGATGCACAAATCTTTGTACTTGGCGCACTTACGCTGAGCGGCGTCAACGACCGCACGACCAAGCAGTAAATCCATCATCGCAGTCGCACTTATTATTATTATTATTATTATTATTATTATTATTATTATTTTTTAATAAATAGAAGAATTTTATTGATGAATCAAAATGCAGTTTACAAAAAATTGGTGGGCAGTCGAGATACAATCTGGGCCCCCACCCCCTTAGCTATAGCGAAGCTAAGTCTGATAAAAATAAAAGGAGCAGCGCGTGCTCCGGCATCCTGTGCTATCGAAATTTTTTGAATCCTCCATATTATTATTATTATTATTATTATTATATGAGGTGACTTCGTAATTTCGTAGAATGATTTATCCTAGCCACTCCATATCTTTTTGACTATTTTGAGATTAAGATAGTAACGTTGTTATCGACTTGTCATACAAAATATATCAAGGGTCCCGTATCCGTGTCTGTGTCCATCAACGTAAAATGAAATCAAATGTGGGGCGTACGATGAAATCTGAAGACCTCGTCAAACCAATGGAAAGATTGTGAGATTACCTACTCCCTGTTTTATTAGTTCACCACCCCGAAAGCAGTGATCAAGCACTCATCCATGCATAGTCGTACAAATCTTATTACAGAAGGGATAGACGGTCTTATAATAAAGTTTATCGTCATTTGAAATATCATTTTAGTATTATTTATATATTGAATTGTCTTACCAATTACTCGGAGTAGTACTCGTAGTTTTTCACTTTATACCACACTGTTGGATTTGTGTTTCGTATCTGGACTGTTACATTAAGTCGTTGCCGCTTTGAATGACTATCACAGAGTCACTATTATACTATACTGGACGGTATCTGTAATTTGTTATTCGCTATTATATTCATCACTTATTATTATTATTATTATTTCATGGACCACCTTGTAACGAGTATTATTATATAGGGTTATTTCATGACAATAATATCAACTATAAGGGGGTTTCTTAGATTAATCCCAACTATATGTAATCTCGTTTTAATATGAACTATGCCTTCATTAATCTCTCATTGATATAGATGACCGGTTACCTAGAATACCGGTTAAACCTTCCTCTTTAGTTTCGGCTATTGGTTAATTTTTTTTTGAATCTTCCCAAAATTCATCTTGCATTTTTTTTCTTCTGATTAGTATTATAGAAGCAATGAAAAAAATGCTTAATTTTCTTGTTGTCTTGGCTTTCATGAACGACGACGGAACACTCAAGGACCCTAGAAAGTCACAACCGGTCACTATTACCGGCAATAGCAGGTCATAATTTTGCCCATAACAAAATGAGATTAATGAAGGCATAGTTCATATTAAAACGAGATTACGTATAGTTGAGATTATTCTAAGAAGCCCCCTCATAATTGGTATTATTGTCATGAAATAACCCTATTATATATTCATATATATATATATATATATACGTAAATAAAAAAGGAATAAATACATTTATTTGCATGCATGCATGCATCTTGCATCTTGCATCATTGTTTTGTCATCCTTTCGTCACAAATTAATAAGTTTAATATGAATGTGTGATTAACTAAATGCGCAAACTAAAAGTGAGAACAAAAGGTGTCAATCATTAGGGCATAATGTGGGTTTTAAATTATATTTTGGATGTTCGATTCTTATTCACGATATAATACACTGTATATCTTGAAAAAAATAAAATTAAAATTCATTTTGGAAAAAAAAAAGGTGACAACATTAGGATATAATATGTGGTTTTGAATCAAGAGATCGAGGGATCGATTCTTAACAACTGCGATATAATACTCTTTTTAAAATCAAAATAATAAATAAATTTATGTTTTAGCCTTTCAAAGATGCTAATGAGCTAAAGTGTTTAGATTAAGACACTTTAATTAATAAAGTTTGATTTGATTAACTCTTAAGATAATGTCAATGAATAATAAATATTTGAATCGAATATGACTCAGAATCCTTAATTATCGAGTTAACAAGAGAACGTAGCTTTTTACAGTAATATTTTATTTCAACACTACCAGTGGGGTGGATGCGATTTACTTCCTAAACTTCCAACCGACAACAACTTGCAAAAGAACAGTCCCTTTTGGGCCCGACGTAGGCTCGTGGGCTCGTCACTTGTGGGCTCTAGCCCATGCACCTCATAATTATTCACACTCTTTAATCTATTTTCATTTTCGTTAATTATTTTATAAAACCGTCTTATTATCAAAAAAAAAACATACCCAAAATATTAGTAGTCAAAATAAAATTTGTAATAATGAATAGTTTCACTTGAAAACTTATGTATTACGATGAATTTCTTTCTCCCCTAACTTGGTCCCTTTTATAATAAAAAACAGTCCTGAAAAAATTCATATACATGTCTTATTTGATGTTTCACGGTTTAATACCTACGAAGTATTATAATTAGTATTATAATGAAAGGTAAACTAATTAACGAGACGGAAAGAGTATTGAGTAACACATTTTATGTGCTTTTAGTTAAGTTAAAATTCAGTAAATCCTTTTCCCTCCTCCCAACAAAAAAACCCTAGCCTCCAAAAAAAAAAAAACTCGGGGCTGCCACCATTAATGGTGGTAAGCCCCCAATTTTTAATTTTTAATTAATTATATCGTTTTAATATTAGTATTATTAGTATTTTAGTTATAATAAGTCCTCTCCTTTTGGAGAGTTTCGCCCCCATCAATTGATGGGTTTCGCTCTCTCTTTAAGGAGGGATGTTAAATCTATTATAGTGGAGAGGACGCGGAAGATCATCAGTGCTATAATCGTTCATCACGTGGTATCTCAATTTATGTCAGATCGGCGGCTACAATCTATTGGGTTAGATGAAATTGATTCTCGTCAGAACCTTGGAAGATCCGAAGACCCTCTTGTGAAAAGCTGTATCATTAAACAGCGATGTGTTGAAAGAGGATGTGCAGAAGCGGAGATCAAAATCTTAGTGAGAGATCTTTGTTTTAACGAGAATTTATTTTACTCAAATTTTATAGTATTGTATCCGTTTAATTTCGATATAAGTTGTAGATGTCGTATGACTTTTTATTAATGAAATGATCTATTCGCTCAAAAAAAAAAGTAACACATTTTATGTATTAAGTGACACTTTTTTTTTTTTTTTTTTAAAAACGGTTTTTACGTCAACATGTTAAATAAAGCAAGATTTACTATGATATTGTTAAGTATCGTAAATATATTAGTTAATATTTCAAATTTTCACGATAATATTGTTGTAAATGTTGCTCTATTTAGCATGTCAACGTATCTTCACTATACACTATGCAGTGAGTACACGTTAAAAAAACGTTCATGCAAAGTTTGCATGGATTAACACTAGTAGTAATACAGTTAACATGAATAGTCAGTTCGATCGTAATAGTGTTAATAATACTCTCAAATTGAGAATAAAAGTTAAACTCAAGTGATAAAAACTCTCTTAATCTGACCGAGAGGTTGGAAGTTCGATTCTCATCTGCGATATAGTGTGCTCTTCTCTAGACTCCTTAATATGTTTCCAAGAAATAGAATGAAGATCCGTCATTAGCTCAAGTGTGTTTTGTTAGCAAGTAACCCTAATTGCGAAACAATATAATGAAAAAGGTTTATAGTTATGCGTTTATCGTCAATTGTAGAAGAATTTTTAGTGCATAATTTAAGGATCTTGTCCATTTTTTACTTGTATTTTTTTTCTTCGATTAATCTCTTATATAATGGTTAAATTTATCATAAATTTATGTCAAATTAAACATTTATCTATATGAATTAATCGATAATAATGACAACTGACAAGTAATTTGTTGACATTATACTCCGTAATTTTTTATTATATCGTTATTATTTAACTTGTTACATATATATATATATACACACACACGTAGTATGGAGTAATTATTTTGAAATTGTCCTATATTAGAATTTCTGATATTATAGTATCGTTAAAAGGAAATAAAAGAGACTTTATGATGTTATTCATTTCAGAGTTGAGACACGTCAAGAGTTCAAGTAATTGCTATTAGGGTCTACTTAACGAGAATAAATCTCCTTTGTGATTGATATATCCGTCATAAATTTATGACAGATTATATATCACTACATGAACAAATTAAATAAGACAAAATAATACTCCGTAATGTTTAACCAATATTAAATGATTTATTTTTATCGATCTATATACATATGGGGTATATAAATATTTATTTCACCGTTTATTGGTTTGTAACGGATATGATTGTTCAGACGAACAATTCAAATCAACGAGGAGCCTAGAGATGGAATATTTTTTGGTATATCCTCTGTCTCGTTTAATTGTTTTGTCTTTGATTAAAATACTTCTCACAAACAATTTAAAAGACAAACAAATGAATGAGATGGATGAAATATTTGAAGTGGTTGACCAATGACTCATCCTCTATATGTCTTTAGTAGCTTAGCTTGAGTATTGATGGAGCTAGCACTATGTTGTCACCTAACTCTATTTAATTTAAGTTTTGGATAAACCTCCAAATTCCAACCTATAATGCTTCTTCATATAATATGCCTAACCAGTTACTTTCCCTTGTGATGCAGTTATCCGTCAATTTGTTATAACTGGTTAAATACTTGTCATTTAAGTAGAAAAGACAATCAATATATTTTTGTACGAGTGATATTTTGTCTTTTCTATATAAATAAATCGTATTTAATCCGTTATAAATTTGAGACAGATAACTCCGTCACAGACGAGAATTTGTGCCCATTAAATTACACCTAACTTCCCCTTTACTCCTTCAACCCGCATCTTCCGTACACACCATCATCACAAATTCACAAGTTCTCTTCAAAACAATCAATTAATTAACTTGGTCGGTAAAGTCATGAATGATGATGCTTATGATCTAGAGTTTGAATTCTATTTATGTCGGTATTAAAATCGCTCTTGCGTGCCTCCTATGCACCAAAAAAAAAAACTAGTTATGATTCCACATGTGAGAATACGAGGATTGGAACTTGATTTTGAGAATTTGAAGATTATCAAAACTCTAGTACCGATCATGTAATAAATTTGTGCTTAAGAAAAGTCATGAGGACAACTTTGATGTTTATATGGTTCGAATCTCAGATCTTGATTACCACGTTTCACAATTTGAACAACTAAAATGATTGACATCTTAACGAAAACATGTATAAATGTGAATAGATTAACAAACATAATTAAGGATTTTCTTCTAGAACAAATGTTATATTCTCTCATTTTCGTCTACTAAACTTCACAAGAATACTTGCCATAACAACCACCTTACTTCCCTAAGCTATTCCAATCAAACAACAAATTACTCGTATGTTCATGTCTATCTAATGTGACTAAGTTTCACGCTGGTGTCCACTGATCTATCACAATCCTCCTCAGTTCGCGGGATTGGAACCGACAGTAAATATCATAACAACACTCACCGATGGAGTTATTACAATCCAACAATAAAAACATTAAAGTGATTTGTAGACTTGTAGCAAAAGAAACAACAAATACAAGTTTTATCCAAAAAGGAAAAAAAAGACAAATTAGTTTGGCTCTTCCAAAATATTAAGGAACAAGCCTTTAGATTAAACAAAGTTATTGATCACATAGCAAGAAATATTGGCTACCTTAGATTAGTTGAGTATGCATGAGAGTTAGTTGCATAAATGTTTGACTTGTTGCATCACAATTCTTCCAGCTTTTTCATTAAAATAATATTGTCTTCCATGAATAACGGGTTAAATATTACGAGTACTTGTTTTGTTAACAAAGATAAATACTATTCCTTAGAAATGTTTTTGTATCCTTGTTTGTGACAGTACTATACGTGATAACCCTTCACGACAGATCAAATACATATGACTGTATTAGCACCAAATGTTAGAATTTGACCCGTTTAAATTTTTAAGGTTTGAAACCGAGTATTCGTCTCAAAGAAGACTAACCGATTAAATAAACCTAAAATCAAGTGTTAGTAGTGTACAAATGCTAATAGTATACTCTTATGAATTATGAGAAGGAAACAAACATTATTAAACTATCAAATTGTTTTGTTTTTTTGTATATAGCACACATAGTCTTTAGAATACTCTTATAATAAAACAGAGGAAACAGAGGAATTCCTGTGACAAAATTTTCTGTTTCCTCTTTTGCATGCTTTCCTCAGTTTTTTCCTCCCTACAAAAACAACGAAATCCCACTTGTTCCTTAGTTTTTTCCCCTTTTGATCTCGATAACCTCGTATATATTTATCGTCAGACCGTCTCTTATTACAAAATCGTCTCATCAGACACAAAATCTCACTTGTTCCCTTCAGATATATTTATCCTCAGACCGTCTTATATTACAAAACCATCTCATCAGAGACAAAAATCCCACTTGTTCCTTGGTTTTTTCTCCTTTTGATCTCCATAACTTATCGTCAGACCGTCTCATAGTACAAAACCGGCTCATAAAAGAACTTTCACCTGTATACACCCTTGTATTCTGGTGCTTGCATTAATTGCAATGGTTAGAGAACTACTGTCTTTCACTCCTCTCACTTTCTTTGTTCATTTGACCCATGTTCAACTTTGTGGGTCTCCTTGATTCTTCCCACATTTTGTTGTCCAAGTAATCCTTACCCACTAAAATTTGAGTTTATCCATCATTATTCATGCAATCATGTCAAAACTTTTTGCATGAATCTTTAGAATTCTTCATCCAATTCCTCTACCCCCTTTGATGAGCTAAGTTGTTTCTTTTTTTTAAACAAAGTTTTCATCTTATAGTTCTTGTATGATTAATCCAATTTTGGTTATCTTCCTAAGAAATAGGAAGTTGAGGTTTTGATCATTTCATGCATTAGTGCAATTTCAAACCTTAGTACCATTCTAGGTTGGAATTTGATTCTCGTCTGTGACGTAGTGTATTTCATGGGAAAAAGAGTATTCAAACCTTGTATTGTAAAAGTTTGGATCTTTGTTAAAAATGGGAATATTTGGGGTTTGATCATTTCATACATTAGTCTAATTTAAGTTTGGAATTCGATTCTCAACTATGACTTAGTGTGCGCTTCTTTGGAAAAAGAGTATCCAAATCTTGTATTACAAAGTTTGGATCTTTGTTAAAAATGAGAAATTTTGGTACTGTATTGATTATTTCATACAATAGTCCAATTTCAAACCTTAGTACTATTGTGGGGTTGAAATTCGATTTTCATCGAAGACTTAGTGCTGCCTTGTGAATCTAAAGTTTAGATAGATCATTATTAAAAATGGGAAATTTGGGTATTGGTCATTTCATACAATAGTCCAACTTCAAACCATAGTTATCTAAGTTTGGAATTCGATTCGATTTTCATCTGCGACTTAGTACTGTCCTTTATCGTAAAATTTGGATCATCATTGTTAAAAATGGGGAATTGGGGTTTTGTGCATTTCATGTGTTCAACAATGTTGTTCATCCTCCTAGTAATATCCAAACCATGTGTTGCAAGTATTCAAAAGATTGGCACCATACCTTCACCCACAACAACCTCTCAAATGGGTTACATAGACAATGATGGGTTGTTTCTATTATCAAATGACTCTACTTTTGCATTAGGGTTCAAGCCAACAAAAGATGTCACCTTGTTTCTCCTAGTAATTGTCCACCAAACTACATCCACAGTTGTATGGACAGCAAATAGAGGGTCACCGGTCCAAAACTCCGATAATTTTGTGCTTGATAGTAATGGGAAGGTGACCCTCCTAGCCGGGGAAAAGGCGGTGTGGGTGCCGGATACTGGTGGAAACCCGGTTTCTGAAATCGTGTTGCAGGATTCAGGGAATTTGGTTTTGTTAGGAAGTGATAAGAAGTCTGTGGTTTGGGATAGTTTTAGTCATCCTACAAATACCCTTCTGTCTAATCAGATTTTTCGACAAGGGATGAAGCTAGTTAGCGATCCTGACCCGAATAGTAATAACTTGACTTACTTTCTCGAGATTGATGGTTCGGGTGATATGGTTCTTTGTTCAGGGTATAGAACACCTCAGACATACTGGTCTATAGGTAAAGACACTAGGAAAATCATAAACGAGGGTGGTGGACCGATAAGTTCAGCCAAAATCGAGCTCAATTCATGGAAATTTTATGATAAAGATAAGGCCTTGTTGTGTCAACTTGTGTTTTCTCCAAATTCTAACACTATGAACTCCACTTGGGCCGCGATTCTAGGCAATGACGGGTCAATTTCTTTTAATAATCTCGGAAATGGAGGAAACAAGGACGCGTCTTCCCTTAAAATCCCGGGTGATGAATGTGGAACACCCGAGCCATGTGATGCGTACGAGGCTTGTTCCACTAACAAGTGTCAATGCCCTTCGGGGCTAGTGTCCCGGTCATGCAACCCCGGGTTTTCAAACCCTTGTGGGACCGGGAATGAGAGTGTTGAGCTGGTTTACGCGGGGGATGAGCTCGGTTACTTTGCTCTAGGGTTTGATCCACCTTATCTAAAATCGAGTAGTTTGGATGGATGTCAGCGGAATTGTGCTAGGAATTGCTCGTGTGTCGGAGTGTTCTTTGATAATAGTTCGGGTGGTTGTTATCTCTTTGATAGGATCGGTAGCTTTATCTCCGATCCCTCCTCCACATTCTCGGTCTATGTCAAGGTTTCCGCGGATGGGAGCGTGGGAGACGGAAATTCCGGGAGTCCTAATAACTCTCATTTGGGAGTCATCATAGGTATAGTCGTAGGGACGGTAGTAATCATTGTCGCTATGGTTTATGGAGGGTACCGGTACCACCTCAAGAGGAAGACGATGCCTCAATCGCCACAAGAGACTTCCGAGGAGGATAACTTCTTGGAGTCATTATCAGGTCTTCATTTATTTATCTTTGATTAAAATACTTCACTACTGAACCAGGACCAACCTTCATTGGCTGGCCTTGAGTCACTCGAGTGATAATTTTTGGTTTGTTGTGACTATTTCAGGTATGCCACTGCGGTTCACGTACAAGAGTCTCCAGGACGCGACCAACAACTTCAGCGTGAAACTAGGACAAGGAGGGTTTGGTTCGGTTTACCAAGGAGCACTCCCGGATGGAACTCGTCTAGCGGTGAAGAAACTAGAAGGGGTCGGGCAAGGGAAGAAGGAGTTTCGAGCTGAGGTTAGCATCATCGGCAGCATCCACCATGTGCACTTGGTTAGACTAAGAGGGTTTTGTGCCGAAGGAAGTCACCGAATGTTAGCCTACGAGTTCATGCCTAACAACTCCCTCGACAAATGGATTTTCAAGCGAAACAAGGACAACGACTCAGTCTTAGACTGGGAGACGAGGTACAACATAGCCATAGGCACGGCTAGGGGTCTCGCGTACCTACACGAGGATTGTGATGTTAAGATCGTTCACTGCGACATAAAACCTGAGAATGTTCTCCTAGACGAGCAATTTGAGGCTAAGGTATCGGATTTTGGGTTGGCCAAGTTAATGACGAGGGAACAAAGTCATGTTTACACGACCCTTCGCGGTACTAGAGGGTACCTAGCCCCCGAATGGATAACAAACTACGCAATATCAGAAAAGAGCGACGTCTACAGCTATGGAATGGTCCTGCTTGAGATAATCGGTGGGAGGAAGAACTACGACCCCGGGTTGTCATCGGAGAAGTCCCATTTCCCGGCCTACGCGTTCAAGATGATGGAGGAAGGGAAGCTTAGGGAAATCCTCGACTCGAGCCTGAAATATGAGCCAGACGACGAGAGTGTGCTTACGGCTATCAAGGTTGCATTGTGGTGCATTCAAGAGGATATGGGAATGCGACCGTCTATGACTCGAGTTGTGCAAATGCTTGAAGGGGTTTGCCCTGTACCGCTCCCTCCCACGTCTTCATTGACCGGTGCTCGTCTTTTCTCTAGTTTTTTCCGGTCTGAGAGCGATGAAGGGACTGGGACCGGGACCTCTTCGGCTCCATCTGACTGTAATAGTGATGCATACCTTTCCGCTGTTAGACTGTCCGGCCCCAGATAACATATTGCTCGGTCTTAACTACTAGATTAAGACATTTTCGGTAGATTACTCCTGTGTTTTATGGTTATATGTATATGTGTGTGTCTTGTTGTATATAGGATTTGTTAGGGACACTAAAATTTTGTTAAATATTTTTGTATAATTTGTTAAAGTTTTGCATATTTTGAGACAAATGAGGAATAATTTGATATGTTTTGTGTAATAAATTGTTCACTATTTTTAGATTATTTTGTTGTATAGTGAATCATAATCATAGACAATGACGCAATAAGGGGTCCAATTCAATCGAAATTAGTGTTATTTTTAGATAAATAACGATTAAAGAGACTTAAGTTTAGGTCAATTTAGGTCAATTTACTTCAAATTCATCTTATTTCAGTCTAGTTCAATTCGATAGACTTAAGTCCAAAAAAATAAGACGTTAAAGTAACGTAAGTGAGGAAATAATTAAGTGTCTAGAACATTAGGTAAACTGTGGAAAGAAGCCAATTTTTATAGTCCAATTTGCAAATAAATTAGTGATATCTTTTTGACGTAAATGTCAGCAGGAAATGGACGTAAGTTAAAGCAAATTTTAACCACTTAATAATTAACAAAGAATTTATTGGACAAGTAGGATTAATTAATTAATCAACAAGTCAAAAACATTAAACATGTATTTTCTTGTTTTGACTTTTGACTATTTATTGACATATTATTGTTGCTTTATTACCAACATGGATTCGTACCCGAGTTTGTTTGTAAGCTCAATTTTTTCTCAAGTTTGGGTAAACTCGAGATCAACTCGAGTTCAAATTTTGCTTAACGAGCCTGACCCGAGCAAGGTCAGGCTCATATTCGACTAGGCTCGTTGACACCCCTAAACTGGATACATTAATAAAACCGAAATAACCTAACCTTATATCGACCAACAAAACGACTTGATCTAAATGAATACATTGACAGTGGAGGTGATCATTTGCGGGTTCGGCCGGACATGGGTTGGGTCAAGTGTGAAAATTTGGCCCACGGACAAGCAAGTCAGCGGTTTGGGACGGGTTCGCGGGCCGGAGCTTTGTATATTTTTGAAAATATTGTGTCCAGGTCGGCTAAAATTCGGGCTGGAAGGGATGAGCCAATCGGACGGTACGTCCCATGAACAGCTCTAATTGATAGTCGACACTATGGCCCGAGCCGACTTAACATTACCCAAACTCAACTTGATCTAAATGGATACATTAACACGTATGATCCGAGCCCACTTGAGACAACCCAAACTCGACTTGATTGATCCGATTGTCATTGACCAATAATATCCACATAAAAAAGGCCCATAAGGAAGGATGTAAGTAGTCCAAAAATGGCAGAAAATTGGACCGTTGGTTGAAGATGACGACCACCTGCAGCAACAGACCACCATTTCTCAGCTGCTGCTGCTTCACCTCTCTATCGTCATCCTCTTTCATATCCAAATTCAATTTTCCCGCCAAATTGCTAGCACAATCGGTCAATTTTGGTGCCAATTCAGCTCCATCGCTCAAACCCACGTGCGCGATTCCGCCATTTTCTGGTAATTTCTGCTCGATTTTCTGGGTTTAATTCTTCGTTCTAGAGCTTCCATCGTTTCAAACAATTTCAACCAAATTGTGAATCGCGAATTGGGAATTGGGAATTGGGAATTGTGAATTGCGAACTCTGAATTGAGAATTGTGATGATGTTTGAGTAGATTAAATGAGTGTTTTTTTATGTAACCGGTTGAATTTCTTGATTTCACTTAATCGTTCGATGTTAGGGTTTATCTTGAATTTGAGTGGGGTTCGTGAGCTGATTCCAACATTGGTTTTCTAGGTTAATCTCACTCTCCCACACGGTGTCGTGTCGAGAATTTGTGTGTTGGTGTAGTCTTAATGCATAATTTGAGTTTCATGATGAAGTTTCTGTAGTTTGATTGCTGAACTTAGGGTTTCAAATTCTGAATCGATTCGAACTTACACCCTTGTTTGGATAAGGGGATTTGAAGGGAAGGGGAGGCGGAGGACGAGAGAAGGGAGAAGTGATGTCCCTTGGTTGGATAGCAAATAAGGGTGGACTGAGACGGAGGAAGAGGGATTTGGAGGGATCCGTTTTCCCTTCTCCTGTCAAAATTGAAGTTCTTCGACCATAAGAAAGACTTGGAAGAAAATTGTATCCAAATGGCCATGGTTGACTAGAGTTGATGTATAATCGGATTGCCTCATGTAGTCAACAATTCGACATTAGTGATTGAAGTACCATTTTTGGTGTATCTAAGAAGATTATTGTATTCTGACTTTTCTCAATTCTGTACGAGTAGGCATGTTTGGATTCAACAGAGTTACTCGCAATCTGTATTTTCAGGACCATTTCACCCTATACAACTCAATTGTACTGGCCTTTTTTTTAATTATTATCTGGCCATCATGAGTTATCGAGTAGACAAGATTTTAATAAATACAAAGTTGGGATTTTATGTTTGACGCAGGCACACCGTCAAAGGCATATACTAGCATTCTTAGTTTTGTGTAATTTATTTGTTAACAGGTGATTATGGCAACCTTGAATCACGTGGAAGGAGAAGACTTCTATTACTGTCTGCAACAGTGCCTTTGCTCATTCATATTCAGAAATACACCAGAGATTTCTATGTTGAAGCGGAAGAGTGAGTAGAGCTTCCCCAAATTCTTTCATTTCTAATTGTATATGTAGTTCTGATATTACACAGATTGAAAGTTCTGTCAAGTTATACATCTACCTCAGAAAATTTTCGAGACAGTTGGACAAATGTTGTTAGTTGCGTTTCTGAATTCCCAATAGAATTTGCTTCATGTATATGTCGCGTTTTAGCTTTGTATAATTATATCCACTGTTTGCAATAGATTACAGTAAGTTAATCGGATTAATTTCTGTATGCTGTCGACAAATGTTTTTAAAAGAACAAAGGTTTTTGCACATCGGTTTCATCTGAGTATCCTTTAGTTTGTATTGGCCTGAATTTATTTATGGTTCATTGTTTTATGTTTCTGAACAAAAGACCTTATATATTTGCTCTTTAAATTTATGCGCGTGAAGGCTGGAACCTGATGGGTACCGACTTATCAGAGATGGAGTAAGGAAAATTTTGACTAAAGGGAAAGCTGCTGGTATTCTTCGTCTTGTTTTCCATGATGCAGGAACCTTTGAAAGCAGCAACAATTCTGGTAATCAGAACATCCTATATTGCCTCTAGTGCTTGAATGTGTGCAACTCATGCGGGATTTTATGTAGGATAACCTTTTTCTTGTTGAGTATCGTAGAAGAGTCTGAGTAACATATTGGAGGTTATGTGGGAGTTAAGCCTTAATGGCACGATGTATATGAAGCTATGAACACCTTTGTTGTTTATGGGTGCAGTAATTTCACCATTACGTTAGTTACTGCTTTAATTTGATGTCTCGGTTTCACAACATTTTATAATCATCAGCATGCTGATTATTTATGGCACCTGTTGTTCTGCAGGGGGTATGAACGGCTCTATAACATATGAACTTGAAAGACCAGAGAATAAAGGGCTCAAAAAATCTGTGAAGGCATGCTTCCACTCTTCTTCCTCCTAACCCCTTTTCCATGGGTTCATGTTATCGTTGATTATAATGAGTAGTTTCACTCCTTCATACTTCGACACGTGGTCATGAAGTTAGCATCGAGTTGTTTGCAGTTCAGTTATGAGTAACTAGAGCATATCTGTCTGTATGCTTCATTATCAAGTCCACATTCATATCCTGACTAATTTATTTTGACTTGATATCACGCCAGCTAACTCCTCAATGGATGACTGTTTTAGATTCTTGAGAAGGCTAAGAATGAGTTGGTTGTGCCGGAATCGGGTATGATAGTACTTGATAGTCCCTTTGTTTATTTCCATTTCAATGGGGTCGGAGACTCACTATTCTTTTGTTTCGACTATGATTGAATAAAACAAAATGGGAAGAAACTGATTGCACTTTTCTTTTATCATCGAAAAATAGTCATTCAGTGATCCTCAATGCAAATTTCATTACGAGTCATCCATCTATAAACATTATCTTTGTATTTTGTTGTTAATACGGCTAATTCATAATTTTTTTCATTTAATAGTGTCATGGGCTGACCTGATTGCTGTGGCTGGAGCTGAGGCAGTCTCAATATGTGGAGGTCCAGTGATTCCTGTTCGGTTGGGAAGACTCGACTCACTGTAACTCCTTCGTCTTATTCATTCTGTTACTCCGTTACTTCATTTACATGTTGTATCGCGTATCCGACACATATCGTGTACGATACGACACGATCCTTTTTTTGTGCTAACTGCTTCGATGATACCTTTTCTTCTGCAGGACTCCTGATCCTGAAGGGAGGCTGCCCGAGGAATCACTAGATGCGCCAGGACTGAGGCAGTGCTTTAAAACAAAAGGCTTCTCGTGAGTGCATTACTGTATTATACGGAGTATATGCTTGAATTACATTTTACGAGGATTAAGATCACTTTTACATCAGCAAGATGACTAATTAAACATAGTGCGCTTTTTCTATTCCGAACTGTGAACTAGCAGTCTTCTGATTTATTCAAGCAATTCCCAAACACAATTTCAAAATTTACTTTAGAAGTGGACTCGTTACGTACCTCAAGATCTATGAATCATATGAGCCCAAATTCCAAAATTTTAAAAAACAACGGTTTCTGAAACTATCTGGTGATAATGGATGAGTTTGTAGTGTTACTATAACGATACTCTACTAGCGTGGTTATAACATGCACTCGGGCAGTATTTATTATTCTATGCTTTGGCTCAGCATATAGGAAGTGGGACACCGAAGTCTTCTTTGCTAGTATTTCTCCATTGTTCTAACTTGTGACTTGTGCTGTTGTGCATTGCCATACATTTTGAACAGGACGCAAGAACTTGTAGCGCTGTCTGGGGCCCATACGATTGGTAGTAAAGGTTTTGGAAGCCCCACAGAATTTGATAATTCATACTATAGAATCCTACTTGAGAGGCCTTGGGTATCATCAGGTCGGTCATCCTACGTCTTACAATCCTTTTTTTTTGGTAACATCTCATGAAAAAATTTAAAGAGCAAGGGTAATAAAGTTGGATTTTTGTGTGCTAAACCGAGAACACTTTGAGGAATCTAATAGATACAAATATATTAGTGGAGCCTCAACCAGATTTTGGTTGAGATGGTTCGTCTAACATGGTATCAGAGTCAGTGCGACTAAAGGTCGCGAGAGCTCGAATCCTGGTAGCCTCCAAAATCTCACGTGGAATTTTAGGGGATCTTCTGTCTGAATGTATAAAAAAACCAGGGTAAACAAAACATATACACCATATTTACGACTAAAGTGGATTTAAAGAGACAACCTTGTTCAGTTAAACATTTATAAACCATAAAGGTGGGAATTTTATACAATTCTAACGATTTTTAGGGAGGAAAGAGCTAGTAGCGCATAACCTAGATGTTTAGTGAAACTTCTGAAACTCTGCGGATATGCAATTTCTGTCAGTTTGAGCGTTTTCATGGACGAGTTTCATTAAGTGAATTTGTAAAGTTGTTGGTTTTGGTTTTATTATTCTTTTTCTCGATATTTGGACGGTCAACTTCGCTGCAGGTGGAATGTCTGGTATGGTTGGACTTCCCTCAGACCGTGCACTTGTGGAGGATGAAGAATGCTTAAGGTCAGTCATGTACTTTTTCCCCTTATCAAATCAAAACGATTCTATAATGCTATGACATCAGAACTACCGACTCACGACTGTAAGCATTACTATCACCTATCAATTCTCCAGTGTAAGCATTACTATCACCTATCAATTCTCCAGGAGTAGCTTTTACTCTGTTCATCGGTTTGGCTCAGTTTAGGTGTAACATACTAATATAGCAACATCATTTGAAACTTCAGCTACCATTTTTGTGTTTGTGACTAGGTAGATGAGTAACGATCCCTTTCCTTGTGTCGATGTCAACCGTGTCATTGCACAAAACTTCACTGTCGGGCTTTTTGTGCAGATGGATTACAAAATACGCGAATGATCAGGATGCATTTTTCGAGGATTTTAAGAATGCTTACATCAAGTTGGTCAATTCTGGTGCAAGGTGGAAGGCTTTGTGATCCCCCTATGCAGCTAAAGCTTCTAATCATTGATTGATTGATTCACGAGTAAGTCTTCCCTTGTGACAAATATATCCGTCACAAATCAATGATGGGTCAAATGGTAAATCTAGGGACAGACAAATTATTTGTCTTAATCTATCTCAAGTGGGTATTTTTGTGACCCGTCACTAGTTTATGACGGATATTTTCGTCACAAACAAAAAATTTCCTTGATATTTGGGGAACATGTGGAATAAATTTGGTCTTATATCACATCCTGATAAGTCTGTTGACCTTAATTGCTGCTCTTCAGGAGTCAGCCTATCCTCCTACATTCTGATCCTCAACCTCTGTTATTGTTTCATTTTGTATTTTTCTTTATCAAGAAAGGCTTTTCCGAATAAAACCCATCACCGGTAAGTCTTGTGTAAGACCGTGTTTGGCCCTGTTCTATTGGACTTCTTTTCAACCCATTTCAGTTCGGCCTGCTTTAGCACAGAAGACCATGGCCTAAAGATCCATCCACCCAAGTAGTTTGAAATTTTCTTATACTCTAGTATTTACGATACTGTATATAAAGTCTATGTTACTCCGACTCTCTAATTACCTCGAGTACTCGTGTCCGACACTTGACACTCAGACATAAGTTAATTAGTGCAGAATTTTCACAAAAATAAAAAATTTGAACACTTGGACAAACACCCGAATATTTCTAAACGAGTCGAGTAACATAGCTTATAATATGAATGATCTTAGGGGAAGTACTACCGTATTAGCAAGGCATTAATATGTTAATGTAACCAAAAGGAAATTTTCTACATGGATGTAAAAAAATTCAGCTAATCTTGCTTAAGATGAAATATCTATTTTAAACCTTAATATGTGTCAGACATTAATACAATATTTGATATTTCCTAGGCAATTTACCGTATAATTTGTTATATATTTGACTCGTTTTATAATTTACGATGGATGGTATCATCATAGTAATTTGCCTGAAAAATTGTGTTGCAAGTCTGTATAACTAGATGTCTGTATGTGTGGCTTGAATGCCTAGTAAATTTAGAGGGTTTGTCTGTTCTTATTTTAGATGATTACCTACAAAACAAAACATGTCATGTGTTAAGTGTCAGTATTTTGAGAAACAAGTTAACTCGAGACAAACCAAAAAAACATGATAGCTTGATGTTATCGACCGAGGTAGACTGAATAGAACTGAACTGAATTAAGCGGAAACAAAATGAATTTTTTGGGGTTGAACTAAATTGAACTGAGTTGAAAACAAGTCCTAGCTATGCTATGTGCAAAGCCTTCATAGGTCTATAAAGAGTAAAAGAACGAGGAAAACGAAATTGGTGATGTCGAACCCTCGTAAATAAGGGAAAAAAAATACGGGAGGTTGATATCTCATCTTACGTCTATGATGCTTCCATGTGTATGGTCGAGATCGTGTATCCCAACAGGAAGTTGTATATTCAACCTCCCAACATTTTACTTCGGGTGTGGATCGAGCCAGTCCCAACTTTTAGTTTTGTTATTATCGGGTTATTCGGATATAGCGATTAGTAAACGATAATAAACATTCGATGAACATACGAGGGATTTTCGGCCTCGAAAACTTCCTCTCATTGCCAATGTAGAATGGTGATTTAGTTCGATGAAACAATTTATTATTCGATATCCATATTTGAGGGACTATCAAATCGTATCCTAAATTACCTAATTATCAAAATAAATAAGCGTGGTAAAATCTCGATTTAATTATGGAGCATTAACATGCAATGTAAATCTTCTATCACCCCATTTGAATATTTGATTTCACAAGTTTCTCAATTAACTTGATCTCTCTTAAAACGGCCGTATACAACTTACGTTTTCAACGAGTTAAGTGTACCCCAAAATTATTACCATTTGAGCTTACCCCTTCTTCATACTATGTGTATGCAGTAGTTGGAATAAGAACAATCTTATATACACAACCTCGCTCTCATCGGACAAAACTAACCCGACTTCCCGACCTGAATAATCCAATCAGAACCCGACTCGAAACCCGAACTTAAGACCCACGTTTGACCCGTAACCCGAATTGATCCGATCTAACTTGAAAATGACTCGATTGTTATTATAGAAAACAAGTCGATATCCCGAACACAAAATGACCTGATCCAAGCCAAAGTCAAACTGTTTTTTTTTTACATTTTATAATCCCGAAAGTGGCAAGATATCCGGTCGACCCGTTTGTCAAGTCATATAATTTTTTTTTTTTTTTAATGTGTAGCATGTTCCATGAAAATGGTCTTGCATATAATATCATGTGACCTAAAAACAATTGAATTTTGAAAAAACCCCAATTCCAACTCCAACTCCAACTCCTCTTTCAACTTCTTCACACTCCACTCTCTCCACTCTCACTACACTAAACCAAAAAAACTGCCTCTCTTTCAACTTCCCCTTAATTTTAGGATTAAATAATTCACTCTTTATTTACAAATTTCAAGCACAACCCACCAAAAATTTAGGATTAATAATCAATCAATCACTGTTTATTCACTACCCCAAAGATAAAATTAAACTGAATTTTTTTTCTTAGATCAACTTGTGTTTTTTGTCAAGAATGCAGCTTTAATCCTCAGGTAATCAAAATGCAGTCTTTTTGTATCATAAAGTTTCAATCTTTTTGCTTTTGTAATGTTTGATTTGATTTTTTGATATCTGGGTATCTTCTGATTTCTATTTATATGTATTGTGTGTTGGATTTAAGATCTATGAACTCTGGGTTTTGGTGTTTTTTTTTAAGTTTAAAATGATTCCCCCAAATTGATTTTTTGAATGATTGTAAATTTGATCTACATGATTTTGGATTTTTGGTAAACTGTTTCTCTCAAGGGTTTCAGTTTTGTTGTCGTAAGGACGATTTTGATGCTGACGGGTTTTGAACTCACTTCTCGTGACTTTACCGACTAAGCTAGTTGCTTACGATTTTGATGCTGACGGGGTTTGAACCCAGTTCTTGTGACTTTACAGACTAAGCTAATTGACATCTGTTTCAATGAACTTTGGTTGGTGTGTTTAGGAGTGCCTCATGCTTCCGTCTTTCTCAATAGTTACCTGTGTTTGAAACCCGTCACATAAAAGAGCAATGTTGAGGGTGTACTTTGAAATAAGGGAATGCCCTTCTGTTTTTGAATGCTGTGAATTTGTGGAAGGTGAAGTTTTTTTAATTAAGCAAAGCTTTGGTTAATTGAGTTAAACTCGCTCCGTCTTTCTCAATTTACCTATGTTTGAAATCCGCTCACATAAAAAGGCAGAAGTTAACTATTGAGAAAGATGGTGGGAATACTAAACTGTTGTGGTCCTTTGCTACAAGTTTTGTTGGTTTACAGCAAAGAGATGATGTATGTGGACTGTGGACTTGTAGACTTATAGAGTTGTTCAAGTGTGTGTTTTAGGGAAATTTTATAGAGTGGGGCTTGTGTTTTGTTGTCAAAGTAGGAAATGTTATTAGCACTCAGGAATCCTCCTGATTTGGGGTCTAGAAATCGGTACGGAATGCTGAAAAATATGTGAAATAAGATCCGTGTTTTGACGAGAGACGAAAGATATTCTGTCAAGAGTCAAGACATTGATCATTCATGAACTTACATCCATACACCTCGAACCGTTCAAATGTAACATACTATGTCAATGTGCAGTGGCTCATGGATGCTGGCGATAATAACTGCAGTTGTGAGGTCATTGCTGTTGATCAGAACGGCGGCCTTACAGGAAACCATGGCTTAGGATCAAAAGATGTCGTGGAGGTGATAAACGGAATTCGTGAATGTAATATGGAGGATTCAGGTCTTGATGCTAGTCCAAAAGTTATCGTGGAGTCAAATGGTAATACCGTGATTGAACCTTGCACTCGAGATGTGGAGGGTCCGACTGATGTACATGTCGAAACCAATGGTTCTCCTGCTTTAAAGGTGTGTTATCTGTTTTGTCTTACAATTTGTCAAATTCCTCATTTGACTTTGGTGATCAACTGATGTCACGCCATTCATTTTATTACCTCATTGTCAAAAGCCGTAATTTTATTTTGAGTTTGAAACTTTTTCTTTGGAGATGGCTTGACGATTTCAGATAGTGATTCATGTTAGCCGACCCCAAATCTTTCTAGGACTAAGGCTCGGATGTTGTTCTTAAAAGTTGCAACTGTTGTATGGGTGGCTCGTCTCACAGTTTAATATCTGTGCACTTGTTTATGTAGAAACCGGAAACTACTGAAGTAAAGGAGGCTAAGCCTCGAAAGAGTCTAGGTAAGGGCAGAAGCGAGAAGGCTACAAACATCAAGAACATTGCACGACCTTCAATTAAGAAGATTGATGGTACCAAAGAAATGAAAGGAACTTTCAATGGTACTCTTCCTGCAAATTCACGGCCGAAACAGCCAGTTGTGAAGAACAAATCTTTTAATGATCGTCAAGCAACTAATCGAGATCTGAGTGCAAAGCTTGCGCCTGCAACAAGTAATTCTTGCAAAGATAAGGTAGTTGTTGCAGTTATACCTCAACTGTGTTTTTGATATTCCCCTTTCTCCGATTTTTGAAAATATGGATTCTCTTGCTTGTATAGAAGCCATTTCTTCAGTTTTGTGATGGTGGGTTTCTCTATTCTCGAAAATGCAGTTGGCAAAGTCTGAGACGTCTAGCTCTGGTAGTTTGATGAAGTCTGAAGGCTGTGTGTATGTTCTTTCTCTTTTCTTCAATATAAGTTGCTCTATGTTTAGTTCTACACCATCAATTTTTTATTTATTTTTGCTCCATAACATTAAGTGGGAGCAATATCTTAACGCTGTTTGACTGCAGAGAGAAGTCAACGCTGAAGTCGGTAACGAAAGGGTCTTCAGTTAAAACTGAAGCAGATAATGAATCTGTCGAGTATCCTTTTCCGTTGTTAACCACATAAGTTTTGCTTTCTTTCCACTCTTTTTTTAGCTGAGGAAAACCAACACAAAGTTATACGAGATTATCCTTAAGTACTTTGCAGAAGTGCCGCTGAATCTGATGCTAAGTCTTATAAGGTCGGCAAACTTCCAGCGTATGATTTCAGCTTTAGGTGTCATGAACGTGCGGAGAAAAGAAAAGAGGTTTAACCATCGTCTTATTTGTTGTCGAGTGTTGACTACCAATCTTCACTTGATTATGCTGTGGAACTCTAATATTTTGTTTTCTTTTTCTCAGTTCTACACGAAACTCGAGGAAAGAATTCATGCACAAGAGATAGAGAGAACTAACCAGCAAGCAAAATCCAAGGTAACACATTTTCATAAGCAAACGATTTTATTACTTTGAGTTGCACTCTCCTAGTCTCCTGTCAGTTTCCGTGATGAATCATGTTATGTGTGCTCAGGAAAGTCAGGAAGCTGAACTTAAGATGCTTCGGAAAAGCTTGAACTTTAAAGCAACACCGATGCCCAACTTCTATCAGGAACCGTCACCTCCTAAAGTGGAATTGAAGAAGGTAAAATTGTCGTTTAACCACCTTTTGACTGTTGAGTTAGCCTGCCTTATGACGGGGTATCCAAATTTGTGTTTGAGGTCATTTGACTTTTTTTTTTTTTTTTTTTGGTTTTCTAATTCAAATTTCATGGTGCAGATACCAACGACCCGTCCTAGATCACCTAAGCTTGGTCGAAAGAAGAACTCGTCCTTAGCATCATCAGAAGGAAACAATGATCGAGCCCATCGACCAGGAAGACTGAGCCTAGACGAGAAGACCGTCTCCCAACAGAAGCTAGGTCAAGGACCCAAGTCCTCAATCCAGTCTAAACAGCCTCAAAGGAAGTCCCTCCCTAGATTGCCTTCAGAAAAAACCCGGCTCTCAAAAACCAGTCTCAAGGCCGCCACCCCTGCTGCTGAAACTCCTCCAATCGCCTGCCTCGACGAGGTAGTTTCACCTCCGATCATCCAACCTGTTCCTATTGCACATCTTGCGGACGAGGAATCTCAAGTTCCCGACTTGGGATCCGTGCCTATTGCACGTGTTGAAGCTCATGATGGATCCGAGAATGGATATACTGTCGAAGATGAAACCAGTCGGACATTAGTCGAAGGAGGAGTGGTCGTGGTTACGACCGAGGGCTGAAGGGGGTAGGGATTGGAAGATTCGAACACGAATATGATGAAGTCAGTCAGTCACACTACACTGTCCATATTTTGGTGAGGTTTGGTTGTTTCTAATGCTTTTTAGATTTGCCAGTCTGCACTTTCTGGATTGTCTGCCCTAATATATGCTTTCGATTGCATTTTTAAGTTATAATATGGCATTTGATCTGGTTTTCGTTGAATCTACTCGACTCCACTACTGTCGTAGACATTCTAGACAAATGTTCTATTCAGTTGATAGGTTAAGAGGCCTGTTCTCGTCCCACTTCCCTGACTGACTTCAAATTCCGACCTTGTGATGCTGATTTGATCTTTATTTGCTCGAACTGTTTTGTCGGGGCTTGTTGGTATAGTTTACACTCGTATCGCTTTGGAAGCGTGAGGTGGGGTTGGGTGGCCGACCGGCCGTGGGGCTAGTAGGGAGGGAATGTGGGAGGAAGATTAAAAGGGCATTTTGGGTATATAATTAAAACACATGGGGTTTTTTTACTCGAAAAAAACACGGGTTTTAGTCGGAAATTAATTAACAAGTTATTTGTAATTCACTTTCACTTATCGTCGTGGGTAATTTTTCCCTAAAATACTTTAAAAGATTTTTTACCAAGTTTTTTATTATTATTTTTACCCCAAATCCAGTCAGTGTACTCGGTAAATATTTATCTTTTTATACATAGAAATTAATAAAAGTAATTAAAGATCTGAATTAACAGCTAACAAACGAGAAACCTCAAACACAAGTTCTTCAATCAACGTTGTATATACATTGAGCTTACTAAAAAAATATTGTTAGTAAAAAATTCGGTATGGATTGTACGATTGTTCATGGCTTTCGATTTCTCAACGTTTCCTCTGGTTGTTCTTCGTGTCATTGCCATTAAAGTTGGAAACTTTGGAAGATTTTATAAGTTTTCATCTGGTTGTCGTTCCTGGAATCGTGCTTCGTCTTCAGTAAAGCGCCAATGGAGCCGTGTCGTGGCTTCTATGTGCTCAATAGATGAAAGATGGTACCGATTGTGTCCATAAAGTCTTTAATCTTTAGTATTTAGCATCTATCGTGTATAGCACTTTGAGACGTGTCAAATCCGTCGAAACAAGTTTTATACTCATTTTATATCGTGTTGGAGGGTTCTTATAATAATTATTAGGCATTCAAAACATATCGACATGTTTTCTTCAAAAATAAATCGCGCTTGAGAACTAATATCAACGCGCTCGAAAATAGGCGAAAACGCACGATTTTGAAGGTTATTATCCACGTTTTTTCGAGAATTTGGGTCCCGGAATAAAATGAGTTCATATTCACGCTAAACAAACTTCACACCAAGAAAAATGCCCGGTGTATTATGAGGGTTATTTGATTTTCATTAGACACTTTTGAGAGGATAAGATTGCCTTTTGAGACGTGTCGAAATCCGTCGAAACAAGTTATATACTCCATTTTATGTCGTATCGGCAATATTCACCCTGAACAAATTCCACAACAAATAAAATGTTCCGGCGTATTATGAAGGTCATTTGGTCTCCAGTATAGACATTTAAAAGCCATAATTTTGTATTTTGAGGCATGTCGGGATCCAATAAAACAAGTTTGATACTTCATCTTATAACGTGTCAGAAGGTTGCAACAATCGTTAACAAGCAATATGTTACTATCGACAAGTTTTCTTCGAAAAGCAATCGTGTTTTTGCAACAAATTTAATCTCGTTCAAAAACAGTCGAAAAAGACCGATTTTGAAGGTTATTATCCACATTTTTTTTGTATTTTGGGCCCCAAAAAAAATTAACCAATATTCACGCTGAACAAATTCAACATCAAATAGAATGCCCCGGTGTATTATGAGGGTCATTTGGTCTCCAATAGAGACATTAGCCATAATTTTGCATTTTGAAACGTGTCGGATCCCAATGAAACAAGTTCGATACTTCATCTTATAACGTGTCTGAAGATTACAACAATAATTAAAAAGCATTATGTTACGATCGACAAGTTTTCGTCGAAAAACATTCGCGCTTTTGGAACAAATTTTATCTCTTTCAAAAACAACCGAAAAAGGCCGATTTTGAAGGTTATAATCCACGTTTTTTTGTTGTTTTGGGCTCCGAAAAAAATCGACCAATATTCGCGCTGAACAAATTCCACATCAAATAAAATGTCTCAGTGTATTATGAGGGTTATTTGGTCTCCAATAGAGACGTCAAAAGTCATAATTTTGCGTTTTGAGGCGTGTCGGAATCCAATAAAAAAAGTTCGATACTTCATCTTATTAGGTGTCAGAAGGTTGCAACGATCATTAACAAGCATTATGTTACTATTGACAAATTTCGTCGAAAAACATTCCCGTTTTTGCAACAAATTTTATATCTTTCAAAAACAGCCGAAAAAGACCGATTTTGAAGGTTATTATCCATGATTTTTTGGTCTAAAAAAAAAAGGCCAAAATTCGCGCTGAACAAATTTCACAATAAATAAAATTTCTTGGTGTTTCATGAGGGTCATTTGGTCTCCAATAGAGACATTTAAAACCATAATTTTGCGTTTTTAGGCATGTCGGAATCCAATTAAACAAGTTCGATACTCCATCTTATAACGTGTCAGAAGGTTGCAACAATCATTAACAAGCATTATGTTTTTATCGACAAGTTTTCGTCGTAAAACATTCGCATTGTTGCAACATTTTTTATCTCGTTCAAAAACAGCCGAAAAATACCGATATTGAAGGCTATTATTCACGTTTTTTGGGTGTTTTGGGTCCCGGAAAATAATCGGCCAATATACGCGCTGAACAAATTCCACGTCAAATAAAATGCCCCGGTGTATTATGAGGGTCATTTGATCTTCAATAGAGACATTTAAAACCCATAATTTTGCGTTTTGAGGCGTGTCGGAATTCAATGAAACAAATTCGATACTCCATCTTATAACGTAAAAGAAGGTTGCAACAATCAATAATACGCATTTTGTTACTATTGGGAAATTTTTGTCGAAAAACATTCGCGTTTTAAAACAAATTTTATCTCGTTCAAAAACAGCCGAAAAAGACCGATTTTGAATGTTATTATCCACGTTTTTTTTTGGTGTTTTGGGTCCCGGAAAAAAATCGGACAATATTCGCGTTGAACAAATTCCACAACAAATTAAATGTCCCGGTGTTTCAGGAGGGTCATTTGGTCTGCAATAGAGACATGTAAAAGCCATAATTTTCAGTTTTGAGGCGTGCCGGAATCCAATGAAACACGTACGATACTCCATCTTATAACGTGTCAGAAGGTTCAACAATCATTAATAAGTATTATGTTACTATCAACAAGTTTTCGTCGAAAAATATTCGGGTTTTACAACAAATTTTATCTTGTTCAAAAACAGTCGAAAAAGACCTATTTTGAAGGTTATTATCCACGTTTTTTGGGTGTTTTGGGTCCCGGAAAAAAATCGGCCAATATATGCGCTGAACAAATTCCTCATCAAATAAAATGTCCTTGTGTTTCATGAGGGTCATTTGGACTCCAATAGAGACATTTAAAAGTAATATATTTTGCGTTTTGAGGCGTGTCGGAATCCAATAAAACAAGTTCAATACTTCATCTTATAACGTGTCGGAAGGTTGCAACAATCATTGGCAAGCATTATGTGACTATCGACCAATTTTCGTCGAAAAGCATTCGCGTTTTTGCAACAAATTTTATCTCGTTCAAAAACAGTCGAAAAAGACCGATTTTGAAGGCTATTATCCACGTTTTTTTTGGTGTTTTGGGTCCCGAAAAAAAATCGGTCAATATTTGCGTTGAACAAATTTCACAACAAATTAAATGTCCTGGTGTTTCATGAGGGTCATTTGGTCTTCAATAGAGACATTTAAAAGCCATAATTTTCCGTTTTGAGGCGTGTCGGAATCCAATGGAACAAGTTCGATACTCCATCTTATAACGTAAAAGAAGGTTGAAACAATTATTAATAAGCATTATGTTACTATCGACAAGATTTCATCGAAAAACATTCGCGTTTTACAACAAATTTTATCTCGTTCAAAAATAGCAGAAAAAGACCGATTTTGAAGGTTATTATCCACGATTTTTTTGGTCTTTTTGGGCCCCGAAAAAAATCGACCAATATTCGCGCTGAACAAATTCCACATCAAATAAAATGTCCCGGTGTATGATGAGAGTCATCTGGTCTCCAATAAAGACATTTAAAACCATAATTTTGCGTTTTGAGGCGTGTCGGAATCCAATGAAACAAGTTCGATACTCCTATCTTATAACATGTTAGAAGGTTGCAACAATCATTAACAAGCATTATGTTACTATCGACCAGTTTTCGTCGAAAAGCATTCTCGTTTTTGCAATAAATTTTATCTCTTTCAAAAACAGTCGAAAAAGACCGATTTTCAAGGCTATTATCCACGTTTTTTTTTTTGTGTTTTAGGTCCCGAAAAAAATCGTCCAATATTTGCATAGAACAAATTACAAGCAACGATGATTCATGCAATGCTTGATTGCTTGTATAGCTTAGTTGTAAATCTTGTACTAGTAATGCTTCTTTGTTCTTAATATAATAATGAAAATCGTATCAATGAATGAAAATACTTGTGAAAAAAGATTGATCTTTGAAGGATTTGATGCGTAATTTTGTGTAATATTGTCTTTGTCATTTATTTATTGTCTTTATATTACTCGATCTCTTTAAGAATCTTGATTAACTTAAACTAATCTTATAGAGATTAGAGAGTAATGATGGACTAGCTAGATCAAATCTTTTCTTGGTTTAGCTTAAGCATCTTCAAGATCCTATTGTTCATCTTTATTTGTCACACTAATTATTACATTTACTCCATTATTTATATGTGAATGACCGATTTGATTGACGTATTTGATTACTGGTCAGTGATCACAGGTTAATAAGATGATTAAAGTAGGAATCACATTGATATTATCAACGGTTTTTCTAACGTGTACCAAGTGGATACACGTTAATATGATATTTAAAGAAAATATTACAATGTTATTATCCCGATAAATTGAAATATCAACTTTTAATTATCATACTTAGACAACATAATGATGATTTATTCCTAAATTAGCATATTAACGTTAGAAAAATCGTATTATCAATTAGACAATATGTATTTGATGGAGCGGAAGTAATGACCTGAAATAGTATGTCTTTTAACGTGTGTGCACTGAATATAAAGTACGGGACGTATTTTTATATTTCCAATATTTAAATAATACGGAGTACTACGGAATATATTTTATGTACAATTGTCAAAAATATACGTACTTCATATTAGAGTAATTAGACTGCTAATTACTTAATTATGAGTAGAAAAGGAGATTGAAATTGTTAATTATAAATTATGTTAGTCCTACTTGATTAATTAGACAAATTAGGCATAACTTTAGTTTATTTATTTTTTATTTATGAGTGACTAATTAGGCATAATTTGATGAGAAATGTGAAAACGACATCCACTATGTGTCTTTATCAAGTCCCACTAGAAATTAAATACTTATCATAATATCTCCCTTCCATTTTATTTTTTAAACTCGTTTTCTTTTGTCTATATTTTTAATTTCATATTTCTTATATTAAAAAATAAAAAAAATAATTAATATTTATAATACACTCGATTAGACAATTTAAATAAAACTTCACGTGACTATTTCTTATGTTATACTTGTATATTAGAAACCAATCTAAACAATATGTGAAAAAGTTTTACATTATACTTGCATAATATACTCCGTATTAGACGTTATATTGACGATTCTCCTCACATATATATTGACGATTTCCATTCACCTATATTTTATATCATTGCTACAATGTTGTTAGGTAAATGTCAAACAAGACGTGCTACATTTGTGTACAACTACCAATTACCAAAGCTAACACAAAGTTCAAAGTCTTTGTCAACTTTGTCGGGTCAGGTTCAGATCGAGTTATTCATAACGTGTACAATTCCACTTATCAAACTCAGATCTTCCGTTCAAGGATTATAAGTTTGAGTGTCGGGTCAGGTACGAGTCGAGTAATTACAACAACAAAAGACATTTTTATTCATTATATATAATAATAGTACTTCATAGTTCACATTACATAAGGTGACGCCGACGCAAAGTACAAGCTCGTAACTAAAGACAACCCGGTAAAACTAGGACTTGGCAAAAACACTAAGGTTAAAAAAACAGTTCACCTACAAAGGTAAAACTGTAAAAAAAGCCAAAGCCCATGAACTAACCAGGCACCCTAATTTCGAGCTCGTCAAAGCAGCGGACGACTAAGACACCCGCCCATGACCCCCGAGTTTTATCTAGCCTCGGGGAGACACGGACGACATGGTAAAACCGACAACCAACCAACCAACCAAAACCAACTCGATAAAACGAAAGACGCAAAAGACACTACAGTACTTTTTTTAAAAAGAGAGATCCACACACCAGCAAAAGATATAAGAGGAGGGTCTCACTCTTCCATTCGGGACTCTGTCGCTATATTATCAGGTGATCCATGGCTGTAGAAAGCGGTACCCGTTGGCAAAAGTGGGTACCGGGATTCTTGAAGCAGGCTTTTTACAGCCTGCAAAAAAAGGGGGGTAAAAATAGCCATTTCCTCCTGGAAAAAGAACCGAGTTCCTGGGACGAGTGAGACCCGGTTTTGAACTGATGGACCCAAAAACTAGACGAACAGCTACTATTCACGGACGCTTCTAGGAAGATTACTTCGGTTTGGGGGGTTTGGGTTTCGGTTTGGAGTTGGGGTTGGGTTTAGGCGAGGACGTCGCACCTGACAAGTCGGTCAATGAGCATGTCAATGGTGCTAAAAGAGATAGAGTTGCAGTTCTGAAGGTTGAGTCCCATAAGAGACTGACCCAACTTAGCCAAAAACGGTAGGCACTTGTCAGAGACCATAGAGCACCCGGCCAACCCGAGGATCTGCAAGCTAAGCTGCTTAGAACGAGCCAAAGCCGCGATTCCAAAATCAGTGACGGCACACTTTGACACGTCGAGTTCATTAAGAACAAGACAGTCGTTAGCGAGGGCCACTATGCTGGCATCGGTCACCTTTCCACAACCGTCAAGGTTAAGAATCTCGAGAGTTCCTCCATGGGTTTTAGCCAATGAAACTACAACATCGTCTGTGACGTTGATGCAGCAGCTTAGACCGACCTTGACTAAGCCATCACCGGCGTCACAGCTCTCGACAAGCGACAGAAGACCTGCATCAGTGATTGCAGGAAGACCCATGAAGTTTATGTATTGCAGGTGAGAGCATAACTTGGCTAACATAGCCAAAGTCGTGTCGCCGAGACCAGGGCAGTTACGGACAGTGATGGATCGGAGAGGTGTTGACAGGTCAGGAAGGGGAAATCCCAAAAGCATGTCCTTGAAACCGAAACAGTTAGACATGGCTAGAGCCTTGAATTTGGGTGCACAGTTCAAAAGGAGGCCGAAAACCCCGATCTGAGTTATCCTATGGCATTCCTCCAACTGAAGGCTTTCAAGAGACCTTGCTACCTTAGCAAAAGCAATCAATCCGTAGTCGGATAGGAAAGCACCCTTCTTGAGGACAAACTGTTTCAAATTGGGACAACCCTTTCCGACAGCTTCAACTGCAAGATCGGTGACTCCACGGCACGATGAGATGGTGATGGATTTCAGATGCTGAAGACCTTGAGCATTACCCATGACCCAGAAACCCCTTTCATTCACGTTCTGAAGGTTCGCGAGAACAAGATCAGTCAACGCTTTCCCATAGTGTCCAACAACAGCAAGAGATACATCGGTGATGTTCAATCCTTGGAGCTTAAGCTTGTTCAGGACAAAAGAAGCCGACGACATCAAACTAGCTACACCTTGGTCAGTAACAAGTGGGCAGTCTCTGATGTTAAGAGACTTCAAACCGGTGCAAAACTGCCCAATGGCTTGAATCCCTTCATTTCCGACATTTTGACAACCCTCAATGGTGATAGAGTTCAAAGACGGGCAACCCTTGGCAATAGCAACAACAGCCTTATCAGTGATCGAGGGGCAATTGCAAAGATCAAGTTTCTCAAGACGGGCACATCCATTGGCTATCTCAACCAGACCCTCGTCCCCAACAGAAGCGACGTTCCAAAGGGAAAGAGTCTTAAGAGACGAGCAACAACGAGCAATAGCCTTCAAACCAAGGTCAGTCACTCCGCGACTAGGGTTAGGGTTACTACCCCTAATCACAAGCTTTCCTAATCCACCCCGACCGCCATTTCCAACAGCGATTGCAGCAAGTCTAACATCGGTCGCCTTCTTCCCCTCCAAACTCCTAGTCAAAAACCCGTCATCTAGATCGGAATCCATCTCATTGCAAAGCTCATCCTTAGGGATACTACTCAACAACATAAGCCACCGTTTCGACACACCAGCACATGAGCTCCTCTCCTGGTCACCAGGCAACCGCCTAAGGATCTCATATAGGCACTCATCAGGGAGGGAATCGATAGAGACACGGGTTTCGTGATCGAAGATGTTCTCTTGGTTAAGTACAAACGACGGGGCATCGAATCGAGCCTTCTTTCGAGGAAAGTAAACATCCATTGAGGTATTATTACCCAAGGACAAAAGGGTACAAATTTCCTCATCTCCTGAAAAATCCAAATAAAAACCAAACCCTAATTAGCTATGGATCTTCCAATTTGATCAGATTGAACCATGAATGTAACCAACCAAGATACCTACCTAATTCAACTGTTAATTACACTTAAATATTTTAAATCTAAGCATTAAATTCTGAAATTGATGTAACATCTTCATATCTAAATAATTCAATTTTTCTTAAGGGGAAACAAATCTAAGATCGAATCAAGAACACAGTTTGAAGGAATCTTCAAGGGGGAAACAAGTAACAACCCAGAATAATAATTCTAATAAAACCCAGAAAAATTCATGAGCTAAAAATGATCAGATCTACACGAAATCAATCGAATTGAACTAATTAGTAAGAACAGAGGGAACATACCAGCGAAATCAAAGATCTGAGACATGTTGAAAGGCGACAAACAACCTCGAAGAGGCAAAAAAGGTGGAAACTTGAGGGATAAAACGAAAAACGAAGATCAACCCAGGTACCAAAAACAACGATTACGAAGAACGCAAGAGTAAAAAATGATGAAATTTGTTGTTCAATTTGTGCACAATTCATGAAAACCCTAAAAAATTAGGGAAAAAAAAAGATAAGGGGGGAAGGGGGAAGGGAGAATGAATGAATGAGAAATAAAGAAGGTGAGGAAATGAGAGAAGGGGGGTTTTATTTAAGTAGAATATGAATAGAAAGTGGGTCTAAAATGAGAATATAATAATTTTAATGGGTGGTGTGAATATATTACTTACTATAATTAATTATACAATCCATCCAAAAACTAATAACAGACCGTCTCTCATTAACGTTAATCTGATGGTATTTTATACCTTCATGGGTCTTACTAATTTTGTTTTTTGGTGAATTTAGTGAAAGACGGTCTGTCATTAATGTCAATGAGAGACATTTCACGTGATTATGGATTCTACTGATTGAATGAGAGACGGTCTATCGGGAGAGAAATGGGATAGAATAATGGAAATGGAAATGAATAATGGGAAGGGGGGGATAGAGTGTATTATGTTCATAGTATGTGGAATTGGGTGGTACAATGAATGTGTGTTAGGAGGAGGAGGTTAAGGTTTATGTCAGCAAATACATACATGCAAATGCATTGAATCTAACTCCAAAATCCGGAATCTCATGCTTACTTTCCTAACTTATCACTCTACCTATCATTTCTTTCTTCTTTTCTTTTTTTCTTTTTTTCTTTTTCTTTCCCCCCACACTTCCCACTTGTGTTGTCTATAATACAATGTGCTTGTTTTCTGTCCACATGCCTTTGGGATGGAACGGTTACGGGTTACTCCCTTCGTCCCAGTGAATTCTTTACGTTTGTTTTTTGAGTAGGTCTCTTGAGAGACGGTCTCTCATTAACTTTACAGAGAGACTAAGTACAAATGGGAGTAACAGTGGTACCAAATAAAAGAATATACAAATATAAAGAGGTACGCTTCTTATAATAACAGGTACAAAACAAAGTTGTCATATAAGGGTAACATAAAGTGGTATTGAATAGTGGTCTCTCTCAAGAATTTGGGTTGTTTTATGGTACTATTCATGAGGTGGAATGATCTCGAATATAATTTCTAATATATAACGTAAAACATAGTCATGTAAGATCTTTTTCGAATGGTCTTAATAAGTATACATTAAAATTATCAAATTTTTAGAATTTTTTAATAACACGTAAATAAAGATATGATCGAAATGAAATGTACCTCAACAAGTGTGAAAAAGTAAACGTAAAGAATTCATTGGGACGGAGGGAGTATAACCCTGTCTTGAGCCTTTGTGTAACGGGTTGAGCCATGCATTTATTTGGCATTTCGGTTTAGAATTTTGGACTTGACAAACGGGTCAATCGAGGGGTGGGTTTGAGGCAGGTCAACTTTTGGTCGACCCAATTTTGGGTTTAAAAAATGGGTTTATTTCGGATCGGAACATTTCGGATTTGCTATTTATAACGTACATTTCTATTGATATTGACTAGATTAGTTTCGGGTTAGCTCAGGCCAATTCTAGTCACGGGTCAACCTCGGGTCTTCAATTCGAGTGTTGGATCGGGTTCTGGTTGACTTATTTGGTTCGGATCATTTGAGTCGATTTAGTTTTGGAAAGTTTATTTAGGGTTAAACCTAGTACATGCATCTCGACAGGTCGGGCCGTGTCTCGTGTTGGCCCAAAGCATGGACCATCACAGCCCAAACACGGATGGTTAGCTCGTCGTGCGGTCAAAAATGGCTAGGCTCGGCTCAACTCCCCTCTCACAGTCGAAAATGGCTAGGCATGACCCCTGGTCGTGTGGGGCTGGCCCATGGGCCTAGCCCGTGCTTGACCCAATTTTACAATTTTTTAATATTTTATTTTCATTGTATTTGTCTCGTCGTGCCTCGTGTCGGACCGTGTCAAGGCACGACTTTCTTCAGTTTGGTGCCGCAGCCCGACCCTAGGCCCGTGCTTGTCCCCATATCCCCTATGTGTCGTGTCCAACCGTATAGTGCTACAAGTTGGGTCGTGTCTTCGACCTAGGCCTGACCCAATTTGTCAGCTCTAGTTGAGCCATACCTATAGAAATCCCTGCAAAATGAGTTAATTGGATCGAGTTTGGATCAGGTTTGCTTGAAATAAGGCGTTTTTAGCTCCTTCAGAATTGGGTCGCATTTGCGTCTGGGTAGTTCATTTTCGATTCAGAGAGGGTCATTTTCAACTTTTTTTTAGGGATTTCGATTCATGTTACTACAATAAACATTGAGATCATTTTATGTGAGGGCGGGTCAAAATTAGTTCGTTATTTTGGGTGTACATTTCAAATTAAACTGGGATTAGTACAAACAATGATTTAATCAGATTAATCACTTAAACTGGGATTGTTTGTAAGAAGTGCAATTCTTTATTCCAAAGAAATTTAGTTATTTTTTTACGAGTTCCATTTGTTAAACTTCACTTTTTAATATATACTCCGTACTTTATACTCCCTCCGTCCTTTATGTTTCTTCTCGTTTCAATATAATATTCCTCACAAATCTGAAATCGTGGGAAGAAACATAAAGGACGGAGGGAGTAGTAATTTGTACTTCGTTTGTTGTTGCTATTAATTCTTGTTTATATTTATGATGTAATTTGAGCTTGTAATTACTAGTTAAGTTGTCATCAATAACCACTCATATAAATAAGACTGGATATGATACGTGACGAATCCACCGCTTCTCAAACCTATTTTACACTCCCCAAACAAGATTTTTTTTCTTAAACTGATTAAATGACTATTCGTTCTTTCACAAGGAAAAACAGGTGTATATATATATTCGTGCAATCTTGCCATGCCTAGATTATAGCAAAAATCGTGTCATACCTAGATTATACTCCGTAGCAAAATATTTGTCGAATCTATAACAACGAGCGTATATTTACTCATTTTATTGTTAAAACAGGTATATCCATCATAATGTCATATAGTACCTAATCTTGATCATCACTAAACTAAGGGGTCGTTTGATTGTCCTCTTAAATCATGGGAAGTAGAACTTCCCATGAATCATGGGAAGTTCTTCCCATGAATTGATAAATTGGGATGCTGTTTGGTTGCCCACTTCCCGAGAATTGTCACTTCCCAGGAATTGTCACTTCCTCCGCAATGGGGAAGTTACTCACCAAGTCCCCTGGTGTGTAGAACTTTCCGCATGAAGTCATTTCCCATATGACAACCAAACAATACTTTTGTAATTCCCATGAAATAAAAATTCACGGTAACTTCATCTTCACATGGTGAACCAAACGAGTCCTAAGATATATTCGTTAATGTTGATTTGACCTAAAAGATTTACCATATTCCACCTAGATAGTCACTAGTAGTAGTACAATAGGAACTATACTCCGTACTAGATTTTTGTTTAATAATTTTTAATATTTTAAAAGAGAGACAAAGACAAAGAAGAAATGTGAGAGAGACACACATAGTGATGAGTGCATGCATTGAGAGACCAGAATTGAGTTTGAAAATTGAAATTGACAATAATTTTAAGGGCATGAGATGACCATGTTCATCGAATTATAATGAATTTAATTTATTATAATCTTAATTCTTAAACAAATTACGTAATTTCCTTATATACTATGAATCCATTGACAAGTTGCTTAAACGCGGCTTTAATTTTTTAAGTCTACATCATCATCATACCAAGTCCAAGTCATCTACCACTACTGACTCGTTAACCACATTATATTCGTCCATAAATCGATGACAGATGAAATAATGATATACTGGTTTTGGGTGAAAAATAAGGAAGAAGAAATGAGTGGTTGAAAAAAAAAAGAGGAAGAGAGAGAAATGAGAGAATAATTGTGAACCACACATTGATGGCCTAAAAAGAAAAGTGGGACAAAAATCAAACTCAACCCAAAAAAAAAAGTGGGACAATAATAGGAACTCGGAGAGAGTATATAATTGAATAAAACAGACTTAGGGAGTAAGATATTATATACTCCGTATCTTATCTGTCTAGCTTAATATTATTTAACTCATCACAAATTTGTAACAAATATATACTCGTTACAAACAAGAATTTGTGCAGTTAAATATACACTCCACTACGTACTTCTATTTGTAAGGATAGTGTCCCTTGTGTTAAATATGTTTTTATTTCTATTAGAGACACTTTCATATAGTGTGAATTCATTTCTTGTATGTGTCTATTCATTATTAGTTAGTCTTGCTTAAAACGGTTTAAATGTGTTAAGTATTACTTGTAATACATTAAGATAAAACATTTGACATTTTAATTTTTAAACAATTTATCATGTGATTTGGTAAATTATTATCACGAGTATTGTAATAGCATAATGACCAGTAGAATTTATTATTTCTAATATATAGCGACATATTTTAACAACATACATATTCAGTTTGTACATGAAAACAATAACAATCAAATTACTCATTATGTAATGTAGGAATACTAATTACCAAACAACCTTTTTGAGATCTGTTAAGTTAATTTGATAATCAAATCTGCTAACGTTATTCTTTATTATAAATCTGCTTTTGCCGTTTGCCAAACAGTAGTTCTCTATAGGAAAGTAGTAAGACATTTGTCTAATCTATACCGTACAAGCTAAGTTAGCTAACTACATATATAATGAAGTATCATATGTTCTAAGTTCGAGACAGATAACCTGTCTAAACATCTTTTTACTATTTCAAGAGAGAACAATTAACATAAAGTTGATTAACAAATTTGATTATCAATTAAGTACGTACCTTTGTCATGCACGATACCCACTATGTATTCTAAATTGGGGTCAATCCACATATGCAAAAGCTAGCATGTATGTATAAATATATATATATATATATGCAACTTGGATTGTTAATTTTATTTATTTAATTAATCATTTTTCGATAATTAGAAATAAATTGGACTACTCTCTTAAAAACCACGTTACTGATTAGGTGGATTTGCTATAATTAGCTAAGCTTACTAATAAAGGTATTTATGAATTATGATTCGTCTTTATTAACCTTTGTTATTATCGGAATAACAGATTGCAGATGTCAACTAATTTAACAGATAAAGTTATGAAACGTGATACTAAGAACAAATCCAAGCCCTAGTTGCATGGGTTTCCCGTTTTCATCGTAGATAAAACGTTATCAGATGTTAATATCAGCTGATATGAGGTAAGTGGGTAACACGTAGTAGTGACTAATAATTATGGTCATGTGCAAATAGAAAGACAGAACGTGACTTCTACTTTCAGAGGTCCAAAATTGTTATGAAGTGACGTAATAGCTTAGTAAACCTAACAGACTAACACAACAATTGATGAGTAAATGAAATTCCTAAAGCTAAGGTACATGAAATTCCTCGATCCGTTTCTGTATGACATTTACTCACTCATAAGCTGAAGATCGAACCATGTCATATCAACATCGTATATGAGTATATAGTACTCCGTATATTTTTGGATATTGAACCCCGTCAACATCATTAGGAGTATATTAAAGTGAAAGCAAAGTGGCTTTTTTCAAAAGAATGAGGAGATAATATGGCATAATTAATCAAGGTGCACTAATATAATGTTAAATCATATATTTAATTTAATTGGTCAAAAATCAAGTTGATTTGGTCAAATTAACATTGTTTTAGGTAGTGCTTTGTGGTTAAGGGATCATATTCATGTATCCAAAGTATCTAGCTAGTCTAGGCAATTAACATACACGAATTACAACATATTTTATTGTTAATTTTTTAATAAAAAATCTTATCATAAATTCCACCATAACAAACAAACTACAAGTCCAATACTTCCTCCGTTCCAATAGCTTCTTTACATTTGGTTTTTGGGCACTATTCATAAGTGAGGGGAATTGTCGATATAACTTCTGATATATAAGATAAAATATAGTCATGTGAGATCTTGTTTAAATTGTCTAATCGAGTACGTTATAAATATCAAATTTTTATAATATTTAGAAATGTGTAACTAACGATATAGACAAAAGAAAACGTGCATTGGCAAGTGTGAAAAAGCAAACGTAAAGAATCAAATGGAACGGAGGGAGTATGTTTTTAGGTTCGTAACCCTAATTTAACTTACTCGATTATCCAGTAGTTGGTTAAGTTAACTTGAACTTCTGTTGATTTAAAGTCGTGTTAGTCACTTTAAAAGTACAGAGTATCTTTTTTTTAGTTCAACAAAACACGCATTTAATCGCATTAGACATTTTCGATTTTAAAAGTATCATTTTTCGGTTTTACCTCTTTGACACTCTGATACCGTACTTGTATCCAAAGCGAACTAAAGAACAAATTAAAGCTAGGTTTTACATTTTTTATTCTTCTTCTTTTTTAGTAAAGTGTGGTTTATTGTATTAAATCAAGCTTCGCCAACTCAATCATAGTTTACAGAAAATTCGAGACAAAGACCACCTCGGTATCCACAACATTACAAAATCGAGCCAGCCAGTCAACGACGGTATTCCCCTTCATCATGTAAGGAATCTAACAAAAGTATTCAAGGGAAGAATGATATGGGTATAGTAATGACTAATGAATGAATAATGATGCAAAGAGAGACAAGTTGTAACAAAGTGGCCCAACACCCATTACTCACTACACCCTAATAATTCTGTCAGCAACATCCTATAATGCTTACTCACACTACAATATGCCAAATTGTCTGTCGGTTGTGACGGTATTATCAGTCGTAAGTTTTATTCTTTTTAACGTTATTTGACTCGTTTTAAGGTTTAAGATGGAATCTGCTTAAGACTAAACACACTTAGCAAACTCGTCTTGACATGTTTTTTGAGACAACACTTTTGAGCCCGCTCGACAAACTAACCCTCAAAATAGGCTCAAACTCGACCTTGAGTCATGAACTCGATCATGATGGTCATATATGAGCCGATTCTGATCCCAACAAGGTTCATCCCTCGAAAGTTGGTTTAGGCTCGTTTTTCTTTTAATATTTTTTAGTTAAAATTATTTTTATTTGGAACATCAAGCCAATTTCAACCTTATTATATCAATCTAGGTTAACAAGTGCAATTAAATTAGGCATACCTTTGATTAGAATACTCCTCACAAATAAACAAATAATCTGTCTGATGAACAAATTTACGATTAGGGGGGGGGTTCTATGTAGTGAGAACCGGAGGAATAGGAGGGTCGCGAGATTTAGACCCGAGTACTTCCGCTTTTGTATCAGGAAAACATTTCTCGACATCTGACAGTGTCGATACACGACCGTCTCTACTGACTTGAACAGGATAAGTAAGAATATGGCCTGGCAAGTCGCGACTGAACCCGTCGTTGCTTGAATAAATCTTCCAGTGTTGTTCAGCTATCTGATTGACTTGACGAATGCATTCCAGTGACTCAGGATAGTCGAAGGATCTGTGGACTTGGGCTAGATGCTCGTACCACAGCGACATCCTGAACCCGTAAACCTGACCCTTTGGTGGGTGTTGTCTTGACGACAAGTGATGTGGTTGGTACGCTCCCATTGCGATCTCTGTGTCTCGTCCCCCGTCCATTGATCGCTGGTTTATGTTGGCCGATCCAATGATTATGTACTCATCGTCGACTGTAAAATTAAACACCGCGAAAATTAGAGAAATTCGAGAATATATAATAATGTATGTGAGCATGAAAATATGAAATTAAACTTCATGGTGTTACTGTTACCTATCATCGTCTTAGCATGAACATAAATCATGAATCGACGACTAATCTGAGCCCGGCTATAATCAGAACCGGGCTCTGGTTTTTCACCAGGCACATACTCGCCACGTCTGAAAACCTCTCGATTTCCAAGACAGAAAAACGACAGATACTCTCTCGGATGCACATTACTCATCTGTTTCCGCTGTAATGCAGCAGCGATATCAGTGTACATCATCTCCATTGTTCGTCTCTGATAATACAGTATGTCTTGGACAACAGCGCTCTCAGGTTCGCCTTCAGGCCACATCGGGATCACGATGTAGACACTGAATCGCTCCCCGGCTTCTATCTTGCTGACAATCTTTAGGGATAACTCTTTTGGTATGAGATTCAATGCGCCAATTTCGGAGATGTTTTCTGATTCTTCGGGTTTCCAGCTGTATGAGCTTCCGATAAAGTACTGATTTTCAATGTAGACGAAGTTTTTGGCTCGTCTGATAGCATTCACGTACGCATCCTGAATGCTGTGATCAACGACACTTCCTTTGTCCGTGACTAGCCCACGTTCAGCCGCCTGTGCAGGATCTGCAGGAAAATCTGCAACCGATCCTGCATCAATTGACCTGAATATCTGAACATTCCAACTTTCGTTGTCTGTCCTTGTCCTGGAACTCGCTGATTTACTGACGGAAATTCTTCGTTGCTGAAGCTCGTCTCGTGAATATAACAACCGTTGCGTCCCTCCTACTTGTTTTTTCCACCTTTGCTCGAAATTTGTCAGCACATCCCACGCGACAGCACCTTCCAGTCGACAGTGTACATCGTGCCATGGCTCCCTGGGTCCACCTTTCTGAATCGACGATCCAGGGAAGTTAGGCTGGTGGAAATCGTCCTTGTGAACCGTGTTCAACGTCCTGAAAAGGGAATGCTCCTGCGTGTCGTACCTTCCATCGCAGAGATCGATCCCTCCGACAAAACTCACAATCTCTCGATTTCCATTTCCTCGACTGCTGTCGCAGTCAACCACCACCGTCTTCTGATGATGAGTAAACACGGCCTCGCTTTCAACTCCTTGGACTACGGTCCTACCTTTGTCGGGCACTCGAGGGCACCTAGCACAAAGAACCTGTGAGCCTCGGAAATAAGCGATTGTATCCTCGTCGTGAGTTCCCATCACGCCGGACCCTTTATGGAACGGCTGAAGCCATTTTTTTGAAGTGATGTCGTCCCACACGAGGACGAGAACCTTCACACCCGTCTCCTCCGCCTTCTTCTTAAGTATCTCTCCTAAAGTAAGCCTTCCGAGCCCACTAGGGCTCGGCCTAATCAATGTGATCTCGGTGTAGACAGACCACCCGGCTATATACACCAAGCATTTAGCATTCACTATAGCATCGAAAATATCCTGCCAGCATCGCTGTGGCTCGAACCTCATCCCACGAGACAGCTCGACTTTAGGCCTGAAATCATCAGCGACATGAGCGTCGTGATATAAGGTAACTTTACAGCCTTGTTTCTGCTGGAAGTACGTGGAAGGAACGCCACCGAAGTTCGGAGTTTGAATCCCTTTAGACCAGTTTAAGTCACGAGCGACATCAGTAAACTGCAGGTTTACATGTATGTTCGACCCAATAGGGTCACGATTCTCATCAAGTAAAGGGATCCATTTGTTTAAGCTTCCACCAGATAATATGAGTTCGTTCACTTGCAAATGTGCTCGGCCGATGAGTGTCGCGCTGACAGGGTTTTCGTCTTTGACAGTGAATATGATTTCGGAGACTTCGTGAGCGCAGTAGATCTGAAATGTCTGAAACCATTGTGGTTTAGATGATGTGTCTTGGATCTCCGTGTGTGCGACTCTGACGTTGTCTAGATCGACTGTTGCATACAGTCTGTAGCCTGCAAGCTGCAACTCACAAAAACTGATAAAAAAAAGATGATACAGAAAAGGCTTGTCCAATGTCCGCACCTGTAAAACTGTAACTCGGCTGCAGGAAAGACAGTAAACATACCTGAGGATCACAGGTACAGTACTGTTTAACTCTGTACAGCAAAGTTTTCCAGGTCCGTCGTGGATGTTCAAAACCCTACTCAGCATCACAGGGAAGTTTATCACTGTCGAATGAAACTGATACAGACATACAGTCATTTTAGGGAACGTTTAAGTACGCTGTACGCTGTACGCACCTGTTTCAGTAAGGGCAATGCAGAACCAGGTTGCAGTTTGTCGATTTCATCGACTGTGGCAAACAGAATCCCATGTAATAGTCTCTTCATTAACTCAGTTGAAGAAATAACAGTCAGAATGAATCGACAAAAAACCCAAGACGACAAAGGATGAAAATTTATAGGCTGGTGGAGTTAGAAGGCGGTTTTTTGTCGAAAACTTAATAGAATGTACAAAGAAAAGCATAATTTACGCAGAATCAGAGCATTGAAGATGGTAAAAATCTGAATTAACAAGTTACCACAGTGTAAAGCAATGAATATATACTAAGATAGTATAAGTTAACCTTGAAGAACTGTCATTAGATGAAGGTAAGAATTTATTCTTTACTTGATTTAGATATCAAAGGTCTTGCAAAGGTAAATTTTGGAGGCTCTCAGGATTCGAGCCTACGACATTTAGACACGCAGACTATGATACTATGTCAAATTATTTGGGCCAATGTTAACACAAAAATTTGGTATATAAATAAAGAAACACGCTTTGTGGACAACGAAAGGTCGCGTGGCCTAATGGATAAGGCGCTCGCCTCCGGAGCGGGAGATTGTGGGTTCGAGTCCCACCGTGATCGTTTTCCCCTTTTTTTATTTTTTTTGGTAATAATTGCCAATCTGCCACTTTGAATCGAAGTTAATTTTCAAATGAGACGGTTTTTAGTGAATCAAGAGTGTGCATCACATTAAATTTATGCGACACGGTCTTATAGAAAATTTACTATCTAATCAATTACCCGGTATTCGATTCCATAAGAATTAATTATAACATTAAAAAAGATGAGTAATACTCCCTCCGTTCAGGTCCAAGCTTCCCTTCCTTGTTTTGACAATATTCACAATCAAGTATAACTTTCGATATTCACGACAATCTATTAGAAAAAATATATTCATGTGAGATCTTGTTTGATTCGTCTTTAAAAGTACATTATTAATATCCAATTTTCATAATTTTTACTAATATGTTACGAAAGATATTAACGATGCAAAATGCGCGTTGGCAAACGTGAAAAAGCAAAAGGGAAGCTTGGACTTGAACGGAGGGAGTAATATTATCACTTTATAATACTCAAAGGTTCGATTCTTTGTTTTTGTTTTTCGTTTTCGTCTTGGATAAGTCATTTTTTGTCCTTTGATTAGACTACTCGTTGCAACTCAGTGTCCATTTTTGTGTCCCATCATACACTAGACGACACATCAACAAGTTACCATATTGGTTGCATATTTTATTTAGGCAATAGTCGATGTGTAATATAGTGTATGATGTGACACATAAAAATGGGACAGGTGATCCGCGATGGTTACGATCATGTTACTTTTAAGTTTTAACCTTATACTCCGTATTAGTTTTGATTCTAATTTTATTACTCGTATTTCTAAGTTAATTTTTTTAATTAACTAACTTCGGTCAATAAAACTTGAAAAGCGAGAAAAAAAAAATATCGACTACGACTATTTGAACGAGTTACGAGTTATGACTGATTAATCCGAAGGGAAAAAAATCTCATTTACTAAAGAGAAAAAAAAAAATCACGTTTTCCTAAATAGAAAAGGAAAAAAAGAAATCGGGTTTCCTAAATAGAAAAGAAAAAAATTAATCGGGTTTCCTAAAAAGAAAAAAAAAATTAGGGTTATACTATAAATACATAAAAGCAGACTTTGATATTGTGATTAAATTGATAATACCACTCCAGGCAAAGAAAACAAAGTACAACAAACTCTGAAACACAATCCAACCAGCTTCCAGGTTTGATTTCGATCTTCTTCACCTTTTTTTTTTTTTTTTTTTTGCTCTTGGTATTATTGTTGGTACATGATAACAGTAGTTTTGAATCGGATCTTCATAATAACAGTCAATTACTAGTACTAGTTTATGATTGATTCCTTTAATTCAATTTGCACATCTTCTGTTTTTTTTTTTTTTAGTATTATGAGATGTTAATTTTCAACTTACAATCTGATTTATTTAATTTAAATTCATTGAATCAGTTGTTTTGGGATATCAGAAGTGTGGCTAAACTTAAGATTATCCCGTTTCATTAAAATAGTCCTGACAATATTTTAGGGACGGAGGGGAGGGAGTATAAACTTTGTTGATGAGATCGAAACTTGTTTGGTATACGGTAGGTTGGGAATAAATGGAGCTTGTAAGAAAAGATAGAAGAAGGCTGTTTCGACCATTGTACATAATGATGTGCTGTGCTGCAAAATTCATCATAAAAACAAAGCTTAAGCTTTACTTAGTTACCAAGATGACATTTTTTCATCATATAATCGTCATAGGATTACGGAGTTGATACAAAAACATTCTTTTAAGTAGTATAAAGATTGATGACTTAGGCCCTGTTCTTTTCGGCTTAATTTCAGCCCGCTCAGCTCTAATATTTTTCTTTAAATTATTAGATAATTTATATAAGAAATTATTAGTTTCAGCTTCTAGAATCAGACCAGCTCAGCTCTTATCAGTCCACCCCAGCTCAGCTCAGCTCAGCCTTGTTTCAGTCGAAAAGAACAGGGCCTTAATGTACATACTCTACTTAATGGAAAGGAATATAAAACTGTGGAAGTGAACATAATAGTAAGCATTTATGCATTTGATGGAACTAACTAACTAACTATGAGAAGCTAGAAACGAAGATTTGGGGTCGCAAGACCGATAACTTTGACCACTTTTTCGAGATTTCGGAAACAGAAACAGTCATTTGATAATAGTAAATTGAAATGATGAACAATACTCTGTATCATATACCTGGTTTTCTAGTTACTTTTCTAGCCAATGTGATAGATATATCCTAAATGTTTTGTTGGGATATTTGATGGATGTGATCTAATTATTGATATATATATATATATATATATATATATATATATATATATAGGTCTAGTATCCTTTATACTTGCACTCTTGCACAGTCTTTCATTGAATGGAATGAAACTTGGGAATGCATGATTCGTTCTTCTGTATTTCCGTCTTAGTCCACACCTCTGCAATGAATGATTTCTGTTCTTAAATTTTTTTTTTTTGATTGACTTGTTAAGTGACTTTTATACACGGTAGTGTTCATTTACATTTACCGCTACAGCTTTGTGATTACTAATCGTATTGTGCGTGTGTGTATGTACGTAGATGGCCGCCAGAGATTGGTCTAGTCTGCATGTGGACCTTCTTGGTACGATTGCACTCAAGTTGGAATCTTTCGAAGATTTTATGTATTTTTCTGAGGTTTGTACCTCTTGGAAACGTGCCTCATCCTCGATAAAGCATCAATGGAGAGCTCGCCCAGAAGTCCCATGGCTATTGCTAGCCGAAAGCAAGAAAGAAAACCCGGATTGTGTTCGGGAGGTGTTTAATCTTAGTAACAAGAAGTGTTATAAATTGCGACTCCCGGAGACGTTTGGAGCAAGATGTTGGGGTTCCGCTTATGGTTGGATTGCGTTGGTTAAACGTGACTTCACCGTTCAATTATTTAATCCATTCACCAAAGCGAATATTAGCACCTTCCCGTCTTGGGAAGCCCTCTCCCTAAACCTACCCAATGATCGGCCTAACCCTTTGGCACTTCCAGATAATAATTGGTTTCTTATTTTTTTGATGAGGATCATCGTGCTTAAAGTGTCTCAAAGTTTTGTTGTTTTTATGATATATGATATTAATAAACTCCGCCTAGCGTTCGCTAGGCAAGGAGATAAATCATGGACATCGGTATCAGTAACAGATGTGTATGATGTTGTGGCCGCGGAGGAGGATGGTCTCGTATTTGCTTTAACTTATCCTGGATCAATTGTATCTTGGAATGTTAATGATGATCGTTCTGAGCTTGTTCAACCAATGGTTTATTCCCGTGGCCGTTCTAAGAGAGACTGGGAATGGAGAGCCGGCAATACGAACCAATATTTGATACGATCAGGTGGTGGAGATCTTTTCATGGTGACGCGGTGCGTGGAAGACCTCTATGATTCCGATGATTCAGAGAATCTTGATCCTGACATTCCGTATCAGGCAGCGAATTTCATAATACGCAAACTTAACCATCAAGATAGAAAATGGGAGATAGTTGAAGATGATTTGGGAGATGTCGTGATGTTTGTCGGTCAGAACTCGTCTATGTCGGTTTTTGTAGCACCACAGTTTGAATGTTTGCAACGAAACTCCATATATTTCACCGATGATGAAGATGTGTGGTGGGTTAACCAAAAGGATCAGGAAGGGGGACATGATATGGGTGTATTCGACGTCAAATCTAAAGTTATAACCGACTTGGATTATGATGGAGAAGATATTCTCTCGTCATTTTGCGGGCCAACTTGGTTTATTCCTCAATTATAAGAAAATTATTATTCAATTTTCAACTTTTACTTTTACTGTGGTCGTAATTTTATACGAGTTGTATAATTGTATCACTAAACGAAGTTTACTCTTTGTTTTGCGAATAAGAAGTTGTATTAATAAACGATGGAGTACATGTATATATACTAGTTGTTGTACCGCGGTGCGCGGTACCCCAAGATATTACGATTTCTATAGTTGATCGGAATAATCATCCTAACCTTATGCTTATGACGATGTATAGACTATCTTACATTAGTACTCGTAGTTTACAACAATTGTTGCTTCAGTACTTGTACAACGAGCGATTCATATACCCAAACATCGAATTATTGCCTTGAAGAAGATCAATATCTTTGAAGAGGTACAATTTTTTTTGATGTGTAACTGTGATGTGCAGGGTCAGTGTGCAACTTAGTAGGATTTTGTCTCAATTATTTCGATTGAAAATTGCTACATCGTGTGAAATTCTGGAGTTTGCACTGTGTGAGTATTTTGATTCTGTTCTATAATCGAGGAAGTTTGCGCTCGAAACGACATCGTACAATTCAAGTAAGTTTGTTGGCTCTAAAGCCTCCTTACTGATTATTAGAAAGAAAAATGGGGGGTTTGACAATGAGGGGGTGGGTCGGTCAAAGTGGCGCGGAATTCAAAGCTTCCTCCGGTGCCACCTCCGCCAGGCGAGCCCAAGTGGCAGGGAGCGGTGAAGAAGGGTTCGAACCAGGTGGATGATGTGCATAGGTATAGGTTGATGTATAATCATTAATTGCAGTGGAGGTTTGCTAATGCTAAGGCTCAGGCTCAGGCTTTCGATGACAATTAAGATACCGAGGATTCTGGTAGCGATACTATCTTGAGTCATCTATAAAACATTTAATAACCATAGAAGGCCACTACATGTCTAAAACATTTCATGTTCTTACGACACAATCTAATTACCTTGAAAAATTAGATGAATCTTTACGAAAATAAGCTAGCGAGGATTGTATGAGAACGGTCTTGTATTTTCTCAAGGGTCTTGTCTTGTAGGTTGAATTGTTGTTTTCTGTTGATTTATTGTTAATGGTCACTGTTAATTCATTGATTTTTCGAGTGATAGGTTCGTTTGAAACACGAGTTTGCGTATATTCATCATCAATTCACTAATCTTTTTAATGTGTACAGGACATGGACATGAGAGAGTATTGCAGGAAATGTACTTTTATTTCATTAATAAGAAATGTTAACATACTTACTTGGTACATCATCTGCAACTGTTATCAATAAGAATGTGTATCTAAGACAAACAATTTGTAAGTGGGTGTATATAAAATGTTGTTTGATTATACTGTATATGCTTAGTTGGTAGTTAAGAGTTTAGTGATGTTTTAGTTTGACAGAAAGAATGTGAGCAGTTGAATGAATGAATGAATGATGTGTGATCGTCGTCTCTACTCTGTAGTACTGTAGTTAGCTCTCTTAATGTTATGTAGAGTAGTAATGAGTCGAATAGAGAAGTCACCTATTCTTATGTCTTAATGTGTTTTTAGATTCTGTACTGCTTGTTCAACTCTTATTAAGTGCCTTGGGACGATGATTACGCAATGTTTGATGATAGTATTATGTGTGCTTGTTTCTCTCTACCAGATTTTGGCCAGGGGATGGTAATTGGTCTCGTTGCTGACCAGATTAGTGTTTTGTTGATAGTTGAACTTAATAGTAATGCTGCACGATTTTAAGTGCGATAGGAGAGTATTTGCACGAGAAGGGGGTGGTGAAAATATTCTCTGGTATTATGCATGAAGAGAGACAGGATAAAAGAAGTGTTTTCATCAATTTGGCAAACGAGCTCGATATGAAGAATCAAAACATGGATGAAATGCAGTCGAAAATCAATGAGAAATTTTTTTTTGACGACTTGAAGATAAAGACAGGCTACATCATGCAGTTTATCAAGGTTGTTACCGTATTTTTTACTTGCATATTCGGAATGTTATGTTACCGTTGTACAATTTGGTTTGATTACTTTATGAATGTTTTGACAACAGAAACCCGTAATATTCAGCGTGTAGCTCTGGATCATATCCGAAAGATTGTAGGCAAGCAGGAGAAGATGAACTTTGACTTGGAGGAAGCGCAAAGGCAGGTTATAAATGTTTTCGAAGACACGCTTCCTCATTGATTTTTCTTGAATCATTCTTTGTGCAAGCCTGTGAGTAAATTATATTCAGGCCTCTTAGAACAACGAATGGAATATTTTGCTGCAATCGGCTTTGAGGCTGAAAATGTTTTGAGGCTCGTCGAAGAGCAAAAGGTGAACTGTTTTTGTTAATCTTATCTGTTATGTAGATTTCTCAGATTTAAGACATGTATCTATTATATAGTATACGTAATAGTATGTGCTTTAAATTGATAAAAAAAAATCATCATATCCATGACCATGTTTGCATCAGAGAACATTTAAGGCTGAGCATTTGGCATCAGAGAACATCATAGCCTTTGGGAACATCATATATTCAATTGTGTTCAGCAAGTTTGATTTGAATTAAAAACATACCATAGCAAAGACAACTAGAGAGCCACTGTACCCGTCCCACCATGACAGCCTAAATTACTAACAAAACTATGCAAAAGTCTGGTCACACATAGCCTGCAGGAGAAAATAGGCAACCAGATCAGTATGACCGCTGAAACGACTTGTTTAACTAGTCATCACCTCTAAGGCAACATAAAAGAAAGAAAGAAAGAAAATGGTAAAGGAATGAACAGACAAGAGTCAATAGACAGATACTCCATATGAACACTCTTCAGTACATTTACGATTCCTTTAGCCTTAACCATGAGCTTAGAAACTGCACTAAAGAAAAATTAACCATTTTAGAAAAGATCATCCTTCCTTACGAATATAAAATGCACAGAGATTATCCAAGACTAAGAGAGGCTAGACAAGTTACGATTCCAAAGATACTGGCATGTAGCTATTAAGAAGATTTGAACTAGCGAACGGAACATGACTTCTTCAAAAAACTTCTGATCTCATCCCAACTTCCGAGAACAATACCGGTGGAAGTGTAAGCATACTTCTTAGGCTCAGATGCCTGGGACCCCTCTCCTTCACCCCCCTCATCAGCATGGTCCTCTTCTTCCTCATCAGCCTCACTCCCCTCATCAGCATGGTCCTCTTCTTCCTCATCAGCGTCACCCCCCTCATCAACATGGTCCTCTTCTTCATCTCCACCAGGCCCCTCCTGGTCCTCCTCTTCATCTCCATCAGGCTCCTGCATCCTCTTCTTCATCTCCATCAGGCACTTCATTGTCCCCTGCATCCTCTTCTTGAGGTATAGCCTTAAACAACCAAACATGAATGTGATTAACTTCATCAGCAGAAATTCAGTCCAGGCACCCTCCCTTGGGACACTTGTAGTGACCACGATGACCCCACTTATAATGGTCGTCAATCGAAGACTGCGTGGTCAAATCCTTTAGTTGAGGACAAGAGCTGCATAGAGACTTCCTGCTGTAACGAAGTTTTCTTGACACTCTTCGTTACAGCAGAGTGTCAAGAAAACTTCGTTACAGCAGGAAGTCTCTATGCAGCTCTTGTCCTCAACTAAAGGATTTGACCACGCAGTCTTCGATTGACGACCATTATAAGTGGGGTCATCGTGGTCACTACAAGTGTCCCAAGGGAGGGTGCCTGAACCAAATTTCTGCTGATGAAGTTAATCACATTCATGTTTGGTTAATGAGGATCAAATAATGAGAGAAATCGTGAAATCAAATCAAAACGTGAGGTTGAGCCTTTGTCCGCTGTTCTGAAATCTGAATCAAGAGAGAAATCGGATCTAAAACCAGATCACAAAACGCTCAACAACTTCCGAAATCAGATTATTAGAAAGAAATAAGATATAAAATCACACGAACAAAATTCATTAAATGAAGAATAAAAGAAAAGAGATCACAAATTGATTAAAACATTTTTAAACAAGAAAAAAAATACAAAAATTGATTAGAATAACGCACAACACAAAAATTTAATCAAATTGATAAAAACGCAAAAAATTTCATCAAAATCAAGAAAAAAAGTACAAAAATCAAAAAACGCTCAACAACTTCCAAATCAGATTATTAGAATAAAATTGATCAAAAATCACAAGAAAAAATAAATTCATTAAACCAAGAATAAAATTACAAACCATAAAACGCTTAACAGGTTACGAATCAGATTAGAAGGATGAAATCGAATCAAAAACCACAAGAACAAATAAATACATTAAATCAAGAATAAAATTACAGATCAAAAAACGTTTAAGTTCCAAATCAGTTTATTACGATGAAATCGAATCAAAAACCACAAACAAATAAATTCATTAAATCAAGAATAAAATTACAGATCACAAAATGATTAAAATCTTCCGAATCAGATTATTAGAATGAAATCGAATTAGAAACCAAAAGAACAAACAAATTCATCAAAACATGAATAAAAATACATAAATCACAAATTAAAAAACACGCTCTGAAATCTGAATCAAGAGAGAAACCGGATCTAAAATCGGATCACAAAATGTTCAACAACTTCCAAAATCAGATTATTAGAAACAAATCGGATCTAAAATCACACGAACAAATAAATTAATTAAATCAAAATAAAAATTAAGAAATCACAAATTGATTAACAAATTCTGAAACCAGAATCACGAGAGAAATCGGATCTAAAATCATACGACCTAATAAATTCATTAAATCAAGATAAAAATTAAGATATCACGAATTGATAAACATAACCTGAAATCAGAACCGCATAAGGAGAAAGAAATTGATCTAAAACGAACGAGCGAAAAAACTTCATCAAAACTAACATCAAAACACAGAAATCACGAATTAATTAACATGATCTGGAATCAGAATCGCATAATGAGAAGGAAATTGATTAAAACGCAAGAACAAAAAAACATTCACCAAATCTAGCCTAAAAATCCAGAAATCAAGAATTGATTAACATGATACGAAATCAGGATCAAATAATAAGAGAAATCAATCGAATACGCACATAGGCAAAAAAATTCGTCAAATACAGAAATCAAGAACAGATTAACAATATATGAAATCAGAATCGCATAGTGAGAAAGAAATAGATCTAAAACGAATGAACGAACGAACCAAAAAAAATTGAATGACATACAGTGTTGAGATAAAAAATCGAGAGTGAAAAATGTGGAAAAACAATTATAGAAGGCTTGTTGATACTTATACTACTACTACTCCACTACGGCAAGTGGAAATTTTTTAAACCTTCGGGAACAAATTTTCACATACACAATTGGGTGGAAAAAATTACCCCCCACTATTTAAACAAATAGTCCCTCCGTTTCAATGGATTGTTTGCCTTTGTTTTTGGCACCAAGGGAAAGAGAATCAATGGGGAAGTGACATGTGGAGCCAAGGGTCAAATTACATATAAAAACCATTCCTAAAATAGAAAGGCAAACAATTCATTGAGACGCCCAATATGGAATAGGCAAACAATTCATTGGAACGGAGGGAGTAACAAAGTAAATAAAATAATTGATAGAAGGTAAAACTTTTCACAAATAATAACGTATTCTCACCTTAATTAACCCACACCAGCATTTGACTATCCGACCTTGAAGTGGTCCCACCTAAATGAAATAATTACCGTCGTGAGACGGTGCCTTATGAGTTATTGGTTACCACCTGATGAATTACCGTAAGACGGTGTCATACAAGTTTTTGCGAAAGCATCGGGCATCAGATCTGATGTTTATCATCAGATCTGATTTTTTTGTAGAAGGCGGTTTCGGTAAGGGAGATACTGAAACTGCCAAAGAAACGATTTTTGAAGAAAAAAGCTTTGCCATGAAGGGTGGTTTGAGAGTTTTCTGTATGCAAAAGCAGAAGACATGGTAACAAAAAAGGTGTTGCAGGTAGGTATGGTATGTTCTAAGGAAGAAGATGAATGAATTGGGTTTGTAGAAGTTGAAATATCAAGGATGGTTGGTGTGACTGTGAGGGTGTTAAATAAGATAGAGATAGAGAGAGATATGTGGAGAAGACAGAGAGGCATGGAATCATTCAAAGTTGGCGGTTTTCGAGGAGTAATTTTAGGTTAATTAATTGGATTAGTAGTCCGGTTCAGGCCCCATATTAATATTAATACTCCATTAATTACAGTAACATTTAACCGGATTATACCCCCCACCCTCATACGAAACGTATATTTGGCGCATTACTACCTCTGTTCAAATCCGAAGGTTACGTTTTCCTTTTAGACACTATTTATAATTTATAAGAGAAAATATAGTCACGTGGATCTTGATTGATTCATCTTTATAAATAGACTAAAGAAAATCGAATTTTTATAGTTTTTATTAATGTAAGACGGAAGATATTTACGGTGTAAAACCTGTATCAGCAAGTGTGGAAAAAAAAAAAAAAAAAACGTATCATTTAGACTCGAACGGAAGGGGTACAATATAGGGCAAGGGGATTTGAATGTGTGACCTTAACCACTAGGCTAAGACATCTTCCGATAACCCACTACTACCCGTTACGTACTTACACATACAATTCATATTGCACCTGTTAATGACCCAATTAAGGTAAAAAATCACATTGATATTATAACGAGAAAATGAAATATGACTATTCACTTATACTTTTACCGACCGAAGATGTCTTAGCTTAGTGGTTAGGACTAGGTGCTCTGAGACAGTAGGTCTCAGGTTCGAATCTCCCTCCCCTATAATGGTGCTGTTGGCCTAGTTTTCTGAGGTGTTTTTAGAATTTTTTAAAAGCTAAAAGCCCCTATTTGGCCAAAACACACTTTTTTGCAAAGGTAAAAACTGTTTTTTAAAAGCTCAAAATCAACTTTTACCACCCAAAAGCAGAAGCTTCTGACTTATTTGTTTATCTTTACGATATTTTCGCTCAAATGACAAATTTGTAATTCGTAAACATTTAAATAAAATTGAAAAAATATTTATTCCTTCATATTTTAAAATTCTCTACAAATAGAGACCCATCTTGCTATACTTTTAAAATATATTTTTTTTTTTCATTTGCTCAAGTGAAAAGCTATTTTTAATAAATAGTTTTGTGAAACTATAACCAAACACGTAGAATTTTTTTCGAAAAGCAGCTTGTGAATAAATTATTTTAAGAAGCAAAATCTCTTTTAATTAAGCAAGGCCAAACACCACCATTGTAATGCGACTAAGTGCGCTCTTCGTTGAACCAAAAAAAAAACTTATACTTTTACCATATTTACTCAATATCATATGGAGTAAGTTTGGCCTAGTTTTTGGAAGTGTTTTTGTTTTTTATAAGCTACTACTTGACCAAACACACCATTTTTTGCAACTTAAAAACTATTTTTCAAAAGCTCAAAAGTTGGTTTTTGGCCTTAAAAGTATAAGCATCAATTTGATGCTTCTACTTTTAGTTTTATCTTCAAGGTGTTTGTTACTAAATACATAACAAATTAATATATTTCTAAACAATTCAATCAAATAAAATAAATACTTGTAAATTCATATATTTTCATTCTCTACAGATAGAGACCCATTTTGATATACTTTCAATTTTTTTAATTTTTTTTTTCATCTACTTAAATAAAAAAGCTCTTATTGAAGTATTTTTTTGCAAAACAATAACCAAACACATCAATTTTTTACTAAAAGTAGCTTATGAATAAGCTCCTTCTAGGAAACAAAAACCGTTTCACATAAGCAAGGCCAAACGGTACCTATATATATATATATATATATATATCTTAGGTTTTTGTCGAGCAATGTGAGTGATCCGTTTCATCAAACCTCAATTAGAGCAACTATAATGGGTAGTTATTCATCTTGGGGTTGTAGTAAGAACTTTATTTTATAAAGTTTGTCCATCGTGGGTAAAAGTTTTTGCTATTTTTAAGAAATTTGATTTTTATTTAAGAACCAAGTTTGTCCTTAAATAAATAAAGTGAGATCAATCAACAATTTTTCTTAATTTAATTTAATTTTAGAAAAATTATCCAAGAACTTTATAAACGTTCTTCCATTGTAAGATAAAGTTCTTATATTTGGTAGATAGTGCAAAATGACATGACATGACATAACAATAACTTTATATAGAGTTCATCCATCGTGGTTACTCTTACTCCATTAGTTTTCAATGTAATTAGCAGTTATTCAACACGTGAATTAATAATTTGTGTCAATATAATGTTAATAATGTTCACATAGTTGCATTCATATCATTTATAAATGAAGAATTAGATATTATATTGTGTTTTCCATCATATAAAAAATTCTGAGCAATTTCGTTTTTGGTAGATATTAACGGCATAAGTAATTTGAATTGGTTGCAAAGATAAGGAAAAACATAGGAGATAGTTAAAAACTGAAATTATTATTATAAAAAAAAAATGTGATTACAACAGAGTATTACGGACTTACGGAGTAGTTTTAATTTAAAAAAATCAGAGAAAGGATAAATAATGATAATTTGTTGGATGGTGCAGAAATTTCATTTTGCAAGAAAAAAATTGAAGAACGTTGATGAATATCTCACGAAAGAGGGAAGAACTAGAGAGTGCGCAATGTAAATTTCTCATCGTTTAAGATTCTGAGTTTTTATTTATTTTTCCAAGTATTGGTAATGTTTATAATCTGTAGTATTTTTTTAATATAATGTTTTTCTTTTGTATATCAATTTCTATCAATTTAGGTGACTATCATAAAACTACTGCATTTTTGTTATATGTAAACCCAAATTCTCATATTAGACCGTCTCGTATGTAAATACTACGAGTCTACAAGTATTATTATTTTTTCAAATAAAAATTTGGGGTGCCAACCGACCAAAATGTATCGTTTAAATTAATTAAAAATTATCTGATATCATTGAATAATATGGAGCAATAATTATCTAATTAATTATTGAACAAAAATCATTTCATACTAAAATGTACAAGCATTTAGGCTTGCATCTAATTGGTGAGATATATGTATTTATATGTAAATCATTTAGGCTTCCATCTAATTAGTGAGATATATAAGCATGAATATCAAATTTAATGAAAAAGTATAGAAAATCATTTGAAACAAGAATAAGTAGATTGAAGAAAATTTAGAAAGAATTTTTTGGAAAAGATATGAAAATTTGTCAACGTTAGTTTTGGATCGAGGAGAAAAAGTAGTCAAATAATGTAAGTTTGAATATGGGGATTAAGGAGAGAGTCAGACATTATCACATTAATAAGAGGATTTAATTAAGGGAGTAATTGTGAGTATGAGAATTAAGGAAAAATAGAGTACGATTAATTAGGAGAGTAAATAATATTAGTTGAAAATAAGAAATGGTTTAGGAAGGTAGGTCAAAATTGATGGTGTAATTGTCTAGCTAATACCTTAATTAATATTATAACAATCTAATACATAGTAATTTTTATTTACTAAATTCCACTATTAGCATATATTTTTCTCCACAAAATACAAACTCGGAGTTGATCAATATTCGGTAAAAATAAACTTCAACAAAAAAAGTAGTAGTATTAAGACGTAGTCCCTCTCATTCATTCAATTCTGTACGTGGAGTCGCTTTTGTGAGGAGAAATAGTGGGTTTATGTAAAGAATTGAATGGATGAGAGGGACTACATTAACAATAGTTCAGTTGTTTTCGGTTTTAAATATAAAACCACTTTTTTGGATTTGTTTGAGATTATTTTTTTTGAATTTCTTACATGGTGTTGTTCACTTTCAACACAAATGAAATAAGCATATGAAGTAGGTTATTGCCATATACCGTAATAGTTATTGATTTTATAAGCGTAAACTCGATATTATGCAATCCATACAGTCTGTGTTACATGTCTACTTTTGGTTTCCAAGTAAAATTCTTATACATCGTTATTATAATTAAGGGGCGATGATATTTCCTTAAAACAACCCCGTGATTTTATCACGGAGTTTATACTAGTATGCAATCATTTATTTTACGGGTTAAAGTTGTACGGAGTATTCTTTTGGTTAAGTTAATCTGGAGGTAGAGGTGATCAAATGGCCCAAGACCATAAGCCCGACCCAGCCCGCTTTTTTGAAGGGCTTGAACCTTATATTATGACCCAAAAATGCCCATGGACCGGTCCTAAAAAGCCTGAATTATTTTTGGGCCGGCTTTGGGCCATGAATTTGGCCCGGCCCGTACTTAATAAAATAGATGATTTTTATAACTACTTTTTAAACTTAGTGATAAGATTATTAACTCTTTTTAAGAATTCTTATATAGTCATACGTAATTTATGATTAATATCTTCGTAATATGATCGTGATTACTCAAAGTAATACCCAATACGAGTATATATAATATATTCATGTACATTTTATTAAACATTTTAAAATTGTTACGTTATTCATTATGGAGTATATAATATTTAAAGTTATACATGTATGTCGATATTGTTGTTTATCATTAATTTTTAATGAAATTATAAAATTTATAAACAAAACACATAAGTTTAAATTATTAAACGGCGATATTAAGATATTTATTTCATACGAGAACATTAAATTATAGGGCCCAAAAAGCCCATTTTGCCCCCAAAACCCGTTCTAGCCCGCTAGGGCCGGGTTTGGGCTTAAAAAATAGGCCCTCTCGTTTGGCCCAGCCCGGCCTTACCCGCTCATATGAGCCATTTTTATTGCTTAGGCCCGGCCCAAGCCCGCATTGACCCGACCCATGATCATCTCTAAGTTAATCTGATATAGTCCGAGATTGAGCTAAATAGGATCATGTATAAGACCGATAAAAATCTTGTTTGTGAGTTTTAACACTTGTACGTTTTCATGCAACGAACCCAAAATCTTTGATTGAGATTTGAGTTAGAACAATTTCTAACCAGTTGATCCAGATACTCGTGAGTACTCTTTGGATCACATTACATTAGTCCTACACTCCTACGGAATAAGACTTTTTGTCCCTTTTTTTATCAAAATGATTAAATACTTGATCGGTTACAATTTTATGACGGATATTTTCGCCCCATGTAATAATGTTGGTCTACATCAAGAGCCACTCAAAAAGCAAACATTCTTCACACTAAAATTTGACTAATAATGTTTGTACAGTTGTACGTTACTTCGCCATCGTTTTCTTTACAAATCAACATCACCTTTATAAACATACATCTTGCTTTATGAACAACAAAGTGGTCGCGTGGCCTAATGGATAAGGCGCTCGCCTCCGGAGCGGGAGATTGTGGGTTCGAGTCCCACCGTGATCGTTTCTCCTTTTTTCCCTTTTTTTTAATGCAATTAAATATCAAATGAATGAGATACTTATCCGTCATCACTCACCAGTTTATGTCAGATAGATATATACTCGTTAAAAGAAGAATTCGTGTCATATAATTAACAACTTTGCTCTTGTGCTAGCTAACTACAAATAACACCAACTGGATGAGATACTTGATCCGTCGTCACTCAGACACTCACCAGTTTATGACAGATAGATATATACTCGTTAAAAGAAGAATTCGTGTCATATGGAGCAATTGACATCTCTTCTCGTGTGTTAGCTAACTGCAAATAGCACCAACTGAATGAGATACTAGATCCGTCATCACTCAGTACCAATTTATGACAGCTAGATATAGAGTACTCGTTAAAAGAAGAATTTGTGTCATATAATTAACATAAGAAATTAGCAAATAGCAACAGTAACTAGAGCGAAAATTACAGCACTACGACGTGGTTTGACACTAGCTCGCTAGTGGGGCTACAAGAAATTAATTCTACAAACTGATTAAATTCATGTCGAAATTTTGTAATTTTACGCAACAACTATGAAACATATTTGTTACAAAACTAGATTAATACCGAGTATGATTGAAGTTTATTTTTCAAGCAACATTATTATTCTTTTTCGATTTAAGTGACGGTCGATTTCATATTTCAAGAGACCCAAAAAATCCACTACCAACAATATCATGGGAAATGGTCATTAATCATTATTATTGTGGACAAACACAATTAAGTGGGAATGAAACTGCAAATTAAAATTTCATAAGAGGAAAACAATTAAGGTATAGTAATGTCTATTTTTAGTAGATTTTTTTTTTGGGAAGAAATTCTCTTGTAAATGGAATTTGTTAGCTAAATCACAATAAATAAATAAATAAATAAATAAATAGAGTAACTTTATAAAAATAAATTTAATAAGTAATTTCTTATTTACTTTCGAATAAGTTCCATGAGAAACCGTCCCAACGTTTATCAGATAGTAAGATATTTCTCGTTAATAACGCTAATAAAAGATCATCTCTTATAATTTTGTGTTTTTTTATTGATTTGATTTACGAATATTACCTTACAATTGTATCAAAAAAACATTCCATAAATAGGTAATTGAAAATGTTTGAGAATTATTCCTATTTTCCAATAATAGGCGTTGGCTTACAAATCTAAAATTCAAAACCAATTCCGTGATACATGTAGAAGCAAATAATATAATATCTGACATATACTCACCACTCCACTCCATATACCACCAATTTTCTTCATTGATTTTGTAATTTGTTGCCTTTTACTATAAGGACAATCTAGTCGGTGTGACCTCCCCACACCCACTTCACTTTTTTAACTTTATCGACCCGTTCTTTTGGATGAAATAAACTGAACTATGAACTGGACTGAATCTGAGATGAAAAGAATCAAAACCTTGCTGGGTTCCGCTCGAGAGTTCGAGATATTGGGGCTGCCAGGTTTCGAATTCGTGACCTCTGACTTTAATACCATGTTATGGACCCAATTCAGCCAAAACCTAATTCAAAACGAGTCATAACCGAGAGGAATCCGTAAATATATCGTCTTTTTATCTCGTCTATCTATTTGACTCATTTTTTACATTAAAACCGAACTGAATAACCAGTTTAATAATTCCAACATTTGCAACCCCACCCTCCACTTCCTACTAATAACTCAATTGATAGTGTCCACCAATTTCCCTACTAACCACACTCAATTACTACTCTCATCTCATCAATTCAATCCTACAAAATAAAGTTCATTTTCTTTACACAAAAAAAAAAAAAAATTATGACTAACAAAAACAACCAAAAATTCTCAACATTTCTCCTCATTTTTACCCTAACATTACTTATTTCTCAAACATGTTCATCACACCATCATAATCATAAACGTACTCTAGGCCAAATAGTAAAGGTCGCACCTTACATTATCGACTATGGTAACGGGACCGTGATCCGTGACCCGGTCGCCGCGCCCTCCTACTCACCTCCTCCTGAAAACCCTCACGTCCAATCCAGGGATATAACGTTGGCGTCCGGGCTTCGGGCCCGGATCTTCATCCCGGACCAACCCGCCCCGGCCCGTAAACTCCCGATTTTGCTTTACTTCCACGGTGGAGCTTTCTGTATCGGGTCGGCTTTCGGGTGGGGCGATAGTCATTACTTGGCCCGGGTCTCGGCCGAGGCTAAAGTCGTTGGGATCTCGTTAGAGTACCGTTTGTATCCGGAGTTTCCGGTTCCGGCCCCTTATGACGACGCGTGGGCCGCTCTTAAATGGATTGCGGCCCATAAGTGCCCGGGCCCGGGCCCGGGCCTTGACCCGTGGGTGACCCGGTACGGTGACTTGGACCGGGTTTTCATAGGAGGGGATAGTTCGGGGGGTAACATAGCGCATAACTTAGTGATCCGGGCCCGGCCCGGCCCGGTTGATATAACGGGTTTGTTTTTGGCAATGCCGTATTTCCTCGGGTCGAAGCGGGTCCCGTTTGAGCCCGAGTGGATAACCCACTCCCCGAATTACCGGGTTTGGCCCTACGTGTGCAATAGGTGTCCGTACGGGGTGGATAATAAGTACATTAACCCGTTGGGCCCCAAGGCGGTCCCTCTGGCCCGCCTTGGGTGTAAGAAGCTGTTGGTTTATACGGCTGAGATCGACGAGTTGAGAGGACGTGGACGGTGGTATTATGAACGGGTTAAGGCGAGCGGGTGGGCGGGTCGGGCCCAATGGATTGAAGCCCAAGGCCAACAACATATTTTTCATATTTCTAAGCCTCAAGATCCTGCTACTACTAAGCTGATTAATGATTTATCAGCATTTATAAATAATTAAATTAATTAAATTATTAAAATTAAATGTTGAGATTAGTGGTAGTTTCAACAACTAAATAGTAGTAGTAATAATAATGGTGATATGAGAACGAATTTCTGTATGAGACCGTCATATACAAGTATGATACAAGTACGAGTATTATTGAACTACTAATCCAGATTATTGATCGTAAATTAATTTGGGTAATTTCCTCATTTTTATTGTTAATTATCACTTGATGTTTTTAGTTCGTTTTATATAGGACGATTTTTTCGAAGAGTTACTTGTCCTCATTTTTTGGGGTAAATTATACTCGTATTAGTATCCGTTCAATTTTGATACAGTATCTTTCATAAATATCGTAAGATATTTGTTACTTTCTCCGTCCCGGTCATCTGTTTGATTATTTCATTAAGGCGTGTCAGTTATTTATTTGTCTTTTTATTTTGGGAAAGTTTTTTTTATGATAATACGATCATCCACATCCACTTGCTTCCACATGTCATCCAATAATTGGACCTCTCCTCCTCACTGATCTTTGTGTCAAAAGTAAAGACAAAACATGATCGGAACAAAAGAAGTACGGAATATTAAATTATTAATGAAATGATTTATTTGCTAAAAATGGTGGGAATATTATGCATAAATCTAGGAAAAAAAATAAGGAATCACCATGCAACATTGCATGTTCTTGGCTTGTTGCTAATTGTTTTTTTGTTCTATATTTACATTTAATTGCATTTAAAAGATAATGATATAGCATATGACCTGTTCTTCCTAAATTTAGAGGACCCTCTCATGTATAAATAAATGATTTTTTTATGCTAATCATATAATTAATTTTTTTTTTTAATTTTTTTTTTTTAATTTTTTTTTTGGGGGGAGGGAATCATATGATTATTTACAACATGACTCAGAAAAATAACCCAAATTCCCTAATATTCATAATCTCTGTTTTTTCCTTGTCATTAATCATAACGCCGATATTATGTTCGCCTCAAAATAAATACTCGATTAATTTTAATCAAATGTTCAAGGTCGTGCCACATAAAATCAAATATGTTAACGGTTCTATAGGTCTTGATAACATTATTAAGGTCCCGCCATATATAATCGACTATGGTAAAGGTTCCATAGTTGTTGATACGACCTTCGCGCCTACCTACTCACCTCCTTTAAACAATCCTCAATTCCAATCCAAGGACATAACCATAGGTTCGGCACAAGGAAAAAATCTTAAGGCTCGAGTCTTTATCCCTGCCCGACCCGACCCGACCCATAAGATCCCGATCCTACTCTACTTTCACGGGGGAGCGTTTTGCATCGGGTCAGCCTTTACGTTGGAAGATACCACGTACTTGGGTCGTGTTTCGGCTGAGGCCAAAGTAGTGGTTGTTTCAATCGAGTATCATTTATTCCCCAATTACACGATTCCTGTCCCTTATGAGGACGCGGGGGCCGCTCTCAAATGGATAGCGGCCCACAAAAAGAGTAAGGGAGCGGGGTTGGACCCGTGGGTGGCCCAGTACGGTGATTTGGGCCGGGTTTTTGTTGGGGGCGAAAGTGCCGGGGCCAACATAGCCCACAACTTAATGATTGACAAGAAATTTAGTGGTTCGGTCCGGGTCAAGGGCCTATTTTTGGCTATGCCTTATTTTCTTGGATCAAAGCGGGTTATGTTGGAACCGGATAATATAGTTAACTCCTCGAATTATAAGATTTGGTCATATGTGTGTCCAAAGTGCAAAGACGGGGTGGATGACAAGTATATAAACCCGTTTGGACCCAAGCCGGTCAACTTAGCCCGTCTTGGGTGCGAAAAGTTATTGGTTTATACAAGTGAGGTCGATGAGCTCCGCGGACGTGGCCGGTTATATTATGAGCGAGTCAAGGCAAGCGGGTGGAAGGGTCAAGCCAAACTAGTCGAAGCCCCGGGTCAAGACCATGTGTTCCACATATTTAAGCCTCTGGATCCACAAACCACCAAATTTATCAGAGACCTTTCAGCGTTCTTGAATAGTTAATAAACTACTAGTAAAATGAAGCGTTTTTGTACAGAATGACAGGAGAATCGATATTACGGAGTACTATGTATAATATGGCTTGTATTTCACAATGTAAACAATTTTCATGAAGATGGGTTTGGTCTTCAACAAGTTGTCTTCAGCATTAATTGTTCTCGACTTCTCGTGTTTTTTTTTGCGAGTAGTAAAAATATCGTGTTTGATTTCCGTAGAAACGTTTTCTATTTGGGAGTGCCGGGATTTTCCATAGATATTTCTTGAAAAAATCGGTTTGGTGTTCAGTTGTTCAATGCAATTACGAAAAAAGTAATCCGCTATGTTGTTAAAAACTGAGTAATGCGACTAAGTACGCACTTTATCCAGATTTAAACAATTTTCATGAAGATGGGTTTGGTCTTCAACAAGTTGTCTTCAGCATTAATTGTTCTCGACTTCTCGTGTTTTTTTTTGCGAGTAGTAAAAATATCGTGTTTGATTTCCGTAGAAACGTTTTCTATTTGGGAGTGCCGGGATTTTCCATAGATATTTCTTGAAAAAATCGGTTTGGTGTTCAGTTGTTCAATGCAATTACGAAAAAAGTAATCCGCTATGTTGTTAAAAACTGAGTAATGCGACTAAGTACGCACTTTATCCAGATTTTAAAAAAAATATTGTTGAGAGTGGGATTTGAACCCACGCCCTTTCGGACCAGAACCTTAATCTGGCACCTTAGACCAACTCGGCCATCTCAACTTGTTGACTAAAAATTTCATTTTCTTTTTATATACTTATGTGGAGTAACATACTCACATACCATCGCATTATTCTAGTGCATCACTAGCATAATTGTACTTTTATCATAGTATTATAGTAATATCCCAAAGATTTTTCGTTAACGATACTCTTTCTCTCTTGATCATTTATTCACTTTTATATTATTCGTGAGAAGTATTTTAATTAAAGATAAACAAATTACCGGGACGGATGGAGTACTACGTAAGTTCGTATTGTAAAATCGAAGGAGCCTATAATTAGAGTTTAGCAAATTTAGATATTGAATGAAAGCTGAGTATCCGGTATCGTATACTCGTATAGACCTATATTCCCAAGTGATGGTATCGAATAACAAACGCATGGAAGAAAAATACGAATGATAAAGTCACAATGATACAAATGCACATTATCTGACAAAACTAGCTTATATGATAAAGTCATTCGATACTAATTCTAACAATCAGACCATCGTTTTATATCTAAAAAAATCCGTGAGAATTGACTAGTTTAGACTACCCGAAAATAATCTCTGATCTATTTCATAGAAGTACTCCGTATCTCATTTCCTATCCTACACAATAGTATCTCCAAAGTTCGAGCATATTATGAATTTTCAAATTTCAGATCGATGATCAGACTATCAAAGCACATACACTCGATTAATTAATCAACGTCGTCTCCCTTAACACTATCAAAACATTATGTCCAACCAACCAACACCATGTCGAACATTGAGACATTCACGAGAACAACTCCTGAAAGTTTGAGCTAGTATATTATGAATTTACAAATTTCAGACTGATCATCATAACCTAGAAAGCACAAACACTCCTCCTATCTCTCTCAACGTCATTGAAACCCTGTATATAATCAACCACCACCATGTCGAACACTGAGACACGAGATCAACTCCCCAACATTTGATTATATTACGAATTTACAAATTTCAGATCAGTGATCATACCCTATCAAACACAGACATAGACTCTTCCTAATCAATGTCTCACTTAACACCTTCGAAACCCTATATCCGACTAACCAACACCATATCGAACACCGACACTAGATCAACTCCCCAACGTACCCTAGGAAACATAGACACTCCTACTCATCAACGTCTCACTTAACACCATCGAAACCTGGCCTTATATCTCCAACACCATATCGAACCTCGAGACACAAGATCAACTCCCCAACGTACCTGAGAAACATAGACCCTCCTACTCATCAATGTCTAACTTAACACCATCAAAACCTTATATCTCCAACACCATATCGAACCCCGAGACAGGAGATCAACTCCCCAACGTACCCTAGGAAACATAGACACTCCTAGTCATCAACGTCTCACTTAACACCATCGAAACCTTATATCTCCAACACCATATCAAACCCCGAGACACGAGATCAACTCCCCAACGTACCCTAGGAAACACAACACTTCATTCTTAATCGAAACCTTATATCCATCTGACCAACACCATGTCGAACACCGAGACACGAGAGACAACATCGAGCATCGAGACATAAGATCAACTCCCCGATGCACCTTACGAAACACAGACACTCCTTCAAATCTACGTCTCACTTAATAGTTAATACCATCGAAAACCTATATCCAACTGAAGTGACCAACACCGTGTCAAACACCGAGAGACAATATGGATGAATAAAGCATGCCAAAATAATCAAGAACAACAAAAAAAGGACAACAAAAAAGAAAAAAAAGGGAAAAGAAAGAGAGAAAAAAACGGAAGTAAAATAACAAGAAACCTAAACCTAAGCAAAAAAACAACAAACAGAAAACACACACACACAAAAATGAAGCACCATCACCAAAACCACCACCACCACCACCACGGCAACAACCAGCCTTCATCCTCCACGTCATCCTCATCATCCGACCTCACCACATCAGCCACCACATCGCCGCCATCAGAACCGCCGTCGTCGGCGATGACATCATCGGACGACCCTACAACCTCATCCTCAGCCGCCTCATCATCCTCCTCATCCTCAACCTCATCCTCCTCCTCCGCCGCGCAGGAGTCAATCACCGTCGTCGCGAGAGGCGCGCACGCGGTCACGTGCCGGTGGACGGTGTCGCAGTTCCCGAAGCTGAAGACACGTGCGCTGTGGAGCAAGTACGTGGAGGTCGGAGGTTTCGATTGCCGGCTTCTGGTTTACCCTAGAGGCGACTCGCAGGCGCTTCCAGGCTACATCTCCGTCTATCTCCAGGTTGTAGACCCTAGTAACTCAAGTAAATGGGATTGTTTCGCTAGTTATCGTCTTTCTCTTGTTAATTTCATTGATGATTCTAAGAATATCTCTAGAGATTCATGGCATAGGTTTTCTAGTCGGAAGAAATCGCACGGTTGGTGTGATTTTACGCCGTCCAATGCTGTTCTTGATCCTAGGTCTGGTTTTTTGTTCAATTCCGATTCGATTCTGATTGTTGCTGATATTTTGATTCTTGATGAGACTGTTTCCTTCACCAAGGATATCACTCTTAATCACAGTACGATTCCGAGTAGTAATAGTAACAGTAATAGTGGTAGTAATAGTAACAGTAATGGTAACAGCAACAGTAATGGTAATAATAGTAGTAATGCTAGTGTTAGCGGTGGCGGTGGTGGAGGTGGTGGTGGTGGAGATCCGTCATCGTCGTTGTCGGAGGTGTTGAGTGGGAAGTTTACATGGAAAGTGCATAATTTTAGTTTGTTTAAGGAGATGATAAAAACGCAGAAGATAATGAGTCCGGGGTTTCAGGCAGGCGAGTGTAATTTGAGGATTAGCGTGTATCAGAGTACGGTGAACGGGGTGGAGTATTTGTCCATGTGTTTGGAGAGTAAGGATACGGAGAAGGTGAGTGGTGGTAGTGCGACGCAGATGGGGACGGGGATGGGGGCGGGGGTGTTGGTGTCTTCGGATAGGAGTTGTTGGTGTTTGTTTAGGATATCGGTTTTGAATCAGAGGCAAGGGTTGAACCATATGCAGAGAGATTCGTACGGGAGGTTTGCCGCGGATAATAAGAGTGGGGATAATACAAGTTTGGGGTGGAATGATTATATGAAGATGTCGGATTTTGTTGGGGAGGAGGCAGGGTTTTTGGTGGATGATACCGCGGTTTTCAGTACCTCGTTTCATGTGATTAAGGAATTTAGTAGCTTTTCAAAGAGTGGGGTGCTTCCTGGAGTTAGGACCGGGATTGGTGGTCCGAAGAAGTTTGATGCTCATAGTGGGAAATTCACTTGGAGGATTGATAATTTTACTCGGTTGAAGGACCTTCTTAAAAAACGGAAGATTACTGGGCTCTGCATTAAGAGTAGGAGATTTCAGATTGGCAACCGGGATTGCCGCCTCATTGTATATCCTAGAGGTACGCAAAACCTTTCGTGTTTTTATTATTTATTTTTAAGTTCCGTTCTTTTTACGAGCTTTCCATTTCCTGTGATGTATAAGGACTCTGCATATTTTGGCTTCGAACTTCGTATGGTGGCCAAACAATCTATTTCCGTTTTCAAAATGGCGGTGTTGAGTAAGTGTAGGTACATCCAACCCCATTGAAATAAGCTATTCATGCACACTGCGATCAGACATTGGTATACCGTGTTTTTGTTCTACCCCCGTTTGATGACATTCGTGGACATTACTGGCTTTGTCAGTGAATTGATTTGTGTTCCTTAGAGGAATACACTACATTTTTTTTGAATGATTTTGTCTCTTTTCCTACAAATCTTTACATTCTTATGCTACCAGGGCAGTCACAGCCTCCATGCCACCTATCCGTGTTTCTCGAGGTAACGGATTCCAGAAATACCTCCAGCGATTGGAGTTGCTTTGTTAGCCATAAATTGTCGGTGCTGAACCAGAAGGTGGAAGAGAAGTCCGTGACAAAAGAATCACAAAATCGCTACTCCAAAGCAGCCAAGGACTGGGGCTGGCGTGAATTTGTTACACTTACTAGCTTGTTTGATCAAGACTCGGGGTTTCTTGTCCAGGATAGTGTTATTTTCTCAGCCGAGGTATTAATTTTAAAGGAAACATCAATAATGGAGGACTATTCTGAGAGTAGTGCTGAGCTTGAAGGGGGGAAGAAGAGTTCTTTCACCTGGAAAGTTGAAAACTTCTTATCATTTAAGGAAATTATGGAAACTCGAAAAATCTTCAGTAAATTCTTCCAGGCTGGTGGTTGTGAGCTACGTATTGGTAGGTGTATGTTCGCCCACGTTCTCTTACCTGATTCATGGTCGCAGTTTCTTGATCTAATAGTTTTTTTTATTGACGGCTTACCTTTCTTGGTACAGGAGTTTACGAGTCTTTCGACACAATATGTATATATTTGGAGAGTGACCAGTCAGCTGGTACTGATCCAGATAAAAACTTTTGGGTTCGATATAAGATGGCGGTAGTGAATCAGAAAAATCCCGCTAAGACTGTTTGGAAGGAGTCCTCCATTTGCACAAAGACTTGGAACAACTCTGTTCTCCAGTTTATGAAGGTCTCTGATGTGCTAGAACCAGAAGCTGGGTTCATCTTGCGAGATACCGTCGTTTTTGTCTGTGAAATTTTGGACTGCTGTCCTTGGTTTGAGTTCTCTGACTTGGAGGTTAGTCCAAATCTTCGGAAATATCTCTTCTTGTGCTTATGGATGATTTCCGATATATGCTAGCGAAAAATCCGTACACTTCACCCAGGGTTGGGGTGCCATCATCTTAATCCTTTTATGGAAAGTCGTACTCCACAAATAACTTGGGTTGAAAAAGGGATGTTCTTTTCTTTCTGGTTTTTGGACATAATCTACATTAGATAATAATAATAATAATAATTGTAATTTTTTTTGCTGTCCGAAGATTGCTTCATATTTACCTGAACTATTTGCGTTTATCTTTCATGAAAATGTCTGACTTTGTTGTTGTCAGTTTCTTGCATCTGAAGATGACCAGGATGCCTTAACAACTGATCCTGATGAACTTATGGATTCTGAAGATAGTGAGGGTATTAGTGGTGATGAAGAGGACATATTTCGAAACCTATTGTCGCAAGCAGGGTTCCATCTAACCTATGGGGATAATCCCTCACAACCACAGGTCGCTTTAAGAGAAAAACTTTTAATGGATGCTGGTGCGATTGCTGGCTTTCTGACTGGACTGCGTGTTTATCTTGATGATCCGGTGAAAGTGAAGCGCTTGCTCCTACCGACTAAGATTTCCGGTACTAGTGACGGAAAGAAGGTTTCTAAGTCTGATGAATCATCTCCTAGTTTGATGAACTTATTGATGGGAGTGAAAGTATTGCAACAAGCAATTATCGATTTACTTTTGGACATAATGGTAGAGTGTTGTCAGCCTTCGGAACGAAGTGATAACAATGATGTATGTGATGCAATCTCAAAGGCTTCTCGAGAGTGTAGTGCAACTAATTCTCCCTTGCAGCCAGAGACGGAGAATGGAGCATCTGAGCAAATCAAACATCCTTTATTTGAGAGACTGGATAGCAAAGTCAGTGATAGTGTCAGTGTGGCTGTTCAGAGCATGAAGGTAAGCACCATAACAAGTCACGTTCAAGTGCTTGAACATGTTGTTCCTGGACAGCCAACCTGCCCACCTGAGACTTTTGCTGAAGTGTCCGAAGAAGCTTCTCTTCGCTCGAAGGTACTCTCTCAGTTACAATAATGTTTTTCTTGGACTCGTGCAAAACGAAAGTCTTACCTCAGTGTTTCATTGAGAGGTTTATGACCATCTATCTGAATTCTTTCCCTCCTTTTTCTCTAGACCAAATGGCCCGAGCAATCTGAGGAACTGTTAGGGTTAATAGTGAATTCTTTGCGAGCTCTTGATGGAGCTGTCCCACAAGGCTGCCCTGAGCCGAGAAGAAGACCTCAATCAGCACAAAAGATAACTCTTGTTATGGATAAAGCTCCTAAGCATTTACAACCAGATCTTGTTGCTCTAGTTCCTAAGTTGGTTGAGCCTTCAGAGCATCCACTTGCTGCTGCTGCACTTCTTGGTAGACTTCAAAAGGCCGATGCTGAACCGGCATTAAGGATACCTGTAAGAACAACAGTCTTAAACTGCTGAAGTTCTTTAATTGTGGCAGATTATGCTTTCCCCTTGTAGATTCTTTCTTGCTTATCTTTATAGCTTCTCAAAATTTTCATCTATCATAGGTGTTTGGTGCTTTAAGTCAATTGGAGTGCAGCAGTGAAGTCTGGGAAGGTGTTTTGTATCAGTCTGTTGCTCTTTTGGCGAACTCAAATGATGAACCACTGGCCGCAACAATAAATTTTGTATTCAAAGCCGCAACTCAGTGCCAGCATCTTCCAGAAGCTGTAAGTATCATCCTCCTATATAACTTCCCGGCCTTTCACTTATACGATGTGCCTAATAATTGATTTTTGAATCCCATCTCTAGGTTAGCTCTGTTCGTGTAAGGCTAAAGCAATTGGGTCCGGATGTGTCTCCTTGTGTCCTTGAATTTTTGACTAGGACTGTACATAATTGGGCAGACGCTTCAGAAGCTATACTGAGAGATATTGATTCAGATGACGATTGTGGTGTAAACTGCTTCTCATTACCTGACGATGTTTTCTTTTTTGGTGAAAATGGCCCCCCATCTGAAATCTTAAATGTGGTCGATGAACATTCGTTCTGTGGTAGTCATCATTTTTCTGATATCTACCTTCTTATGGAAATGTTGTCTATACCTTGCCTTGCTGTTGATGCTTCACGAACTTTTGAGAGAGCTGTATCTCGTGCGGCTATTATGGCTCCTTGTGTAGCGATGGTCTTGGAGAGACGACATACTCAGAGAACTGCCTGTAATAATGCCAGTACTGATGCTGAAGCAGCGCAGCATACAGATACCTCTTTACAGGGAGAGATCAGTGATCAGCTTGGAGCTATTCACGATGACTTTACTATGCTTCTTGGTCTAGCTGAGACTCTGTCACTTTCCACAGATCCTCGTGTAAAGGGTTTCGTGAATCTATTGTATACTATATTGTTTAAATGGTATGCAGATGATTCTTACCGTGGGAGGATGTTAAAGCGTCTGGTAGATCGTGCAACTAGTTGTACAGATAATACTCGGGAATTGGATTTTGATATGGAAATTCTGGTACTCCTCCTTTGTGAAGAGCAAGAAATCATTAGACCTGTATTGAGCATGATGCGTGACGCTGTGGAGCTAGCAAATGTTGATCGTGCAGCCCTTTGGCATCAGTTATGTGCTAGTGAAGATGAAATTATCAGGCTTCGTGAAGAACATAAGGCCGAGGTTACTAAATTGGTTGAAGAGAAAGCCCTTGTATCACAAAAGTTGGTCGACTCCGAGTCCATAAATACCCGTCTTAAGGTACTTGAGCTTCGGTCAATACTGTGTTCAGTATTTTTTTTATAAAAGTATTTGGAATAAGATTCTCCCGTTTATTATTTGATTGTTCCACGGAATTCCAGGCTGATATGAAGACAGAGGCAGATCGATTTTCTCGTGAAAAGAAGGAACTTGCAGAACAAATACAGGACATCGAAAGGCAACTCGAATGGGTTCGTGCTGAGCGAGGTGAGGAAACTTCAAAACTTGCAGCAGAAAAGAGGTCACTGCAAGACCGGCTACATGATTCTGAGGCACAGCTAGCTCAGTTGAAGACTCGGAAACGTGATGAATTAAAGGTGCGTGCTGATTCTCAATTGGTGGATTATATATCGTGGCATGTTGGCCCCATCCCCATGGCTTATGACGATATACTTAGCACTGTATAATTTTTGTAATCACCAGAAAATTATGAAGGAGAAAAGTGGACTTGCTGAGAGATTAAAGAACACGGAAGCTACTAGGAAACGATTGGACGAAGAGTTGAAACGAAATGCAACAGAGAATGTGACGAGGGAGGAGATTAGGAAGTCTTTGGAGGATGAAGTGCGAAGACTGACTCAAACAGTTGCGAAAATCGAAGGGGAGAAGCGAGAGAAGGAAGATCAAATTGCTCGATGTGAAGCTTACATCAATGGGATGGAGCCCAAGTTGGAGGCTTGTCAGGCATGTACCTATTTACCTCGATGATTTCTCAATATCTGAAGTCGTCATCCAAAAAAAAATAAAAAAATAAAAGGGAAGGCGAACAATACAATAAAATAATAATAAAAATACACTTTCAAACGCAAATTTTTTGAAAATTTGTGGGAAGTAATTCATATGAACAACGATCTTGAAATTTTTTGTTTTCAAAGGCTTTTAAATGAACTTTAATTGTAGTTCACTGATTTCTTCATATTTCGGATGCAGCAATACATCCACACACTCGAGGGTTCACTCCAGGAAGAAATGTCTCGACATGCTCCTCTATATGGTGCCGGCTTGGACGCTCTTTCAATGAAGGAACTCGAGACCTTGGCTCGAATCCACGAAGATGGACTACGTCAGATTCACGCCCTTCAACACCAACGCAAGGGCCCACCATCCGGTACCCCTCTTATTAACTCCCACACTCTTCCACATGGATTTTATCCGAATTCACTTCCACACGTATCTCAACCTCCGGCATCAATGGCTTTGCCTCATAATCTTATCAATAATGGTTCGGGAATGCTCAACAATGGCCATGTGAACAATGGTGCAGTCGGACCCTGGTTTAACCCTTCTTAGATTTTTTTTTTTGGGTTCTCGGTTTTTCAGGGCCAATTTGGTTGGTTGGTTGGTTGGTTGGGTCGGTCTGGGAAGGTTCGTCGTCAGTTTTGTTTTTGAGGGTCATACTTATATGCCTTTTGCTTATTTACTCGATTACTCGATTTTGCTGCTGGAAAATTTGGGAGAACTCGAAAAAAGGGTAAATAGTACGTACTTAAAATAGTGCCGAAAAATGGCGAAAAATGTGGGAGCTGAATGCTGTATCTGAGAAAAAAAGAGCAGAATGTGTTGTGTCCCAACTCCCAAATGATAATCTTAGCAGTTACAAAATTAATATTTTGGTTCGGTTTCAAATATTTCGCATCATTCATCGTTCTATTTTAAATACGAATAAAATAAAATATTATTCAAGATAGAACGAGGATACTAATAATATAATTTCCTAATTCTATTTTAAATAATGTCTTATATCTTATTCACTAGTACTAAAATATCGTGATAATACGGTACTCTTTATCACGTTTCTATCTTTGCAATTGGCTTTGCCAATCAAACACGATGTTTTTACTGCTCGCAAAAAAACAAAAAAAAAAAAACGCGAGAACAGTGAACGCTAAAAAAACCCGGTTGAAGACCGAACCAACTTCACGAAAATCTCATTATACATATACGGAGTATATATTTAGGATAATCTCATTATATCAAACACGATGTAAATACACTAGTTATGTTTTAAGTATTTCCTATAAGAAATCTACAAGATTACGAGTTAAGTATTTGCTCGAGTTTCAGATTCAACCTCCTGAACCAAACCGAGTGAAGGATCTACAAGATATAAGAGTAATATTTACTCGAGTTCACCAAACCGAGTGAAGGATCTACAAGATATAGGAGTTAAGTATTTACTCGAGTTTCAGATTCAACCTCCTGAGCCAAACCGAGTGAAGGATCATATGAAACACATCAAACCGTTTGGCAGGTCGATTCAGAACAAAATGCTGTCTAACAGCTCGAATCCCTTTGATCAAACTCGCATACTTCTCATCTGAAACCGACATTAATATCTCCTTTAACCTTGGAATTTCCTCAACTTTCACTTGTACAGAGAACGCGTCCCATTTCAAGACGTCACTAAAGGGCAAGACGTAACTTTCGGACAAAATGACCGGCACACATTCAGCATAGACGGCCTCAACGACGCGTGGACTAGCCACTTCATGGCCGCTAGGGCAGAGGCAGAACCGGGACTGAAGCATTAGGGTGTAGTAGTCTATACCTTTGGGGAGGTACTCATGGACTTGAATTTCGGGGTCCTGATTTTGCCAGTGTTTGAGGAGGATCGGGCGGATTGGGCCGTGGAGCCCACCTGCGAAGAAAGCGAGGTTTGGCCGGGGTGTCGAGGGTGAGGGGATTGAGTTTAGTTTAGGCGAGATGTTGCCGTCGTAGAGGTGGATTTCTGGTAAGCTGACATCTTTTTGTGGGTTGAAACCCTCTGAAGAATTGGCATTGCAGAGGACCCTGATGGATTTATTGTACAGGTTTGAATTACCTGCTGATGCATAAGGTCCCTGTGATTTTTTTTCCCCCACGAATTAGTGTCTTGGAGACGGTAAAAAGTCAAACATTGTAGGTAATATGTAGGAGTATATATGTAGACCTAGCAAACGGGTCAACCGGGTAGGATCAAGTTTGGATTGGGCTTGGACATTTTTGAGTTTGGGTCATCTTCGGGTTGTTATTTTCAATTTTTTTAGGGATATCGACTTGTTTTCTGTGATAGCATTTGGCTCAATTTCGAGTTGAGTCGTCGTCAGGGCCGTCTAACAGCATGTTCAAACCGTTCTAAGAACGGTGGCCCAAAGAATAAATGACCCATTATATATAGGATTAACATGGACACAATGTAGACCTTGCAACGGGTCAACCGGGTCGGATTCGGGTCATCTCTCAGATTATTTGGGTCGGATCAATTTTACCAAATCTATATGAGTCACGTATAGTACGGAGTAAATTGCAAGGAAAATATAAATAAAGGCAATAAAAGTGGGAGTAAAAGAGAGGGTACATACCCAATCATGACAAGAGAGCATGAAATGATCAGATCCCTGTGTCCTATTCCAAAAGGGATACTTAGTGGAAATGACATTAACATAATCCGAGACGAACTGTTTGAGAGGGGTGACGTCGTAAGTCATGGGCTTGTAAAGGTACTTCACCATCCTTGTTACGCTGAAGGGAAAGAAGTAAACATGGGCTCGACTTGGGTCTCTGGTTCGAAATTGACTTGACCCGTGCTCAATCTCTTGGATGAATCTCCCTTCAATTGTGTAGATGTCCTTGCATGGACCGTCATGCACAATTGGTACCTCTCCTTCCTCGTATACGTACACTTTCAACCTACGTTCCATTTCTAAGTAACTCCTGAAAAAGTTGATAGATTGAATTTCAAATGTGTAATCTTTGAAAAACACGGTTTCACACATGAAATAATCCACTTTTAGGCATGTAATAATGAGAAATAGAATAATCAACGATTGAAGTGCTTTCTAACTTGAACTTCGCTCAAAGCAAAGATCATTACACTACAAATTTAAACCATGTAATTTTATTTAATGGTGAAATTATTAAGCTTATGTTTTACTTATAATTGATCCCGGTGACTTTATTCAATGGTAAATTATTACGCTTATGTTTTATTTGTAGCAATTTAATGCCATGACTTTATTCGAAAGTGATTGTTTAATTCTTATGAATATTTCACAAAAAAACATGTTAATCTAGTTAATTATATACTCTGTAAAATATAAGTTTCACAACTATATAACATTACATACAGTATAAATTAAAATGTAAGATATATGGTATATATTTAATCATTTTCTTACATTTATTTGTCATGTAATTTTTCGAGGGTTAACCGACACAGTTTTGCATGCGTATTACGGCATGGCTAAAATGCGAGTATGAACTAATAATAACAAGAAACACATACAAGACAGTGTCCAACACAAACGAAAATAGATGTTCACTACTCGGTGGAATTGGATCTTCTTCATTATTTTTTTTTACTCAATTATCGTCCATTTTCTCAACAATCTAAAAATCAATACAAAATAAATTTGGGCCATCGACATATATGTAATGAAAGATAATGGAAAGACGGTATTAGTGAGTAATCACTACCCTTGCCATTATATATATAATCTCATGATACGTTTATGAGAAAACTCCAAATGCACGGCAAAGAAATTTGAACACATATAGAATTATACATGATGATTCTCTTAAAGGGGTTAGGACTTAGGACCAAGGAGAGCGACTGGTAACTTCTAAGCAAAGCTCAAGTCTAAAAGGGTACGTAGAAAGTCTAAGGTCATCCACAAATTAAACGTTGAGATTAAACTAACATGCACGGCATATGGATTAAATCGTAAAAAATGATGGACTAAAAATAAAAGTTGAGATATGGGATAATCTTTAAGAATCACCCAAAAAAGAATAAAATCGAGACAATCTTAATGAGACGAAGTGAATATTAAGGACCTAGAGTATATATATATATATCCGCGAAAACTAACATGCATGTAATAAGTTTTGACTTTGATCTTTTGGAAGTATAATTAATAATTCTCTCCATTACACACCTCCTCTCCGGTTTCTCTCCCATTTGATTATAATACTCCAGTACCATTTCTTGGCTCTTTTCATCCACTTTAGATGATTATTAGAGTAGGAACGTTGGATCATTCCAGAATAACATCTAAACCGTTAATAAGTAATGAAGAGAAAGTAATGGAGAAAATCATTATTAGTTACTCCTATATATTTGCATTAGAGCTGATTATGGGACGTATGTACCGCCCGATTGGTCCGTCCCGTCCAGCTCCAAATTTTTAGCGGACTTGGACACAAACATTTTTAAAAATATACAAAGGCCCGACACGTGAACCCGTTCCAAACCCGCTTGTCCGTGGACCAAAATTTCACACTTAATCCGATCCGTGTCCAATCCAAATCCACATACAATCACCCATAATTTGAGTAGATTGTAGAGTTTTTGCAATGCACTTACAATGCCATGCATCGGACATGCCATGCATCTTTCAACGCTCATGTAGTCATGTGATATGCTCATATGTCATATAGACCATATAGTGATATGCTCCCATCCCTATTATATATGGATACGATAATTGTGATTAGGTAACACATTTCAGCTTAATTGGAAAATGGGGGATATATGATGGTCCATCCCCTAGCTTACCTTTTAAGTTGTATATAAATTTCAATTAGGCTAATAATGGTAAAAATGGGTAAGTTATTAGCTGGTTTAATGGATTCAGCTGAATTACATTGGATACTTTTCCTGACCACTAACCCACCCATCTTGGATCCTTTGATATATTTACGGAAATTCTTGTTTGTGACAGTCATCATCGTCATAAATTTGTGACGGGTCAAATAGAAGAGATAAAGAGAAAAAGCATGATGCTTGGGGGATAGCACATAATAAGTTGTCTTTTCTCATCTACTCCCTCTGATTCTTTGGGTTTGCAACGTATTCCATATTTGACAAATTCATTAGGTTTGCTCCATTTCCAATTTGAACTTTATTTTTATTATAAAATGACTAAGATGTCCTTCACTTTTCATATTATATTCCAAAATATTCACTAATTTTTTACATATTTAACTTTTTTCATTATTATATTGTTTAATCTCACAATAACATCATTCATAGTGACTCACACTTGCTTTTCTTAAAGAATCGGAAGGAGTATATAGTTATATTCGACTCATTATTACTCCGTATAAGTTTGTGACGATATACCCGTCACAAGAAATACTTACGGTATAGAATGCTCTTGCTTGCTTCCTTCGATCAATTCCCTATCACCTTCACCAATTCAAACATAGATAAATATCTTCCCATTTTTTTTAACATTCATTTCATTTATTACTCGATGGCCATGAATTATGAATATATTGCCATTTTTAACTATAAAACAAATTACTCAATCAATCGTTTTTGAGTATGCTTTTGCATCAGCATTGTTCTGAGACTAGCCTAGATTTAGTTAACTTTTATTAATAATCCCGATTTGACTATAAAACAATTAAACATAAATCTAATATTCTACGTTCAATTTACGTTAATTAAATAATGCAAGTTGTGTTCCACTGACCCACCTTCTTCATCCCTCCATTACGTTATACGTAATTAATACTCCTACGTTGTATCTTTTTTTTAACCGAGTATTTAGTCGGACAAGATACAAATCGAAACTCATGGTCCACGATATTTTCATCTTAACCACATGCATCTCCGGGGTCTATTACTTTGTAGCCAATGTCTAAAACCCTTACATAGTTACATGACATACACTCTGAAATTAATCTAAATTTAAAATAAATTCCAATTTTTCGTAAAATATTTATAGGTTAATGGATAATGTCCGAATTTTTCCCTAAACAATAATCCTACTAAATTATTAACCACTCCATTACTCATGAAATCAACAATTACTTGCCTCAGCTCTAATCCCTCTTACTATATCTTCATCCCACTTTTATGGTTCCCTTGCAGAAATTATGCACTAATTTTAACGTGTATGAGTGTATCCACTAGACACACGTTAATACGTTAATTAAGGAATAAATCATAATGATATTATCTCGATAAATATTAACGTGTGTCCATTGGGTACACGTTAGAAAAACTTTTGTTAGTTTTAACGTGGTTTTTTTTGTTCAGCAAAATAGCATACTTAATCGCATTACAAATTTACAATATAGAAGAGGTATCTAGTCTTAACCACTAGGCTAACACATCTTCGGTTAGTATTAACGTGGTAAATAATGTATGCAAATCACAGGGTAATAAGATGGTCCATTCTCTCAAAAATAAGTGAGTGCTTTTTTATAATGCAAAAAACGGTTTCACGATTGGAGACTCTCTCACGCGATAACTATGAACACTAGCAAGATAATCCAATAAAAAACAAAAACAAACAAATGCGCCAAAATGATAAATAATGAGAATGGAGAAAATTAAAGGAGAGATTGAGGGAGAGGTAATTACTGGTAAAAGGCGCGAGGATTACGATACACGAAGGAATTGGATTCAACGTCGAGACTATTACTTCTGGTTAACGATCGATTACGTGAAGTCCAAGTTACCGCTCTTCGAATCGCAGCTCGTGCTCTCGCCATTCCTTCTTCTACCTCTCCCTTCTTACTTCTTCTTCTCACCTTATTCTTCCGCTTTCCCTAATTCACGACACATAAAACCGTCTCACACAAGAATTTTCAACACGTAAATTAATCGTAAAGTGAAATATTATGTTGGCGCCAAATATTACGTTGAATTATTTTTGGCGAAAATTTTACCTAAAATTCAGTGAAACGTATATCACAGATATTTTATTAAATAAGAAAGAGATTAATTTTTCATTTAATTAAGCTGATGATCAATAAATGAAGTTAGTTAGGTGCTCCAAAAATTCATGTACGCTTCGAAAATTGATGAAACACAAATTATGGTGTAAGTCGATTTCACGGCGTGAGAACATATCAATCGCAAACAACGAGATGAATTGATTTCTTACAGGAAAAAGAAATCGGATTATGAATTTTCTGGACATTAAAATGCCGTTTTAGTTACGTTTATATATTGACTGTTATTATTCCAATAACCGCAGCTGAAGAAAGTTCAATTAGCGTAACCGTTCAGCAGAGGTATCAAATTTTAATGAATTCGATCAACAAATGTGATTCCGAAGCTTTCAATTTTCGTGTTTCGAACGATATTCATTCAAATTCATAGCAGTAACATCTCGAAAATTCAATTTACTGAGAATTGAACCTTAGATGATCGATGAACTTGAAGAAACACGGTTTTGAAGATATAATTCAAGTCAATTTAAACCGTTTGATTATCAAGATTAAGCATTCATCAAGATCATTGTAACACTCGAAAAATCAATTCACCGAAACTATAGATGATGAATTTTACGAAACTCGATTTCGAGACTATACGTTTCTAGCTAGGCTTCTAATTCATGAAAAATGAGCGAAAATCAATTAAACAACGTCACTGTAGATGATCGATGAACTTGTAGAAACGCGATTTTGAAGCTAATCGTATGAAATTCAAGTCAATTTACGCTGTTTGAAAATCAACAATAAGCATGCATTCATCAAATTCAGATCAGTAATAGCGAAAAATCAATTCAAACGCCAGTGTAGACAATGAATTACAGAGAGAACGCCATTTCGAAGCTACGAAACTCAGGTTTTAGTCAATTCGGTTAAAATCGTGAGATATTATAACTTCAAGCGAAGTTATAGCATAGATTATAGCATTCATCAAATTCATAACAGTAACATCGAAAAATCAATTCAAACGCCAGCAGAGACGATGAATTACAGAGAGAACTCGATTTCGAAGCTACGAAACTCAGGTTTTACTCAATTCAGTTAAAATCAGCACAAATCAACATCAAAGAACACTCAAATTCGCGATATATTATAACCTCAAGGAATCATACCAGAGATGATGAGCTGCTCGAAACGGAAGCAACAGTAGTACTGTGAAGTCGAACGACAGGGACGACGGAGAATTGAAGAAGCGTAGTATAATTAGAATGATTATTAAAGCTCGAAACGATCACATTATCGCGCCGACGATCGAATCGGAAAGTTAACGCGAAGAAGAAGAATGTGATTAGTAATGCAGCAGTGATCATCGTCGTCGTCCGAGTTACTGAATTCGACAGTTTCTGATGAAAGTTCTCCATTTTTTTTTGATTTTATGATGTACAGCGACGGCGAGGTTCTACTTTCACAGTATGACCGCCATGTTACGGTGGAGTTCACGGTGGAGATACGGCGGCGGTTTGGAGGAGAAATTGAAAAGGGCGGGATTACGAAAAGGAAATATAAGGAAAGAATACAAAGGAGAAGTTGATTTAAATGAAACTTTTGAGGAGTGATTATACTTTTATACAGTTGTGAGAATATTTAATTAAAGATAAATTGATAATTAGAAAGGTTTATCGGAACCCAAATTCTTATTTGTAACGTAAATATTTATCATAAACTTACACGTAAAATACCAGTGCAGATTCTCTGTCCCATTATGACACAAAAGTGGACAAATGATCTCAACTGGTAAAAGACGAAAGAAAAGCAAAGACTTAAGTTTATAGCGATACTAGCAAAACAATTGTCCTATCTAGTTACCTGAGATGTTATTTGACCCGTTTTAATATTAAGATATATATGTTCATCCAAAAAGGGACCAACTAGCGAGGGAATATCAAGCACTGTGTTAAATTCGACATGTTAATACGAGGAATAGGTCTAGTTATAGACGATCTCTTGTTAAATTCTGGGGAAGTAATATCAATACTGTGTTAAATGATACAGAGTACTTGCATGTTAATATGAGAAATATGACTATTAATAGACGATCTCTTGTTAAGTTAATTAGTGATCAATTACATATTAATGTAACAACGATACCAAAAGTAATAAATAAAATTGGTCAAAATTTACGATAAAATAAAGGGGTATCGTAAATAAGCTAATACAAATGAAATAATCATTTCAAGGGATTCTATAATAAAATATTTACGAATAACACGTAAAAAAAATACATGAAAAGTGATATCTCAATTACTTAACAAAAGACCGTATATATCTCCATAATTTCGGTGTAATTTACTAATTTCTAAACATCTATATAATTACTCCAAAATAAGATAATCTTATACCGTATGATGGTCGATATTGTCTTTAATTTTGAAGTAAAGACAGATAAATAGGAGGTATTGATTATGAGTATTGTAATTTAGTCATTTTGAAGCGGAATAATGTATCTCAGTTATCTTGGATTGGATCATCATCATCATCATCATCATCATGTATTCATGTGTGATTACATTATCTAAGAGACACTCCAGTATATATGCTTTTCTTTTTGGTTTGGACATACCACATACTCTCCATTACTCCTACTACGCATAAAATCACTCATACCATAATAATATTATTAAAATAAATAAAAAAATTGATTTTATTATTTTTTTAAATATACTAGTTGCTTGTCCGCACGCGGAATAGTTTGATGATTTAGCTTGCATGTTAATTTAAGAGCAACGGTGTATACACAACAATGCTTATTGTAAAAATAAGCTACAGTTATCAAATGGATATAACTCAAAACAAACTTACGCTAAAGAGATTTATATCTTATATGTATTGGATAGTAAAGTTTCTTTAATCATGGTATCATAGAGCAAATAAAAGTTGCACTGAATGCAGGTGATGACTATTTTGTAGTCCCTCCGTATCTATATGTTCGTTCACTTTCAATATAATATTTCTTACATATATTAAACAAAGTGGACGAACATATAGATGCGGAGGAAGTTTTTTTTTTTAATTAAAAAACGGCATTGATAATAGAGTTAGACAAGGTGCGCTTCCGGGTAGAGGGCAAGAAGAGAAAAGAGAAGCATTGGTGATTCTAAAACATTGGTGATTCTAAAACTTTGGTCATGTGTGCAGCAAACGTGGAAGTTGTTTTGTTTGATGATTTTAATACGATTAACTAGCCGGCTCCCCTGTCATCAGGTCACCAACTTCCTTGACCTTCCGGCACTGGGCAGGCGTCAGGCCCCGAAAAATAGTGGTCGATAACCCAAATTTGGGGTTGTTTCCTAAAAAAAAAAATGGCGCTTTGTGTTACCAGAAACAGACATACCAAAATCAAACAAGAGTCAAAATATACGAGTATCATTTATTTAAAACAGTATAGTAGGGAATAGCGATTAGCGTAAGTGTCTATTCAAAGCTTCTTCCACCATAGCTCCTCTGCACCTCGTCTTGAGCTTTGTATTTTTCAGCCTCACCCATCAACTTTTCGATCCATATCAATCTCAAATGTGATAGAACCACGACAAGCTCTGCACATATAAGAATATAACAGGATTACTATGGTATCTTAACTCTTAAGAAAAATACAGCTACGGATCAAACCATGATAAATGAAATTATGTGGAGTGCGCTAGCTTACATTAGTTTGCATGTAGTGTTCCTTGTCGGACCAACAACTTTCATCCATAACACGACCAGCAGGCAAAAAAATTGAACCCATTTCACCAGCAGAAAACAAGCATAACACGACTTCACGTAAAAAAAATGCCCTTTGCAGAAAATTGAACCCAATTCACCAAATTCTACTCTTGAATTCCACCAAAGATGCAATCTTTTGCAAAATCATCAATCAAGGAATGAAATAAAATGCAGAAATCATTCAAATAACATCAGGGGAACATAAAAGCTGGCTAATTCAGAGAGAAGAAAAGAGAATACCAATGTACCATTTAGCAGAAAGATGAAAACTTGGGGAATGTTTGGAAAAAATAAAGCTTGTTTCTGATGCAAATTTACAGTTTTGAAGGATTTTATTTATTAATTTATTTTAGTTTTACAGTGGAGTTATCGACAAGGATGAGATGAAAATTGAGCAGAATTGCAAAAAACGTAACAAAAATGGAAGGATGGAAAGATAGTGTCTCTCTCCATATGATTACCTTATTCAAGCAATCCATTTGTGTAACCACAGAAGCAGCTACAATCATAGTAAAGCCCCGTGTTTGAGGGTTTATAAGTTGATTCATTTCAGAAAGTGTCATCGTGATCAAATCAATAAACCAACATCCTACCGAAATTAGTACGAGTAGCATAATTAATCACAAACTTACCCTTCCTAACCATAACATCAATATTCTTCTTAGACAAAAGAAGGCATCATAAAGAATCTGAATCCCCTACCCATTGTTGTCTTTGTCAAAGTAATGGAATGCTTTGTAAGAGTTTCTTACCGTTTCCATGAGTGCCTTAACTTCTGTTTCTGGAATTTTTTGAACCAAACAGAGCCAATCCGTCCTTCAATTCTTCACAAGTAATTGTCCCGCTGCTTTCCGTTGAGTCACACATCCCCACCGATCCATCACCTAGCATGACACTACCGCTGATGTGCCAAGTCCTGCTTGATCGACAACCTGAGGCAAAACAGCAAGAATCGTCTCCTCATTAATAAGCCGACAAACGACGTTCAACGCAGCACATACAATCAAGTAATTATCACTTCTCAAATGGTAATCATATTACAGCAACATAAATCCCGAACCAAACTCAATCCATCGATAACCAAACATTAAACAACCCTACAAACAGAAAATTCAACAGACTCACAGATTACGTGATTAGTTAATTTTAAAATTTGAAATCGAACAAACAAGCAAAAAGAAGACTATTCAAAAAAAAAAAAAATTAGGCATTACCAGTGAAAACCCAGGTAGATCTGCCTGAATAAAAATAAGAAATTAGGCATTACCAGTGAAAACCCAGGTAGATCTGCCTGAATAAAACCCAAATTGATGTGATTTAACTCAGGAAACTGGACCGAGTTTAGAGAAGAAGCAATACTCGCTAGGAGGTTGGTGGATGAAAGCATCAAGTTGGCCAAGAGCGAGCCGGTCACTAAGCTTCCCAAGAATACGTTGACGACCATGAAAAAGTAATACTTGTCTGCGGCTCGACGCTCGAGTTCAGACCAAGCGACGCAGGCCTCGATCTTTGACATAAGCATCAAAATCGAAGGGAGGAAATATAAGAAGAGTTTAAGGGCGAGATCGGCAAGAAAACCTTGGAGAAAAGACTTGATAAATTTATTGCACAGTGAAAATCGGTCAGTCAAATATTCAAGTGACATACAGGATATAAACGATAGAAAATTAATATTTACGAGAAATGATATTTTAAGAAAAAAGGAAACGATAGAGTGAAGATGAGAAGGATTAATAGTAGTTCGTCACCATTTTGTCCATGTTCTTCAAGTATTCGCCATAGTATTCAACAGAACAACTCGTTTACCCCAAAGGCCAAAACAACCGATCTGAATATGAACACGGGAAGCCCATTAATATGATAGACGCACACCATATATATGAGACGTTAGTATATATACCGATGTGAAAAATGGGTTTCTTACCCTGCATTTCAGCCTCTTGTTGGGGTTCCGTTCAAGCTTGAGTTGGTACAATAAATATGGCACTTGTGAATTTAAAACTCAAAGTCTCCCAAAATATTCTCCACCAAATTTTCTGCACAGTTCAAGTACAAATGTCACTTAGATATCCTAGATAGCCCATCATATCTATATATACACAGAAAGAAAACAAATCTGTCGTCATTCAATCATTTTTTGAAACCACACCTCAAAATTGGAGTTAATTAGGGTGAAAGGAGTGAGTTCTCAATACAGTATTCATTTTTCAGGCTTTGAAATTGCTATTACTAATCAAGTAAAAAATGGAAGCTCAACCACGACGAAGTTTCCAATAAACCTTTTCCTATTGTTCTTAACTAAATCATTTCCATTATAAGAACATAATTTGATATCGCGCTATTGAAAGACAGCTTCAAGGACGACATTTCTTTCCACACCAACTGTTCACATACTACACATCCATGGCTAGAATGGTACTCCTATGTCCATGAATAAACTTTACAGTTTCCTTTTTGGGGTATCCATGGATTTTCTTCCAACTTCGAATCTTTCCTTTCTTTTATGGTACGTACTACTCCATACACAGTCATATGCACGGATTATTATGATTTGTGACCACATGTCCCTCGTGATTTTACATTTTCAACCACATCTCGTTACATTCTTATACTTGGACAAAACAAATTGGGAAGTTTAGTATTGCAACAAACTCTCATCGTCAACGTTTAAGCACAAACCATAATTTTTAAAGGCTCTTATTGCAACAAGCTCGCATCATCAAACTAAGTACCTCTAATCATCAAACTACAATGGTAAACACAAGCAATGACTGTAATTCGTAAATGCCAGCAAAATCTCTAACCTGTGTTCCGACGATGCATCCTGATAACAGCATAATAGAAAACAAATCAAAACTCAGAATTACCCATCAAAATTCAACACAAATCAGAGCTCAAACATTCAAATTTAGGCTGCGAATTATAATTTAACATCAAATCAAAGCTCGGACACTCAAATTCACACCGCAAATCAAATTCAACACAAACCAGGGCTCAAACAATCAAAATCATGCCACAAATCAAAATTCAACACAAATCAGAGCACACACAATCAAATTCAGGCTACAAATATTAACTAATCAAGCTCCAAAACAAATGAAATCAACCATTGAATCATACATTCATACCTACAACCACGAGTGTATCATCAAGAATCATGATCTTAGCAGTAGCAGTACCGGTCTCACCAGCAGACCAACACTCACCTAAATTCGGACACTTCGCCTCTTCACAAACCGTATGCAACTTCAAATCGCAAAGCTTCTTCTTGATCTTCGTGTACTTCTCGCGTCCAGGAATTGACTACAAATAATAATCAATCAAACACAAAAGACGCATATCAGACTCTTGAATATCTTGTGGTTCTGGTAATTCATAGAAATGGATAATCTCAACTCAATAGTTTTGTGAGAAGCTTCTTCTTGATCCGGTAATTCATCAACAATGGATAATCTCAACTCTCGGGTGCACAAGTCAAAAACATAGAAATGTGAGATTGAAATACAAGTAATATTTTTTGTTAGACTGTCTCGATCTGCATATCTCCATGTTTACGGTCCTTTCGCTTGTGACGGTTTTAACAGCAATGGCTGAATCTGGCTCATCAACCTGAAGGTTACTATCAGTTGTAGAGATTGGTGTTTCGACAATCTCTTGTACAGTCGAAACTGCTACGCTCACACCAGTGTCACGGCTGGTCGAAGTCAACACTACCACATCGTCTTGGTTAGATTTAAGACGGGTTTTCCTCAGTTTCTGCAGCTCTTCCAGTAGTATCATATTTTCCTTGGCCAAAGCCGAATGCTGCAAAAAAAAAACAGGTCGAATGTAACACTACTGTCAAACTCGGTCCTGTAATATTTCATAATGTAAGAGAAAAATCTGATACTTGTTTCTGAATCCGTTCTCGTTCACTTGCCAGCACGACAACCACCTCTGATACGAGTTTTGCACCGGTATTGACATCTTTGGCACGCAGTAATTTAACTTCATCAGCTTCATTTAAACGTTCCTGCAATTTCTCGCTGTCGGACCTAATGTTGCATATTTCCATGCTAAGTTTAATGTTGGTTTCAGCCAATGAAAGGCACTGTTTCTCTGAATTATCTGCCCTAATCCATTTATCACCCGATCCATCCGTTTCACCCCCGGATGATGGATGGATGACGGATGATGTATTTGATGTAATGGATGGATGCGGGTGAAGCTTCACCCGACCCGAAACCGATCCATTGACATCCCTATCCTCCACATCCCTTTCTCCTTCCTCTCCTTTTCCTTATCAAAGACCCGTCCTCAACTATGACTTTCTTTTTGTCATCTAGTTCATTAACATTATCTTCCTTTTAAAAACCGTTTACCTCTCCTCATTCACTCCCCCCTCTTCTCCCATCTAGCTCTCTAGCTCCTAATGACGTTCGCACCGTTGGAGACTTGATTTTGCCATCTAGTTCAGTGAGGGTGGTGTGTGTCCCCTTAACTCCTATTCCTCCCATTTAATCCCCTTCTTCTTCTCCCTCTAACATTGTGTCTCTTGATGTTCCTCTTTCCCTGTTTACTAAGATGATTTCTCTCCTTCACAATCTCTACCATATTCCCTTCTTCCCTTTTCTCTCCTTCTCCTCTTCTTCATCACTTTAAATATGACTTCTTTGCATCTATTTTAATAAGAGTGTAATCGCCCCGACCATCTCCTTCCACCCATATCATTTTCGCCCTAACCTTTTTTTACAGTATTCCCTGTCTGGACCCTAACCTTTCCCATATCATTTGGGTCGACTACTTCCCGATGCTCGCTGGGTATGTCATTTCAACAAGTCTCCGTTACTGAGGTTTATTACAAACTGTTACTACATTCTAATCAAAACGTATGAAAGTGTTTGACGTTCTGGAATATATGTTTTCATGTACTTTTAGATTTACTATCTACTCCCATCCCAGTCTACATTTTTTCCGTTTGACTAAGAGTGTCTAAGATGTCATCTTTAATTTAACAATTCAGTTATCATCAAGAATTCAAGATACAATGTAAAGTTAATCAAGTTCGAGTTTTGAAACAAAATCAAGAATTGCATGAATTCATTGTCGTTGGATGTAATATGTTACATAGCTTTAATATGTGCTTTCATGAAGGCTAAACAGAAGAGAGGCGAAAAACTTGTAATTTTGCTCGAGAGTAAAGTGCTTGGAACATTGGTAAGATTCGTTGTTCTGAAAATATGTACGAGTACTTTGTAATTGTACAAGGCTTTACGTCTATCTTGACTATATTTCCTTGTGGCATATTCATATATTTACAGACACAGATGCTGGTTTCAATCCATTACTGTCAAAGGTGACACATTTCTATTACTGCATGTCTGCATGCTACTATGATGTTACTGTATTTTACAAGTTAAATTTTGTTGTGATCGTTTCATAATGTACTTCAAATGCATCAGACATGCAACTAACAACAAAAAACAATATTTACTGCAATTCACGGGATCCAGATGACCCAATAACATTAACGGTAGACACAGTTATGCAAGTCACAAAACATAACCAAAGGTGTCGGAATCTTCCAATCACTAGGGTTTTAGACTGTTTTCAAACCCGATTAGAAGGATGGATAACCAGTACACTGAATACACATTCGATAGAAGATAGAAGTATCAGAACGAAATGCATATCCAACGTAGACAATTACCTGCAGTGACGTGACTAATTCTGCATTGGCATCAGGTGCAGGAATGGCTTGAAACTCCCTTGTAATCTTCTTTTCCGGATCTGCTTCCTGCAGCTCCTTGCCGCCTATGTGGATGATTAGCTATATTAGCACACTTAATAAGCTTCATTTGACAGTCCTCATGAAGACACTGGCCATCAGCTGTCCCCAATGCAATTCTGTACCTAGCGCCCCAGTCTAATTTTTCCTGTTACCACAAGATGGAACATTCTATTAGGACATTAGCCAGAAATCCTCTAACATCATTTCATTTTACAGAAAACTTGAAAACGACAACAAACCATGCAGAAGAGAACCCACACATCCAAGTGAGGATAATTGTAAAACAATATGAAGCCCTCCTTGAACTCCATAACCGATTAATTTAGCTGTATTAGGATGATCCACGTGCGCTATAATTGCAAGCTCGGACAGAAACCTGCCGATTCTTTCTTCATTTGTTCCTTTAGTTAGCCGTCTGACCGCCACCAGCTTCCGGCAAACACCGACAAGAGACTTTCCGGCACCACAAGGTAACACGATGATCCCAGATCTTGCTCTTCCTGTCCAAAAGACACAATTGAGTCAATTACCATTTTTTGGCTGAAATCTGCTGAAGGTAGCAAAAGTTTGTAGAACAAATGCTAAAAAGGTGGTAACTTTTTTTAACGGAAGTGTAAGATAGGAGGTTAAGGAAGTGAGATATATAGGGTGGTAATAATTTTTACCATTTTAACATTCGAGTAAGGGGCGTAATAGAATATAAATGGACCTCCAACCATAGTCTTTAAGGTTTTGGTTGAATTGGTTCCATAACACAAACTAAGCATGAATTTCACACCTTCGGAGAATTCTAGCTTTGCCAATTACATCATCTCTAAGTAGCTTTTGTAAGACCTGCAAAAAACAGTAAAAGGAATATAAGTAATCGAACAAGAAAACATTTGATAAGTAGTGAATTTGTAAAAGGTTTTCCCTCTAGAAAAGGGGATTCGATGAAATATCGATTTTTCTTCAGTACAAGCTTCACTTTCCCGTGATCTGCAATTGATCCATAAATGAATTCAATCATTTCTTTTGGAAGTTTAGTCTTGGACAACTTATTTAAGACGCTTATGATCGTTTCTGTATCAGGCCCGACTGACACAGCAGCATACAGCGAGTGTGGGGTCAAGTTATACTCGTGCATCGACTCCGGTCTTACGACAAGCAAAATCAGTAACAGGTCAGATTACACAATGGCCTATCTCAAGGTATAATGGTCAATATCAGAAATATTGTACTAAGGCTAGAATGAAAATGGATACCTGCAAACGGGTTCTGCAATTGCTATGAGAAAATCGTAAGCTTGCTTGAATAGAGGAGAGAAAGTCTCGAGAAATATCCGACCATCAGCGAAAGCCCACAAAGGACGATTTGTATGATCCTCCTTAAGTTCCAACTTGGCAAAATCTCTCTTTTTTGTTTCGCCTTTACAGAAATTTAACCAAAGATTATAAACTTTCAGTCAAAATCAATGCACCAAAGCCATTTAACTCCAGTTTACTCAAACTGTATCCCAGTTCATCAAGGGCTCGTGCAAATGACATGGTAAGGGGGATTAATATGCACACAGCCTAGCCCAACCTAACAACAAAGAGACGTTTCTGACTGGGACTAAACGAAAACTAAATTATGCTCCGAAACTTAACAAGCAGAAATGAAACTAAAGTGAAACTCATTCATTAATGTGCACACAGCCTAACCCCAGTAACAAGCGGCGGTTCCCGAATGACCCTAAATGAACCCTAAACTATGATCTATGAAGTACAGCATCAAGATTGAAAATAAATTGAAACCCATTTCATCAATCAATCAAAAAGCAAGGCCCACCTTGCAACAAGTTCCTAAATTTAAAATTAAGCATAAAACAATCCAAAAATCATTCCAGAATCAAATTCCGAATTACCCTAAATGAACCCTAAATTGTGCTCCAGAATTGAAATTTAATTGAAACCCATTTCATTAATCAATCAAAAATTCAAAACCCACCTTGCAACAAGTTCCTAAATTTAAATTTAAGCATAAAACCCTCAATCCAAAAATCATTTCTGAATCAAATTCAGAATTACCCTAAACGAAGACTAAATTATGCTCCAGGATTGAAATTTAATTGAAACTCGTTTCATTAATCAATCAAAATCTCAAAACCCACCTTGCATCAAATTCCTAAATTCAAAATTAAGCATAAAACCCTCGATCCAAAATCATTCAAGAATCAAAAACACGCCGAAACCCTAAATTATGCTCCAGAATTGAAATTTAATTGAAACTCATTGCAATAATCAATAAAAAATAAAAAAAATATTAAAAAAACCACCTTGCAACACATTCCTAACTTTGAAATCAAGCATAAAAACCTCAATTCAAAAATTGTGCGTTCTTTTTAAAAGGTACGGAGTATCTAATAACACCCTTTTGTCAATCATCAAATAACACCCGTTTGTGTCCGTGGTGTCTTCACGCTCTTTGTTTATTCCTTCTTTCCCTTCTGATTTCTTTTGCTATTTCTCATGGATTAGGGTGTCCTGACGTTCGTTTGAAGATCAGAAATCGCCTTTCGGCAAACATTCTCGAAGGCTATAAATGCTACACTATACCTTCAACCAAAAATGATGTAGTCATGGCCGAGCCTGTTTCAATGGCTAACACAAATTGTGATATATTGTGTAAATATGTTATCTACTGAGTAACAGTAATGGAGATCCTAGATACTTACTGAGTAACATAGTTATGAGACCTCAACGAATAAAGGCGGACAGACGTAGGAGAACTGACCAGATTCCCTGCGTGGGAATCGGTCAGACCGTCTCTCCTCCTTTGAGACGAATCTTGAGTTTGAGTTTTGTCTCCTGCAGCAACCAACAGCAAAGGGTGTGACGTCCTGAATCCCTCGCAGTTTTCACGAGGGTTAGGGGAGGGTTGCATTTGTAGGAACATATAAGGGCTGTCGCGTTTTGAAACGAGTTCGTTGACTGTGGAGGCGTCGTCCACGTCCAAGACTTGGAATCCGTTGGTGTAGCCGAGGAGTAGGACACGGTTGAAGCTCGTTGGGGTTAGTTCTAGCCTGTCGAAGCATGCCCATAACACCTGTTTTTCTGAAATTAGATGACGAAGTCATATTTAAAATTTGTACGTCATTTATATAAACAATCAGTCGTTTCGCCATAATCCAACATGAACTTGTTTCCTAAAAAGAACGGCAACATTATGATCGAATTTATTCTTCCAAACAGTCCCATTTCTCTAAACTGGTTCCAAGAACTGATATCGGAACCAAATTCACGACAAATAGTAAAATCGTAGAGGCTATTTAAATCATGACGAATAGTTTTCTGTAACTCATGACGGGTCAGATAGGGTGGACAAAGACAAAAGTCGTATTCATGTGGGTGATATTTGAAGCTTCACGATAAATTTAATAAAATTAGTAGTACCTTCAAATTTTGCCATGCATCTGTATCAGAAATCAGTTTTTGAGATGATGCCATCTTCTTCTTCTTCTACAATTTTCACGACAACATCATATCAACACATCAAAAATTTAATCAAACAAATCACCCACCAATTAATAATTTAACATATAAATACCGAAACCTGAATCCTCAAATAATTACATCACCTACATTACTTATTCAGGTATTACTATATCGATTGATTAAAAAAAGAAAAAAAAAATATAACACACAATAAATCAATGAACACATCACAAAAAAGTGTAAATAAAGAGCAAGAAGATAACACAGGCACAAAATGACCAACAAAACCATACAAAGCACCAAGAAACATTGTGAATAGCAAACAAAAACTGTGTCTCGGAATATATACAGAACAAGATACCTACCATCGAAAACATAAGTTTGGATCTGTTCCCTGGTGTTGCTGAGTTTATTAAATGCATTTGATGCATTCTCCGCCAGTGCCCGATATTGGACAGATGCAACCACAGTGACAGACATTATGCTGAACAAAAAAAAATCACACGTGAGTAAATAATATAAAGTCAATGTAGTTTAAGAGAAATCAAAGATCCAGGACAGGAGTAGCTTCTATGCCTAGCATATTTCAACTCTGCCAGTCAAATGACAACAAAAGGATAATTCAGAACCGGTGACCACGATTGAAGCGTAAAGTTTCAAGGGTTCGTCCAACTCTTATCATATATGCCACATAGCAGTTCCGATTTCAAGAACATCAGAAAATTTTACTCAATAGGAACTAAAGGTCGTATTACTAATCACCAACACTTGTATTCACAACACACATCGCAGGTTCACGGCATCAGGTTGTCAAACCAATATTCCCCGAAATAAGCGACAATCTGAATAGTTAGAGCCATAAAGTCAGTAATTATGCTTATCAAAAAGGAGATAAGAATGAAGCAAACCTTTGCTTTGGTTTCACAGCGAACATCAAGTTGCTGCACACACAAGCTGAGATAACCAGCTACCTGACTCCCAAGGCACCAGGGAAGACAGTGACATCCTGGCTAAAGAATACTGTGAAACTTCCCAAATGTTTCTCGGATAGCTACAGTCGACTGATCCACTTGAACACATCCCAAAGCTTGGCCCATGATTCTGTTTATGTTCATCATAGTAAGCTAGACGTTCAGTAAGAGTTGTGCAGAAAATAGAAATGCTAGAGAATGAAAGGTGAAGCAACAAATGATGGAATACTAAATTAAATCAACAAAGATACTCCAAAACATCCATATAGCTGAAGCTACAGTTTAACATCGGAACTATTCCGTGACTAAACAAATGACAAAGCAGTAGTGCATTAGCGGGTACAAATTTCTATAATACATACTTAACCATGTAACTACCACATAAACAAGTTAAAAAGCCGAATACCCAATTAACTCGCATCTTGATGCATATTCTCCAAGATTGAGAAAAAAGAATCCATCCAAGATTTATAAAAAATAATCCATCCAATTTCTCACAAATTAAAACAAATTCATACATCCATAGATTCCAGAATCCACTCTTTCAACATCAAAACCAATACCATTTAGATTTCTAGAATATATGTAAATCTTGGCTACATAATCACCATAGATATGAAGTTGAAAGGATAACCCAAAACCGACAATTCAACTATTACCATCATTAAAACCCTACTTCCTCCGTGTTTTTTATTGTGTTTGCATCTCCGTTCTCCACTTATATTTAGGACGAAGCAAATGATCTCGGAGTTAGTAATAACATAAGAACTGAAAAAACAAAAAAAAACAGATTCTACAGAAATTAATATCAAATTCAATTCTGTTGAAAAACTTAAGATCAAAATCTGGAATTAGAGAGAAAAGGAGATCAAAGAAAAACTGTCAAATCAAAACCATAAGACAGAAACAAAAGCAGCGAAGAAAACAAAAGCAAACTAAATCAAAGTAAACAAGGTTAAAAGTACATCAAAGTAAACAAGGTTAAAGTACATTAAAATGTACCTGAATCGATCAAGCTACTTGAGTCGGTCACCTTACCTGAAACGAAAGGAAAAAACAGCAAAATCACTACGAGAAAAAAAATTAAAAACGAAGCCAAGCTGAGGACAATCTACCTGCATCGATCAAGCTACTTGAATCGATCACCTAACCTGAAACGAAAGGAAGAAAAAAAATTAAAAACGAAGCCAAGACAAGGAAAATCTACCTGAATCGGTCAAGCTACTTGAATGGATCACCTTACCTGAAACGAAAGGAAAAAACAGAAATATCAATACAAGAAAAGAAATTAAAAACAAAGCCAAGATGGGTTCATCCTCATCAGAAATTCACTACCCAATCCACCAAAATCCAACATGATCTTCATTTCCCAAAAAACCCAACAACATTATGATCAAACCCCAGATTCAAAATCAAAAATTTCCACCACAAATCACTATCAGTCAACATCAAGAAACTCAAGTCCAAACAAAAATCAATCACTCCAACTCAACGCACACCACAAGAATCCCTTCCCCCTTCCCCAACCCCCAATTATACACACCATTTCCTCCAACATTTCATCAAAAAAATCAACCAATAATCAACAAAAATTACCTGTAGAGATCGGGCACGCACTCAGCTCACCCCATCCTCCAATTCAACATCTGAGCATCTCTTGACATGATTTGACCACAGAAACCCGCAAAATCAGAGTTCAGAAGATAGATCGGCGAACGAACAACACGAACCACGAACCAAGACCACGAAATTCGTCAATCTGCACATGTAAACAGAAATTAGACATCAATTGGAAAAAGAAATCGAAAAATTAGAGAGAGAAGTATTGTAGCGGATGAAACGAAAGCAGAAGGCGGAAATGTAAAGTAGAGAGGGAAACGGAAAGGGAGAGTAGAGAGACAATGAAAATGAAGAATGGTGTGCATTGTAGCTTTACTGTTGCAGAACTGCTCAAACACTGTAAGCTACAGTGCTCCCAACCTCTCTCTTTTTAAAGGGTAGAGGATGTGGGGATCGGGTAGGTTGGGTTAATCATGTCGGAATCAAGGAAGGGCGATTGTTAATGAAATAAAATACACACGTTGCTTACTTGCATGAGGTTCCGCTGACAAAGGTCATGGCATAATCTGGGACCTGTACAAAGGAACAGAAGAAATTTGAGTTAATCGTAAACCGATGAAGCTACAATTAGCACATATCCGCAATTAGACGCATCTCCAACGAAATCAGAAGAGAAATAACGAGATGGGAAACTTAATAATGGTTTGCCATAAGACATCAGGGTCCCAATCAACCTTTTTATCAGGCCGAACACGTACTCCAGGGAGGTCTCTGAAATTCGCTCCCTGAGAAAAAACAGTTTTCCGTTCATCAAAAGTACAAAAATTATCCAATAGAATACGGAGTTATAATTGGTGATGGATTCTATACCTTTCTCTTGGGTACCCTGCAAACTCTTTGGTAATCATCGATATTCAACTGTAGTGGGCGGTGATCATATAATGTGGTTTGAAGCTTCGTCCCAGAACCTAACATAGCTGCAGAAAAGAAACCGGACTGATCGTTTTAGGCACGGCCAAAAATGAATGAGAATAACCATCATTAGCGCTACCGAGAGTTTCTAGAAATTAACTTACCATCTTTCGTCAGTCTGATGTAACGCTGGAAATTAGTCATTGGTTCACCAGCATAAGGTATCTCATCACGGCATTCATCATTATTAACCGGCCTTAAATTAAGGGAAAACATTATCGGTGTTTCAGATAAGCGATCCAGCTGATAAAAAACTATATAATTTTACTGAAAGTTACGGTATTGGATATTAATCAAGAAGCATTTCTTACAGGTGGGAGATCTTCTATGGCATCACCAAGGAAAAGTTTATTCTCCAGTTTATAAGTGTGGCCTTCAGTGTGAGCAACAGCATTCATCTGCAATGAATAATGACAAATCATAAATGAACTAGATAGTGAGCTGTTCCAAAAAAACACGGAAAATGTATGAACGAATGCACGGATAGTTGGGTACGAATGCTTACATTGAATTCAGTTGGAATGACACCTCTGAAAATGACGTCGTGAGTAGGCAATGGGTGCTGAGGCAATCTCTGTACAGACAAAATACGAAATCAAATTTTCTATACAAACAGATTTACGTGAATATATTTGTTGCAGAACAGAAGCATGAAAACCGAAGGACAGTACCTGTGAAGGCCGTGCACCCCAAAGAAAGACGCGCATGCGAAATTGGGGTAGACCATAGGCACCAGCGGCCAGCATCCCTATACGAGCTTGATAGTTCACATCAACCATTTTGCCTAAAGCATATCGACCACAAAAGCCGTTGGAAAACTTCAGTAGATCAACCACGTTTTACATTATCACAAACTTGGGCCTTAAATAATCGACAACATCCATGTAACTTAGGAGTTGCTTATTTTTGGGGTCTTCAAGAGGGCTTTCTGTGTTTCCGAACCGGTTGAATCCACTTAACCCTTGGCATGGTGGGCCACCACAAACCATATCAGCATCACCCTACAATCAAAGAACAAAATTGTAAAGAGTTGTGAAGTGATGCTGGAAAGTCGTTAGAAATCATCGACAATCGTGTAGATTAGACCTACCGGCAATGGCAATACTTTGGTTTTGAAACCATTCTTGACAAATTCACCGATGCTCTTATGGGCTATGGCAGTTTCTGCATTTGTAAATAAGTTAGTTTGAGCAAAATGAGAATTAGAATTTGGCTTATGAAATATTAAGAATCTTAGAAATTTGATGTTACATACCCTAGCCCATAAACGGGTTCCCAAGTATCCTCATCGGGCCATAACCCTTCCAACGAACCTTTATAACACATCCAAAACATAATAGATCAGTAAAAACAGCAACAAATAACAGTAGAACCATCAAAAGCCAAAAAAACAGCTTGTAGGATGCACATAGCTTTTTCCACTCTTTCAGTAGCATCAAAAAATCATCGACAGTCTCATTCCCTACCTGCTCACATAGTTAAAAAAAACAGCTTAAGAGTTAAGAACACCACCTCGACACATTACACTTCTAAAGATGTACGAGGACGTGTATGAAATGAAACACCTCGGTTTCTGGGTGATTGAGTTTGAGACTCTCACATGCATACGGGTTGAAATCAACTACCCATTTTAATAGAATATAAACGGGAATATATAAAGCTAGACACTAATGACGGAATGTCATGAGACATTCCTCATATACTAACACATTTCTATCAAAAAGAGAGTGAAGAGTGTATTGCAGTAGTTGTAATAAATTCTGCATGCAGAAAACCCGCTGTAACAAGGTTGACACCCTGAATATTAGCCCCTAAGCAAAGGCCTGTTGACATCGCACCACAACCACAGTAAAGATCTAACAGCCTCATCTCGGGACGTGGTGTCTCCGATCCTCTACTTGATTTCCTTCATCATTTACAGCTTTTGCCTCCTCTGTTTCATCTGATAATGACGACTGTGAATAGCCAGCAGCAAGAACAGCTTCTGCAAGCGTAAAAACAGTTACTATTTCACAGCTAAAAACTTGCCTAACAACACAAAAAAATCAAGATAGCCCATGAAAAAAAAATTGAAATAAGATTTCATAGTAAGATAAGCATAAACCATTAGTCAGAAGACACAGTACCTTCTGTCGAAATAATGAATGTAGAGTATGGCACCAAATACTTCATATCATAGTAATAATCACACTCGGGGATAGCTGCTTGTTTGGCAACAATGTCGAACTGAGAACCCAAAAATAGGTACCAAGCACGTCTGCAGACACATAAAATTTGTTAATGTGCCACCTCAAAACCCCAAACGTAAGTAATGCCAACAATCAATACCAGGCAACAGTTTAAGAAAGCTTAATCAAATCAAACTCTTCAATCACACTTAATAAACATTTTAAAGCCACATTAGAAAAATTACAGTAAAACGCTACTGATGAATGAGGATAAGAACATATATCCAGCACCCCTTGGTCCTTTACAGCAGATTGATGCTTATTCTTCCTAAAGCTACCCAATTCACTATAGTCCTTCCTCCCATTACCGTCGAAACCATTGTAACCAATTTGCTGGAATTTCTTCTAAGATTTTGTCTTCACAAATTACAGTAAATAGCTATTGACAAATTGAATAAAGATTCAGCAAAAGCTACCTTATAACAAAGCTCTAGGCTAAAATGATGAACCCGACCTGATCAACAAAAATAACATCAAAATTTGGGATCGGCTAACATTAATGATGAACCATCAGGAATCATATGGATGAAAAAGACAAATAGTTCATGCAAACTGAAAAACAACTCCCAGAATTCAGAGTCCAAAACTTTTTCACAATTCTTACTTACTTTGTTTCAAGGCCCAACATGGAGAATCATCCACACGACAATGCGACACCAACTAATCACGCTCAATAACGCATATATCAAGGAACTCCCAATCGAAATAAAGCACATAAACCCTAATTTTACAAAAACCCCCCAAATGTTTGGTTTATACCACTGTATGCTATTGTGCCCATACCAGAGTGCAGCATGTCCAACTAATTTGACTCCCTAAAACTGGTACTGTATTTGTGATTATTTAATGATAAAAGGTCGGATTTTAGTAATTCTCCTCCCCAGTTTAATGTTCCCATTTCAATACGGCACATTGATTAAGAAATCGATAATGAATGATGGTAAATTATTTGGTGGGGTTCAAGAAGTCAAATCACAAAAAGTAACCAATAGAAATAGAGTAAATTAGATGAATAAGGAAATTTTTGAAGTGGAAAATCCTAGTGGTGTTTCCTTTTAAGGAAAGTGGGAAAATCTTAGTGGGGTGGAGGGAGTAATAGTATCGATGTGTGATCAAACCACAAATGTAGTAGTACATGGTCACATGGACATCGGAATAATTGAACTAAATTAAACAAACGAGTAGGTATCATGAGAGACGGTCTCTCATTAATTTTACTGAGAGATTAAGTACAAATGAAAGTAACAGTGGTACCAAACCTAATATAAATAGAAGTGGTACGATTAACATAAAAGAGTATACAAATATAAAGAGAATACGTTTCCTATAAAAATAGGTACAAAACAAAGTTGTCATTTAAGGATACGAATAGAACATAAAGTGGTACTGAAGAATGGTCTCTCAATAAGTTATTGAGAGACTGTCTCTTCCAAGAATTTGCGTAAACAAAATGCAGTGGATGTTAGAATATTTAATAATATTCGTGTGGTCCAGGTGTTTCGGTTTAAATATAAATTAAGTTCATATTAAATATTACGAGACTTTAATATAAAAGACGACACCGTGATGGATCGGTTACGATTAATGTACTTAAAGTCGGGAATTATTATTCCTTCCCACCTTACCCAGTATCAAAAGACGTCTTTTTACAAAGAGATATAAACGGTTAGGGTTATGAACAAATACGTCCCTTGACATGTATATATACGTATGCATATCATATAATAGATATACGTAACATCTTCATCTTCTCAAAACAAGGGCAAACAGTTTATATTTACAGAAAAAAAAAAGACACAGTTCCATCTCCATCATCAAGGAGCATTAAGGAAAGGTTAAGGAGGAGAATCAATCGTATCTTTTTATTATATATTGAGTGCGTCTGATAGATATGGACCAAGGTTAGTCCTCACTTCTGTTAATACATTGTATTGGGTTGAATTAAATCGAATCTATAACGATTGTGGGACAGAATTCATTATTGATTCATAAAGTATCACTTACAGTGGAATTAAACGAAATTAGTTGTGGAATAGATAGCTAGGACTGTGCAAAAACCGGGCCGACCCGGAAAAATGGTCCGGACCGGACCGGAATAACACGATCCGGACCCGGAATGTTCCAAACCGGGCCGGTCCCCGGGTCACAAAATTTATTGATTCCGGGTTCCGGTCCGGACCGGGTCAGGCCCAGATTCTCCCGGTCCAGTCCGGAAACCCTAAATTAGGGAATTGGGTCCAGCAGTCCAGCACTCCAGCACTCCAGTCCAGCCCATATGTTTCATACTTTGTTTCTTTCATTCATTCACTTCACTCCTCCAACCCTCCCTAAATCCCTATGACCCTAACTGAGTAACCTAGTAACCCTAATACCCTATCACCATTTCGAACTGCCGCCGCCGTCGCAACCCTACCTCCGGCCGCCGCTGCAACCTTTCCTCCGGCCACCGCTGCTGCGGACGAACCGCCGCTGCAACCATTTCGAACTGTCGCCGCCGCTACAACACTTTCTCTCCGACGAACGTCCCTCCGACGAAATTCACAGGTATGATTTCGTTTTCGTGGTCTTATTTTAAGTTCATCATTTTCGTGATTCTTAATTTCTTATGGCAACGTTGAGTTTACAGATCATTTTCGTCATTTTCAGTTGAGTATTTGATTATTTTCAGTCATTTTCGTCCTTATCAAATATTTTCAAAGTAGTAAGCACTAAGCAAAGTTGTTGTACGATCAAAAATTTCAAAATAGGTTAAAACCGGGCCGGTCCGGGTCGGACCCGGTTTTTTTCCGAACCGGACCCGGGCCAACAATTTTGATTTCCGGTCCGGGTCCCGGGTCACGAAATTTGACGATTCCGGATCCGGGTCCAACCGGGTCCGGACCGGGTCGGACTGGTTGCACAGCCCTATAGATAGCTATGAAACAGCACCAGACTAGAAAGGAATTCAGTTAGTTAGGTTGTTATAGATGTAATAACTAACTTAATATAGATTGTGTAAATATATATTGCTGGTAACTGAATAACAAACTACTACACACATAATCACAATATCAATAATACAAATATGTTATTTACTCCTGAGTATGAGCTTCGAGCTTCCATCCATGGAGTAAACTCTATTCATCATGGTATCAGAGCAGATCTTAAGGTTCTGAAACTCTGATTTTTTCTTTGCTTCCGCTCAATTCAAATTCTTCATTTCGCGCACGTAGTTTGCATATTTTGATTGAAATTCAAGCTTCGTTATCCCAACATCTCTAAAATTAGGTCAAAATCTATTGATTCCAATTGTTTTTGATTACATACTCGTGTTTCTGCATATTTCAATTGAAATCCAGAACTCAATCTCTGTTATCGTGATTCATTGATTGATTCACAAAATAGCGATCCTCGTAACCCTAATTTTCTCATAAATCGCCTGCATCTTCTATAAAAATGCCTGAATCTTCAGAAAACAGTGAACATGTTGCTTCTTATGCATTCTATGATGATCATCTTTACATTTCGTCCTCCGATCAACCTACACTTGTACTTGTTGATGTTCTCTTTGATGGTAACAACTTTCTCAATTGGAAGAAGGATGTGCTCATGGCACTTACCTCAAAGAATAAAGATGGATTCATCACAGGAACATGTCGATTACCTGATAAGAATGACAAGAAGTATCATCAATGGTTGCGGTGTGATATTCGCATTACGCGTTGGATTCTGAACTCTGTTCAACCTTCGCTTCGTGAAAATTTGAAGTATGTACATACTTCCAAACAGTTATGGTCAGAACTGATGGAAAGGTATGGACAGCCTAATGGCCTGGAATTATACATGGTGAAGAAGGATCTAAGCTTTACCTCTCAAGAGAATTATCCGCTCATTGATTACTACAGTCGACTTAAGCGTACTTGGGAAGACATTGATGCAGTAGATCCAATTCCTGAATGCACTTGTGGAGCTATGGATTCATGTTCTTGCACACTAGCCAAGCGTCTAGTTGACAGGGAGCTTCAGGCTAAACTAATTCAACTTCTTATGGGATTGAATTCTAGTTATGAGAATGTCAAAGGAACTATTCTGACCATGGAATCACTGCCTGCAATTAGTAAGGCTCTTGGAATCTTACAAAGAATTGAGAAACAAAAGGAAATTAGTGATTCCTTTGATGTCATGACTTCTGCTAATGCTTATAATGGGCAGAAGCAGTCTGCGGGAGATACCATTGTTTGGAAAAGACTTAAGTTTGACTCCAATAATGCAGAAAAATGTTATAGGGTTTGTTATCTGCTGCAAACTTGTACTTTCTGCACCAAATTTGGTCATGTGGAGTCTCAATGGTATCTCAAAAAGAGGAATCAATATAACTCTAACAGCGGCAAAGGTGGACGTGGATCTAGTTCTGGAAGAAGAGGAAACTCTCATGGCTCTCATTCTCAAAGGCGACCAGCAGCAAATAATGCAAATACTTCTGTGCACTCTGACGTAGAGGCTGCAGCTGGTAACTGTAACCACCCACTTGATGAGGATTATGATATGGATTATGAAGAAGACTATTATGAGGACACTCCTCAAACTTCAAGCTTTGTCGATAAAGTTTGTGACAAAGTGCTGAAGGTTCTTTCCAACTCCAACAACAGCAACAGCTCACAATCCCAGGTCTACTCAGCTAACACAACAGCTAGAGTTAATATTATTATTATTTTTATGTCGTCTTTCGTAATATTTGAGTTAAAATGTTTATTTTATATAAGTTGGGTTTATTATTAAAATTTCGATATTTTTGTGCTAAATTGAGTTTTTAATATATATTTTAATTAATTAGTAATAATGCGAATAAAAATGTCAGAGTACTAAAATCGTATCTATGTTTGCAGGTCTGTGTTAAGACGACAACATCTCACTCATACGATATCGGAATAATGCGAATAAAAATGCACTGGAAAGTTAGGTTCGAGATGAACAACTTTGTTGAAGAAAGCAAAATCAAATTCCATTATCTAATGGATCGAAATCAAGCTTGAAACCATCATCCCATTATGAAAAAATAAGAAAAGAGAATCCAGTGTAAAAAAGAAAGAAGAGCAAGATCAATTAATTAAAGAAATAATAAATTCAGTAAGACCAAATTATTAACACTATAAATAAAGGCATTAGGACTTTAATGTAGAGGAGAAAAGAACAAGGAGCCGAAAAACACACATAGGAATAGGGCTACTTGGCCTTCGCGGCCAAGGTCGGTACAAATTCAACCAGATTGTAATGCGAGACGTAGGGGTGCAAACGAGCCGATCTGAGCTCGAGCTCGGGTGGGCTCGGGTTCGGCTCGTAAATTTGAACTCGGGCTTGGGCTCGGCTCGAAGCTCGTCGAGCTCAAAAAATTGAAACTCGAGCTCGGCTCGTAAAAAGCTCGGGCTCGGCTCGAGCTCGTACCAAGCTCGTTTACCATTATATTTTTTCGTCTCTTTATAAATTTATATAACTAAAAATAACTTTTGTAAAAGACAAAAAAATATTGTTACAAAATTTTAAAGTATAATAATTATAAATATCAAATAAATATATATTTTGAATTATTAGAATTTAAAATTATTAAACTTATAATGTAAAAAACTAAAAAAACGAGTCCAAACGAGCTTCCGAGCCGAGCCTTACTGAGCTCGGGTTCGGCTCGGATTTGAACAAGCTCGGCTCGAGCTCGAGCTCGTTTTGACCGAGCTTGAGCCGAGCTTTGACCGAGCCGATTCCGAGGGCTCTACGAGCCGGCTCTGATCGTTGACACCCCTAGCGGGACGCGATCAATTCAACTCCTAATTTATCTAACGGTGGTATCTATCTATCTTATTTAGTTTATTTACGTTTAATTAATTATTTAGTTTAATCTTTCAGTTATTCGTACATGTAATGCATTGATTATTGTCAATGAGTTATGAGATTACGTTATTATTTTAACGCTTAATTAGAACTTTGATATTCGTATAAATTCACGATTTGACTGTTGTTTTCATATTTATTAATTTAGCCTGATCACCTAGGCTATTTACATGAGTCGATTGTTTTAAATTAGGTTGCAGCTTACTGGTCTAATTTAACTACTACGTAGTACGGAGTATAATTTTGTATGATAATTGAGTTATATTTAATTGCAACTTTCTGGTTCTATATAATTCAATTGATTGGTGTTCTTAACGCGATTAAATTTATTGACTTGATACGTGCTTAAATGGTTGAGTCGATATAATAATTGTTAATTTACTTGCTTGCTAGGGATTAAATAATTACCGATCTATTTGAATCTAATTAATTGAATCGGTGATTAACCCGACTATATCATATATTGCATGTCTCGAATATTGTTATGATTATTTACTTATTTATTGTTATGTTTATTTATTTTATTATTATTATTTTGAAAACCAACAAAAAAAAAACCTTTTATATATATATATATATATATATATATATATATATATATATATATATATATATATATATATATATATATATATATATATATATATATATATATATATATATATATATATATACACTATTAAATAATAAATTTTCTGAGATAATAACGTTAGTCTCTTTGGGATCGACCTCTATTTACCTGATAAAATATAAAGAGATTTGTATTATTGTAACTTCTTAACTTGTTTCTTGATTATGAATACAAACGTATATCCATATTTATAGTATCCATATCTAACTTAAACTAGGAAACTAAATCATATCTTACACAATATTATTCTATTGCGTGTTTCCTAATCTTCACGCAATATTGTCCTATTGCGTGTTACTAAACATACTCGGATACCGTACTACGGTATCCTCCATTATCTATACTCTATTATTATTACCCTATCTACCGTAGAGTAGAGTTAGTAGTGTTTATAAATTTAATTTTGACTGCGGAAACGACACCTATCATTTCTACAGAGTTCCCTTGAGCCCACGTATGCGAAAGACCGGTAAATGCCAACTGAATAAGTTCACAATTCTCAATCCAATTGTTAACACGATCACACCGTCTAGCCATTGTTTGATCCCCACCCTGTCTTTCACTAAACGACCGAGTTTTATTAAAGCCACCCGCGAGAATCCATGGATGGCTGTTATCGCGCGCAAAGATTTCCAATTCAGTGAAGAGGTCTCTTCTATTTCACGTCAAATAATATATACAGAGTACTCCCTCCACTTCTCTATAATCTTCCACATTTCCCATTTGGTTAACTTCTTTATTACCTTCCACTTTCCTTTATTGTACATCTTTTGTGGTTCTTATTCTTTGTGACCTCACTTTCTTTTCCTAACTTCATTTTCATCCACATATTTCACCCTTCTTAAATATCTTTCTAAATCCAATGTGGAAGATATAAAAAAAATGGAAGGAGTACAATTTTCTAAAAAAAAGTCAAAACATTAATTTCTTTAATGATTTTATACTTTTCTATTAAAGCATGGTAATATGGGACTCGAAGAGACGGGATAACTCCGTCAAGTTGGCATGCCACTACAGTATTCTCGATTCTTTCTATCTTCTTTATTCATTGAGAGGACAACCCACTTGCAAAGTCACATGATGCCATATTTCAATAATCTCATCCTTCTTCATCCGTCACTATTAAAGTTGGTCTCTTTTATGACGGATATATCCATTACAAGTTTAAAACGGGTCAAGTAGATACCACTTGAGGAGAAAAGAACAACGGCTTCATCAACCTCACTTTTGTCTTTTCCTCTTATTTGGTATCTATTTGACCTGTCATACATTTGTGACGGATATCTCCGTCACAAACAAGAATTTGTGTCACTGTTATAATAGTTCAAATATTACGTACTCTCTCCATTCCAAACATCTGTATTATTATATACGTTTGCTTTACGTACTTACGTCGATATTCGTTATCTTTTATCTTATACTTCCTCCGGTCACTATTTTTCGCCCCACTTTCCTTATTTGGAAGGTTTTTATTTTTTGCCCCACTTCTCCACTTTCCTTTTATATCTTACACTTTTACCATATTATACTTCTTTCTATCCTTTATTGCCATTGGATTTTACACTTTAAGGTCCACCATTCATTTATTTACCATTTTATATTCATTTTTCACTAACCCACCATCATTTCTTTACCATTTTATATTTCTTCCTTATTTTACGTGCAAAAGTGAACGGGGCAATAAATAATGACCGGAGTGAGTATATTACAACGTAGAAGTTACTATTCTCAATACTTATAAATAATATTAAAAAATTAAATGATTGTAACGGATGGAGTATTATTTTTTATGGAAAAGATAAAACATTATTTTTTTTTATTTTTTATTTTTTATCATTTTCTATTAAAATAGGGTAATATTTCAACCGATTCTAATAAAATGCTCCGTCATTTTGATAGAGTAACGGATAAATCCATCAAATTCGGATCTTTCAATGAGGTGAGGTTATCCGTCATTTCATAACGGATTACCTACTCACTACGACTATTCTCGATTCCATCGACTACCCTTCTTCTTTACTGTATCTTTATTCATTGACAATGACAACTCACTTACAAGGTCACATGGTATGATAATTCAATTTTCCATCTCTCACGAAACTATCCGTCACTTTATTATAACGGGTGAAATATTATCCCGTATCATCTTTTATAAAAAAGTCAAAACATTAATTTTTAGATGTTTTTTATCTTCATACAAAATCTTTGAAAAGACGGTCTCTCAATAACAACTCCATGTTCTATTTGTATCCTTAAATGACACCTTTATTTTTCTATTTGTATCATTAAATGACAACTTTGTTTTATATAATCTTTATATTTGTATATTTTTTTTATGTTAATCGTACATATTTCTATTAGGTTTTGTATAACTGTTACTTTTATTTGTATTATTAGTCTCTTACTAAAATTAATGAGAGACCGTCTTTTAGGAGACCTGCTCTTATCTTTAATACTCCCTTCATTCCAATCAATTTCATACATTTATAACACATTCATAAGTAATACGAGTAATAATCTTAGATAAAATACTTTTGATATAGGAATATAAGATAAAATACAGTGACGTGAAATCGCGTTTAAATTGTCTAATCAAATGAATTATTAATAATATCAATTTTTTATAATTTTTAGAAATAGGTAACCAAACATATAGACAAAAGAAAATATACATCAACAAATGTAAAAAAAATAAAACTCGATTATAATAAAATAACGGATAACTTCGTGAAATTAAGTTATTTCGATAATTGAGTGGTAGACACCTACACATCAAGTAGCAAAGGCATCAACCGAGTACTCTCGATTGTAGTATGGATCTACCATTCCTTATTTTCATTGAAAAAGACGAGTCGCTTACAAATGCACATCACATGCCATGCGTAAATGATACCTTACCACGATTAAAGCGTCACGCCTCTTCAAAGTTGGTCCCCACTGTCACTGTCAATTCAATTCAATTCAATTAATTCACTCCTGGGCCCCCTTTGTGACACAGCCTTTTACTTTTTACTGCAATTATTATTATACCTACCCCCGTAACAGTTGAAAGTACGGTTTGAAAATCTAGTAACTCATTCTTTTTTTCTTTTTTCTTTTTTTTTTTTTTTTTTTACGGAGATCCTTAATTTTTACTCTTCATTTTTTTATGATTATGATATCAATCAACCGTTGGTCTCCCTTGCGACGGATATCGACGGATATATCCGTCGCAAGTTTAAGACAGGTTAAATAGATATCATATTATCATTTGAGGAAAAAGGACAAAGATCTTACCAACCTCACTTTTGTCTTTTTTTCCCTCAAATGATATCTATTTGACCCGTCATTTGTTTGTGACGGATATCTCCGTTACAAACAAGAATTTGTGATCAATCAATTACTCCTTCCGTTATAGTGAATTCTTTACGTTTGTTTTTCAACACACTATTCATGAGGTAAAATGATCTCGAATATAATTTCTAATGTATAACGTAAAACATAGTCATGTGAAATCTTTGTTGAATGGTCTTAATAAGTACATTAAGATTATCAAATTTTTAGAATTTTTAATAATACATGAATAAATATATGAACGAAATGAAATGTAACTCAACAAGTGTGAAAAAACAAACGTAAAAAATTCATTAGAACGGAGGAAGTATATATTAAAGAATAGGGTACTTGTACGTTTTAATTAAATGGGTTGATTATAGAAAGACAGAAAAAGTATTAGGGGTCGTTTGGTTACTCATGCAATTACCGGGAAGTGCATTTTCAGGGAGTTGTTTGGTTACCCACTTCCCGGAAACTGCCATTTACCGGGAACTGCCACTTCCTCCAAAATGGGGGAAGTTACTCACCAAGCCCTCTTGGTGTGTAGAACTTCCCGCATGAATTCATTTCCCACATAGCAACCAAACAATATTTTGTAATTCCCACGAAATACAAATTCACGTGAATTTAAAGTTTCCGGTAACTTCATCTTCTCATGGTGAACCAAACGAGCCCTTAGAATTTGAATTTCTTTTAAAGAAAAATTTCCGATACTTAAGAAAATGGTAGTAGTAGTAGTTTTTTGAAGCATTGCTAATACTCAGTTTTAGTTGATAGCGGTGTAAGCATCGCTAACATTCGACTTGTACATAATTTATGTACGGAGGAGTATAATATACGGAGTAAGGCCCTGTTCTTTTCGGCTGAAACAAAGCTGAGCTGAGCTGAGCTGGTCTGATAGGAGCTGAGCTGGACTGATAAGAACTGAGCTGGTCTGATAGAAGCTGAGCTGAGCTGAGCTGAATTTATAGAAGCTGAAACTAATAATTTCTTATATAAATTATCGAATAATTTTAAGAAAAATATTGGAGCTGAGCTGAGCTGAGCTGATAAGAGCTGGGCTGAGCTGATAATAGCTGAGCTGGTTTGAAACGGGCTGAAATTAAGCCGAAAAGAACAGGGCCTAATTGTATTCCAACGTTGCCTGATAACTTATACTTTCTCCACCCAACTTTAAACTTCACGGGAAAGTTAAAAGAAAAATTGAGGGTAAAGTAGAGTGTATGATAGAAAATGAAAGTTGAAAAAAAATGTGAGATCGAAAATATATTGACCACAAATATCAACCAAAAGAGGAAATTATTAAGTAAAAAGTTTAAATACATATTTTGTTGACATAAAGTTAAACAATTTCAGAATCGGTTAAACAAAAATTAGTGAAGACATTCAACAAAAAAATTCAAGGAAAAAGATCATATCTACACCATATCGAAGTTTAGTATTTCGACGAATGTTGCGCGTGAACAAGTAACGACACAGAATTGTCGAATATGGCTAGAATTCAACACAAATGTCATGGAGTTCATCTAGATCAAAGCATCTCAAGATGTGTGTACAACTTAAAAGAATATATATGACGACATTGTTGTGGGAAATGTGCACAACAACTTATATTTTGGTGAGTCGAGCACAACAACACAATTTGTTGAGTAAATAATGTTGTCAGTAACTAATTTTTTAACATATACTCGTAATATTCTGGAAATGACGAATTTGAAAGTTAAACTCTAAGTTTTTTGGGTTGATTTGGTCTCGAAATTAATGTTTCAAATTTCAAACAATAATTACTCAATACGGTTAAAAATAAACACTTTGAAAGATATCCAACTATCTTTCGAGTGAGGTCGGAATAGAGCGAAATTTTCGGTATATATATACACTCGAAGGCGAACTATTTTAGAGTTTTTTTTAACAAACTTCAGTCATTTTATGTTATACGGGTCATATTTAAATGTTCAACAAAATATTTCACATTTTTTAAAAAATCAATTGAAACTGACGAATTTGAAGGTTAATATATCCACGTTTTTCTGAGTTATTTAGTACCGAAATTAAATGTCTTATTTTATACAAGGTAGAAATGTCTCGGAGAAATAAAAGGTATGTTATGCTTTAAAAAACATACTTAAAAGATACTGTATTCGGTTACGTATCTTTCGAGTAACGTCGGACAAGGGTGGAATCTTTGTATATATATATACACGCTCAAATCTAAACTATTTTCAAGTTTTTAACAACTGACGGTCATTTTATGTTACAAGGATACTAGTTCGAACAATATATCTCATATTTTTCAAAAAATCATCTGAAACAGACGAATTTGAAAATAATTATCCACGTCTTTCGGACTGATTTGGTCTCAAAATTAAAATAGATCAAAATATAAAATCCGATACCAGATATTTGAAAGCCTGATATCCGATTTTCGAATATATGGAAAAATGAATCGGATACGAATCGGAAATCTTTTGATTTTAAAAAATCGGATGGGATACCCGATTTTGTTTACCCTAGCGAGTAGCCATGCCAAGGTGTATTTCGGAAAATTACACCTGTTTTATGGTTAAAATTTAAGCTGATACGAACTACTTATGATTTTAGGACGAAAATTAAAACATAACTTTTTGGTTCTCGTCTATTAAACAACTCTCCAAATATCGTTGGACTAATTGAAATTTGAAATACTCCACACGAACTATTAATCCAGTTACTATTGCTTATAATGTCTGGATATAACAATATTAAAATGAATTTTGTGTTCAAATAAATACTTTTTTATTTCATATTTTCTTAAAATACGTGAGCAGAATTAATATATGTAAACGTTCTTTTCTTACTATAATAACAAACAATTTTTGAAGACGTGCAAGTCTTAAGACTAGTAACGTTAATGAGAAACGTGCTTTATATACACTACTATACTAACTTTATTAATCAAAATATATGAGAATAGATATTATTTTAAGATGATTAATGAGATCGAAAAAGATATTACATGACTAATTAGGATTACAAAAATAGAAAACTAAATAACTATAAACAAGGTAACAAGATAGAGCTAAAATACGAGATACTCCGTAATATATTTACCTATTCTTAATTCATTGATTCAATGTACTGATCGAATGTATCGACTAATTGGTTTTGTTTATCCTTGCGAGCAGCCATGCCAAGGTGTATTTCGAAAAATTACACATGTTTTATGGTTAAATTTTAAACTTATACAAACTATTTATGATTTTAGGACGAAAACTAAACAGTAAATATAACTTTTTGGTTCGTCTATTAAACCAACTCTACAAATATCGTTGGACTAATTGAAATACTCCGTATGAGATATTAATCCAGTTACGATTGTATTACTGTATATAATGTCTGGATATAACAATATTAAAATAAATTTTGTATTCAAATAAATATTTTTTTATTTCACATTTCCTCAAAATATGTGAACAAAATTAATATACGTAAACGTTCTTTTCCTTAATAGAATAACAAACAATTTTTGAAGGCACGTTTTAAGACTAGTAATGTTAACGAGAACCCTTGTTTATATACACTACGATACTAACTTTATTAATCAAAATATATGAGAATCGATAATAATTCTGAGATGATTAATGAGATCACAAAAGATATACATACCGATTAGGATTACAAAAATAGGAAACCAAATAACTACAAACAAGGTAACAAGATAGAGCTAAAATAGGAGATAAATATTTACCTATTCTTAATTCATTGATTCAATGTACCGATCGAATAATGTATCGAACTTTAATTGATTTCTCATAAAAATTTAATATTTGATTAAATTTGTAACGATCGAATGCATTGAACTTTAATAATATTTTTTAAAATTTGTAACGTAACTAAGGACGTTATTCCTCACAAAAAATACCTATCGAGTTATTCCTCACCAATTTAATTTAATGTATTATAATATAATGCAATATTCAAGTCTTAAAATTAAAATCTTGAATAAAGAGTAATACGGTACAAATTAAAATCTTTCACCCCGAGTAATTACTTCTTCACTTATTACGCCTTGAAATTATCGTTGCATTGTATGATTTGTATCTGTACATATTCTTCAACAGGAGTACGTACGTAAAAATAGTAAAATACTCCTCTTACTGCTGTTTCCAGTGCATCAATTGCTTTGAAAATATGCCTATGCAGTTTCCCATGCATCAATTACGGATTTATTGTCCCTTGTGACCGATATATCTATCACAAATCTGTGACTTACTCCCTCCGTTCTATTTGATTGTTTGCATTTGTTTTTTCACACTTGCCGATGCACGTTTTCTTTTGTCTATATCTTTAGTTACGTATTTCTAAAAATTATAAAATTTTGATATTTATAACGTACTCGATTCGACAATTTAAACAAGATCTCACATGACTATATTTTATCTTATATATTAGAAGTTACATTGACGATTTCACACACCTATGAATAGTGCCCAAAATCCAAATGCAAACAACCAAATGGAACGGAGGAAATATTAAATAATACTGTACAACTTCGTTAGAATAAACAAGTTTAGGAAGTTAGTACACGGATTTATCTTTATCTAACAACGTAAATACGAGTATTATTTGACCCCCTCACACGTTTACGACATATATTTCCATGCATTAAGGTTTTTATCCACGTTTGTCGAGACCCGTTTTACATCCTACTCCTCTTTCCTTCTATAACAAGATTTCGCACAGATATATTTCCTCTTATAAATTATCGATATTATAAACAATTATTATTCTCGTTTGCGAATGAAATCGAAAACGTATCTTTTGAATGTGAACGGTTTTATACTCCCTCCGTTCCATTGAATAGTATACCTTTGCTTTTTTGACACTATTTATAAGTATGATGAATTTTGGATATAACTTCTAATATATATGATAAAATATATTCATGTGGGATCTTGTTTAAATCGTCTAATCGAATGCATTTTGAATATCAAATTTTTATAACTTTTAGTAATACGTTACTAAAGATATAGACAAAAGAAAACTAGTATCGACATACGTGCATAAAGCAAATGGATACAAATGGTTGGAACGGAGGGAGTAATATATTAATTAATATCCCATTGATTCGTTCCTTGAATACTACCAACAACCAAAGTTTTGATTCTTTAAATACTCCTCTATTTACGCCATAATTCACGACTTTTCTTTCTCTTTACCTCTCTTATTAAAGATACACACAAACCATACGTTTTTCCCATAACTTCCAAACCTCTATCATCCTTTATTGATGTTACAACCTCTCCTTCTCCAAACCAAACCAAACCATACCAAACCTAATTCCTCCACCATCTTCTTCTTCTTCTCTGCATGTTTTCCTAATGATACTAATCCATATGACCATGTTTTCCTCTGCATGTTTTCTATATGTAAGTCAAACTTCATTTCATGAAGGCAGAAGTGTCTTCTATGCCCTAATGATGACCAACTCGTATGGCTTTAGCCATGGTTAATCTTTCAGATAAACATTGGATACAAGTTTTTCCAATGTTTTCTGAATTATTAACTATGGCTTTTTGTCAAAAAAAAGGGTCATGAAGTTACCTTTGGTATGGTTGATAGGTTTGTTTTTATTTATTTTCTACCTTATTTTACTTAAAACTTCTATGATGGAGTATTAGGATTGATTACTTATATGTTTAATATAATTTTAAATGATTTAATAGCACTTTTTTTTTAAAAACATACACTAATTCTATGTTTTTTTTAAAAAAATTTGAAGAGAGAAACCTTGAAAAACAAAAATATTATTAAAAAATGAAGTAATTGTAGTTTTTTTTTACTCTTGATGATTCATTTGTTTTTAGATATCTATTAAAAAATCTTTTTAACACAAAAACTTAGTCCCTCAATTCCAACGATTATGCAGCGTTCTTTTGTCTATATCTTTAATTATATATTACCAAAAATTATAAAAATTTGATATTTATAATGTGTTTTTGATGATTTAAACAAGATCCCTCGTAACTATTTTACGGAGGGAGTATATGATATCATCTTACGGTAATTTGTTCGTATGACCTCTCATATAATTTAGTAATCACCTAGGTCTTTATATGAGAGATCTCCTTCTTCTAGTAATTCTAATTTGCTTTTTTATACGGGCCTGACTCGGTTATCATTTTCTATCTTTCATTTCCATCTTTTGTCACATAAACCCTGAGCGAAAACCTAGCCGCACAAAAAAACGTCTTTCGTCTCTTTTTCTTCTTTTCAGGTCATTTTCCTCTCTTCTCCGGCTATCTTTTTTTAATTTTGATTGATAGATTTGGGCGTTTAATGTTAGATCTGGATCAACAAATTCGCACAACAAGCTCTAATTCCTGTTTCATGATAGATTCGTAAATCTGCATAACTGTTTGTTTCATAGTCTTAAACCGAGTTGTTGTGGTTTGAAGTTAATTTGTCTTCTTTACTTAGTGAGATTTAATTGCGATTTTGTTTGCTAATGTATTGGTGTGTTCGATCAGGTGATTTTTGGCGATTAGACTCGATGATTGTATGTTTTACTGCGTTTTAGACTTGCTAATGTAGTGGTGTGTTCGATCTGGTGAATTTTGGTGATTAGACTCGATTGTATGGTTTACTGCGTTTTAGACTCGATGATTGTATGATTTGCATGTTTATTTGTTGGTTAGGTAAGTTTTGTTTTGTTTGTATGGGGAATTGAGTAATTGAGGAGGTTGTTTTTGATTTGGATGTTGAGTTTGAAATGAGGAGGTCTGAAATTCTTAGTCTATGGTCTGTCTGAAATTGGGGCAAGTTTCGTGGAGTGGTTTGTATGAATTGTATCTCACTCTGGAAAAACATTGAGCACAATTGTAGTGACTGCTATCATTTGGGTGGGGGGAAGGGGGCTGTTGTTGGAAATCACCATCTTGCATTATAAGGCATGTTTGTATGTTTATTTTGTATGAGGATTTGATGAGGTGAGACGTTGTTTCTGTTTTGGTTGAAGAATTTGAAATGAGGATGAAAGTGTGAAATTGGGTGTAGTTTCTTTGGGGAGATGGAGTGAAGGGTGAAGAGAGAAGAGAAGATTGGATTGGTGTCTATGAGGTGTATCTTACTCTGAAAAACAGTGAGAGTGCAAATCTAGTTACTCTGCAGGTTTATTTGTTTATTTGTTTGTTAGGTGAGATTAGTTTAGTTTGATTTGGTTTGTGAATTTGGAATTTTGAGTAAGGTTTAAAGGAAGTGAAGGTGGAAGAGGAGAAACAGGTGGAATGGATTGGTGTGTATGGAGTGTATTCCACTCTGAAAAACAGTGAGAGTGCAAGTGTTGGAAATCAATCATTTGTGTTTTACTTTGCATTGTAATCAATTATTATCTCACTCTGCATTATGGTTAATCATTTTTGGGTGTAAGGGAGGGTTGTGTTGTTGGAAATTACTTTGTTTGTTTGTTTATTTGTTTGTTAGCTGATATTTGTTTAATTTGTATGAGGAATTGAACGGTCGTTGAGATGTTATAATTTGCTCCATGGACATGAAGTTTGCCTAAAAGTAAATTTGATGACAAAGTATTAATTTGCTCCATGGACATGTTCAACGGTTCTGGTCACGTCAATTTAGGGTTTTGATTGGATCATTTTGGATTTGGATAGTTTTTGTTAATTTGAGATCAATTTGCTTGCAGCTGTGTTAGTGTGATCATTCATTCTGAGTAATCTAGGATTTGTTATAGCAGCAGACAGCATTCTCTATACAAAACTCAAGTGATGTTTAACTGTAAATTACTGATTTGTTGATGTTTATTTGTTCCTTACTCTTAAAATGTTTGGTTCTTTTAAAATCGGTTTTTTTCTCTATACAAAGGCAGATCAATTTGTTGATGTTTACTGATCGTTTCTTCCTTACCCTTAAAATGTTTGATTCTTTTAAAATTGGTATTTGGTTTATTGTCTGTCTGAAATTGGGGCAAGTTTCTTTTGGGGAGGATTCCCTGGTTTAATTTGTAGATTTTAGGAATCTTTTATACTTGTACATTAAAGAGATAACATTGATAATTTCATGATGATCATTTGCCTTAGGTATTCATTTCAATGGGTTTTTTTTGCGGCGCTTGTGAGCACTCAAAAGTTTATGCTACCTCCAGAGCTGTTGGTATTCATGCTAAGTAGGTAACTTTTTTTTTTTTTTTTTTTTAAATTTAAATATTTGTTTGGTTTGGGTCGAGGCTTATTGACTAGTTTATGTAAGTGAAATTGACATTAACACAACACAACTTAATTGGGATGGATTTTGGGTTGAGGGGTCTACCGGTCCGTGACCCGTTTACAAAAGTTTAGATATTATTGAATTGAAGCTGCTTTTTATAAAGAATGATCAAGTAAGCTTTACCTGTAGGTTTTATCCATGATAGTATTCATTCACTCCCTTAATAGTCAGAGACTCACATGAATCAAAGAGAGATCATATCCACAAACCACAACACACATTGTTCACTACATGATGTAAAGAAGAAAAAAAATATTATCGTACGGTTAGGTTGTCTATCCTGAAATGGATATATTTATCTCAAGGAAAAGACATAGATAAGTTGTCAACGGGTTATTCGACCTTAATCAAAGGTCTCGAGTTCTAGGGACGCAACAATGTTACCGTGCTTTCTGGTCCTACAAATCAGATGTTGTACTCCAAAATGGGTATAATACTGGTCATCTTAAATTGGTATATATGTCTTAAGTATAAGATGATTATATCGTCGTAAACTTGATTTTGTGATTGTTATGAAGGAGTAGATCAGAGTTACTGAAAGTGAAAAGGAAGTTATCTTTAGAGACTTTCTGGCTCACAGTGAGATGCAGAGGCCACTATATTGACGGATCCACTGAAACAGATAATTTGTTTTTCAATGTGATATAACATGGAAGTTCTTTTTTTGCAGTGTAACCATCGATGTGAACTCTGCGACAACCCTCGTTGTCATGTCAACATTTTTAATCTAAGCATGTTTTCGAGGTTACTGGTCAACATCACAAGTACCATACGAATGGGGGTTTGACTTTTGTTGGTGATTCTGCTCTTCAACTTTATCTAAGTGAAGTTGAAGAAGTCTCAGTCTTTGTCGTTTTTAATCTGTCTGTTTTTAATCAGAACAGAAGCAATCAAATGTTGTTGATTCAGACCTAACAGTGGGTCTCGACTTTAAAACTTCTTTGCATTTACACAATGATGATAATCTCATATACGAGATATGGTTTACCTGAGAACCCATTTTTGTAATTGTGTATGTCTGAAACTTTGTTTGTCTGTCATTGTACCCGTCAAAAGGCCCTTATAAGGCAAGGATCCATTGAAGCAGCAGGATAATGTTGTTTGGTTGCTGGTGGATCTGAAACGTCCTTCGTATTCTTCTATACATAATCTTTCACTCGTTATACGTTTTTCTGAATGCTAGAGGAGCCGAGAAAATACGTTTAATAACAAACTAATAGCAGGGGAGGCGAAATGTCGTTGTGTTGATCGTCTTTCCTGGTACAAATATTCCAGGAACTGTGACAAATACACAATTTTCCTCTCATACCTGATCACATAAAGCCATAGCTATTACAGTGAAACGAAAACTAAATGCAGTCGAGAAGGCCCAACTCGTCTGTAAATTCACACAGTTGGTACAATCGACGAACGAATGTTTTCAATGTTACTAACCCTAATTTTTGGGTTTAAGTGTGCGAATTTGTTAGTATTTATCTTAAATTTATTTGTGGTTTTATTCATTGGATTATGTGTCCTCCAACAAAAAGATCCATAAGAGCAACCACAATGGTTGTCCATCCATTGTGGTTCATTTACCGCCACGTCATTTACTTACAAACACAATCCTTATGAATTTCTATCAACAATGGTAAAAGTTCATCCAAGTTCATAAATGGGTTCTACCCATAATCTATTTCCAAAATTTAATTTCTACTAACAAAATATCTTATACGGAGTATTTAATTAATAATCTTTTTGGATTACTTTAACAATGAACTAGTAAAAATAATTAATACAAACACTTTTAAAAAAATTAAATTAAACTAAATTACTTTTACATAATTATTATTTTAACATTATAAAAACTTACATATTACTCTCCAACAAAAATTAATAAAATAATTTTAAAAATTTATAATTCGAGGTCATAGCGAGTTGGCCGGGTTTCAACTCAGATCGTATCGGGTTCGAAGCAAACGGGTTACAGGTAAATTAAATAAAGGGCTCATGAACCAAAAAGCACAAAAAACGTAAATTAAATTAAGTTGGTCGATTTCGGTTCAAATGGTTCGTGTCCGTACAAGTTCATTTGCCACACGTAAATTACAAATGATTTATTGAACAATGGTGTAAATCATGCAAAAAAGAAGAAGAATGGGACCCTCTCTCCACCACATGTACAGTGTAAAAGAATGACAAACTTGGTTTGTCTGCACGAACTTCCAATTACAAACCACAAACAAACTTCATTCAACAATGGCCTCAGTTTTGTCCATCATTTATGAAACCCTCCTACGGATGCCACTGTGAATGCCCTAAGAATTGTCTTTTGAGTCTTAAAAAAGACTCTTTAAAAGTACAAACTTAAGTAATAAAGCAAAAAGTAAACCATTGTTTATTACTCATAATATGGTATAAAACTACAAAAAGATGGAAATTGAATGTTATTCTAATTAAAATTGAGGAATAAACCAAGTTGGTGCGCAAACTGACGAGAGAATATCATCCCCATCGTAAGCCAATTTGGTTATATCTTTAGATTTGAGGTCGAATACACCCATATCATGCCCCCCTTCATCATCCTTGTGGAGATACCACCAATCAGCTTCATCATCGGTGAAATACACGGAGCTTCGTTGCAAACAACAACAGTTGATGACCGGCTGTGGTGCTACTACAGAAACCGACATAGACGAGTTCTGACCAACAAACAATGCGACATCCCCCAAATCATCTTCAATTGTCGTCTCCCATTTTCTGTCTTGATGATTAAGTTTGCGGATTTTGAAATGGCATGCTCGATATGGAGTGTCAGGATCATAATCATCAGTATCGGAATTAATGAGTTGTTCTAGGTATCGCGTCACCATGAAGACGTCACTAACACCTGACGACGGTACCAAATATAGATTCGTATTGTATCCCGTATATTCCTCCTCAGGAAGCCCATGAAAATAATCTATTGGTTGAACAGCAAGCTCAGAACCATCACCATTATTAACATTCCAATATACAATCGATGCAGGATGAGTTAAAGCAAATACGCGACCATCCCCCTCCTCCTCCTCCGCGGCCACAACATCATACACTGGGGTGTCTTCTATCAATACGGATGTCCACGATTTATCACCTTGCCTAGCGAACACTAGGCGTGAGCTCTGATCATATATTATAAAAATAACAAAACTCTGAGACACCTTAAGCACGAGGATCCTCTTCAAATAATAATTTAAAAGCCAATCAAAATCTGGATTTTTCGTAAGGCAATACCGTTTGTGTATGTTTAGGGCGAGGGTTTCCCAAGACGGGAAATCGGTAATATTCGCCTTGGTGAATGGATTAAATAATTGAACGGTGAAGTCACGTTTAGCCATCGCAATCCAACCATAAGCGGAACCCCAACACCTTGTTCCAAAGGTCTCTGGGAGTCGCAATTTATATCGCTTGTTATTACCAGGATTAAACACCTCTCGAAGACAATCCGGGTTTTCTTTCTTGCTTTCGGCTAGCAATAGCCATGGGACTTGTTGGGCAGGCCTCCATTGGTGCTTTATCGAGGATGAAGCACGGTTCCAGGAGCGACAAACCGCAGAAAAATAAATAAAATATTCGAAAGATTCCGACTTGAGTGCAATCGTAGCAAGAAGGTCCACAGGCAAAGTAGACCAATCTCTGGCGGCCATCTACATACATACATGAGTAGGTCTAAAATAAGTACAAATAACATATAAAGTGGGTACTGAAAAGTAATCTCTCAATAAAATATGGAAAGATCGTCACTTCTCAATTTTTGGGAGGAATAATATCACAAATCAAGTACTAATAGACTACGTTGCACCGATACGGACACGGCAAAAAAAGAGACAATACACATGTTTAAACAAAGAGAATTTGAAGATTTTTACACCTAAAATATAGGTTTTGTTAAAATCAAATATCGTAATTACCATAAAATAAGAAAACATAAAATTATAAAATCAAATCTTAAAAACTCAAGCAGTTATACGCCTATAATATAATAATTAATTAATTATTTAGTACTCCCTCCAATTTATAGAAATTGCACCATTTTTATTCATATGGGAGGAGTATATTTTAATCTAATGGGGCAATTTAATCGAATTGCAAGACAAAGATAGAATACCCCAAATCATAATCAAATGAGTGTTTTTGTTACCCAAAATCTCGATCGGTTTTGCTACCCCAAATGGTGATTCATCTCTACTTTCACAGTTTTACTACAACACTCGAGTCTCATATGCCTTTCCATTAAGTAGTAAGTCATCAATCAATCTTTACTAATTTAAAGAACGTTTTTGTACCAAAACCGTAATCCTATGATGAAAAAATGTCATCTTGGTAACTAAGTAAAGCTTAAGCTTTGTTTTTGTAATGAATTTTAGAGCACATCATTATGTACAAGGGTCGAAACAGCCTGTAGAGACTTGATCTAGGAATCTCATAACACCTCAAAAATCAAAATACGCATTCAAGAAATTTACTCGATAACCAATTATTAATGTTTTAAAACACCGGCACTGCCCAATCCCCCTTCCCTTCGATCTTTTCTTACAAAGCTCCATCATTCCCAGCATACCCGCACTCATACTTAACAGCTGGAAACAAGTTTCGACTTCCATTCCGTCTTTCCTTCCTTAACCAAACTAGCTACAATTATATAGAGTATCTAACAATCTGGGAAAAAACTCATTGATAATACAAGTGCATCTCATCTCATCTCGTCTGATGAACATAACATAAAATCATTCAGTATTGAACTGCAACACAAAGAATCACCATATATATATATATATATATATATATATTCATTCCAATATCACAAACTCCATATCCCAAAAGAATTGATTAATTAAATTGAATTTAAATTAAATAAAATCAAATTTGAAGTCGAAAACTAACATCTCATCTCATGAAAAAAAACAGAGGAGGTGCAGATTGAATTAAAGGAATAATTATAATTAATATCACAAATCATCAAGTACTAATAATTGACTCTTCAAAACTACTGCATGCACCAGCAATAAAACCAAGAGCAGAACAAGAAGAAGAAGAATGAATGAAGAGGAGAGAAATTGAAAAACAAGGGAGATGGAGATCAAACCTGGAAGATGAAGAGGAAGAGGATGAAGATGCAGTTGAGAGAGGTCGACTGTGCGTTTCTGAAGTGTTGTTCTACTTTTATGTTTCTTTTGCCTAAGGAGGGTATATATTCATTTAATTTATTTAATTACAAATTAAAGTCCATTATATATATTTATAGTAATTATACTAACAATTTTAGATTCTTTTCTTTTTTCCTTTTCTTTTAGGAAATCAGATTTTTTTTTCAAATAAGGAGGGAGTATTATATTAGTTAAATATGAAAGGTCGAATGAAAAAGTAAAAGAGAGAAATATTATATTAATTAAATGAGAAAAAGTGGGTAAAAAAATAGAAGAGAATAATATTAAATGAGAAAAAGTGGGGTGAAAAAGTAGGAGAGATGAATATTATATTAATTAGTGAGGGGTGAAAAACTTTCCTAAAATGGAAAGAGGGAAGAAAATCAAACTCAGCCCAATAAGGAAATAGGGAAGAACATAGGTAATCGGAGGGAGTATTTCTTTTCCTTTTTTCTCTTAGGAAACTATTTTTTTTTTTCCGTTTTCAAGTTTTAGTGGCCGAGAAATTAAGTTAGAAATAATAAAATTAGAATCAATCAATACAAAGCTATAATAATAATAATAATAATAATCTATACATATAATCTCATTGGTCCGTTTAATCAAAACTCAGTTTAGGAAAGTATCATTAAAAATACAAATATTTTAATTATTATAATAATATATTTAATCTATTATATTAATGTGAAATTTTACAATTTTCATCTTAAAACATTTAAATTTCATTTAGCAAACAAATTATCGTAAAAAAAATTTATAAATGTGAAATAATTAGATTTGTGATAATTCCGTCGAGTTCGCATGCCACTATTCTCGATTTTTTCTATCTTCTTTATTCATTGAGAGGACAACCCACTTGCAAGGTCACATGATGCCATATTTCAATAATCTCGTCTTTCTTCAACGTAATTATCCATCACATTGTTATAATAGTTCAAATACTACGTACGTACTCCCTCCTTTCCAACCATTTCTATATGTACACTTGTTTCATGTACGTACGTCGATATTCGTTTTCTTTTGTCTATATCTTTAGTTACGTATTGCTTTTTTTTTTTTTCCTTTGAGGTGAACATCAACATCATTAATAATAAGCCATCCGGCATCTACAAACGATATCAAATTGAACTGAATACAAATTTGTAAAAAATAAATAAATAACACCTTTGAAACAAAGATCGCTATTAGAGTAACTAGATTTAATTGGCTTAATTACATTGATATGTACACTCGTTAAATAAGAAATTTAATAACACTATGTCATTACAATAGATAAAATGATCACATGATATTAGTAATCAAACTTAATTTCAGCTGAGTTTATAGTCTTAAGAGCTCATTTTAGAACTCAAAAGAATACATTATTGCTCTTATTTATAATATAAAGTTTCATCACCTTATTATAATTTTTCGATGTGAGATTATTTTTAATCAAGTTTATAGTCTTATTAAGAGACTTAATGAATTTTTTTATTGATATCTAAGAACGAAAGATTAATCTTATTTATAATATAAGATTCTATTGACTCATCTAAATTTTTCGATATAGGATAATTTTACTCAAGATTTAAGACCAAGAAAAATGCTTTTAAGACCCAGATTACTCTTATTTACATATAAAATCATCACCTTATTTAATTTTTTTTGATGTGGGATAATTTTAGGTTTGTAGTTATTTTTAAAAGCTTTTTAAGACTCAAAATATTGTTGGTTTATATTTAAAACCGAAAGATGACTCATGTATGATATAAAATTCCATCACCTCATCATAATTTTTCGATGTGGTAATCATAATTTTTCGATGTGGTAATTTACTTAATTAAGTTTATAGTTTTAAGAGCTATTTTTAAGATTAAAAGAATTTGTTTTTAAATCTAAGTTAAAAGGATGGACGATCACTCTTTATATATATAATTGAATTTGATCATCTTATTGGAGTATATATTTTTGATGAATGATTACTCTTATTTATATAATAAAAAAATCACCTTATTATAATTTTTCGATGTGCGATAATTTTAATTTAACTTTATTTGTAGTTTTATTAAGAACTTTTTTTAAGACTAAAAGTTTTTTGTTGACATCTAAGGATGAATGATTAGTCTTATTTATATCACTTCATCATAATTTGGAGAAATGGTTACTTTTATTTATAATAGAAATCCATTGTGTTATTATGGTCCTAAGAGTTTTTTAAGACTCAAAAGGGAGGGGTATAATTTTTCAATGTGCGATAATTTTCTTAAGTATACAGTCTTAAGCGTTTTCTAAGAGTTAAAAGATTTTGATTGATATCATATCTAAGAACAAATAATTAGTCTTATTTATAATATAGAAATTTATCATCTTATTATAATTTGTCGATATGCGATAATTTAACTAAAATTTGTAGTCTTATTTATAATATAGAATCATCATCGTACCTTAATATCTAAGAGCACATGATTATCTTATTTATAATATAAAGTTTCATCACCTTATTATAATTTTTTGATGTAATGGAATATAATTTTTTTTTGGTGTAGGATAATTTACTTAAGATAATAGTCTTAAGAGTGTTTTAAGACTCAATAGAAAGGGGTATAACTTTTCGATGTGAGATAATTTACTTAAATTTATAGTCTTAAGAGTTTTTAAGACTCAAAAGATTTTGATTGATATCTAACTATCTAAGAACAAATAATTAGTCTTATTTATGATATAGAAATCAATCATCTTATTATAATTTGTCGATATGTGGGATAATTTAACTAAAATTCGTAACTTATTTTAATTATTTCGATGTGGGATAATTTTAAGTTTGTAATCTTATTAAGACCTTTTTTAAGTTGGTTGATGTCTAAAGATTTTTTTTATTGCTTTTATTTATAATATAAAATTCTATCACCTTATTATAATTTTTTATTTAAGTGTTATAATTTTTTATTTAAGCGTATAGTCTTAAAACCTTTTTTTAAGACTCAAAAGATTTATGTTTGATTAAACTTTATAATTTTTCAAATGTGGGATAATTTTATTTAATTTTATATATTTTAAGACTTAAAAGATTTTTTATTAATATCTAAGAGCATATGATTACTATGAAGTATTATTTATAATATAAAGTTTCATCACCTTATTATAAATTTTCGATGTGAGATTATTTTTACTTAAATTTGTAGTCTTAGAAAGATTAGTCTTTTTTATAATTTAGAATTCGAGATAATTTATTTAAGTTTATAGCCTTTCATCAGCTCTTTTTAAGACTAAAAAAATACATCATTATTATTGTTTATAATATAGAATTTCATCACCTCACCAATGTCGATTGGTTTTAAATTTGTAGTCTTATGCATTAAATTAATTTGTAGTCTTGTACATTAATTTTTTTTAATACTCAAAAGTTTTTTGGTCGATATTTAAAACCGAATGATTACTAATATTTATAATATAGAATTTCATCACCCCATCATAATTTTTCGATGTCAGATAATTTAAAAGTTTTTCTTGGTCGATATTTATAACCGAATGATTACTCTTATTTATAATCTAAAATTGGACAATTAATTGAGGTTTATAGTCTTAAGAACTAGTATTTTTTATATTCAAAAGACTTTTGATAGATATCGAAGAACGAATGATTACTCTTATTTATAATATAGAATTTTATCATCATATTAAAATTTATCGATGTGGGATAATTTTACAACTGTTATATGTAATAAATTCATCACATAATGTGAAACAAATAATATGAAATTTATACTCCAATGAAAGCATTTTTTACCACTAATCTAATTATTTCATTTTTATAATTTATTTTACGATAACGTTTTTAAAAAAATGAACTTTAAAGGTTTTTACCTCAGAATTGTAAAATAATCACATTAATATAATAAATTATATATATATATATATATATATATATATATATATATATATATATATATATATATATATATTATTGGTTGATATTTAAAACCAAAAGATTTTTTTTTGCAAGAAAGGATAGCTTACTTTTATTCATCCAAAAAAAGGGAACAAAAATAACAGACTTACAAAAAGAGTAGCCAAACGTAACCCCAAAAATCAACAAGTTAACCCATAAGTCTCTCTACTACAAAATGAGATTCATGGCTACTATGAAGTAATTTGATACACACATGATGCTTAATATGAGTAGCCAAAGCAAGCGGAGTCCGGGCGATCTCAGCAAAGATTTTGCGATTCCGTTCCTCCCAGATCACATAAGTAGCACAAATGATTGAACAAAGTCTCCATTTAATCATCCAATTCTTCCTACTCACCCTCCCCGTAAGGGCTTTAATCACGTATCCCAGACTTCTAGGGCTCTGTGTCCTTCCAAACCAGTTAAGATATGCGTCATTACCTCCTGAGAGAAGTCGCAATCGAAGAAGAGGTGCGAATGAGTCTCCTCGTGTTTACTACATAGAATGCACCGGTTGACGAGACAATACCCTCTAAGTTGAAGGGAATCAACAGTACAAAGCTTTCTTTGAGTGGCTAGAGAGGCAATGAGACTGTGCTTGGGGCTGCATATCTGATGCCAAATAGTGTCGAACTTCTTACTTATGATATTTTTTTCCCGGAAGATTAAAACCAAAAGATTAATTACTCATTTATGATATAAAATTTCATCACCTCATCATAATTTTTTATTTAAGTTAAAGGATAGACGATTACTTTTTATTTATATAATCGAATTTGATCATCTTATTAGTCTTATTTATATAATAAAAAAAATTCACCTTATTATAATTTTTCGATATGAGATAATTTTACTTAAGTTTTTTTAAGTTTAGATATAGTTTAATTCAGAACTTTTATTTATATAGGAATAATTACTCTTATTTATAATATATAGAATTCCAACTTTAACTATATAGTCTTAGTCTTAGGAACTGTTTTTTAAGTCTCAAAAGATTGTTGGTTATGTAGAATTCTATCACCTCATTCTAATTTTTCGATATGTGATAATTGTTTATAATATAGAATTTCCTCGTCTCATCATAATTTAAATAAATTGTTATTTTTATTTATAATAGAATTCCATCGTGTTATATGTGCGATACTTTACTTAAAGTAAATAGTTTAACAAATAATTAGTCTTGTTTAGTTGTTTATAATATAAAGTTTCATCACCTTATTATAATTTTTTGATGTGAGATTATTTTTACTTGGATTTGTAGTCTTATTAAGAGACTTTTTAAGATTTTCTTATTGATTTTTAAGAACGAATAGTTAGTGTTATTTATAGAATTTATCAACTTATCATAACTTTTCGATGTGGGATAATTTTTTTAAGTTTATAGTGTTAAAAGCTCTTTTTAAAATTTAAAAAAATACATCATACATTACTCTTGATTATAATACGAAGTATAGAATTTCATCACCTCACCAGTAATTTATTATTATTTCAAAAACCCGCCATTCGCTCCGCCTAAACACGACCTCACTCCGAACCTCCTAGAGCTCCATTTTGTTAATTAATTTTCAATCCGACCCGAAACGATAATAAGATTATTTAAGAGCATTATTTTGAATCAAACTTAGAATAATTGTCACAATTATTCGTCACAATTAAATTTAAATAAACAATTGTGACAGTTATTTTGAAATATGTTTTTTCAGAGAAAGCATAGACAAGAATTATGCGAGAAAGGACAAGAAAAGAGAAGATGATCTAGACGAATGAGACGGTCTAGATGTCAATAGCAAAAAAATACTATGCTCGCTACACTTGCATTTGTGAGATATGAGTTCATTTAAACTTAAAATTCAACTCTGCGAAGTCATCGGCTAAATTCCCCTCTCCAATAATCCTATATTCATGTTCCCAGCCCTCTCCATCAATCCTATATTCATGTTCCCCCAACGACTACAAAGACGTGCTAATGTGAATCGTCTTTGCGAAAAGACTTGACCACACCCCTGTTGTCATTACAGGGTTCATGGGAATGCTTCTTCTGATAAAAGAGAAATAATATTTCAAAGTTAAATCATACAAAAATACAAAATTAAAAAAAGAGAAATAATAAAAAAAAAAACGTACAGCCTTGACGTGATCAGCAACGACACCAGTTGATGAAAAAACTCTGGAGAGCTCACAACACCCGCAAAAAAATCCCATGCTGGAATCGAGATCACAAAACTATCTAATACAAAACTATTTAAGATCTATAAATCAGGATAGTAATGAGAAAAATTTGGAACTGTAGAAAGAGAGAAACACACCGCGAGAAATGTGATGAATGGCGAAGTCTTAGGTTCGACAAAAAAAATGGTTTAGTAAGTGTTTTATACGGATGTTATAAGGGTTTCATAATGGGCTAACTTCTCAACAAACCCAACCCAATCATGACCTGGAAAAAGGAGACGTCTGATCCAATTTGTTTTCGTGTTTTTTTTTTCTCTTTTCATTAGGAATATCTAATTTTAATACTATTATTAGTAATACGTAACTAAGGCTATAGACGAAAAAAATTGAATTAATTGTAATTTACTGACTTATTACTTACTCCCTCCTCCGATTTATTTGTTTCTTTAAATTTATTTTTTGGCACTATACATGAGTATATCTTATAAGAATATAATACGCCTATAATATAATAAGTAATTAATTAATTATTTAGTACTCCCTCCAATTCATAGAAATTGCACCATTTTTTATTCATATGTGAGGAGTATATTTTAATCTAATGGGGCAATTTCTATGGGTTGGAAGGAGTAATATGTTGAGTGTTTATAAGATCACGTAGCCGTTATAAACATATAAAATTGTCCTTCTATTAAAGTTGAATGCTAAATGGGTGTCCGATGAGTCTCCAAATACTATTGAATCGTGTCAGACACATCTCATGATATCATGAGATTGTCCGACACATGTCCAAACAAATTAAAAAAACTGGACATGGTTTTCCAGATGTCCGACACGTATTGTACAATATTCACATCTATCAAATATCCCCAACAGAGCAGTTATCACATTGGCTAGAAAAGTAGTAACTCGACTCTAATAAACCATGCAGCAACAACAACAACAACAAACACGAGGCATAAATAAATACGTGAGTATGTGATATTATTCATAGACGAGGTCGCACAACTAAGAAGACAAGGTCTTTTGCCTTCATACTTAGCTCTAGTTGAGTCACAGAGTTAGTGTGGAGTTAAATATATGAGGTAGCTAAGAGACTTGATCTAGAAATTGGTAATAAAGCAAAATGCGATTGACGGAAACATAAGAACAATACTCCCTCCCATCCAATTCAATTCTTTACAAAAACGGCCCCCGCGTAAAGAATTGAATGGCATCATTCAGTATTATAATGATCATAACATAATCCAACTGCAAAGACAAAGATAGAATACCCCAAATCATAATCAAATGAGTGTTTTTGTTACCCAAAATCTCGATCGGTTTGCTACCCCAAATGGTGATTAATCTTTACTTTCACAGTTTTACTACTACACTCGAGTCTCATATGCCTTTCCATTAAAAGAACGTTTTTGTACCAACCTCGTAATCCTATGATGAAATTATGAAAAAATGTCATCTTGGTAACTAAGTAAAGCTTAAGCTTTGTTTTTCTAATGAATTTTAGAGCACATCATTATGTACAATGGTCGAAACAGCCTGTAGAGACTTCATCTAGAAATCTCATAACACCTCAAATATCAAAATACGCATTCAAGAAATTTACTCGATAACCAAGTATTAATGTTTTAAAACACCGGCACTGCCCAATCCCCCTTCCCTTCGATCTTTTCTTACAAAGCTCCATCATTCCCAGCATACAGTACTCATACTTAACAGCTGGAAACAAGTTTCGACTTCCATTCCGTCTTTCCTTCCTTAACCAAACTAGCTACAATTATATAGAGTATCTAACAATCTGGGAAAAAACTCATTGATAATACAAGTGCATCTCATCTCATCTGATGAACATAACATAAAATCATTCAGTATTGAACTGCAACACAAAGAATCACCATATATATATATATATATATATATATATATATATATATATATATATATATATATATAGTTAAGATCGGGTGAGAACCTATCCCTCAATGAGAACTGTGAGAACTTTTTAGAATCATTAGATCTAAATAAGATCTAATGGTTGACATTATTCTTAAAAACATCCCCCTCTTCCTTTAACAAAAAAAATCAAATCTGTTTCTTTCTCTTTTACTTCCTTCTCCCTTCCCTCATCAAAATCAAATATGTCTCTCTCTCTTGCTTCCTTCTCCCTTCCCTCATCAACAATGGCTGAAATTGAAGAAAAAAAATTCAACAAAATTCAACAAAATTCACCAAAAAGCAAATGAAGTTTTGTTCATCAATGCAAATTCCAAAGGTTTTGTTGTCTAATCTTAATAAATTAGGGTTCCGGTGTTCATAAAATTGGGGATTTATATACAATTGGGGATTTCTTTAAATTAGGGTTCATATTTTCGTTAAACCATTAAATACGTCCACTTGATTTGAGATTTTTGTATCAATAAAATTGAATTTTATATCATAAATTCTTGAACTCCTAATGTACCCAAATGCACAAATCAATTGAATTGGAAGTTCTAATAGTTGAATTGGATTAAGAATGGAAGAGATGGTTTTAATTGATTTGATTGTAGAGTTTGAGTATGGCCGCCATTGTTGTGGTATTGGTTCATATGATAGAGGTTCAGTAGTGTATGGGACTGTAAACTCTGTCAGTCTCTTATCTGAAAATCGGGAGTTGTTAAGGAATTGTCCAGTTTTCTACCAAATTCAAAAGATTACCGGGTTCTATTCTCACTTGCGACTAGACCCAACAAATCGGTCAATTAAATCAGATTTGGGTCGGATCAGCTTCGGATTGGGTTACTTTTGGTTCAGAAAATTTGGGTTCAAGAACTGTATCTCGTCTGCTCATTGGTCAACTTAGGAACTTAAGCTATACACGGTCCGCCTATAAATTAGTATATTCATTCTATATATCTTACGGACTACAAAATTATTCAATTATGGTTCAAGTAGCACCTCACTGTTATGTGCACTAAAATAGAAAAAAGTACGCTAAAATAGAAAAAAGATACATTAAAATAGAAAAAGGGTACACTAAAATTGAAAAAGGGTACGTTAAAATTGAAAAAGGATACGCTAAAAGTGAAAAAGGGTACGCTAAAATTAAAAAAGGCTACGCTAAAATTGAAATGGAAAGAGGGTACGCTAAAATTGAAAAAAAGAGTACGCTAAAATTAAAATTGAAAAAAGGTACGTTAAAATTGAAAAATGGTACGCGAAAATTGAAAAACAGTACGCTAAAATTGAAATTGAAAAAAGGTATGCTAAAATAGAAAAAAAAGTACGCTAAAATAGAAAAAAGGTACGCTGAAATAGAAAATATGGTACGCTAAAATTAAAATTGAAAAATGGTACGCTAAAAGTGAAAAAAGATATGCTAAAATTGAATGAAATTGAGAATGAAATTGAAATCCAAGTTCTTAATTAAAAAGATTGATGATGAAATTGAAATGTATTTTCACAATTAAACCCTTTTAAAAAGATTGAGAATGAAAACGAAATGTTACCGTAATTAAAACATATAAAAAAAATGAGAATAAAATTGAAATTTGTTTCCAAAATTAAAATATAGGAAGTATTGTATTTAATAGACTGCAAGCATGAGTATTCAAACCCAGAACCTCCTCACCAATAGGTTCATTCCCAACCAACTGAGACACAACAGGAAACTGAGTACTTCATGTCGAAAATAATAATTAAGCCAATGTTTCAGACCTGGGTTATAGCCGCATCCCACAATGAGTTCTACGTAGGTTCATCAATTGATTTAATGAATGTAATTAGTTCTCATGATTCTCATTGAAGGAGTGGTTCTCACATGAACCTAAATATAAATATATATATATATATATATATATATATATATATATATATATATATATATATATATATATATATATATATATATATATATATATATATATATATTCCATTCATTCCAATATCACAAACTCCATATCCCAAAAGAATTGATTAAATTGAATTTAAATTAAATAAAATCAAATTTGAAGTTGAAAACTAACATCTCATCTCATGAAAAAAAACAGAGGAGGTACAGATTGAATTAAAGGAATAATTATAATTAATATCAGAAATCATCAAGTACTAATAATTGACTCTTCAAAACTACTGCATGCGCCAACAATAAAACCAAGAGCAGAACAAGAAGAAGAAGAATGAGGAGGAGAGAAATTGAAAACAGTAACTCTCATGTAAGACCGTCTCACGGTAATTTTATCGTGAGACCTCTCACATAGGGGGATTGTAAACTTGTAAAGTACTAAAATATAAAGGATGATCTATGTTCCCTAATACAAGCCTTACTTCCACAAAATTATCTGTTAAACCAGATGCGAGTCTAATCCATAATCAGATGGTCATATGCTTATATCCTCAAATGTATTATTTTTCGTATATCCTATCTCCTCATTCCTCAAATGTATTATTATTATTATTCTTATCATCTTATATACTCAAATGCATTATAATATTCTAACTAGATCATAACCCACAAAATCCAAATAATTATTTAACCTCAAAATATCTCCATGTATAACGTTTCCTCGAGTATAACATTTCTTTGTCCTTTGACCTAGATTATTTCCAAAATTTTCAAAATTCATCTTTACTCCATGCACATCCCATAAATATTATCTATCTTATATAAGATGTGAATCTAGTTCTTTAAAAATGATGTACTATATCCTCGAGTATACCAAGTCATCTCAACTGCCAACTTAACCCATAAAATCCGTAGAATTATAAAACATATCTGCCTTGATACAGTTTAAATGGTCATCTTAACCGTATAGTCGCATGATCTCCTTGCAACCTTCTCATAGTTACATGTACAAGACCATCTCACTTCTAAGTTCCTCAAAATTATGTTTCCTAACTTCCATATATTATTATTCCATAATCTTAAAGAGAATGCCTAATCATCAAATTAAAATTATACTCCGATCTAATAAGCCCAAAATTCTCTCTTCTTATAATTCCATTAGTCCAAGATGTAATTTGTCTCTAATCATCCTTATTAGTTTTCACCTCTATATACCACGATCATCTGACAAAAACACAAGTATATATCCTAACGATACCATTCCACATCTTATTATTTCTATTTCCTTCGAATTAATATAACTGTTAATCCCTAAACATTCTAGAGACCATCATTTCTATTATTTTCGTTCTTCCAAGGTTAATATCAATCCATAATGAAGTTATTCTCAATACTTCAATCTTTCCCTTTCAACTACAAAACTCACTCTTAAATATGTTCTCAATCCATTCAAGGACTTATATTCAGAAAAACCTAAAATATCCTTAAATAATAGTTTTACAAATTAATATCCATAAAACAATACCACATCTCATTACCTATTCACCTTTAGACTATTGTTCAAGTACTCCTCGAAGAATATCATCTCTCCATTTGAAATATGCTTATATAATCCTCTATTATTCATCCATTAATGCCACATCTCAAATAAGGTTCCAAATGGGGTAGGAGGGTTAGAAATTCTTAAAATTTAGAGTTTGTGGGAGAATAAAATTTCAAAGAATTATATTTTAAAGGTCAAGATAAAATCAACATGTAAATAAAGAGTATAATTAAGATAGAAAAACATAAATGAATACATTTTAAATAAATTTTTCACTCAAAATAAAATCCAACTAAGTTAAGAGTGAATAAGACCCACTATTTAGATCAAAGGTGATAATGATTTTAAAAATAAAATATTAAGGATTATAAAAATAAAATACTAGTCTTATAATCAAAAAAATATTATGCTCAAGAGACAACATAAGTTATACTGAATTTACTTTTGGAATAACATTACTGATAAGAGAAGCACGTCTTATAAACATTGTGAGGGAATAGGTGCTTTCTGGGGACTAAGGAGAGTTTAGTTTGAGGGATCTTAAAGCATGGAAACAAGCAGTGGTTAGCCAATAGTTTAGAATTTTGTTAATGGTAAAAGAGACATTTCGAATAGATGGACTCAATATCACATCCTATATAGGAGCAAAGACAATTTGAGAGATAAAGAGCAGGAACAATATACTTCAATCATGAAAATCACCTCAAGCATTAAGAGTTAAAAGGATGGGAAGTAAGACAAATAATATAAGGTCGATACAAATTAAAGTTGACAAGAACGACGGGTTCAGGGAAAAGCAAGGTAATAAATGGTAACTCAGGTGATCATAGGGAAAAGTGATTTCAAGTCATGGATTTATATCCTCGAGGGTAAGATAAGGCCAGAAAACTTGCAACAATAGACAATATGCAAAAAGAGTTTTATAACAATCACTAGTGTAGTTTATGTAACCAAGATGTTGACAGTCATTCACACTTATTCATCCAAGTGTCATTATACGGAGAAAATGTGGCACATGTTAAAGCAATGAACGCAAGTTAAAGAAAGGATTGATGATCTCAAGGTTGAATTGAAATGGAGTGCAGGAAGGAAAAACTAATAACTCAAATAAAAGTTGAAGTGTTTGGTAGATTAAGAAGAAAAATGATAGACTTGAGCATAAATATGATGCGAGGAGTGTGTAGTCTAGTAAGATAGGTCTCTCGTATTCTCTAAATAGATAAATAAGAGAGTTATTAAACTTTCTTGCAAAAATAGTAGTATGGATTAGAAAGTTCTAACGAAATGAAAACAAAGGTACCAAACTTAAGTGGATTTGGAAAGATGGAGAAAAGTTCAAGTAATAAAGTGAGAATTTGAAAATATGATCGATAAGAAGGTGGTGGTATAATAATTTATAGCGAATTAAAAGAAACGAAGAATCATATTGTACTTCTTTCCGAAAATTTATTTATTACTATAACGAATTGTAGGTAGGGTGATGAGAGAATTAATAAATTGACAAAATTTTGAAATGAAACACGGTATGTGAAGATTTTCAAATTTTGTTATTAATTAAAGGTGTCTTCGATACTTGATCTACAACGTTAGCTATTTCTTATATTTAATTAATAATTTAGATACGTTACTTTATATACCCTGCAACCAAAGTAACCAAGTTAGTATGGTAGGGAGTTAACCCACCAACACAGATTACACATGTTATTATAACCTAAGTCCTAAAAATGCTCAATAAATATAAAACCATTTGAAATTTATTTCGAAAACATAATGTGTTATCCAACTCGAATTCCATAAAAATTCTTTTTTTTGTAATCAGATACATATATATTTACGAAGTAACAATAGCCAAATAGCACGTAGTCAAATAAAAGTCTCCTTACGGGGTTGTCCCTATTTGTAGGTCGGGATCTGGCTAACGAACCTAGTTAATAAGTCACTTAAATAATCTCGAAGCTACATATGATTATACTAATACTAATACTAATTTCAAATAAATCAATAAGATCATTTAATTTAACATATCTTCTTTGAGACGATAAAAATAGTTACAAAATTTCTAATTATATCTAGAAATAAGCATTTTTATATACTGTTTAAATTTCACACCTAAAATAATAGATTTTCATAAAACAAAATTTATATTGAAATTAATAATTTATTATAATAAAAATAAAATTCTTTTTCTAAAATAAAAAAAATAATTAAAAATTAATAAGTTAAAAATTTAACAAAATTTGTGAAACTTGAACCTTTCCTTTCTTCCTGCCATCCGTTCCCCTTTTCCCCAATAATAAATTCGATTTGAAAAACTTAAAATTGTATTTTATTTATAATTAGATGTAGTACAAAATTTTATAGAACTAATAATCACCACATAATTCACATGCAATAAAATTAACATGCAAGTCTAATAACAAGATCATCCGTAGTAACCCTTAAAATTAGACACACAAGTCCATCAAAAATTTCACATGCAAATATAAAGCATAATTATAAATAAGATTAGACAAATATCATTCACATGCAAGCCTAATTAGTCACATATAATCTACCTACAAATCAATTCATTTTCAAATAAACACGCAATTAGAAATTTTATCAAGTAATAAATTAAACTGAAAAATCCATTTTATAGAATGGATTTATTGACGATTTACCCACCATTTTGAAGGGATTAATAGTATTAAACTAAAAATTATCTGGAACAATTTTTTTTCCCCATTAATTATACCACTAAGCAGAACTTAAATAAATTAATTTTCAACTAAAGTTTAGAGTAGAAATTGTTTCTGAACCAATATATATGAAGATCTACTTGCATGTTGTTTGGAACCCAAAATTTATTTAGATGCAATTTTGTTTATCACAAATTCTTATATGAGACGGTCTCACGATAAGTTTATCGTAAGACCTCTCACATTGAAGTTAGGTAGTTTTATTGTTATTTTATTTCTGTGAGTAGGTCTCACGATAAGTTATCGTGAGACCGTCTCACAGGAGTATAACTGTTTTTTTTATAAATCTGAAAAGAATTACTCAAATACTAATTGTCAAATTTTGAATAAAGAAAAATTAAAACAATAATGGAATCAAGAAGTAAAACTCACATAAATTAAGTTCTCAGAATTTGGGTGATAATCTCGTTAAAAACGAGATGATTAGAAGGTTAAGGAGATCCATTGAATCATTTAAAAGAAGGGATTAGTTTTGGGTTTATAGAAGAAATTTAATGAATGAATGAAGTAGGCAAGAATGATGGAGATGAAGAAGCGGTGGAGGAGATTAAGAGTGTAAGAGTGGAGCGAGACATTTAATTAAATTGGGTGATTACGTATAAGATTAGGAGGCCGAAGTGAGTTTTATAATTTGGGGGTTATACGGTCTTATAATCGACTCGGTTTTAAATATCTTACCGAATATAACATTTGAAATCTAGAAACTTTTAAATAAGAAAGAAACAACATTGATCGATAAAGTTCACAAATCAGTTAACTGAATACGAAGTATATGTTAGTTGACTAACTCGACTAGGTTGATTCGGTCCTAAGTTTATTTTGATCACGTACCAACTATACTACTCCGTATTGTATTATTACTATATAATTTGAATTTGTTTTAAGAAAAGACGTATTATGAAGTTGTTTCTTTGCGGACAAGTCTAATAGGACATATACAAGCTATTTATATAAACAAAATAAGATCCAATAACTTTTGGGTGGATACTTCTACTTTTAATTGTGTCTTTAAAATTATATTTGAATATAGAAAATATTTATCAAAGAATGATTTTGATATAAATGTCTCGTAAAAATGTAGGGTTAGGATAGTGTCAGGTTGACCCGTGATCCTTTCAGCTCAATATTTGTCTACTCGGAATTTGTCTCCGGCTTTTCTGCGAAGTTGTAGTACCCACCCTTATCTTCAAAATGTTTATTAGGGTGTGCGAGTATGAGAATTAATGAAAGAGTTAAGGTCGACTTAAGTTGTCTTAAGCTGAGTTGAATATACGATTCATATCTAAATAATAAAATGTAATATCTCAAAATTTATTTTATCTTATTTTAAAAAGAAGTGTTAAAAATTAAGAGAAATAAAAATATGAAAATTTTGATCCTCCTATGGACGGGGGTCTGGTAGTTTCTAAAATATAACAAAATATAACGTAAAATAGGAAGAACTTATAAAAGATTTGTTAAAATACGGGGTGTTACATAATCTCATTGGTCCGTTTAATCAAAACTCAGTTTAGGAAAGTATCATTAAAAATATAAATATTTTAATTATTATAATAATATATTTAATCTATTATATTAATGTGAAATTTTACAATTTTCATCTTAAAACATTTAAATTTCATTTAGCAAACAAATTATCGTAAAAAAAATTTATAAATGTAAATTTCATTTAGCAAACAAATTATCGTAAAAAAAATTTATAAATGTGAAATAATTAGATTTGTGATAATTCCGTCGAGTTCGCATGCCACTATTCTCGATTTTTCCTATCTTCTTTATTCATTGAGAGGACAACCCACTTGCAAGGTCACATGATGCCATATTTCAATAATCTCGTCTTTCTTCAACGTAATTATCCATCACATTGTTATAATAGTTCAAATACTACGTACGTACTCCCTCCTTTCCAACCATTTCTATATGTACACTTGTTTCATGTACGTACGTCGATATTCGTTTTCTTTTGTCTATATCTTTAGTTACGTATTGCTTTTTTTTTTTTTCCTTTGAGGTGAACATCAACATCATTAATAATAAGCCATCCGGCATCTACAAACGATATCAAATTGAACTGAATACAAATTTGTAAAAAATAAATAAATAACACCTTTGAAACAAAGATCGCTATTAGAGTAACTAGATTTAATTGGCTTAATTACATTGATATGTACACTCGTTAAATAAGAAATTTAATAACACTATGTCATTACAATAGATAAAATGATCACATGATATTAGTAATCAAACTTAATTTCAGCTGAGTTTATAGTCTTAAGAGCTCATTTTAGAACTCAAAAGAATACATTATTGCTCTTATTTATAATATAAAGTTTCATCACCTTATTATAATTTTTCGATGTGAGATTATTTTTAATCAAGTTTATAGTCTTATTAAGAGACTTAATGAATTTTTTTATTGATATCTAAGAACGAAAGATTAATCTTATTTATAATATAAGATTCTATTGACTCATCTAAATTTTTCGATATAGGATAATTTTACTCAAGATTTAAGACCAAGAAAAATGCTTTTAAGACCCAGATTACTCTTATTTACATATAAAATCATCACCTTATTTAATTTTTTTTGATGTGGGATAATTTTAGGTTTGTAGTTATTTTTAAAAGCTTTTTAAGACTCAAAATATTGTTGGTTTATATTTAAAACCGAAAGATGACTCATGTATGATATAAAATTCCATCACCTCATCATAATTTTTCGATGTGGTAATCATAATTTTTCGATGTGGTAATTTACTTAATTAAGTTTATAGTTTTAAGAGCTATTTTTAAGATTAAAAGAATTTGTTTTTAAATCTAAGTTAAAAGGATGGACGATCACTCTTTATATATATAATTGAATTTGATCATCTTATTGGAGTATATATTTTTGATGAATGATTACTCTTATTTATATAATAAAAAAATCACCTTATTATAATTTTTCGATGTGCGATAATTTTAATTTAACTTTATTTGTAGTTTTATTAAGAACTTTTTTTAAGACTAAAAGTTTTTTGTTGACATCTAAGGATGAATGATTAGTCTTATTTATATCACTTCATCATAATTTGGAGAAATGGTTACTTTTATTTATAATAGAAATCCATTGTGTTATTATGGTCCTAAGAGTTTTTTAAGACTCAAAAGGGAGGGGTATAATTTTTCAATGTGCGATAATTTTCTTAAGTATACAGTCTTAAGCGTTTTCTAAGAGTTAAAAGATTTTGATTGATATCATATCTAAGAACAAATAATTAGTCTTATTTATAATATAGAAATTTATCATCTTATTATAATTTGTCGATATGCGATAATTTAACTAAAATTTGTAGTCTTATTTATAATATAGAATCATCATCGTACCTTAATATCTAAGAGCACATGATTATCTTATTTATAATATAAAGTTTCATCACCTTATTATAATTTTTTGATGTAATGGAATATAATTTTTTTTTGGTGTGGGATAATTTACTTAAGATAATAGTCTTAAGAGTGTTTTAAGACTCAATAGAAAGGGGTATAACTTTTCGATGTGAGATAATTTACTTAAATTTATAGTCTTAAGAGTTTTTAAGACTCAAAAGATTTTGATTGATATCTAACTATCTAAGAACAAATAATTAGTCTTATTTATGATATAGAAATCAATCATCTTATTATAATTTGTCGATATGTGGGATAATTTAACTAAAATTCGTAACTTATTTTAATTATTTCGATGTGTGATAATTTTAAGTTTGTAATCTTATTAAGACCTTTTTTAAGTTGGTTGATGTCTAAAGATTTTTTTTATTGCTTTTATTTATAATATAAAATTCTATCACCTTATTATAATTTTTTATTTAAGTGTTATAATTTTTTATTTAAGCGTATAGTCTTAAAACCTTTTTTTAAGACTCAAAAGATTTATGTTTGATTAAACTTTATAATTTTTCAAATGTGGGATAATTTTATTTAATTTTATATATTTTAAGACTTAAAAGATTTTTTATTAATATCTAAGAGCACATGATTACTATGAAGTATTATTTATAATATAAAGTTTCATCACCTTATTATAAATTTTCGATGTGAGATTATTTTTACTTAAATTTGTAGTCTTAGAAAGATTAGTCTTTTTTATAATTTAGAATTCGAGATAATTTATTTAAGTTTATAGCCTTTCATCAGCTCTTTTTAAGACTAAAAAAATACATCATTATTATTGTTTATAATATAGAATTTCATCACCTCACCAATGTCGATTGGTTTTAAATTTGTAGTCTTATGCATTAAATTAATTTGTAGTCTTGTACATTAATTTTTTTTTAATACTCAAAAGTTTTTTGGTCGATATTTAAAACCGAATGATTACTAATATTTATAATATAGAATTTCATCACCCCATCATAACTTTTCGATGTCAGATAATTTAAAAGTTTTTCTTGGTCGATATTTATAACCGAATGATTACTCTTATTTATAATCTAAAATTTCATCACCTCATTATAATTTTTAAAATAGGACAATTAATTGAGGTTTATAGTCTTAAGAACTAGTATTTTTTATATTCAAAAGACTTTTGATAGATATCGAAGACCGAATGATTACTCTTATTTATAATATAGAATTTCATCATCATATTAAAATTTGTCGATGTGGGATAATTTTACAACTGTTATATGTAATAAATTCATCATATAATGTGAAACAAATAATATGAAATTTATACTCCAATGAAAGCATTTTTACCACTAATCTAATTATTTCATTTTTATAATTTATTTTACGATAACGTTTTTAAAAAATGAACTTTAAAGGTTTTTACCTCAGAATTATAAAATAATCACATTAATATAATAAATTAAATGTATATATATATATATATATATATATAGAGTAAGGCTCTTATGAGTCCTTCTCTATATATGAGTACCTAAGTCCTCATCTCATCCATTGAATGAGATGAGAATCGATGGACAAGATGCATCCTAATATTTGCATTTAAAAAAAGAAAAAGGTAGATACTGTTTCCTAAAATAACTCCCATAATTTTAGGTAACAATAACATCACATTCACTCATTCATTCATTCACGTTCATCAAAAACCTAAAAAAAAAACTGCTTCTAATATCACGTTCTTTCATTCATTCACTCATTCATTCAAATTTGTGCTCGAAATCCCGTTATTATGGATTCAATGATCGCGATATCTTCATCAATTGTTGATAATCAATTCATCGACTATAACAATGGTGAGTTTCGTTATTGCTTTCATGTTTTGCGTAAATTTTTATTCATCATCTCGACTAATTTGCGTCAATTTGTTTTCATGTTTTTCGTCGATTTTCATGTCGATATTGCTTTCATGGTCATTTCATTCATCATAGATTCATATCTGGTTCATTGCTATCTTGTTAGTATAGATTCCAAATTTTTATATTTTTTAAAAGGTGGAATTTTATTCATTTGATTATTCATAGATTCATATCAATGGTCCATTACTCTCGTGTTATTGTTTTGTTTATTCTTTAGGTTTTTCTTAAACTTCACTGATACTATTGTTTTGTTTTCTAATGAAGCAGACACGGTGTTGAAGTAACATACGTTCTGAGTTACAGTAACACCTAATTTTAATTAGAGTAACACAAAAATGTAACACAAAAAGGTCTAAGCATTATATGAATTTTACGCACGAACATATATGGCATTATTTTAATGCACATACTGTGTTACTTTAATATACACAATCTGTTATTTTAATGGTTAATCCCTGTTATTTTAATACACATAATGTTAACTGAATCTCGTGTTACTTTAACGCACTTCATCTGTTACTTTAGTTTTTTTTCATCTGTTACTGTAATGCATTGGAGTAACATAAAGGATTTAGAATACCGGCATATAAAAAAATAAAAAATAAAGATATTGCTTCCTATAATTATGGGACGTGATTGATTTCAAAATAGGAAACAATATCAAAGAATGTCACCTCCATTCAAAGAAAGATATTGCGTCATACTCTCATTTATGATCATATTTGAATTTTTTGCACTAACCTATATCTGGTGTTATTTTAACGAACATTATCTGTTACTTTCATTCACACTATCTGTTACTTTAATGTCTGACCTCTGTTACTTTAATTTATACTTGGTGTATAAGCATTCTCTGTTAATTGAATCCAGTGTTACTTCAATGCACTTCATCTGTTACTTTAATTATTGTCATCTGTTACTTTAATCCATATTTCAAGTTCTGATTGTTTTTTTCGCCACGTTTATTGGCACTGTTATTATTTTTCAGTACACGCAAAAACACATGAAAGGTGTAGGGATGTGGGTGAGAGTTTCTTCCATACATAGGGCAGATCTTCAAGGACGTTGATGAGTAAGTAAACTTCTATAAAATCTACGCATTGGCTTGTGGATGTGAGGAGGTACACAACGAAAAGATGGCGCGGTGGTTAGATTAAATCAAAGCTTCTGACGATGAAGATGATGAAGAAGAAGAGGACGAGGAGGATGAAGAAGTAGAATTCTAAGTAGGATAGTATATTGTTAGAGTAACATACATTATTCGTTAGAGTAACATACTTAATGAGTTACAGTAACACATATTATGAGTAACAGGTGTGAAATATTGGAATTGTAATGAAGTTGATTCAGTTGGAACTTCTGTACCAATTTATTGATGTAAAAAGAGTTAGAATAACACACATTAAGCGTTAGAATAACACACATTATGCGTTGCAGTAACATACCTAATGAGTTACAGTAACACAATTTATGAGTATAATTTGATTACCAATATCAAGTTCTTAGATTAACAGGTGTGAAAAAATTGGAATTATAATGGAGTTTTATAATTTTTTGTTTTGGAGTATCCTTAATAGAAACATACATTTTGCAACATACTGTTTTTATAAGACACTATTATGTAACGTAATAAATTTTATGAGTTAAAGTAACACAATTCATGAATTAGAGTAACACATTGTATGAGTTAGAGTAACATGACAGTAGCGAAATGATGATTTTCTTTGGTGAAAATGAAGATGAAACGACACACTTGTTGTGTGATAGAAAGATGCAGTTAAAAATTTGATGGGAGAGAGAATATTTGCATTAAGATAATTAAAGAGGAGAGAGAAAAAAATAAAATATTTACCAAGATTTAGTTAGTTATTTACTTAATTGACAAAACAATCTTAACCATTAATCTATCACTAATTTAAGGGTTGAGATGAGGACTCATGGACTCAATTATGATAAATGAACTCACTTAATCCTTCCTCTATATAGTGAAGATCAGGTGAGTCCCTCTTTTTTTTTGAGTCCATAAGTCCTATTTAGAGCCATTGATTTAGATGAGATGGATGGTTGTGATTGAGTCTAGTAATTAAGGTAATAACTAACCTATTTTGGAAAAAATATAATCAAATCCTCTCTCCTCCCTTAATTATCTCCAACTGCCTAACTCACTTGATCATGTTTCATCACATTCAATTTTTTCATTCAAACTCACCCGCCTAACTAAAACTCTTCATCTTCAACTCAAGCAAGGCTACATTGAAGCAAGACTACACACCCGTGTTACATTGACGTATTATAAGTGTTACTTTAATGAACAAATGATGTTACTCTAAGTAATTAATGGGGTTATTCTTTGTCTCATGGTTAAACAATGTTATTATCATCAATTACTCTGACGCATTATATATCGTTCTTTAAAGAACGACAATCGTTAATTTGGTAATGAATGGTTCCAATCCAAGTTATCCTCAATTGCTTTGGTAATCATTTGTGTAAACAATGCTGCTGTCCTCAGTTACTTTAATGCATTATGTCTGTTACTCTAACTGACGAAAGGTGTTACTCCAATAGAACTGAGATGTTACTCTAACCAAATGCACATGTATTAAATAAAATATAGAGTTAATTGCTACGTAGCACAGCGCTACTTGTAAAAAAAGGTATACAAAATCAGTTATTCTTGTAAACAAAAAAAGAAAAGTATTTTTATCATGACCAAAAACACAAGTATTCTCAAAACACATGTTCCTCCTCCTCATCTTCCTCAGTTTTCCTCATCTTCGTCGTCATCATCCACTTCATCCTCCTCATACTCATCCACCTTTATTAGTGTTGTCCTGTGCATTCGCATCACTTCCAATACCACCTGCACAAAATTAAACAACGTGTTACTCTCATGTAGCCAATGTGTTACTTCAACTCTTACGTTGTGTTACTCTAACTGGTAAAGTACGTTACTCTAACATCATTATCAAAACCTGTTTCTCAACGTTCAGTGTGTTACTGTAATTGCAATTAAGTGTTACTGTAACGTTAAACATATGTGTTACGCCTATGCAGCCAATGTGTTACTTCAGCTCTTACGTTGTGTTACTCTAACTGGTAAAGTACGTTACTCTAACATCTTCATCAGAAACTGTTTTGTAACGTTCAGTGTGTTACTGTAATTGCAATGGAGTGTTACTGTAATGTAGAGCGTATGTTACTTCAACGTCGTGACTGCGTTCATAGAAAACAAAACAATATTATCAGTGGACCTCATTGAAAACCCAAATAACAAACATAAAACTCTGAAATCAATATCAATTAACCATCAATATGAATCTATGATGAATGAAATGACAATGAAAACAATATCAACATGAAAATTGACGTAAAAAGGAAAGCCAAATCGACATGAAATATCAATTAACCATCAATATGAATCTATTATGAATGAGATGACAATGAAAACAATATCAACATGAAAATTGATATAAAAAAACGAAGCCAAAGCGACGTGAAAGAAATTTAATTTTTGTTAGTCGATCGTTGAATTAAAATTGAAGCAAAACGTGAAAGAAATATCAAAACTCACCATTGTTATACTCGATCAATTGCTTTTCAAAAGTTGATGATGATGTCGCGCTCATTGAATCCATAGAAATGGGATTTTGAACCCAGATTTGATAGAATGAATGACGGAACGTGATAATGGAAGTTTTTTTTTTTTTTTTTTTTTTTTTTTTTTTTTTTTTTTAGGTTTTGATGAATTTTGCAAGGTGAATGACTGAATGGTGAAAATGAATGTGATCATAGGGTTATTGTTTCCTAAAATCATGGGAGCTATTTTAAGAACGTAATCTTTTTTTTTTAAATACAAATAATTGGAAGCATCTTGTCCATCCATGCTCATCTCATCCATTGGATGAGATGAGGACTTAGGGACTCATATAGAGTAAAAGACTCATAAGAGCCTTACTATATATATATATATATATATATATATATATTGGTTGATATTTAAAACCAAAAGATTTTTTTGCAAGAAAGGATAGCTTACTTTTATTCATCCAAAAAAAGGGAACAAAAATAACAGACTTACAAAAAGAGTAGCCAAACGTAACCCCAAAAATCAACAAGTTAACCCATAAGTCTCTCTACTACAAAATGAGATTCATGGCTACTATGAAGTAATTTGATACACACATGATGCTTAATATGAGTAGCCAAAGCAAGCGGAGTCCGGGCGATCTCAGCAAAGATTCTGCGATTCTGTTCCTCCCAGATCACATAAGTAGCAGAAATGATTGAACAAAGTCTCCATTGAATCATCCAATTCTTCCTACTCACCCTCCCCGTAAGGGCTTTAATCTCGTATCCCAGACTTCTAGGGCTCTGTGTCCGTCCAAACCAGTTAAGATATGCGTCATTACCTCCCGGGAGAAGTCGCAATCGAAGAAGAGGTGCGAATGAGTCTCCTCGTGTTTAGTACATAGAATGCATCGGTTGGCGAGACAATACCCTCTAAGTTGAAGGGAATCAACAGTACAAAGCTTTCTTTGAGTGGCTAGAGAGGCAATGAGACTGTGCTTGGGGCTGCATATCTGATGCCAAATAGTGTCGAACTTCTTATACTTATGATATTTTTCCCGGAAGATTAAAACCAAAAGATTAATTATTCATTTATGATATAAAATTTCATCACTTCATCATAATTTTTTATCTAAGTTAAAGGATAGACGATTACTTTTTATTTATATAATCGAATTTGATCATCTTATTAGTCTTATTTATATAATAAAAAAATTCACCTTATTATAATTTTTCGATATGGGATAATTTTACTTAAGTTTAGATATAGTCTAATTCAGAACTTTTATTTATAGAGGAATAATTACTCTTATTTATAATATATAGAATTCCAACTTTAACTATATAGTCTTAGTCTTAGGAACTATTTTTTAAGTCTTAAAAGATTGTTGGTTATGTAGAATTCTATCACCTCATTCTAATTTTTCAATTTGTGATAATTGTTTATAATATAGAATTTCCTCATCTCATCATAATTTAAATAAATTGTTATTTTTATTTATAATAGAATTCCATCGTCTTATATGTGCGATACTTTACTTAAGTAAATAGTCTAGCAAATAATTAGTCTTATTTATAATGTAGAAATCCATCCTCTTATTATAATTTGTCGATGTGAGATAATTTAACTAAAATTTGTAGTCTTATTTATAATATAGAATCATCACCGTACCTTATTTTGATTGTTTCGATGTGGGATCATTTTAAATTTTTAGTCTTATTAAGACCTTTTTTATACTCAAAATATTGTTGGTTGATATTTAAAAACAATAATTATTCTTCTTTAGTAAAAATTCATAATACTTAAAGTTGATTGTGGTTGATGTCTAAGGAAGAATTATTATTAGTATGATTTACAATACAAAATTTCATCACCTTGTTATAATTTTTCACGTATAGTCTTAAGAATTTTTTTAAAACTCAAAAGATTTTTGTTTGATGAAACTTTATAATTTTTCGAATGTGGGATAGTTTTATTAAGTTTATAGTCTTAACAAGACTCATTAGATTTTTGGTTAATATCTAAGAGCACAGAATTATTTTATTTATAATATAAAATTTTATCACCTTATTATACTTTTTCGATGTGAGATTATTTTACTTAAGTTTGCAGTCTTATTAAGAGATTTTTTTAAGAAGTAAATTTTTTTGATTGATATTTAGGAGCACATGATTAGTCATCACCTCGTAATAATTTTTCGATGTGAGATAATTACTTAAGCTTATAGTCTTAAGAGCTTTTTTAAAAAGAAAAAAATACATGATACTCCGACATTACTCTTGATTATAATATAAAAGTTCATCACATCACTATAATTGTTCAATGTGGGATGATTTTAAATTTGTAGTCTTATATATTAAAAGGTTTTTTAATACTCAAAAGTTTTTTTGTCGATATTTAAAACTGAATGATTACTCTTGTTTAGTTGTTTATAATATAAAGTTTCATCACCTTATTATAATTTTTTGATGTGAGATTATTTTTACTTGGGTTTGTAGTCTTATTAAGAGACTTTTTAAATGTTTTTTTATTGATATTTAAGAACGAATAATTAGTGTTATTTATAGAATTCATCAACTTATCATAACTTTTCGATGTAGGATAATTTATTTAAGTTTATAGTGTTAAGAGCTCTTTTTAAAAATTAAAAAAATACATCATACATTACTCTTGATTATAATACGAAGTATAGAATTTCATCACCTCACCGATAATTTATTATTATTTCAAAAACCCGCCATTCGCTCCGCTTAAACACGACCTCATTCCGAACCTCCTAGAGCTCCATTTTGTTAATTAGTTTTCAATCCGACCCGAAACGATAATAAGATTATTTAAGAGCATTATTTTGAATCAAACTTAGAATAATTGTCACAATTATTCGTCACAATTAAATTTAAATAAACAATTGTGACAGTTATTTTGAAATATGTTTTTTCAGTGAAAGCATGGACAAAAATTATGCGAGAAAGGACAAGAAAAGAGAAGATGGTCATGTATAGAGCTTTAAATTGATTTGTTTTTGTGATTTGTGTCAAGCACGAGTTTTAATTGTTAATGGTGTTTTTTAATTTCTTAGGTGCACAAGAAGCAGTATGAGCAATGCACAAGAAGAGCTTGCGTGGTTCTAACTTGGATGAAGGGTCAAGAACACTAGCACATCTTTGTAGCTGCTGGTCAGGGGAACGGGTTTGTCACTGAGGCTGGAACGTAACTTCTGGATGTGAAGAAGTATCTTGGGGATCGTCTGAAGAAGAAAGAATGAACTCTGGAAGAAGTTCTTTAATAAACTCTTTAAAACACTATGGGTGCTGTTCTGTTTAAAAAATTTGTGTGTTCTCTCTAAAATATTCTGTGTTTTGGTCACTTTAGAATACTTTTGGATTTTGTTGACTTTGACATGCTTTGCTTAATAAGATTGTCAAGACTCCTCGTCACTCTTTGTGCACTTTTGTTTACCCTTTCAAAGGGTCTCGACCCTAAAAACTCGTGAAGCCTGGGTCAAGAGTTTCAAGACTCCTCGTCACCCTGTCAATTTTGCTAGGGTTTCAGGGCTCCATGCCAATCCCCAAAGACCGACATATACTTTGGAAGTGCAAGTGATGAAATAAAAGCTGAGGTCCTTCAAACTACATGTTACTCTGAAGGGAATTTCCCTTTTAGATACCTAGGCCTTCCGCTTAACTCTTCCAGGTTGAAAAATGATATGTTCCAAATGCTCCTTAACAAGCTTAAGGCTAATGTGAAGAATTGGACAAGCAAAATGCTCTCTTATACAGGGAGAATCCAACTTATTAACACGGTGTTGTTTGGTATTGATAACTATTGGTGCTCAATTTGGCTGCTTCCCAAAGGCATTCTCAAACAAATTGTCAAAATATGTTGAGAATTCCTTTGGAATGTAGAAGAAGGTCACAGAAAAACCGTGATGAAGAGTTGGAGCAGTATATGTGCCCCCCATCTGGAAGGGGTATGAACATTAAGGAGGTTCTTGCTTGGAACAAAAGCTTACTTGCTAAGTTTTTATGGAGAATACACAATAATCACCATTCAAAATGGTCTGAGTGGCTAGGTCGCTATAAGCTTAAAGAACAATCGATTTGACAGGCCTCTGTCACGCCTACTAACGCTGAGAGTTGGAGGGGGATCATCATGGTGCGTAGGGGTGGTAATGAGACGAGACAGCTAGCGAGCAGCTCGAACTCGACTCGGTCAAAGCTCGGCTCGTGCGAGCTCGGGCTCGGCTCGACAACTAAACGAGCCGAGCTGAGCAAGGCGTGGCTTGGCTCGAAAAGCTCGCGAGCAGTTCGATTTGATGTGATTAGTTAATATTTTGTTCTTGTTTATTAAAAAAATACTAATAAGAATTACATATTTTTTCACCATATAAATATTTTTATTGATTTGTCTAATACGTTTGTTTATGTTTTTTGAATCCCAATTTATTAAAACACATCGGTGCAAAAAAACATAAATTTTAATAATTATATATAGGCTCGAGTTAGGCTCGAACTCGGCTCGAACTCGCATTTTAGCTCGCGAGCTTGGTTCTGAGCTCAATTTTTTCAAGCTCGGGTAAGCTCGAGTTCGAATTTCGCTGAACGAGCACGAGTTGAGCAAGGCCAAGCTCGTGCTCGGCTCGGCTCGTTTACACCCCTAAGGTGCGCAATGAAATTATTCAACGCTCGGGCTCTTGTGAGAATGCTATGGCTACGATTAATTCTTGGAATAACAACGAGAGCTTTAATGTGAAGAAAGCTTATGACTTCTTCAGAAACCATCACCCAAGAGTCAGTTACTATAATGCTATTTGGCATACGGTCTGTGCCCCACGACATAGTTTCACATCTGTGCTTGCCGTACAAAATAGGCTTTTGACTGTGGAAAACCTTAAGAAGAGGGGGTTCGCTCTTGCTAATCGATGTGAGCTTGTCATGCAGAGGAAACAATGTTCGCTTTTGATCATCTTCTCTTTTCTTGTCCTTTCTCACATGAAGTCATTAGAGGAATATTAACCTGGAATGGATTAACCCAGCACCCGAGAAGCCTAAAGTATGAGCTCAAAAGAATCGAAAGCAAAAGAAGAGCACGTCATTGGAGAGTAAAATGGCACATCTGCAGTTTGATCACTAGTATTTACACAATCTGGGAGGAACGGAACAAGCGGATCTTTGGAGGAGAGAACATAACTACACAAGCCATTATTTCTCGGATCAAGGTTCTATTTTGTATTAGATTACTTTTCTCTACCAAATTGGAAATAGGTGAAATGGTAGAATGCTAAATGCATGACGACGAGGAAATGTCCTGTTTTTTGTAGGGAAGCCAACTTTTGTAATTATCTTTATTCCCGATATGGATGAATAAAAAGCTAATCTGTTGCAAAATAAAAAATAAAAAATGCTTTTGCTTATGCATATTGGTTTGGAATCTATTTGAAGACATTTGTCCCGTTTTTCAATTTATTTATTTTTTCAAAATCAATACGGATTATACATCTAAAATATAGTGACAGACTATTTATGCAATTGGAGATGATTATACTATGTGTGTAAGTGTGTTAGATGGATATGTACACGCATACTTGAAATTGGAGACTTTTAACTACCCGTATTTTTTTTAGGATTGCAATTGTACACACATTTTTTTTTCTAGACAAGTAATTTTATTTTTTATGGTTGATCATTGACAAATTTTTTTTTTTGGCTCTATATTGAACATGGCGGCGATGATTTTGGGTTGATTACTTATTGTTTCATCTGGTTAATATGGAGTATGATATGAGATTTTACATTAAAATCATTTTCTACTTCTATTTTGAGATTTTATGTTGAGATTTATTCATTGCTTTGACTTTGCATTTTTATTGAGAGTGGATTAATCAAGTTATACGAAGTACTCGTATTTCGTTTTGGGTTGTACATTTCTTTATCATATCACAGTGTATTAATTATCAAGCAATTTGTTTATAAGAATATAATTCGCTACTATTGTATGAATATTTTTTTTTTAAATGACTTATCAAGTGTCGTATGAAAGATAAAACAATTGAGTTATTTAAACCATAAGTGATAAGTTTACCCATATTTGTATTGTTAAACACGTTTGGTAAGATCGTTCTCCGGGATTATTGTAATAAGGGATGATAATATATTTGATATATTGATTGCAACCTGAAGTTTGCAAGACCGGTACATTGGTCAACCAGAATAAATGGACATAATGCTTAATATACGTGTACAATGGATAAAATACGCTGTTTAGAATACTCTAAGAAAGAGTAATATGATAACAAATTCTATGCAGCGATGTTAATATTTATGTCAACTATTCGCAACCTGAAATTTGAAAGATTATTATATTGGTAATACGGAAAGAATGAAATAGAATATATCAAGTATACACGTGAAATGGATTAATTACGCTGTTTAAAATAGTCAAAGAAAGAGTAATATAGTCATATCCCCGGAAGAAAAATTGACAGGTATTGCCTATCTAAATGAGACACTAGTTGTGTCATGTCACATCTATCATTTTTGTTTTGACCATATGATAAAATACAATTACTGCGCACATACGATATATATTGCTAACTAGAAGTTTAGCATGATGAGATTCAACTGAAAATACGGCGTAAGATAAGTGGATTTATCGAGATATAGCCAAATGTATAAGAAAATTAATTGCAATGAATCATAGTCAAAGTCGACAAGAAAATGTTGAAGATGTGACAAATTAAGGCCATCCGGATTCTTGTTACACCCGTTTTGATAAACCCGTAGTTTATCTTGAAAGAAATGTAAAAAGTGCTGAATTTCTCTCGTGTATCGATGAAATATTATTCGAGGCAAGACAATACATTGAGATGAAAAATTATGTTAGAGATTTGAATACTACTCGTTAAAAAAGGTGAAAAATCAATGAAATATTATGACGGATGAAGCTAAACCCCACCATTGAAAGAGGGGATAAGACAAAAGTGATCTTGCCATGTTGGATGCGGTCTCTTACTTGACAAAAAAGGTGGACTCCAAAACGAAGGACGTCAAAGTATTAAATCCTACAATCGCTACACAGCCTTCTCAGGGAAACGCCTTGTACGAGTTGGACTGGGCTACAAAGGTGGTGATGAGCCTAATGTGTCTTCTGACAAAAAGATCCATAAGAATAATCACTTGTTCTTGGATACAAACCAAAAATTATTTGGAGTCTTAAAAAAGACTATTTAAGAGCAACCACAATGAGAGAACCCATGTAAAGTTTTTCCACATGCCACCTCATAACCTTGCATAAAGTTCTTGGATACTTTTTTCTCACACAAGATTTAAAATAAGCAAAAAAAAATTGATTGGTTTACCTTTGTTTAAAATCACACCAAATTAAATCAAACCAAATTTGTCAAAATAAGGACAAACTTTATTCTACTGGACAAACTTTTACAAATAAGGTTATTGTGACAAACCCAAGGGTAAGGACTACCCATTGTGAATGCTGCTATAAGAGTACAAACTTGTAAAAAAGCAAAAAGTAAACCATTGTTTATTAATTGAATGTTATTCTAATTAAAATTGAGGAATAAACCAAGTTGGTGCGCAAAATAACGAGAGAATATCATCCCCATCGTAAGCCAATTTGGATATAACTTCAGATTTGACGTCGAATACGCCCATATCATGTCCCCCTTCCCTATGCTTGTGGAATAACCACATATCAGCTTTATCATCGGTGAAATACACGGAGCTTCGTTGCAAACAACATTTGATGACTGGTTGTGGTGTTACAGAAACCGACATAGACGAGTTCTGACCAACAAACAATGCGACATCACCCAAATCATCTTCAAGAAACTCCCATTTTCTGTCTTGATGATTAAGTTTGCGGATTTTGAAATGGCATGCTCGATATGGAGTGTCAGGATCATATTCATCAGTATCGGAATTAATGAGTTGATCTAGGTATCGCGTCACCATGAAGACGTCACTAACACCTGACGACGGTACCAAATATAGATTCATATTGTATCCCTCCTCAGGAAGCCCATGAAAATAATCCATTGGTTGAACAGCAAGCTCAGAACCATCACCATTAACACTCCAATATACAATTGATGCAGGACGAGTTAAAGCAAATACGCGACCATCCCCCTCCTCCTCCTCCGCGGCCACAACATCATACACCATAGATTTTATCAATACGGATGTCCACGATTTATCACCTTGCCTAGCGAACACTACGTTTTTGGCTTCATTGTATATTATAAAAATAACAAAACTCTGAGACACTTCAAGCACGATGATCCTCTTCAAATGATTACGAACAAGCCAATCAAAATCTCGATTTTCCGTAGGGCAATTCCATTCGGGTTTGTTTACGGTGAGGATTTCCCAAGACGGGAAACTGCTAATATTCGCCTTGGTGATTGGATTAAATAATTGAACGGTGAAGTCACGTTTAGCCATCGCAATCCAACCATAAGCGGAACCCCAACACCTTGCTCCAAACATCTCTGGGAGTCGCAATTTATAACGCTTGTTATTACCAGGATTAAACACCTCTCGAAGACAATCCGGGTTTTCTTTCTTGCTTTCGGCTAGCAATAGCCATGGGACTTGTCGGGCAGGCCTCCATTGGTGCTTTATCGAGGATGAAGCACGGTTCCAGGAGCGACAAACCGCAGAAAAATAAATAAAATCTTCGAAAGATTCCGACTTGAGTGCAATCGTAGCAAGAAGGTCCACAGGCAGACTAGACCAATCACCTGCCATCTACACCCGTCAGCTACGTCCACGGACAGAAGGAAGAAATAGTTTTGCTAATTTGAAGACTGATATCATAATTATTATTGAGGAGAGGTTACAGATTTCAGACCGATATTATAATTATTGGAGTATTTGAGAAGAGGTTCCAATTAGGAAACTCTATACTATAGAAACCTAGGTCAGATACTCGTATATTAATCCGATATTAATTAGGAAATCTTCCTAATTAACTATAGAGTTTTTTTATTTATTTTAGGAAACCGATTTCTTTTTCCTTTTTTCTTTAGGAAACCGGATCTTTTCGATGCAGACGTTGCGGGAAATGGACAGTAGACAGGAGAAAGATTGTGTTTTACTCTCACAAAAAAAACCAAAACCCGATAATATATGCTACGGAGTACTTCGTAAGTTCATATGACATTATTACATTCGCCTGTATTTGTATTTGAGCCATCGGGCGCTCTGATATTCCGAGAAAGCGGAGAATGTGTAGAAGATGAAGCAGTTTTTGTCCTACATTTATTTCAAAATTTTAAATCTGTAATTTACATTTCGATGATGCAAATAACATGTTTATAACAAACAAAAACTCTGTATTTGAACCCAAAAACAAAAACACAAAACCTGTTTAACCTATGTTCATTCCTGCCTTTCAACTTTTGATCGATTTCAATGGCGGAAACTGTTCAATCTATAGAGCTAAATCTCGGTTTTAGTCACAGTCACGAAAGCCAAGGTCACATTTTAGGGTCGCAGCCTTGGCCAATCTCCACTACTTAGATTCGATCAAAATCTATGGAAGTGTGAAGGAGGTCGGTTTCCATGACGCCCATGAGGTTGATAACCAGGAAAACTCGAATTTTGTGCTGAAGGGAATAACAGGTCGGGAGTATGAGACCTTACCAACCCTGGATGAGGAGGCGGCGACATTAAACCATTCGGTCTCAATGCACCCGAATTAGTGGCCGGGTGTTGAAAATATCCTCGAGCTACCGGATAATGTGGAGAAACACGGTGCAAATAATCCGACTGAGTTGAAGATGGATGGCCCCGCGGAAAACTAGGAGCTCCGTGACCCGGAATGGGTGGATTATTTGGTCCGGCAAAGGATGCTTGAAAAGAATTAGCCGCAGGTGGATTGCCCGACAAAAGAATAAGGGCAAGAAGTGCTTGGTGACCCGGAATGGCTGGATTATCGGGTCTGGGATGGGACCCGTGAAAAGGGTTATAACCCGGGTGAGCTGAAGGTGGATGACCCGGGAAAAAACTAGGAGCACGAGGTGGATGGCTTGGTGGAAATCGAGGAGCAAGAATTGGACGGTGAGGCATAAAATTTGGAGCTCGGTGAACTGGAACGACAGGATTATTAGGTCTGATATGGGATCCTGAAGCGAGGGCTCCGACTAAATTCTTCTGTGAGTTATCGATCTGTTTGACCTGAATCACAGTCGGTCGTGGAGCCATTACTTTTACGTCTCCTGTCCTTTTTTTCTTGGGAGTTACTTTTTTCTTGCGATTCCCAGACGTCTGTCCGGTTATAATTTCCCGCGACTTACTGATCCCGCTGTTAGAAGTTGATGTTTCTTTGCTCGATCCAATCTGGCTTGCGTTTGGTGGAGACGGAACTTTACTGCCATTAGACCGTTTTTTCTTAGGATTCTCTGTTATCTCCTCACTCACTTGGTTAGAAACTCCGGTTGAAATTTCCTGAGATGTATCGATCCCTCTACCAGAAACTGAAGCTGGTTCGCTTGTTCTGACCGGGCTCGTATTTGATGGAAGCGGAACTACAATGATTCTGGGAATTTTTTTCACGGGATTTCCTGATATCTCATCGCACATTGAAAGGACCTCTTCTGCCTGTCGCTTCCTTTTTCCCTTACATGGGTTCGAAACAGCTTCTGTAATTTTCTCGGGATTTGCACCGAACAAAAGATCCTCCAACTCGGTCGCGTTGAGCATTTGATCCGTGAAAAGACGGATTTTTTCGATAGAACGACAAATGCAGTTGTATATCTTCCCCATTTTCCTAGATTTCAGTGCTCGGCAAGTATTCTGTGATCTATTGGCAATGTCTTCAATCTGAACATATGAAATCGATACTATCAAATTCCACAACATTTAACAGCGAAATGTTCAGTCGGGCCTTAATAGACTTAAGCAATTAAACAGAAAAGGAACGGGAAAGAACAATGCCTTGTCGACATAAAAGACTACTTACACTAACACAACCGAGATTTTTTAGTATCCATGATCCCTCGTACGTGCTTACACAAAGCCCGCTTAGCCATAGTGGGTCAACCGACTCCAACTTCAATCCCAAGGAAAAAAAAGTAAAAAGGCGTTAGCTAGAATTGAAAAAAAATAAAAAATCGAGAGATCACAATACAGAAACATGATAGAACACCTTGATCAACATAGTCACAAAAAGCTCGGCAAGTGATTCTTTATTTTTTTTCCCGTAATTCAGAAACGCCTGAATATTTTCGTTAACAATTGCAGGGTCCAAACCATCTGTAAGATTCAAATCATGAAAGTAGCACGCAAAGTCATTACTAAATCATTAAACGACTGGTGTATACTAAAAGAAATTTCGATAAAATAAATTGGAAAGGAGAGAAGTCGAGATCCAATGCTTAACAATATCTTTAGGGCTCTAGAAAGATTTTTACAGTTTTAACACTACGCCTTCATTCTTTTCGATAGGAAAGAGGTACCTTTCAGTATGGCGGAAAATGGAGGCAAGATAGGGATTTCTCGAGTCTGCATGAACCCATGAACGAAAGCTTTCAAGAAAAAGCAATATAAAAACAGAATTGAGTGACAAAGTTTGACTCGAGAATACTAAAAAGAAGGTAATGGCGGGTTGTTGTACCTGCAAATGGAATGCAACCAACAGTATAAGAGAATATGAATTGATTGTCCCGTCTTTGGCGCTGTTGATATCATTTGCCTTTGCCCAAGCTTTCATCTGTTAAATTTTCAGCAAAACTCAAACGCGTTAAAAATCATTTCATTCGCCATCAAATGCAAATGCGAGTTATGAAGATTTCCGCTCAAAACGTAGGGTAGAACGAAAACATGGAAAAAAAACACTCGTACTTGGTAGTTGGTATTAAAAAAAATAGATATATATTACCAAAACGCAGAGCTTAGGGAACCTTGCATCGATTGCAGAAATCAGGAAAATAATCTGAGATTTCAGAACACCGTCCAAATTACCAACAGACAGATCACATTCGACTCTAGTTCCGCAGTCAGTAACTTTCAGTACAGGCACTCTGGCTGACAATATTAATTCGACATGGGAAACAATCTTTTTTCCTGCAGATTGACATGGATCGGTCAGTCAGCCTTTGAGCGAAGATGAAATCATAAAAATACGCCAAATATAACGCATTAGATTCATTTACTCTGAAGTTTACGGAGCTTATTGGAAAACATCTTGAGCGTCTTCATTTGAACCAAACGATCAGCATTATCCTTGTCGTCACTGAAATTAATCGATAAATCCAGATCACAACTAGCATTGAACAAGTCCATTACAAACGAACCAAACTCCTTCACCACAGGACATTTATCATCGCCACCTACAAGTGATAATCATAAACCATAAAACAAATGATTTGTCGAAAAATGGGCCAAATTTTCGGTTTTTTGGTCTAAAATGAAGTGTGGAAGTGAAAGTATTGTATCGAATTACCGTATATTTCTTGTGCCATGTGATTGAAAGCAATAACGAGTCTTCTTCTCATGTCATAATCTTCAGAGGTGGGACGATTTGCTTCGTAAACATCATTGAGTAGAGTATCAAGAGAAGATAAGTTTCGAAGCATAGTTTTGTTCTCCTCGAGTTTTTCAAGCTCAAATCGCTTTGCATCGTCCAAGATACCTGAAAAAGTTGAAACCAACACTACAATTTAGTCGGAAAAAACCCAAAAAGCAAAACGAAAGAAGTACAAATATACGACTAGGATTACCGCATTCCCATGGGTATCCAGTTAATTGAGCGAATTCTGGCACGTAACCTCCTGAAAATTCAAATAAACACGTTCTATAAGAGCAAATCGCAAGCCAGTAAAGGCGTATTCATAGCAAATCCGGTGTACACGGCTCAAATAATACCTTTCAGAATGCTAGCTTAATGACCTTAAACGTAATTAGGATCGACATTATAGCACCATGCTTGGCAAAAGTTACAAACTTTCTTAACTAAACATAATTAGCAAACTTACACATAATTAGCAAAATGTGAAGGGATAATAGCCTTGAATGCAACCGGTATCCGACTATCCTTCTACAGTTGAAAGTTTAATGATCTTATACATAATTAGGGATTTACGGCCAATTATTTTAGCATTATAACAACAACAGCGCCGTAGTCCTAAAAGATTTGGGGCCGGCGAACATGTTCATCATCCGAAATGGCCAAATCGTCTCAACAATCAATCTTATTCAACTACACTTATCAAAGTAAACATAATCAAAAACTCAAATAAACACAGTGAAAATAGCTCACCTTCCATCAGAATTGGGCAAAAAGTTGCAAACTTTCTTCACTGAAAAATCAATCTCAATTCCCAACCCTGAAATCAGAGAAACCAATTTACCCACTTGGCTAAAATTACCCAGTAATTATTTACTGAATCGAAATTACCCAAATAAATCACAGTTCATCACAAATTCACAATCACAATCACTACACCCTAATATTTCACCAATTACCCACTTAGCTAAATTACTCATAAATAATTTACTGAATCAAAATTACCCAAATAAATTAGGGTTCATCACAAATTCACAATCACAATCACTACAACCTAATATTTCACCAACTACCCACTTAGCTAAATTACTCATAAATAATTTACTGAATCAAAATTACCCAAATAAATTAGGGTTCATCACAAATTCACAATCACAATCACTACAACCTAATACTTCACCAATTACCCACTTAGCTAAATCACTCATAAATACGGAGTAATTTACTGAATCAAAATTACCCAAATAAATTACAGTTCATCACAAATTCATAATCACAATCACTAAACCTAATATTTCACCAATTTCAGAGCTAATAGAACTAAATTAGGGCAATTAATAGCAAAAAAAAAAAAAAAAAAACTTTTGCAGTAAATTAAGCAGTAAGCTTGTTCAATTACCAGCATGTTCTATCTAATTGCACCAAAATTGATGAAGAACAGATCTGTAAACAGATTACAACTCAAATTGAAAAAGGGGTATTTGAGAAAATTGACAAAAAAATCAATTTTTTTTGCATAATCAAAGAGTGGAAAGCAATCGGTGAATCAATTAGGGATATGGAGAAAAAAATTAGGTAAAGTGGAAAAGGGGGAAAAGAACGAACCTTTGGAATTGGGAGAGTCGAAAGGCGGGTGGTAATTTTTGAGTGGCAGTTACAAAGTTGTTACCAGTTTTTCTTACCGTTAAAGTTTGTTGGGCTTCATCGGCCGGGTTCATAGACCTGGCAAACGGGTCAATCGATTGGACGCTTTACGGCTTCAGGTAGACTCTTGGCAAACAGATCAGATCGGGTTCGGTAAGATCACTAGGGATGTTCAAAAAGTGGCTCGGATTGGACCGGCAAACGATACTATACCGGATCGTAAGGTCCAGGTCGATCCGGACCGGGCACATACTTGTCCGGTCTCTGGATCGCCAAAAACTTGGTGACCGGTTTGCGGTCCGGTCCGATCCACGCTTAAAAAAATACTTCGTACTCCGTAAATCAAATTTAGTGTATTTTTACGGTCCGGTCCGGGTTTCTTTATTAACCGATCCCGATCCACGGGTTTGGATTTTTTGGGTTGCCAGTCCGCGGGTCAATCCGGCCCGGGTTTGGACGGGTGAACACCCCCTAAAGATCACTTTCGAGTCGAGTCACTTTTCAGTCTGAAAAATTGGGTTGAATTCGGATCGGGTAGGGTTATTTTCAATTTTTTGTTGTTTTGAACCTTTTTAGAGGTATCGAACATTCGGGTCAATTCATATTACGGATTAAACTCGAGTTTTTAGTTCGGGTGTTGAATCAGGTTCAAATCAGGTCCTTTAGGTCGGGTTAGTTTTATTAGGTCTACTTTTTAAGTTTAATGAAATAGGCCAAATTATCACTTTGATCCCATCCGGGTTTTTTTGTTTGGTAAAAAGTGAGAACCGTGTTAGACAATCGTATTTTATTAGCTAGAAAAGAACCACACAACTAACCCCATTTAGAAACGTAAATTATACTCGTGTACAATTGTTCCACCGTGCAACATAGGTAGTACTCTAATATACAAGTGATGTCCACAAAATAGAAATACGCTTAAATGGATACGTGATTTCACGAGTTACAAAACCAGTTTAGAAGGTACAAGGTATTAAATGATTATACACAATAACCTCGTTCCCCTTAAAAAATTATCTCGACAAACGACAAACAACAAACAACATTCACATGAATTGTCTTTTTACAGAATTGGATCGTTTCACGCGTGAGACTGTAGGGTCACGTAACTCATAAAATCTTCGTCTGATTCAAGAGCCACCATCGTGTTAGGTTCAAGACAAACTTCTAAATCGACACTTCCACCACCTTCACGTCCTGGACTCGCAGTAACTTTCCCATCCTCTTTATGACAATACCCCGCCAAAACAGCCTCGGCTTTACCAAGCCCAAACTCAGGCCCGTACGTATCAAACCTAGCCGACCCACCAATCGTCACTAGGTTGGGCCTATGCATCATAGCCCGCGCCCAATCCGGATCCGCACCACTCCAACCCTGACACGCGACCCTTGAAAGATTCTCGTAGAAATCCCGAACCTGATCACCAGTTTGACCCGCAACAAGTTTGTGAATCTGCATAGAAGCCCATCCAAGCCCATTGTCTAAAACCTCACCCACTTTGCCCACACTTTTTTGTAACACTATCATATTACCAAAATATTCATTGGAGACCGGCGGGCTTAGCCTAGACCGCGCGTTCATAATTAGCCCACAACACGTCTCGAGCTCAGGTTCAAGCTTTTTGGCTCGGGTAATCGACCTCCAAATCAACCCGGATAAGGCTTGGAATGACGAGATCACATTAATATTCGATCCACTTTCTTCGTTTGCCTTACTTTTGAGCTTCCTGATACAAAATAAAATAAAATTAACGTATGCTCGATGCATACATATTAAAAAATTCAATATAATGATATCAAAAAAATATTATTGCTCAGTCTCTTGTAATAATTGTTATATAAGCCTGATTATTTAATTATTCAACGCGGTCGTTATTTAATTATTTTCCAAACCTGATTGACTCGGACGAGAAGTGGAATATTCGCTCCCGAAGTAAAACCCGAGCCTTATTCTCCCTGGGTACGAATTCACTATCCTTGCTAACAACCGGCATTTTCAGGATCGGACCCCAACCTCGTGGAAAGTAAGGTTCGAACACAGGATTCCTCGAAATAATTACCGGCAAATCTTCACCACTTTCCTTATTTTTACTTAATGTAGTAAAAACTTCAGACATTGAATTAATAAAATGCCATTGAGAATTACCGTCCGCTACAGAATGGTTCATGGTAAACCCGATAAAAAACCCGTCGACCAACTCAGTTACTTGAATCGACAAAAGCGGTCTAGTATGTCCATCCTCATTAACCGATTTTTCACCTAAATCGAAGAAAAATCTAACAATAGGATGAACATCGACGGATGAAAGTAAATTGGACACGGTCAAGTCCACTGTCACGTGACAGTGGACCAGACGTGCACCAGGACCTTTAGTGCAATCTAGGTAAACCCATTTTGAATTTTCATCGGGTAAATCTTGGGTCGTAAATCGACCGGCTAACGGGTAGAAATCAACCAAGGTAATAGCTAATGACTCCTTTAGAGTCTCGATTAGGTCAAATTGAATATTTTTCGGGTTTTTCGAGAATAAAAGACCCTTTTGGATTTGATCGTAGGTCAAGAATAATAAATCACACGGACCTAATAAGTGAGGTTTTTTCGAAGGTTTTGGATCGTATTTGGGTTTCACAAAATATTGCGAAATTATTTTGATTTGGTCATCAATTTTTGACATTTTTTTTGCTAATAATTGTAATGATTAATGAGTTATTAAGTTGTATGGCAAAGGTTATATATAAATAATAATAAATCAGATTGATTAATTAATTTGAAAAAAGATTACGTCTTACCTTACGTGTTTAGCATAAACGTCGAATAATTCTCGAGATATAATATTATGAAATTCATAATAATAATAAAATAATGAAGACGGCATCGCATGCATTATTAATTTATTATTATTATTGTTATAATCATAAATTTTAGTTTAATTAAAATTTAATATATTTGTCTTAAATAGTTAGGATAAGATTAAACATAATCGATCTAAATGACTAAATTGTATCGAACTATGTCTGTCAGAATTATATTGTGACGAATCATTGAATCATTAATTAAAACAGGCATCGACAATGTTTGTCAGAACTAAATTATATAATTAACGAATCATTATATCGTGACGGATATGTCTGTCAGAATTAATTAAAACAGGCATCGACAATGGGGTTCGAACCTGCGCTCCGACATATCAGACCCAATCAATGAATTAGTATCAATCATAACAGCTAAAAAGATAGTACTCTTTCATTTTATTCATTTTTGTGTCTGGCTATAAAAATCGGGTTTGACTAAAGGAAAAAGAAACCTAGGGTTGATAGGGTTTACCTTGTATTTATTTGATTGTTTTGTCCGCAATGGTGAAATCTAGTGGTTAAAACTTGCGGCTATCCTATCATCCCAAGAGTCTTGGTTTCAATCACTGTAAAAACAATCTTGTGGAAGTTATACAGGTCGAGGCTATGAATATTGGAATGTCAAGTAAATTGGCAATGGTGATGTTATTATGCCAATGGATTATTATCATGAGCTTTCTAAGTGGACATTCAATTCGAAAATATATTTGGTACGATGACCAGGTGGTGGTGGTGGTGGCGGCGGCGGCGGACAGTGACCTCTTCTTGGTGACACGATACGTGAAACAAATCCCCAAGTTCAATCCTCGTGCCAAATGCAAGCCGTCTATGTACACCTGGTATCGAGCAGATCGTTTTGAAATACGCAAACTTAATCATCGAAAATGGGAGATGATTGAAGATGATTTGGGTGATGTCGCATTTTTTGTCGGTCAGAACTCATCTATGTCGGTTTCTGTAACACCACAGCTCCAATGTTTGCAACGAAGCTCCGTGTATTTCACCGATGATGAAGTTGAGGGGTGGCCTTTCCACAAGCATAGGGAAGGGGACATGATATGGGTGTATTCAACCTCAAATCTAAATATATAACCAAATTGCCCAATGACGAGAAGGATATTCTCTAGTCACTTTGCGCATCAACTTGGTTTATTCCTCAATTTTAGATAAATGTTGAAATTAGTATTCGACTGGTGTGATACCCGTGACAGTCATGTCACGGGGTTGTACACTTTTATCTATTTGAATAAATTGTCTAAACATTGGAGGTGCAATATTATCGTTAATTGGCTTGTTATGAGTTAGGATCGATTAATATGAAGGGAAAAAAATCCGGTTTACTAACGAAAAAGGAAAAAAAAAAAAACTTATTATAAAATCATTATTACTTTTATTTATAATAATATAGAATTTAATCACCTTATTATCTTATTATAAATTGTCGGGGTGGGATAATTTTTACTCAAGAGTTTATAATCTTAAGATTTTTGTGGTATCTAAGAACGAATTAGTACTCCTGTTTATAATATAGAATGTCATCCTCTCGTCATAATTTGTCTGTGTAGGATACTTTTTAATATTTTTCATGTTTTTATATGTCATACATTCAATACTTTTTTGAATAAATAATATGAAATTTATACTCTAATGAAAACATTTTCTACACAAATCTAATTATTTCATTTTTATAAATTTTTTTTACCTTTTACTTTTTGTTAAACAAAATTTACAGATTTCTAGATGAAAATTGTAAAACATCACATTAGTATGATACATTAAATATGGAGTATATCATAATAATTAAAAAATTCTTTGCTTGATTTTTTATTATTATTAATGTGATACATTAAATATACGGAGTATATCATAATAATTAAAAAATTCTCTGCTTGATTTTTTTTATTATTAACCATACTTTCCTAAATTTTTAATATCGTTTCCAAGAAAAAAGGAAAAATAAATATGTTTTCTAAAGGAGAAAATAAATCTGATTTCTTAAAGGAAAAAAAGAAAAAGAAAAGAATATAAGATTCTTAGTATAATTACTATAAATATATAAATAGGACTTTAATTTGTAATTAAATAAATTAAATGAATATATACCCTGTTTAGGCAAAAGAAACCCAGAGTACAACAACAACACGAGTCAGAAACGCAGAGTCGACCTCTCTCAACTGCATCTTCATCCTCTTCGTCTTCGTCTTCCAGGTTTGATCTCCATCTCCATATCCCCTATTTTTCAATTTATCTCCTCTTCATTCTTCTTCTTCTTCTGCTCTTGGTTTTATTGTTTGGTACATGCAGTAGTTTTGAAGAGTCAATTATTAGTATGTAGGTAGATGGCCGCCAGAGATTGGTCTAGTCTGCCTGTGTACCTTCTTGCTACGATTGCACTCAACTCGGAATCTTTCGAATATTTTATTTATTAGTACTTGATGATTTGTGATATTAATTATAATTATTCCTTTAATTCAATCTGCACCTCCTCTGTTTTTTTTCATGAGATGAGATGTTAGTTTTCGACTTCAAATTTGATTTTATTTAATTTAAATTCAATTTAATTAATCAATTCTTTTGGGATATGGAGTTTGTGATATTGGAATGAATATATATATATATATATATATATGGTGATTCTTTGTGTTGCAGTTCAATACTGAATGATTTTATGTTATGTTCATCAGACGAGATGAGATGAGATGCACTTGTATTATCAATGAGTTTTTTCCCAGATTGTTAGATACTCTATATAATTGTAGCTAGTTTGGTTAAGGAAGGAAAGACGGAATGGAAGTCGAAACTTGTTTCCAGCTGTTAAGTATGAGTGCGGGTATGCTGGGAATGATGGAGCTTTGTAAGAAAAGATCGAAGGGAAGGGGGATTGGGCAGTGCCGGTGTTTTAAAACATTAATAATTGGTTATCGAGTAAATTTCTTGAATGCGTATTTTGATTTTTGAGGTGTTATGAGATTCCTAGATCAAGTCTCTACAGGCTGTTTCGACCCTTGTACATAATGATGTGCTCTAAAATTCATTTTAAAAACAAAGCTTAAGCTTTACTTAGTTACCAAGATGACATTTTTTCATCATAGGATTACGGTTTTGGTACAAAAACGTTCTTTTAATGGAAAGGCATATGAGACTCGAGTGTAGTAGTATGATAACTCCGTTATTGACCGCTTTTCTACACCCTTTTGACGTTTATTTAGCCTCGATTAATCGTATTTTCTTTGGCATTCCGGCTCATTTCGCCTATATTTTGTATTACACGGGTTTTTGCGTTTGTTGTTCGTTTTTAGGCATTTCCGTGACGAAAACGATGAAACTTGAGCATGCCCGGGTAAAAGGAGGTACATGACCCGAGTTCGAGCCTAAACAAGCGCATAGAAGACAAGAAACGGGAAAATGGGCATAGGAAGAGAATAGCACGGTGGACCGTGCGATTCTCAAGTCAGGAGGTTAGGACCGTGCGATTCTCACCGTGCGAAACGCATGTTTCGTGCGTTACTCCGGTTTTGCCATTTCACTTCGTTTTTCGACCGGTTTTCTATGTAACCTAATTAGAAGTATAAATACTCAAATTCTTATTTTTGCCTCTCAAGTTTTCCATAACACCTTAGTTCCATACTTTGAATTATTTGGGGTTTTTGAGAGAATTTGTAGTTTTTGAAGATCTTCATCTTCCTTATTGTCCAAGATTCAAGCTTTTATGATTATTATTATCTATTCTTTCTAATCTCTCCATCCTCTTTAAGTGGGTAATTTTTGCTTCTTCCTTTGCTTTAATTTTGTTAATTTCTCATTTTTGTTAGTTCATCTTAGTAGTTTACAATTGATTAGTTTTCTTTTGATTTGTTCCTTCTTCCTCTTGTTCATGTTTGTGAGCCTTTTCATGTTAGACATAGAAACCCCAAATTAAAAATCCCCAATTTGACCAATTTTGTTATTTGTTTTTATTTTGTTAGTTCTCCATTGTTGTAGTTTGTTTATTTCCCATTTTTATTTGTTCCTTCAATTAGATTTTCCCAAAGTAGTCATTCTTGCATGATTAGTAGTAAAAATCAATTATTAAGAATGTTCATAGTTAAAGATTCCACCTTTACACTTAATTTTACTAATTTAGTCATGTTTAGTGAGTAGTCTTTTTCTAGGGGACGATTTGACCCCGATATGCCTAGATTGTGGGTTTGAATTTCGTATTTGGATTGTTTGGGATAAATGGGAATTGGGTAGTTTGGGGGATCGGGAATCGACTTGGCATTTGGTTGTGTTTGAACCCTTGACCCTTGTCCACCGACGGGAGTCGGTTAGGTCTAGGTAGTAAACCTCGTCTCTTGTCATGCCTTGCCCCGCCTAGTTGAACACGGGAGTGAGAACTTGGTAGGGTACCCAAATTATCGGTTTAGACTCTTCACCTTGGGAGAGGGGAGAGAAAGGACCGGGATTAGACGCGGACTTAATGAGCCGACTCACGAACCCGGGAGGGAGGTGATCGGTTTTAGCTTAGTTGGATTACGAACCCGGGAGGGAGGTAGCCAACCCCAAGAGGCGTTCCACTATTCCTATCATCCCTAGCAATCCGATGCTCGGTATTCCTTACCCACGATTATGACATGTTGGAGGTTAAGTCGAACCCTAGGCCTTTCTCTATTGAGTAACCGTCGTTTTTAGTTTTCGTTTGTTTCTTATTTAGTTTTCTATTTTCTTTTTGTAGTTGTAGATCACCAATCCTACCTCTCTTTCGACTTAGATAAACATTTAGGGTAAACACGACTAGGCATCACTTTGCTCCTTGTGCGATCGACCCTCTATTGTGCTACGATTACATCGTACGCTTGCGAGGTATTTAAAACTCCAACAAGTTTTTGGCGCCGTTGCCGGGGAGTGTTAGCGGTACTAGTAGTTTTATTTCTTAAGTTTAGACTAAGTCATTACTTGTTTTGCACACTTCGGTGTGCCCTTGCCCGTGTTCTAACTTCTACCTTTTAGTTTTTGTATTGCTTTGCATGAGTAGGCGGATCCTTGGGCTTTCACCAATCCACTTGTTGAACCCCGAGATCGAAGCTACGACAAGGCGGTACAACGCCGAAAGAAGAAGACATCGAGTGCAACCGCCTTCACCTCCCATTACTTCTGAATCCGAAGAAGAGATTAGATCCGAAGACACAATTGAGTCCGACGAAGAGGTTAATTCTCCGAGACCCCCTTCTCCGCCTCCTCATATGGCTACTATAAGGGAAGAGTCGACACCCCAAGTGGTGTCACAATCGAGTATTACAAGGCCCGCGGTCGGAGCTAACAACTTTGAGATCAAGCCCGCTCTCATCCAATTCGTACAACAAAACCAATTCTCCGGATTACCCCTCGACAATCCCAATGAGCATATCAATGTGTTCCTAGAAGCATGCGACAACGTAAAAATCAACGGAGCGTCGGAGGAGGCCATTCGCCTAAGACTTTTCCCGTACTCGCTAACGGGAAGAGCCAAGGAGTGGTTGAGATCCCAACCGGCCGGCTCCTTTGACACTTGGGATAAACTCTCTAAAGTTTTCCTCTTGAAATTCTTTCCGCCGGGTAAGACGGCAAAATACCGTAACGATATAACAAACTTTGTCCAAGAGGATCACGAGTCGCTCTACGAGGCATGGGAAAGGTTCAAAGAGTTATTGAGGCAATGCCCCCACCATGGTATAGCCCCCCACGTGGTCATCCTTACTTTCTACAATGGCGTTCGATCCGAATATCAATTAGGGTTGGACGCGGCGGCCGGTGGTGCCATTGACTTAGTTCACCATACCGCGGCCATGGAGTTTATTGAAAAGATGGCCTCCAACAATCATCATTGGGGTGGGGATAGAAGGAAGTTGAAGAAGCAAGACAATAGTGAGACTTTGAATGCTCTTAATGCAAAGATCGACAATTTGACAAAACAACTCTCTCAATTCAAGCAAGGGGGATCAAGTTCTTCTAAGGAGACAAATGAGTTCTCTTGTGAGTTATGTGGAAGTCCAAGTCACGACGCCGCCGAGTGTTGTGTTGTTACTACAATGGAGCAAGCCAATGGCATATGGGAATCCAACCAAAGGCAAGCATTAAACAACAATAATCAATATCACCAAGGGCAAAGAGCGTTCCTATCTTATGGGAACAAGAACTTCCAAACTCCATTCAATCAACAAAAGGGAACTTTCAATCAAAACTTCCAAAGACCGAATCAAGGCTTTAATCAAGGGTTCAACTTCCAAGCACAAGATACATCGGGTTTTCAAGCAAGAAATTTCCAAGCAAGACCAACATTCAACACCACTCCCTTTCAAACCCCTCTCCAAAATCAATTTCAAGTTCCATTCCAAACTCCTACACCCTTCACTACTCCTATATCACAAGTCCCACAACAACAACAAGTTGTGCCACAACAAGCTCCACCATCAAAGTCCAATTTGGAGATACTTATGGAGCAAATGATGAGCACTCAAAATAGTTTCATCCAACGCCAAGACCAACGCCATGAGGAGACTACATCTTCTATTTCTCAATTGAAGAGTCAAGTCCAAAATGCCCAAAGAATCACCGATCATCAAATACGACAACTCGCGAATCAAGTCAACGAGTTGACCGTGTCAAGTGGGACATTTCCGGGTGGCATTAAGGCAAATCCTAAGGGTAACGGCGAATTGAATGCCATTCAATTAAGGAATGGGCGCATATTGGATGAAGTTATGGTTAACAAGAAGAGGAAGACTAATGTTGTGGATGAAGTAAGTGAGGAAGCAAATGGTGAAAAAGAGGGTTCAAATGAAGTGGTTGTTGACAAACCACCTATTGTTGAAGATCAAATTGTACAAGAAACCCCAAAGGCGACTAGAGAAGTCAAAGCATATGTGCCACCGATTCCATTTCCTCAAAGGTTAGCTAGAGTCAAGGTTGAGCAAAAGTATGGTAAGTTTTTAGAGATGATGAAGAGTATGCATATCACACTCCCGTTTCTTGAGGTTATTAGAGACATCCCCTCCTATGGCAAATTTTTGAAGGATATCATTTCCAAGAAGTTATATGGTGAGCAATTGTCGGTGAGCCTTTCAAAGGAGTGTAGTGCCGTTCTCTTAAACAAGTTGCCACAAAAATTGGAAGATCCCGGGAGCTTCACTATTCCTTGCTCAATTGGTTCTATCAATATTGAGAAGGCATTTTGTGATCTAGGGGCAAGTGTAAGCCTTATGCCTCTTTCCATCTTTAACAAGCTTGAAGGCTTTGATCTAGCTCCCACGAGAGTGTCCCTTCAATTAGCGGATCGTTCCGTTAAATATCCGATGGGGGTAGCCGAGGATGTGCCGATCAAAGTCGGGAACTTAATCATCCCGTGTGACTTTTACATCATGGACATTCCCGAAGACACCAAGATTCCCATTATACTTGGTCGTCCATGCCTAGCCACCGGGGGAGCTCTTATTGATGTCAAGAATGGTAAGCTCTCACTTCAAGTCGGGGATGACAAGATGGAATTTTCACTTGAGAAAGCCATGAAAGAGCCTTCAAATGTTGGATCATGCTACCAAATACAAATGCTTGAAGAGTCTACAATGGAGCAAGATGATCATTATGCCCTTGAGGAGTCCATTGTTGGGAGCTCGGAGACGAATGCAATGGAGTATGATCTAGCTATGGACTCAATCTTGAAGCAATGCACCACGAGGTCCCTAGAAAACTTGATCGAAGAGGGATTGTATGAGGAGAGGTATATGCCTTTTCAAGTGGAGTCGAAACCCCTCCCCTTATCCCTTAAATATGCCTTTTTGGGACCAAGTGAGACATATCCCGAAGAAAAATGTGAATATGAGAGTATGCACTTTGAGGTTGATCTTGAGTCATTATTGATAGATGATAAGTTTGTTAGACCGAGTGTCTTAAGAGAGGGTGATGGTTTGTCGAAAGATGGTTTTATTGAAGTTGTGAGGGAGCTTGAGTTAGTTGGTAAAGAGGGATGTGATAACTCAAGTTCTAAGAAATTGATCAAAAATCAAGAGAATCGAGAGATAATAAACATGACCCGATTTGTTTTTAAACTCATTCAAGGGTATGATCCTCCAATATTTAGTGGACTTGGCGAGAATGCAAAGGTTAGGGATGTGGTTGTTCATCAAGCACGTCGTGTGCACGATCCCGGTTGATTGGAAGGTTTTCTTCTTGAGAGTTTGGCGGGACTCCTCAAAAACCGCGCTTCTTGAGAGGCACCCCAAGCCTATCCGTTGTACATATCCTTTTATTTTTGTGTTTTTGTTAGTTTCATCGTTTTTATGTATTGCGTGTTTGTTTGTTACTTTGGATTTTTTTTTTAGGGTGAGCATTTCTCGATCAAATTTTTGGTGAGTTATGGTGGTAGTGAGAATTGGAGGGTGTTGGTGGTGATGGTTTGGGTGTGAGTTTTACTCATGATTTTGTGATTTTTTTTTTTTTTTTTTTTTTTTGCTCCCGGAAATTCGGTGATGTGATTACACCGAATTTTCATTTTTGAAAAATCTCAATTATTGCTCCCGGATTTTTGGTGACGTGATTACACCGAAAATCCTTTGAAAAAAAATCCAAAGTGTTTGCTCCCTGTGCTTTAGTGACTTGATTACACTAAAGCACCACTTGAAAATCCAAATTTTTTTTAATTTATTTTTTTTACTTCCTTTCTACTTTTCATCTTGAGTTTTGCATTGGGGACAATGCAAAGTTCAAGTGTGGGGAGGAGTCTTGTGTGTCTAGTTTGATTTAGTGTAGCTTGTGTACATATATTTGTTTTTGTGTTGTTTCCTCTTTTTCCCTTGTGTAGGTAAACAACCCGTCGGACGCCAAAAATCAAAACCCGAGGTAGATGGATGAAGACCGTCCCGGTATATTCTTTCCACCTTATTCCTTTTTTTTTTCCTTGCATTTGTTGAAGGAGGATGGGAATTTGATTGTATTGGAGGTTCTTGGATGAACATTTGGGTTGTTGGTTGTTTGCTTGCTTGTGGAAATTGATTCATTTGTGTTTTATTTTATTTGTTTTCTTTATTTTTGTGTGATTAGTGTCTAGTCTAGTGTGTCTTAGAGTAGTGTAAAACTTTTCGAAAACCTAGTCTTGAAGCTTATTTTTGGAGCTTACATTCTCTTATTAGTTTTACTTACCTTGATGTAGGACTTGAATCTAGTAGAATAGCTTTAAAATACTAGGTTTATCGACATTCTAGCTTAGGTCCACCCTCCCTACGAAATAGATTACTCGGGGGTTTGCATTTGACCATTTTGATCCCCCGTGGTGTGAAAACTCCTTGGTTACCGTGTCTCGTGTTCCTAGGTGACCTTTACTCTTATGACCACTTTTTATAATCCAAGTTTACCTATCAAATACCACAAACACCTTCCACATTAATTTTTGCCTTTTGTTTTTGGTGATTCTATTACGTGATGCTTCCCCCACTTCAAAATCGAAAAAAAAAAAAAAAAAAAAAAATCGAAAAAAATCGAAAAAAGAAAGAAAAGAAGAAGAAAAAAAAAAAAAAACTATGAAAATCGAAAAAAGATCACCACACATCAAAATAAATAAATTTTCCGTTGATTTGGGGAGCCATCGTGAAGGGCCTACCGAGGGACCGAGTTCCTGAGGAAGGAAGATAGCGGTGGTAAACCGGTCATTGGAATTATCACTTTTCTATTCCTTTTTCTTTTACTCGGATTATTTGGTCATATTGAGTTTTGGGACGATCCTTCTCTTTATTTCATAGAGAGGTCGAGGCACACTTACCTACAGTGTTTTATAACACCACGGTTCTACCTTTCCACGCCATCTTACGCCCTCTTGTAATTTATTTGGAAGGTTGGGAGGAAATTTGCTAGATTATCGATGTTCATAGTAATTTATAGCTATAGTATTAGATTTTTGTCCATGTCTTGTAGGTTAACTAGTTTGAGAATGTTAGTTTTCATAATAGGTGGATAATTAGTGTTTTTCCCGCCGTCTTGATGAGGGTGACGGTGTTTTCCTTTTGTGATGCAAACATGTCTTGTATTTGTGGGCTTAATCGATTGTTTGTGTCAAAAGTTTTGTGCAAGACCCAACTTGCCTTGCAACGGGATACCTATCCTCATGGTATGTCGTTGTGAGTTGAAGGGGCGTTGAGTGCGCTAATACTCATGCGGTTAGTAATAGTTTAATGAGTGGTCGAGGGATGCCTATATTGTGCATTCACTCTTTGTAGTCTAGGTGCTTGTCTTTGCCTTTGTCGCGCTTACTCGAGGACGAGTAAATGTCTAGTGTGGGGAGGTTGATAACTCCGTTATTGACCGCTTTTCTACACCCTTTTGACGTTTATTTAGCCTCGATTAATCGTATTTTCTTTGGCATTCCGGCTCATTTCGCCTATATTTTGTATTACACGGGTTTTTGCGTTTGTTGTTCGTTTTTAGGCATTTCCGTGACGAAAACGATGAAACTTGAGCATGCCCGGGTAAAAGGAGGTACATGACCCGAGTTCGAGCCTAAACAAGCGCATAGAAGACAAGAAACGGGAAAATGGGCATAGGAAGAGAATAGCACGGTGGACCGTGCGATTCTCAAGTCAGGAGGTTAGGACCGTGCGATTCTCACCGTGCGAAACGCATGTTTCGTGCGTTACTCCGGTTTTGCCATTTCACTTCGTTTTTCGACCGGTTTTCTATGTAACCTAATTAGAAGTATAAATACTCAAATTCTTATTTTTGCCTCTCAAGTTTTCCATAACACCTTAGTTCCATACTTTGAATTATTTGGGGTTTTTGAGAGAATTTGTAGTTTTTGAAGATCTTCATCTTCCTTATTGTCCAAGATTCAAGCTTTTATGATTATTATTATCTATTCTTCCTAATCTCTCCATCCTCTTTAAGTGGGTAATTTTTGCTTCTTCCTTTGCTTTAATTTTGTTAATTTCTCATTTTTGTTAGTTCATCTTAGTAGTTTACAATTGATTAGTTTTCTTTTGATTTGTTCCTTCTTCCTCTTGTTCATGTTTGTGAGCCTTTTCATGTTAGACATAGAAACCCCAAATTAAAAATCCCCAATTTGACCAATTTTGTTATTTGTTTTTATTTTGTTAGTTCTCCATTGTTGTAGTTTGTTTATTTCCCATTTTTATTTGTTCCTTCAATTAGATTTTCCCAAAGTAGTCATTCTTGCATGATTAGTAGTAAAAATCAATTATTAAGAATGTTCATAGTTAAAGATTCCACCTTTACACTTAATTTTACTAATTTAGTCATGTTTAGTGAGTAGTCTTTTTCTAGGGGACGATTTGACCCCGATATGCCTAGATTGTGGGTTTGAATTTCGTATTTGGATTGTTTGGGATAAATGGGAATTGGGTAGTTTGGGGGATCGGGAATCGACTTGGCATTTGGTTGTGTTTGAACCCTTGACCCTTGTCCACCGACGGGAGTCGGTTAGGTCTAGGTAGTAAACCTCGTCTCTTGTCATGCCTTGCCCCGCCTAGTTGAACACGGGAGTGAGAACTTGGTAGGGTACCCAAATTATCGGTTTAGACTCTTCACCTTGGGAGAGGGGAGAGAAAGGACCGGGATTAGACGCGGACTTAATGAGCCGACTCACGAACCCGGGAGGGAGGTGATCGGTTTTAGCTTAGTTGGATTACGAACCCGGGAGGGAGGTAGCCAACCCCAAGAGGCGTTCCACTATTCCTATCATCCCTAGCAATCCGATGCTCGGTATTCCTTACCCACGATTATGACATGTTGGAGGTTAAGTCGAACCCTAGGCCTTTCTCTATTGAGTAACCGTCGTTTTTAGTTTTCGTTTGTTTCTTATTTAGTTTTCTATTTTCTTTTTGTAGTTGTAGATCACCAATCCTACCTCTCTTTCGACTTAGATAAACATTTAGGGTAAACACGACTAGGCATCACTTTGCTCCTTGTGGGATCGACCCTCTATTGTGCTACGATTACATCGTACGCTTGCGAGGTATTTAAAACTCCAACATAGTAAAACTGTGAAAGTAAAGATTAATCACCATTTGGGATAGCAAACCGATCGAGATTTTGGGTAACAAAAACACTCATTTGATTATGATTTGGGGTATTCTATCTTTGTCTTGCAATTCGATTAAATTGCCCCAATAGATTAAAATATACTCCTCACATATGAATTAAAATGGTGCAATTTCTATGAATTGGAGGGAGTACGAAATAATTAATTAATTATTATATTATAGGCGTATAACTGCTTGAGTTTTTTAGATTTGATTTTATAATTTTATGTTTTGTTATTTTATGGTAATTACGATATTTGATTTTAACAAAATCTATATTTTAGGTGTAAAAATCTTCAAATTCTCTTTGTTTAAACATGTGTATTGTCTTTTTTTTTGCCGTGTCCGTATCGGTGCAACCTTGTCTATTAGTACTTGATTTGTGATATTATTCCTCCCAAAAACTGAGAAGTGACGATCTTTCCATATGTTATTGAGAGATCACTCTTCAGTACCCACTTTATATGTTATTCGTACTTATTTTAAACTTACTCATGTATGTATGTAGATGGCCACCAGAGATTGGTCTACTCTGCCTGTTGACCTTCTTGCTACGATTGCACTCAAGTCGGAATCTTTACTACATTTATATTATTTTTCTGAGGTTTGTGACTCCTGGAACCGTGCTACTTCCTCGATAAAGCACCAATGGAGGCCTGACCAACAGGGAGTTCCATGGCTATTGCTAGCCGAAAGCAGGGGAGATAACCCCGATTGTGTTCGAGAGGTGTTTAATCCTGCTAATAACAAGCGTTATAAATTGCAACTCCCGGAGACGTTTGGAGCAAGGTGTTGGGGTTCCGCTTATGGTTGGATTGCGATGGCTAAACGTGACTTCACCGTTCAATTATTTAATCCATTCACCAAGGCGAATATTAGCGGTTTCCCGTCTTGGGAAATCCTCACCATAAACAAGCCCGAATGGAATCGCCCTAAGGAAAATCAAAATTTTGATTGGCTTGTTCTTTATCATTTGTCGAGGATCATCGTGCTTAAAATGTCTCGGAGTTATGTTGTTTTTATAATATATAATGAAGCCACAAACCTAGTGTTTGCTAGGCAAGGTGATAAATCGTGGACATCAGTATTGATAAAAACTTCGGTGTATGATGTTGTGGCCGCGGAGGAGGAGGAGGGGGATGGTCGCGTATTTGCTTTAACTCGTCCTGCATCGATTGTATATTGGAATGTTAATGGTGATGGTTCTGAGCTTGCTGTTCAACCAATGGATTATTTTCATGGGCTTCCTGAGAAATATATGGGATACAATACGAATCTATATTTGGTACCGTCGTCAGGTGTTAGTGACGTCTTCATGGTGACGAGATACCTAGAAGAAGTCAATGATTCCGATACTGATTATTATGATCGTGACACTCCATATCGAGCATGCCATTTCAAAATCCACAAACTTAATCATCAAGACAGAAAATGGGAGACGACAATTGAAGATGATTTGGGTGATGTCGCATTGTTTGTTGGTCAGAACTCGTCTATGTCGGTGTCGGTTTCTGTAACACCACAGCCGGTCATCAAATGTTGTTTGCAACGAAACTCCGTGTATTTCACCGATGATGAAGCTGAATGGTGGTGTTTCCACAAGGATGAGGAAGGGGGGCATGATATGGGTGTATTCGACCTCAAATCTAAAGATATTACCAAATTGGCTTACGATGGGGATGATATTCTCTCGTCATTTTGCGCACCAACTTGGTTTATTCCTCAATTTGAATTAGAATAACATACAATTTCAAAGATTAATATTTGTTCATGATCAATGCATATAGTAGGAAAGAACTTTGAAACAATATAAATCGTGAACTAGCAATATCACAATGCCTCCTCTTAATTCACGGTAATCAACTAGCAATAATACTTGATCATTTATTTACCTTCAATTAAATATTTTTTACAAATAATATAAAATATTGTTTTTCTATAATGTGTCCAGGCCGAGGGGCATATGTTAAGAGTCTAATATTTATAAGATTTAACCTTCTAAGTAAAAGGTAAGCATGAGTTTAATTAGTTACGAAGTATTAATTTCTCATGATATTTTCTTACAAATATTATCTTAATAAAACTTTTAACATGGATACATGTCTATCTACTTAACCACTCGGACATATCGACCTAATTGACAAATTATATTAATCATAACAATTAAAAAGACTCTTTTGTTTTATTCATTTGTGTGTCTAGACAAATAAATGAACCAAGACAGAGGACGTATTATCTCTTAAGTCTATCGGAGAGGTCATGTGGTGGTTGCGTAAAGGGTAAAAAATAAAGCAAAGGGTATTTTCGGTATAAAAATACGTTGAAAGATCGAAATAACTGAGACAAAATGAATCTTCTGGGTTGAACAAAACTGAACTGAATTTAATCAGATTGAATTGAATTGAATTGAATTGACGTAACTCATAAAATCTTCATCTAATTCAAGAGCCACCATCGTCTTAGAGCATGTACATCCATGGATTCATTTTGAATCTATGGGAAGGATGGAGTGTGGAGAATCCCACATCCATGGATTATCTCTCCACCATGATGGAGAATGACTTTGAATCCTTCCCCACGGATAGAAAAGAATGAAGAGAGAGAAAAATTGAAAGTTGGAAGTTGTTGGATTTGATGTGATTTTATTTTTTTATTTTTTTTAAATTGCATTATTAAAGTATTTCGTATTTCGTAACGCAATTAGTCTTGTAACGTAATTTAATTGAAGTGTAGACGTAATTTGTTACTATTGTTTATGTAATACTATATCTAATTTCCGATTAAATGTCGTAATTTATAAAATTCTTCTCGACTTTTAGTTCCAAATTATATTCGAAATCTAAAAAAAAACAATAAGGTAAAAAACTCAAGTGAAAGAATCGATTCGTAAATCATTATTTTTATTAGAAAAAGTTCCAAACTTACGAAATATAATTATAATCATAATGTATAAAAAAATGGGGTGAGATGAGTGAGACCTCTATGGAGAAAAAAAATGAATCTATGGATATAGGAGTATTTTATAAGAGAGAGAAAATGAGGTAGAAAAAATGAGGTGGAAGATGTGGGATCCCTATGGAGAGAAAATGTATCCATTGATAACCATGGTCTTAGGTTCAAGACAAACTTCTAAATCCACACTTCCACCACCTTTACGTCCTGGACTCCGCTAAAACAGCCTCGGCTTTACCAAGCCCAAACTCAGGCCCGTACGTATCAAACCTCCTCGACCCACCAATCGTCACTAAGTTGGGCCTATGCTTCATAGCCCGCGCCCAATCCGGATCCGCACCACTCGGATATATCGACCCAATCAATGAATTGTATCGATCATAACAGCTAAAAAGATGCTCCTTTTGTTTTATTCGTTTGTGTCTGGCATTGCATGTTATATTCATTATCTGTCGTATTTTAATTAAAAACAAATAAATGAACAAGACAGGGAAATTAGCTTCCCCTAGATCTGTGGTAGTTATGGTTATGGGCGTAGGGTATTTTCGTTATAAAAGTACGTTGATAGACCGAAATAATTGAGACAAAATGAATCTTCTAGGTTGAACAAAACTGAACTAAATTTAACCAGATTGAATTGAATTAGACTAAACTGAACTGAAGTGAATAGAAAAGACGACTGAAGAAACGTGCTTCAAATGGAGTACGATGATAATAGCTTTGACTGCACTCGCGACTCACGAAGGTGGTTTGATCTTTTTTTTGAGTTAAACAACAATGTGTGTGTTTGAGTTTCTCTGTTGTGACTAGAGCTGGCAAACCGGGTCGGGCCTATCTTGTTGGCCCGGTCCGGCACGAAAATAAGCACGACCCGGTCCGGCACGGTGATGACGTGGCAAAAAGCACGGGCACGGCACGACCGGTCCCAAGTCGGGTTGCGGCGCCAATTTGAAGAAAAGTCCGTGCCTAGGCACGGCCCGGCACGACTCTAAATCCCAAAAAAATGAAAATTCCTAAAAATTTGGTCGGGCACGACGGCCCGGCACGACTTAGGCACGACCGGCCCGAGCTAGAAACCGTGCCTCGGCGCATGTTCTCAAAGTCAGGCACGGCCCGACACGGCACGGTGGGGCCTGCCAGGCACGACTGGGCCGGGTTGGACGGGCACGAAGCACGGTCCGGCACGTCCGAATTGCCAGCTCTAGTTGTGACGGTTATATATTTGTTACTCCGTCACAATATTATATCGGGTCAAGTATTCTTAAAAAGATAAATGTATATTATATTGATACAAGTAAATTAAAACATTTGTCTTATTTAGATAAATGATACTTGACCCGTCTTATAATTATGAGTTGGACCCGTCTCTGAATTATAAGTGAGTGGGGGTTACTAACAATAAAAAATTAGGTTAAATTGTCGTATTTTTTCGACTAAATGCCTAATTAAATCAAACGATTTTACAACATAATACCGTCTTACCTAACAATTAACGCATAAGAAATTAATATTCGTGAATCATGCATAAAATATTTAACTATAATCTAGCTAGACCGATAAAGTTGATTTTATCCTAATAATTTATCCCGTTTTAAATTTAATAATATGAATATACTCGTCTTAAACGAGAATTTCTGATTATTACTCTTTAAATCTAATAATTTATCCCGTTTTATATTATACTCGTACGTAGTACAACACATGGGATGCCATCTTCATTATTTTACCTTTTTTTTTATATATATCACTATTTTACTTATTATATATATATATATAACCTTTGCCATAGAACTTAATAACTCAATATAAAATCATTATTATAACAAAAATAAATAAAAAAAATGTCCAACTTTAATGACAAACTCAAAATAATTTCGGAATATTTTGTAAAACCCAAATACGAAACAGAACCTTCGAAAAAATCTCACTTATTAGGCCCATGTGATTTATTATTCTTATCCTTGGATCAAATGCAAAAGGGTCTTTTATTCTCGAAAATCCCGAAAAATATTCAATTTGACCTAATCGAGATTTTAAAGGAGTCACTAGCCATTTCCTTGGTGCATTTTTACCCTTTAGCCGGTCGATTTTCGACCAAAGATTTCCCCGATGAAAATTCAAGATGGGTTTACGTAGATTGCACTAAAGGCCCCGGTGCACGTCTGGTCCACTGTCACGCGACAGTGGACGTGACCGTGTCCAATTTACTTTCATCGTTCGATGTTCATCCTATTGTTAGATCTTTCTTCGATGTAGGTGAAAAATCGATTAATGAGGATGGACATACTAGCTAGACCGCTTTTGTCAATTCAAGTGACCGAGCTGGTTGATGGGGTTTTTATCGGGTTTACCATAAATCATTCTGTAGGTGACGGTAATTCTCAATGGCATTTTATTAATTCACTGTCTGAAATTTTTACTACATTGAGTAAAAATAAAGAAAGTGGTGAAGATTTCCCGGTAATTATTTCGAGAAATCCTGTGTTCGGACCTTACTTTCCACTAGGTTGGGGTCCGATCCTAAAATTGCCTGTTGCTAATAGGTGTAGTGAATCCGTACCCGAGGAGAGTCAGGCTCGGGTTTTACTTCGGGAGCGAATATTCCAATTCTCGTCCGAGTCAATCAGGTTTGGAAAATAACGATCGCGTTGAATATTTATAACTTGAATATATAAAAAATGTTTGCTTATATACAAGAGTCACAATTACGGAGTACAAGAGACCGAGTAATAATATACTCCGTATTAGTATAGATTCCGCACAATAATGGACGGTACATTTAGAATTTTATATTTAGTGATTATATTTACATTTTTATTTGAGAAAAAAAAATCCAATGATAATAAATGTAATCGAGCAATCTCATTAATATCTATTATTAATATTTTGATGAATACAATTTTTTTACAAACCTAATAGTAATACGGAGTATTTTATACTCCCTCCGTTCCAATCATTTCCATACGTTTGATTTTTCACACTTGTCGATGCACGTTTTCTTTTGTCTATATCTTTAGCTACGTATTTCTAAAAATTATAAAAAATTGATATTCATGATGCATTCGATTAGACAATTTAAACAAGATTTCACATGACTATATTTTATCGTATATATTAAAAGTTATATCGATAATTCTTCTCATCTATGAATAGTACATAATATCCAAATGTATGGAAATGATTGGAACGGAGGGAGTAATTTTTAACTGATTATTTGATTAAAGTTTTTTTTAAACCACAAAACCAACCATCACGAATCACGATACATTTCCTTATATATTCAGATCATTAGAAATTTTGTTTCTCATACTCAACTCTTTTCCTAATATATTACTTGTTCTCCATAGATCTATAGTTATCATTTTGTGCATTATTTTAATCAAATATTACTGTGTATATATTGCATACAAATATACAATTACTTACATATACACTTACCATATATATATATATATTGTCTTTGGTGTTTGAGCGGGAAAAAATTCATCCTGGTGTTGATACGTAAGCATATTTATAAATTCCTCTATTATATCTTAGTATAAAAGGGATTTTATTCTAAAACTAATTTTACAAGTAATATTTTATTATATCAATTTTTCTAATGCATTGTTAGTGGACACATGTTAATATGCTAATTAAATCAAGAATCATAATGATGTTGTGGCAAATATAATTTAATAATTTACTTTCTTGTGAGAATATAACTGTTGATTACTTGATTCACATATTAACGTGTGATCAGTGGACACACGTTAGAAAAAACGTTATTATATTTTGTGTTTTTTTGTATCAGGAAGCTCAAAAGTAAGGCAAACAAAGAATGCGGGCTGAATAATAATACAATATCGTCTTTCCAAGCCTTATCCGGGTTAATCTGGAGGTCAATTACCCGAGCTAGAAAGCTTGAACCCGAGCTCGAGACATGTTTTGGGCTAAGTATAAACGTGCGGTCTAGGCTAAGCCCGCCAGTCTCTAACGAGTATTTTGGTAATATGATCGTGACAGACAAATGTTTCGCCAAAGTGGGTGAGGTTTTAGACAATGGGCTTGGATGGGCTTCTATGCTGATTCACAAACTTGTTACGAGTCAAACTGGGGATCACGTTCGGGATGTGTGTGATATTTTTGCAAGGATCGTTGGTCAGGGTGATTGGACGGGTGTGGATCCGGATTGCATGCGGGCTATCGTGCATAGGCCCAACTTCGTGATGATTGGTGGGTCGGCGAGGTTTGATATTTACGGGCCTGAGTTTGGGCTTGGTAGACCCGCGGCTGTTTTAGCGGGGTACTGTCATAAAGAGGATGGGGGAGTTACTGCGAATCCAGGACGTGAAGGTGGTGGAAGTGTGGAATTAGAAGTTTGTCTTGAACCTGACACGATGTTGGCTCTTGAATTAGATGAAGATTTTATGAGTTATGTCTTACCCCAACATCATTATGATTCTTCATTTAATTAGCATATTAATGTGTGTCCACTATCGATATATTAGAAAAATCGATATAATAAAATATTAAAAACTAGTTTTAGAATAAAATATATTATTACTCGGTCTCTTGTACTCCGTAATTGTTACTCCTATATAAAAGCAAACATTATTTAAATATTCGAGTTATAAATATTCAAAACCTGATTGACTGGGACGAGAAGTGGAATACTCGCTCCCGAAGTAAAACCCGACCCTGATTCTCCCCGGGTACGAATTCACTATCCTTGCTAACAACAGGCATTTTCAGGATCGGACCCCAACCTCGTGGAAAGTAAGGTTCGAACACAGGATTTCTCAAAATAATTACCGGGAAATCGTCACCACTTTCCTTATTTTTACTCAACGTAGTAAAAACTTCAGACAGTGAATTAATAAAATGCCATTGAGAATTACCGTCCGCTACAGAATAATGGTTCATGGTAAACCTGATAAAAAACCCGTCAACCAGCTTAGTTACTTAAATCGACAAAAGCGGTCTAGTATGTCCTTCATTAACCGATTTTTCACCTAAATCGAAGAAAAATCTAACAATAGGATGAACATCGACTGATGAAAGTAAATTGGACACAGTCAAGTCCACTGTCACGTGACAGTGGACCAGACGTGCACCAGGACCTTTGGTGCAATCTAGGTAAACCCATTTTGAATTTTCATCGGGTAAATCTTGGGTCGTAAATCGACCGGCTAACGGGTAGAAATCCACCAAGGTAATAGCTAATGACTCCTTTAGAGTCTCGATTAGGTCTAATAAGAGATATGGTCCAAGCTACTAGCCGTTACTCCCAATCTTCATAGAAAGGCAACATATTATTTGCCATATTACATAATTATTTTATAGTTGTTGCATATATTTTCCGTAAATAATTTGTATGGTTAGTGATGGGCCGTATTTAGTCGTATTTATTACGACGGTTTTGGGGTATTTTGTGAGCTAAATCGGTTGTCTTGTATTGCATTTGTGTCAGTTTGGTATGAATGTAATACAGGCTAATTTGAAGATGTTAACCACTGGACCGTTGATTTGGGCTAAGAACGAAGGAAAAGAAAGGCCGCTTGAAGACCCGGAACGATAAGAATCGAAGAATGAAACGAAGCAGTAACAGCTTGCCACGCGAGTCGCCCAGCTGATCAGGCGAGTCGCGCGGCTGTGCGAGTCGCGCGGACCTTAGGCGAGTCGCACGGCGGCCTGTGATGGACTACGTATTCCGGCTTATTTTGCTCTAATTTATTACGTTTTAAGACTTGGATTTTAATTAGGAAACTTTATTATTACCTTAGGATATTTTTATTATTATTTTATTATTAGTAAACTCTTATTAGGTTTAGTTTAAGCCTTAGTTTTAGAGGGGATAATCATTCACATCTAGTTTTGAGAATCCATCAAGGAAGAAAAGGGAGAACTTCGAAGAACCCTAATTTTCCACCGCAAGTATGTGTAACTAATTTCTCTACTTAGATTCAAGCCTTTGAAATACTCGAGAAACGTTTGTGAGTTTGAATGTTTTGATTATTAACCTTGATTATTATGAATTGCTTTGTTATTAATTCTATGAATGTGTTGTTGATTGCTAGGTGTACAACTAGTATTTGATTGCATCGTTCTATCGTTAGTATCGTTAATTGAGTAGGATTTACTGATTAACTTTACATTAGTAACAACTAGGAATTAATATTGAACGGGATACGTTGATATTAGTACTTAGAAGCGATTCATATAAATATCTAAGGCACGACTGGATTGTACGTGCTATTTATTCTCTATCGAATTCTCAGATCTATATTGCTTCCGTCTAATTGAACCTAGAACTGGATTGTTTAGGTTGTTTTACGGTTAGGGTTAATTAAGAACGGGATTCGTTTTAGTTAACTATTCTTAAGAGAATTGGAATTTCATGTTCACGATAGAGTAGTCAAGGTTATTAATTGAAACCGTCTTACGATGATCAATCGCTATTGAGTGTGGATTTGTGCTTGTGTCTAAGTTATTTCTCATCCTTTGATTTACTTAAAGTTTTAATCTTTATTAATTTTAGTTGTTAGAAAATCATCCAAAACCCCCCCTTTAGTTACTACGGTCTTTAATTACGTTAGAGATCGATTTCATCTACACTTTAGTTAGCATAATTAGGTTAATCTGATTCCCTTGGGTTCGACCCTTATTTCCATTATACTACTGTTTTAGTTAGTTGGTTATAAGTGATTATAAATTGTAATTTGAGGCATACGACTTTAGCCCGTCAAATTTTGGCGCCGTTGCCGGGGAATCGGTGTTAATTATTTTTGTGTTTTCTAGTGTAGTTTTTATTTTTATTTTATTTATTATAGCTAATTTTAATTATATTTTATTTTATTTTGTGTAGTTTATGTATAATACTCGTTCTTCTAACCTGAACCTCGAGCCTTTCGACTCAGAGATTGAACGCACTCTTCACAGGTCACGGAGAATCGGAGAGGGAGCAATAGTCATCGGAACACAGGAATTCGAGGATCTAGAGTTTAATAACGATATTCTTGTTATTCCAGAGGTGAACGAAGTTTCTTCCGAATCCGAAGACGAGTCGAATAACATGGCCAACACAATCAAGCAGCTGACGGCACCCGATCTCGCACAACAACCTTTGTGCATTACGTACCCACCGTTGGGTGCGAATGCCACTTTCGAATTGAAGTCGGGTTTGATCCATCAACTACCCACATTCCATGGTTTAAGCGATGAGGACCCTAACAAGCACTTGTCGGATTTTCATATTGTATGCTTGAGTATGAAACCGGCATCTGTCACTGATGAGCAGCTGAAGCTATGGGCCTTTCCCTTCTCATTGAAGGATTCTGCTAGGGATTGGTTGTATTACTTGCCACCGGCAAGTATTGATACATGGGTGAAGATGAAGAAGGCGTTCCTTGAGAAGTACTTTCCGGCATCTCGAGCCTCCCAGTTGAAGAAGCAGATTAGTAATGCGGAGCAACGAGACGGTGAAACGATGTATGAGTATTGGGAACGTTTTAAGAAGCTGTGTGCTACATGCCCATATCATGGCTACAATCCTCAAGACCTTGTGATGTACTTTTGTGGAGGTCTTTGTGTGGAGGATGCCCGTACTGTGAATGCGGCATGTGGGGGATCGATCGTGAACAAAAGCCCAGATGCCGCTATAGAGGTGATCCAGGAGCTAGCTGAAAGCTCTCGAGATTTTTCCCGAAAATATAAACGGGGAGTGCATGCCTTAGGTAATTCATCATCCTCGAGCCTTGAAAATAAAGTTGATAGCTTGACCAACCTTGTCCAAAATATGATGTCGGGGAAAGCAAATCAAGCTATGGTTTGTGGTATTTGTTCAAACGAGGGACATCCGAGTGAGCATTGTCCCCAAATGTATGAAGGTCAAGAGGAGGTGAACGGAGTGTGGGAAACCGGGCAAAACAAAAAATGGGATCCATACTCTAACACTTTCAATCCCGGATGGAGACATCACCCGAACATGAGGTGGAGGAATCGGGAAGGCGACCAAGAAATTAATCAAGGTAGTCAATTTGGTCAATCGAATCAACAGTTATTTGCTAAGCAACAAGTAGCAAATACGGTTCCTACTAAGCCTCCCCCTAGTAGTCAAATGTCCACCGAGGACATGATCCGCACTTTGGTTGCTAGTCAAGCTACGGTAACCACCCAAATGTCCAATCTTCAAGCTACGGTTCTTCAACATCAAACGGAGAACAAAGCTAGCATTCAGAATTTGGAAGTTCAAATGGGCCAAATGGCGACCGCCATTGGTAGGTTGGAGGCTCGAGATTCGGGGAAACTACCTAGTCAAACCATTCTTACAAAGGAAAACGTGAGTGCCGTATCTTTAAGGAATGGGAGACAATTGGTGGAGGCCGACAAACCGAAGAGGAAGGCCAAAGAAGCTATGGTTCAAGAAGAGGAGCTAGTGATCGAGGAAGGTGAGGAAACTCCGAGTGAACAAGAGAAGGAGTTAATTACTCCTACAACACCGGTGGCAGAACCGGATGTTCCTTTTCCCGAGGCACTCAAGCGAACCCGTCGTTATGAGCACGACAAGGATATCTACGAGGTATTTGAAAAGTGTGAGGTAAACATTCCCCTTCTTAATCTTTTAAAGAGTATTCCTAAATATGCTAAATTCTTGAAAGAATTATGTACTATTAAAAGGAATAACAAGTTGAAGGGAGCTAAGAAAGGGAAGGGTAGTGAGTATGTGTCCGCTATTTTTCAAAAGAAATTACCCCCTAAGTGTGGCGACCCGGGCATGTTTACTATACCTTGCACCATAGGAGATACCTTGTTTGACAAGTCTATGTTAGATTTAGGAGCCTCGATTAATGTGATCCCTCTTTCTATCTACGAATCTCTTAGACTTGATCCTATGAGGGAAACCGAGAAAGTAGTGCAACTAGCGGATCGATCGAGTGTCTATCCTAAGGGAGTTGTAGAGAATGTCCTAGTTAAAGTGGATAAGTTGGTCTTTCCGGCCGATTTTTATGTGTTAGACATGGAACATGACTATAGTGCAACTCCTATCATTCTAGGACGACCGTTCCTAAAGACCGCGGGAACAAAAATCGATGTCCCTAATGGCTCACTTAGCATGCAATTTGAGGGTAGAGTTGTTAAATTCGATATAAATAAGCCTAGTTCCTACTCCCCGAAAGACAATACCTTGTGTCGTGTTGATATTTTTGATCATTTATCTCCTAACTCACAAGAAGAAGTGGTGAAATCGGTTCCTAAACCGATTTCGTCTACCCCTTCTAGCAAGGAATTTTTGTTTTGTGAGCATGTGCAGGAACCTCCTTCTAAGGGACCCAAGTGTGTCATTCTTTGGGAGTCGCGTAAGGACGCGGAGGTAAACAAAGGTAAAACGAGATCATGGTTCGATCAATGGATGGTTCGGAAGAGCTCAAGCAAGCGTCCGACGGTCTTGAAATTTCAAAAGGGAAAAGTGAAAGATTTAGTCGGCATAAGGCTTAAGCCGACTAGTGAAAGGAGTGACGGATCGGGTGTCGGGAGAAGCAAGCTCTCGGACATGACGATTTCTACCTAACCTCCGTCTCAGTCGAGCGAACGACTTTAAACAAAAGTGCTTCCGGGAGGCAACCCGTTTTGTAGACTTTTATTGTAAAATTTTATTTTACGGGTCATAGGTCGTTTTATTAATTTCGTTGTTTTTCTTTATCGTTGTTTTTCTTAAACTTAGTTTTTATTACCTCCTTCTATTGCTGAAACAGACTGACCCGACTCCTTCTATTCCCTTTCCCCTTCTATTCCTTTCATCCTCATCAATTCAAAACCCTAACCTCCTTTCTCCCCAAATCAATTTCTTAATCCTCATCAATCCTTCCTCCTCACTTCAAATTTCAATTCAAGCTGTCGGTTTGTGGTGCGTGAGTCGTGCGTCGTCGTCGGTTCTGTCATTGTCGTCGGTCGCCATAGTCGTCGTCACTGTTCGTGGTCCGGTGGGTGGTCGCGCGACTCGCGTGGGTGTCAGGCGAGTCGCGCGTGGGTCCGTAGTCAGCTGTCGCTTGTGCTGCTGCGTGTCTGTCGTCGGCCTTGGTTCCGGTTTGTGGTGCGTGAGTCGGGCGTGTCTGTGGTTCCGGTTTCCGTTCCGAGGCTGTCGAGGTTGTAAGTCATTAACTCCATCCTCTCATCCTCTCTGTTTCATTTCTATAAATCCATAATTATGTACTGTCTATGAGTTGCTAGGTCTAGGTTGGGGAAAGTTTGATTTCTGTCTATTCCGTGTGAATTAAGCAAGCCTAGTTGTAGTCAACGCCCCGTTTCGTTTCACGATTCATCTACGTGTTTGGGTTTGAGTCGGGTGTCGTCCGAGTTCATAGTTTACATATTTTAGGTAGTTTTCACTAGTTAGTGTCAGCTGTCCTAGAAACTCTTGAGTCATGGCCCCGAAAAAGCAAAAGACGACCCCGGTTGACTATATGGGATGTAAGAATTTGAGTGCGAAACAGAAAGCAGTATGGCGCCAACTAGTCGATCGAGTTGTTATGGCGACTAAGTTTGTCGATAATTCGGCATTGGAGAGGCTCGGGATTGGTGATGAGGTGTACACGCTATTGACTCGTATTGGGCTAGCGAACTTTTATGATAAGCATGCGGACACGTATAAGCGCTATACACTTGAATTCTTGTCCACCTTAGAAGTACATCGTGATGACGACCCCCCTCACATTACTTTTCATCTCGGAGATGCGGAACGAAATGTAGATTTCACAGAATTGAGGGAGGCGTTGGGTATAGCACCGAAAGGGGGAGCGGAGTTTTTGACCCCTACGTCTCGAATGATGGATGCATTTTGGTTGAAAATTTCCGGTCATGCATATGGTAACGTAGGAGCTAAGAATGCTGATATTCGTCACCCCGCCCTTCGTTATGTTCACCGACTTTTGAACTCCACATTTCTTTGTAAAGGTGAACTGACACATCTACCTCGGGCGGATTTGATGTATTTGTGGGCCATGATGCCCGAATGTTTAGAAACCCCGGATTGGGTCGATATATTCTTGACTCGCTGTGAGAAGCAACAAAAGGCGGTATCGGGGAACATTCCGATGGGAGGTATGATTACTCTTTTAGCTCGGTATCTTGGATTACCCCAATGGCGGATTCTCCTGTCGTAGGTGATACTACTATCAGCATTAAGTTTATGGAGAGTTGTTCTATGATTTCGCGACCGATTGCTAAACACCACCTAATCTGGACGCTCGGCACGTCCCACCAGCATTTCTTGATTTTGCCTCGTCCGGATGGGAAATCGTTACCATTGGGGCCTACTGCGGCTGATTTTTACATTGAACATGATAGGCAATTTCCTACACCGACTACCGAGTCTAGTGCCCCGGTTGTGGAGGAGCCCGAGGGTACGCCTGATTTCGATCGTTGGAGAGATTGGCGCGAATCAATAGAAGATCGAGTCGAAGAATCGGTTGATAACAGTAGGTTGGCCGCTGAGTTCGGTCGGTGTATGAATCGGTTGCAGTTGAAGTTGCACCCTAATGACTACTCGGAACCATCTCCCGAGTTTTATGAAGAGCTTGCAGCCCGTGAGCAAGCAAGATCATCTAGGAGGGCGGCACGTGAGGCTAAGTCACGTGACGTCGGCTCCTCTTCTCACTCTTGAGCCCGAGGTATTTCTCTCCCCGTTTCTTTTATTTGTCCTTAGTTCACACATTCGAGGACGATGTGTTATTCAAGCGTGGGGAGGGGAATTATCTCGTTGTATATAGTAGTTAGCTTGTTTTACGTCTTTTTAATTTTAAAAAAAAAAAAAAAACGAAAAAAAAAAGAGAGAAAAATAAATAAATAAATAAACCCGGCTAGGTGAAAACCCGGAAAGGGCGCCTAGGCAAGAATGGGGAATGTGGCCGAGGACGGAGTGAAAACCCGAAAGGGCGCCCCGGGTAAAAAGAAAAATCGAGTTGCGTGCCACGAGAGTAGTGTGAGGAAAAAAAATGAAAGTTAGAGTGAAAATCCGCAAGGGCGGACGCTCTAGGCAAAATGAGGGAATTAGGAAAAAATCACTACTACTTTCTCCGTTTTTGGTGTTGGCGTCATAAGAAGGGTGACATAGAAGGTCGGAAGGGTAGGATTAGTTGGCTAAGGTGAGAAGAATCGCGGTGCGGTGTAGTCGTAGCACTAAATTCTATGCGATTGATGATATTTTGTTTGGTATATTGAACTATTAGAGGCGTTTAGGATTGATTGCATGTGTGGGTTGTGGAATATTGTGGTATATGTTTTGTACCACCGGTGACATTTGTAGCACATGCGATCCGTTCTAGGATTGGAGAAATAAGGGGCGTTAGATATCGACATTAGCTTATCCTTATTTGCTAATGTTCCTTGTTTTGATAATTTGAGTCGATGATAGTAGTTTGATATCGGGTGTGTTGATTCACTTGAACATTGGAGTTGAGTTTCATTCAAATGGTGGATTAACTTGTGCATTATCTAATAATGAGGGAGTTTGGTGGAAGACGAGTGAGGGCCGGTGTGTAATATTATTCTCACGCATTTTGGACCGGTGACGGTTGTGTTTATTGTGTTCCTTGAGTTTTACTCGAGGACGAGTAAAGGTTCAAGCGTGGGGATATTTGATGGGCCGTATTTAGTCGTATTTATTACGACGGTTTTGGGGTATTTTGTGAGCTAAATCGGTTGTCTTGTATTGCATTTGTGTCAGTTTGGTATGAATGTAATACAGGCTAATTTGAAGATGTTAACCACTGGACCGTTGATTTGGGCTAAGAACGAAGGAAAAGAAAGGCCGCTTGAAGACCCGGAACGATAAGAATCGAAGAATGAAACGAAGCAGTAACAGCTTGCCACGCGAGTCGCCCAGCTGATCAGGCGAGTCGCGCGGCTGTGCGAGTCGCGCGGACCTTAGGCGAGTCGCACGGCGGCCTGTGATGGACTACGTATTCCGGCTTATTTTGCTCTAATTTATTACGTTTTAAGACTTGGATTTTAATTAGGAAACTTTATTATTACCTTAGGATATTTTTATTATTATTTTATTATTAGTAAACTCTTATTAGGTTTAGTTTAAGCCTTAGTTTTAGAGGGGATAATCATTCACATCTAGTTTTGAGAATCCATCAAGGAAGAAAAGGGAGAACTTCGAAGAACCCTAATTTTCCACCGCAAGTATGTGTAACTAATTTCTCTACTTAGATTCAAGCCTTTGAAATACTCGAGAAACGTTTGTGAGTTTGAATATTTTGATTATTAACCTTGATTATTATGAATTGCTTTGTTATTAATTCTATGAATGTGTTGTTGATTGCTAGGTGTACAACTAGTATTTGATTGCATCGTTCTATCGTTAGTATCGTTAATTGAGTAGGATTTACTGATTAACTTTACATTAGTAACAACTAGGAATTAATATTGAACGGGATACGTTGATATTAGTACTTAGAAGCGATTCATATAAATATCTAAGGCACGACTGGATTGTACGTGCTATTTATTCTCTATCGAATTCTCAGATCTATATTGCTTCCGTCTAATTGAACCTAGAACTGGATTGTTTAGGTTGTTTTACGGTTAGGGTTAATTAAGAACGGGATTCGTTTTAGTTAACTATTCTTAAGAGAATTGGAATTTCATGTTCACGATAGAGTAGTCAAGGTTATTAATTGAAACCGTCTTACGATGATCAATCGCTATTGAGTGTGGATTTGTGCTTGTGTCTAAGTTATTTCTCATCCTTTGATTTACTTAAAGTTTTAATCTTTATTAATTTTAGTTGTTAGAAAATCATCCAAAACCCCCCCTTTAGTTACTACGGTCTTTAATTACGTTAGAGATCGATTTCATCTACACTTTAGTTAGCATAATTAGGTTAATCTGATTCCCTTGGGTTCGACCCTTATTTCCATTATACTACTGTTTTAGTTAGTTGGTTATAAGTGATTATAAATTGTAATTTGAGGCATACGACTTTAGCCCGTCAGTTAGTATATATATTTGTGTATTATTTATGTGTAAAGAGCAGAATACATTTGAATCAATAATATAATCAATATATTCTCGTGTCGAATTTCCATTATGGTATCAGAGCCCTAAGGTTTTGAATACTCACAATTATTTTTATTTTTTTTTTCTCAATCTCTCCAATTCTTCTCGGCAGCTATGACAGGCAATGATTCCGGCCAACCCGATTCTTCGAAAAACTCAAAAAATTCCACAAATCCCTCCTTCTCGATCGATAATCCCGGTGCTAGCATTTCTCAAGTTCATTTCGATGGCACAAACTATGAGGCGTGGGCTCAAGCGTTCCGTCTTGCTCTTCGTGCCAAAAGCAAACTCGGTTACATTGATGGAACCATCCCAAAACCGACCAATTCCGCTACCGACATCGAATCGTGGTATGCCTCTCATGCCATGGTGGGTTCATGGATTTTTAACACAATTTCTAGCAATCTCCGTTCCACTATCTCGGTTCGTGATGAAGCAAAGCAAATATGGGACGATATAAAACAACGGTATTCAAGCGGGAATGATGCTCGGATTTATCAATTGAAAGCCGATATCATAGCCTGCAAGCAAGGTTCCACCGAGCCTGTCTCAGCATATTACGGGCGTCTCAAGAAACTTTGGGACGATCTTAATGATTGTGATGCTCTGCCTACTGGTAAGTGTAAATCTGATTCTTGTGAATTAGTTGATCTTTATGCATCTCGTCGTGCAAAGGATCAAGTTCGTGACTTCCTTATGGGTTTGGATTCTCGTTTCGCTATTGCTCGATCACAAATTCTTGGTACAGATCCCTTGCCCTCTCTCAATATAGTCTATAATAAATTGATTCAGGAGGAAGGGGTTCATACTTTTACGAATAATAAACCCGACCCTCGTCTTGAACCAATGATCTTTGCTGCCCGTGCTCACAGTGGGAATCGCTATTCGGGAGGGGCTCGCGACACTATCTTTGAAAATAGACCACCACGTTCTAATAAGACCGACACATCCGACAAATCTCGACCTTTTTGTACTGCCTGTACTCGTTCTGGCCACACCCTCAAGAGTTGTTTTCGGGTTACGGGTGAATTTCCCGAATGGTGGGGGGACAGACCGAGGGATCGTATTTACATAAGCAATGACAATACTAAACCTGTGGTCGTTCCCGATTCTCGACGTCGCACTAGTGAATCTGATCAGCGCATTCCTAATGCTCGTGCACACATGGTCGATGGTAGTGGGGCCTCGTCCTCGCGCCAACTCTCATCTTCCCTTGATAAAGTGGATTTAAATTCACTTAGCGCTACCGAATTGGACGAATTTACTCGTCTCTGGCAGGCACGGAAGGCTGCGTCACCCACTACCGAGTCTCTCAATGGTAATATCTCTTACTCTTGGATTATCGACACCGGTGCATCCCATCATATGTCGGGATGTTTGTCTTATTTTATTAATTTACGGGGAATTCCTACGATATCAGTTGGGTTGCCTAATGGTGATCTCACGATCGCAACGAAAACCGGTGATATTGCTCTTTCTTCTCGCCTTACTCTTAAAAATGTTTTATATGCTCCAAATTTACATTGCAATTTAATTTCTGTGTCCAGTCTTTTGCTCGACAGTTCTATCACAATTCAATTTTCTCATAAACTATGTTTGATTCAGGACCGTTCCTCGAGGATGGTGATTGGTGCAGGTGAACAAAGTGAGGGACTTTACTATTTTAAAAATATCCGAACCGACGAGGCACGAATTTTTGCGGTGGGGACTTCGGACACAGTGGAGTTGTGGCATCGGAGGTTGGGACACCCATCTTCCAGTATTTCTCATTTTTTGCCTCTTTTAAAAACATCTCGTACTGATTCTTCTTTTCTAAGTAAACATTGTGATATTTGCCTTCGAGCAAAACATTCACGCGAACATTTCCCATTAAGCTCTAATAAGGCCGACAATATTTTTGATTTAATTCATTGCGATTTGTGGGGACCTTACTCCGCGAATGGGTCTTGTGGGTCACGTTTTTTTTAACCATCGTCGACGACTTTTCTCGTGCAACATGGGTCTATTTACTTCGCTTTAAAAGTGAAACTCGTCAAACTCTTTTAAATTTTTTTGCCATGATCGAGCGTCAATTTAATAAAAAGATTAAAATTTTACGAAGCGACAATGGAACCGAATTTAATTGTCTTGATTCTTACTTTCGTACCAATGGTATAATTCACCAAACTTCGACTATTGATACCCCTCAACAAAATGGTCGGGTCGAAAGAAAACACCGTCATATTTTAAACGTCGCAAGAGTTATTTCAAGCATCTTTACCTATTTTCTTTTGGGGGGAATGTGTTTTAAGCGCGGTTTATTTAATTAATCGTACTCCTACCACCCTACTTGAAGGGAAAACCCCATACGAAATGATTTTTAATAAATCTCCACCTTTGAGTAATATACGAATTTTTGGTTGTCTTTGCTACGCTAAAAATGTTAATCGATCTCATGACAAATTTGCTACCCGGAGTCGAAAATGTGTTTTTTTAGGCTACCCATTTGGCAAAAAGGCTTGGAAAGTTTATGATTTAAATACAGGTGATTATTTCGAATCTCGCGATGTTGTCTTTCTTGAAAATGAATTTCCTTTTCACGCTATTAATATTACTGAAACTCGCGACGATTTTTCTTTTATTAACGAAGACTCTTTAACTCCCATTGACTCTATTACTATTACTCCTACTACGACATCCCCACCCAACCCAACGACTTCACCCACACCCACGAGTGAACAATCACCCACCGCACTACCCTCTACATCGGCTGCCTTAACACCTTCCCACCCACACCCACCCTTGTCTAATTCTACCATACAACCCGAACAAATGGGCAAGGGGCAACGATCAAAAATACCGAGTACTCGTCTCAAAGACTATGTTTTAGACACTACACGTCCCTCACCTCACGCCCTCACCACATTATCAGCCTCATCAGGTACGAAATTTCCCATTTCTCATTATGTCGATTGTAGTCTTTTTTCTCCTAAACATCGTATTTTCTTGTCGGCCGTGACTAAAGGTTACGAGCCTAGTCAATTTCATGAAGCTATGCAGGTCGACGAATGGCGTGCCGCGATGAAACTCGAAATAGACGCCCTCGAAAAAAATGGAACTTGGACTCTCGAAACTCTTCCCTCGAACAAAAAGGCGATCGGTTGCAAATGGGTTTATAAAATAAAATATAATCCCGATGGTAGCATTGAGCGATACAAAGCCCGACTGGTCGTTATGGGCAACCGACAAGTGGAGGGTGTCGATTATAATGAAACATTTGCACCTACAATTAAACTAGTGACCGTTCGTACACTTCTAGTTGTTGCAGTGGCCAAGAAATGGGAACTCCACCAAATGGACGTTCACAATGCTTTTCTCCATGGCGACCTACACGAAGAAGTTTACATGAAACTTCCCCCTGGTTTTCTATCGAACAATGACGGCAAAGTTTGTCGCCTACGGAAGTCTCTTTATGGTTTAAAGCAAGCGCCCCGTTGTTGGTATGCTAAGCTTGCTTCGGCTCTTACTACTTATGGTTTTGCGCAGTGTCCATTAGACCACTCTCTATTTTCACTCATCACTCCAACGTCCGAGGTACACGTTCTTATTTATGTTGACGATTTGGTTATTTGTGGAAACGACTCCTCTAAAATCAAACGGTTCAAAGAATATCTTAGTAAATGTTTTCACATGAAAGATTTGGGTCAATTAAAATATTTCTTGGGTCTCGAAATTGCTCGCAACGCCTCCGGTATTTTTATCTCTCAGCGTAAATACGCACTTGATATCCTCAGCGAGACGGGTCTTCTTGGTTCACGTTCTGCCTCGGTTCCTATGGAGCCGAACCATCGGCTATCACTCTCTGATGCTCCCGCAATTGATGATCCTCAGCCTTATCGACGGTTAGTGGGACGTTTAGTCTATCTCACTATCACCCGACCCGAATTAATATACTCTGTCCACACCCTTGCACAATTTATGCATGCTCCTAATACCGACCATTGGAAAGCCGCGTTACAAGTTGTACGATATATTAAGAATCAACCCGGTCAAGGCATTCTCCTTCGTGCTAACACTGAACTTAGCCTTCAAGCATATTGTGACGCCGATTGGGCGAGTTGTCCAGTAAGTCGACGGTCCCTCACGGCTTATCTAGTCCTTTTGGGCGATTCTCCGATTTCTTGGAAAACGAAGAAACAAAACACCGTTTCACGATCCTCGGCTGAGGCCGAGTACCGAGCCATGGCCCAGACTACTTGCGAACTCAAATGGCTTAAAGGCATCCTTTCTTCTCTTGGTATTGACCACAAGCTACCCATTCGATTATTTAGCGATAGTCAATCTGCTCTCTATATTGCACGAAACCCCGTATTCCATGAACGAACGAAGCACATAGAAATCGATTGTCATTTTGTACGAGATGAAATATTAAAAGGCACTATTACTAAAAGCTACGTCCATACTAAGCAACAATTGGCCGATATCTTCACTAAAACTCTTGGACGAACACCATTCGATGAACTTCTATCCAAGTTGGGCGTCTCGAACCTCCACACTCCAACTTGAGGGGGGGTAATAAGAGATATGGTCCAAGCTACTAGCCGTTACTCCCAATCTTCATAGAAAGGCAACATATTATTTGCCATATTACATAATTATTTTATAGCTGTTGCATATATTTTCCGTAAATAATTTGTATGGTTAGTATATATATTTGTGTATTATTTATGTGTAAAGAGCAGAATACATTTGAATCAATAATATAATCAATATATTCTCGTGTCGAATTTCCATTAAGGTCAAATTGAATATTTTTCGGGTTTTTCGAGAATAAAAGACCCTTTTGGATTTGATCATAGGGTAAAAATAATAAATCACACGGACCTAAAAAGTAAGGTTTTTTCGAAGGTTTTGGATCGTATTTTGGTTTCACCAAATGTTGTGAAATTATTTTGATTTGGTCATTAATTTTTGACATTTTTTTTTTGCTAATAATAATGATGAATGAGTTATTAAGTTGTATGGCAAAGGTTATGTATAATTATATAAATAATAAATTAGATTGATTAATTTGAAAAAAAATTACGTCTTACCTTACGTGCTTAGCATAAACGTCGAATAATTCTCGAGATATAATATTATAAAAATCATAATACTAATACTAATAATAATAATAATAATAATAATAATAATAATAATAATAATAATAATAATAAAATAATGAAGACGGCATCGCTTGCATTATTAATTTATTACAGTATAATTGTTATTCCTTAATAAATTATAATCATAAATTTTTGTTTAATTAACACTGAATATATTTGTCTTAAATTTAAGAAAAGCTGTCGAGCTGGTTAAATAGTTAGGATAAGATTAAACTTAAAATCGGTCTAAATAACTAAATTATTGTAGCGAAATATTTATAATGACGGATATTTCGGTCAGAATTAATTAAAACAGACGTCGACAACAGGGTTTGAACCTGCGCGGGGGAAGCCCAACAGATTTCAAGTCTGTCTCCTTAACCACTCGGACATATCGACCCAATCAATACTTTTTTGTTTTATTCATTTGTGTGTCTGGCCTGTTTATTCATTATTAGCCGTATTTTAATCAAAGACAAACAAATTAACAAGACAGAGAAAGTAGTATTGTCGGAGAGGTCATGTGGTGGTTGCGTACGGGTCTGTGTAGTGAAGGTATGGAGGAAGGACAACGGTGGTTGCGTAAAGAGTAAAAAATAAAGCGAAGGGTATTTTCGTCATAAAAATATGTTGAAAGATCGAAATAACTGAGACAAAATGAATCTTCTGGGTTGAACAGAACTGAAGTGAATTGAATTAAACTGAACTGAACTGAATTGAATTAAACTGAACTGAACTGAGCAGAAAAGACAACTAAAGAAACGAACTTTTTTTTTAGTTTGTTAGTACTAGTTTCTAATGCACTCGCGACTCACGAGGATGGTTTGATCGTTTTTTTCTTTGAGTTAAACAACAATGTGTGTTTTTGAGTTTCTCTTTTGTGTCGAGTATATATATATATATATAATACACCCGTCAGTCTGTCACAAAGTTATAACGGGTCAAATATTCTTGAAAAGATAAAAGTATCTTATTTAGGTAAATGGTACTTGACCCGTCTTACGATTATGAGTTGGACCCGTCTCTGAATTATAAATGGGCGGGGTTACTAACAATAAAAAATTAGGTTCAATTAATCAATTGTCGTATTTTTTGGACTAAATGTCTAATTAAATTAATCGAACGATCTTACAACAAAATTAATACCGTCTTACCTAATAATTAACGCATAAGAAATTAAATATTCACGAATCATGCATAAAATATTTGACTATATAATCTAGATCGGTAAAATTTATTTTATCCTAATAATTTATCCTGCCTTAAATTTAATAATATGAATATGCTCGTCTTAGACGAGAATTTCTGATTATTATATTATACTCCCTTCGATTTTAAATTTTCGTCCCATTTCATCAATATATAGGGGTGTAGTATTTTAATAAAATGAGACAATAAATAAAAAATGGAGGAATTACGCAGTACAACGCATGGGATGCCATCTTCATTATTTTACCTTTTTTTTAGATAGCATTAATTTATTATATATATATATATATATATATATATATATATATATATATATATATATATATATATATATATATATATATATATATATATAACCTTTGCCATACAACTTAATAACTCAATATATAATCATTATTATTACAAAAAATAAATAAAATGTCCAACTTTAATGACAAACTCAAAATAATTTCGGAATATTTTGTAAAACCCAAATACGAAACAGAACCATCAAAACAACCTCGCTTATTAGGCCCGTGTGATTTAATATTTTTATCCTCGGATCAAATTCAAAAGGGTCTTTTATTCTTGAAAAACCCGAATACTATTCAATTTGACCTAATCGAGACTTTAAAGGAGTCACTAGCCATTTCGTTGGTGCATTTCTACCCTTTAGCCGGTCGATTTTCGACCCAATATTTCCCCGATGAAAATTCAAAATGGGTTTACGTTGATTGCACTAAAGGCCCTGGTGCACGTCTGGTCCACTGTCACGTGACAGTGGACTTGACCGTGTCCAATTTACTTTCATCGGTCGATGTTCATCCTATTGTTAGATTTTTCTTCGATTTAGGTGAAAAATCGATTAATGAGGATGGACATACTAGACCGCTTTTGTCAATTCAAGTGACTGACCTAGTTGACGGGTTTTTTATCGGTTTTACCATAAACCATTCTGTAGCGGACGGTAATTCTCAATGGCATTTCATTAATTCACTGTCCGAAGTTTTTACTACATTGAGTAAAAATCGAGAAAGTGGTGAAGATTTCCCGGTAATTATTTCGAGAAATCCTGTGTTCGAAACTTACTTTCCACGAGGTTGGGGTCCGATCCTAAAAATGCCTATTGTTGATAAGGGTAGTGAATCCTTACCCTGGGAGAATCAGGGTCTGGTTTTACTTCGGGAGCGAATATTCCACTTCTCGTCCAAGTCAATCAGGTTTGGAAAATAAAGATCGCGTTGAATATTTATAGCTCGAATATTTAAATAATGTTTGCTATATATAGGAGTAAAAATTACGGAGTACAAGAGACCGAGTAATAATATATTTTATTCTAAAACTTATTTGTAATATTTTATTATATCAATTTTTCTAATGTATTGATAGTGAGTTAGTGACACACCTTAATAAGCTAATTAAATCAAGAAGCATAACAATGTTGTGGGAAATATAATTTAATAATTTATTTTCTTGTGAGAATATCAATTACTTGATTTGCATATTAACGTGTGTTAAGAAACTAACTAAACCGAATTAACTAAAATCTTAAGGCGATGGTAGGGCCGTAGGAGGGCCGTAGGGGTAGAGATTCGAACCCGCGAATTTTGTCACACTGGCTCTGATACCATGTTAACGAACCAATTTAACAAAAAAAAACCTTAATGTGATGGTTGAGGCTCATTTATATTCTATCACGGGGAATTTCATTCTATCTTATTTCATGGTATCAGAGCCAGAGATTCCGAGTTCGAACCCTGGCAACCCTCAATATCATGGTATCCGCATGGATCCAGATCCAGATCCGCACCCCTAGTAGCGGATCCGGATCCGGTCCGGATCCGACGGATCCTAAAAATGTAGATCCAGATCCAGATCCGCCGGATCTGGACCGGATCCGGATCCGATCCGCGGATCCAATTTCTTACTTAAATTATACAAAAATTTTAATCAATATGTATTTGCGACCATATTAATTTTCATAATTTTACAAATAAAATCGAATATAAAGATTCATAATCAAATATTAATAAACTAAAAGAAAAAAGTTTTAGAAATAACAAAAAAACACAAATTAAAGTACTAAGTTTTTTATTATTGTTAATTTTTTAATAAAACGGATTTGCGGATCCGGATCCGGATTTACTTATTAAGATCCAGATCCAGATCCGTTTAAAGATAGCGGATCCGGATCCGGATCCATATCCAACGGATCTCAAAATTTAGGATCCATATCCGATCCGTGCGGACCGGATCTTGCGGATCCGGATCGGATCCCGGATCCGTTGCCATCCCTACTCTCAAGTGGAAACTCAGCACAAGGTACGAGGGAGCCTGTGCACACTAACCAATCTTCAAGCCCGATGAGCATTCAAGTGAGAGGGCGTAATAGAATATAATGATGGGCATCAACCATCACCTTAAAATTCTGGTTGAATTGGTTCGTTAACAACGTGAGATCAGTGGCCATACGTTAGAAAAAACGTTATTACATTTTGTGTTTTTTTTTGTATCAGGAAGCTCAAACGTAAGGCAAACGAAGAATGCGGGCTGAATAATACAATATCGTCTTTCCAAGCCTTATCCGGGTTAATCTGGAGGTCAATTACCCGAGCTAGAAAGCTTGAACCCGAGCTTGAGACATCTTGTGGGCTAAGTATGAACGCGCGGTCTAGGCTAAGCCCACCAGTCTCTAGCGAGTATTTTGGTAATATGCTCGTGACACAAAAATGTTTCGGCAAAGTGGGCGAGGTTTTAGACAATGGGCTTGGATGGGCTTCTATGTTGATTCACAGACTTGTTACGAGTCAAACTGGGGATCAGGTTCGGGATATGATTGAGAATTTTGCAAGGTCCCTTAGTCAGGGTTTGAGTGGTATGGATCCGGATTGGATGCGGGTGTTGTTGCATAGGCCCAACTTAGTGATGATAGGTGGGTCGGCGAGGTTTGATACATACGGGCCTGAGTTTGGGCTAGGTAAAGCCGAGGCTGTTTTAGCGGGGTATGTTCACAAAGAGGATGGGAAAGTTACTGCGAGTCCGGGACGTGAAGGTGGTGGAAGTGTGGATTTAGAAGTTTGTCTCGAACCTGACACGATGGTTGCTCTTGAATTAGATGAAGATTTTTTGAGTTACTTGACACAACGAATGTAAAGAGAAGTATTCTTAGGTGGGATTAAGTCAATAAAACGCTCACACGTTTGTTCTCCAGTTCGTAAATAAGTCGATGAGATGTAATGAAGTGCACCAAATAACAAACCAAGCAGAAAATAAAAAAGTTAGAGTTCGAATCAAGAGAGTTACGAAAGTTGTAATCTCCAGTCTTTTAATAATAAAAATCGTCTGCTACTTTTCCGTCTTGTTATTTTATTATCCTAGAGTTGAATTTTCATGATTTACTTCATATTTTCGCTCTCCATCTATAATCTCAAATGATCATTTATAGATGTTGTGGGGACAAATAAAATTCACATTCTACCAAGTTTCGAAACAGAAGTTGCAACCGACTTCGAAGTCTCCAAAATAAGTCTCGAGTGTTCCAATTTGTAAACCATTATTTACATTTTTTTTATGAATGTCATTTTACAGAATTTTTGACATTTTTTTTTGCTAATAATAGTAATGATTAATGAGTTATTAAGTTCTATGACAAAGGTTATATATAAATAATAACTTAGATTGATTAATTAATTTGAAAAAAGAGTACGTCTTACCTTACGTGTTTAGCATAAACGCCGAATAATTCTTGAGATATAATATTATAAATTTATAATAATAAAATAATGAAGACGGCATCCATGCATTATTAATTTATTATATTTGTAATTCCTTTATAATCATAAATATTTGTTTAATTAAAACCGAATATATTTGTCTTTAATTAAGAGTAGCTAGTTCACTCCCAAAAAAAAATTAAGAGTAGCGGGTTAAATAGTTACGATAAGATAAACTTAATGTGCAGGATTCAAATAAAACAATATAATGCACAAGATTCATGAATATAATTTAAAAGTTGAAAGTATTTTATATAATTTTTCCACTCATTAAATGTTTTATAATTTTTTAAGTCAACACTTGAATTCGATAAGTTGTGGCACTTATATTTGTTACAAAATAAATCTGTATAAAAATGTATATTGTTATAATCCACACACAAAAATTTAATTATTGGAGATTTTTTTATCTAATTTATACAAATATTTTGTTTGACTTGAATTAAGATACAAAGTATTATAGATTAATTATTTGTTTCCTTATTGAACTAATAGTGATTTGGAGGGAAAAAATTGACATGTAAACATATTTGTAGCATCTTCTATACTCTTAGTATAAGAGGGATTCTACCTGGTACCCTTGTGTGTTTTTATATTCTACGTGGTACCCTTATTTTGGTCAAAATAACTTTGATTTACGATAACTTTTAGCTATGAATTTCAAAAGAGATGATTTTAATTTCAAACCGAAGATATCTTACAAACGATCAGTCTGGACAAAATTATCACTTTCGGAACTCGGGGCAAGGAATTACGGTCGGTCAAAGTTTATTCGGTTAAATCTATTTGACTGAGCGTAACTCATAGTACAAATTTCGAAATTGAAAAAAAAAAAACAAATGGAAGATCTTGCATGTAAAGACAATGAGTTCGGGAAAAATATCGTCATTTTTGGAATTTGTGTCCATAAGTTATCGCAAGTCAAAGTTATTTTGACGAAAATGAGGGGTCCCACGTAGAATATGAAAAAATACAGAGGCCAGATACCATGTAGAATATCCCTATTCTTTATTAGTCGTATTTTAATCTAAGACAAACAGATGAATACAACGGAGGGAGGAGTATCCTCTAGGTCTGTGGTAGTTATGGAGTTATGATCGTGGAAGTGACCGAAGCTCTGTCGGAGAGGTCATGTGGTGGTTTAGTGGAGGAATAGAGGAAGGACGGTGGTTGCGTAAAGGATAAAAATAAAGGGAAGGGTATTTTCGTCATAAAAATACGCTGAAAATTATTTGGAAGCAATTTCTAAGTTTTTGAGTTTTGACGACTTTTAGGTGTGATTTAAAAAAAAATAACAAAAAGGTGTAAAATCAGGAATCCGAGTTTCAAAAGGGTGTAACTTATCTGATTTAATCTTAAAATTATCAACTTTTATTACCCTAAAATTCGTAAAAATGAAATATTTTCATATATGAAAAAACAAATACACTCCATATAATGAACTCGCTAGTCGCTACCCGACGTAATTCCAAATTCGCCCCTATCAAAAATCGGAGCGGATCTGATGTCCCATCTATATGTCCCACTGCATGTGCCACTAATAGAATTCACGTGTAGAGTCGTAGAGATGTCAATGGATCGGGTTCGGGTCGGATGAAGCCTCACTCGCATCCATCCATTACGTTAAATATACCATCCGTCATCCATCCATCATCCACGGATGAACGGATGGATCAAGTGATAAATGGATGACGTCTTAATTATCTTTAAAATCTAAAAAAAATATTAAATGTCACTCATCCTAAAATTATAAGGCCAACTTGTAGTGTTATATTAGGAACTTCCGCTAAATCTTGTAACTTAATCTTTGTTTTAACATTATAAAAAAATATATGAGTAATAATTAGTATTTTTGTATCTTAATTTTTATATAAATGTATTTTTTTTTTCTAAAATAAAAAAATATCGGATGACGAATGGATAACGGATAAAATTTAGCTTCATCCGCCATCCATCCATCCATCCATCATCCATTAATTTTGAATTTTCGACAACAAAGATTCAATCTTTCACAGATTTGAGGGTGAAAATGCAGATAGATCTTGAGACAAGAGAATATATGGTGAGTTTGTCCAATTATTAATGGTGGGACATATAGATGTGACTTAACGTACCGACGTACTTATGCGATGTATCAAGTCGCAAATCAGTGCAGATCTCTTGTCTCATTTGTATGTCTTATTCTGTGTGTCATATCAGGCCGTATACGGGATGGTATCTCGATTATTGTATAAATAAAATATGCAACAAATATTATAACTTGTCGTTGATGTGTCATCCCGTGTATGGTTTGGCACACGGATAGGACACAAAAATGGGACAGGAGACCCGTACTGAATTAAAAGTTTGTTCTTTTGTACCGAATAAGATTTAATTGAAATAGTTGAGACACAACGAATCTTCAGAGCTGACAAAAAAAACCGATTTGAATTGAAGTAGAAAAATTATATTATCGTTTATTATAGTTGGAAAATTATATTATCTTCAGAGCTGAAAATTTATATTACAGTTGGACAGTCAACTCCTTTATAAGATCGTTTATATTATCGTTGGATAATCAATTTTAATTACTTTTGACCGAAATATGTTCCAACAATAATAAATCAGACAAATATTTTACTATAATATTGATCGAGAAAATTTATTTTATCTTGCCATAAATTTAATATGGATATACTCGTGTTAAATGAGAATTTATTATTATTATACTTATTATACAACACATAGGACGATATCATCTTCATTATTTTACCTTTTTTTTAGTAGGAGTACATATATATACACCGAGTACTCCGTATAACATTTGCCATGCATGCAACTTCATAACTCAAATAATCATTCTTAAAAAAAACAAAAATGTCCAACTCTAATGACAAACTCAAAATAATTTCGGAATATTTTGTAAAACCCAAATACGAAACAGAACCTCCGAAACAACCTCACATATTAGGCCCGTGTGATTTAATATTCTTATCCACGGATCAAATTCAAAAGGGTCTTTTATTCTCGAAAAACCCGAATAATATTCAATTTGACCTTATTGAGACTTTAAAGGAGTCACTAGCCATTTCCTTGGTGCATTTCTACCCTTTAGCCGGTCGATTGTCGACCAAAGATTTCCCCGATGAAAATTCAAAATGGGTTTACGTAGATTGCACCAAAGGCCCTGGTGCACGTCTAGTCCATTGTCACGCAACAGTGGACGTGACCGTGTCCAATTTACTTTCATCAGTCGATGTTCATCCTATTGTTAGATTTTTCTTCGATTTAGGTGAAAAATCGATTAATGAGGATGGACATACTAGACCGCTTTTGTCGATTCAAGTGACCGAGCTGGTTGACGGGTTTTTTATCGGGTTTACCATGAACCATTCTATAGGTGACGGTAATTCTCAATGGCATTTCATTAATTCACTGTCCGAAGTTTTTACTACATTGAGTAAAAATCGGGAAAGTGGTGAAGATTTCCCGGTAATTATTTCGAGAAATCCTGTTATCGAACCTTACTTTCCACGAGGTTGGGGTCCGATCCTAAAAATGCATATTGCTAATAGGGGTAGTGAATCCGTACCCGAGGAGAATCAGGCTCGGGTTTTATTTCGAGAGCGAATATTCCACTTCTCGTCTGACTCAATCAGGTTTTGAATAATTATAACTCGAATATTTAAAAATAATGTTTGCTTTTATATAGGAGTAACAATTACGGAATACAAGAGACCGAGAAATAATATATTTTATTCTAAAATTATTTTTTAATATTTATTATATCGATTTGTCTACTGCATTGATAGTGAACACACGTTAATATGCCAATTAAATGAAGAATATCATAATGACGTTGTGGTAAATATAATTCAATACTTCATCCGTTCACTATCTTTTGATCCGTTTAATTAAATATACAACACAAATAATGATGGAATGGGGCAAAAGATTATGAACGGAGACAGTAATTTACTTTCTTGTGAGAATATCGCCGTTGATTACTTAATTCCGTGTGATTAGTGGACATACGTTAGAAAAAAATGTAATTATGTTTTTTTTTTTTGTATCAGGAAGCTCAAAAGTAAGGCAAACGAAGAATGCGGACTGAATAATAATACAATATCGTCTTTCCAAGCCTTATCCGGGTTAATCTGGAGGTCAATTACCCGAGCTAGAAAGCTTGAACCCGAGCTCGAGACATATTGTGGGCTAAGTATGAACGCGCGGTCTAGGCTAAGCCCACCAGTCTCTAACGAGTATTTTGGTAATATGCTCGTGACACAAAAATGTTTCGGCAAAGTGGGCGAGGTTTTAGACAATGGGCTTGGATGGGCTTCTATGTTGATTCACAAACTTGTTACGAGTCAAACTGGGGATCAGGTTCGAGATATGATTGAGAATTTTGCAAGGGTCCTTAGTCAGGGTTTGAGTGGTGTGGATCCGGATTGGATCCGGGCTTTAATGTATGAGCCCAACTTAGTGATGATAGGTGGGTCGGCGAGGTTTGATACTTACGGGCCTGAGTTTGGGCTTGGTAAAGCCGAGGCTGTTTTAGCGGGGTATTGTCATAAAAAGGATGGGAAAGTTACTGCGAATCCAGGACGTGAAGGTGGCGGAAGTGTGGATTTAGAAGTTTGTCTTGAACCTGACACGATGGTGGCTCTTGAATTAGATGAAGATTTTATGAGTTACGTGACACAATAAATGTAAGGAAAATTATTCTAAGGTTGGATTATTAAGTCAATAAAATATGTCGATGAGACCTACGAACTGCACCAAATAACAAATCAGAAGAAAACAGAAACCTAGAGTTTGAATAAAGAGAGTCACGAAAGTTGTAAACCTCAATGTATTAATAATAAAAAATTTCGTTCCGTATTATTTTCATGGCTTGTTATTTTATCATCGTAGGGTTGAAATGTTTATGGCCAGTTTATGAATTTTCACTCTTCATCTCCAATCTCAAATGATCATCTGTTGATGTCGTGGGGGCAAACAAAATTCACACTCCACCAAGTTTCAGGGTAAAAGTTTCAACCGACTTCAAAGTCTCCAACCCAAGTTTCAATATTATTTTTAACTTTAATAAAAAAAAATAGAAGAGTATTTTTAAATAACATAACCGAAATTGTTTGCTAACAAAGTCGATATGTCCGAGTGGTTAAGGAGACAAACTTGAAATCTGTTGGACTTCGCCTGCGCAAGTTTGAACCCTGTTGTCGATGTTTTCCTACTTTTTTTGTAAAACATTTTATTGTGTACGTTCTCAACTTATTAGTGGTATCTGATCTCTGTCTTAGTCGTTAGTTATCTATTTCATTTTCTATTTTCGAAAAGAGTGAAGGATGTTTAATCGAGCACATGAAGGTGGTTAAAGTGTGGATTTAGAAGTTTGTCTTCAACCTAACACGATGGTGGCTCGCTCTTAAATTAGATGAAAATTTTATGAGTTATGTGACACAACAAATGTAAGGAGAAGTCACGTTCAGACGTTCGTTCTCCAGTTCGTAAATAAGTCGATGAGATGTATTGAAGTGCACCAAATAACAAACTTAGTCTTAGCCTAGACCGCCCATTTATAATTAACCCACAACATGTCTCGAGCTCAGGTTCAAGCTTTCTAGCTCGAGTAATCAACCTCCATCTATACCAACCCGGATAAGGCTTGGAAATTTGGAATGACGAGATCACACTATTATCCGATCCACATTTACTTTTGAGCTTCCTGATACAAAAGAAATTAACATATTAACGTACGCTCAGTGAACAAATATCAAAAGAATCAATATACTCCGTAATAAATATCAAAAATTAGTTTTAGAATAAAATATACTAGATGTAAAGCCGGTGCGATGCACGGGCCACTTTTCAGTGACGTTGATAAGGATATCAAGTTGAATGATCGCATAAATTTGTGAAACTGTACAACAGAGAGAGTCAGTCGAGATTAAAAGTATGCCTAATAGTATATTAATATTATCCATATAGCTAAATGTGTTTCAAGCAATCAGAGATAATATAAACGATAAAAATCAAATTAAATTATAGGTGGTGCGTTGTAATTAGAATAAAAGACTAATTAAAATTCCTCGCACATAAATATACGTAGATATAAATTTCCACTGTGTAAAATGAGAACATATTACCGTCAACAACGATGAAACATGATACAGTATGTGATAAAAAAACAAATTTATCATCATCAACGCACAAGTTATTATAATGAATGTTGAGCTTAAAGTAACGATGCATACCTTTGCTTATTTATAATAGTACAATTATAAATGCATTTGAAATGATAGTAAAGTTGAAAATTACGACTTTCATATTTATAATTGTAGTGTTGTAGATACTGTTCACCACGTTAGAGTCTTAAGACCCTGTGATGTGGTTGATAATCTTACTTTCTTAAATTTTTTGTTGATATCTATGGACGAACAATTACTCTTATTTATAATATAGTATTCCATCACCTTCTTATAATTTTCTTCTTATAATTTTTCGATGTGGGTTAATTTTTTGGTTGATATCTAAGCGTGATGTTTGTGTTGATCTGACTGGGTCCTCGCCCTTGACTCAGACTGGCCTCACCGCTTTTGAGCCCAGACGGGTCGTTGCTGATGCTGCCCGTCGTAAATGTGCCAAGTATCAGGCACGCTGCACGGCGATCAGGTATGGTTTCTTACCTTTCTCCTTCTCCTCTCTCGGCGAGCTCGACACGGATGCTGTTTCTCTGCTCCAGCGGATTCGGAAATTTGCTTTATCTCAGGATGCTGGAGCGCGTGCCGCAGTTCATATTTTCACTAGAATTAGCTTTGTAATCGCTAAGGGAGTGGGGGCCCAGATAGTATCTCGGCTTCCCTCTAACTTCTTGTAATTTGTTCTGGTGTTTAATGCAAGTTCCGTTAATAATAATAATAAAAAAAAAAAAATAATAATAATAATAATAATAATAATAATAATAATAATTTTATTTTTATTATTAATTATTTTAAAATTTTAATTTTATAATTTTAGAATTTCTAAAGAATTGAAGTATAAGATTTTTGATTTATAGTCTTAAAAATTCTTTTTAAATTCATTTTATGACTCAAAAGACTCTTATTTATATAATAGTAGAAATCTATGGACCTCATTATAATTTTTCCATGTGAGATAATTTTATTTAACATTATAGTCTAAAGAGGTTTTTTAAGATTCGAAATTTTTTTGGTTAATATCTAAAAATGAAGGATTATTACTCTTGTTTATATAATAAAATTCTATGACATTATATTATAGTTTTTCAATGTGAGACAATTTAACTTAAGTTTATATTCAAAAAAAGATTTTTAGTTGATATTTAAGAACGAATGATTACTCTTATTTATAATACAGAATTTCATTACCCATCATAATTTTTCGATGTGGATAATTTTTACTTAACTTGTTAATATCTAAAAACAAATTATTACTCTTATTTATAATGATTATAATTTTTCGATGAGAGGATTTTTTTTACTTAAGTTTATAATCGTATGAGGTCCAACTTTTGTTGTCTTATGAGGTGATAATCGTTGGTTTATATAGTGATAATTTTTTAATCTTAAATGGAGTAGGATTGTTTTTTTCTATACAAATTCATATGTTTTTTTAATCTAAATTTCAAAAAAATCGAGTCTGAGTTGGAGTAGGATTTTTTTTCATATACAAATTTTTATATTCTTTATTAACATAAAAAATATATTAAAAAATTTCGACCAATCACATCGCTCGAAAAATTCTTGCTTTATTAATATATATATATTGATTGATTATTACTCGTCTCTTGTAGTTGTTACACAAGCCAACGTTATTTTAATATTCGAGTACGCTATAAATATTTTCGTCATAAAAATATGATGAAAATTACTCGTATTTGGATGCAATTTCTAAGGTTTTGAGTTTTGACCACTTTATTAGGCGTAATTTTAAAAAAAATAACAAAAAAAATGTAAAATCAGGAATCCGTGTTTAAAAGGGTGTAATATGATTTAATCTTAAAAATAATCTACCTTTGTTATCCTAAATTCGTAACATTTTTATATATAAAAAATAAATAATAATGAACTCGCTACCCAACATAATTCCAAATTCACACCTATCAAAATAGGGTTCATCATTCACATACATATGAGACGTATCAGGTCACAAATTCTCATGCGAGAAGTGTCTTAGACATAATACAATTATTATTTATTTTTTAATTATTATTGTTGTGACTTCTCTCATAAAATAATTGATGGTTGAGACTAACTTGACTTAAGGATTTTTTTTTTTTTAAATTTTTTTTTCATTGAAATAGGTTGAACTGAACTAGACTGAAATAATTGAGACAAAATGAATCTTCTGGACTGATAAAAACTGAATTAAATTAAAGTAGACTAAATTGAACTAAACTGATCGAGAAAACGACAAAAGAAAAGTGCTTATTATTTTAGTTTATTTGTAGTTTTAATCTAATTGAGTACAATAATTAACTTCATGAGTTCATGACTGCACAGCTGCACTCGTGTCTCACGAGGATGGTTATTTGATCTTTTTCGTTTACATTTTTAATTATTTTCGAGGAAAATTATAATTAAAGATAAATGAATGACTGATACAAATAAAGAAATATACTTCGTACGTGAATCAAAGCTACGAGTACAAGATTAGACCGACATCTCCGTCTTAACAAATAACAATAGCACTAAAAGATTTAAATATACAACAAAAATGATACGAAATACATAAAAAGAATACATACCGGTAATATTTTGCTATAATCTAGACAGATTAAGTTTATTTTAACTCGATCTAAACCGACCCATAAGACTGTTTATATTATCGTTGGACAGTCAATCTTAATTACGTTTGACCGGAATATGTTCCAACAATAATAAATCAGACAAATATTTTACTATAATCTTGACCGACCGGTAAAGTCTATTTTATCCTAATAATTTATCCAACCTTAAATTTAATATGGATATACTCGTGTTAAATGAGAATTTCGGATTATTATATTATAGATGTCATCTTCATTATTCTACCTTTTTTTAAGATATTATTATTTTACTTATTATATTATACTCCCTCCGTCCACTATTTATCGCCCCACTCCATTAAAATACTCCTCACTTATATTCATGGAGTGGGGCGATAAATAATGGACGGAGGGAGTATATGAGTATATATAAACGGAGTATAACATTTGTCATACATACAACTAAATAACTCAATATTCATTCTTACAAAAAAAAAATGTCCAACTTTAATGAAAAACTCAAAATAATTTCAGAATATTTTGTAAAACCCAAATACGAAACAGAACCTTCGAAAAAACCTCACTTATTAGGTCCATGTGATTTATTATTCTTATCGATGGATCAAATTCAAAAGGGTCTTTTATTCTCGAAAAACCCGAAAAATATTCAATTTGACCTAATCGAGACCGTAAAGGAGTCACTAGCCATTTCCTTGGTGCATTTCTACCCTTTAGCCGGTCGATTTTCGACCCAAGATTTCCCCGATGAAAATTCAAGATGGGTTTACGTAGATTGCACCAAAGGTCCTGGTGCGCGTCTGGTCCACTGTCACGCGACAATGGACGTGACCGTGTCCAATTTACTTTCATCAGTCGATGTTCATCCTATTGTTAAATTTTTCTTCGATGTAGGTGAAAAATCGATTAATGAGGATGGACATACTAGACCGCTTTTGTCGATTCAAGTAACCGAGCTGGTTGATGGGGTTTTTATCGGGTTTACCATGAACCATTCTATAGGTGACGGTAATTCTCAATGGCATTTTATTAATTCACTGTCTGAAGTTTTTACAACATTGAGTAAAAATCGGGAAAGTGGTGAAGATTTCCCGGTAATTATTTCGAGAAATCCTGTGTTCGAACCTTACTTCCCTGATGGTTGGGGTCCGATCCTAAAAATGCCTATTGCTAATAGGGGTACTGAATCCGTACCCGAGGAGAATCAGGCTCGGGTTTTACTTCGGGAGCGAATATTCCACTTCTCGTCCAAGTCGATCAGGTTTAGAAAATAACGATCGCGTTGAATATTTATAACTCGAATATTTAAATAATGTTTGCTTATATATAGGTGTAACCATTACGGAGTACAAGAGACCGAGTAATAATATATTTTATTCTTAAACTAAATTTTAATATTTTATTATATCGATTTTTCTAATGCATTGTTCGTGGACACACGTTAATATGATAATTAAATCAAGAATTATAATGATGTTGTGGTAAATATAATTTAATAATTTACTTTCTTGTGAGAATATCGTTGTTGATTACTGGATTCGCATATTAACGTGTGTTAGAAAAAACGTTATTACATTTTGTGTCTTTTTGTATCAGGAAGCTCAAAAGTAAGGCAAATGAAGAATGTGGATTGAATAATAATACAATATCGTCTTTCCAAGCCTTATCCGGGTTAATCTGGAGGTCAATTACCCGAGCTAGAAAGCTTGAACCTGAGCTTGAGACATCTTTTGGGCTAAGTATGAACGCGCGGTCTAGGCTAAGCCCACCAGTCTCTAACGAGTATTTTGGTAATATGATCGTGACACAAAAATGTTTCGGCAAAGTGGGCGAGGTTTTAGACAATGGGCTTGGTTGGGCTTCTATGTTAATTCACAAACTTGTTACAGGTCAAAATGGGGATCAGGTTCGGGATACGTTTGAGAATTTTGCAAGGGTCCTTAGTCATGGTTTCAGGGGTGTGGATCCGGATTGGATGCGGGCTATGTTGCATAGGCCCAACTTAGTGATGATAGGTGGGTCGGCGAGGTTTGATACATACGGGCCTGAGTTTGGGCTTGGCAAAGCCGAGGCTGTTTTAGCGGGGTATTGCCACAAAGAGGATGGGAAAGTTACTGCGAATCCAGGACGTGAAGGTGGCGGAAGTGTGGATTTAGAAGTTTGTCTTCAACCTGACACGATGGTTGCTCTTGAATTAGATGAAGATTTTATGAGTTACGTGACACAATGAATTTAGGGAAAATTATTCTAAGGCAAGATTATTAAGTCAATACTCTCTCCATTCCATTCAATTGTTTGTCATTTATATTCATTTTGAGGAATATTTTTAATCTGTCGAGCTCGCCTGCGCAAGTTCGAACCTCGTTGTCGACGTTTTTCTACTCTTTTTGTAATATATTTTTTTGTGTACATTCTCAACTTATTAGTGGGATCTGATCTCCGTCTTAGTCATTAGTTATCTATTTTCATTTTCTATTTTAGACAAAGAGGGAAAATTGTTTTAAAATGCGATTTTTTTATGAGGATAACTTGTCGATAGAAATATAATACTTAATAATAATAATAATAATAATAATTGTCAAAACCTTCTGACACGAAATAAAATGAAGTATGAAACTTATTTTCACTAGATTTGAAACGTCTTAAAAGACAATCTTATTTCTTTAAAATGTCACTAGCGAAGACCAAACGACCTTCATAATACACCAGGACATTTATTTGGTGGGGAGTAGTTTGTACAGTGCGACAAGTTTTTATTTCGTATCTGAAGGTTCTAACAATTTTTATTAAGTATTATATTTCTATCGACAAGTTTTCCTCAAAAAATATTCGCGTTTTAAAACAACTTTCACACTATTCGAAAATGGCCGAAAACGATCGATTTTGAAGGTTATTATCCACGTTTTTTCGGTCTTTTGGGCCCCGAAATAAACTAAGCTCATATTTGCGTTGAACAAACTCCACACCAAATAATATGTCCCGGTGTATTATGAAGGTCATTTGGTATTCGCTGAAGACATTTTGAAGACATAAACGATGAAAATATGAAATGATGAATAATCTGTCACAAGGGCGACTAAACTTGTTTTTGGCAAATATTAATTCAGATTTCTCAACATAAACAAACTAAGTAAGAAATAACAAAAAAAAAAAAAAAAAAAAAAAAAAAAAAAGATCCAAATTAAATGAACATCACATTTAAATCATGTACTACTTCTTATAAGTAAGTTAATATTGATGCATTTATATCATACTAATTACAAGAAAAAACTAAAAATATTAGTATTATTATTGATTTATTTTGATTCAAGACTAAAATGGTAGCCATATTCGGATTTCATCTATTACAAGTTCTTGTGTTATTACTAGTGATCAACGTCACGAGCCAAGGTATGTCTCACGGTCTAACTATACATTAATTGTAGTCCGGTTACAGTCAATAAGAAGATTATACAATCAGTTGTACATGACTCTACCTACAACTGGTTTTATGATTTCGAGTTTTGCTGTAAACTTTCTGAGTTTTAGTTTAAAGTTGTCGAAAAATTATAAAATTTCATCAAACAAAAATCTTTTGAGTCTTAAAAAAAGTCCTTAAGACTATACAATTAAATAAAAAATTATAATAAGATGATGAAATTCTATACGGAGTATTATACAGAGTAAATAAGACTAATAATAATTCTATCTTGTTCAGGTTCTGATATAATCCGTAGTCTAAGCAACATTCACTATATAACACTAATATTCCTTCAAATTGAACTCAATATTCGATATACTCCCCCCGTTTCTATGATTTCTTTCACCTTAAAAGTGGCACATTTTTTAAGAAAAACAATAAAATAAGTAAAAGTAGATAGAGAGTAAAGTAAGTGGGCCACCTAGGTAAGAGAGAAGTGTGATAGAAAAAAGAAAAGTGGAAGAAATCAAAGAAATGGTTGAAAAAGAAAATGTGGAAGATATCAAAGAAACAGAGGGAGTACTATACATCGTTGTTCAAATCAGGTTCTGTGATAATACTCCCTCCGATTCTTTAGATTCGCAACATATTCCATATTTGACAAATTCATTATGTTTGCAACATTTCTATAATAGGTAAGTTTTTGTTTGTGTAAGCTTTTTACTTTATTAGTGAGACCCACCATCTTCACTCACAACCTTATTAATTATGCAAATAGTAAACGTTGCGAATCTAAAGAATCGGAGGGAGTAATACTTAGTCTAAGCAACATTATTCATTATAACACTAGTACAACTATTCCTTCAAACTGAACTCAATATACATTCGATATGATACATTATTATTAATACCATACATCGTTGTTCAGATCCGTCTTTTAAAAATATAAGGCTTTTAATAATTTTAAAAAAAAAAACAAATTTAGAACCTTTAGAAAAAATTCGAGCTTTTCTTGACAAATTTTAAAACTCGAAAACATTTTTTTTTTAGATTTTATAAAAAAAAATTATCGAGTTCAGTAAAAATAGGTTGAAAAAAATCGGATTATTATGGGGTTTGTTTAACTTAAACCCTCGTTTTTTTACTAACTAATTAAATTTCCTATTATTTATATTTCCTCCGTTAATTTAATAAATTGAATAATATATAAAAAAAATTAATAAAAGATACGAACAGATTTTTTTTTATAGTTTTCGAGTTTATAGATCGATATGATACATAATTATTAATACCATACATCGTTGTTCAGATCCGGAGATATGTAGTGAATACAACATGGAATACAATGTAACCAAAAGTGGAAGAACATTTGGAGGCAAAGATGAATGGAATGTTACAATGCACAACTCATGCAAATCTTGTTCAATTGGGAATGTTGTCTTTAAAAACTGTGAGAATTGGGGCACTTTGGAGCCAATTGACCCTAATATATTCCTCAAGGATGGCAAATTCTGCATTTTTGAAAGAAATTCATTGGTGAAGCCTGAAGAAACTGTTCATTTCTCTTTTGCATGGGATTTTCCTGTTCTTTGGATACCTGTATCTGCTACTATCCATTGCGGTTCATGATCGTGTTACTACTGACTCGATATATTAATAAAAATTACTCCGTATTATTAATCTTGTCCCCGACTGTGTATGATTGTGGTTTCTGCGATCTTATATTAATAAGAACTATTTTAAGGTACTTTATGATGAAATAAGATTATTTTAAGGCAAAGTTTTTGAGCTTTTGTGTAAATTTATTAAGCTTATAAAAGTTTCTTAGCTAAGTTGTAAGTTTTTGAGCTTAAATTTATGTAATTTAAATCGACAACTTTACATTAAAGCTCAGAAAGTTTACAGCAAAACTTGAAATCCTTATGATAAAGCTCAAAATCTTAAAACCAGTTGTACATAGAGCTATGTACAACCATCAGGTGTATAATTCTCTAATTGTACTTTATGCCCTTCACTGAGATGTTCCACATTTTTTTCTTTTTTTATGTGAAAAAATTAAGTAAGATCGATGTTTCACTTTCCATTTTAGTATGATGATGTTTGTGACGGGAATATCCGTCATAAACATGTCACGAGTCAAATAATACTCATATGGGTAGATAAGACAAACCCACATGGGTAGATCGTTAAAATAAAGATCTCTTACTAAGATTTTGATCTCCGTTTCTGCACATTCTCTTTCTAATATCGTTGTTTAATGATAACTTTTCACAAGAGGGTCTTCGGATCTTCCAAGGTTTTGAAGATAATCGATTTCATCTAACCTGATAGATTGTAGCCGTCAATCTAACATAAATTGAAATACCATATGACGAGCGATTGTGGTACTGATCTTCCACGTCCTCTCCGATATCATAGATTGTTGATGCAATTGATTGTTCTTAATTTTGATTTAGTGGTTACTATTTTTGTATGACACTCTTTGATTCTTCTTTTTCCCTAAATGGAGGAATACAATTTGAGATAATTTCTTGCAAAAAAAAAAAAAAAAATGATTTGGCCTATAAATACATACTCTGGAAAATTATGGAATTAATCATCTACTACATCATACTCCTAAGTCTTAGACTAAAATGCCAGTCACGACGTTCAGATTCCATCTCTTACAAGTTCTTGTGTTGTTATTAGTGACTAACGTCACGAGTCAAGGTATGATTTCATTTATTTTAAGCGCCTCATCGGATATGAAACTCGTTGTAGACTTGTCTTATTAACTTGGTTTATGTTGATAAGTTGTGAGAATTGTTTTACATAAACCCGTTGTAAATTTGTCTTACGTGATACTGTTAACATGAATGTGTTTGACATAACAAACCCATTTGCGTCTTTGTGTTTACTAGCGACATAGTGCGCTCAGACCGTGATTTACTTCTCGCTCTTGATTAACCCTTTTGACGGTATACTTTTGTGTACAGATGACAACTGTGGTATAGGCAACATTCAATATGGAGTAGTAAGAACTGGAAGAACACTAAGAGGACATCCTGAATGGGCTGTAACAATTTCTCACACCTGCAAAACCTGTAAAATTGGGGAAATCATATTCGGAAACTGCGATAATTGGAACACTGTGGAGCCTGTTGATCCGAATCTACTATTTCTCAAGTCTGGCAGGTTTTGTGCAGTTAAAAGAGGTGCATTCCTGAAGCCTGGCAAAACTGTCCAATTCTCGTACGCTTGGGATCTTCCTGTCGTTTGGTTCCCATCTTCTGCTGATATCCAATGTCCTGGACTTCATGCTTATTCTGTTATCAAGCATTGATGGTTTCCGATACAGTGCAAGAATAAACCAGGAAAAATGACTGTCATTTACTGAGGAATGTCGTGATTAATTAACACAGAAAAGAACTCGATTTGCTGATTATTCTCTACGAATGAAAATGTCAGAAACTGAAATTTTGATACATCTGAACAAGGTTAATTATTCAGTATGAGAATAAACCAGGAAAAATGACTGTAATTTACTCAGGAATGTCGTGACTAATTAACAAAGAAAAGAACACGAGACTAAACCAGGAAAAATGACTGTAATTTACTCAGGAACGTCGTGACTAATTAACAAAGAAAAGAACACGAGAATAAACCAGGAAAAATGACTGTAATTTACTCAGGAATGTCGTGATTAATTAACAAAGAAAAGAACGCGATTTGCTGATTATCCTCTAGGATGAAAATAGTTGGAACTGGAATTTTGATACATCTGAACAAAGTTATTCAGAGTACGAGAATAAACCAGGAAAAATGACTGTAATTTACTCAGGAATGTCGTGATTAATTAACCCGTTTGCTAGGTCTAGTGACACAGCAGGCAATGTCGTGATTAACACAGAAAAGAACCCGATTTGCTGATTATTCTCTACGAATGAAAATGTCAGAAACTGGAATTTTGATACATCTGAACAAAGTTAATTATTCAGTACTTCTTCGCCTACGTTTTTGACAGCATGATTTAAACTCTCACAATTGAACAAGATAAAAAAAAACTACCCGTTTAACCGCCTGGAAGATGTCGACAGTCGACAACTAACTTACGCTCCCTTCCTCTTCTTACTCGGTGGCTCCTCCTCCTCGTCTTCCTCATCTTCTTCCTCTTCTTCACCATCCTCGTCGTCATCGTCATCTTCATCACCATCATCGTCGTCGTCATCATCGTCATCATCACCGTCATCCTCTTCTTCTCCTTCTACACCCTCTCCGTTGGCCTCAGGCTCATCCTCGGGAGCTTCTTCATCATCGTTCCCTTCATCACCCTCATCCTCCTCGTCTGCAGCCTTCTCATCAGCTTCATCATCATCGTCATCATCGTCGTCGTCATCGCCTGCATCTTTGCACTCGGAATCAGGTTCTTCCGTCTTGTTGGACTCGGCTATGGAAAGCCTGTAGAGTCATATATTAGTCAGCTTTGTAAGTCTTTTGCATCTCGTCCGTATGATAAGAAATACAACAAATTAGTACAGAACTCACCACTTGAACGAGCTAGGCTCCTGTGGAAGCACGATGCCGCCACTTGGAAGAGATCCCAGCTGAAACAGACCAAATTGCAACAAAAAAAATTAATAATATATCCATCGTTGCACTTGGTGCCGTGTCGTGATACATCAATTTAGACTAAAAAATCAGAAACTTTGCCCAATATATCCGTGTCCGTGTCTATGCGACACCTCGTAGAAGTGTGTGACTACCATAGATATTAATAACAGCATAATGAGCAAATTTCAGAAAACTTGATGTTTACGTAATTTGACAGTCCTCAAAAAATGGCTGGTAGACTTAAAACGAACTAAAACATCAATTATCGCCTATATGAGAGTTGAGACACAGTAGGTAGAAACCATGGGTATAGGGCAAATAGATAGCATCTTGAACAAGAGACAAAAATGGGTTATCGTGTGGCATTCGAAAGAGTAAATCTCAAAGAGAAAGCGTCTAATTTTTCAAAATCAAAGACGCCAACGTCAGAAAATACACTAATTGTGTCATTTCGCTTTTCACTTTCAACAGAAAAGTTCTCCTTCGACAAATTAATCACATAACGATAAATCACGAGAACGTCTACAGTCTACCTAACCATCTTGAACAAGAGACCAAAATGGGTTATCTTGTGGCATTCGAAAGAGTAAATCTCAAAGAGAAAGCGTCTAATTTTTCAAAATCAAAGACGCCAACGTCAAAAAATACAGTAATTGTGTTCACTTCGGTTTTCACTTCAACAGAACAGTTCTCCTTCGACAAACTAATCACATCACGATAAATCATGAGAACGTCTACCTAACCATCTTGAACAAGGGACCAAAATGGGTTATCTTGTCGCGTTTGAAAAGAGTAAATCTCATAGAGAAAGCGTCTAAATTTTCAGAATCAAAGATGCCAACGTCAAAAAGTACACTAATTGTGTCATTTCACTTTTTACTTTCAACAGAACAGTTCTCCTTCGACAAATTAATCACATAACGATAAAATCACGAGAACGTCTACCTAACCATATTGAGCAAGAGACCAAAATGGGTTATCTTGTCGCGTTTGAAAAGAGTAAATCTCAAAGAGAAAGCGTCTAAATTTTCAAAATCATGGACGCCAACGTCAAAAAACAGTGTCACTTTTCTTTTTACATTTCAACAGAACAGTTCTCATTTTGACAAATTACTCGAATAACGATCTCAAAATCAATTCTACTTCGACATTCCCACAAATTACTCACCGCTCTGCAAACTGTCGAAGATAAAGGAACTAAACCAATTGTCCATTCTCTAACGACAAAGAACCGTCTTAAGACACTCAGACAACACATTTGCTTCGAGATCTTGACGTTTCCCTCCTTCTATCACCTAAAATTCTTACGAAGTTACGAGATAGACATATTCATTAAATAATTTTCATGAATTCCCTTTCAGCTAGCAAAATCAGAAATTCAGAACCCAGAAAACAAATAAATCAGCTAATTTGAAGCAAAAAAACTACTAAAAACACTCAAATCTAGAGAAAAAGAGCACAAAACCTAATATTCCAATTGCGAAATAATTTCAGAAATTATTTTGAACTAAATTTGAGCTCAAAGAAGAACAATTATAGAATCAAAATACCAAAAAAAAAACTACAATTAAAGATGGAAATTGAGCTAAAAATTGATGAAAGAATGGGGATTTTTTGGGTAATTATACCACAGAAAGAGCAAAGGCGAGAGATTGAACAGCTACAGAAGCGAAAATCTCCAACAGAAGACTTTGCAAAACGGCGCCGTCTGAGCTCAAGCTTGCAGTCGCCATTGAAGCACCTGGAAAAAAAACACGAAAACAAACAAAAGAAGAAAAAAAAATCGAATTGGAAGGAAGAGAGGGAGGGAGAGGGAGTTAAAGATGGGAGTGAGAGAAGAAGGAATTGATTCTTCGATAAAACCCTAAAAAAAAGAATCGATTTGGGGAAAGTGAGAAATTAGGGTTTTTTCTAGTACTCCGTATTTAATTTTATTTTTTTTTATGGTCGTGTTTTCGGACTTTCGGTTATAATATGAAATTTGACCCGATAATATTTGAGATTCGATGTGCCAAAGTCGACCCGAGTTTGAAGTGATAACCTACGATCGATTAGAAACACATTTCCTTCAACATGGCATTGACCGAACTCGACTGAAAATGACTCTGATTATAAGTTTATCACGAAATAATGAACTAACATTTGGATGATGACACGATAACAAATTAGCTTGGTATGATTTTCGAGCATAAAAAGAGTTGGAAAAGTGTGACTTAGGCTTGGCCCCGAGTTGATCTCGGGTTGCACCAAGCTATCACGTTGACTTAGATAGTTAGATATGGAAGTGGATTGTATCTCGTGCTGACCAACCTTGCCTTCGGGGGAAATGGTATGGACAGACATCGAGGGGGTGAGTTTCGTGCCTTGCCAACCAAATGGAAATTGCAGCCTTGGCACAACTCAAGACATGTGGCCCATGGTAGGTCACATTTTATCTTGTCATGTTGAGCGTGGGCACGTGACCAAGCAATTCATCCACTTCAACATTATTTTTTTTTCATTTTTGCGTGGGTGAGCCTAAGCGAAGCGTGGCCACACAGCGAGGTGTCATGTCATGGCCCGTGGGCACACACACGGTCCTCTTTCTCACACTTTGGCATTCACATTGAGGTTCATGATGTGTCATGTCGTGCTGGTCATGATAAAGCACGCTCATGTCTAATTGGATCTCATGTCAAACTACTTGACCCGTTATAAACAACAGTCCGCGTAGAAGGTAAAGAGTGATTGTATTTGGTAAGCTCTCCAGAGGTTAAGGGTTGCAAATGACATATCCATACCCTACAAAAGTGATGGTTTACCCCCCTTCCATGTCAAACCATCACTAATCACTAAATCATTTGTACTTTAAGCAACCCTTAATCTCACAACTCCCCCTTAAATCTAGTATCATCCTCATACTCAGGGTTGTTATTTGTTTAAGCATCCCCAGTCACGACACGATGACAGGTGAATGCGGCTCCTGCAAACACCCGTTCGATATAACCAAATCAAAGCGAACTAGACGACCTTCGAATTTAGCCATAGAAGACGATAAAGTCACTCCTGCAACTTTTGCAGACTGTGATGTCGAAGTGAAAGTCGCTCCTGCTGAGATAGATGCAGAGGATAAAGCTGTTTCAGAAGAAGCGGCTCAGGTAGATGCAGAAGAGACGACAGGACGTGCAAAGCTAAAGCAGTACATCAAAGTCGATGGTGAATCACAGGATGTAGACGAAAAACGGGCGGTACTTGGACAGCATTTTGCAGATGAGAAACGGCTTCAGATGGTGATCAAGCAGCAGCGTGAAGGTGGGTCGAAAGATTTGAGATTCAAGAGAATGGTGAAGCGTTACGTTAAAGCCTTGAGTCATCTTGTCAAGTCTAAGAACAGCCAACGCCTTGACAAACCTGTTCTCCGTCTTACCATGTGAATCACAAACTGATGCAACAAACATCCTGTGATTTTGTTTACAGTCACAGGAATCACAAGTACTGTTATTTAAGTAAAATCGAAATCCTACTGTAATGTGTGTGTTCTTCAGCTTGTATTTGTTAAATGGAAAGGGATTATTTTGTTTTCTGCCAATCTAGACTATCTTTCCCAACTAACAGGAAGATTCGGGCAGCTAACCTAACAACCATAAAATGATAAGGAAGTTCCGAGAGTTAAACGTGTAAATCTGTTATAAATTCATGCATGGTATTCACAGTTGCGCCACGATTCTATAAATGTTGGAACTTAGAGATTTAAGCATAAATAAAAACCGAGTTCTGACTTGGAAAGAGTTGAAGAAAGATGAGAAGTACAATAAAGCCGGCTAATGACTAAAATGCCTCCGAGGAAAAGCTAGGCGTTGAGGTATCAAGGTTCTACCTTGGCCGCTGCTGAAGCGTAGCTTACACTGCTATCTCTCATGCTTTTGCATGGGCTCGATTGTTCATATCGAAGGAAACGAAGCTTCATCTTAGTCGAGCTATTCTTCAACATCTGAAAAACAATCAGAAAGATTTTGGGTCGGTGACAATGCAATAAAATAATAATAAAAATATAGAAATGCAAAATTAAATTGAAAGCGTGAATGAAATCCTTACATGAAGGAAAACACTGATGGGATGACGACCACAGATAGTGTTGTCGAACTCCAATAAATACTGCTTGAACGCATCAGGATCTCCTGTTTCGATGATATCCATGCCCATACGGTCCAATGCTTCAATCGATTTGTGGATGGCTCCATGTTTCTTGTCATAGTACGTGTAGTTGAAACTAAATAATAATAAAAATAGACGCGTTTAGTATTATTTATAATAAAATGGAATAATTTTTTTGAAGTAATCAAGACTAAGAAAGGCGAGTGGATGACGAACCGGGCGCCCCAGTGACAAAAATCGGATGATACAGAAAAGAAATTGCTCTCGTCGTCTATATATTTTGCCAGTAATTCCCCGTACATAGCCTCGTTTTCAGAACTTGCTGCACCAACTAATATCGGAACAACTTTCACGTGATGTCTGCAGTGTTTTTTAGATGTATAAGTCACTACAACAGAGTAACAGACATTGTAATCCACAAAAACGAGAATAGCAAGATATATTAACGTTAGTACGTTACCCTTCAAATACTTTCGCAAGATAAGGCAAGTGCATTTCCATGCTATGTTCAGCCTCATCAACCCGAATATCCATCGTTTCAAATTTACCAGTTGTCTTGAGCTCCTCGATAACTGTTTGGGCAAAAGGCACAATACATTTGAGTAAAACTTACCGTGAGACCGTCTCACAAGAGATTTGCTGAACAAACTTACCTTCGAGATCAATGGGGAGATCTCCTATAGGGGTTTTGTACACGGTGGCACTTGAAAGAGCGCATTTGGGGGTATAATAGTGATGAGATGGGCCAAGCAGGAAAATGCGTTTGCTGAAAGAACAAAAACACGACACAAAGTTTGAAATTTAGTAGTTATGTTCATTTGTTTAGCTTTTCTCGTGAATACAGTTTACTTACATGTTCGTTGGGTCAATGTTGCCAAATGCATAGGCTGCTGCACGGCCAGAATACGAGTATCCTGCATGTCTGGTTAAAAAAAAGTTTCCAAGGGTAAATATTATATATTCATCAGAAGGATTCACTGCCATGGAAACGTTAATTTGAGCAAATACTTACGGAGCTATAACACCTCGTACATCTGAAGATTTGCTGATGTCGGCTTCTTGAAGCCAACCCTCTAGTTCCGAAGCTAACTTGCTAGCTGAAAAGAAAAGATAAGTCGTATCACATTATTTATATGATTAATATGAATACGGAGTATACGATACTACTGTTAACTGTTTCAATCTGCAATTCAATCGAATTATACCATTTTTTTCCCAAAAAAATCTGCAAGTCTCTAGCTTTTATATTTCTTTGATGACGAAAAACGAACTTTAAGTTACATTGATCATAAAAACGGCGTGCTAATCAACAGCAATATAGCTAAACATCAATATTCTGGATTCTAAGTTATATGTAGAGCCAAAAAACCGTCATCTGATTGTTATAACGGGTCAAATATCCGACTTGTTCCCATCTAAATGAGTAAATTCGACCCGTTATAAGGATATCTTCGTCACAAACGAGAATTTGGGTACAATCAGCAAAGACATGAAGAACAGTAATGGAGCTTCAATCATACAAACCAATTAACAGTATCCGATTGTTATAACGGGTCAAATATCCGACATGTTCTTATGAATTTGGGTAGAATCAGCCAGGTGATAAAGAACACTAAGAGCTTCAAATTCAATCATACAAATAAAAGTTTTAATTTCTAATTTTAACATACCCAGAATTATAAAGTTCCCATCTTTCGAATTCAGCTGATATTGATCAGAAAATTCATAATTAAATTTCCCAACATCAATTTTTTCCAGTAACAATGATTGATAGCATCAAAGATTAGTACTTTAATCATTACGAGAGTATTTTAATCAAAGGTAAACAAATTACGGAGACGAGATTATCTTACGATTGTTGGTGTACCATGAACCAGCATGAGAAGCTTTCCTGATGATTTCACCCATTATTAATTTATGATGATGATGAACAAGAACCCTAATCACAATTGATTTTCTGGGTTTTTTAGTACTAGTCAATTTCAATTGGAATTATTGTGTAGTATAGTAAAGTTTAGGTGAAAGAATAATTGGAAGAGTGTCTATTTAATGGTGTTTCAATTGGAATCCTTTTAGGAATTTCCTTTTATTTTTAATTCGGATTTATCTGAATTGATAAAAAATTATTTTATTTCTCAACGAAGTGTTAGACAGAGTGTGATTCGAACCTAGTACCTAAATCATCTACAGTACTGAATCAATAGAATTTGATTACGTCTTTAAAAGAAATTTAACAAAAGTGTCGTGTCGTATCGTATCGCTTGTACAGATGTCAAGTAAGGTAAAGGAATCCTCATGATTTCGAGTTTGAAAAGTGTCGTGCTATATCGCTTGTACAGATGTCAAGTAACATAACTGAATACTCGTGATTTCGAGTTTGAATATTGAGTATACATTGTAATGAAAAAAAATGGATTCTTCCCCATGTAGAATCCTTGAAATAATTCAATACAATACAAAGTGTGTATAGAATCACTATATGAAGCAAAATGAATGAGAAAGAATGAGAATGGCAACCAATGCATTTCAAATAATCCTAAATGGATCTCACTCAAGCCTAAATGCTGCAAACTCCTCCTCGGTAGTCGTGTCGAGAACTAGCACGTGTATAGAGGAGACGTAAACTGAACTGTAAGTCTGTAACCGCGACCCCAAAATCACACAAACTTCGGCTAAAAAGACAAACTTCTGTACTTTCGACAAGCAAACCTACATACACCGATGACCTGAGAATCTGACCTGCAATTCCGAAAACATAGCTTAGAAACAATGAGATATACCTGCAATTCCGAGAATCTGATCAAACAAAAAAGTTGAAATCAGTAGGAGAGTAAAAGAATGTATGTATACCTGTAGTATTTGGCAATAGCAGTCAACAATGAGATATTGTGCTGACGGCGTTACCCATGACTAGACAGACGGACGAGGAGAAATATCATTCACAGTATGTATGTATGTGTATGCAGTATATACTCATTATATACTCATAGATGCTCGAAAACTTGATAGAGTCTAGGAACTCTGCGGCGAAACAATGGCTCCAACCTAAATGACGGAACTCCAATCTTCCACCTTTTGGCATCATACATCTCGTGCCACGCCTGAACTATTTCGTCAATTTTGAACGCCAGCCCTATAATAATAGAAAGAAAGGAAAAACCGTTAAGAACCCTTTTCACAGTGTCGAAAAATAAAGAGACCCGTTTCCTGAAAAAGGTGTAAGTAAAAGAAATTCACCTATAGGAGCAGTTTTACTGGAGCAATGGTTTTTGATCATAACAGTGATGTCGGTGTGGGAAGCGCCTGCGAGTTCAAACTTCTCGACAGCGACCTCTAAACATTCTTCCCAAGACGGTAAACCTAACTTGAACTCGGTGACTGAGCGCTCGTAAAGCAATGTTCCCCACAAAATGTATATCTGTGACCTCATAATTGCAGCCTGCTCCAATGCTTCAGTTGCAGACAAATCTCGTAGCAGTCCGTCTAAACCCAACTTCTCTAACTTAGTCTTATACTTCTCTTCCTTAGACAGTCCGTTTAAACGTCGCTCCTCCATTTCCTCCCATATCTGCATTCCTGCTTCCATGTTGTCCTCAGCCTTGTTGTACAACAGAAGTATCTCTTGAGCCACGTCGGATTCTACATCTGCCTTCTCCTGAGAGTAATAGTAATACCAGGTCAGCTTCGCTTGTTCGAATTGCTGCTGACCTAGGGCAAGGTGCCCTTCGTAAAAGTCGGGTTTGATCTTAAGGGATTCTTCGTATCTCATCCCGGCTTTCGTGTATTCCTTTTTCGCCCATTCAAACGCTGGTTTGATCTGCGAATGCAATGATTCAACAGAACTGTTCTCTGAGACTGGAAGCAGCTTTTTGGCCTTGGACATGTGAACATTTCCCATGTTAAACAAGGCCAAAGCCGTCATTTCTTGAAACTTATCAGACGCCATGTCGAAGAGCTCCTCAGCATCTTGACTGGAAATCGTGTCTTCTATAGCCTCTGAGTAAAGCTTCATTCCCACCTCATGAAGGTCCAAGTACGAATCTGAATCAAACCCGACATGATTTTTGAAGAGCTGCGCAAATTGGATGATCCAACTGTCAATACAAATTGAATCTTGAGAAACTTTCTTCTCGGATTTCAAGTTCTCCCCATTACCATTACCGTTACCATTACCGTTACCAAAACTGTCATAAACCGGCTCTTGATCAGCAGAAACTGCTGATACATACAGCCTAAGAGAACCATTCGGTTCACATAATCGTTCAGCCTTCCTCAATTCATCGGTTGTGGTAATCGTAATAAGATCACCTTCGCGGTCCATGTATTTGACAAGGGCCGCTTCCAAAGTAGGGAACCGTTCACGAACAACATCCCTCATCGAAAGCACACCACAATTATTAGGCAATTGTGCACATCTTATGTCATCACCAAACACCAACTTTACACTCCTATCAACGATTTCCTCTTCCTTAACTCTAACCTTCTCTTGCACAACCTCCTTATCCTCAGGTTGAGGGACCTCGGTTTTGGACCTATCCTCCTCAACATGCTCGTATTTTGACTTAATATCCCGCTTTTTCTGCTTAACGGGTTGAGGTTTACGCATGACTTCCACCTTCTTCTCCTCGACAACCTCGAGTTTAGTCTCCTCAACCCCAAGACTCCTCCTCTTCTTCTTCGACCACTTCTCCTTCACTATCTTCTTCTCTTTCGGAGACATTGGAGTTTCACGAGAAGGTGTACTACTCGGAGAACTGACCTTCAAAACGACCTTTTCGGGTGTCCTAGGGGAATTGTCCTTCGAAATGACCTTTTCGGGGGTCCTAGCGAATTCAATTTCCTCAACCTTAATACCCTTTTCTTCCATGATCTTCCTCACGCCGTCACTAATCTCCAAACCGTTTTGGTTATTAGGTTCCATGTTCAAAACCAGGCTCACATCCCTCCAAGCCAACTCCGCCATATTCAAACCCTCGTAACACTTGGCCCTCCTCAACAAAGCCTTGCTATACTTAGGCGCAACCTCCAACGCCAAATTACACTCGCTAATCGCTCTGGGAAACTCACCTAGACCCATTTGCATGTAACAAGCCGCCATATTCGTCCTCACACTAGCAACATCTATATGGTTATTAGGGAGCAATTTTAAGGCCTTCTCATACTTCAACATAGCCCCTTCATAATCATGTTTTTGATATAATTTGTAACCCTCATCCTTAAGCTCATGAGACATAGTAATGAAGATGGCTGTATCTTCATCAAATGCTTTTGAGGTTCTACTTGCACTCTTACTCGATTTCGAACCGCTTTCTTGTAAAGGGGTTTCAGGTTTCTTCTTACCAATTGGCTTCCCCATCACTAATTCACTACCAAAAACCCAACTCCTAAAATCAAGCAAATATGACACAAAACACACAAAGTTCAAAACTTTGTATGAGAAAGGGACAAACTACCCAAAACCCAATTCCTAAATTCAAGCCAATATGCCACAAAACACACAAAGTTCAAATCTTTCTATGAAAAATGGGCAAACTACCCAAAACCCAATTTCTAAATTCAAGCAAATATGCCACAAAACATAGAAAGTTCAAATTTTTCTATGAGAAAGGCACAAACTACCCAAAACCCAACTCCTAAAATCAATCCAATATTCCAAAAAAACACACAAAGTTCAAATTTTTCTATGAGAAAGGCACAAACTACCCAAAACCCAACTCCTAAAATCAATCAAATATGCCAAAAAAACACAAAAGGTTCAAATTTTTCTATAAGAAATGAACAAATTACACAAAACCCAATTTTTAAATCCAAGCCAATATGCCAGTAAAACACAAAAAGTTCAAATTTTTCTATAAGAAATGAACAAATTACACAAAACCCAACTCCCAAAATTGCCAATTATACAAATATTATAACAATAGCAATAGGAATTAGAGTAAAAGCTAAAGTTTGAGCATAAGAAACTTTAGCTTAACTTGCAAGTTGTAACAACAAATTGAGCAAAATAATCCCACAATAAATTATTCAAAAAAAGGGGAATATTTAATTTAAGAGACAAAAGAACTAGAAACAGTAACCGTATTTCGAGAAGACAGAGAATATTAATGAGAGGAATTTTCGCAGCAGAATTTTTGTGAGCAGAGAAATGATGTGAATAGAATAGTGAAGCTAAAGAAAACTCAAAATTTTGAGGTGTATGAGTAGTCTAAGGAAACTTAAAGCTCATCTATCTATCCTTTTTTTCGACCCATATATTCATCATAAACTTTAAACGTTTAAAGAATCTTATAAAAATATTGAAAATGTTTTAGCCCGGTGAATAAGATGAGGTGTTCTGGGACAGTAGGTCCATTTTTGAAGATTTATAGTCGCGTCGGGCCAACCGTGTCTCATGTCGGACCGTGCCTAGGCACAGACTTTTCTTCAAATTGGTGCCGTGACCCGACTTGGGACCGGTCGTGTCGTGCCCATGCTTTTCGCCACGACATCACCGTGCCGGGTCGAACCGCCGAGATGGACCCGACCTGAATTGTCAGTTCTAATTAGAATGCAACTAAGTACGCTCTTTGTTGAACTAAAAAAATGAAAATATTTGATCTCTATCGTGATTAAATTTTGTTCGCAAATAAAAGTAAATAAATGAACGAGACGAAAAATTAAAAAATTAAATTTAGATTGTGAAAGGATATGATGGGGAAATATGCCAAAACTTGAAGGCAAGCTACCGTCCTCTCTTTTCTTGCGTATGGTAGTTATACACTTGCCTCCAAGTTGGACATTTTCAACCATATGCAACGGTTTTCAACCCCCACGCGATTCAATAAAGCGCGTGAAAATGAGACTTTGGGTCGTGATTCATGACTCGTGACTTGTGAACTTGAAAATCGTAAGAATAGTTGACTAGTGTAAAAATTAACGTAAATTCAACGTATATTAGCTAATTTAGCAAGAAAAGTCCAAGTAACGATCTTCGTGTAGTTATGATTATAATAGATTTTCTTTTTTTTGTCATCGTCATAAAACTCACCTTACAACTTGCACAAAACCACAGGGTCCACAGCTGCCAAGTTGTGCGCACAAGTATTAAGGTTTTGTGATACATACTTAACAGAAAGACAATGAAAAAAGTAAACTCTTCGTGAAATCTCGGAATCAAATCTCGAATGTAGTGGTGATATTCCTCTACTTCAGCCAGTTGATACACAAGTTGTGTGGTTACTGTTTTAACTATTTTGTCTTGAGTGATACATAGTGTAAGTTTTAGTCGAAAATTCTTGGGTTGAGTGACGATTTTATAGCATGTAAAATCACTCTGATCGATGAGGTGGGATGGTTGGGAAATTACTTGTACAGTCGTACGTGAGAGGGATGTTAAAAGATGAAGTGAGCCGGAGTAGACGACGAGCATACGAAAGACACGATAATTTCTCTCACGGGTATTTAAACCATCACGTAGATATCACACTGACAGCGAACCATGTAAATTATTGTATTCTTGCTTCGAGTATTATTTTTCAATAACACCGTTTCGTATACACTTCCGTACAACATCAAAAACTCTACGAAATCTCGATTCCTGATTACACCCGTCGTTTTCTCTCAATACAATCATATATCCATATTATATTAAATTAAATTAAACTTTAATTATTCGATAAATTTTGAATATTTTGTTTTAAAAAAACGGGTATATCGATCTTAAAAACGATTTTATGAATGATTGAAAGCCAGCCAGCCTAATTCTACTAAGTAAGATTTCCTTCATTCCACAGCTGGGCCTGGGCCCACTTATTTCCTCATTTTAGGTCATTTTCTTGGCCCACTTTACCAACATTTTCCACTAATCCATCTTTTAATAGTAGTAGCAAATTTAATTAATTAATTAATTAATTATTGCTTTTATATTTTTATTATTAGACCAATTTATTCATCATGTGATTAGAGTACAGTATTTTTAATGCCCTAATATTTCTATTCAATTATTTCATTAACAGTTCTCCAATAAAACGATTTTATAATATATTTATCAAGAAATTTTCTCTTACTCCGTATTTTATTACGAAACTAAAGTCATTGATTTATAAATCGATTAATTTTTATGTTATAAATCTTTTTTATTAAAGTAAATCACATAAAGTTTAGATATTCTATAGGATAAACAAAGAAAAATACTCGTATTTACCATTATTATTATCAAAGTAAATAATGTAATCGTAAATGACATACCGTATATTCTGTATTTTCCGAGGATAAATTCATTTGATTTTTTTATTTGATAAATTTTGAAATGTTTATTTTTTAAAGTGAGCATAGTTTAAATAAATTAAATACTCGTATAATATAATAAATGAAAAAGATTAAGCAACTTTTTTGCGACATAAAATTATGTTATTGGGTGATTGAGACCTGCTTCAGCCCAACTCATCAACCCACCACGTAAATTAAACCTAACCCAAATTTTTCGACAAATTTATAACAGGACAAATATCTCATTAACATAAGTATTTTCTCTGCCTCGATTACTGTAAACAAAATTTCCGAGACCAAAAGAGGTGAAAAACGTTTGTCTTTACTCTTTATCTACCTATATCGATGAGATATTTAACCCGTCACAAATTTATGACAGATATATCCGTCAGGTTAAAAGGTATCTTGACTCTCGACACACAGCTATGGTAAGCTGTCTTTTTTTTTTTTCCTTAGCTTTTGCGTGATTAACTCAACCATTAGCAACTTTTTATTTTTAATTAAATTAATTATTAATTAATCTTCTGTTGAATGAGGTCAATGTCGGTTATGTTTTGAATAATTTTCTTCATATTTTAAACTTGTCGTTGTCCATTGACCGTGATGATCTTAAATTGAAAACGTATTAAATATAATAAACGAGATAAAAACGAGTATGATTATTCTTTTGGAGTAAAGTAGACTGAACTAAACGAGGTGAACCGGTGAGAACGGTTGTAATCAGAATTGATCGACAAATTATGTAAAGTGATGTCGTGATGTCGAATTGGCCAATCATCGTCTCAAAAGCTACTTTTTTTCCGATATCTTCGCATTTTTTTTCTTTAACATACGCACGTATTTCATTGAAACGGGAAGAAAGAAAAAACGTGACCGTAAAAGGGTAAAAAAAACCTTTACAAATTAGATTGAAAACTGTTGAAAATTTAGTGTCACTATGCATGAAACTAAAGCACATCAAAGGTTACATTTCTATCTTCTATTGACAATTTTACATCAACTTCTCAATGGTACTCGAGTTCCCGATGCAATCCGCGTTTGCCATTTGACATCTCAACTTCAGGAGTCGAATACCGTGATTAGAATGCTGTGATTATTACGACAGCAGTCGGGAAAGGGAAAGCCTGTTCTTGCAGTCTTGACAGCAATTCAAAAACCCTAGAATGCCGGTTTGTACAGGCTGCGCAATGTCCTTTGTTCGTTTCTGCAACACTCTTAGAAACTCCTCCGCGCTTAAATTTCCATCGCGATTGGTATCAAACACGTGGAAAATTACATCGACGACACTGTCGCTCAGAGAGACGTCACACACCTGTGTTGAAATGAAATGTCGATGAGTGAATTACCGATCATGACATTAATAACAGTCCAACGGAAAAACGATTCTGCAGTAACATTCAGAATGTTACTGAATGTTAATGCAGAATCTTTCCTCATATTCTGAGAACGATCAGCAGCATCGTTTTCTATAATACTCCGTAACATTCTGGCCTTCTGGGTCAGTTTCCGGCCTTCCAGGTTGGGCCGGGTCAATTTGGGTTGGGTCTTCAAATCGGGTGTTATGCCGGGTCTAGGGTTAATATAGAAAGAAAGAAACGGGTATGGAGTAGTTAGCAACGGAATGAATACCTGTGAGGCAGCTCGTTGGAAGTCGCTCTTGGTCAATAAGCTATTGACTTTACCGTAAGCAAACAATGCCAGCGCAAAAGGCTCAAGCTTCATACGTAGCTCTGCAAATTTACGGAATTCTTCCTCTGAGACGCGTGCATCACTCAGGTTCGGATTGTTGTCTATTTCCTCAACTCGATCAAGTAACTTGTTAATATCACTTATGTCAGCTGAAGCAACCATCGAGAGAGCAAAATCCTTCGCTGATATCGTTCCTTGTGCTTTATAATCGTAGTGTGAAAACTCCAATCTGACTATCTGTACGAATACATTTTAAGATCGTTATTACTATTTATAATCGTCAACAGCAAAATTTCAATGGAGACATAAAAAATCGATATCTTACTTCATCATGGAGATGCCTCAAGAACTGAACGAACTTGTCGTGATGCAAGTGTGTTTCACCGTCTTCACCAAAGAAGTACTCAACCACGCCGCCATTCTCGACAGATCCTTTAATTTTCATCCCGGCACGAAGTCCATCACGATGCTTGACTCCTTGTCTATGCTGAGCTCTCATCAGTGCCATAACTTGTTTAAATTCATCCCTATCAATCTCCCTGAGGAAAAATACAAACAAAGGCGCGATTTTCAAAAAACATAGACGAAAAGATACTCCGTATCAGAAGTTAAGACGATATTGGATGATTCTGTACATACCCATTGTTATCGATATCAAACATCTTAAAGGCCACTGAGAAACTTGATTCGGGAATGCTCAGTAGAGTTACGAAAAAAATGTACCTGTCACGTCACGGCCATTTAGAACATTAACAAGCGAGTCAACAACATCAACAACAACAACAAAGCCTTAGTCCCAAAAAGATTTGGGGTCGCAGAGGTGAAAAAACTCACTCTTTGAACGATATTAACCCGTCATTGTTCACGTCAAAAAGCATGAAGAACTCGGAGGGAGGGCATCTTAGCTCACCGGGAGGCCTTTCTCCTGGAAGATACCCTTCTCTGATAACATCGGATTCAGAGGGAGGGAAGACAGGAACGACAGCCCGCATCAGATCAGCAGGTCTCATCAGTATTTCTCCATCGGAATTTTTGACTGATGAGAAGTACTCGAATACCTATACGAAAATCATGGTAAGAATTAGTTACTCGCGCGAAGATGTGTCACCGGATTAATGTACAGAAACTGAGATCACCTGGCGTCACTTTAAGGGCTAAAAATGCATCCTCTTATCAGATTTGTCAAAATAATTCCACTGTATTAAGATGTTAATTGTTCATCTATCTCGAAGATGCTAGTATTGTATATTTGAAGAACACAAGGATACAAAAAAGCGATGAGATAAAAGTTGTTAGGTGTTTACCTTCTCTGGAGGACTCCGAGTTCTTATACGCTTTTCGTATTTGAAGAAAATCTTCCTCCTGTACGAATCTGCACAAAGAAAAAACCGGTTTTAAGACTTGAGATCGATAATTTAACCATTGTATGACTGATTGACAAAGGCAGGGTTTCATGCATCTTGAAGGGAAAGGGATGTGACATGGGTGCGTATTCAAGTGTCGAGGAGAGCTATTTCATGAAAATTCAGCGTATTTTGGTTTAAAATGAAGCGTGCCCTAGTGGTAAGGTAACTACTTGTACAATTTCCAAAGCAAAACACATCCAAAACAACAAGAAGTTGGTCTCTTTTAAGACGGGTTGTTTGTCTTACGATCATAAGAGGTCAAATAACACCCCATGGTCCATTAGTCCATAGGCACAAGGCTTTTGTCCAATCAACCACATTTGATTGTCGTTCCAATCGTACATGTCTTAGTCTAGTGCTTGAAACGGATGTCCCTGGACATGGTTTGATCCCTTTAGAGGTCAAAATAACACCAAATAGTCCCTAGGCACAAGGCTTTTGTCCATTCTACCACATTCGATAGTCGTTACACCCATACAAATGTCTTAGTCTAGCATTTAAGACGGAGGTACCTGGACATAGTTTGATCCCTTAAGAGGTCAAAATGTCAAATAACACCCATAGTCCCTAGGCACAAGGACATTTGATCGCTACGATCCTACATGTCTTAGTCTAGTGCTTAAGAGTTAAGAACGGAGTTACCCTCAACATGGGTCGATTTGCTCCCTGCTATTGTAATAATGTCACTCAGTACGCTCACATTTGATCGTTATAAATTTAAAACGGATATACCTCGTTACAAATTCTACCTTGAAAAAGTATGGTCAAAGGTCTAACACAAATACTCATATGAGACGATATTCATACAATATTCTCGAAAAATTCTATTGTAATGTCACGTATTGTGAAACCGTCTCACACTAGACTTGACTCGAATTCAATTCATCCAAAATCACCTAAATTGAATTTACTTCCTATACAATCTCACCCAGATTGCAGATCTCAAAACACAACCCAATCAAATTAACACAAACATAAAACCAATCACCATTTCACGATTCTCCTATTTAATTAACAAAACCCGAAATTAATTAACGATATAAAAGGTAAACAGATGATCGAGACGGGACATACCCTTGAATAGAAACCTGGATTTCTTGTAAGAAATCGAAAGAGGAGAAGACTCCATTGAAGAAGTTGAAGGAGCTTCATCAGATTGAGTTTGACCAGCAGCATCAGCAAAAGATAAAATTGATTTACAATTACCCTTTATTCTGCCAATTATATTACCATTATTATTATTATTATTATAATTATCAATATTATTATCATCATAATTATTATTCGCTTGATTATCATGAGGTGAAAAGGGGTATAATAATGCACCAAAAGTAGACCCAATTGCAATCCCAGAAACCCATCTCAAAGCCCATGACCCACCGTTCATTTCCGGGTCAACCCCGTCGCGCGCGGCGGATGACAGGTGGCGGACACGGTGGCAGTGGTGGTGTTTGATTGAGGAAGATAGGATTCGAATTGATGGTTTCGTTGATCTTAGAAACGACATTATTGGAACTTTTTAATCAATTTAATCGATTCAATTCAATTTAATTGATTTAATTGATTGAGAAATTGAGATTATGAAAGGAGATTATCTGGAATTTGATTGATTGATTGATGAAGAAATTAATTGAAGAATTGAGTTGTGGGATATGGAGGTGGAGTTAATAAATGGAGGAGACAGACCACAGAAATCAGGAAGGATAAAACTGTGAGCTCAACTAAATCAAACGGCTTCGGGTTTACAATTTGCTCCCTCATTTATAGATACGTGTCCGATTTTTCTTACGTGTGTTCAGAAAGAAAGATTAACGAGAATTTGAAATAATGTAGGAAATTCGTCTTGTTTTAGGACTCGATAATAAGTCTCTTTTATGTTACGGAATAGTACGGATAGGGGTGTTGTGCAAAATCCGGTTCGTACCGGACCGGACCCGGAATAAAAAATTCTGGTCCGGTCTCAAATCCTTCGTTTTGGGTGATTCCGGGTTCCGGTTTGAATCGGAAAGATCGAAATTATATTCATTTGGTAAAAATTTCGGTCTAATCGGTTCGGAATTTCAAAAAAAAAAATGAAAATTCTGGTCCAACTGGCTCAAAATTTTTAGATTCCGGTCCTGGACAGATGTACGGACCGATCGAAGTTCTTTAGAAAAGGTTTTTAGTGGGAGGAGGATAATGTTTTTCATGAGTCGGACAACGAAACAGACAGTAAAAACAGACTATAATCGATATTTCTCTTAAATAAAATAATATACTCGTACTCTGTAGTACAATAATGTAAGATCTGGTTTAAATCGTAACTTTAGCGATTACGAAACTTCGCCCTAATCTTGTCAACTTGTGATAGAAGTATAAAGATTTGACATGAGATGAGAAGCACCTTCGTTTTTCCTCCTATTTTCTATCCCACCTACCTTTGCACTACACAACTTTGCACCATGCTAGTTGGCCTATATGAAAACATAGTGGACTTCAACTATTTGCCCCTCATTGACTTTGGAATGGAAGTAATAGTACTAGACCAATGAGAATATCTAAGTTGTGTGTTAAATATCTCTTGCATGGAAAATCGTTTTGCTTGATGACTTTGATACGAATATACGATCTAAACCTGATTCGAAATGAATCTAAGTTGATAGTGATTTGTTTAGATTGATGTTCGTACATTTGTTAAGCTTGATATTGAATCGAATGGAAGTGATTTTATTGTTTAGCTTGATGGCATTGAAAGTGCGGCAATCAAATAATGGTCGAACATTGGACTGTAGGTGAAAAGTTGACCTAGTGTAGTGAAAAATATTACAACCACCACGTGAAACCAACTTCAAATATCGCTTACATTAAGAATCGCCAGTATTTTGCCTTGTTGAACATCGAAAGGTCATCCTTCCTTAGCCAATAAGGTGCATCATTTATGTTACGGATACGAAGTATTAGTGATATTGTAGTATGAAGTATTCGAGTACACAGATCACAAATGCTTATATTGTACAGTCACCTGTAAGAATAAGATTGACCTGACCGAAAATCGCCAAAAATTGCTTTCTCGAACTCGAATTGACCACCTTGATTAATCCAAGCCGAAACCACCTAAATCGTCATGATCTCGATCCGAAATGACTCCCAGCGACTAGCCTGAGCCAACAATAACAAAATGACTCGAGTCAAAACAAAATGTATGACTAGACCTAGCAAAACTGACTTGACTCGAATAAGGCCCCCACCTGGGCTACCACACACATCCAAGTATCCAACCCGACACCCGAACTGAAGACACGAGTTTGACACATAACCCTAATTGACCCAACCTAACCCGGAACGACCTGAATGTTTATTTATTTATTATTATTTTTTTAAATTTTTTACTTTATTTAAATACAGAAAACGAGTCGATATCTCTAAAAAAGTTGAAAATAACAAACCCGAAATGAGCCGATCAAACGTGAAGTCGACCCAATTTCTCTTATCCGAAAGTGTCCGACCCGATTAACCTAGGTAGTATTTGTCCAAAAAAATCCAGAAAAAGCCCAAAATAAAATCAAATAATCCGGTCCAATGGGCTTGATATGTAGGGCTAGCATCGTAGTATAACACCAATTAAAAACCCCCAAAATCACATCACTCTCACTCAAATTAGGGTTTTACATCCACTGCCGATTCCACCATCTTCAACCTCGCCTCACCTTCCAAACCCTAACAATGGCGGAACAGGTATCTATCTATCTCCATAATCTCTCCATCTTCGTTGTTGAATTAATTTCGAAGTTGATCTTCAACTTAATGTTGTGCTTCATTTTTGAATTGGTGTAGACTGAGAAGGCTTTCCTCAAGCAACCCAAGGTTTTCCTATCGTAAGTTCTTTCGGAAATCGATTGATTGATTTCTCGTGGATGTTCTTTGATTCAGTGATTTCGGAGATGGAAATGAATGAAATGTATGATTTTGGTGTAGGTCGAAGACAACTGGGAAGGGGAAGAGACCTGGAAAGGGTGGAAATCGATTCTTTAAGAGTATTGGTTTGGGATTCAAGACTCCTCGTGAAGCCATTGAAGGTTTCTTCTTCTTCTTCTTCTTCATTTTCACCTTCGATTGTTTTGTTGGATTGGAATTTGTCTTCTGTTTGATTCCTGATTTGTTGTGGTGAATGCTTTAATTGATTAAGATCGAGTCGTGAGTTGTGTTTCGATTATTTTGTTGATTGGAATTTATCTTCTGTTTGATTCCTGATTTGTTGTGTTGAATGGTGCTTAAGATCGAGTCGAGTGAATTGTGTTCTGGCTTTCGGCTTTATGTTTATCTCTACGACTGGACCGATATTTCCTTACTCTAAAAGGCTTGTATCTGATCAACATTGTAATATAGTGATCGAGTTGCGAAATGTGTTTCAGTTTTGTGTTTTACTCTATCGTTGGAGTGATGTGTTTTTCTGCGAAAATGCTTTATATGAACAACATTGTAATATAGTGATCGAGTTGCGAAATGTGTTATGGTTTTGTATTTTATTCTACAATTGTTGTGACATGTTTTTCTGTGAAAATTCTTTTATATGATCAACATTGTAATATAGTGATCTAGCTGTGAAATGTGTTTCGGTTTTGTGATTTACTAGACAACTTAGTTGAAGTTCTGTTTTTGAGGGAAATGATTTTATATGATCATCATTGTAATATAGAATTTATGTAGAATTTTTGAGGGAGTGCCTCTTCTCATATCTGCGCGTTATTGATTAGTGATTTATGTAGAATTTTGTATAATCATATTTCATTCTGCTCCCTATTATTTCCCGTCTTTTCTAGTTTATTTGCAGGGGTCAATTTGTAGTTTTTGTGGCTGTGTTTGCTGTATTTGTATAACAGCTCTTGTATCTAACCATCAATGGAAATTTTATAACAATTCGGTAGCCATGTACTTCAGTGAATTTTCTGTGTGCGCATGCTTACTTGTTTCTCTGTGAATTAAGTTGCTTTTTGTGTAGTTAATATCCATTTTGCTCTCTCTTTTCCTAATGTTCCTGCATTAAGATGGTCATCATGCTTAGCAATTGTTCATCTGTTCTGCAATTTTGACATCCTTATAATAAACTTTTGTGTCTAGTGTGTATGGAGTTTCAGTGTGTTTTATACCTTAAAATGGGTTTGAAGTCTCTGCATGCTGCTGTATTTTTTTATTTTGTATTTTGTGAGTTTTAAATTTGGTTATCAATTATCAATACTCGACAAATATTTTATTGCATTTATTTTTGCGAATGTAGGAACATACATTGACAAGAAGTGTCCCTTTACCGGCAATGTGTCCATCAGAGGTCGTATTATTGCTGGTACCTGTCACAGCGCTAAGATGCAGAGAACCATAATTGTTCGCCGTAACTATCTTCACTACATCAAGAAATACCAAAGGTTGCTTATGTTTGCTTTTGCAATCCCCATCTAAATTTTATGTATTCGAAGTTACATTTATCTTGTTGGTAATTCGCTACCACATACTCAACTCATTCTTGTTATCAGATATGAGAAGAGGCACTCCAACATTGCTGCACACGTTTCTCCTTGCTTCCGTGTCAAAGAGGGTGATCATGTCATTATTGGACAATGCAGGTCAGTTCGAATGGATTTTTTTTTCCGGAACCTGTATGTGTTGCCCTATTATGTGACGGTCGTTTCAGCTTATATTTCCGTAGTAAATAATTTGGTAGTAAATGTAATTATTTTAGTAGTTTGTATATGTAATTAGTTCGTATATGGTATTATAAATGATATTGAAAGTACAAAGTAGCACATGCTGTTAGTATTGTCATTGTGCTTTAATTGCATCTTAATGGATAGACTCGTCAAAACTGACCGAAATTATCCGACCCTTACCCAACTGAACTAATAAGCTTCTGGTTACCGAATTAAAAATGATAGGCCCGGTCCTTCCAACAGAAAAAAACAGCTGCGAGTCCGCGACCTTATCCTGTTTATTCCGTTGACCCACTTGCCAATTTTACTGATGCATAACTGGAGTACTGAACCCGTGTGTGGCAATTGCTAATATTCACGATTCTAATATTTCTCTGCGTTACGTTGCTACACAGGCCATTGTCGAAAACAGTCAGATTTAATGTGTTGAAGGTCATACCAGCTGGATCCGCTTCTGGTGGAAAGAAGGCTTTCACTCTCATGTAATCCCAGTCGCGTTAATTTCTACTGGAGGGTTTATGATAGTTTCAGTATTTTGTGAACTTTTGCAAGTTTTTGTTATGTCTGTAGAAGTGTTTTATGATGATCTTAGTTTTTGAATTTTGGAAAATACCAGAGATTTTTGTTTCTTAATATATTTCAAAATGCTTGGTGTCGGAACAATCCTATTATCTGGAGCATGTTTTATCATGAAAAAATGGGAAAGATTAATGTGAAGCGATGAAATATGATGTCGGGTTGTGAGGGAAAGTGACCATATTATCACTCTGAGACGACAAAGGTCACAGAACCCTTCAAAATCAAAGGATTGGTCATAGTCATGGACTCATGGTTACAGGATTATCGGGTCATAAACCTATTGTCGTTGATGGATTGCTCTAAATCCCGTAATCTCAGTGGTTTGTAGTGTGATATTTAGTATCAGTGGAGTGATGGACTGACGCAACTCGGCTGAGAAATTGACTCATGCTGTATAATGTATATCAAGCTTTGCCAAGAGCTGATCGAATAAAGTTGCTCAAAAACTTTGGAAGCTCATAACCGAGCGTAATATTACATAACTCTGTATATAGCGACACAGTGAAAAGACATAACGAAACTATCATCATATTCACACAAAGCTCTACAACTTAGAACGAGTTACGAGACTCACAACTCCGTTTTTTCTTGTTTCTTGAAACAAGAAAAAAAAGCCTACAGACTATAGTTTGCATGGACCAAAATCTGGTTGTCGAGAAAGAAAACCGAAAGAATCCTGTGAATGTCGGAGAACATGGAGCCCGTCCTGTATGTTTGCGATCACCTGTGTATGGAGGAGGAAGTATACTGCAGCATCTACTGCATCATTCAACGAAGTAACTTTACTTTACGATTCCCAGTTAGGTATGTTTGCCGTTGCTTCATTCACCATTTTTACCAGCATCACCTGAGATGTTCCATCGAGAAATTAGCTTCATTATCACTACCACAAATATTCTTGTTTGTGACGGGTATTTCCATCTTATTCTTATAACGGGTCAAATAGCATCAACACGACAAAACACATCTGATATTATTTGACCCGTTATGTATCATTCTGAATACTATTTGCATCTGATACTATTCGGAAATTGAGAAAAAAAGCGTACCACGCTTTGAGAAACACCGGGTGGTGGCATAGTCAAGTTTCTCGGAGGAGCAACTTTGTCAAATGACCTCTTGTCAAATCGCCATTCTCCGATCTTTCCATATGTAAGCTCTCCCTGCATATAAGAACTCGGTTTAGAGAATTTGAAGACACATCGGTAAACTAAATCAAGCTTCATGAAGTGTTTTCTTACCTTCATATTATAGTCGCATCCGTACGTGTAATGGATGATGTACTTCTCTCCGATTTCTTTGTCCCACGGAGGCTAGTGATACCAAAAGAAGAGAAAAATGACAAGACAAAGAACATCTTAGTCTAAATCAACAAGATTCGAACTGTTAGTTTTTTTTTTGAAATTTTTCGAAGCATGATTTTAAGTTTAGTCTATCAGGATTTTGAAGACGACATCACAACAGCACTCTTTGAAGCGAATGGGAAAGTTCACGACTGACCTGAATCATAAAATCCTTGTACAATATATTCTTTACACCATGCAGTGCAGATGCAACGGCGTAGGCATACCTGAAGACGATATCAGATCAGTAAACTAAGAATACGGAGTCATCCCTTAGAGAAACGTGTTAGATTAAAATCGGAAATCTTACATTTCAAGAACCCAACCAAAAGCCTTATCAGTTTCAGGATCTTGTTTCATGGCAACCGACACGTTCTTCCACGTGGGCGCTATTTTCTTAAGCGAGTCCTACATAAAACAACAGCAACATTTGAACGTTTCCCGAAAACACAAAAGAGGCGGAAATATGGAGAATTGTAGAAGCAAACGTTACCTTCGCAACGATTACAGGAGAATTCCCGATGGGATCGATTTGGGTTATTGGACCTTTGTCCTCGGGGAAGAACTTCCGAAGAACAGGCTCGTATTTCTTAGGTTCTATGTAGAAGAACGGAAATGCAGCTCCAAACCCGTTACGAGATAGATTAGGTATAGGCTTCACGATGATGTGATCTGGCTCTGCCATCAGTATGTAACTGTATTACAGAAAAAATCATTTGAGAAAAAAAGAAAGTGAAGTTTTTTTAACTTTTAATCCAATTAAAAAGCGACAAATTTCATACTCTTCTTTGATGTCTGCTTGTTCAAGCCATTGTACAAACGCCCAAGGCCGGTTTAGAACGATGTAGCCCTACAAGTACGAAGAATTACTTAATCACGTTATTATCAGTGATTAACCGATGGATAAGTTCAAGTGACTCATACATTACTATCGACAACCCTCACATCAACTTTAGTACCTAAAAATTCAATATTTTGGATCATTTACGATTCACCAATGCGTCCTTACATTGTTGATGCCGATATTATCATTTTTTTGTTAATGAACAGCTCGCAAAAGGAGGTTCGCAACATTTGTATTGCACTAGCAACTCATTTCACGCTAAATAAAGAATTTTCGAGAACTTTATAAGGAAATTACAGCCACAAAGTTCATCTTTTCGACATTCACATACTTCGTAGTTCATACTTTCTAGTCTTAAGAGTGGATTTCAGCTTCAAACCTATAATATTCTCGCTTTATATACAAAGACTATTTTGCAGATGTCAACTAGCTTAGATGTTGAAGGCGAGAGGTGGTAGGGTTCGAATCCTACTGTCAAATTCACAATGCCACAACAATTGAATTCATTCATCAACGAAACGAGCTACAAAATCTCGATTTTGAACACAGATAACAGAACAACCAGCTTCAACATTGCATCAAATTCAAACAAAAAACCGCAAAATGATCGAAAATTGAACCAATTCATCAACAAAACATGATTCAAACCCAGTTAACAGAACAACCAACATCCCAGCATTGCATCAAATTCAATCACAAACACCAAAACGATCACGAAAATCGACTAATTTCATCAACAAAACAAGCTACAGAATCATGATTCAATCAAAATCAAACAAAAACAGCAAAAATGATCACTGAATTAGGAAAAAAAAAAATTGAATTAAAAAACCCAATTTTTTTTTGAACCTGATCCATGCCAGAGGGAAGAGGCTGAGCAACAAAAGTGGGGATCTCATCCATATACTGATCAGCCCGACCCGAATGAAGAATCCGGGTAAACCCACCCATTTCAGAACCGGGTTGATTCCGAAACTTCTTAAACCAATAATACATAACCCTACATTGCCAAGTATTATACACAGAATCTGAAGAAGTAACAGCAGTATGAAAAAGCCTCTTACTTTGAGCTGAATTAGGGTTTACTTTCCGATTAATTGGTAATTGAATTACTGGGTCAACTGTAGAAGAAAAAGAGAAAGAATTGGGGTTTTTGGGACCTGGGAAATCAAGCTTTAATGGTGAATTTGTTGATATGATTATGTTGTATGTGATTAGAGCTACTGAGAAGATTATTAATAGGGTTTTGAAGAAATTCCCAATTCCCACACCCATTTTTTCTTCCCTCTTTCGAATTTGGAATGAAGAAGGTGAAGGAGTTAGTTGAGTTTTTTTTCAGTTTAAAATGATGATGAACAATGTGTTTGATCCATATTTTTTTAGTTGCATTAACAAAATAGTGTTTGTTCAAATGGGCTTTAGAGGTTTGGTTTTTCAAGTGTCCGGACCGGTAAATTCAATCGACCTGGACCGTCTGAAACTTTGATTGAACACATATCGATCTGATTTCCGTTCTTCAAGAATTTCGCAATTGGTTCGTGTTCTCCCTCCGGCTCACAATTTTTTTTGTCGATAATGATTTGTTTATAATCCATGGAATCCCGACCAGATAAATCGAATCGATCTAACTTGTCTGAATTGAACACATAACGATCTGGTTCCGTTCCTCAAAAAAATTGGTGATTTGGTCTACGTTCCGCTCAAACTCACAATTTGAAATGAAAAAAAAAAAAAAAAAACTCAACACGTCTTTTTTTTTTTTCGGTGTGAAACGTCTGAAAACCAGGTTAAACCGACAAAAAAAAGTTTTGAAATTAGTGATAACTCACCTAGAACGCTAATTGATTAGTTACGATTATACACCTGGTTGTACAACAACCAGGGCAAAATTGTTGAGCTTTCGTGTATATTTATCGATCTTATAAAATTTTCTGAGTTGAGTTGTAAGTTTTTGAGCTTAAACATTTAAGTGATTTAACTCGACAACTTTACACTAAAGCTCAGAAAATTTACAGCAAAACTCGAAATCTTTGTGATAAAGCTCAAAATCTTAAAACCAATTGTACATAGAGCTATGTACAACTGGTTGTATAATCCTCTAACTGCATTATTACATACCTAGAGCCCTTTAATTCGGTCGCTCATCGATTAACGGTTACAACATACTCTAATTAGTGCTCTCTTCCTAGACGAAAAAAAAAAACTTAATTTTAGTCGTAAATTGACTTTAGAAAATGTGCATATGGAAACCGTTTCCACGACCATGACCGTGATCGATAATGAGACGGGAACCACGATTGACCGCTGAGACCGAGACCGAGACCGAGAAGGAAAGCTATATATAACCCGAATAGCTCACGTCGCGCCATCGATTTAGTCGCACTCTGTCTAAAAACCCCCAAATTGATTGCTTTTCTTCAAAAAAAAAAATAAAAAAAATCCCATAAACCCTAAACTAAAACCTCTCGAATTCGTGCAAATGGAAAGAGCAGATAGTAGGACGGCAGGTCAATTGAGACCGTGCGCTTGTTCAAAAAGCACACTCAATCGTGCTCATGGTTCTGCTACTTGGTCTCAAGGTTTGCTTTTTAATCGATACATTTATCAATTTTTATCTGATTAATTTGTGTTTTTTCTGCTGCAAGCTGTCTTCTTTTTGTTCAGTGTCTTATATATGAATTGTTTGGGCTTTTATTCAATGGTATTCGGCAAAAAATAATCGATATTGGGAATTTATGCTGAAAGTTGTCATTTTTTTTTTCGGTGTCTATATGAATTGTTTTCGGATTTTTCATTCGTATTCGGCGAAAGATAACTGATATTGGGAATTTAACGCTTGTGAAATGATGCATTTTATCAATTTATTTGATTATTTGTGTTTATTATGCTGAAAGTTGTCATCTTTTTGTTAGGTATCGTATATATGATTTTTTTCGGCTTTTATTCACTGGTATTCGGCAAAAAATAACCGATATTGGGGATTTATTGCGTGTGAAATGATGCATTTTATCAATTTATCCGATTATTTGTGTTTATTATGCTTAAAGTTTTCAACTTTTTGTTGGGTATCTTTAATATGAACTGTGTTCGGCTTTTATCCGGTGAAAATTAACTGATATTGGGAATTTATCGCCTGTAAAATGATGCATTTCGGTAAAAACTGTATCTTGAGAAGAGTTTAACATTTGGTGCTTTATTGAAAGATGATAAATTATGCTCCTAGTCTGTATATTCCCTTCGACAAATCGTTTCTCTCGAGTGTTTATGTACATTTGCTGTTACAGTAAAATTACAGGAGCCCGAATCGTTATTTTTTTAGTACATCGGAACTGTAGGTTGTATGTGCTATATCGTCATCAAAATATTGGCATTCGGGTATTGAACAGTATATGTGCTTGGAATTGATGTCTCAATAAAGGGGAATTTTCAGTATTTGCAGCGTAGTTAGTTGGACATGTTCTGAACTGTGATTTCCGAACTGATTACAGGTGATACTAAAGTCATTGCAGCGGTATATGGACCAAAAGCCGGGACTAAAAAGAACGAGAATCCTGAGAAGGCTTCTATTGAAGTAATTTGGAAGCCTAAAACACGTCAATTAGGTAAGTTTTTTTTTTCTATAGCATGACTTGTTCTGAAGCTTCATTTCCCGTAGTTGGTGCTTATAATGTCTTAATCACTGATTGTTGTTGATTAGGGAAATCGGAAATGGAATACGAGATGATTCTGAAGAGAACATTGCAAAGCATCTGTATTTTGACCACCAATCCAAATACAACGACCTCAGTCATTCTTCAGGTGAGATTCGTCAATTTAGACCAAAAAGTTGAAAACTTTTCCCAAAATAGCCGTGTCCCACACCCGACACCTAGTCAATCACAATCTCTTTTAAGGAAAGTCTCGTAAAAGGTCTTCCTGCTGAAAAGTTCATTTTTTTCCCGTGTGAGTGTTTTTTTATGACATTCGTGAACATTTGACATCGGCTATTTTCTCGTGCTGCAAAATTTAAATCCTGTCGCTCTAGCCACATGAATACGTGATGTTGAGAAGCATGTTTTTGAAAGTAGTAGTTTTGTTCGACATTGGTGGCATGCTTGTGATTCAATTGATGGGTTGTTTTACCATAAGCTTGTACGGAGTAGTAATTTTGTCGTTTGCTTTGTCTTTTTTTTTTTTGCAGGTTATCAATGATGACGGAGCAGTATCCTTCCTCGCTTCCTCATTTTGATTTTTTTCCGTCAGTCCATATTTTAGACGTAAATACAATTATTTTTTTCATTTGTGCCTACTTTTCATTTATTCTTAATTCATTTATTTTATTCTTCAAAAAAAAAATCATAACTTTTTTCCTACTTGTAGTATTTTTACTTAATATTTTTCTTGAACTTAGAACTTGTAACCCTTTAAAAACTCATTATTAAAGTTTCTAACTTAATTTTGCGTTTGAAATTGTATTTTTATTACAATATTATTTTATTTTATTGTTCGCCTTCCATTTTTTTTCTTTTTTTTTGGTGACCACTGGACGACTTCTGATAATGATTCATGTCACAGGTCGACTATATTCTTACTTTTGTCCAAGGTTGCCCTTTTTGGTGTGATACTATTTTTTTACTTGCTTTTTTCGGCAACCATGAGCCGTTTTTTCAATACAGAAGTGATTATTTTCTTGACCAAAACTATACTAGCTTCTGCCATGTGCAATCAATGCAGCTTGTTTGGCACTTGTTGATGCCGGAATCCCTCTAAAACATCTAGCTGGTAATAAATAATAATGCCTCGTATCTATTTCCGTCCTTATTTTCATCATAAAATTTATATAAGAATTAGATGGTCCTACATGTTACATGACCGTCTCATACAAGGCTCACTGCTTAAGTCGTCAAGTTGCGATTCAAATTCATCTTGATATTCTTTGAAGAGTTTGCTTAGAAAATTCACAGAAACCCGAGAAAATATGAGCTAGTTTACGACTTACTCTGATGACGTTGGCTTGTTTTGTTTTCTGCAGTTTCGATATGTTGCTGTTTGACTGAAACAGGAGAGGTTGTTTTAGACCCAACAAAATTAGAGGAGCAGGTAAATGTTTTTTCCTCTTTGTTTTAGTCGCTGTTGAAAGTTATATAATCCGGTCAGGAAAATTGGGTCAACTTCAGGTTGGGTCCGGTCATTTCGGGTTCAGGGCACTTTCGGGTTTGTTGTTTTTCAACTTTTTTTAGGGTTATCAATTCACTTGCTACCATAAACATCCGGGTCAGTTCGGGTTATGGATCATACTCCGGTCTTTAGTTCGGGTGTTGGGTCGGGTCAGTTTTTTGAGGTCGGGTCATAATTATAAGTTACTAGGGTTGAAATTATTAATCATTGTCGTCTCACTGAGCCTTTGTTTTGATAGACAATGAAGGCGTTCGTGTATTTGGCTTTTCCAAACAAAATTTCGTCAGCTGTACCACAAGTAGTATCGAATGATGAACCAATGGAACACGGAATAATCACATCTGTTACCCACGGAGTCATGTCAGGTTCGAACTTATCCCAACTTCTCGACAAATATTCTTCCCTGTGCATATAAATAATATTTTCGTAAATCCTAACCTTCCATCTTAATTGTATTTTTATCTTGCTTGCAGTCGAGAATTATTTTCGCTGCGTCGAAAGAGGACAAGCTGCAACTGCAAGATTGTCCGAGATTTTTAGGAATCGCCTGCAGTCAGCGCATTAATAGCCTCCGTATAGATGATGCTTGATACAAGGTGAGGTAAGCGTCCTTAAAATTTTGTATAGCGAGGCGATATGCGTAAGGGCATCGGCTAATTAAGTGAAGGTAATTGGGTTTATAACATCTGATCTTTTACGTTTTTTTATCTTGCTTGCAGTCGAGAATTATTTTCAATTTCAAATTATCGAGAGAGGAACTGCAAAAGTACGAGTTTTTGAGGAATCGCCTGTAGTCTCAGCTTCATAATAGCCCGTCTGTTGTCTGATGCTTGATGTTTTGTTTGAGGTAATGATCTTTAGGTATTGAATTTGGATTAGAATGAAGGATGATAGTCTCATCGTTACTAATTTTTGGAGTCGTAAATCTGTCGTGATGTCCGAATTTGTTGTGGTTAAAACTTTTATACTAGGTAAAATCAAAATTTCCGATCTTTTTTTTTACACCAGTTTTTCAATTTTCAAGTTAAGTGTGTTGATGTTGACGGGATTGATCTACTGTTGCATACTTGGACCGAAAAAAAGGATGACTTTAATTCAGGTGATGAGAAATCCCGATGTTATTATCAACATTTGAATTGAATAAACTTATCGTGAGACCGTTTCATTGGAGAATTAACGGACTGGAAGAACTCAGTAGGTTCATATATGGAAGTCGATAGTGTTCCAAATCGAGTTATATATACCAGGAATCGTAAACAGCTAAATCTGTACAAGAGTCAAGAACTACATCCCCAGGAGGCCATGATTCTCAAATCCACACTATTTTATATTAAAAGTAAAATTAAAAAAGTTACAAAAATATAGAATCACCCTCCATTAATGGTAACTCTTGCTTCACTTTGAGACCTATAATATCATCCTGATGTGTTTTCCTGCAAGTCGACCTCCGAATCCCGTCTGCTTTTGTGACGGGTAATTTCCTACTGATTCAAATCAATTGCTCCTGCTTTTTTACCTGTATAGTTGTCGTGTTTACTCATCAGGGTATAAAATCGTATAATAAGACTAGCTAATTCAGCCAACTTCGGTTTAGCTGAGAAGAATGGTATAGTTTTTTTGTCGAGAGTGAAGTTACCTTTTACGTTTGCTCTTTACTGCGGTAGAACTTGAAGGATTACTATGCCAATTTCTCTTCCTTTGATTGATGAACCAATTGTTTATCTGCTTTAGCTGCAATCCTGTTTCCTGCACTAATCTTGCCTTGTCTTCCTCCTGCAATAACAAACAATCGACACGAGGGGCTTTTAACACAGTATTTACATGGCAATTTCATGTAATTTCATGCAAGACGGTTTTACACTGCAATATAGAGTCGTAAAACAGCTATGGCAATCGAATTTCATTCAGACGTGAATAAGCACAACAAAAGTCGTTAAATCCGCTCAATCTATCACAATCATCCGAACTCGGAACAGTTGTATACTCCGTACGTCATAACATGCATACGAATTTATATGAGCGAAAATGGTAATGCAAGCCGATACCAGGTTTTAAAAATGACGTACCGTTGGGTATGGCCATTTGGAATGAGACTGCCACCAAGCTTTTAAAACGGAGGTGGTGTCGCCGGGGAGTTTCCCTGCTCTTCTCTTACGCAAGATTTCTTCCCTTATGTCGACGATTTTCTCCTTATAACCCTGTTCACAAACACGGTCCATGAGACGATCTCACGTAAATATTTTGGTTGGGTTATTCGGGCTTGGTCAATTTTGACAGTAACGTGTTCATTCGTTACCTGTTTGAGTTCATGCTTAAGCTCTTGCCTTACACGCTCCATCAACGATCTTTCGCTCTCAGTTGGGATGAGAGGTCCAAATCCCATGGTATCCGCTCCATCCAAACTTCCATCAAACAAGGCACTATCCCCATCTACGGGATCATCATCGTCATCATCAGACATAGTTGCACCTGTACCTTCACCTGGAGAAACTCCTGCTCTCAAAACAGAAGCGTATCACAGTATCAGCATACATAACTATCGTCTCAAAGGGTACAGAATATCTTCTCATCCTCCGAATGCATCAAAATAACAGAAAACATGAAGCAGATAAACGCGACTAAAGCTATAATCATTTCCTACTCCAACCATTAACTACTGAATCGGAACGTCTTGTTTGAAAAGCATGTTTCTAAATTCAAAGCAAACACCAGACTATCATGAAATTCAGAAGGAATTCTTCATCAAATCTTCGAGCTGCAACAAAATGCTCGATCACTAATTACAGATAAAGTTCTTGAAATATATAATACCTGTCAGACTTTGAAGAGACTGCTCGATTTCCCAGCAAGCCATCACAGCTTCCATTGCATGAACACGAACATGTTGTTGCAGCTGCTCTTTGAATGAACACAGTAACAGCACGTAATGTGTCTACATTGCAAAACAAAGAGAAAGTAAGTAACGGGTACCAAAGCCACCCTCTATGCTATGCATTCCGCACTGTCACCTACCAATGGCGCTAGGGGTCCAAGTTAAATTTCAAAAAAAAAAAAACGGGTCTGGGTCACGGCCACAAGAAGAGGGTTCATTTCATAAGCCTCAAAAATGTTCCTCGTAACAGTTTATCGGTTTTCATAAAGGCAAGGCAATGACAAAGGGAACAAAGGTGAATGATCCTAGAAGAGCAAAGAAACAGTTCTTTTCAAACTCAATCTAATATTCCGAAAATTGCTCGATTTCTTTCTCTTTTGGTAAAGACAAAATACACCCGTATCAATTCGATAATACCATCCATGATTTACTATAACAAGTAATCGAAAAATTCACCAATACTAAAAGGTTACTAATGTCGAAACCCTTTGCATATTACGACTTTTTACGAGAATAAATTTCGAGTAAAGGTCTTGTACTTGATAGCCAAGAGAAGAAGAAACTGAGGAATGAAAAGTTCTCCACAGCAACATGACATGTCTTCCACTGAAGATTTCAAAAGTAGAATAGGTCTTCCTTAAGACGGGTTATCCGTCTTAAGTTAAAACGGGTCAAGTAATACCCCACCTTTACTCCTCCTTAAGCTTTCACATTTATGACGGGTTTTCCCAAATACTTGACCCGTCATACATTTATGACAGATATTTCCGTCACAAATACGACTTTGCCTCAAAAGTAAACTAACACCACTTTTACATGCTTTCTCAACCTCATTATGATTCAACAATCATTCCTCAAAACAGTTGCCTACAACAACCTCACCTCAGTTTCTACTAGTAGCAGTGTAACATTACATCTGTAACACTCAACTGTGTACTCTAACATCAACCAACACTACTGTCAATGTCCCTAAAGTATAAAATAATTGATGCACCATTTGCCACAAAAAAATAAGGGGTCACATCTTAGCCATTAAAAAGAGTTGTTGTTTTCGGTTCTCATAAGTCACAACTGAGTGTTCATTCACATTCTCTATTGGTGTAAATGAAACTACTATCGGAAAAGTTTGATGTTGACGGGTTTTGAATTCATTTCAAAACTCAAAACTACCCCCTGGTTGGTAAATTTATGATGACGGGTTTTGAGTTTATATCAAAAGTATCCCCGCTTGGTAACTTCGTAAGTTAAGTTAAGCTAGCTGACATATGATGAAACGTTCCCATGAGTTAAGATGCCTTAACAAACACGTGGCTTAAAAATATCGTTTCGTGGATTCCCAAATCGCTCCCCAATAGAATCGAAAAATGTTCTACTTTACACAAATTGGGGAAAACAAACATTGGAGCAAATCAGAGCAAGACAATGCAGAAAGAAACACATACAAAGGTTTGATGATGAAACTATAGGAAAAGTTTGATGATGACGGTGTTTGAATTCAGATCAAAACTACCCCGCTTGGTAACTTTATAAGTTAAGCTAGTTGACATACGATGCCTAAACAAACACGTGTCTTAAAAAGATCGTTTCATGGATACCTCAATCGATCCCAATAGAATTGAAAAAACTAAACAAATTGGAAAAAACTTTGGAGCAAATAAGAGGAGGACAATGCAAAAAGAAACACATATACAAGGTGGAGATATGAATGCACTATGAGGAATTACAACAACAATAGAATATAAACTAACACAATTGTAAGAAGAATATTTGTATGTATTTAAACACCAAAAAAGGGGGTGAAACAACACAACATCCAATGGATAGAAGAGGGTACTACTACATTGAAGAAGAAGAAGGAAAAAAAATAATCAAAAAAATTTGCAAAGAAAACACAAGGATATTTTTTAGCTAGATGCCAAAAAGCAAATCTCCTCTTCTCTTAGAATTGCATAAACAACAATAAAACTTTTCCTACCCACCCAACAAATTATTAAATTATCATACCCTTCCCTGCCACCAAATCTACAAATTCATTACTCCTTTGTACTAGCAAAGTCTCCCTTATCCGTCACAAATCAATGATGGGTCAAATAATACAACTTACTTAGAAAAGACAAGGCTTGTAAGTAGAACATGAGTTTGTCTTTTCTATCCAAATGAATATTATTTGACCTGTCACACATTTGTAACGAATATTCCCGTCACAAACAAGAATTTGTGCTTTTATACTCCCCCTCCTCCTATGTGTATTGTAGTTCCATGTTTTAAAAATTCATGTGTCTAGAAGATCATCATCCACAACTTTGTGGCAACAACAACAATCAATAGCTTATCTTAAGTCTTAACTAGTCTTTCAGAGGTATCCTGGATAATATGTATCAGGTTCAATCCCTTCTAAATTGGGCCGGGTCGGGTGGAACATGACACGACTCGACCTATTTGACAAAAATGGTTTTACCCTTTATTATTAACTTTCGCAAATTAACTTAAGTTCTTGGTTAATTCCGAGTTTCCGGAATTTCACTTTAGAACCAAAAAAATTTGAAAATTTCGCCCCACGATGAGGTGAATTCGCACTTTGGACACGTGTCGGACACAATACCCTTGTAGTACAAATTTCCCTTCTTCAATATGTTCATACACATATTCAACCCTCAAATTATTGAAATTTTCACCAATTAGAACATAAAATGACTTCAATTTTTTTGTTTAAAAAGTCAAATCATAAATTCATAAGTCCAAAACCTAACATTCATCATCAATTCATCATCATATTAAATTAAATTAAATTAAATTAAACCCTCTAATTAGATGACTAAGCCATGACTATGAGAAATTGAGAACCCAATCAAACCAATATCGATGACTTTAATGTGAAACCGTCTCATATCAAGATTCCGTAAATCCATCCAACCCATTTACCTAAATTCACAACCCGAATTTCCCCCAATTGTCGGTAGGAATACTCTTGGTCAACACAAAAACAAACAATAAACCCGAAATTAACAAAATTAAATCAAACTCGACAAATTATGGAATAAGACGGTTTCATAGACTCGTACCATGAATTGGTCAAGCTCCTTATCATCAACACCACCGCCGCCACCGCCGCCGCCGCCAACGGCGAGGCCGGAATACTTAGCCACCACATTTTGCGACTGAGAAAGCTGAGCATCAATCCTCGGCAACTGATCCACCGGCGTAGCAATCCTCAAACACGCCACGTGTGCCGACAACAACTGTTCATACAACGGATGTCCCAATATCTCCGCCTTCCACCTGGCACTCTGCCAATTCACCGCCGCATCACCACCGCCACCACCTCCACCACCACCACCACCATCGTCAACCACCTCCGCTTTCCCAGCTTCCTGAGCCAACTCGGCCAACGCCGCCGAGTCATCCACCGAGTGAAGGTTCAGAAAATCACCTCTCCCAGCTAAGGCGGAGTTCAGCCAGTTCGGTCCTCCTCCTCCACCACCACCACCACCGCCAACACCACCACCACCTCCGCCGTGGTGGTGGTGGTGGTCGGAGGTCTCGAATTGTGGGCCTGGGCCCATTTGTTGGTCCAGTGGTCTCTGCTGCTGTTGCTGTTGTTGCTGTAAATGATGGTTCTGATGGTACGCCATTTTCCCTTTATTTTTGGGGAAAATAAAATAGAAATAAAAATAAAAATAAAAAAAAAGGGAGGGAAAACTGAAAATAATGTAAGGGAGGATCCTATAAATACCAATCAACTATTCCACCGTCTCCCTCAATAGTTACCCGTTCCATTCACTCGAATCCATAATACACATTAATTTTTTATATTTGTCGAGACGTATTTGTCCGTCATCAATATTTTTCATTTTATGTTAACAAATTTTTTGTACTGATATTGAATATAAAATAATAAATTTAAGAAATATTGGGGACGGAATGGTAAGTGTGCGTAAACAAGAAAGAATAAAAGTGTAAAATGTTGTAAATAATAAGGATAGTATGGTAAAAATTATGGACCAAAATAGGAAAAAATGAAATGAGAAAAAAAAAAAAAAGTAGACCAAAAAAAAAAAAGTAGATATAAAAAAAAATAGAGTATAAAAATTTAATATTTTTAATTTATTCGCAAAAACGAATAAAATAAGATCTCACACCTAATCAAATACGAGTAAGATCTTACGTTAGTTATGAATAATGTTCAAAAGGGAAATGTACACATTAAATTTGTTCGGAGGGAGCGAATAATGAGACGGCGTGAGTAAAACTGTAAAAAGTCTAGAACTACGGTGTGATTTTTTGGAACACGTGTGAATTAGCAATTTCGATTTTAATTTAATTTAATTTAATCATATCAACCATCGACAACAGTGAGTAATCTCATCCTAGTCATCCTGAGACGTAAAGTTATTAGTCAGATTCAGACTTAGATTCAGACTCGGACTTAGACTCGGACTCAAACGAGGTTGGTTTGTTTGTTTTGGCGAGTTTAATTGGGAGTTGAAAATGAAAAGAAAGAGAGTAATAAATGAATGAATAAAATGAATAAATGAAGCCGCCGAAATATAAATTTGGGAGTTTATATTTTGGGTTGGGGACCAAAGTGTTAGAATTAAAGAGGGTCGTTGGATTAGGTTTGGATCCGAAGGTATACAATCCACAACGTGGATACAGTGTCGTTTCCATGTCTTTCTTTTCTCTCTTTCTTATTTTTTTTTTTAATTTTATTCCCTTTTTTTTTTTTTTTTTTTTTTTTTTTTTAAAATTGTAGGTTTCTCCAATCTCATTCATAGACCTTGGAAACGGGTCAAATCGGGTGAGATTTAGGTCAGGTCAGGTCAGGTCATGTTTGGGTTTGACCACTTTTGGATTTACTTCGGGTCGAGCTGTGTCATCCCGGATTTGGAACATTTTGAAGTTTGTTATTTTAAAAAAAAATCGGGATATTGACTTGTTTGCTAAATATAATACGAGTAATATTAAGAGCAATTTCAAGTTACGGGCTGGTCAATTCGGGTTATGAATCAACTTGAGTCTTCAATTCAAGTGCCGAGTCGGGTTCAAGTTGGATTATTCGTATCAGATCAGTTTTGTAAGGTCTACATTCTAATAATATTATATATATACTTTGTGGTACATATGGGAGATGGTGGATTGGTGGGGTTGATAACGAGCTGACCTGGACTGAACCGAGTTTAGTAGGGTATGAGCTGGACTGAACCGAGTTTAGTAGGTTGACTTGAGCTAATTTGTAATTCTGTTAAATTTCCGTTTTTTCTTCTTCGATAATATGTACTGCTTTTTTTATATAAGTTAATATTTCAATTCAATATTTTTTTAATTAATATATTAACGTCTGCTCATCAATGCATTATCCGCTAAAGAAAAAATGGTTATCTAATTAATTTAGGTTGAATCTTGATTTGTCTTGAATCTTGATTGTTATTTTTGGATTATTATTTATTAAAGACAAATAATCCAAATTAAATGTATATATTTTCTTCTCTTGTAGTACACGTTAATCTATTTGTGACCCTCTCTTAGTCATAAAATAAATTGAGAATAATAAAAATATCTTCATTATCACAAGACATAGTCCAAATAATGTTGCTTTGTCTAACAAAAAAAATGTGATGGATTATTAACTTGATCAATGTATTGCTAAAGTTTGAATTTTTAGTGGTAAGAGCTTTCTTACTTTGATCGAGAGGTTAGGGGTTCGATTCTCACCTGCGACGTAGTGCACTAGTGCGCTCTTCTCTAAACCAGAAAAAAAAAAAAGAATTTATACGGATAAAAAATATATATAAATTAAGTTTATTCACCGTTAAACAGACTAAATTAGGTTATGGAAAAATTAAATAGGAGTAATCAAATAATTTAGGGTATTAATTATATGATGGGAGAAATTGCAAATTAATAGAGTGAAGGAAATAATGTCTAAGATGATGATGATAAGATCCTACAAATCATTGTTAGATTTGTCTAACTTAAATTGTGTATAGTTTAAAACATCACCATATAATAAATATCATATAATTAGGAAAATAAATTGACATTTTAATCCCATACTTTGAAAGTTCTTCATCGATATTTTCTATAAGTTTTTCCAACATATGTTCAGAAAATATTTATATACAGAGTGTCAATATGAAATACAGAGTACTACTAATCGAGTGATAATTTACTAGGTGTATACAAGGATGCTTTATCTCAAAAATTTCTCTTTTCATACATATATATTTATCTTACAACTAAAACGAGTTATAAAAGTAAAATGAGTTGAATAATGTTTCATTTAATTAGATGTAATTTCTTAGACAAATTAACCGGTTAATTATTATTACAGTACTCAATTTTCCATAATTTATTCTAATTTAAATCAAATATATATATTTTTTCTTAAATCGATAATGACCTGACTCGCGATGTAAATTCAATCTTTAAATCCTTAATTAATTAGTACTAGTACAATTTAGTTTTTGAGATAATGAAAGTTGAGAGGATTAGCATAAATCATGGTGCAAAACCACTAATCAATCAAATTAAGAGTCATATTAACAATACATTAAAAGGCTAAATGACCACTCAACAAAGACACTTAATGGTATTATGGGCCCTTAATTTTAGAGATTTAGCATGGATTGAACCACTTCATGTCACATCCTATAACCTTTAGGCAACAAATGCTTTGTATTTTTAAGTGTGATAAGATTGATCTTGTTTCCAAATTATTAGTTACATTTATTATCGATTTTTTTTAACGTGTATCCACTGAACACGTTCATATTATCTGATTGTGATAAATATGAGTTAATAATAATTCAGTTTCTTATGATAATATTCTTATAATTTTTGCTTTAATTAACATATTAATGTGTGTCCAACGAACAGATGTCACAAAAACCTGATATATAATTCATAACATATGTTTCCAAATTATAATCACACTCATACAAATGTCTTTTCATTTTATTTTATTTATTTTAATTATCTGTTTTAATTAACATATTAATTTGTGTTCAATGGATAGATGTCAGAAAAACTCGATATATAATTAATAACATATGTTTCCAATTTATAATCACACTCATACAAATGTCTTTTCATTTTATTTGATTTGTTTTAATTACCTACTAATTAAAAGTAGCTCTATGGAAGCAAATCAAGTGTCCTTTTCTTAGTAAAAGATAGATATTGTCCCCTAATTAATATTTTCTTTTTTTTTTGGAGTATAAAATAATATTTCCGATCAATTGTTCGAAACTTGTAATAATCGTGCTAATTAACTAAAATAATAAAACATTCACAAAATTATGCCATTTTTCTGATTATTTAGTTGATCGAGCACAATTGATCTTGGTCGTCATTCACCTTCCCAGTTCACACATATTTTCACCATTTCAGTTATTCTTTTACCTTTAATTAAAATATTTTTTCATAAGTAATATACGAAGTAAAAAATAAACAAATAATTTACAGTCCGAGACGGAAAGAGGGTAAGAGAGGAGAAGAGCTATACTATAGGATAAGGCTACACTAGTTATGCAATATAATGAGAGAATTGAAAAGATTTTGAAATTTCCATGGAGCACACATGACACATTATTCATACATTAGGAATAAACTCGAGCTGAACTCAATTGAATTGAAGTAGTCAAGACTCGAGAGCCTAAGACAAAGTGAATCTCATGGGATCGAGTTGAATTAAATTGTGCTGAACTAATTAAACATAATAATATAATGACCACCAAAACAATTGTCTTATCTAAAGCCAGGTGGTTGGTTGGTTGATTGATTAGTTTTAATCTTATAATAGATATATCTGTCTTTAGAAAAACCAACTGAATAGTAGACCTGGCAAAATTGACTTGGTCTGAATTCTCCGACACGAACAAACAACCGAACCAACCCAACACACGAATAGAGGGGCTTAGTTTTACCTGTAACCAAAATTGACCCAATCTAAGCCGAAACAAACCTGAATTTTACTAGTATTATAAAAAACAAGTCGGTATTCTCAAAAAGTTGAAAATAGAAAAAATCCAAAAATAATCGAAATCCAAAATTAACCCGATTTTGTAACCCGAAGCAGGTCGACCTGAAATTGACCCGATTCAATTGAATTGAATTGTTTGCCAAGGTGTATCAAACAGTAAATGGGTGGTTTTAGAGAAATGGGAAATAGGAAAAAGGTGACGTGGGAGGTCACAATCGGACAGTGTATGGACAGTGACGTGAAACCTGGGACCAAGGACACGCGGCGTTCTGTGAAGTAAGTAGGGTCCTGAGGTGGGCTACCACTAAAGCACGCGCCGTTAGTGCCAATAGTATTTATCCATGTGGGTTACTCATACTATTGCGACTAATTCTCCCTTGTGACAGATACGTTTAGGTAATATTATTGGATCAAATAATATTATTGGATTTAAAAAGAGAAGGGTAATGGATAGTCCAAATAGATATTATTTGATCCATCAGACGGTTATGACGGATAATTCTTCCTTCCCTCAATATGGACCACCTTGACAAGTGGATCAAGTGATTGAAATTTGATTCTTGTGTACCCATTTCTAGCTACTACTCCACTTGCTAGGGTCTAGCCTAGGTCAAGTCGGGTTTAAATTGGGTCGATTTGAGTCAAGTTTAGGTAGTCGATCGGATCACTTGTTGTTGGGTCATTTCGGATTGGGTTGATGAGTCGATCTAGATCATGTCAATTCTGATTTTGAGTCATACTCGTGTCATTAGGGCTGTAACCGAGACAAACCCTACCGAATAATATCATTACTCCCGCCCGTCTCGTTCATTTGTTTGTCTTTGATTAAGATACTTCTCACAATGAATATACAAGGCAAACAAATGAATAAAATGATATGGATGGATCGAGTATTTGATTTGGCTTGATTTTTAGAAGTAATAATACTCTTTTCCGTCTCGATCCTTTTGTTTATTTTTATATATTTTTGTAAGGTAAGGGTATATTAATTTCATATCCATCAAATTTAGGGTTTACTACGAGTATATTTTTTTTTTTTTTTTTTTTTTTTTTTTTTTTGAAAAGTCTACGAGTATTTAATTTGAGCACACCGTGATTACATTTGGTTATCATATATGATACACATAAATATCTACTTTCCATACTTTGAAAGTAAAAAAGAAAAGAAAAATATATCCGTAACTATTAACGGTCCACGTAAGACTTGTCAGTTGTCACACAACCAGATCGTTCCGGAGAATATAATGTAACTCACGAGGGTGAAGTCTATTCGTTTAAATTATTTAGGTGAAATTCCCGAGGGTTTCAGATCTAATGTTCAATCCCGTCCAAGAGCAATTTTGTAGGGGTTACACGACATGATGTACGTCATGCATGCCTTTCAGATTTCGAATCTATCAGTCTAATTTGCAGACTATTACGTACATTGTTCGGTTTTTAGTAGACCTTAAAAACGTAAATGTAGCATGCCTGAAGGCTGATGAAACTGTGTCTATTCATGCATGTGTAGGTCAGCGGTCAGCCACACTCAGGCTAGTAGATTGAATGCAGTGATAAGGTGACCGGCTTTTTTCTGTGCCCGCCGTCGGCCAAAGTTTAGCTACTCTCTGCATGCTCTCTGCCTCTTTCTACATACACTTGCCGTTATCAGCGACAATATCCGTCACAAATTTTATAACGGATCAAATAGTAATTTAGATTTGTCTTATCTAACCATATACTCCCTCCGGTCATTATTTATTGCCCCGCTCACTTTTGCACGTAAAATAAGGAAGGAATATAAAATGGTAAAAAATGATGGTAGAGTAGTGAAAAATGAATATAAAATGGTAAAGAAATGAATGGTGGGCCTTAAAGTGTAAAATTCAATGGCATTTCTGGTAAATAAAGGTTAGAAAGAGGGATAATATGGTAAAAGTGTAAGATAGAAAAGGAAAAGTGGAGAAGTGGGGCAAAAAATAAAAACCTTCCAAATAAGGAAAGCGGGGCGATAAATTGTGTCCGGAGGGAGTAATATTATTTGACCCGTTATCAACTTGTAACTGATATGTTTATTATAAGGGAGAGTGATACATTTCATCGTCCTTCTAATCTTTAAGCTCGTCAGTTGTACCATATTATCGTACTCTCATAATTTATCATTACGACAATTGCATTCGAGAATGTGAGGGTGGAATACATTTTATTACTACGAGTTTTAAACCAGAAACATGCATTAGGTTAATCCAAAAACTTGTAACAGACCGTCGATCTTGTGATACACTGATACTTGACGTTAGGAATTAATTATCTAATAAGATGGAATTACAATAACTTTATTGATGGTAAGACATTTCTCGTATGGTAAGTTACGCCAGTCTTATAGGAGATATACTCGACATTATGTTAACCCAAGAACTTGTAAAAAGACGTGTTGTGATATCAACGTTACATCAACCAAAAAACTTATAAAAGACGATTTTTTTGACATTTTTTATTAGGGTTGTGACATTATTTGAGACTTCAAAATGGAATAATGTTCTCGTACTTTCTTTAAGACGTACATATCTTCAATTTATTCTCCATTTATTCATATTTATGGTAAAAAAAAACTATTCTAATCATAAAGTGATATACTCTCTTCTTCTCGGTCAATTTATCATTTGATTTTGCTACAAAGATAAGGAAATAGGAGATGACCATTTATAAGATGACAAGTAAATCAAACTGAGCGTGAATAGATTAAATTTCTTATCAAATGTAATTATAAAATAAGGAAAATAGGATTATACACCTGTTGTACAATAACATTGTACAATTAAGACTAAATTGTTGAACTTTTGTATATTACTAAATTGTTGAACTTTTGTATATATTTACTGAGTTTATAAAAGTTTCTGAGCTGAGTTTTAAACTTTTAAGCTTAAACATTTATGTGATTTAATCCGACAACTTTAGACTAAACTCAGAAAGTTTACAGCAAAATTTAAAATCTTTGTGATAAAGTTCTAAATTTTAAAATCGGTTCTACATAGCTAGCTATATAGAACGACAAATTCTAGCTATACCTTAGAGAGGACATCGTCGAATGACCAAGACAGCAGAACGAGTATATGGAAGGACCAATTCTCGTTTGTGACTAAATATCCGTCAAAAATTTGAGATGCGTACCCCAAAATAATAAATAATGCACTATTATTATTTGACTCATCGTCAATTTGTGACAGATATATCTGTTAGGAGGGAGGAGGGTAAGTAAGATGGAGAAGAGAAGAATGGAGTGGTGAGGAGGAAAGGCGTGAATGTGTGATGGGCAATGGAATCTAGCAAAAACGGACCCCCACCCCACCCTAATTGGACGGCCTGCCCTAAGGCAAACGGCATACATACAGTCCCAAACCCACAGGGCCAGGGCCAGGGCCAGGGCCAGGGGTCCCCTTCACACTTCTTCTATATATGCTTTGCCAGCTATGCCCCCACTTCTCCTCGATCCCCACGCATATATTCTCGACCGTTTAAAACGGATATATTCATCTTAAGGTTAAAACGGAACGAATAAAGTAGATACGAGTAAAAAAATGGGTCGGGTGTTCGTTTTAAGAGAGAACAGTCGAGAATTTGATATGAACGTAATATAAACGGGCCTCAACCATCGCCTTAAGGTTTTGGTTGAGATGGTTCGTTAACATGGTATCAGAGCCAGAGGTCACGAGTTCGAACCCTGGCAGCCCCCAATATCTCGAACTCTTAAGTGGAATCTCAGCACACGGTACGGGGGAGCCGGTGCGCACTAACCACTCTTCAAGCCCAAAGGGCATTCAGTGAGGGGGCGTAATAGAATATAAACGGGTCTCAACCATCGCCTTAAGATTTTGGTTGAGATGGTTCGTTAACACGTACAACCTTTGATTATTCTCAATTTCTCATTACTACTAGTCAAATAGTTTGATCTAATAGTTTCACGTTATCGTGAAACATTATTTACAATACACTAAACTAAAAAAAAATAAAATAAAAAAATTGTCCTATCATCTCAGGTGTTATGATAAATTTATCATAAGACCGTGTTATTCAGGAATTAAGGGCAAAAAAAAAAAAAAAAAAAACTAGGTAATTAAGCTAGGGGGAATTCTGCGTTAAAATTTTGGGCAGCGAGTTTATGATATTTGCTTATTATATACGGAAATATGTCATGTTTACAAACTTTTGGGGTAGCAAATTACAGTTGAGATCATTTGTCCCATTTTATGTCTCATAACCATGCGACACCTCACATCTTAATTGATCAAAATAGGGATTAATTATGTGATAGTGATTACGTATCAATAAGAGAAATAATGATGGGAAAGGAGATGAGACACATAATGGGACAGATGATCTACACTGAGCAAATTGAAAGCCGATAATCTTAATGAACAAATGAATGAAACTGATGAGGGAGTAGTTTATAATGAAATAGAGTTCTCGTTTCTGTCGGAGATATCCGTCATAATAATGTTACTATAAATTTATAACGTGTCGAATATTATTCATTTATATTAGCGGAACAATAATACAGTATACCATACGAGTATTATTTTTATGTAAATGAATAATATTTGATTCGTTATAACATTAAGATCGTTTTATACCTCGTTTTAATCTTAAAATTATTAAACCATTACAAAAATATCGTTGTTGTACCGTCAAACCTTTAAAACTGTGCCAAGTATGAATAGATTTGCTTATCTGACATGAACCTCCCCTTGTTTCGTCGTCGGCTAATCATTGGCCTAAGTACATATCATTAGCTTTAATTACTTAATTAATTAATTAATTAATCAAAGAAAAAGTAGTTAGGTTGGTTTACATTTACAATATAGTTATGCATGTTTTGGTAGGTTAATATATGTTGTAAGATATTTTATTAAATGACCTAATATGGTCGGTAAATGAATTTAAGACCCCCGATTCAAATCATGTATCAGTTTGATTGACACGAATAAAAGTTAGTAGTGTTAGTTGTATGCGTTTCTATCTAAGCGTCTCATTTTGTTTTAACGTATTTAGACAGATTTTTGAACTCTAATTTTAAAAACGTTATGGCGGAAATAATTTTAAAAAAATATTGGGTAAATAAACACGAAACAAGGAAAATGACCTACTAAAGATATCTTAATATATGGTGTAAGATATTTTATTGAATGGCCATGGCTTAATAGGGTCGTTAAATGAATTTAAGAACCCCGATTCAAATTATGTATCAGTTTGATTGACGCGAATAAAAGTTACAAGTAGTGTTGTATGCATTTCTACCTAAGCGTCTCATTTTTTTAACGTATTTAGACAAATTTTGAACTCTGACTTTAAAAACGTTATGAACGAAATAATTTTGCAAAACAATTGTGTAAATAAACACGAAACAAGGAAAATGACCTAATAATTAATTAAAGATATCTTAATAACTTAATAATAATAATTAAGATAAGGTACCCTGAATATATACGGTATATAATAAGTTTCAGATTCAAATCCTTCGTTCGTTAATTTATATTGTAATGCGGTTAACTGAATTATTTGTTAAAAAAGAAAAAAAATTAAAGGACATGACCTTTAATTTGTAAGAAGTGATCGAGTACACGTTATGCATGATTGTAGGGCAAAAATAAAGTCGTAAATGGGAGACTTTTGTATGCTTTTGCTACCATTTTTAGGGGCAAATCTCTATTATTTTTATTGTATTTAATTAATAATAATGCTTTCACTTTGCATGAAGAAGCAAGCTAAGGTATGTAGGGCTACCAATTACGTACTCTAATTAATTAATTAATTAATTAATTAACTAAGCATTTTTAGGATAATTAACTTTATTTTTTTAATACTCCCTAATCCATATTTGTATAATATAAATAATGCAATTTGCTTTATTTATTCAATAAAATGTACACTTAGTTGCGTTATAATCATGGATGGTAATCACAAACCAAGGCGGGTTAATCAAAAGTCAAACTCCAGCTAATCTCAAACTTACCTGAGTTTGAAAAAACGAAGCTTAAAACAAGCTTAGTTCGCGAGCTAAAATCTAACTCGAGTATTACATTTTTTTTTCGCTATAGTTTATTGAATTTGAATTCGATATATAATATACTTTGTATATATATGAGAGTAGCTAGTATGAGACGAGCTCACACGAGTTGAGCTTATGCTTGCAAGTTGCTTGCATTGTCGGACATCTCAATTTTAACCACGAGACTAAGATATGTAGTCATAATAAACTAATAACACTCGTTATAATTCTTGGGAGTAGGTAGGTATATATGTTTTGTAGTTAGGTGCCATTATATACATTACCTACTAAATTATGCAAATTGATTGATTGAAGAAGTTGCATGGTAGGCATTAGGCAATATAAATAATTCTTGTGTTTTTTTTTATAAAAAAAAATAAAAATTTTAAAAAAATAAAATAAAATTATTGTGTGTTTAAATATTTATATTGATGGAGAAATAGTTCTATAGAAATGTAGAATTAAGGGTAAGATAGTTAATTAAGAGTCAAGGAGAATTATTATTCGATCTTCAATTCAAAAATAAAATTATTCAATACTATAAAACAATGTTTAATTAATTAATTAATAAGTTGCGTTACTTGAGAAATATTTCATAAAATAATGCTCCAATATGATTGTGCATTTTGTTATAAATAAACTATCACGGACACGATATAATGTACTTTATATATTACTCGTATTATGTAGACATTATTTTGAAATCACTTGGATGTCCATATACTCCTATATATACTTCGTACGAAGTAAAATGATTTTACATTAAGAAATGTTGATTGTATTATACTTTTATGTGCTTTTAATGTATGACTTGAATATGATTTGTTAGCTGTTACGACACCTGTTTTAAACTTAAATATATGATGGATTAATATAATAATTGTGCATGTTATGTCATATCTATACATATATAAATAATATGTTATTTACTTAATTATTTAACCTGTTATATATTTAAGACGAGAATACATACAACGATTTGTCGATCTTAAATAAGAATCTACATATATTAGCAAAATAGCACAAAAATAATTGATAAAAAGAAGAAAAGAATCATAGTTAACACATCTCAAACTTGAATTCCTTGAAATAGAACTTGAATTATGACATCTACATATACATCTATGTCCTAATTCCTAAAGTTTGGTTATTCATCCCCCTTATCCTTCCTTTTCATCTATCACTACTTTAAAATTGAGATTCCTCTACTTTTACTTCATGCATCTATGTGATTTCCTCTTCTATTGTCGTATTCCGAAAATAGAATTATACACCTGGTTGTATAATAATATTGTGCAACCAAGTCCAAATTAAAGTTATTGAACTTTTGTATATATATTATTGAACTTATAGAAGTTTCTGAGTTGATGATCGAGTTGTAAGTTTTTTAGCTAAAACATTTATGTGATTTTGCTCGACAACTTTACACTAAAACTCAAAAAGTTTAAAACAAAACTCGAAAACTCTGTACTAAAAATCAAAATCATAAAATCAGTTTATATATACAGAGTTATGTCCAACTAGTTGTATAATCTACTACATACCATTGGTTATCTTCTCACTTCATAAACCACAATAATACTTTAGCTCGTACGAAATATACATCAAGTACGGAGTAATTTTTAGTATTCTTTGTATTCCCGTATATTTTATTTTATATTATTTATGAGCAGTTTTTTGATTAAAGAAATACGATTTAAAATCACAAAGAAACAAGGTTAATTAGGGCCACAAAGAGTCCTATCAAGTAGCTAGATCTATATACAAGCAATTGACTTGATTTGAGGGGCTTATATAAGAAGAGTAATGCACATACATACATAAAATACATAACCCTAGTAACATTATAGCCAACTTTGTCTTTTTTTTTTTGAGGAGTATAAGTGTATAACCTTCAACTCACTCCGTTCATTATTTTTTGTTCCATTTCATTAAAATATTTCTCACAGATAATAATGATGAAATAGAGCAAAAGATTATGAACGTGAGGAGGAATAAAAAATTACATTTTCCTCTTATATGCTAGCTTAATTACCTAAGAAGTCATGTAATTAATCTTTCTGATTCGATAATTTGTTTTATATTATTTGTGAAAAAAATATTTTAATCAAAGATAAAAAAATGACTGAGATGAAGAAAGTATTTTATTTTGTTGACTAATTAAATAAAGGTAAATGATAAATACATGGTTGTATATAACGAACTATAAGAGGAAATAATTACTTAACATGCATTGCTTTGTCAATTACTTAACCTTTAGGAATTAGGACTGTATTTGAGATACCGTCTTTCAAGAAGTAAGTAATTAAGAAACATAGAAGAAAAACGAACAAATAGAATTACTTTAATTTTTAGTAGAATCCGTCTTTATGTAAGAGATTTTTAAAAACCGTCTCTTATAAATTTTTTAATTTTCATAAATAAAATTAGTTAAATAGTCACACCTTTGATGGGATTTATATATCCTCTCTTATCTTATCTCATTTCTCTTATAACAATAGTATCTTTAAAACCAAATAAAGGAGATCGCAAGTAGGGCAAACAATAAAAGACACGTAAATGGTTTCCACACATTTTAATTTGTGAATTTTGATTAATATTTGTAGAGATAAGTATGGAAATTATCAATCTAGATAGCTTGTCAATAGTCAAAAAATACAAACTTAATTAATTAGTTGTTAAACAAATTATAATGTAATTAAGAGTGTTAAACGATAATCTTACGTGTGATACGGTTTACTGATGTGAAATTACAAATTTATTTATTATCGATGGACAAATAATTCTTGTTTGTGACGAGTATATATTCTGTTACAAACATGTGTAAGGTCAAATAATATAATTACCATCCGAATAGCTAGATAAAGACAAACAATTTGTTTTTTTTAGGTTAATTTGTTCAGTTATCGAGTTGTGACGGATATATTTGTCGAAGAAACTTAGAATTACGAACCCGTCCGAAGCACAAGTTCGGTACGAACCGTCCGAACCCCATCCACTTACACTTCTTTAAAGATCCACTTACACTTTTAGGGGTTCCACTTACTGTTTAAAAAAGAAAATAAAAATAGAAATGAGATGTTCATCCGACCGATCTGGGACAGGGGGCCGATGCACAGGCCTTATGACTTCTTACCTTGGTTCGGACAGTTTGCACCGAACCTTGATTCGCATCGGATCCCACCATAAACCCAAAATTTAGCTTAAGGATTTGTTTGGCATCAAATTAGGTTTGGACATCAATGAAGAGAATATGTTAAAACTTAAAAGTGGGGTTCAAATAATTTGCTCCCTAATTCTTGGCATACAAGTACACAAAAAATGACTTGTGTATTTAATTCTTTTCTTCTACATACTTTACTACTAATGCTTCTCAAAATTTTTTAAACTCAAGTGAAAGTTACATATACATCTCAAATTCGGAAAATAGTATTATACCACCAGTTGTATATATATATACAATCACCTCAAAATTGTTGAGCTGTTATGTATATACTCCCTCTGATTCACAAAGATCTTCCCCTTTAATTAAAATATACCTCACATATATTAAAAAAAATGGAACATCTTTGTGAATCGGAGGGAGTATATACTTACCGAGTTTACACAAGTTTCTGACCTAAATTGTAAGTTTTTAGCTTAAACATTTACTGTATGTGATTTAACTCGACAACTTTACACTAAAGCTCAAAAAGTTTACAACAAAACTCGAAAATTTTATGATAACCTATCTACTCATTGCTCAAATTCAATCCCCTTTCCCTATTATTGTAATATCGTTAAGTTCAATTCAATCTCAGGAGGTTCATTTTGCGGCAGTATTACAACCTAATTCAGTCCAAATAAAAAAAAAAACAAGGTTTGAGACAGGTATATTTGTTTCAAGCTTTTAACAGATTATATCAAAATATTTGTCTCATCAACCATCGTGAAGGACATATTTGATTCGTTTATTATTAAGACAGATACGACCGTCGCAAGAAAGATTCGTGGTTGATTACATGCCACACCTCATTTAGGTTATTTGGACCACAATGACATTTTGTCCCAACTTTTGTCTTAATTTTAAGGACCACTTCACCACTTCTCTTTTTTTCTCGGAGACCTGAAGTTCAACAGTTCCAAGCATTATTGTCTATATTTACAACATCTAGCTTCTTGGACACACTTATTAGGCTCGATCTTAATACAGGTATATCCATCATAAACGTATATATAATGGATAATGTAATCTAAAAAGAATCGGAGATTATCAAAGTATTTGACCTAAATGTGTTAATTTGATCGACCCTGTCTTTATAATGTTACGATAGACATGAATATGGATATACTTGTCACAAGAGAAAGTCGAGGTTATTTTAGCCTTCTAGGGTCCCCTACAAGAGCCAGTTCATCATTCATTCATAGCCTTATATATTTCTTTTATAAGTTGGTCACCTTTATTTCATTATTATGTATTTAATATAATAAATACGGAGTATATATTTATACGTGCGTTGTATATATTTGATATGGTGTTTAATTGAGTACCACAAAATGAAATATCTTTATTTTTTTTATAAAAACTTAGAAGAGACGGTCTCTCATTAATATTAATGAATATTTCTCACGTAATAATGGGTTATATTGAGTTATTGATTTTAATTACCGTGAGATAGAGTGATTGATTTACTTGGTCATAGTTTATTCGAGCTATATATACAGAGTAATATTTCTCACATATATTTACATAAAAAAAGAGATTGTAGAAACACCCCAATAATACACGCTAACATTCTTGTGAAAAAATAATCATGATTTTTTTTTGTAGAATAACTCGGTTTAAGCCAGGAGTTAATACGGATGAACTTTCATCCAACTTTTTCTATAATATTGACCGGTTATATTATTCGTGAAATATTGAAATAAAATGTTATAAAATTCATCACCAAATTCATATTAATTTCTAAACAAACTTTAAAAACAAAAAACTAATACTCCGTATCAATTAAACATGTTTGTATTAATCAAAGACGATAAAAAATTTAGAAAAAAAAAATTACACATTATTGTACGAAAATATAAACGTTTATGAGACGAAACAAAAGCATTGAAAATACAAATAATAAGTCCACATAAACTCACTAAACCAGGCCCAACAAGACAAGCAGGGCCATGTACAGCATTGAACAACAAAATAATGTGAAATCTATAGTATCGATCGACCGGTTATATTATTCGTGAAATACTAAAATAATGTTACTCCATATAAAATTCATTACCAAATTCATATTAATCTCTAAACAAACAAAACTAAATAAAATAAAATAATATATCAATTAATTAAACATATTTGTATTAATCAAAGACGATAAAAAATTTAGTAAAAAAAACTACACATTATTATATGAAAATATAAACGGTAAAATATAAAACTACTCAGAGTAACACGTGACAAAAAAAAGTTCAAATAACTGCATTACTATTACTCTATAATTAGAGTATAAAAAAGTTTTGGAGACGAATTTAAAATTGAGGAATAAACCAGATGGGTGTAGAAACCGAAGAAGGTTTACTACGATGGGCACAAAGTGAGGTTATACGCTTAGATTTGACGTCGAATACACCCATATCATGTCCACCCTTCTTCTCGTCCGACGTCCAAAGCCAATTCATGGCTTGATCGTCTGTGAAATATACACAATTACGTTGCAAACATTTGTGTTGTCGTGTTACGGATACAGCCATATTGTTACTTCCTACAAACAAGGCGATATCGCCCAACTCTTGGATTTCTTCCCAACGTTTGTCTTTCAAGTTAAGCTTCGAGATTCCAAAATCGACAGTTTGATAGATAGGTTTACCATAGACCGGACGAGGTTGACGCTTTATGTACCGGGACACCAGGAGGAGATCATGATCACTACCCGAGTGTATCAAATATACTTGTGTCCACGTCCACCCCATGGGACGGTCGTGTACAATTTGTGAATATTTCGTCGGGTTAACAAGATCACAACCCGATATTAATTCATTCAGATTCCAATATGCAATCGCGTAAGTTGATGATTCTTCTTCTTCTTCGTCTTCGTCTTCCTTGTATAAAAAGTATACACGACGATCATGATCATGGTCATCCACGGCCACAATGTCGAGAATAATATTATCCGTCCTCGTCTCTTCGTTATTTATCCATACTGATGTCCACGATTCATCTCCTTGCTTTGCAAAAGCCGAGTAAGAGCCGCCGCCATCGTGATCATAATCATAAATTACCATAATAGCAAACTCGTCTTCTTCGTCTTGTTGGCCTGTTTTTTGAGGCAGTGTGAGCAGAATGAGTTTCACAAAACGGTCGAAAGACCCACGAGAACGACGACGTAGCTAGGTTTAGAAGGGAGTCGAAAGAGGGGAAATTGATACGAGTGTGGGTGATTGGATTAAATAGTTGAACGGTGAAGTCGCGTTAAACCATGACAAGCCAACCATAAGTCGAACCCAAACACCTTGCGTCGAATGTCTCGGGTAATTTGAAATCGTAATACTTGTTATTACTAAGATCGTGTATTTTCTGAACACAATTGCGATTGTCTTTCTTTATTTGAGGGAGTAAAAGCCATGGGACTCCCTGATGATGAGTGGACCTCCATTGTTGCTTTATTGAGGACGAAGCACGGTTCCATGACCGACAAACTGTAGAAAAAATAATAAAATCTTGGATAGATTCCGACGACTTGAGTGCAATGGTAGCGACAATGTCGACTGGCAATGCAGACCAATCTACCTCGACCACAGCCATCTGTGCTAGGCACAGCCGCACCGTTTTATTACGTTATCTGGGTAGGTTTAGAAAACGTAATACATACAATAATAATAGTAAGATAAAATATCGAAAGGTTATAATTATGTAACAATAAATAAACACTTTTACTTCTCGTCGTCCATAATTTTACTTAACGTCGTCCGTATTTTAACTGATATACCTCTTTTACCCCTCACTTTAATTAACCCTTTTACCTATCCTCCTCCCTTTACTAATTCAATTACACTCAACTTCCATACTACATTCAACTTCCATCAAATTCTTAGCAAAATAAAAACCGATTTCAATCAATCCAACTCCAAATTAATTATTAACTCATTCAATTGGTTGTTTATGAAGGAATGTATTGAGATGAAATCATTTTAACGAATAAATGAATGTGTATTGATATAAATTACGTATCATATACGGATATACCACATGAATGAATTAATATAAACTGTATTGAGATGAAATCAAAATAAAAATATACTGCGTATGTTGTAATTTATACTCATATTGAATAAAAATGGTAGTAATGCATGTGAAGTGTTTCATGTGAGTATGCACTACTCCATCTTACCATAACTCCAGATCAGACGTGAGCAGGGGCGTGGGAGTTCTGCGCCTGAACCCACGCCCAGGCTTAAATCTTCTACTTTTGTTCCTGGGTCGGGGCATGGGAGTTCTATGCCTGAACCCACGCCCGGGTGTAGATCTTCTACTTCTGTTCCTGGGTCGTGGCGTGAGAGTTCTATGCTTGATCCCTCGCTCAAGTGTAGAACTTCCACTTCTATTCTTGGGCCGGGACGTGGGAGTTCTATGCCTGATCCCTCGCTCATGATCAGGTGTAGAACTTCAATATCTGTTCTCACGTCTAGCGTTTGTTTCTCTTTTTTTTTCGCGATTAAAACTTCAAAAATGAAAAGTAAGACGAATCATAATTGCATTAACAATGATAAAAACAAAAACTAACCAACTAACCTCGATAATGTTTTCGTTATAGGGCAAATTCAAATCAAAAGAAATATTATTTTTTGCGTTTGACATGTTCCGATCAATCGTCGAATAATTAAAAATTAAAAAAATAAGCGTTTTATTAATTTGAGAGTGAATGTTGCTGTTGTCCGAGTTGTAATTTAAATTAGGTTAATAAGTAAATAATTAAGTAGGGTAAATTAGAAGAATAGTGAAGTTAAATTAAGTTAATAAATTATAAAAGGGTAAATCGGTAATTTACTAATAAAATATGGACGACGTTAAGTAAATTTGCGGACGACATGAAGTAGCCATACCGAGTATTTATAATAGTGTAAAGATATCATATACTGCCATATCTTATTCACATGATATTATTGCATCGTGTTTCCTAAACTTATTCAGATACCGTAATAATATGGTAATCATAGAATTTAATCTATCTAATAAGATCATAAAACTAAACTTACCTAATTAGAAAAGGAAACTAATTAAAACCCTAATAATATGATAGAAGTTGATGATTTGAATGTTGGAATGTAATTTTATTTGGATGAGTTAAAGAGAATGTTGGTAAAAAGGGTTAAACAAAGTAAGGGTAAAATGGGTATATTAGGTAAAATACGGACGACTCTAAGTAAAATTATGAACCACGAGACGCGAAAGTATTAAATTTAAAAATATAATAATATACAAAAAAAGAAGAAGAAAGAACTTAATTATTAAGAAAAAAACAGGGAATGAGAGTGAAAGAGAATATTGTATTATTATGTTATATCTAATTGAGTAGATTTAGTAAATACAATACTAATACGAATATATGATAATGGTTTTTTTAAAGTGAGTTTCTTATTAATTAAGGAAGAAATCACAATGATTTTATCACGTCAGAAAAATCAATACGATAATAATAATATCGTGTGAATAGGATTAGATATTGCTGGTTGTAAATATATCATATCATACTAATATTCTATATTCTAATAATATAATTTTGAACTTCTTTGATAATATATAGACTTTTATTATCGTACTCATATCATATTATACCGTATTGATAATATATATTACTCGGTATATCTTATTCACGCAATATTAATAAAGCCCTAATACCTCTTCTTTGAGTAGATCGATACATCATACTTCCATGGCTCCGAATTGGTCGACGTTGCCTCTCAAAATTCTTTCTGAAATCGCATTGAAGTTGCCATCTTTCGAAGACTTCATATCGTTTTCATTAGTTTGTCGATCTTGGAACCGTGCTTCGTCCTCGATCAAGCATCGATGGACACAGACACCACTCATGCCATGGCTTTTACTCGCTGAAAACACCGAAAACAATCCCAATCCTAATCCTAACCCTAACCCTAACCCTAACCCTAACCACGCTCGAGAGATGTTTAACCTTCACGATAATCAGTTCTACACTATCAATAATCTCCCCGAGACGTTTGGTGCAAGGTGTTGGGGTTCGCCTTATGGTTGGATTGCTATCGTTGATTACGAGTTCAATAATGTCCAATTGTTCAATCCTATCTCCAAGGCGAGTATCAGTTTTCCAACCCTAACCCTACCTGAACCCGAACCTGAACCTGAATCCGAGCCGAGGGGGTTCAAGAAGCTTGTGATACTCAAACTCGTAAGCGAGTTTGGTATCATCATGCTTACGAGTAGTAGTCACGTTGCTTTCGCTAGGCCAGGCGATCAGACGTGGACCGTGTTAGCCCCGAGAAATAACGTCATTGATGTGATGGATATGGATAATAGTAATAATAATAATAATAATAATAATAATAATAATAATAATAATAATAATAATAATAATAATAATAATAATAATAATAATAATAATAATAATAATAATAATAATAATAATGGTCGTGTATTACTCGCTTTGTATAGCGATGGAACGATTGGGTATTGGGATGTTTACGAGTTATTTCACAATCTCGAGCTTGTGGAATCAATGGACGACGATAATCATTTATTAGGCGAGCCAGGGTTTTTACAGTCACTGATAGACAACTTTACGAAGTTGTATCTCGTACAATGTGGGGATGATATTCTCTTGGTGGTGCGATACAAGGAGGAAGTTTTGGATTCGGAAGGAACTGATTACTACTACGATCTTGTCTACAAAACAATGGGGTTCGATTTGTACAAGGTTAACCTCAATGACAAGAGTTTGGAAGCAGATTTCTTAGATTTGGGAGATTTCGTGATTTTCGTAGGGCATAACAATTCTATGTGTGTTAGAGTCGAACCCGACTCATTCACACGTAATTCTATATATTTCACCGACGATGAACATGAGTATTGGGAATTGGTGAATGGGGGCGGAGGACATGATACGGGTGCATATAACATCGATGATGGCTTTGTAGAACCGTTATGGTGTGACGACGGTGAGATATGCATATGGTATTGCCCGTTGACATGGTTTATTCCTCGACTTTAACTTCAAAAAACTCACCACTTGAGCTTGACCTGGTCAAATCTCGACTCGTAGGAGCTCTACTCGTCGTGTTAGTTGTAGCTTAGAAACTAATGTTATACTCCCTCCGATAACATCTATCGTGTTAGTAGTTGTTATCCTATAATTTTCGTACTATATTTTGGGGATATAAAAGGCTTGTTATACTCAAATCCTCCATTCCTCCTCAAACTGTCTCAATCAATGACCTTAGAACTTTAGAAGACCCATTCCTGGAGTACTCGAAGTATTTTCACTGTTTATCCGTTCAATTTATTTCTATAGTTCTTAATAAACGTGTTCATGGATTAGCCATCAAAGCACGAAAAAACTGTTAAATGCACTAGTCTTCTTGCTGGCAAAAAAAAAAAAGTTGAAGCAGACAAAGCAACTGTATGTAGAGAGAATCGGAGAGGTATGTAGTGTTAATAAATAATACTCGTACAGTCGTACTCACAGTACATATGGGTTGGGGGCGCTTTACTTCTTGGTGTCCGTCAAAGGTGAGAATTGATCTACAGATGCGGCCACATTAAGTAGATTGTATGGTTGTTATAATATTGATTCTTCGAAAATTTGGGGAAAAATTGAAGCTTTGGATGAATTTTGAAGGTTTGATATACTACATAGCTTAATCATAAAAGATTTTGAAGGTTTGATAATATACCATTTATCTTTTGTCTTTGAATTGAAATTAATCGTGTATATTGATGCTCGATTTTCGTTGTTTCTCGAATATTCTCCTTTGCTTTAGTTAAAAATATGGAATTGGAGGTAGTGACTAGCGATATGTTAATTTGGATTGCCGTGGATTTGTTGTTATGAACCGTGTAATTTCCGTGTGTCGATTTGTGTATTGATGAGGAATTCACTTTGTAAGGGGATTCGTCTCGTCTTCTTCCTGCAAGTGCCGATCAGACAGTGAAACTATCAGGAATTCACTTTGTAAAAAATCTAACTTGATTTTGCTAAATGTTACTTCAAACAAGCTATCAGGAAACATTCCTTCAGTTGTACGACACTGAAACACTTCGTCTGTCGAAAAACCGTTTTACTGGAAGTTTTCCGTCTGAAATTTGCAGGTCAGTAAACCTCACTGATATAGAATTGAGCTTTAATGATTTCAGTGGTGGAATCCCTTCCGGGATTGGTAACACTGCAAGGCTATACAGAGCCTTTTACTGTTGCAAACACAGTCTCTTCTAAGTTTTTGTGTAGATTAAGTCGCTATTGTTTGATTTATTACCGATGTAAGAATTAAGATCGTCTCTTCTAAGTTTTTGTGTAGATTAAGTCGCTACTGTTTGATTTATTACTGCCGTAAGAATTAAGACTGCCGCCTTTTCTAAGTTTTTGTGTAGATTAAGTCTCTGTGTAATATGATGATGTTTGATTTGTTACTGATTTAATTGGAGATGATCTGCGATTCGATGAATTAAGTCGCGTTGTAATGTGCTGCTGTTTGATTCATTACTGACTCAATCGGATATATTGTACGATGCGAGGGTTTATGACTTTCTCTTTCTTAATTAGTTTGGGTTGGTTAAGCTGATTTTTGTGATATGCTGCTGTTTGAATTGATTCATTAATAACTCAATTGGAGTATATTTTACGATACACGGATTTATGAGTTTCTCTTCTAAGTTTGGGTTGGTTGAGCCGGTTTTTGCATGCTAATCATGTTGTTTGATGTAATATCGACTCTATTCGAGTTGTTTTTGCGAAGAGTATAATTTGTGCGTTACAGAATGATGTTATATATGAGATTATTTGATTATAAGTTTATATGCAGTGATTCAATGTGTTTGTTTCGTATGCTTATAAGTTGTGTTGTTATATGTTGAAGCTTGATATGTTGGTTGACCTGTGGTTTTCATCTCTAAGGATCTATCGATATCATGGTTATTCAATTTGATTAGATTTGTAACATCATCCGTTTATTGAGTAGTTAGGTCTTACTGTAGTAATTTGCAGTCTTATGAAAATATATACTATGAAGCTGGATAAGTACTGCATGCGTTCCAAATTGGAAATTAGATGAAGATAACTTAACTTCCTTAATCTTGATTGAGATCGATGTTACACCATTCATAGTGTTAGACTGTGATGGCAGAGCTAGAAACGTCGTATTACTGTACATTTTGTTGTGTGTTTTCTTTTAAGCTTGTGTACTGATTAGAATTGTATCATCTGCAGGCTCTAGATAAAATCCATTTCGAGAGCTGGACCGACAAGAGCAAGCTAAGCTTGATGGACAGCCCGAGCTTTTCATTCACATTATCCCTGACAAGGCTAACAACACCTTCACCATTGTTGACAGTGGTATCGGAATGACCAAGGCTGGTAAGTTTTTCAAGATTTCTCATGTCATCGTTTTACAAGACGTACACTAAATTTCTTCTCTATCATAAAACCCTCTAGTGCCGCCCTCTGTCTCATCTCAATAGTAGCATTCTCACTGAATACTCTTTCACCAAACCACATCTGCCTCTTCTTCAAGTAAGATATACGGTCTACATGTTCGAGGGTTGAGACTGTAAACGGAAAGTCAACCAAGTGTTCATTTCGCTCAAATACAACCATCATCATCATGTCATAATCTCTTAGTTGACGGTCGAAAAAAGTCGTTACCCTCTCCATTCTTCTTCTCATCTCTACCCTCGTTTCAGCTTTATACATAGCGCTGTCAGCTTTATACATAGCGCTGTCAGTGAGTAATTGCAACCTTCTTTTTGCTCTCGCACTGAATGTTACGTTGCGTTGAAAAAACAAAAACAGTAATTCCATGAAGTCCTCGCACCCCTCAGAAGTAACCTAAAAAAATTAAAAAATACTCCGTAAGTAAAAAAAATCATTTAAAAAAAATTCGGGATAACTACTGTGCCTCGTGCACAAGACGCAACTAACTGCAAGCTCTTTTAGCAAAGATCATTTAAAAAAAATCGAACCAAACAACATACAAGATTTCCTCGCTCCCAATTGTCCAACTGTACCAAGCGAGCAAAAATCAATTAACTTACAGATAAAACTTATTTAAGCATTTCAACCCAAAGATAAACAAAAAATTCTCGTCTGCATACCCGCCTACTAACAAACGGTATTATCGTAGCTTCATTCACCTCCAGACGATGAGGCTTCAGATGTCAAAATTATTTGATCTGGACTAAACTGATTACAGTAAATAGCACTGATTACGAATGTTAGGACCAGTAACAAAGGAAATTCTTGATACGAGTACATTTTTGCAGGGCATTGAAAATCATATACGGAGTATTAACATTTGTTAAGTCTAATACTCCGTACTTAAAATAAGACAGAGATAAGCTTAAGTTTAAAAAAACATACGGAGCACAAGACTCAACAAGGCAATAGTCAGGAGCACAAGACTCAACAAGGCAATAGTCAAAACCCTTCGGGATAGTCAGGAGCACAAGACTCAACAAGGCAATAGTCAAAACCCTTCGGGATAACTACTGTGCCTTGTGCACAACACACAACTAACTATGTACTTTGTTTATACTGCCCCTCTTCGATCCCCAATTCCCCATTATAACCGACTGTCTGAGACTCTGAGCCCATTCCGAAAGGACTAAATAATGAATTACGCATCGAAGAAATCTAATGTCCACAAACATCATTTAAAAAAAATCGAAAAATTGTGACAAATATTTCACGGAGTATATATTATTTTGTTTTTTATTTGACATAACTTAGAAATATAAACGGTTTACTTGATTATTTCTATAATCGTGAATATCAGACAAGACTTTATTTAAACGTTAAATTACTGATATTCAAAAGAATTGTCACAATTTGTTTTTTTAAAATTTAATTGTGACAAATATTTCACGGAGTATATCGTTTTTAGGTTGTTTATTTTTTTTTGACATAATTTAGAAATATAAACTATTTACTTGAATGATTATTTCTATAATCGTTGAATATCAAACAAGACTTTATTTAAACGTAAGTTAACACGATAAACAATATAGAAATCGAACCCACAACCTCAAGATCTCAAGATCAATATTAAATATCTTAATCAATGCACCGATGTATCATTTTGCTAATTTTGTACTATAATCAATACTATTACCAAAAACGACCGAATTTGAAGGTTATTATCCACGCTTTTTTTCGACATTTAGGGTCCCGTAATAAAATAGTCAATATTCACGCTGAATAAATTAGACACCTAGTATAATATCCCGGTATAATATTAAAGTCATTTGAAATTCAAAAGATACTTTTAAAAGCTATAACATTGCGTTATGACAAGTGTCAGAATCAATCGAACAAGCTCTATATATACTTCATTTAATATCGTCTCGAAGGTTCTAATTATTGTTTTTGGGTAGTAATGTAGTATTCTATTGCTATCGACAAGTTTCGTGAAAATAATTTGGGCTTTCGTGCAATTTTCAGCATTATTGAAAAATAGCCAAAAACGATCGAATTTGAAGATTATTATCCACGTTTTTTCAACATTTTGGGTCGCGAAACGAAAACAGTCAATATTCGCGCTGAATAAAGTATACACCTAGTAAAATGTCCCGGTGTAATATTAAAGTAATTTGGAATTGAAAATATATTTTTAGAAGTCATAACATTGCGTCATGACACTTGTCGGAATCAATCGAAAAAAGTTCTATACTCCATTTAATATCGTCTCAAAGGTTCTAATTATTGATATTAGGTATTATTCTATTCCTATCGACATGTTTCGTGAAAAAATTTGGGCTTTCAAGCAACTTTGAGCATTGTCGAAAAATAGCCAAAAGCAACCGAATTTGAAGGTTATTATCCACGTTTTTTCGACATTTTGGTTCACGAAATGAAAATAGTTAATATTCGCGTTGAATAAAGTATGGGCCTAGTAAAATGTCCCGGTGTAATATTATAATAATTTGGAATTCAAAAGATACTTTTAAAATAACATTGTGTTATGACACGTGTCCGAAGTAATCGAAGCAAGTTCTATAATCTATTTTATATCGTTTCAAAGGTTCTAACTATTGTTAATAGGTATTATTCTATTTCTATCGACAAGTTTTGTGGAAAAAATTCGGGCTTTCGAGCAACTTTCAGCATTGTCGAAAAATTGCCAAAAGCGACCAAATGTGAACGTTATTATCCACGTTTTTTCGACATTTTGGGTCCCGAAAAAAAAAAAGTCAATATTCGCGTTGAATAAAGTAGACACCTGTGATGGTAAAATATCCCGGTGTAATATTAAAGGCATTTGGAATTCAAAAGATACTTTTAAAAGTCACATTGCATTATGACACATGTCGGAATGAATCGAAACAAGTTCTATGATCTATTTTATATCGTCTCGAAGTTTCTAATTATTGTTATTGGGTATTATTCTATTGCTATCGACAAGTTTCGTGAAAAAAATTCGGGCTTTCGTGCAACTTTCAGCATTGTCGAAAAATAGCCAAAAACGGCCGATTTTGAAGGTTATTATCCATGTTTTTTTGACATTTAATTTTGGGCCCCGAAATAAAAATAGTCAATATTTGCGTTGAATAAAGTACACACCTGGTAAAATATCCCGGTATAATATTAAAGTCATTTGGAATTCAAAAGATACTTTTAAAAGCCATAACATTGCATGACACGTGGAATCAATCGATACAAGTTCTATATATTCCATTTAATATCGTCCCGAAGGTTCTAATTACTGTTATTAGGTAGTATTCTATAGCTATCGAAAGGTTTCGTGAAAAAAATTTGGGCTTTCGAGCAATTTTTAGCATTGTCGAAAAATAGCAAAAAAACGACCGATTTTGAAGGTTATATTATCCATGTTTTTTGGTCATATTTGATCTATAAATAAAACGTCTCAAAATTTGTACAAAGACTACTCCATACATTGTACACATGTCCGAGATTAATAGAAGGATCGAACTTTGTGACATATAAACAATTAGAAGTCGTTATATGCTCTTTCGATCGAGCCGGACAGTCCTATGATCAAGATTGAAGTAGAGATTGAATTGTTGACGGTTCTCGTTCATCTATTTATTAGCTTTTCGTCGAGGATCATCATTTATTAGTTCTTATTGATCGAAAGATTCGATACAACAACATGAGGACCCAAGTTTGATACAACATCAAACACACATTAAGCACGAAAAAACATGTCGCAATAAGAGTAGAGACGTAATTGAAACATCTAAAAATTGATAATAATGTACGTGTGTGACGCGGGTAGGAATGAAACTAGGAATGTAATATCGCACGTGTTTACAGTCGTACTCACAGTATATATGGATTAGGGGCGCTTGACTTCTTACCGTTCGGTGTTAATTACGTGAAATGACAGCGTTAATTACAGAAGCAGAGTACAAGCTCAATTATGTGCAGCTTAGAAGTAAGCTGACCAGCATTCATAGACTTTGTGGCAAAAACACCCATTTCTCCTAATAATGCACAAACAAATCGTATCAAATATGAACAAGTGTCAAAGGTACCTCAGCTGACCCAGGTGCAATACCAATCAGTACCAACCACTTTTCAGCTGGATCACATCCAGGGGCGTCTTAATAGATTTGGAGGCCCAGTTCGAGTCTCGAGTTTGAGGCCCTTATAAGGATTTAATATGAAAAAATAGGGGAAATATAATTGCATCCAACAAGGTTTGAACTCATGACCTCTCAAGCAACATGTGTAGATGTTATCTCATAATTTTATATATAGAGTAACTATTCAGAAAGAGGATTATGAGACCCAACAAAATTGGAGGCCCAATTCCCCTGCTCGCCCTGAACCTCCTCTGAGCCGCCCCTGATCACATCTATAGTTAATAATCCGATTGTTGGCCAAGTTACCAGTCCTTTGAAACATTTTTGCAGGTGCGGAATCGCCTATATTTCAAAAATGTCACAAACATGTTACATGAAACCGAAAGACAAATCATCAAGACCAAAGTTCGGGATGACAACACAGATAGGGAGACTCAAATAAGAAAGCTCCAACATACCTTCAATTGACCAGTGATTAACTGATGTCTGTGTAACAAGCCCAAGCAATTTTGGTTCCTCAATGAACAAGCCATAAGACAAGGAACGCTATAGAATGAACACCAGTACAACACACAGTAGAATATTGAGTCACTTTTTGTCTTTTTTTCTGTTCGGGCATTTGGTGCGATTTAACCTTCGTCTTTGACTCAATATTGAATATCTGCAAGTGATCCTCGATAGTCCAAGCTGCGCTACTCGAGCTTCACAACATGAACAATACAATCGTAAGAACTTGCTCGTACAACACATTATATAATTTCAAACAAAGAGAACACAATATCCAGCCAAGAAATGCACGCCAGCATGCCTGCCAGAAATTGCATGATTTGTGGAAGGTTATTCAAAGATCGATTATGTGTGGCAATCAATTAGTGTTACATCATGATAGCATGGAATTAACTGATCATATATACTTGCCTCATTTAAATTCGTCGGAACCCACCACATTACGATAACTATCCAAGAACTGATACTTTAATACACACAAATTACACTTTCTTTCCCTACAAAACTCACAAGGGGAAAGGGAATGAGATTAGGAAAGGGAAACAAGGGGAAAGGAAAGGGATTGCCATCAATTTAACTTGTTGTTTGGTTCAGTCTTGGAAATGAATGATATTACCCCTTATTCCTTTGTGGTCGTTTGGTTACAATTAGGAATCAATTTTTTTTAACATGTTTTCTTTATTATATCGGTTTACCTTGTTTTTTCAATATTATTTTTCACCAACTTTTTTCTATTAATTTTTTAAAAAACATTTTAAAAACAACATATATTCTTGTCATATCGAATAACAACAAAATTAATTATGACAATAACATATTTAAAATAAAATTTAATATTAATTTTTTTTAATAGTATTATTATACTCTTTAATTATAATGTTTATATTCAAAAAAATATTAAAATCAATTTTTAAAATTATTTTAATAATTATTTTTATTATTAAATGATTAAAAAATATTAAATTATTTTATAAAATTATTTTAATAATTATTTTATTATTAAATGATTAAAAAGTTTTATTAAATTGAATATTTTTCATCTTTGTAATTTAAAATATTAAAAGTTAATTTTTTTAATTATAAATACAAATATAATATTTAAATATTAATATTTTATTAATTTTGATAAATTCTCGTTGATCCAACGGGTCAACCAAGGCGAGTCGGGTTTCAACCCTAAATTAACGGGTTATATTGGGTTCAGATCAAACGGGTTATAGGTCGAAAAAATGGGTTCATAACCTAAAAAAATGGGTCAGGTGAATCGAATTTCCGGTCGGATCATTTGACAGGTCAAAAGCTATACACGCAGTGAGACATGGACGTTGGTAGTGGGAGATCGGAGGTGGGAGGTGCGAGGTTGGAGGTCGGAGGCGTAACGACAATTATGAGAGCAACGTTATAGGTCAAGAGAGATATAAGAGGGAGATATAGGGATGGGGTAATGGGAGGGAAAGGGAATTGTAAACCCTTAGGGGGTGGGGTTTTCAATTTAGATGGATATGAGGTTTAGTAAATAGGTGAAATGGGGAAAGGGTTTCATTAATTTGCCAAAACGAACATGTACAAAGGGAATCGGTAAGCTTGTTTCCCTTTCCCTTTCCCGAAACCCTCCAACCAAACGGCCCCTCAAGGATTTTAAAAAAACTTAGCGGTAATAAATACTCCCTCCTATTCAGAGTATTCTTCCCCAATTTTTCTTGGTTGTTGTAGATAAAGTAAGAGAGATGAAAGGAAAGTAGGAGTATGAAGGGTAAAAGGTGGGGTATAAAGGGAAAAGGTGTTTGAGTTTAGGTGTGGAGGAAAAGAATAAAAAATTGAAGGAAGAATAAAGAATGATTACAATTATTTCCAAAAAAGGAAAGTGGGAAGAAAACCAAACTAAGCTCAAAAAGAAAAGTGCGAGGAATACTCAGAATAGGAGGGAGTAACTGTCGTGATTTTTTTGCGGTAACAAAAGAAAGTGTATGCCATTGCCATTATTCGCTATGCTAGTAGTCCAATATGGATATTTATGGTCGATATTAAGGGCTAGGTCCAATTACATTTCAATTGTTCCAAATCCAGCCCAACCCAATCCATGATCATGTTCATACTTCATAGGTGCCTAGGTGGTAGTACTAGATCTGGCATCTTGTTCGTGTCGGATTGTCCCTCGTATCGGTATCCCAACACGGCTAGGAGGCCCGATCCAACCTCCATCTCCCAACCAAAGCACGGGATAGACACGGACCCCAAGTCGTGTCAGGTCGGGGCGGCCCGTCGTACCCAGGTCGTGTTGACCAAATTTTCAATTTTTTTTCTTCATTTTTTCGGGTTTATGGTCATGCGGCACAGACTTTTCTTCTTCAAATTGGTGTCAAATCCCAACTTTGGGTCGGGCTCGTGCCTACTCCTTCCCCCTCCGGATTGGGCCGGTTGTTGTGCCGGGTCGGGCCATCAAGATGGGCCTAATCCGGGTTGCGAGCCCTAGATGGTTCAATACTGATGCCCTAATACCTTATTTTTAATAGATAGAAGTATTTTGTATGAGATGGTTTAAAGATAAATTTATCGTAAGAACTCTCACGTAGATAGTTTGCTTTTATTATCTAGTTTATCTAGTTGGAAAGCCCGTGCGATGTACGGACCGATTTTTAGTGACATTGATAATGACACGCAGTTGGATAACTACATAAATTGATGAGACAACGTAAGAGTAATAGAGTATGCCTAATAGTAAAAATACTATCCACATACGGAGTACTTTGTTTCTACAAAGGTAACATCTGCGTTAAACATCAAATTAAATTTTAATTTAGGCATACATTGTAGTTGGACGGGCAAATTAAAAATAACCTGAGCCAAACCCGACCCGACACCAGAACTGAATACCTTGCCCCGTAACCCGAACTGAATATCCGAGGTTGCCCCGTAATCCGAATTGACTCTGGCTAACCTGAAAGCTGACTATTAGTGTAGAAAACGAATTGATATCCCTAAAAAAATGAAAATAGCAAACCCGAAAATCGAAATCAACCCGATTTCCATAACCCGAAGCTTGCCGACCCGATTGACCCGAAAGCAATGTAAATCATACATTGATAGTCTAAAAAGAAAAGAGGGAAAAAATCCAACTGATCAAGAAGATTAAGCATCCGTCCAAGGTATTTTTTAAGTTGAAATTAGAAAATGATATTTATATTTAGTATAATTAATTGGCTCTTTTGATCAAAGTTGATAAAAAAAAAAGTATAAAAACTTGTGAATATTTTTGGTTATACGAGTTGCCTTGAAAACTATTTCCGGTTCGACCGAGGTGGCGATCAACAGGTACCCAGGAATCATGGGACCCAAAAGGTAGGCAAAGCCTGCCGTGAATCCGGACCGGGCTCAGGTACACACGACATGGTTACCTGTCGTAACCATGTATTACCTGTTGTACCGACATGGTTTATTCCGTAATTTTAAGTTAAGTTAAGTTATTCACGATTTGAAAACACAATATTACATTCCTACCCGCGTCACACACATTATTATCAATGTTTAGATGTTTTCGATTACACATTATTATAGCTAAGTTATCTAAATACAATGACTAGCGATAAGATACAAATGATAAAATATTATCAAGTATAAGTAATAACTCTATCAATAGTAATTATGTAATTATGTGACGATAAATAAACTCATATTTATAGATTACAATCCTCGTAAACGAGGATACTTATAATATACCGTTTCCAACTTTTATCTTATCTTATTAAAAAAAAAAATCATTAATCTACCTTAATTCTTAGAAATTTCTATTTCAATAATATAACTATTTTACATTATTATTTTAAAAAAAAAAATCAAACTATGATTTTAATCATTAAATTATGGAAATTGAAACATTCTTTCCAAAATCCTAAACAAAATCAAATACAAAAATCATAAAACTAAATCTATTTAATTAGAAAAGAAAATTAAAACCCTAATAAAAGGAAAAACTAAAAATTTCTATATAACTAATACCAAACCCTAATAATAACCTCTTCTTTAACTATATGCATGCATGGCTCCGAATAGGTCGACGTTGCCTCTCGACCTTCTCCCTGAAATCGCATTGAAGTTACCATCTATCGAAGACTTCATATCGTTTTCATTAGTTTGTCGTTCTTGGAACCGTGCTTCGTCCTTAATCAAGCATCAATGGCGTGCTGCACCACTCGTACCATGGCTTTTACTCGCTGAAAACATCGAAGACAACCCTAATTGTACTCGGAATATCTTCAACCCCCACCGTAACAAATACTACACTATGAACCTCCCCGAGACGTTTGGAGCCGGGTGCTGGGGTTCGCCTTATGGTTGGATTGCTGTCGTTGGTTACGACGACAATGATGTCCAACTCTTCAATCCTATCTCCAAGGCGAGCATTCGTTTCCCAACCCTACCTGGACCGAAGCTGGTCGAGGTAGGTTTTTTTTTTCAATGGGGTATAGCTTGGGGATATAAAAAGCTTGTTATACTCAAAGCCTCGTCAAAAAACTGTCTCAATCGCGATTGCCACGACTTTGGTATCATCATACTGAATCGTAATAAAGTGGAGTTTGCTAGGGCTGGAGATCGAACGTGGACAATGAAAGCGGTTTCTCCGTATGGTGGCCCGGATATTATTGATGTGATGAACATGGATGATGATCGTATAATTGTTTTGTATAGCGATGGAAGAATCGTGTATTGGGATGTTTACGAGTTATTTCATAATCTCGAGGTTGTATGAGTCGATGGATCATCATTATTTACTCGGCGGTCAGCCAGAGTTTTTAGAGCTTCTGGAAGACGGTCTTATGCATGTTTATTTCGTACAATGTGGTAGCGATATTCTCTTGGTGGCGCGAAACAAGATAGGGGCTTGTTGTCGGACCGACTCTTTGCACCATACAATTGATTTCGAGGTGTATAAGATTAATCCAAAAGACAAGAATTTGGAAGAAATCGAAGATTTGGGTGATTTTGCATTGTTCGTGGGCAGTTCTGGTCGCAACTCGACAATTTGTGTTAGTGTCGAATCCCATTCATTAGAACGTAATTGTATCGTATATTTCACGGGTGATCGAGCCGTGAATTGCAATGGGTTGGACGGGCCGTTTTTCAATGTCAATGATATAGGTGTATTCGACATCAAGACCAAGTCTCATAAAATACGATCATTGTATGATAGTATCCCTACAGATACACGTGTATCACCTGTCGTACCGACATGGTTTATCCCACAATTTTAAGTTAAGTTATCCACGGTATGAAAACACGATATATATTACATTATTCCTACCTGCGTCACACACGTACATTATTATCAATTTTTAGATGTTTTCAATTACGTCTATACTCTTATTGCGACATGTTTAATTTTTGGGTTATTTAACAACAATAATACCAATTATAGGACGTCTTCCCAAAATAATGTTAAACGAGAGTAGTATGGGTGACCGGTTACCTATAGAACCCTTCCACCTTCCTTTTTCACCTTTAATTTCTTTAATTTTATTTAACGGCAATAATATCAACTATAGAGCGTCTTCCGAAAATAATTCCAATTTTAATAAATCTGAGAATAATACATATTTTTGGAGTAGTTAAATCAGAGTAGTATAGATGACCAGTTAACGATAGAACTCGTTCACCTTGCTTTTTCACCTTTAATTTGTTTAATGTTTACTCTTTTTCACTTACTCAGTATACGAGGCATTAAACGTCATCAACGTCTTCGGTCTTCCTCTTCCTTCAACCTCACCAAATCTGACTAACAACACAATCCTACACCAAAATCAACACGTTAATCTAAACGAAACTTGTAGAAAAAAACGGAAGAAGGATGAAGGGTAATGGATCTAAACGAAACTTGTAGAAAAAAACGGAAGAAGGATGAAGGGTAATGGAGAGAGAGGATGAAGGAGAAGAGTAAGGAGGAGTAGACTTGAGAAAAGTGACCCGACCCGAATAAGCCAAACCGAAACCGACCCGAAACCCGAACTGAAGCATGATTTTGACCCGAGCTTACCCGAAACTGACCCGACTATTATTATAGAAAACTATTCGATATCCCTAAAAAGATTGAAAACAGCAAACCCGAGAATGACCCGACCCGAAGTCAACCCGATTATTATAACCCGAAAGTGACTTGACCCAAAGCTGACCCGACACAGTTCAACCCTTATCCGTGTCTAAGGAGGAGGATGGAGGATAATTAGCAGGTTGAATATTAATTAGGTGACCTGATGTAGCAGGTTATAAATTCACTTCTACTACTCTTGTTTAACTATTCCAATAATACGTATTATTCTCGGATTTATTGAAATTAGTATTATTTTGGGAAGACGCCCTATACTTGATATTATTGTTGTTAAATAACCCTTAATTTTTTGTGCTTAAATTTTGCGGAGTACTCGTACTCCCTCCCCACCACTAAGATTTTCCCATTTTGCTTAAAAGGAAATTTCACTAAGATTTTCCCACTTCAAAACTTTCCTTATTCATCCATTATACTCCCTCCGAGTTTCTAACATTGCCCCGTATTCCTTTTTGGCCTGAGTTTGATCTTTTACCCACTTTCCACTTTGGGCCATAAAGGTGTGGTTCACATTCAACCACCTATTTTTCTATCTTCCTTCTCCTTTTTTAACCAATCATTTTCTTTTCCTTATTTTCCACCAAAAAAGAAACGGGGCAATCATAGAAACTCGGAGGGAGTACTTTCTTTTTATTGGTTACTTTTTGTGATTTGACATCTTGAACCCCACCCAACAATTTACTACATTTCATTACCATTTCGAACTAGACTCGGTCTTTCGATCAATAAGAATTATTCCGTACAAGTATATCATAATAAATAAATGATCATCCACGACGAAAAAGAAATAATTCAATAAATACAAAATCTTAGACGGATGCTTGAACTTCAACTATAATATTTTACAGTCACGTTAATAAGTTATTTACGGTTAGAATTACTGGGCACACGTTAAAAAAAAATTACGTTAAAAAAATCGTAAAAATATATATAATTACGTTTAAAATAGTGGGCACACGTTGATATATTGTTTACAATAAAAATTACTAGACACACGTTAAAAAAATTGTGCGCTAAAAAATCGTAAAAATATACTCCGTATATAATTACGTTTAAAACATTATCCTCGTGCTAGAGACACGTATTATAGATCGATTCCCAGTATGCCCAATGTACTGAGTCATGACTCACCACTCGTCGTTCTATAACCCTAATTGCTTTATTTTCATCGATATGTTGGATTTTTAAAATTGGGGTTTTTTTGATTTTGAATCGTAATACGGTAATTGCTTTATTTTCATCGATATGTTGGATTTATAAAATTAGGGTTTGTTGATTTTGAATCGAAATACGGTATTTCAAGGTTTTAAATTGATTCAAGATTCAAGAAGTTCGAAAACGATGTTGAATCATCAATTGTAGGTGTTCTATAACTTTAATTACTTTATTTTCATCGATATGTTGGATTTGTAGAATTAGGTTTTTTTTTTTTTAAATTTTGAATCGAAATCCGGTATTTCAAGGTTTTAAATTGATTCAAGGTTCAAGAAGTTCGAAAATGATGTTGAATCATCAATTACACGTGTTCTATCACTCTAATTGCTTAATTTTCATCGATATGTTGGATTTATAAAATTAAGGTTTTTGATTTTGAATCGAAATCCGGTATCTCAAGGTTTCAAAGTGATTCAACAAGTGAGAAAACGATATTCTATAACCCTAATTGCTCTAATTTCATCGATATGTTGGATTTATAAGATTAGGGTTTGTTGATTTTTTTTGAAAATTCTGGGTATTCTTGAATTTTGGTCGTATTAATCGGTCGAGTACACCAATTTAGAGATTTTCTTGGAACTTTACCTTTAAGGTTCATCATATTGTGTACAAATTTGGGGAAAATTGCTGCTTTTGTATCCTGTAAATTAAGAGTATATGTGATTAAGCATCTGTTAAGTCAATTTCGTATCATTCATTTGATTTCTTCGGACAGCAATACGCTACTAGTCGAATTGATGCACTATGTATGTATTCAGTCGTTTTTCACTTCATATTGCAGGGAAAAAGCTTGAGTTTACATCTACACTGTAAATGCTGCGTTTGGCTCTCGTCAAAATTTTCTTGTTATTAGGTTTTAATACGTCAATCTCACCAGCTTAGAGTTTGACATCTTTTGCAAATTGTAATGCACGTCGTAGAAAATACAGTACTCTGTGTTACTTGTACGAATGTTTTGAGCTTTTGTGTGTGCACGTCGATTCTCTTTGATCTGGTAAACTGTTGCTCGACATTCACTTAAAGAAATGGAAGAAGACATAGTAGTTACGAATTTGGATCATATATTCACTGTGGAGCGGAGCCTACGAAGCTGACAAGCCCTTGATCTGTTGCTGAAGTAGACGTAGCACTTCGAGGACTTGAAGGATGCTCTGCTTAATTCGCAGGCGAAGTACTGGCTAAGCCAGTATAAGGCGATTCTGGTCCCTCTGACTTAATTTGTCGATTACTCCGTATAACTTATTCTGAGAGTATTCTTAATCTCTGCATTATGCTTAATCAACTACTCCGTAATTGTTTAGCACTGTCATCTGAAGTTGGTATGAATGCTAATTGTTCTGTTCTCTTTCGTCTCAAACCGTCAGTTCACCAGAAAAGCACTCGACATTGGTCACAACCTGAATTAAAGATATCTGACGAGACTGGGCATTCCTTTCTACCTCGCTCTCTGACGTCCTCGCGGCCAAGGTTAACGTATTTGGTCTTGTTAGTGTCTCGACTCCTTTATTAATTGCTTCCTTTATGTGTAAAGGAGTGTTACTGATTCACCAGGGAACACCAACCAAATTAGACCGAAAAACGTGGATAATAACCTTCTCAGACAATTTTTTGAAACCTTTCGCTGTATTCTAACGTGATTCGAAAGAAGTGAAATGACCTCTAGATGTGTTTATCTCAAAGCATACACACTTTTTGTTACTCTTGGACGTTCTTATAATGCATGGATTAATCTTTGTGCGAATTTTGGGACGTTTTAATTCAGGATGAATTTGGGCCGAAAAACGTGGATAATAAGCTTCAAAATCATCGATTTGAGACGATTTTTTGAAATTTGTGAAATACTTTTCTGACCATTTATACAGGGCATGTATACCTTAAAACGACTGCTGTTGTTCAAAAAACAAAAACAAAAATTAAATTTGAGTATATATTGAATCTTTTGCTCTATTTTTCTACGAGACTCGATCGAAAGAGCATATAACAACTTCTAATAGTGTTTATGTCACAAAGTACGATCTTTCTATTAATCCCGGTCATGTGTACAATAATGTATGGAGTAGTCTTTGTGCAAATTTTGAGACGTTTTATTTTCGGATCAAATCAGACCGAAAAACGTGGATAATAACCTTCAAAATCGTCGATTTCAGACGATATTATGAAATATTTGAGATACTTTGCTGACCATCTAAAGTTTAAACAGGGCATGGTGTTACTCCCTCCCCTGATCTTCCCACTTTTAATCAAAATGTGAGAGATTAAAATAATGAGTGGGAAGATCATAGGGGGGAGGGAGTAGGTTGTTGAAAAAACGGTAAAAGCTTGAATTTTTTTTCACAAAACTTGTCGATAGGAATAAAATACTACCTAATAACAATAATTACAACCCCAAGACGATATAAAATGGAGCATAAAATTTGTTCCGATTCATTCTGACACATGTCATAAGTTCATAACATAATGTTATACGGAGTAACTTTTAAAAGTATCTTTTGAATTTCAAATGACTTTATTATTACACCGGGACATTTTAATAGGTGTCTACTTTATTCAGCGCGAATATTGACTATTTTTATTTGGGGACCCAAAATGTCGAAAAAAACGTAGATAATAACCTTCAAACATAGATAGCATTTTTTCGACAATGCTAAAAGTTCTCGAAAGCCCTAATTTTTTTTACGAAACTTGTCGATAGGAATAAAATACTACCTACTATAAAAAATTAGAACCTTCGAAACGATATAAAATGGAGTACAGAACTTGTTTCTATTGATTCCGGCACGTGTCATAACGCAATATTATGGCTTTTAAAAGTATCTTTTGAATTTCAAATGACTCTAATATTACACCGGGACATTTTACCAGGTGTTTAGTTTATTCAGCGCGAATATTGACTATTTTTATTTCGGGACCTAAAATGTCGAAAAAACGTGGATAATAACCTTCAAAATCAGTCGTTTTTTGCTGTTTTTTGACAATGGTGAAAGTTGCTCGAAAACCTGATTTTTTTCACGAAACTTTTCATTAGGAATAGAATACTACCTAATAAAAATAATTAGAACCTTCGAGACGATATAAAAAGGAGTATAGAACTTGTTTCGATTCATTGCGACACGTGTCGTAACGCAATATTATGGCTTTTAAAAGTATTATTTGAATTCCAAATGGATCTAATATTACACCGGGACATTTTACTAGGTGTCTACTTTATTAAGCGCGAATATTGACTATTTTTATTTCGGGACCCAAAATGTCGAAAAAACGTGGATAATAACCTTCAAAATCAGTCGTTTTTGGCTGTTTTTTGACAATGGTGAAAGTTGCTCGAAAACCCGATTTTTTTCACGAAACTTTTCATTAGGAATAGAATATTACCTAATAAATATAATTAGAACCTTCGAGACGATATAAAATGGAGTATAGAACTTGTTTCGATTCATTGCGACACGTGTCGTAACGCAATATTATGGCTTTTAAAAGTATCTTTTGAATTCCAAATTGATCTAATATTACACCGGGACATTTTAATAGATGTCTACTTTATTCAGCGCGAATATTGACTATTTTTATTTCGGGACCCAAAATATCGAAAAAAACGTGGATAATAACCTTCAAAATCAGTCGTTTTTGGCTGTTTTTTTGACAATGGTGAAAGTTGCTCGAAAGCCCCGATTTTTTTTCACGAAACTTTTCATTAGAAATAGAATACTACCTAATAACAATACTTTGTACAAAGGTGCTGCATCTAAAAATGCCTCAAACAAGGGGCTTATTTGCAGCGTCTGTTTTATTAAACGCCGCAGATAGATCAATATTTGAGGCATTTTATTTCTATGACGCCACAGTAGTTCCCTATTTGAGGCATATTTTGTAAAATGACGCCACAAATAGTTTTTTCAAGTTGTGACATTTGGTTTCATTGTATCAAATTATTAATTTTCATAACCATAAAAAAATACAATGAAAAGGAGGAATTAGCTAGTCTAATTCACGTACATTGTTGACTTGAGGTGTTTTTTATTTGAAAGTGGGGGCGTTTTATTTGAAAAGACGCCGCAAGTAGCTCCATATTTGAGGCTTTTTTTTAAAAAGACGCCGCAAATAGTTATTTAAATTTTTTTTAAAAATTAATTTAATTTTTTATGGGTATGAAAATTAATATTTATACAATGTAACCAAATGTACACAAGCCACAAGTAACATGGATATGTTTCTAAATACTCTACAAGAATTTAGATTCTAACATATATGGGACAGCGAATATTCGAATAATATCGTGTTTTCAGGCAGCGAATAATAATTTGACTTAAAATTGTGGAATAAACCATGTCGGTGGGCCAGATAATACGCGTTCATCATTATCTCTATACAATGATCGTATTTCTTCCGACTTGGTCTTGATGTCATATACACATATATCATTATTCACAAAGTACCGGTACCCCTTACCCCAAAACAAAGTTTCATCGTCCTTGAAATATAGGATACAATTACGTAATGATGAATGGGACTCGACCCTAACACAAATAGTCGAGTTGTGACTACCCACGAACAATGCAAAATCACCCAAATCTTCGATTTCTTCCAAACTTTTGTCGTCGGGATTTAACTTATACACCTTAAAATCAATTGTATGGTAAGAAGTAGAGTCGTTGTTAGAACCACGTACTCATTCTTATGTGTCCCACCACCGAGAGGATATCACTACCACATTGTACCAAATACACATTCGTAAAACCCGATTCCAAGAAGTACTTTAAAAACCGAGGCTGACCGCCGAGTAAATGATCCGTAGTTGATTCTACAAGCTCGAGATTGTGAAATAACTCGTTAACATCCCAATACCCAATTCTTCCATCGTCATACAAAGCGAATATATGATCATCATTATCGATATTCATCACATCAACAATAAACCGGCCATGCGAAGAAGACGCTTTCGTCCACGTTTGATCTCCAACCCTAGCGAAGTCCAAGCGATGACCATCCAGAATGATGATACCAAACTCGTTTGATGATGAGGATTTGAGTATAACAAGCTTTTTATATCCCCACGTCCAACTCCATCGATAAAAATCTCCCACATCGACCAGCTTCGGTCCAGGTAGGGTTGGGAAACTAATACTCGCCTTGGAGATAGGATTGAACCGTCGGACATTGAGGTCGAAGTCAACGACAGCAAGCCAACCATAAGGCGAACCCCAGAACCTTGCTCCGAAGGTCCGTGGGAGATTATTCATAGTGTAGTACTTATTACGGTGGAGGTTGAAGATCTTTCGACCGTGATTAGGGTTGTCTTTAGTGTTTTCAGCGAGTAAAATCCATGGCAAGAGTGGTGTAGCACGCCATTGGTGCTTGACTGAGGACGAAACACGGTTCCAGGAACGACAAACTGATGAAAACGATATGAAGTCTTCGAAAGATGGTAACTTCAATGCGATTTCAGGGAGAAGGTCGAGAGGCAACGTCGACCAATTCGGAGCCATGCATGCATGTAGCTAAAGAAGATCGACGTTATTATTAGGTTATTCTATGTATTTTTATAGAAATTTGTACTCCCTCTCCTCCACAATGATGTTCCCATTTGTAAATGGCACACGGAATAAGGAATGAGTAATGAAAGGTGGTAAATTGTTTGGTGGGTTCAAGATGTCAAATCAGAAAAAGTAGCCAATAGGAAGAGAGTATAATGGATTAATAAGGAAAGTTTTGAAATGGGAAAATCTTAGTGGAGTTTCCTTTTAAGGAAAGTGGGAAAATCTTAGTGGAGGGGAGGGAGTAATATTTTTTTACTAGGGTTTTAATTAGTTTCCTTTTCTAATTAGGTAAGTTTAGTTATTGTATGATCTTATTAGATAGATTAAATTCTATGATTACCATATTATTACAATATCTGAATAAATTTAGGAAACATGATGCAATAATATCATGTGAGTAAGATATGGCAGTATATGATATCTTTACACTATTATAAATACTCGGTATGAATTTATTTATTGTTACATAATTATAACCTTTCGATATTTATCTTACTATTATTATTGTATTACGTTTTCTAAACCTACCCAGATAACGTAATAAAACGGTGTGCGTGCCTAGCACAGATGGCTGTGGTCGAGGTAGATTGGTTTGCATTGCCTGTCGACATTGTCGCTACGATTGCACTCAAGTCGGAATCCATCCAAGATTTAATTATTTTCTCTAGGGTTTGTCGATCATGGAACCGTGCTTGTGCCTCGTCCTCAATGAAGCACCAATGGCGGTCCATTCATCACGGAGTCCCGTGGCTTTTACTCGCTCAAAAAAAGAAAGACAATCCCAAATTTGTTCGGAAAATACACGATCTTAGTAATAACAAGTATTACGATTTCAAATTACCCGAGACATTCGACGCAAGGTGTTGGGGTTCGACTTATGGTTGGCTTATCATGGTTAAACGCGACTTCACCGTTCAACTATTTAATCCAATCACCCACGCTCGTATCAATTTCCCATCTTTCGACTCCCTTCTAAACCCACGTTGTCGTTCTCGTGGGGGTTTCGACCGTTTTGTGAAACTCATTCTGCTCAAACTGCCTCAAAAAACAGGCCAACAAGACGAAGAAGACGAGTTTGCTATTATGGTAATTTATGATTATGATCACGATGGCGGCGGCTCTTACTCGGCTTTTGCAAAGCAAGGAGATGAATCGTGGACATCAGTATGGATAAATAACAAAGAGACGAGGACGAATAATATTATTCTCGACATTGTGGCCGTGGACGACCATGATCATCATGATCGTCGTGTATACTTTTTATACAAGGAAGACGAAGAAGAAGAAGAATCATCAACTTACGCGATTGTATATTGGAATCTGAATGAATTAATCTCGGGTCGTGACCTTGTTAACCCGACGAAATATTCACAAATTGTACACGACCGTCCCATGGGGTGGACGTGGACACAAGTATGTTTGATACAATCGGGTAGTGATCATGATCTCCACCTGGTGTCCCGGTACATAAACCGTCAACCTCGTCCGGTCTATGGTAAACCTATCTATCAAACTATCGGGTTTGGATTCTCGAAACTTAACTTGAAACACAAACGTTGGGAAGAAATCCAAGAGTTGGGCGATATCGCCTTGTTTGTAGGGAGTAACAATATGGCTGTATCCGTAACACGACTACAACACAAATGTTTGCAACGTAATTGTGTATATTTCACAGACGATCAAGCCATGAATTGGCTTTGGACGTCGGACGAGAAGAAGGGTGGACATGATATGGGTGTATTCGACGTCAAATCTAAGCGTATAACCTCACTTTGTGCCCATCGTAGTAAACCTTCTTCGGTTTCTACACCCATCTGGTTTATTCCTCAATTTTAAATTCGTCTCCGAAACTTTTTTATACTCTAATTATAGAGTAATAGTAGTAATGCAATTATTTGAACTTTTTTGTCACGTGTTACTCTGAGTAGTTTTATATTTCAGCGTTTATATTTTCATACAATAATGTGTACGTAGTTTTTTTTCCTAAATTTTTATCGTCTTTGATTAATACAAATATATATGTTTAATTGATATATGGAACTGTCTCAAGGCACAAGAAGATGCATATCGGTTTATTCCTCAAGTTTAAATCCCGTCTCAGGAACGTTTTTTATACTCTAATAGTAAAGTACTAACAAATAAGCATTAATCGAAGTTTTTTTGCAATTTCTCGAAAGGCCTTTTTATTCACATAATAGTATAAAACTGACAAAATGTAACTCGAGACTTCGAGCTTTCAGTACAAAGCCCTTGATTTCACGATCTCTCGTTCACAGCATCAAATATCGACTAGCCATCGACACAAAAAACATTCCTTGATTCCGATACACAATTCTCATGATTTACAAATTCCGATTTAGTGTTGCTCAAGAGCCCTCACATATCACCTGCAAAATCCAAACCTTGGCTTATTTTCAGCTCGAACCAATAACGTTCATCCTTATTCAGTAAGTATATAGTTAAGGTAAGTCTAGCCTCAAAAAATTAGTTTGTCTTATTCAGTTGATCCCCTTTCAGCTAGATAGAACAGGGCCGACAGACAATTAAAAATATAAAACGCCGTATATACCTAAGACTGCGGACCATGTTCTGTTCTTTTGGACTGAAGTAGGTTCAACTGAACTGAAGTCGAAAAGGGTAGGGGATACCTTGGCCCTGGAAGATTGAGGGAGCTGCTTTGAGATGAGTTTTGCAGTGTCTTTCCACCAAATAACCTCAACCTCCTTCTCCTGAAGCTTTTCCTTCATGTATTCAACATGAGCTTCTAATTCTCGTATCCTCTCTTCCTGTCTCGCTTCCAGTAGTTCGTGTAAACGCCTCTCCAGTTCTACTGGAGGAACACCTTGATGATGCTCCTGTGTCATGACTCCGTCATTCAGGTTTACAACAACTTCTCTAGATGAACTAACCGTTCCTGTTCCTGTTCCTGTTTCGGTTCCTGTTGCAGATATCTGGCAAATCATTCATTCGGGTTAGAATGTGTTAGATGAAGGCTGTCAGGATTCAAGCACGGGACATCTGGCCACGCTAAAACTGCCAGTTTCGTTAATCGTTACCTGAGTGACATTCTCTTGGTTTTCGCCATACCCTTCAGTCTCGATATCAAGCTGCAACCTGTCTAGTTCAGCGGCCAATTCCTCCTCCAGACAACTCACTTCATCCACACATACTTGTGTCGGAAACAAGTCGTCGCAGTGTTTGTCACATACACCGTTCATCCCAGACACCTCCTGTGAATACGGGCTGACATTGCTTGGACCGTCAATGGTAGTACTAACAGCGCAGGTAACTTCAGGCGTGTCTGAGGACCCTTTTGGGTTACTGAATTTACGTCCGTCATCTAATTGTTTCGTGTTCCTCAGGAATGTCTCCATTTGCTTACGCAGTTCAGCTGTTTTTTCGAGTTCTGTTTTGCTTGCTGCTATAAGTGACAGTAGTCCCAGTCCTGCTGCCAAATTGAAGCTCATTTCCTGACTTTGACGCCCTGAAAACAGTCACAATCGCGGAGTCAGGATTCAAACACTTTTCAGTATACGACTGATGGAATATAAATATATTACTTCGGTTTCAGTATTTGAGATGGTTCATCTAACATGGTATCAGTGATTAAATGTCACGAGTTCAACCTCAACCATCTTCTAAGATTTTGGTCACGAGTTTGAATTCTGGCAGCCTCCAATATCTCGCACCAACCAACTTTAGTACGAAATGTACTGAGTACTTTTTTCCAACGAAGAGCACACTTAGTCGAGATTCAAACCTAACAACAGTCTAGGGTATCTAGTCTTAGCCACTACACAAAGACCTCTTCGGTACTATGAAATGTACTATTATGGTACCAAATACTGTAAATACTAAACATTTATAGGATTGTTTGCCACATGTTATTAGATACACCTCCAAATATATAATACTCGCAAAAAGTAATAAATGATACTCCGTACATTGTATTTAGTCAAATAAAAATTGATACATCGAGTCTACCATATAATTAATTATACGAGTATTTCTTAACCCATAAAAGATCGTTAATTGTGCAAATGAGATAACAATTCCCACAGATAAGTTAAGGAAATAAATTACCGAGTATTAAGGAATCTCATCGATTCAGATATACCTAAGAATTTCTCGCTAAATTCACCATATCATAGTCTTTCTATCTCAGTTTTTTTTTAATCTTATATTATTTGCGAATATTATTTTAATTAAAAATAAACAAATTATCGAAACAGGAGAATCAGTATTTGTTAAGCAATTGAAAAAATTGAAATGTAAATCGTCTACGTAACGGCGAATTGAATAATGGAAGTAACAGAACAGAAAGTGTAATAAGTGTACCTAAAACACCGTCATCATCGATTCTCCGGCGATCAACCGCCGTGGTAAAATCAAAATCAACCTCTCTCTTCTCCACTTCCTCCGCCGCCGCGACTTTCTCCTTCCGACGGCGTTTACATCTCCTAGCCACCGCGAGAAGGCGGCAGACGGCGACACGTGCCGGAGAATAACATTCGAGACCTCTAGCACACTCCATTCCTCTTGCGCTGTCTTCCCTAGTCAACACCGTCATACGCCTCCCTCCTCCTCCTCCGCCGCCGCCGTCGACGTCTCGCCGCCGCGTGTTCCGCCAATTTTGGTCGTCGTTGGCGGAATTCGTCGCCGACATTTTTGCTCTGTTTTTATACGATCGATGTTTTTCAAAGATGAGGCAATTCGACTGCCGTTTAAAAAATGAGGAGTGGGAAATGTTTTTATAGACCGGCTCGAGGTTCGAAATTTAGTCTATTACGGAGAATATAGATTGTAATGCAACTAACTGCACGCTTCGTTTGAAAGAATACGGAACCTGAAAATGTTTATTTATTGAGTAATTGATGACTATTTGACTAGTATAGACTCGTGTATATTTGTATGGTATATTTTTACATCGTTGCTTTATTTTATAATTATGAAACTCGAAATTTAATTGAGAGAAACAACTAATATTTTTATTTATTTTTGTCACAATGAAGCGAATAAAATAAGTTTATAAATTGATCAAATTATTTTAATAAATTTTTTTATTATCATTAAGCTAATAATACGAAAAGCACTTCGTTGGAAAAAAAAAAGACGGAAGTTGAGGTTCGAAATTTTAATTTATTGTCCAGGATAACTCGGTCTTCAACCGAGGTGAAATTGTTTATTTATCGGAGTAATTAATAAAATGGAGATTTGGGCTTTGGGGCATGGGCTTAAGTGTAAATCTCGTAAATTGGAATTTGAATGTTTGATTTTATTTAATTTTTGTCATTGGATCCAGTAAAAACATATGGGGTAAATTTTGAAAAAAAATTAAAATTGAAAGGATTTGGATAATTTTTTTATTGTTGAGATTGCATTTAATAGTGAGGTAATAATTATGAATGTGTTACACATGCATGATAATCGAGGGTTAATAGTCGATCGTGTAAGTAATACAAACTCGATAGTTTAGAGTAATACTGAAATATTCCACGTTTACTTTGATATAATAACACAAATTATATTGTATAATCGTTGCACCGTGTGAAAGAGATAAAAGGGGTGTACACTGGTCAACCGTTCGTCCCAAACCCCTCTTATGAATTCATTCCCTTCGTCTCATATGAGTTTTTGTGAATTCCGAGAATGTGTGTGAATCATAGATTTTGGATTTCCCGCCACAATGAGACAATGAACAAGTTAGTTAGTCGTATTTGTATGTCTTGCATTTTCCCGTGAGACAATTTATTATGCAAACCAGCAAATCCCTGACAAACAACTTTTAATGGCTTCGGGCCCATTCTTCCGTCCTTCACTTGGGCCTGGACACTTCTGGATTTGTGAGTAAAGGTGACAGTCGGACGGGTCGGGCTTGGATCGGGTCATGTCGGACCAAAACTGACCCGAAAAGACCCGGACCCGAATGTCTGGGCTCGACCAGAAGTGAACCCGAATTTTCATAACCAAAAGTGGTTCGACTTGAACCCGACCCGGTTGACCCGCTTGCCCGGTCAGTATAAATGTTAAATGTGTCCATTATCATTGGTTTCTCGCGTGCGTGACCGTCTCTTTGAAGTTTTAGTGCTGAATCACAGGAACGGTGGCTAGTTACACCAAACTCCGATGTCCGACACCAACAATGGCAAAGATCAGCATCATTTAGTGTCATAACTCCATATACAATTCAATCAGAGACAATTCAATCAGAGACGATATATCAATAATTCCAATAAAAATAAATACAGTGAATCGAAAGAACTAAAAGGCCGGAAAGAACATGGCCTAAATACAATTAATCATTTCAGTTGAGTCGGTTTTAGTTTCAGCCAGAAAGAACCAGAACAGGGTTAGTACAGTTAAAATGAATGATTATATGCTGCTGTACATTTCCTATGCACTACCAGAGTAACAAAAAAATTAACAGTCGAGGGTCGAGACCATTTACTGTGTGGAGGGAGAGCATCGGATCCGGCTATTTACACCCCGACCGACGTTGAAACCTGGGGTCGTCAAGTCAAGTCAACGATTCAAACCGTGGTCCCTCTTATCTAATACCCCGATATCCTCCACTGTTATTCTCGAGGCTCCGATATTCTTTGGGGAAGGGAAGTTTTTGTCGGCGTCTTTTAATCGTGAGAGTTTCTCTTGCTCCGCTTCTTTATCCGCCCTTTTCTTTTCCATTTCCATCTGTTTGCAGTTTTCGTCGTGAGCTCGGATGAACATCCTTACAAAGTTCAGTAGCGTTGCCACCACTGCAGCACCAAACCCAAAAAAAACAGTTATAATAATGAACGACAGATCAGTCGCATTACTTCACTGCACTACAAGTACACCTATCAAACGGGTCGGACCACTTTCAGGTTATAAAATCGGGTTGATTTCGGATTGAACCAGATCATTTCGGGTAGGGTCAATTTTGTCAAGTCTAACTACGGAGTACAAGATTGTTGTGCATCGTGTGGTAATGAGAGGGACTAATACGAGTACCTTGTTCGAATGGACACTTGGCTGGATCTTCACCGAAATACATTGCCAGAGCATCTGCATTTCTACCCTGAGAACATATAACCCGATTGCACGTTACAAAATGTTGTCGACCAAGCTATTCTTTTGTCGTCTAGAGAAAAGTATCGTATATAACATACCACGACAGCATAAAGGGAGGCCAAAGCCCTTACTTCACCTTCCGCGAACGAAAGGAACTCCTTCAAAGTCTAATAATCATGTTCAACAAGAAAAAGCAACTTCGTCAAAAAACAGAAGAAATTTACAGATAATCGTAAATTTGAAGCTAGACGGCAAAATTCTCGATACCTTACAAAACGCTTCTGATACAGGACCATCGTTTCCTGAGGCAGTCAGCTCCTGAACGACCTTTTCGATCCCTTTGCTTATCGCTTGCATTTCTTCAGCCAAGAATTTCAGTTGTATCTGCAAAACATAGTAAATTCTAGTCAAGAAAACAAAACATATACTCGATTTCACTTTTGCAATCATAGAGACACGGAAAAATTTAATACCTTTGTCGACCCCTCCAAACTCTTCAAGTCCTTAGGAAAATCTAAGAGTTCGGGTAGTTTTTCAGAAAGAACCTGTAGTTTAGCAGAAAAGATAAACAAACTCATAAGGTATAAAAGCGACTTTTTGATATTAAATCGTAAACTGCGAGTAAGCAAAAGAGACGCAGGAAAAGAAAAGACTACGTAATATTTTACCTTGCAGAGGTAGTGCATGAGAGTCATCTTGTTGTTCCGAGCCCGGGTATCAGTGAGTTTAAGAAGGCTATCCAGTCGAAACCCAACAGCGGAACCTATAGTAATGATGTCGGGCATTTGAGAAGATTAGATAACGACAACTACGACTTCCAAGCTTATCAAATGCTTTAAAGAAATATACAGTAGAAAAGAGTGGTATAGCCTCACCTCGAGCAGTCCCTTGGTTTAGTGCATTGCCCAATGACAGAATAGTTTGCATAACTCTCTTCAGTTTTGCTGAAGTTCTGATCTGAAAATGAAGGTGGTAGCATAATCACGACAATTATTTTAATACATGCATTAAAATACTCTCATGTCTTGGTTGCCGGGCCTAAACCCGGACAAACCGGTTATAGAACACTTGCCTCTTCTGATATAGAATTCACCGTCTGTAAATCCTTCCGTAGGTCACATAACTGGAACACGAAAAAAAAATGAGAAAAGAAATTAAATAGATTTCAAGATATGCCGATAAAGCGAACAGACTAACGGGTGATCGAAAGAGAGAGAGAGGGAGGGAGGGATCACCGACCTGAGAATTAAACTGCATTTTAAATGAAAAAACTCGTAGCTTAGCTTCAACTCGTGGAACTTTCATCAACTCCAAGAAGAACTGTTCCAAAATCATAGAAATATCAGATATGCAACCATCGGATAAAACCATCACTAACAATTGCAGCATGAAAATGATGACCAAAACCAGATACAACATGCAAGTTTCTTGAGCTAAGGTACAAACTTCAAGAAATAACAGAAATATTTTACACAAAAAGGACGAACCTTTTCACATTTTCCGAGATTCTCCTTATCACCCTTGTATCCCTGATCGAACAAATAGGATGATGGTTAGATAAAAACAGTCAGAAAACGGCAACACAAAGAATAATACTCGCAAAAATATTTATTACGGTGAAAGTAAATTACCTTTAATAACTCCATCTCTTCCTTGGTTGGACTAAATTTGATAAGGTTTTCAACTTGATCGATATCCAAAGTTGAATCATCCAACGCAAGTACCGCACTCTGTATCAATGTTACTCGAATACATTACAAAATGCCAATAATCTTGTATGCATGCTCTAGTTTAGAGTCCATCATCAAAACCAAGTTACAATTTGCAAGCAGTGTGATGAAATTACCATTAGATCAGGTAACGGTATTTTGACCTTCGAAAGCATTATTTCACAATTGTATGCTCTCCTAAGCTCAACCTGCCATAAAATTAGGCAAAAAGGATTAGACAAGGCACGCAACCATATTATTATAGTACTGGTATCTTGGATATTAATTCATCAAGCTGAATGAACTATTACCAGCTGAACTTTTTCGACTTTAGGCCCTGTAGTGCGACGGCTCGATTTGTCACCTACGCCCCCAGTCCCTGAATTCGGAACGGACGCTGCAAAGAGATTCTCAAGTTCCGACAGATCAAACTCTGGAGTTCTGGAGAAAGATTGTCGAGTTAAAACCTCACTCAATTGAAAAAAAACTACTATTTCCGACTCAATCATTTGTTTACTTTTATATTATTTGTAAGGAGCATTTTAATCAAAGTTAAACAAATGACAGAGACGGAGGGAGTAACTCGTAAAAACGTCACATAAGCCTGACTATAAGAGAGGTGGGAACGACAAGCACTTACTTACAAGCCTCGTCATTTTTTTGAGCCTCTGCCCATAAGCTACCCGTCATGACCCGTGTTAGCTTCAACCAATGATAAGGTTTCAGATTTGCCTTTTTGGCTTGCCCTTGGGCCCTTGTCCCAAGGCGAGGTGGGACCCGTCCTTTTCCACCGGGAGGTCCAGGGGGCGGAGGGGCCGGTCCATTAGTACCGGTAGCTTGAGGGGAACTATTAGCATTAGGCAAACCTCCTTTGCCAAAAGGTGCAGGCGGAGGTGGCACTGGTGGAGCTTTAGGAGAGCTTGTTGGCCCTATTTCGTTGGACACGATTTTAGGAGGAGGCGGTGGAGGAGGCGCTGATGATTTTGGAGGTGGCGGCGGAATAGGGGGAGGAGGAGGTGGTGGCGCGGCCGAAGAGGGAGGGGGCGGAGGTGGCGGAGGAGGAGTCGCTGTCAAAGGGGGAGGGGGAGGTGGGGGCGGAGGAGGCACTGTTAAAGGCACCTTAGCATCGAAAGATGTAGACTGATTCAGAGGAGGCGGAGGAGGTGGTGGTGGCGGCGGTGGTGGAGCTGAAAAAGTGGCGGTGGAGGTAAAAGAGGGCGGAGGAGGAGGAGGTGGTGGTGGCGGTGGTGGGGCTGACAAAGTGGTCTTTGAACTCAAAGACGGAGATTTCGTAATAGGAGGAGTAGGAGAAGGTGACACTGAAAACGTGTCCTCAACACTTGAAAATCCCAATGGAGGAGGTGGAGGCGGCGGAGGTGGAGGTGGAGGATGAGCTAACATCGGTGATTTCGAATCAGATGCAGAAAGTTGTGAGGTTGAAGGAGGATTTGGTAGCAGCGGTGGCTTTTCGTCTGAAATCAGAGACTCCACATTCAGTGATCCTTCAGTTGGCCGAGGAAGTACAGACAAGGAAAGAGATGAGAGAGCATCCTCCGCATGTTTAGGCTCTTCAGCAGGAACGGAACCAACTGAAGAACAGGATGTCGTCTTTGCTAGAGTAGTTTGCCGAGGTGGGAGTGCACCTGCTGACTGAATCCTACTGAAATTAGTCGGCCGCTGTAAATTATCATCCGAGGAATGTACCATCGTCTTTTCGTCAAGCTTTTCAGGGGTAGAACCTTCGAAAAAGTCTGATTTAGTTCTTCGACGAGAAACCATCTCCAATTTTTCTTTTAGTGCAGCTGACGAAGATAATTTTTGAAGGACATCCAGTGCTACATCGGTGTTTGTATCCGTCCAATCCACGTGGCTGAACATTTCTTGCACCGTGGCAAATGCTTCAATAGGCAAACCTTCTTTCTCTTCCATTACAGTCATATCAATTGGAGCTTCAGACGCACCCGAGTCCATTTCTGAGAAAAGGACCTTCAAGAAAAAAGAAAAAAAAAATCAAAACTCGAAACTCGAAAACAAACTACATCATCAGAGCCTTAGTCCCAAAAAGATTTGGGGTCGGCAAACATGAATCAATATCTGAAATCATCATCCAAAAAAAAAATTAAAAAAAAAAAGGAAGGCGAACAATACAATAAAATAATACTTGTAATAAAAATTCAATTTCAAACGCAAAATTAAGTTGAAAGCTTTAATAACAAGTTTTTAAAGGGTTATAAACTCCAAGAAAAAAAAGTAAAGAAAAAAATAAATTTAGTAAGAAAAAAAAAATACTCTGTACTAGTAGGAAAACTCGGAGAAAAAAATTTTAAAGTATAACCAATGTTTTTGGGATCACCTCGGTTCTAAAGTCCTTGGGAAACAGATCTTTGGAATCCCACAAAGTGTCGATTTCATCACGGTTGAGAATAAGAATGTTGGATCTGATGAAGGCTGTGCTGAACATAACCCTAAACATCATTTTCTCACGCTCTAAATCGTCGTCTAAACTAATGCACTCCAGCACGATATCCCCTTGAAGATGACAATGAATATCGATCTTCACCAGTTCACTTTCTTCCTGAAAATGATCATCGAAATCCCACCCAAATGTTAGTACACAACCTAACACAAGAATAAAATCATAGGAAAAAAAATTATGAACGCAAATATTAGCTAAAAATTAGTATTTGAAGACAAAAAAGACGAAAAAAAAGAACATGTGCATGGAAAGTGAAGAACCAGCTCACCTGCTTAAAATACCGAACAACTTTGCCTTTTTTTCGAGTGGAAAAGAGCACTTTAGTATTCCGGTTATTGTCAAGTGAAGGATCCTGCCCATAAATTCTAATAATGGGCCTACAACCGCCGTCGCCATCCATATTGGGAATGAGCCTAAGCATAACGCAATCCAACATCAAGGCCCGGTCAGGGGGCGGCCATTCGGAACTCAAATTTCTTCTCGAGACATACTGAAGATATCGCAACTGTGAGGGTATCGGATTTAATGGGCACATCAACTGGAGAAGCTCACGAGGGGCTTGACGGTATATCATATCGAGTGTCTTTTGTTCCCCGTTATAAATGTTTCTATAGATTAAAAGGGCGGCTAACATGAAAGCCAGAATAGGCCACCCACCTCGTTCACAATGCATTAAGAGGATGTTGCGTGGACCGAGCAACAGCCAGCTGTCTCCGGATCTCAAGCAATGGTTTATCATCTCGATTGTGAGCAGCGGACATCCCTCGTATTGCCGAGGATAATCTATTACCGTCATGTCGTAGTCTGATAGGATATTGGTAATCTGACTCTCGTTTTGCCCCTCACGGAAGTTGAACACCATACATGAAGCGTCCGGTAGGTGAACATTGAGTTGACTTGCGATTCCACTAATGTAGGATTTGTAATTGTCGTCGTCCACCACATCGGTCGTGAAACAGCAGTCAAAGACTACAACAATACAAGTAAAACACCAATCGAAAGAATTGGTCAAACAATCAATCATGTATCTCAAATTTGAGTTATAACAAATCGGTGAAACAACGAGGAAGAAAATTTCAATAATCAGATGAGCATAACGAATATACGGTTTGAGAAGGGGAAAATGGCATTTGCCTCAACTTCTTCAAAACACGACACCTCGTAGAAGAGTGTGAGTAACATCCACCCCTTATGCTTTTACTAATGATCTACAGTTCCAAAACAAGGTCCAACTACTAGAATGTTATCATTACATTACATGGAATCGGTGAATTCAAGCAAGACCGGTTAAAACAAAAAGTCACCACATCAGTCGATATTACTCAACTTCGTCTTGAGATGAATCTTACTCATCGTGTAAAATATGTTCAGCATAAAGCCAGTGACTATAACAGGGGCTAACCAAACCACACGTACAAAGCTACAAGGGCGTAAAGCGGAATAAATCCTAACAAGTGACAAGTGTGTCATGAATACCACTCCTCAATGACATTACCATCTAAGCGAGTTGGCATGTGCAGTACAGACTCGATCTAAGCGAGTCTACACAACATCAATCCAGGGAGATTAGAGGAAAGTCCATATAACGGTCGCACTTAACTCAACTATATTCATAACTTGAACATTAATAATCCAGAAATAATATGTACCCCCTGAATACCTAGAGCATAAGAATCCTAAAAATTTTGCATAGCTAAGGTATTCAATCACTCGATGATACTTCCTCCGTTCCATGCTCGTTTTCTTTTGTCTATATCATTAGTTACATGATGCACTTAGCCGACAATTTAAACCACATCTCACGTGACTATCTTTTCTCTTACTACGTACGGAGTATAATGCTATAAGAGTGTCCAAAAAGGGAACGTAAAGAGTCAAATGGAACGGAACACAATAACAATGTAGGTCAAACAAGTCATTCTACAAGAATCATCTCAGGACCAAGAAGACCTATGTTCGAAACCGTAATGAAACCAATCAATCAGCAATGAAACAGTACCTTACTAACAGAAGAATTCAGCATTTTTTAACCCAATTACAAGCTCACTTATCACAAAACTAATTCTCGAACGAGACGGTCTCACGAAAACGAAACCAATCAGCAATGAAACAGTACATTACTAACAGAAGAATTCAGCATTTTTGAACCCAATTACAAGCTCACTTATCATATATAGACTAATTCTCGAACGAGACGGTCTCACGAAAATGAAACCAATCAGCAATGAAGCAGTACATTACTAACAGAAGAATTCAGCATTTTTGGAACCCAATTACAAGCTCACTTATCATATATAGACTAATTCTCGAACGAGACGGTCTCACAAATTTACAGCATCCAAGAAAAGAATCATGATCAACACACATTTCTATTTCTAAAATCAATGAAACTATTCAATTAAACTACAGAAAATTAATCAAAGATTGAAACTTTATAAGAGTAAAATCAAATACACATACCATAAACCCTTTCTGAAATCTCGAGAAACCCATCAGGTGGTTTCCTATAAAAGAACTTTTTAAAGAGTGCCATATCCCTAAATCACCTGAAGAAATTCACCCAGAATAACAAAAAAAAAAAAAAACTGAAAATTTGGGTAAAATCAAATCAACCCATTTCAGCTAACCAAAAACCCAATTCAGATTCAATCAAACTGAACAAATTAAATCTATAATTCTATAATTTACTGCAAAATTCTTAAATTCTCAGTTGGGTTTTTTCACACTTGAAGCAAAGAGAAGAGAAGAAGAAAAAAAGGAGGAGACTTTTTATTGTGAAAACACAAGGGGAATTACAACGTGGGGGGAGGATGTAAGAGAGAATTAAAGAAAAGGGAAAAAAGATTGGTACTTTGAAGAAAAGAAAAGGGGTTTTTGATTGATTGAATTGATTAATTCTTGTTGTTAGTGATAATAATGGAGGAAGATCTGATATTTGTCCTTTGAGCTTTTTATGTATGTATTGTTGTCAAGGTTGTTGGATTTGTTTGATTATGATTTTTATAGTATTAAAGTAAAAAAAAAAAAATTGACCTTTTAGTTAATTAACTTTTGAGGGTGAAGAAAGCCAAAAAGTAAATCCCAACCCAAATCTCAAATCGGAAATGTTAGCTTCGATATTTCGTCGGGTTATGTATTGGTGAAACGTATCAGACTATCCGTACGAGTCGATCTTTTCTCGCTTCCAGCTGATTTTTGTAATACCCCGGTCCGAATCTGGAATCAGAAATGTTAGTTGTGATAGCTCGTCGGGTTATGTATCGGTGAAACGTATCAGACTATCGGTATGAGTCGATCTTTTCCCCTTTTTAGCTGATTTTTGTAACACCTTGGTCCAAATCTGGAATCGAAAATGTTAGCTGCGACAGCTCGTCGGGTTATGTATGTATTGGTGAAACGTATCAGTATGAGTCGATCTTTTCCCGTTTTTAGCTGATTTTTGTAACACCCTGGTCCAAATCTGGAATCGGAAATGTTAGCTGTGACAACTCGTCGAGTTATGTATTGATCAAACATAGCAAGACGAGTCTTTTCCCATTTCCAACTGGTTTTTGTAACACCCTGGTCCAAATCTAGAATTGGAAATATTTTCTACCTTGGATCCTTCTCCCCTCAAACCAGATGACGCGATTTCAAGTTATAGTTCATATATGCATAATAAAATGTATTTCATTTCAATTCGTTGTCCAATTTTATTCAATTCAATATTGTCTAATACGGAGTATAATTCAACCATACAGAGGAACATTTAGTTTTAGCTTATCTTAAGAACTACATAAACTTTATCATAGTTTAAAGTAATAATTCAATCAAATTGGAGTAAATTTATAAGTTAAGTTTCTCATTCCTTCAAATTAAACGCAAAAATTTACAACAGTCAATATCTCATTAATGTTAATGATATTGAATGACCGTCTTTTACAAGTTTATAAGTTAAGTTTCTCGTTCATCCCTCCAAATAAACACAAAAACTTAGAAGAGATACGTTCATGATATTGAAATTTGAAAGACCATCTTTTACTAATTTTCCCGATTTATCAAACATATAATCGAAATTGAAAATGACTTTGTATTGAATGATCCATTCCTCAAATGCAAAATTGTACATGCATAGTACTCCCAAACATTTACAATAACCCCTTTTCCGTATCTATCATTTATTTATCTTTTCATTTTTTTTAACGATTATTTTAATCAAAGATAAATAAATGATCGAGATGCTGACAGAATAATTCAGTCAAACAAAGCCAAAATAACCTTTAGTAACACTCCCTCCACAACTACTACTACTACTTCTCCCATTATTATTATTATTATTATACCAATCACCTTGCCATTTCCAAACAACATCCTTCATGGTTGGCCTCACCTCTTCCTCCATCAACCTCACATACTCCAAACAATCCCCGGCCCACCGCGTAAACTCGACCACCTTAATCTCCGGTGACACTTCGAAAACCTCCATCGAAATTACCATTTTACCCTTCCTACCCATTTCCTCACCCCTCAACACAATCCTCACTACTATTTCCTTCTTCTCTTTGCACACAACATTATACCTCAAACCCTTAGCCAAATCCTCCACTCTATGCACAATGCTCATTGTTTCACAATTCGTCACAAACACGGTACTCATCAATCTTGATCTCGTCTTCTTCGTCTCAAACAAACCCGACAAATCCAAACCCGAACCCATCATTTGTATAAAATCAAATGCATTGTACGAATAACTTGAAATCGAACAAGTTAAACCCGAGGATGATTGATCATAGGGATGTTGGTACCCTTTTGTGAACCAAGGTGTACTCATTACTTCAAGTAATGTGATTCTTTCACTAGGTTTTGGCAATAACATCTTATTCACCAAACCCTTGACTTCATTTGGAAAATTCATAGGAAATTCAAACCTCCCGGCTCGAATTTTCCACAACATTCTCATACGATTCTCGTCTTGAAATGGGAGAAAACCGGCCACCAACGCGAATAGAATCACCCCACATGACCAAATATCTGATTTCCTACCATCATACCCTCGCCCCAGGACGATCTCTGGGGCCATGTAAGCGAATGCACCACAAGGAGTGTATAAAACGTTGTTATTATTGTTACGTTGGTCCCCAGGTAATGTTGCCAGGCCGAAATCAGCGAGTTTTAAAGACTCATTGGTTTCATTCAGCAGAATGTTTTCCACTTTAAGGTCACGATGACAGACACCACGACTGTGGCAGAAGTCAACTGCTGTGATAAGTTGTTGGAATAACTTCCTAGCCAAGTTTTCTTCAATCCTTCCACCATGTAGTATCTTGGTGTACAAGTCACCTCCACCTACATACTCCATGACTAAGTAGATGGTGGTTTTGGTTGCCATAACTTCTATTAGGTCAACAATGTTGGTGTGTTTGACTAAGGACATAACAGAGATTTCCCTCTTCACTTGCTCTGACATCTTTTGTTTCTTGACTTCATCTTTGTTGATTGTCTTTATTGCTACAATTTCTCCGGTTGAAATTGTCCTAGACTTGTACACTTTTCCGAAATTACCCTCCCCTAACAGTTTTCCTAGCTCATACTTGCCAAATAATACTTTCCCTTCCATTGTTACCCTAGAAAACTCGATGACAACGTAACTGGGTTAAGGGAGGTTCAGATGTACGCAGCTTAATGACAACCCATTTACTTCAATCGAAAATGGGTTAGATTGTGTAAAACAAAAAAAAACTCGATGACAACTGGGTTAAGGGAGGTTCAGATGTACGCAGCTTAATGACAACCCATTTACTTCAAACGAAAATTGCTTAGATTGTGTAAAACACAAAAAATTTGATGAAAGCAGGGTTATTAAGGGAGGTTCAGATGTACGCAACTTAGCAATAACCCATTTATTTCAATCGAAAATGGGTTAATTAGATTGTGTAAAACACAAAATCTCGATGACAACAAGGCTAAGAGAGCGTTCAGATGTACGCAACTTAGTGACAACCAAAAAACTCGACAACAACTGGGTTAAGTGAGGTTCAGATGTACGCAGTTTAGTGACAACGACAACCCATATATAGTATTTGAGTCGAGAATGAGTTGGGATCGCGTAAATCCGAATATAAAAGAGGGAAAATTTGTAAGTTGTAGAAATGAAAAGAGAAATCAAAGTGTCCTGAATCCAATGAAACAGGAGCACCTTGATTTTTGATCAATGATCAAAGAAGTTTAAGTACATATAGAGGAATAATGGGAACATTGTGCATGGAGTAACATGACTTATTTAAAAATTATTATCTGGTTGTAATCTTATCCAAAGGAAAAATTCCAAAATATATGATGTGTAGATGTGGTAGTTTATATAATTTTAATCAAAATTATTGATGGATTTGGTAGTAAGAGGTCCAAAGTTTGCTGTATTGATAGGTATGTATACTGAATCGGTTTTTCTATCGTCTATTGTGTATCACTGGACACACGTTAATAAGTTATTTATGGTTAGAATCAGGTTGATGTTGTCTTAAATATGGTAATTATGAGTTAATATATCAATTTCTCGTGATATTATTAATGTCATTCTTACCGTAAATAACTTATTAACATGTGTCCACTGGGCACAAGTTAGAAAAATCGATACTGAATAAGGCAGATTCTCGTATGTAACGATCATATCCGTCAAAATTTTTATAACGGATTAAACAATACTCCTTTCGGTCATTATTTATCGACATGCTCCCTTTTGCAAATAAAATAAAAAATAAATAGGAGTATAAAATGGTAAAGAAATGATGGTGGCGTAATGAAGAATGAATATAAAATGGTAAATAAGTAAATGGTAGACAGTGTAAAATTCAATGATATTTTTTGTAAATAAAGGATAGAAAGTTGGATAATATGGTAAAAATGTAAGATATAAAAGAAAAGTTGAGAAATAGGACAAAAAAATAAAGACAATAAGGAAAGTGGGGCGAAAAATAATAACGGAGAGAGTATTTGCTATGAGTATTTCGTAGATTTGTTTTATCTTAATCGGGTAATATTATTTGATCCGTCATTGATTTCTGATGGATATATCTGCTACAAGAACTTACTCGATGAATAATAGTGTCGTTTTGTTTACAAATAGCCAAACATGTTTGGTTGGCTCCCCTTCACTTCAAAAGTCTATTTTCTAGCTTAAATTCTGGTTTGTGATAACGTATTTGTCGAATATTTGTGACAAATCAAATAATAAATATTACATGTAAGTGGATTCAATTCTCATCTGGACTATAATCAGCCCACACTTTGGTTTTATAAAATTTGACGGTTTTATTAAACAATTTGTGTTTTTTCTATTTGTCCGATTTCAAGAAAACATAACCACGGAATGGGCCAATTTCACAAATTCTTGCATATGGCCCAAAAATGTTTGGAGTGCTCATGTCAATTGATAATCTCGTTTTGGTGTTCGAAGATAGATTTACGTAAGTCGACCCTAAAACAATATTTGAATTCGAAAATGTTTTAAAAAATTCGTAATTAATGTCTAGAATTTTTGTACCAAACGACAGTGATTAAAAAAATTTAAAATTTAATAAAATGCTGGCTGTGGGGTTCGAACCCACGCGCACTTATGTGCAGAAGATCTTAAGTCTTCCCCCTTAACCACTCGGGCAAACCAGCTTGAATATCTTACCATCATCCCATTATGTTATTTAACGCATTATCTTAAGACCATAACGCGCCACCTAATGTACTTATCTTAAGACGATCAACCCTTAGAAGATACTCATATGTTTTTTTTGTTTAGTTGGCTACTTATTTTCCGGGAATTGCAACATCCCATGAATTGCATTCCTGGAAAGTTGTTTGGTTACCCAAAAATACAAAAATGAGGGAAGCCAAACTTACCTCATCAGTTGCAATTCCTGCATGATGCGGGAAGTTGCTCACCGACTCCCCCCTCGGTGAGTTGTACTTCCCACATCTCAATTCCTTCAAATGACTTTTTTACCCTTCCCTACTCATTTATTTATCACTTTATAACCCTAATTTCTCATTCAATTCTCCATCTACGATTTTCTCTCAACTCTTCTTCATTGTCTTCTTCTAAAAAACCATTTTACCCGCCAAAATCATTCATGGTAAATTACTATCTTCGATCTTGTTATATAATACGTATATTTTTTTGTCATTCTTTTTCGTCATGTAATTTGGTTACGACTGCATATTATAAAAAAACAATTTTAAATATTTCATAAGTTGCTGGAAAAAAATTCATAAATTTTTATATCATTGATTAATAAAGGGCATAATAGTAATTATAATCAAAATCATGAGAATTAGGTCAAATCAACCAAACAAGATGCAGTACGTAATTCTATTCCCGGGAAGAGTGAATTCCAAGATGTCAACCAAACAAATATTGCAAATTCCCAGGAAGTTGATGTGGGAAGTAACTTCTTGGGAATTGCAACTTCCTCCAGAAATAAGTTCCCGGATGAACCAAACGAGGTCTTAATAATAACAAATCATAACATTACAATCGATTTCAAAAAAAAATATATAATGTTACAGTTAAAACTAAAACAAAGGATTGGGGACAGACGTTTCGACAAATTAAACAACCACTAATATAGAAACCATATATCACAGATTCACAACGATCAAAAACTGCATACCGTAACTGTGGTTTGTTTACTTACTTTATCCGATTCAATCAGACATTTATTTAACGATAGATATTAAATGACTGAGACGAAAAGAATATAAAAAGAGGATATCAAACGATACTAGATAAGTAGAGTTGAAAGGACCCTTGAGACGTCCGACATGTCACATACAGTGCAGACATCCACCATCTGTGTTTCCCCTAATCTTGGAGGTCACCCACCCCATATAATCTGGGATTATACTTAAAACCATTATATATTTTAATTTGTAGTTAATCAAGGTCTTAATTACATTTTTTTTTTATGTTAATCTAGGTATAATCACAATCACAATACTCGAGAAATTAAAGGTTTTCATTAGCCCATGCATGCAACTCTAGCTTACTAGTGTTATTGTCCAAGGTCTTAATTAATAAAGAGACGGTTTCACGATAATTTTACTCTTAAGACCTGACAGGTTGTCACATATATAGCTAGAATGTACGAGCTAAGACAAACCCAATACAAATATATGACGAAACTTCATAATATTTCATTTTTGACGACAATGTAGGTGACAAAATAACCGCGTCATTGGGTTAGTTTCATCAATTAGAGGATTATACAACCAGTTGTACATAGCTCTATGTACAACCGGTTTTAAAATTTTGAGTTTTATCACAAAGATTTTGAGTTTTCCAGTACTGTAAACTTTCTGAGCTTTTGTGTAAAGTTATCGATTTAAATCACATAAATGTTTAAACTCAAGAATTTACAACTTAGCTCAGAAACTTTTATAAGCTCAATAAATATACACAAAAGCTCAAAAAATTTGCCTTGGTTATACAATGTTATTGTACAAACAGGTGTATAATCCTATTTTCCTAGCTTCATGGTGAAACAACGATGAAATTAACATTATCACCCGTGTCATTAAGATTTTCACCGATTTTCCTATTGATGTAGAAAAGTCGGCTAGCTTAGCCAATAAAGTCACGAGGGTATCTGAATCTCAACGGAAACATATTAATCATTGTAGCGTTCTTTACCAAAAAAAAAAACGAAGTTCACTCACATCCGGAGTGAAACTTGTCGTGCTTGATAATATAACTAGACGACAATTTGTGTAGCGTTCTTTACCAAAAACAAATCTCCATTAATGCGTCGAACAAACTCCAGAACAAATACTATGCGCCCGTGTAATTTTAGGGTCATTTGGATTTTAAAAAAATCTCCGATTTTTTTTTTTTTTCGAAATCTCGAGACTCCCTACTACTTTTATCTATATAGGGCACTTCGATCTATCTAGATATACGGAGTATGTAGTAGATAGAACAATAGCGGTAGCTAGTAGTAGTAGTAGTAGTGCTACCGAAGGAGGGTTTTTAGCTCCGATTTGATTTTCCACCCCTTTTGCTTCGCGTCTTTGTATTATCGACTAGCTCAGCTCGCTTGTGCTGAACTTTAAGTCGAATTAACGTCCAACCTTCAAGAAAAAGACACTCGTTACTGCATTGATACGAAACATATATACGATTAGATTCAATATTAGCTAGATAGCTTAGACATCGTGAATATGTATGTATACGGCCTACAAATATTACTCTCCATATATATATATATACCGTAAAATTTAGAAATACAAAAATGGTACTTTTCACGCTTAACACAAACGCATGTACTCTGGTAAAAGATCGGTTTATTGAGGTCTCATGCATGTGAGACGATCTAACAACACTAACACGATTATTGTGATACTTCTCGATCACATAGAATGGGTACGTTATTAGTGAAACTGTCGTCTCATATGTGAATTCGTGAGAAATATTATTAGCCCTAACATTACTTCTTAAACTACGATATTAGCCCTAATAACATCACTACGATATTTTCATTCTCTGAATTCGAGTTGTGAATTAAATCAAATCACAACTGCGCGATACCTCTTAAACTCAACACATTTGGTTATTAGTTCAAGAATGTCCCTCGCTCAAACTCGATACATTTGGTTTAATTAGATCAAACACGAACTTAGCCAAATAATAGATGAATTTGTACGAATAATGAATAAAATCGTGCATATATATATAAATTAAAGGGTGTTACTGATCGAAATACCTTTGCCCGAAAGAATCTGTTTGTAGATCGAAGAGCCATATTCCATAGAGCACTTATTCTCGATCATTCTCCATGAGCTGAAAAACGAGCGATAATATAAATATATAATATGCACATGGTCGATTAAATTACACACTAGAAGCATATATGATATGAACGAAAAGAGATTTCATAGACAAGATCAGAATATATGTGTCGAAAGTATAGCTAAAATAACGAGACTGCGTGCACGACTACATGTCATCAAAATCACGATATCACGTTCATTAAAGTGAATACAATGATCGTAAAAACAAATTGATCGAGAACAAAAAAAATTGTTAACTCGCTTTAATTTGTAATGTTATTGTTCAATTTGATTAATAATCGTATGTCAATTGCTAAACCTCGGTGATTAAATACTACTCAAAGAATATAAACAAATAACTGAGACGGACAAGAGTACGAAGAAAAAGGGAGAGGTTAGAGCAAGCATACTAAATCAAATCAAATCAAATCGTCTCATCAATGGATGCACAATTGAAAATAATAGAAACATCGAAATTCAAACGAATGAATCACTGAATCATCATATCTTGCATGCAAGAATTGAATGAAGCTATCTACGATTTTATTTGTAATTGTAAAGCCACCAAATCGCGTGAATCTCATCATCGGCCGTGATGCAAATCAACAAACCTTGTTCTCTCGATCATTTATTTACTTTTATTATTAGTTAAACAAATGACCGCGACTAATAGAGTATATATCATATGGATCAAGTTAAAAGATTGTTCAACGAGATGACATCGAATCAAACATATATATAGTGCACATCAATTAGCATACGAATGCAAAAGGTATGTATGTCACTCGAGCGAAACTACACCTACTCCTACTAAGCATGTCAAGATTCACACAACACACAAATAATGACTGATTATTTCATGGAAAATAAAGCTCGTATTATCCTTGATGGTCTAACCAACATTACTTACCATAAAACCGTCTTTCTCATTGATGAGATGAGTAATAGGAGTAATAATAATAATTAACCAAATGTATCAACAATAATAATCATTAAAAATGTCCAAAAAAAAACTCCTAAATTAAACAGATTTGAACCAACCAAGCCAAAAAAAATACTCCTAGTCAAGAGTCAAAAGACATTTATGACAAGACTACTCCCTCCGATTCACAAAGATGTCAGAGGGAGTATTATCCATCATTCAAAGCAAATATTGAATGTATTGATTACCAAAATATATACCTCGATCTCAATCTCAATCTCGATCTCAATCTCAATCTCGATCTCGATCTCGATCTCGATCTCAAACTCTCGAATGAGAGTCAACAACTTTCCAATTTCCTATTACCACATTTCGCCCTGAAAAAACAAGAGAAAACACGAAGACGACGACGACAACAACAACAACAAGAACAATAACCCTACATTGGAGGTAAAGTTCCAATAAATTGTTAGGGAAGACATAGATAGATTAAGGTCAAATTAAGATTATGATTAATCAAATCAAATCAAAGGGGAGCCAATAAATAATTTAAAAAAAAAAAAAAAAAAAAAGTATATGCTTTATTTACATCGCATGCGTGTAAATATAATGCGACAGATATGTTTCAGTCTAATGGTTAAGACGGAATGACCCTTAAGTTCAGGGTTCAAACGATCTCACTAAATATTGTAATACGACTAAATATGTTGGGGGTACATGTTAAGGCGGACCGAAAATGACCCCAAACGATTAGTCCAGGGTTCGATCTTCCTCCTCCTGATATTGTAATACGACTAAATACGCTTTCTACGCTTTCGTACCATTAAAAAAAATTAAAAACAAATAAAAGGGGTTTTACTTTTTTTTTTTTTTTTTTTTTGCTTTGGGAAGAGAAATCAAGCTAATGTAGATGAGGGTATAGGGTAGATAAGTAGGCTATATTCATAGTAGATAATAAGAAGCTGATTAGCATGGTCCTATAATTAATAACCTTGATTGATTTGTCCCGTTAATTCCGCCTCTACCTCAAAAGTAACGAATTCCATTAATTAAATCTATTTTTTTTTAAATAAAATAAAAACACAGAGATTTACTAGTATAATTAAATAAAATAAAATATAATATTATTAATATTTGTACTGTATTACTACTATTTTATTGAAAATTAAGTGTAAATATTATGATTAGTACTCCTAAACCTAATACTATTTGGTCATTATTAGCCATGGATTTATCTCTAATTTTCGAAAACTAGATATAACGTGATGAGAGAAAACCCGTTAAAAATTAGAGAAAATTAATTAACGGGTTTTCTCTCATTAGCGCAACCCACCTCCCCATCTGCCGCAACCCACCTCCCCATCTGCGGAAGATGAGGATGTGGGTTGCGGAGATGGAGGTAAGGAGAGCGAAGCCGACAGAAAGAGTAGTGAGCACAGAAAAGGAACAATGTTTTTATTAAGAACACCATTTCTGCCTTTCTATGCTCACTCTCTTCTGTCAATTTCTCAATGTCCTTCCTCCATGTATAATTAAACGACTCAATTCCGTATATTGTAATGCGACTAATTACGAAAAAACTAAAAAAAAAAAACAGAGAAAAAATAAGAAAAAAAAAAACATTAAAGATTTACCAAATTGGGAAATATATATACTAGACTAATAATAATAATAACCTAATGATGGTAATAAGGGTAGAAAATTGAAAATTGAAATGATGTAATTATAGGGTTCAGATCTGCAGATTGTACTTGTGACAGTTTGTAAAACTTTTTTTTTTACCATTCAAAGAAACAAACTTTTTTTGTTTTTAGGGTTTTGTAATATACCCTTCAATTAAAAAAAAAGAATCTAAAACTAAAACTAATAATAATAGTACTATATGCTCATGCAAAAGATAAAAATTAAAAATTAAAAATTAAAAATAAAAATCATGCAAAAAAATAAAAATAATAAAGGAAAAAGAAGAAAAAAACTAGAAGCAATAAGACGATGAAGAGGATGATTTTTTTGGGGTTTTTTTTGGTTGGGGACAAATTAAATGAGGGGGTTATTATTATATAAAGAGAAAAATAAATTTATTTATTTTTATTTATTTATTTTGGTAGAAGAAATAAAGAGAGAGAAAGAGGGAGAAAATGTTAGGTTGGGAAATGAGTTGGGTGGGTATTTGAATGGAAGGAAGGAAGGAAAGAAGGAAGATAGGGGCATGTGGTGGGTCTCTAGTGTCTAAAACTATTATCTTATCTCGAGTCTGGGTAAGTCTATTGAGAAACCGTCTTTCTGTAAATTTGTTGGAAATATAATATGAAAAAAGATACTATTAGATAACTCGTCTTCTGATTCTAAGTACGTGAGAGATCTCATAATAACGTTATTGAAATATCGTATCTGAACTGAAGTAACTCGATCTCTAACTCTTTGTGAAATTCATTTATTTGTTTATTTGTTTGATTGTTTGGTATCATATTATTCTTGCTTTGCTTGATTGACCGACGATTGTTAGTTGTCTTTACTTCCCCTTCCCTTCATGATCATCTCCTCTTTGATGAGTAGTTGAGCATGTGTGAATGTGTGATCATTGCCCATCCAAGCCACTAAGAAGTGGAGTAGATACATTGACATTTGTATGCATATGCCCTTTTAGGTTTGGCACAAAGGACTTATATATATAATAATCGGAAGTCCACTTCAGTTCATACTGACTCGACTCACTCCCAGGCATTAGTAGTTGAACATTAGTAATAACGTTAAGAACTAAACAATTAAGTGTGTTTGGTTGGAATTGGCGTGTTAGGATGTGTGACCAGCTTGAAAGGTTTTCAGGGTGCGTATATGCATTGCTAAAGATGAAAATGCGTTGGAATGACTCGTATTGTTCTGTGGTGCAAGTACACAGTCTGATGAGATGTCGTGCCTGACATTTCTGGTCGATATTAGGTTTAGATCTGGTGTAAACGTGCCACATTCGAATAAAATGCTCATTGAAATTGAACGGTAGGTAGTGTCATGCACATGTTTCCTCGTGCCATGTGTTGAAACATTACTGCATGTCGTCACTTCTTGTTCACACTTGTCTAATACCAAGTCTGGAATCCTTTCAACAAAAATGTATGTTAAGGTGATGATTGAGCGAGACTCACAATCAATCAATGATTTAATATTCTAAGAGTCGTTTGGTTGTCACCACAGAAAACCAAGGAACTAATCAGAATCCTTTGATTTTTAGCAGAGTTAGTCGTTTGGTTGCCATGTTTATTTTTTGCAAAATTATGTTCAACTTCTCAAAAACTTTCGATGTTCATCTATTCGAGAAAACGACTTACCTAACTACTAGTTAGCTCCCTCCCTCCTTGGTCATCGAAAGTTTCTCTGAAATTCGATACTCAATAGCCGAACAATCAAACATTTTTGTCAAATCCACTCAAATTAGACAGGAAACTTACAACATTTTTGTCAAAAATAAGGGTTAACAAACTACATATTATCGGTTTCGATTAACACACAACAACAACAACAGCATAGTAGATGCAATAAATGAAAGTAGTTTTAGGGTATAAATGAAAGTGTATACATACATTGTATATATTGATGCTATAAAAACCTTATCTTGTCAAAAAGTAAAAGAGTAAAGATTATTATCACCAAACATGGACAGGGATAAAAGTGTGAGCAAGTGAGTGAGGGTGATGTATGCATGTAAGTAGAGTGTGTATGTTCCTTAGTTGAAAAACTTAGCCTATTTTTTTTTGGTCAAAGACAAAGAGACAATGTCAGCATTTTTTATTTTGATAGTCTATCTACCAATCTTTGGTTTGCTTATTACTTTGCATAACTCATAGTAACTCTTAGTCTATAGATGTCTTATCATATGATCAACAAACATGATGAAAGGGGATGTTTGGTTCAAAGTATTGGAATTGATTGAAATAGAGTGTGAATCCATGAAGGATTGGAGTTAGATATCAATACTTTTTTACCGTTGTTTGGTTTGGGGTGGAATGGATTGGATGTGTATTAAGGTGGTATGGATAATTTAGAATCATGGGGTGAGGGTAAGGATTTTGATTCCAAGGGTTTAGAGTGGATTTACAACCCCTTGGGCTTATAATTTCATTCCTAAATTAAACTCTACCAAACGTTGGAATGGATTGAATTCATTCCAATCCATTCTCAAACCGCCAACCAAACACCCCCTAATATACTGATGATGCCATAGTCGTCTGGATGATCAAGAGAAACAAGTTTTCTTGAAATTTCCAATTCAAATGATCGAAATAAGTTTCTTATTCATCAAATTCGGGTGAAAGAGTTTGGTTGCTCGTATTATATTGAAATCAAATCCCACTGGGTCGAATCCTCAATGATCCAGTGAAGTGGGAGTAGGGAATGAAGCTGCTTTCTCTATTATGTAGGCATTGAAACTTCCCGAAAACTTGTAATTCCTAAATTTTGTAGAAAATATGGCAAATCAAACAACCATTTTTTTCAGTAATTCGTAAGATTTTTCAATTTTCTTGTTTTTGGAGTGACAGCTAACAACCAAACACCTTACTCCGTCCCTAGTATGGTTTATAGTAATATGATACGTAGTTTTTTGTTCTATTTTGTACTCCATAATATGTACTAACTTTAAATGTGTACAAAGAAAGTCACATTAAACCAGGGTTTACCCTAAATAGGGTCGGGTCACGTCTGAGCAAACAAAAGAAAGTCCATTCTGATCGGACCCCTTCGCAAAGTTAGACATGGGTTTAATGGCACGGACCATGCATGATAGATCGTAGTAGTCTAATGCAACCCGACTCAACCCTGTGACCACCGCTATGACTTGTTTGTGGTCCAGTCCGACCCGACCCATGACCACCTCTCTAGTCATGAGTCATGACTTATTGGTGATAATAAGCATAAGCCCTAATATGTATAATGAAGTGGTTTGCTTGGTTGTGTGGACCTTAAGGTGAGCAACCAAGGAGATGAGATGAGATGAGATTGAGATGAGAAGAGCCACAAACCACAAATGCAAATGCAATAATAATGTCAATGACAAAAGAAGTGTAGTGTACTAGTGTGTGTCCACTATAATACTATCAAAAATGGGTAAAAATGGTACGACCGTTAAAATTGACCAATCATAAGACTCACGGTGGCTAATTTATGACCTGACTCAACTCCCACTCCCACTCTCTCTATACATTTTACATTCATTCATCATTCATACCTGCTTTTTTTACCGCAATACATCTTAGGTTCGAATCTTTCTCCTATGTACACGGTATCTATTACTCCCTTCGTTCGTATCCAAAGGGTATGCTTCACTCTTGCACAATGATTAAGAAAGTAGTAAAATAATATTAAAAGTACAATAATTAGAGATAAGTTAATATTTAATTATCCAAAGTGTACTTTTATAATGACATATCGTGTAAATATGTTAGTAGAATAAGGGTAATTTGGTCGTAATTTGGTCCAAAATTTGGACTAAAAAGGAAATGGGTCAATTGAATTTGAACGGTCCAAAAAAGAATACGTACCCTTTAGATACGAACGGAGGGAGTATATATAACATGTCAAAGGTCTAAAGTTTTTAATAAAGTTATTAGAAATCTTTCACTTTGTTAAGGAAAGACATACGTAGAAAACCCAAAAAAAATTAAAAATATTAGTAAGATCTCTCGATAACGTTATTAATCGAGAGACCATCTTTCACTTAGTTAATGAGAGACATACGTAGAAAAACAGATTAGTTGGACTCATTATATTATTACGTGAGAGGTATGTCATTAACGTTAACGAAAGACCGTGTCTTCAAAAAATTCCTTTTTTTTTTTCTTTTTGATATGATATGATATGATTGGATGGTTCGACAAAGTTAAAGATTGTGGGTGTTGTTTTATTTTGTAAAGCTTAATATGTGCACCAAAGTGAAGTTGGTTACATGTTCTACTTATGGCAAGAGTTAGGAGAGCAGTAGCAGTCTCTAACGTAGTGTCGTACTCCCCGGTCCACTAGCCCCACTGGACCGGACCCACTGGACCGGGCCCACTACCACCTAACCTAACACTCACCTTAATGTGTCCACGGTCCACCTAATTATTACGTAGTATTGTACTTCGGGTAAAATTTTATACTATCGAGTCTTACCAAAATAGGTAGTCAAGTTCACAAAAGATAAGATCCAAGATTTCACAAATTCTTGTTTATTACGCGAATATTCATAAGTGTATGATGGGTCGAGTAGTTTCTTTTTTGGTTCATTAAAGAGCGTACTTAGTCGAATTACAATACAGGGGAAAGAGGATTCGAACATGAGATTTATTGTTCTAGAGCACCTAGTCTTAACCAGTGGGACGGATCATCAATATTATATCGTGAGTAATCATAGATTGAAACCTTACGTTCTTTCACAATTTCGATTACCATCCACTTTAATCGAGGATCTTTAGTCTTTACTATGTTTTTCAACGAAACACGTACTTAATCATTGACGAGCCCCCACGCTGGTTTTTGTCAACGAATATTGATACCAGTGTCGAATTTTACAATTTCGACTACCATCCACTTTAACCGACGATATGTACTATTTTTTTCAACGAAATACGTACATAATCATTGACTAACTCCACGTTGATTTTTGTCAATGAATGGTAATAATACCAGTGTCGAATATACCCACTTGAATACTTCATCAACTCCCTCTATTTTAGGTCATCGTAATAAAGTAGTACTCGTACTACAGAGTATTGTCCACAAAATTAAGAATGTCAAATATGTATTGTGTGGTGTGGAACTTTGCAATATTTTACTATTGAGTGGCCTGGAACATTCGACATTGTTACGGATTTATCCGTCATAAACCCGTTATCAAATATTACTCATATATGAGAAAATAAAACAAACTGATAAATTATACAATGCGACAATAGCAAAAATTTGCGATTTATGATAATAAGTGACCATTTTAGGTTAATTAGTTATCACTTTCAAATAAATAATTAACATCTTTTCGTATTAAAAAATGGTTACTATTTAACTTAAAATAATCACTAATTAGTCTAAAATGATATTTTTTTACCATAAACTCTTAGTTTTAAGGTCTATCGCACGGTACAACAGTTGTATACTATAAGTTGTGTAAATTGTATGTTAGGTCGTGTCCTTCCAACCGAAATAAACTTTAAATAAACTAAACTGAATTGCATGGACTGAACTTGATAAACCGAGTTAGACCTGACTTGAACTTAATAGAACGAACTGGACCAAGCTCGTCTTGTAGATCAATGGGACGGATTTAAGTTTTGGACAAATATAACTGAAGTAAACTGAAAATAAGCTTCAAAGTCTCATTCTTCTTCCATCATTTTAGAAAAGTTTGTGAGATTTAACTTGGCAGTACGAACTACGAATTAGCTTAATAATGGTTCGATACTCTTCGAGTGAGATTACTATATCGTCAATTTTCTGTCTCGGAACACTTGAATAGGAGTTGTTATTGACACTGATACCGTACTTTCATACTTATGCGATCAAATCAACATTGGAGAGCATATTAAACGTGGTTCGTGCCACACAATAGATCGCAAGTAACGCATATAGCAAAGATCGTACCTAGGGTCGATAAATAGACTATGATCCCGACTGATTTCAACAAAGGGAAAGTATTTGTTGTTTATTATTGACCGATTTACATCCAACTAAACGCAGGGTGAACGCAAGAAAGCACGGCAAATCCAAAGACGAATCCAACTTTGAGAAGACATCGAGTTCGAGAAGATTAGATAACACAATAGATCACAAGTAAATGCGCAGCAAAGATCGTATCTAGGGTCGATAAATAGAGACTATGATCCCGATTTAAGACCAATTAAACAATGGGTGAAAGCAAGGAAGCACGGCAAATCCAAAGACGAATCCAACTTTGAGAAGACATCAAGTCGAGAAGATTAGATAACACAATAGACCACAAGTAAACGCGTAGCAAGGATTGGTATCTAGGGTCGATAAATAGAGACTATCATCAAATTATCGGAGCACTGAACCTACTACATCTACAAAATACTCGGTCCCTAAGAACAAAATCTACCCAACTCTACGCAATACGTAATAAACACCTAAAAGCTAAGAACAACTATATTAACTGGTAGTAACTGTGATATACCGCCACCACTTCCCGACAATCAGAAACAGTAGATAAAAACGACACAGGCCACTGACGTACCTGGATAAAAACAGAAGCACTGTCATCTGAAATTCACTTCCGCCAAAAGATTGAAAGGACGGTTAAAATCATCAAGCCTTTGCACTTCTCTTTCTTTTGTTCGAATTCTTTTGAGATTTCGATGTACTCTGAGGCTTGGGTTTTGACTTTTCGGGTTCGAGTGATTCGTCTTCAGTGTCCTCGTTCCCTGATGATGTACTTAATTTAACTTTCCCGCTGGTAGTCAGATTGGATTTACCAATATTTTTGGGTAACTTACCCTTGGATTTGGCAGATGTGCCTTCCCTTGAATCGATGCTGCCTTTGGGTGAGTCTTCAACGACGTCATCTTTGGATTTTTTGGCAGATTTTGTTGAAGATTTGGAAACGGATTTGCCGATCTTCTTTGATGCTTCCTCCTTGGTTTTGACAGCAGATTTACTGTCTTCCTTCTTTGCAGAGCTAGACTTGCGTGCAGATTTTGCTTTGCTCAATGAAGCTCCAGACCTGGCAAACACGGATCGAGATATATACAACAATAACATCAGAGCCTTAGTCCCAAAAGATTTGGGATCGGCAAACATGAATCAGAATCTGAGGTCGTCAAGTCGTCATCCCCAAAACAAATAAAATAAAATAAAAGCGAACAAAGAAAATGAATAATAATAAAATACCGTTTCAAATTCAATTTAAAAGCACTAATAATAATTTTTTAAAAAGTTTAGAAAACTCAAGTTAAGTATGGAAAATTTTGAAACAAAATAAAGAATGGAGTGAAGGTACGGGATTTAAGAACTTACATTTTTGTTGAGCTCACAGTCTTGGCTTTCTTCCCTTTTGGCCTGTAAATAAACAGATAATAGTACACATTACAAAACGAAAATGGAGTACAAATTCACGGTTTAATCACCAAAATAATCAATAAAAAGTTAACGGGGTTCCAATTTGGTTAAATCGTGAATGTAATTATTTTGTATGTTACTCTTGTGTTCATTACGATTTGTGACCCCCAGCATTGGAACAAACGGAAACTAAGTTGGGAGTAGCCACGACATACGTTTCATCAGCAGATTCATCAGGACTCTCGCCATCACTTGCATTTCCCTATGACCAACAAAGGCAACAACACATCAGTTATTATGAAAACTACGAAAAGAAAGCATGCACAACCAAAAAGAAAACACAGGAACTTACTTTGTGTCCGTCTACAAATCTCCATATCTCGTTTTTGAGATCCAACAGTTCAACATCGCCATCGTTATAAAAGATCTGCAGGCGGAGAAAGCAAAATAACATCAGAACGTGGCACGGACACTAACTTCAACAAGAGAGTGAAAGAAACTCCATGCACCTTATGCTCCTTTTCAGCAGCGTCAAAGGATTTCACAACCCCTTTATAATATCTACACACAAAAAACAGCATCAGACTTTGTAATGTATATCAATTCGTCAATAGAAGTTGCGTAAAAGTGCAAGAACTGTTGAATATAAACAATGTTGGCGACAAATCCTAAACCATCCGTCAAAGCCTTAGGTTTTGTAACAGAGATGCGCAACTTGAAAGGGGTTTCTTATCCAGTGAATGGGATACAATTAGTCACGAGATAAAAACAACAGATACAACTCACTTATTGTCGTCCGGCCAATAAACTTCAACCTTTGCGCCAACCAGTTCTGCACCATAAACCTTTGTTTGTTGTGCCTACAAGTCCAAAAGAAAATGTCAAGAAAAAAAAGGATACAACTTCTAAAAATAAACTAATAAAACCTATTCATGCATTAAAGATTTAAGACAAAATAAGTTACCATAGTATATCTAACCTACATTTCATTTTGTTTTTCCAGATTTGCAAAATATGTGGGAGGAAATTGAATAATGGAAAGAACATCACCCAAAAAATAAAAGACGGGAAAGAGGCGGAAGTCTCCTCACATGAAATTTTCAGAATCAGAGAGCTCTTTTAACTCCAAACCAACCAATATATGACTAACCCATCAAAGAATTCCACTGAACACATTATAAATTTGACACAAAAAAAAAAGTGCATTACAGAACAAATGTGGTTAGCAAACATCAAGATGTTTACATACTTTTTCTTTTTCTTCGCTGGGACGCTTCCGTTTTGAACCTGACTTTGATGCTTCCCCCTTACCACTTCCATCTTTAGTGGCTTTTGGAGTTGTCTTGGGCAGAGCAACAGTCTTCTGGCATAAGCACAAAATATGTTGAGAAACACAAGTAGAGAATTATACTATTCAAAAGTACCTTAAGACAATTTACTAATGGGTCGAGGAATTACTTTTTTATCATCCTTGGCGGGTGTTTTTGAATACCCCTTTGCTGGAATAGTTTTTGGCGGTGCTCGTTTTTTCTTATTAAGTTGCTGAGTACTCCCAACTTCAGTCTCCTGGACCACCTCCTTAGCTGAATCAGCTACCTTTTCTTCGTGATCGGATGCAGAAGAAATCTTTTTACTCGCACGTTTGTTCAATGAGTTCTCTACACCAGTAGCCCCCTCAGAATCCTGCTGGATGTCGTCATCATGCTTGGCAAGAGTGTTTGGAGACTTAGTTGCTGGAATAGCTTTTGGCTGTGCTCGTTTTTCCTTAGAAAGTGCCTGAATACTCTCAACTTCAGGCTCCTGGACCACCTCCTTAGCTGAATCACCCTCCTTCGTATAATTAGCAGAATCAGCTACCCTTTCTGTGTGATCAGATGCAGAAGAAAGGTTTTTACTCGTACGTTTGTTCAATGAGTTCTCTAAACCAGTAGCCCCCTCAGAATCCTGCTGGGTGTCATCATCATGCTTTGCAGGAGTGTTTATTGGATGTGCTTGTTTTTTCCTATGAAGAGCCTGAATACCACTCTCAACTTCAGTCTCCTGAACCACCTCCTTAGCTGAATTACCATCCAGCCCAATTATCTTATCACCTCCCTTCATATCATCATGCATGGCAAAAGAGTTTGGATCACTTATTTCTGGAGGAACTATCGGATGCGCTCGTTTTTCCCTATCAGGTTCCAGAATACTCCCATGTTCCTTCATATCATTGGCAGAATCAGCTACCTTTTCTTCGTGATCGGATGCAGGAGCAAGAATTGTACTTGTATGTGCTCGTTTTTCACTATGAAGTTCCAGAATACTCTCATGTCCCTTCATATCATTAGCAGAATCAGCTACCTTTTCTTCGTGATCGGACTCAGGAGAAAGCTTTGTGCTCGTATGTTTGTTCAATGAGTTCTTTACACCAGTAGCCTCCTCAGAATACTGCTGAGTGTCAGATACTTTCTTAGAATCAACATCACCAGCTGATACACTTTCTACAATAGGACTCTCTTTCTCGTTTTTTAGTTCCCTGTTTTTGGGAGAGCTTTCTTCCACACGGCTTTCAGTTGGAGAGGGTGGAGAAACATCGGCATGAGCATTGTCAGATGTTATTGGTGAGAGGATTGGTTCCTCCAACGATTTCCCGTTATGAGCTGTCACTGTGGTATCAACGGTAGGATCCTTGTGTTTTATATCATCATCCTTAGCATCATTTTTTTCATGCTCAGGTGTATCGATGACTTCATTTTTTCTATCAGACATTATAGGTTCAAAAGATTCCGAGCTCTTTGTAGTATTTGATTTTCTCCCTTTACGCCGGTTTGAAGTTTGTGGCTTAGACTTTAGAGGTTCCTCATCAGCTACACTTTCAGCTTCAGTCTTGCTTGGCTCTGCTTCTTCATCCTGAGCATCATTATCAGCTTCCTTGGAATCATCATTGGTTCCAAGAGTCTCTTCATTACCCCCCTTCAGGACACCATTACTCGTAGCAGTCTTAGGGGACCCGACAGTGCTTGGGCCAACTTCTTCAGATGGAGGCGCATCTTCCATTGTTTCCATTGCTACCTGAGAAGCATGAACAGTTTTCCTTTAAAATTCTACACAAGCAAGATTCTTCAGAAAATAAATATATAAAGTAGAAACTGAACCTTATTTACCTCGACTGCCTTTTCTGAAGCTGCATTGACCAAATCCTTCTCATCAGCCTGATTAGAGAGAGAAGATATACATGAGTCAGACTTACAGCAATACATCACAGGTAGCAAGTACAAAATGCATACACCAAAATAAAAAATTGACAGAATGTCACGGTGCCACCAGCCACAAAGCTAACAGCTAAATAACTAAATGGGATCTGAATTGATTAAGAGGCAATTTTCAGAGAATAGCTGTATGGGAAGTGTTTCAATATAAGATTATAATGCACGCTAACCAGAACTCCCTTGATAAGAAAGGAACTACTGCGGAAATTGACACCTAGTTCAGAATCCCTACAATCAGCTACCTTCTTTTTCTCTGACCTGGACCCCACCAGTGAAGAGGAAAACGGAAAAGGAAACGAGATAGTAACATTTATCTGAAGGAACACCTAATGATCTCAGCATCAAATGCTAATCACAAACGAGAAAGTTGTATGTATAAACTACTCCCTCCAATTTTTCCATTTAGCCCCATTTGACCAAATTTCCCCTCACAAAAAAAGTCAAATAGGGCTAAATGGAAAAAAATGGAGGGAGCAATAAACTATGGAACATTAGTAACATGTTGATACATCAGTCAAAAAATTAATCGCTAGAGCCGTATGGTTGCATCAAATGTCTATAGCTACAAAAACAGATTTGACAAACACCAGAATTGGTGCAATATTATCTATTAAGCATGTAAGGAGGAAAAATTACTGAATTTTCTTTTGCAATGTCATGATCTGTGGGCTTGACAGCTTCATCTCCAATTATGCTAACATCTGCCACAATCTTGCTATAATCATCTAAAGAAGCACCACTAGACCTCAGAGCTGATAACAAGTAGGGTTTAAGCTTATAAGCACAATTATGAAATATTCTCTCCCCAAGCACACGAGCAATAGGAAGTATATCCTGAAGAAGAAGAAAAACATATTACAGAAGCTGGCAAGGGAAGCGGCTAAAACATGACATAAGCAAATCTTAAGAGCTTTATAAGATACTAGACCTTGTCCTCTTTTTTAAGGGTGTTTAAAATAGACGAAAGCAGATCTACAGATATACCCTCACTTTCTTCCACAACAAGGGTCATAATTGTCTCCATTGAAGTAAACACACCATCATGGTGATCATCCCTGAGATAGATGAAAACATCACTATAAGAATAACCTCAACCATTTAAAAACATGATTGCCATCAAATTTCAAGAGGTAAAAACAAATATACAGATACTCCGAAAGGAAATAGCCTATACGTAAGTATGTGTGTACGAATATGAACGCCAAGGCATAGATGAAGCTTCTTTCAACCACAATATACAAAAAGTTGATAAACTAACAAGATGACAAAACGTTTAAATGCAACGGTTCAAAACAATTAGCTGGTATGTACCAGAATAAACTCCACATTTAGAACAACTGGAAGTTTGGAGGTCAAAAAAACTGCTAGCAATCAGAATCAGTCTAAGCTATCCATTCAGAATGGACTATGGGGTAACTAGAACAGCCTCTAAATGATAAGTCTCAGAATGAAATTAGACAACTGTGGTCCCACACCATGAGGCATAATAGGTCTGAGATAACAGAAGCCCATACGGAAAGGTACATGCCCCCATACAAGGGGACAGTAGAAACAATTAATAAGATCAAGGATATGAGAAGGGAAACAAATTATAATATCATGGCAGAAGAAACTAAGTTTTGCGATGGTAAAAATATAACAGAATCGTCCCATTAAAAACAGAGAGCACAGGCTAAGAAGTATCCAGTGTTCTTTCCACGGCCATTAGGATGAAGAGTAGAGTATTAGAAAGCAAACTTCCCTTGGAAGACATACCACCAACTAGGATTTTGCCTATAAGTCTACAACAGCAACATCTTTTAGTGCAAAATGGCGCTAAGAACGTATGAATAAAACAAAGACGGTATGAATAAGCTTCATAGAAACAGCAAGCGATGGCATTTGATAAAAAAAATGCAGATAATACCGCATAAACTAGACAAAATTGAGGAAAAATCAGAAGCAGAAGTATTTCAACCAAGATGACAATTGACACGACATACTTTGATAGTACACTCAGACTGCCATGATAATGTAAATAGAGAAGGAAACAGACGGGGTCAACATAAGACGCGATGTACCTTATTGTTTTAAAGAAATGTTGAAACATTTCAAGAATTAAATCATCACATTCAAGATCCAGCATCACAACACATGATCTGACTCTTGCCAAAGTCTCAAGTATAGAGGTCCTCTTGATGTATGAAATGCTTGATTTATCATCAAGCTTCTCGAAAGAGGATACAATCAATTGGAACACCTCCTGAAAACACGATGCATAAGCCTATTAATGATCATAACATGATTAGGGTAGGTTATAGTATTAGAGGTAACAAACACACTGATGAGCTTATATCAAACATTGAGAGACAAGTTCAATATAGAGGCATCTAAGACCTTCATCTCATGATCAGCATAAGGTGCGTCTGGGGCTGTAATCCTAGTTATCTCACTAATACAAGCAGCAACAGCAACTTTGACGTCAGCATTTGGATGTCTTAAAAGCTCTTCAGCAATCAACGCTTTTGTTGAAGGAGCAAGTGCTTCCCTCATTGTCTCTGAAGGTGACTGCTCCACGCCGGCAAGCAAGCTTTCCACCAGCTACAAGTAATGAAGAGAAACAATTAAATCAACAAAATGTATCATGTGAATCTGGCTAAGAAGAGATATCTATCAGCTCTGTTACTTCGGCTGACTCTTCACTTGACAGACCCGGGTCGACATGACATGACAGTGATGAACATCAACGTAAAGCCGTCTAATGGTCAAGATTGAAAGATACAGCTATGATTTTAGATTATTTAACCAAAGGAGATATACTATATCGCTCCACTAATCAAGTCAATGATACTCAACCATGTTCGAAAAAAGTGTATCCACAAAACACTGTCACACCCCTGTATTCTTTCACAAACGACTAACTATGGACACCGAAAAAGTTACGTGTTAACTATCACTCTCAAGAATCTCAACGATACTAGCTCTAGAAATCCACACTTGGGGCAAAATGACCTTAACTTCAACACTTCCTAGTTTTGCAATTTCCAATCAACAACCATCGTCCCTTTGTCAACAGATAAACATCACATACATCCAAAATTAAGCTTCAGAAGAAACACAAAGTCATTCCACATGTGTTATACGGAGTAATATACTTCCTCCAATATAATAATGCTCACATATATTCATGAAATGTGACGATAAATAAAAACTGGAGGGGGTATTTCACTGCGTAGACATCGACTTCCATAGTAGAAGTAGTAGCAGGACTAAGGGAGGGCTAACAGGCACGTTCTCGCCCTCTCTAGACTATGAGAAATTTGTACTAACAATTTTTATCTAAATTTTTTCATCTATTTCCAAATTTATCTTATTGCAATACTACTTCGTAATTATTCACCTCATTAGAAACCCTAAAACAGGTAGCTAGAGCGAAAAAACACAGCATCACATTCAAAAAAACCGAATTCATAGTAGTAGTAAACAAGAGAATGCAACATTGAAGTAAATATCGGGGGGAATCTAGCTAGTAGCAAGGGGTAGCACTCGCTACCCCAAACTTACAAAAAATTGTTAAAATTATCGACTTTTGCAACCCAAAAATCGTAATGATGAGACTTTTTCGTATATAGTAACCAGATATAATAATCTTGCTACTCAAAATTTTAGGTCTAGATTCAACTAAATATTGAAGGTTTATCAAACGAATCGCGTAAACATTCAACTCTTCAGATTTCACCCAAACTTAACATCCGATAATATCAGAAAAAAAAGTACTATGAATTGCTTACATATGAAAAAAAAAAAAACAAGAATTCATAGTAAACAAGAGCATGCAGCATTGAAGTAAATATTGATACTAACTCGAACGAATAACGCAAACACTCAAATCTCCAGATTTCGCCGAAAACTAACATCACGAAATATCAGACAAAAAGTACACAAAATTGCTTACATTAAGAGAATCCAGTAGCTCGGGAACTTCCGAAGGAGGTGGAAGAAGCTTGTTTCCAGCCTCTAACAAACGTTTCGAAAGCTCCGCTTCGGTAATCAACATTGTTGAAGATTCTCAAGCTTAATCGAAATCTCTTTACAGATCTCTCGACACTTCGCCTTCTTCAATGAATCGAAAACCCTAGAATTTTCCCCCAAATTACAGCAAAGCAAATCGATTAGAACACAATCAATAACGACAACAACAAAAAACAAGAGAAACCTAGATTAAAATAGTTGAATTAGGGCGGGAGAAATTCGGAAATTCAATTTTTGGGGAAAAATTAAGGTATACCTGATTGAAAAATATCCAATTATCGGGGTTTTTTTTTTTCCGTTGTGGAGGAGAGAGAAGGGGATGAAACCGGAGGAGTTAATTTATGAGATTTTTTTTTTAAAGTGTAAATAAATGAGTGAATGAAGAAGAGTTGGAATAAATATAAGTGATGTTTATTTGGATGTTCACTAGGATTTTACCCAAGATTGTGTGCGAGCCATTCGAGTTCGGTTCGGTCAAACCTTGGTTCACGTGAGGTCAACTCGAGTTAGGGTTCAGTTCGATAATTTAACGAGTCGAACCGAGCAATTATTGGCTTGGCTCGAAAAACTCTTGAGCAGTTCGAAATAATGTGTGGTTAGTGGTTAGTACTCGATTTTACCCAAGATTGTGGGTAGTGAAGGGACGAGATGGTGTGCGGGCAATTCGAGTTTGGTTCAATCAAACCTTGATTCACGAGAGGTCAGCTCGGGTTAGGGTTCAGTTCGACAGCTTAACGAGTCAAATCGAGTAATTATTGGCTTGCCTCGAAAAACTCTCGAACTGTTCGAAATGGTGTGTGGTTAGTGGTTACGGAGTAAATATTCCCTCTGTCTCAATCAATAGTTTATACCGCACTTTACTGATATGTCAGTCAATAGTTTACACTTTCTTTTTATGATAAGCTTTACACTGTACTTTTTGTTTTTTAACAAATTAACTACCGTATAAATCTTATCTCATTCTTGTCTTACTAACTTTACTACATTAATCTGTGTATTTAAAGCAATTATTAAGACGGATAGAGTAGTTAATATTTTGCTCTTGTTTTAAGGAAATTTAAATTCGCTTCCCACTTTTGCCTACGAAATCCAATATAAAAGTGTGTTAATTCGTGCGCAAATCTATTGTATATACGGTTTACATAATTCTAGGTAATTCGGTCAAGACTTCGAGACATGCATCAAAAGGATTTCGACAACTATGAGATGTGCATCGCTCATTCGCTCTGCCTTCCTCCGTTGCTGTTTAAGTCATCGAGCAATCCCTTGCGATCACTCTCCACTGCCTCTCGCAGTTTGCGTCCTTTATTAACAGCTTCACGAACTCTGTACCGAATTTCTAACACATATGCGTCTCTAGCCTTGAACACCTCACGTTGCCTAACTGCGAACGCCCAAACCACCTCACATGCTTCCCCCGACACACAACACCCAGACCCGTACCTCATCCCCTCCAAATCCTCGCATCGCAATTGAACTTTACCTACTACAGTTTTCATCACGACATACTGTAATCTTTAAGACCGAATAAAGTTTGACTACATTTAATTTCAGGGTATGAACACTGGTTTGCTTTTTCGCTTAAAACTCGCGTTAACATATACTCATTCAGAGTATTGCTTTCTCCCATTCTCTGGAATCATATTGTTTGAATAAAATACTTCATCCGTCTCGATCATTTGCTGTCCTTTTATATTATATTTCTGAGGAGTATTTTAATCAACAAACAACAAATGACCGGGACGGAAACAGTACTCGTCAGTCGTCACATATTTAGTTCAACTAAATGAATCCCGTGAATGGAGGTAGTATTACGGCACATAGGGTGTAAACGAGTCGATTCAAGCTAGAGCTCGTGTGGCCTCGGGCTCAGTTGAATTTAAAATTATACGTATTAAACTTACGATGGGTAAAAAGCAAGCCTAAACGAGCTATCGAGTCGAGTCGGGTCTTACTGAGCCAGAACCAACTCGGATACAAACAAGTTCGACTCGAGCTCGTTTTGACCGAGCTTGAACCGACCCGATGCTACACCCTTCGGTACCCGTTGGCCGTTGTTACACCCAAAATCGCGATTCAATCATTATAAGGCCGCCATCTTCTCTCGCATAATCCGCCGCCGCCGCCGTCACCGCCACTGCCGCCGTCACCGCCACTGCCGCCGTCACCGCCACTGCCGCCGTTTTTCGCGGTAATCTATCTTTTCAGTCGTTAATCTCATATCATTTCAATTGAATTTGATGATGTAATTTTGTTCCAGTTCACTGAATCATAATTTTGCTTCCAGTATGTTTAAATCCATGTATTAACTTACCTAATTAATCGTATCAAATTAATTTCAACTGCAATATGGATTTTATCCTGATCCTGTTATCAATTTCAATATTCTACTATGAGATTGTTTCATTGAATCCAATCGTAGTTGCATTGATGATTGATTGGTAATGTCGTATTATCGTCAGGTAATTGTACTGTTGATTGTTTTGCTTCTGTTGTTTTTGATATCATATTTCGATTCGAGGTTGTTTTCATGGAATCCAATCGTAGTTGCATTGATTGTTTACAAAAACTCATATGAGACCGTCTCACCCTAACGTTATTGTGAGACCTTTTATGGTAATGTTGTATTCTAGTCATGGAATAGTACTGTTGATTGTTTTGCTTCTGCTTGTAATTTCAACTGCAATGTTTTGCTTCGAGGCTGTTTTCATCGAATCGAATCGTAGTTGCATTGTTTGTCAATGCCGTATTCTCGTCAGGGAATAGTACGGGTGGCTGTTTCGCTTCTGTTTGTAATTTCAACTGCAATGTTTTGCTTCGAGGTCATTTTCATCGAATCAAGTCGTGGTTGCATTGTGAATAGGGAGCATGTTGTGTGTGTGTGTGTGTGTGTTTGGGGGGAGGTCACGAGTACCACAGCTCGTGACCTTACTAGCTAGCTTAAATGCCATATCTGCTGAACGGTTGAATGGTAAATCGTGATTTGTGCGGGAGAAGGTTTATCGACTGTGATCGATGCTACTATGCATTTTTAGTTAGTAATGTAAGGTCACGAGTTACGATGTTTCAAAATCTGGCATGGCCCATACACGATCGAGGATTTGAGGTGGTGCTCATAGCCTCATAGCCCCCTTTTTTCTTGAACTGATAGCTGGTAAACTGTCTATTCACATATCCTTGCAGAGTTGCAGCAAGTCAAATTCAGATTCACACAACATATTGTTCAGCCTTTGCAATATCAGGCAAAACTTTATCGAGATTTAAGTGCAGCATCGCAGTGGAAAACAAGGTTGGAGTTTACGATATGCCTTTTGGTGATTAAGTAAAGATGGTGGTAAATCATGACTCGAGCTTGTTTGTGATGAAACTGCCGAGGCATAGCCCATCCATGCATTACAAGAAACTGCTGAGGTCAGTCTTGTTGAACGTGAAGAGTATATATTTTGCTTAAGTATAATCTGTTTCTTTCTGAAGGGCAATGGTTGATGTCTCGATGAACCTTTGGAAACGTGAGATTACTTCCCTTGTCTTGAGTATGGAGCATCCGCTCCTTCCTCATTTCTTCATGAATCTGTTCATCAAATGCAAATACACTACCCTTGCTTCTTCCCAAAAACCATACAAACCCGCTTCATCTCAAATCATCGCCTTCTGCCAATCAGGCTTACTGTCCCAAGCCCTTAAACGCCTCAATGCAACTAACTCAACGGAAATGAGCGTAAATGTAAAACCCTTAGTCTTTGCTTCTCTCTTGCAAACAGCTACCAAACTCAAGTCCTTTAATCATGGCATACAACTCCATTGTCACATCCAAAAAACCGGTCTTTATGCTAATAGTCTCGTGGGTAATAGCTTATTATCTTTGTATTTTAAACTGGGTTTGGGCTTATCTGAGGCGTCAAAAATGTTTGGTGAATTGATACAGAAAGATGTGATTTCTTGGACTTCAATGATATCTGGGTATGTAAGGGTAAATCCAAGAAAAACGCTAGAGTATTTTGGGAATATGTTAGGTAATGATATTGAGGCCGATGCTTTTACTTTTTCTGCTGGAATTAAGGCATGTTCTGAGATTGGAGATGTAAAGCTTGGTAAATGCTTTCATGCGGCTGTTTTTAAAGGTGGATTTGAGTTAAATTATGTGATTGCTAGCGCACTAATTGGTATGTATGGAAATAGAGAACAGATGATGTATGTCCGCCGTCTGTTCGATCAATTGCCTGAGCCAGACACGATCTGTTGGTCCTCCGTCATTTCTTGCTTGACGAAGAACGATTTATACGAGGAGGCGTTGACGTATTTCTATGTGATGCAAAGGAAACATCTGATACCCGACGAATTCACTTACGGCTCTATTTTATCAGCCTGTGGAAACTTGGGGAGAGTGAAACAAGGGAAGCAAGTGCATGCCAGAGTAATTGTTTCCGACCTTGGCGGGGATGTAGTAACAGAAAGTAGTTTAGTCGATATGTATGGGAAATGTGGGCGAGTTAAAGACTCGCAGAATGTATTTGATAGGATGAGGAGAAGGACTGCAGTTTCTTGGTGTGCCTTGTTAAATGGTTACTGTCAAAATGGGCACTATGAGTCGGTTTTAAGGATTTTCAGGACCATGGAAAATCCTGTCCTATACAGTTTCGGAACCATTATCCGTGCTTGCACGTCTTTGACAGCGATCAGACATGGGAAGGAGGCTCATGGCCAGTACATGAGGAAGGGTGGTCACGGTGATGTTGTTGTTGAATCTGCATTAATTGATCTCTATTCAAAATGTGGATTTGTTGATTATGCAGAGCGATTGTTCATTCAGATGCCTGTCAGAAACACAATATCTTGGAACTCAATGATATGTGGGTTTGCTCAGAATGGTAGAGCCGTTGAGGCAATTGGGTTATTTGAACAGATGATGAAAGAAGGTTTTAGTCCCGATTATACCAACTTTATAGGCGTCATCTTTGCTTGTAGTCATGCAGGTTTGTTTGACGAAGGACAGAGATACTTCGCCTCAATGACCGAAGAATATGGCATCAAACCGAAAGTTGAGCATTACAACTGTATAGTGGATTTACTAGGTCGAGCTGGTTTGATAAAAGAAGCTGAAGAACTGATAGAGAAAGCCGAGTGTAAGGACTCTTCTTCTCTATGGTCAGTGCTATTGGGTGCGTGCACAACCAGCAGAAATTATGTTGCCGCTGAGCGTATTGCACTGAAAATAATCGAATTTGAACCAAGTAATCATTTTAGTTATGTTCATCTTTTCAATGTCTACAAGATGAGTGGTCGTTGGAATGATGCTATGAATGTACGGAAATTGATGGAAGATAGAGGGGTGAAAAAATTGTATGGCGGGAGTTGGGTCGAGGATACCAACATTGCATTTGAAACCAGTTTACCATCTGTTGTTGCAGTCTGAGACAGAGAGAGAGAGAAAGCGCAACAAACACGGTGATTGATTCTCTTCAATGTTCGGTATTTTGAAACATGGGGCAAAAATTGTACAAGTATTTTTCTCTGTAACCTTGATCTCGACAGAGCCAACTACGTCTGATTAAGCACATCATACAACTAATTTAGTAGTGATAGAAGAGTCGACGATCTCTGCAACTGATGCATGTCCAAGGAAAGAGCGGAGGATCGAGACAGTATGTATGTATGCAACTAGTCCGGCATGTCTGACAGTATCTCAGAAGTTCAGTCGGATATGGGCTTTGACAACGACAACACGCTGAAGGGAGCGGGATCTGTAACACCAAGAAACATAGCGCAATAAGACAGTAAAGCAAACTATAATCTGTTTTCAGGCACTAAATTCCTCATTTTTTATCTGTAAAGAAGATGCAGTTGCCTTGCCTTAACACCTTGCTGTAGTATTTTCACGGAACTGGCAATAACAGAAGAAGACGGTACTAAAATTCTTCTATAATTGCTAAAAGAGCTGAAATTACCTCAGTGTTGGAACGAATGGCTCCAGCCTCAGGGACGATGAATATGTCCTGTGATAACGCCACAGGAACTGTCTGCGAGTAAATCTTCTGGTCTAGAGATGCTGATCCGTCTACTCTTGTAATGCTGGCAAAATTTGCTTTGCATAAGGGGCATGTGGTTTCCTTACGATTTGAAGCCTGTATAACAGATTTTACAGATCATTAGGATATACAGAGCGCTAAGACATGAGTTTGACGTGATTATCATGCCTGCATATCGTCAATCACACTACTACTTTGCAGGTCTGTGATTCCTAAGACGGATTACCTGCTCAAGAACTATACGAAAACCTCTAAAAACACGAGATGGTGAGTGACATTACGAAATGTTCACAGGATTGGTCAAGCACAGGACAACATTTTCAAATTCACGACGATGATTCAAGGAAAAGGATGCATACCAGCTTATCAGCCCACTCCTGGATGCACGAGAAGCAAAACCGATGTCCACAAGGCAGAACGCCTCTGGTAGAACTATGTTCTGTCCAGCATATTACACATGAAAGCTCCACCGATTTCTGTCCTGCAAAATTTTCAGCTAAATCCTTGGGTTCATCTTGCCCTTCCAAGTTCTTATGGGCAGAACTAATCTCCTGCAAATTCCTCGTATCACCGTCTTCTTTTTCAACAATTTGTAAGCTTGTGTTTCCTAGAAGACTGACATCATTTATATGGTTCGTCGTATGTCTGCTTGGTAGATCAGCATCATTGGAGGTATAACTAATCTCCTGCAAGTTCCTCACGTCACCGTCTTCCTCAATGTTTTCTATGCTTGTGTCTCCTAGAAGACCGATATCATTCTTACGGCTCATTGTATGTCTGTGTGGTAGATCAGTATCATCGGTAGCAGCTAATCTGGTGGAGCCACTTCCGGTTCTCTTTTTGACAAGTCGTCGAATTCTACGTGAAGGCTCACCGATATCTACCCCCATGCTTATACCAGCATTCCTTCTTCTCTGCTTATTTGAACAACTTGCCATTGTATCCTCGCTCTACTCGGAATTTAAGAGCAGAAGGAAAAAGATGAGTGTTTAAAAAACTGCTACTTGTGATAGGCTTATTGTATTTGAATTCAAGATTCAAGCTAGATTTGTATCGCATACCTGAAACATGTCATCGATATTTAGCTCAACCTCGTAATTAGACCTTATATTATCTATCTTTGCTCGCCAATCATCCTTAGAAATGTCTTTGAGCACTTTTCTCTTACATTTTCGCCTGCTCGTTGATCTACTTCCAGATTCCAGAAACAAATTCTGAAATCATTATGAGCAACATAACTTTCATTTAACATGACAAAAAATCGATACCACAAGCAGAGAAATACAAAGTATAGAACATGACCCGAGAAATCTAAAAATGCAATTCCGTTACCTGATCTAACAGTAATCCATCACAGTGGTCGTCATTTTCAATTTCATCAGACTCCAAATCTATCACATCTTTGATGCTATCATATACTCTACGTTGATTCAAAAGCCGCCTATTTTCTTTCAGAATAGGTTCCTGTTTCTTGTCAATCGAGAGCTCCAACGTTATTGAACCTGCATCCTCGCCACTAGAAATGACAAAAGCGAGAGATATCTAAGTTAGCGATTAGAACTGTACATCAACTGTAGCACGGACACTGTCGTAAAAACATTTCTTCACCTTATGAGAGTATACGGGCGTTCAGGAATGTACTTCCCTTTCTTCAAGCAATCTTCGAGCCACTGATGATTGACGACTATTGTTCCCAGTTTTTTGGCAAGTTCATACTTTTCTCCTTCAAATTTCCAACAAACCTGCTCATGAATCCGAATAACGACAAAACAAAGTAGATTAAATCGTGATTGAATAAATTAGAGCTCGAAATTCCAATATAATCCTCTACTGATTTTCCTAGGATGTTCCATTAACAGTCAGATAAGCACCCTTTCAAACTGATTACTGAGTTTCGCTATGAATTCGCTCCTACTGGTTATTATGTGTATCGAAGTTGCGTCTAGTTCTGCCTCGACAATGTTGAAATCTAGCACAAAATCACAATACTATAATTAAGGAGCAGAAAACCCTAATTCAAATACTCCACAAATTACAATTTGGAGAAGCCATTAAAGCACTGGAGTAAAAATTGAGGCTGGTTCTTATCGAAATTGGGTCTAATTCTACCTCGAAAACGTTAAAATTTACCAAATACCGTAATTAAGGAGCAGAAAACCCTAATTCAAAGACAAAATACAATTCAGCGAAGCCATTAAAGCACTGGAGTAAAAATTGAGGGTGATTTTTTTTATCGAAATTGGGTCTAATTCTACCTCGAAAACGTTAAAATCTAGCAAAATACAGTAATTAAGCAGTAAAAAACCCCAATTCAGAGACAAATTAGACGAAAAAATGGCATGATACTAACCAAATGGGTCGTAGATTTTGACATTTTACCAACGTAATTAGCGCCGACAACGGTAATTAACTGAATGAGCTTCAAGCGATGCGAACCATGATAACCGCTTACAGTCGCAACAACTGCATTCATTCCCTGAATCATTTTGCAATTGAAGAACCCTAGAAAATAAGACGAATGAATTAGGGTTTAACAAATTCAAAATCGATTGAATAGTTTAAGAAGTAGTAGTAGCAGTATGAATAGTTAGGAATTGAACGAAGAATCGAAACCCTAACTGGAATTAAATGCAAATTGGATTGGATTGATGATCGACGAGTACTGGAATTGGGGGTGAAGATTGAAGAAGACTGGGTAATGATTAATAATCTGTCTTTGGCGGGAATTTCATTTTTTGGATGGGTTGAGGTTCGGGTTATGATAATATACGGGTCAGTTTGGATTACGTGGGTCAGTTTGGGTTATGGGTCAAGCTCGAGTTTTCAATTTCGGGTGTCGGATTTAGTTTGATTTATCTGGGTCAGGTCAATTTTGCTCGATCAACACCAACAATGTTTGTCGCCTTCCAAAAGACCACATTACCTTATTCTTATCCACGACCTCGGTTATATCAGCTCGATCTCAAAGTCGTCGCTATTTATTCATAGCTTACTTTCAGAGATTGAATGTAAAAAGATTAAATCTTGAACTAAACCGAGGTTGTGAATAAAAATCAGGTCGTAAATGGTCCTTGTGAAGACTGGAGATGAAAATGAGTCGTGCCTCGTATCGGTCGATCGTGTGTGGAGGGAAAAATGGCACAGCCCATGCATGGGGAGGTGGGCCTCGTGTCGTGTTGTGTCGTGCCAGTGTTAAGAAAGGGTAACCTCGTCACGACTCATAACACGTCATGTCATGTCGTGTCATGTCGTGTTTGGACATGCCTAGCCAATTTCTCGAATTTAAACTTATTTCTTCACATTTTGGACGTGCCAATACTATGTTGTGACCAGGTGAGCCGTGTTACGTCGTGCCTCAACACAGTCTTTTTTCCTCATGCACAGCACACGACCCATAGCATGTCCTATCGGGCTGAGTCGTGCCAAAGTGGGCTTGTGCCTTAATGGGTCGTGGGTTGTGATGGACCGTGCCAACCCACCGGCCCAAGTGTCAACTTTCATCTCTACCGAAGACGACAAACATGATACTAAGAGTCAAATTAGTTGAAAATTACGAGTAAATATTCAAATGCAAATCATTGTTCAAGATGAATATATATATTCGTCTCAAATTTATAACAAGTCAATTAATTGAAAGAAGATAAAAGCAAAAGAAAAACGTAGAGAAGAGTAAACTAGTTCAGTCTTATCCCTACAAATTGAACATTATTTGTCTAGTTACGGATCTATACATTTACTTTATCACGTATATCAATGCACATTTTTTTTATCCATATCTCTAGTCACATGTTTAAGAAAATTACAAAAAAATTATACTATATTCCTAATGCATTCGATTAGACAATTTAAATAAGATCTTCGATGACTCGTGAATTGATTGGAACGGGAGTACAAATTTAATAAGGATAACCCGTCCCTTGCCAATCTATATAAAACAATAAAAAGTCATTCCCTCTTAGTTAATTAGACTAACAAGCTTTCAGAGGTTGACACGTGGCATGTGAAATTAAATGCCAGCTACCATAACCCCCTAAATGAAAGGCCTCCTAAATTTCTTATCTACCTATTTGCTAACTTCCTTAGTAATATGCTGCCATGTTCCTACTCCCCTCTTCGTTCACCTGAAACAGAATCTGCCTCCATTACAGCACATTTACTCCTCCATTGAAGTTCTCCTCCATTAAATTCCTTGTGGTTACAATGGCATCCGATGAATTGAAGTTATTTGAGTCTATTTATACTTTCGAAGTTCATACAAATGATAAAATCAGACATTCGCTTGCCTTCCTCTTTTCGTCCCTCTACTCCTTCGCCGACAATTTGCTCCAAAAGTTGCTGCCAGCCGCATCCTTCTTCATCGGTAAGATTTATGCTATTTGGTTATTGTTCTTTATCGGTCAAATTTAGGCTCTCATGACATTGAATGAGCTAATCCATCCTCAGTTGAAGTCCTAAAATAAATTATTAAGGCCTATTTAAGTTGCTCTTAGATTGAGGATTTTGTGTACTGAGTACCAACTGATAAGGCCTCAGTTGATACCTTAATAGGACATATATTGCATCTTACTGTATCTCCAGATGAGCTAAATATTTGCATTTTTGGTGCCCAAACAACGATGCCTGCAACAACAATGTTTTTCTTCGTACGCATTATTTGCCCGTTATAACGCACCAAGAAAAGTAACAGAATAAACAGCGACACCGGTGATGATGACCTTCAAGATTTGAGCAACAATTGAACTGTCCGTACGTGTTTCACTCTGTGAGCGAAGGATAATTGACAAATTACAAATTAGATTTATTGTTGGAAATTTATTTCATCTAGATATAACTTTTTTTTTGTCAGTTTGTAGCATTGTTTTTTCAATAATTTCATTTGGGTTCAGGGCTATTGCTTTGTTAGTTCTTTGAAGTGCTTTCTGCAGCTTGCTGTGAACTTAAGATTTAATCTATATTAAGAGAACGTATTATCTGGAAACTTGAATGCATTTGATCATTGATGTGCATTGATAATCATGCTTTCTTATTTCTCTGAACAGCGGTATCACTTGAACCACCACTTTCGAATCGAAGACAAGGGTTTTGGCATAACATTAGATTTGTGGGACAAAGTATTCGGAACATTGCCTCCCTCAAAAACTAGCTGAAGACAGTACATAATTGCCTGTCCTGTGACTGTCATCATATGATCTAAAGTAAATTAATTTAACATTGCCAGTTACACTGATATATTTATCCTCACCATTCTTTATTCACCGCCTTTTATTATGGTTTGATTCTAGGCTTAGCATCTTATGAAAAAAAATTCAAGTCATTGAGGGTAAGGTTGCGTGCATCTGGTCTTCCGTGCATTCTTTATTCAACTGGTTTACTGGTTGCAGTAGTTAATTGTGTTGCGGCAGAAATAGTTGAATAAAGAAACCTACAAGCATTGGTTGAAAAAAATAAAAAAAACTTACGTATTATTGTTAGTTAAATGTGTCGTGCTACGCTGTTTTCCACCTATCACGAACTATATTCCAATTTGTTTAGCAAGATTTGGGGGTGTGGCTTACCCAGATTCCCATATTTCTTATTTACTGGCATTGTTTTGCTGTCTACATTACACGCTTATCGTTGGGGTTTACACAACTTCACGTAACAAAATCAATCATTAAGAATTTCCACTCTTTCACCAATTGACCACTACGTTGACAACAAACGCTCACAAAGAAGGTACTGCGCTAAAGGAAGATCGCACAAATATACCATTGCAAGCCCCGTGAATTTCACGGGAACGAAAACTAGTTGAAATTGAAAAACCCTCGAAAAACCCCCTCCAAAAATGAAGTTACCGCCATTTCTGCACCTCGTCGATCATCAATCCAATTCAAATTGTATTTAATTCCAGTTAGGGTTTCGATTCTTCCTTCAATCTCTAACTATTCAATTATTCATACTCCTATTAGCTCTGTATTCTGTAACTATTTAATCGATTTTGAATTTGTTAACCCCTAATTTCATTCGTCTCATTTTCTAGGGTTCTTGAATTGCGCAAATGATTCAAGGAATGGATGCAATTGTTGCGATTGTAAGATTGGAAGCGGTTATCACGGTTCGCATCGATTGAAGCTCATTCGGTTAATCACCGCTGTCCAAATCTACCACTAATTTGGTTAGTCCGATCATGCCTTTTGATCATCTAATTTCTCTTTGAATTAGTGTTTTCTGCTGCTTAATTATGGTATTTTGCTGAATTTCAACACCGTCGAGGTAGAATTAGACGGAATTTCGATAAAAACTACCTCAATTTTTACTGCAGTGCTGTAATGGCTACTGCAAATTGAGTGCGATTGTGGTGGTGTCGCATGTTTTGTGATGATTCTGATGATGCAACTTCGGATTAGTCGCAATGTCGAGATTTTTCTGCAATGTGGAATTGATTGTGTGTTTTTACATCGTTAAAAGAGATTTTTAGGTTGAATGTGAGTGCCAACAATTCCGACATTACAATAGGTCTTCAGGTCGCATGTTTTGTGATGATTCTAATGACACAACTCTGAATTAGTCACAATGTCGGTATTTTTGTCTGAAATGCGGAGTCGATTGTGTGTATTCTATGTCGTTATAAGAGATGTTTTGGTTGAATGCGAGTTAAAACATTTCCACCATTAAAATAGCTCTTGAGGTCGCATGTTTTGTGATGATTCTAATGACACAACTTTGAATTAGTCACAATGTCGATATTTTTCTGAAACATGGAGTTGATTGTGTGTATTGTACGTCATTATAAGAGACGTTTATAGGTTGATAGTGAGACATAGAAAGGAAAATCGAAGATCCTTTTGGTGAACGTGAGTTCTAATGACACAACTTTGAATTAGTCGCAATGTCGATTTTTTTCAGTAGCTTATTAGATTGATTATCTTCTTTACTTGTTGGTAGGCAGTGATAATGTTGGATTGGCATTGATGACTGCTGGGAGATGTCGGGTTCTTGGCTTCATTATCGACATTCGAAACAAATCATTTATCTCATACAATGTTGGAGTTACTTGAAAGCATGATTACCAGATTCTCTCGGGTACGCAGCTAATTTCTTCGATTATTTGTCTTATGTAGTTATGTAATTATGTTGGCATATCAATCAAATTTCATGTCATAGGCAACTTAATTAAACAAGAATTTCAACCTTAAAACACAAATACTCCTTAGAAAAGGTACAAAGTAGTTAAGAGTAAATTTCTTGACAGATCGCATTATATCACACCAAGTTAGGTGAAACACAACAATAATTACGAATAGAGTAAAAAGTACCCCTGTCATGTTAAAGATTTCACATTGACGTTATTAGGAAACTACTCCGTATCTTATCTTTTACTCGTATTAGTTACGGGAAAAGGTACACTTATATGGAGTATATGAAAAGTTGAATAATAATGTGAAATAATGTAGAAAAGCACAACGTAATAGACCAATGCTAATAAAGAGTTATACTCCACAAATCATTTGGGATTTTGTTGGGGTTTTAATTACCTCGCAAGCGCACGATATAATCGTTGCACTAGAAAGGGTTGGTCCACAAGGAGTGTGGTGATTCCTAGTCGTTTCAATTCTAATTGTTTATCTAAGTCGATAAAGATTGGTGATAGGGGACTAAAGCTAGGTGAATGAATATTAACTAAGAGAAGATACTACTAAAAAGAAGATGAAACTAAATTAAGGAAAAAAGATAACTAGTGGAATAACGATTAATCAAGAATAAAAGGGACTAGGGAACGATGTCGCTTCAATCCACCTAAATCGCACCAAAGTACATCGAGTATCGAAGGAATCGGGATTAAGGGCAAAGTTGTATCGTCTAGGTCGGCCACCTCCCTCCCGGGTTCGTGTCCGGCTTAATTTCCCGTTTACCTCCCTCCCGGGTTCGTAAAGCGGAATCCCTAAGTCAAATTCGAGGGTCACTCCCGTGATAAATCCCAAACCGACTCAAGTCAAAATGGCACGCATACTAGTGTGTAGGATACCACGCTAGACACCACTCCCGTGTTCGATCTAGTACGGTAAGGCAAGATATAGGGTCAAACCGGTTACCCATCCTAATCGACTCCCATCGATGACAAAGGGATCGGGACCGTCTCAAACTCCTAAACCAAGGCAATCCAAAATCCTCCACACCACTTTACCCAATTACCCAATTCAATCGATACAAAATATACAAGAGGCGCAATTTAGGCGAATTTAGGCTTCATCGACCCCTAGTGGGTGATTACTCACTAATCATGGCTAAATTGGTGGAATTAAGCATAAAGATGGAGTCTTTAACTATGAACATTGTTGTAAATTGAATTATACTACCAATTATGTGAAAATGGTCAAATTGGAGGAATCTAATTGGGAATTTCTAATACTAACATGAAATTCATAAATATGAACAAAGTGAGAGAAAACTAAACTAATTGCAAACTAGAGTAACAAACAAAGAAAAGAGAAAACTAAGATGAGCTAACAAGAACTAACAAATAAAACTAAGAAATTGGGGAAAAAATGAAGAAAAACAAAACTAGAGTAAAGATTAGAGATTACCAAAGATGGAGAGACAAAGGAGATAATAATAAAAGAAAATAATATATAAAGCTTGAATCTTGAATAAGGAAGATGAAGATCTTCAAAGACTACAAACCCTCTCAAAAACCCCAAATAATTCAAAATATGGAACTAATGTGTTATGGAAGCTTGGGAGGCAAAATAAGGATTTGAGTATTTATACTTCTAATTAGGTTACATAGAAAACCGGTCGAAAAACGAAGTGAAATGGCAAAACCGGAGTAACGCACGAAACATGCGTTACGCACGGTGAGAATCGCACGGTGTTAACCTCCTGACTTGAGTTTCGCACGGTCCACCGTGCTATTCTCTTCCTATGCCCATTTTCCCGTTTCTTGTCTTCTATGCGCTTGTTTAGGCTCGAACTCGGTCCATGTACCTCCTTTTACCCGGGCATGCTCAAGTTTCATCGTTCTCGTCACGGAAATGCCTAAAAACGAACAACAAACGCAAAAACCCGTGTAATACAAAATATAGGCGAAATGAGCCGGAATGCCAAAGAAAATACGATTAATCGAGGCTAAATAAACGTCAAAAGGGTGTAGAAAAGCGGTCAATAATGGAGTTATCAACCTCCCCACACTAGACATTTACTCGTCCTCGAGTAAGCGCGACAAAGGCAAAGACAAGCACCTAGACTACAAAGAGTGAATGCATAATATAAGCATCCCTCGACCACTCACTAAACTATTACTAACCGCATGAGTATTAGCGCACTCAACGCCCTTTCAACTCACAACGACATACCATGAGGATAGGTATCCCGTTGCAAGGCAAGTTGGGTCTTGCACAAAACTTTTGACACAAACAATCGATTAAGCCCACAAATACAAGACATGTTTGCATCACAAAAAGGAAAACACCGTCACCCTCATCAAGACGGCGGGAAAAACACTAATCATCCACCTATTATGAAAACTAACATTCTCAAACTAGTTAACCTACAAGACATGGACAAAAATCTAATACTATAGCTATAAATTACTATGAACATCGATAATCTAGCAAATTTCCTCCCAACCTTCCAAATAAATTACAAGAGGGCGTAAGATGGCGTGGAAAGGTAGAACCGTGGTGTTATAAAACACTGTAGGTAAGTGTGCCTCGACCTCTTTATGAAATAAAGAGAAGGATCGTCCCAAAACTCAATATGACCAAATAATCCAAGTAAAAAAAAAGAAATAGAGAAGTGATAATTCCAATGACCGGTTTACCACCGCTATCTTCCTTCCTCAGGAACTCGGTCCCTCGGTAGGCCCTTCACGATGGCTCCCCAAATCAACGGAAAATTTATTTATTTTGATGTGTGGTGATCTTTTTTTTTCGATTTTCATAGTTTTTTCACTTCTTTCTCCCCTTGATTTCTTTCTTCTTCTTCTTTTCTTTCTTTTTCGATTTTCGTTTTTTTTTTTTTTTTTTTTTTTTCGATTTTTGAAGTTGGGGAAGCATCATGTAATAGGATCACCAAAAACAAAAGGCAAAAATTATTGTGGAAGGTATTTGTAGTATTTGATAGGTAAACTTGGATTATATAAACGGTCATAAGAGTAAAGGTCACCTAGGAACACGAGACACGGTAACCAAGGAGTTTTCACACCACGGGGGATCAAAATGGTCAAATGCAAACCCCCGAGTAATCTATTTGGTAGGGAGGGTGGACCTAAGCTAGAATGTCGATAAGCCTAGTATTTTAAAGCTATTCTACTAGATTCAAGTCCTACATCAAGGTAAGTAAAACTAATAAGAGAATGTAAGTTCCAAACATAAGCTTCAAGACTAGGTTTTCGAAAAGTTTTACACTACTCTAAGACACACTAAACTAGACACTAATCACACAAAAATAAAGAAAACAAATAAAACAAAACACAAATGAATCAATTTCCACAAGCAAGCAAACAACCAACAACCCAAATGTTCATCCAAGAACCTCCAATACAATCAAAATCCCATCTTCCTTCAACAAATGCAATGAAAAAAGGGAATAAGGTGGAAAGAATATACCGGGGCGGTCTTCATCTATCTACCTCGGATTTTGATTTTTGGCGTCCGACGGGTTGTTTACCTACACAAGGGAAAAAGAGGAAACAACACAAAAACAAATATATGTACACGAGCTACACTAAATCAAACTAGACACACTAAAAAAAACTAGAAAACAAAATCTTTTTGGATTTTTTGAGATTTTTGAAATTTTTATGGTTTTTTAATTTATTTATTTATTTATTTATTTTTTTTGAAGAGAGCAAAAATAAGACTCCGCACAAGCAAACTACACCACTACCGAGAAGGAGCTTCTAGCGGTGGTGTACTCCATTGAGAAATTCCGGTCTTATCTTGTAGGATCGAAGGTTATTGTCCACACCGACCATTCGGCTCTAAAGTATCTCATGGCCAAGAAAGATTCCAAGGCTCGTTTACTCCGTTGGGTTTTACTCCTCCAATAGTTCGATATTGAAGTCCGGGACAAGAAGGGAACGGAAAATGTGGTCGCCGACCATTTATCTCGTCTAGTGCTTGATGATCATGATCCGGAAGTTTCTATCGACGACTCTCTTCGAGATGATCATCTATTAGCCCTATCAATGGTAGAAGCCCCATGGTATGCCGATTTTGTGAATTATATTGTGTTGGGGATCGTGCCTCAAGACTATGACTCTCACAAAAAGAAGAAGTTCTTCCATGATGTTAAGCAATTTCATTGGGACGATCCAAACCTATACAAATCATGTGCCGACGGTTTATTCCGAAGATGTGTACCCTATGATGAAGCCAAGTCTATTATAATGCATTGTCATGACATGCCTTGTGGCGGCCACGCAAGCTCGATGAAGACATCCGCTAAGATCCTACAATGCGGATTTTATTGGCCCACCATTTACCATGACGTAGCCGCCTACGTCAAGAGTTGTGACAAATGTCAAAGGAGCGGGAACATACCAAGGCGCCATGAGATGCCACTACAATATATGCTCGAGGTCGAGATTTTCGATGTATGGGGAATAGATTATCAAGGTCCTTTCCCCTCCTCTTGTGGGAACGAGTATATCCTAGTGGCGGTGGACTATGTGAGTAAGTGGGTTGAGGCAATCCCCACTAAAACTTGTGATGCGAAATCGGTGATGAAACTCTTGACCAAGATTATATTCCCTAGATTTGGAGTCCCGAGGGTCTTGATTAGTGATCGGGGTACTCACTTCCTTGAGAGAACATTGGCCACCATGCTCAAGAAATATGGGATTCAACACAAGAAGAGTCTTGCATATCATCCGCAAACAAATGGACAAGCGGAAATTTCCAATCGTGAAATCAAGGCGATTCTTGAGAAAACGGTCAACCGGTCGAGGAAGGATTGGGCATTGAAAATTGATGAAGCTCTATGGGCGTATCGCACGGCCTTCAAGACCCCCATCGGAACTTCCCCATTCCGTCTCATATACGGGAAAGCTTGTCATCTTCCCGTTGAAATGGAACACAAGGCATATTGGGCGATAAAGCATCTCAACTTGGATGTGAAGAAAGCGGGTGAAAAGAGACTACTCGACCTAAATGAGCTTGATGAATTCCGTCTACATGCATATGAAAATGCAAAGATATACAAGGAGAAGACTAAAAAGTTCCATGACAAGAACTTGGTACGGAGGGAATTCAAGGAAGGCGAGTTAGTTCTCCTCTTCAATTCAAGATTGAAGTTATTCCCGGGGAAGCTCAAGTCAAGATGGTCGGGACCGTTCAAGGTTGTAAGAGTATTCCCTTATGGCTCGGTGGAGATCAAAGGGAATGAAGAAACATTCAAGGTTAATGGTAGCCGACTCAAGCACTATTTTGTCGGCCAACCAATTCAAAGGGAAATTGCTTCACTCAAGTTAAAGTAATCTCATTCATTAAGGATATCATTATTGTATATTCTCATCTACTTCATTCGGTCGAGCCAACGACCTTAAACAAAGGCGCTTCGAGGGAGGCAACCCCGATACTTGACACTTTTCTACCTTTTCTTCTTATTGGATTTTCTTGGAGGAGCACTTTTGTGACGATTTATATCGTTTTTGGAGCTTTATTAAGGGTTTGGAGCATATTGGGTTCGATTTGGAGAGCTTAAAAAAAAAATGGCGCCGTTGCCGGGGAAAATGGGGATAGCAAGAGTAACGCACGGCAGACCGTGCGAAATGCAGATCAGGAGGTTCACACCGTGCGTAACTCACCGTGCGTAACCTATGTCACCGTGCGCAATTCTAAAAAAAAAAAAAAAAAAAAAAAAAAACGAAAAAAAATCACTAATCCTAATACCCGACCCCCCCTTCCCTCCTATCACATTACTATTATTATTATTATTATTATTACTTCTATCATTATACTACACTACCACCTATCCACTTAATAAACCACATAATAATAACCTTCATACCTTTCCTTCACATCTTCATCTTCCCCAACATCCATCTTCATATCTCCATTAAACCTCCATCCACCTTCAACCTATTTTTCCCCATAAAATCCTCAAAACAAACTCAAATCACCTAATTTTTGCACCATTCTCTCCCTTACTACTCCCTCTTCACTCTACACTACACAAATCCACCATAAACAACAAAGTTCACCATCACAAAAATTCCTAGATCTAATTTTTAGCCTTTTTACTCTCCTTCAAATTGACTCATCTTTTGAAGGACGGTTATTTGAAGCGCCGCGGTTCTTTTGAGACTACTTTGAGGCGATTTCGGGCTGAAAAAATTTTTCCGGGTGGGTGACGGTTTTGATACGGGTCGGAGACAACTTCTACAACATACCTCATTGGTCCACATCTACTCATGGCACCAAAAAGACCAATAATAGGTACGGAAGCTTCTTCCTCCTCCGAACCCGTTCTTACTAAGCAAAGGGTGAGCTTATTTAAATACAAGTCTGATAATGTAGGCTTTACTTTAGAAAAACAGCGTGCTAAGTATAAACAACTTATGAAAGCGGGATTTAAACCGACTCGGTTTTTTCACCGAGAGACTACGATAGCAATGGGCATAGTTGATGATCTAGATGTCCTACTAGAGCGGTTAAATTGCCCGATTGCTTTCATGCATGCTTATAGTTTTAAGTCATTGACTTGTGAATTTCTTGCAACTCTCACTACCGACACCTCGGGCCACAACCCATCCATTTCATTCCAATTACTAGGTAATGGATTTACCTTGAGCTTAGAAAGGTTGGCCCGAATCCTCGGTATAAACTTCATTCACCAAGCTAAGGAATCTAAAAAGGCGGAGGTAGTCAAGGAGAGAGCGGAGTTTTGGAGGGAAATTGCTAGGTCCAATGAACCGTATGAGGCTAGGACAACCGCTCTTAGTGAGATACGCAACCCCGTCCTCCATTATGTTTTGCGCCTATTTTCGGAAATCCTTATCGGTTCTTATGAAACCCAACATCGGGTGAGCGCGGTAGCACTTCAATCACTCATGGAAGTGTTAGGATTAGGGTATTAGGATTAGTGATTTTTTTTCGATTTTTTTTTTTTTTTTTTTTTTAGAATTGCGCACGGTGACATAGGTTACGCACGGTGAGTTACGCACGGTGTGAACCTCCTGATTTGCGTTTCGCACGGTCCACCGTGCTATTCTCTTCCTATGCCCATTTTCCCGTTTCTTGTCTTCTATGCGCTTGTTTAGGATCGAACTCGGTCCATGTACCTCCTTTTACCCGGGCATGCTCAAGTTTCATCGTTCTCGTCACGGAAATGCTTAAAAACGAACAACAAACGCAAAAACCCGTGTAATACAAAATATAGGCGAAATGAGCCGGAATGCCAAAGAAAATACGATTAATCGAGGCTAAATAAACGTCAAAAGGGTGTAGAAAAGCGGTCAATAACGGAGTTATCAGATTTGCAAATTCTTGATTGTGATGGTACTATTTGTCGAAAAATATAAGACGGGTCAAATACATATCAAATCATGTAAAAATTGTCTGAGAAATGTCAAATATTTTATCATTATTAGCATAACGTGTTAATATTTGATCCATTTTAAAATTTAAAACGGATATTCTAGAAAGACTAGCTTGTTTGGATTTGAGGTAGAAAGGAAGAAGCACGTTTCCAATAGCAATAATGTGAAGATTATTCTTGACAATTGATAAAGTGGAGAATAGCGACATTGTAATGAAGTCAAGGACCCCCACCATTACAAACCATGTTACCCAACTAATAACAACTAACCCCTCTAATTTACACCACTTGTTAAATTTCGAGTACATTTCTATAACGACAAATTTTGTATCACAGTATAAAATAAAGAAAATATTACTATGATATAACATATTCGAAACTTTGTGTACAAAATTTACAATATGTCTTCTCATTCTAACTTATCGTAATGTGCGATATTCATGGAGAGAAACACTTGCATGATGTATGAATGACACATATAGAGGTCGTATAAGTGTCAAATTGTTTTCGTGAGAGGTATTCGTGAGATTGTGACTCGAATCTCTCTTGATTTTCTATGCTGGTCGACGTTCTTGACATATTTAGTCGCATTAGAATATAAAGGAGGTGAGGTGTTTGATAATACTCCCTCCGATTTTTATCTATCTTTCCCTTTGGTTTTGGGGAAGAAAATAAGGGTATAAGAATGTGTGGTTCAAAATAAAAGAAGGAAGAGAGAGAAATGTAAGGTGATTCTAGACCACATATTGATGGCCTAAAATAGAAATAGGGAAGAAAAGATGTTTCAGCCCAATAAAGAAATAGGGAAGATAGATAAAAATCGGAGGGAGTACCATAATTCATTGAGACTGTAGGTAATGACTTGCGAGCCACTAAGCTATGAAATAGGGTGTAATAATGGGATGATGGAAAATTATATCAGTTCCTCACATCCAATCCACGCTTTACGTTGGATTCACTTTTCTCCTTACTAGTAACAATAATAATCCCGTGTTTGGGAAACATGAAGGTAATGTTAACTACTGTATGAATATTTGCTCAAGAATGTGTTATGTGTGTTGTTAGTTGTTACCCGTATAGGGATAGTATACCCGACCTTAACTAGGTTGTTTTGGATATGAGTAGACTGAAATAAACTAAACTGAGGTAGACTAGAGTAAATGAGAGTATGAGACTAAAGTTAAATGAACATCTGGATTTCAATTTCCCGATCAGACGAACTACTAATACTATGGAGTGATATGGTAGTGTTTTTGTCAAAACTCAAAAGACACTTACTCGTAATATTTAGGCCTCCTATAAATAAGATACTTTAAATTATTATTTTTGTCCAAAAAATACCTACAAGCTGCACTTAAATGAAAATTGATACCCTTATATATACGGAGTATATAACAAATTCTTATTTGTGATAGAATATCCGTCTTTAGTTTATGACGGATCAAATAGTTGGGATACGACAAACCCGTATGTCTAGAGTGTAGGATTTTTTTTGACATTTTTTTTTTTCTAGTTGGATATATTTGATCCCGACCTCATTCAAGGTACCCAAGTAATATAGGTCTAACCATTGAATTTTCACAGCACCGGCAAACCAGCCACAAAACACATTTAACACCCGTCAAAATCCTCAACCAACTATTTGTATCACAACAATTGCTCTTTACTCTTACCCTACACATTTTCATATTGAATGGTAATATAATGGTTAAAATTAGTTACCGTATTGGTAGGGTGCCGAGTGATTAAGATTTAAGACAATGTTATTGTGGAACGTGGATAGTATAGTAAGTTTTAGATTTGAATCTGTCCCCTATTGTAATGCGACCAAGTATAAACTTCTTTTGGCAAAGAACCAAAAAGAACACAGCGGTGTCGTGAGATAAAGAAAATTGAGAAGGTAATTAGAAAATAATTTAAGTGAGACATAACATTGGAAAAATAATCCAGTTGACATCCTTATACAGAGTAATATATTCGTATTTCATAATAGGTGCGGTGTACTAGAGAATTTTTCTAACACGATTCCCTTATTTGGATATTCTCATAATGGTTGCTAAGTCATGATCGTTATTGAAACCGTGACCAATATTGAAATACTCCGTATATTTAAGTGAAAGTGTCACAAGTGATAGATCTTAATTAATGACAACTAGAGACTACATAATGGTGTTAATAGAGTAATAACATCCAAAAATTAATGACAATGGACATATGGAAGAAAGAGACTTGTATAACATAGGATAAATTCTTGTTTGTGATAGTATAATATTATTTTCCGTAAATTTTAAAATGGGATAAGTTGTCTCAAAAATATTAAAATGTACTGTATTATCATAATGATAAATTGAAATTCTAACCCATATTTGCCATACTTAGACAACATCATTGTGATTTATTTCTTTATAATCATATTAGCATGTATCCAGGCACACGTTAGAAAAACCGTATTTTTATTAGTACTTGATTATTTGTGCTAATATTTGATTCGTTTTGAGGTTTAAAACGGATAAGTAAGATTAGGTGATGACCAACATGGCAACATCAAGTGACCACCCATGCCTAGAGCTGGCAGTTAGTCGGGCCGGGCCGGGCTTCGTGCCGTGCGTGCCCGGCGGGCTTCGTGCCTGGGTGGGCCGGCCCGGTCGTGCCTAGACCCGGGCTCGTGCCGTGCCCGGCACGGAGCTCTAGCCGACCATGCCGCCGAGGCACGGCCCGAGGCCCGGGCCCGGTCGTGCCGTGCTCGGGCCGGGTCTCGTGCCCGGCCCGTCGTGCTAGTTTCGTGCTCGTGCCCGTGTTTCGGTTTTCGTGCCGGTTTTCGGGTTTCGGGTCGTGCCTCAATCTATTTCATATTTTTTCCAGCAAAAACAAGACGCGTTTGTGTGCGACCCGAATATTTGTAGCCTTGTAGGTAATTATATATTATAATATTTGTAGCCTTGTAGCTATCACTCCACAAGTCCCACTTTGGAAATAGTTAATACTCTTTATTAAAAAAAATTGAAATTGTAAAAAAACACAATTACTAAAAATTACAATTACTAAAACAATTACAAAAAATAATAGTAATTATACAAACTAAAAATTATAAATTAAATCTTCGTAGGATGTAAAAGAAACTAAAAAATAATTAAAGTCGACTTGTGAAATTGTAATTGAAAAAATAATTATGTCTATTACTCTACGATTCGACACTGCCACTCGAAGGGGTATCGTCGGTGTCGACATCACTATCTCTTGGTTCCTGACCTTGTTTTCGGTCTCTTGCATCCATCCAATCTTTGTAGCAGACACACATGCGGAGGGTGTCGCAAGACAAAGACGTATGTTAGTCGTCCAACACCCTTTTAGAGGCACTGAAGCAACGTTCGGACGCTACAGATGAAACTTGAACGGCGTAGAAGTCTCGTGCCATTGCTGACATCACCGGAAGAAATTTTTCATGTTCTCGCCACCATGCTAGAAGATCAGTGCTTAGTGTATCGAATTCGGAAATATTGTTGAAATAATCATATCGTAGGTACATATGAAATTCAGCAAGATCGGACGCCCGTGTTTGTTGAGGAGATGGCATTAGTCGAGACATTCGTGACATGGCCTTGCCCAATCCTGCAGCGATCGTCGATCGGCTACTGCTAGCACCTGCACCTGATCGAGAAGTAGTGGTGGGGTTAGTTTGACCATAAATCCGCTCGTATTCACCAAATACTACACCAAAGTCGTGTCTAACCGAGGCCGCATAGACCTCCTTGTCGAATTCTAGGTTCATTGCTTTTTTATAACTTTCAACAACGTTAATGGCACCCTCAAATTTCCACCTAGGGTCTAAAATCATTGCAAATACATAGACAAGAGGAATATCGTCCCAATATTTTAACCATTTTTCCTCCATGTCGGGTAGAAACGTAGAGTAATCAGGTAGGCCTCGATATTTTTGGAAAACAGTGGCAATATTGTCAATATGAGCAATGAACAAAGGGACCGTGGGCTTATATGCATGAGAAAATGCAGTGGTCGCCTCCTCAAAGGCTGACAACAAGTCGATATACATTTCTATTTTCTCCCAATCATCTTCAAGTAATTGTTCATCGGGAAAACGAGTGTTCCAAAAAGTAGTTAGCGGATCCTTGTATTTTAAACATGACTGCAACATTGTGTACATTGAATTCCACCTCGTGTTGTTCTCTGCGGGAAATTTTCTGTATTTAATTTTATTTAATTTACAAAAGTGACGCCAATCTTGGCGCCTCATTTGAGACGTGTTCAAGTGAATAACTATTTTTTTAAACTTGGTGTGATAGTGTCGTAGACCCACTAAACCGTCCTTAACACACAGGTTTAAAATGTGACAAGCACATCGAACATGTAACAATTCACCATCTAAAAAAATATTTTGTAAACTGGTCTTCAACATGTTAGCACAAGAAGTCATAGACGTTGCATTATCAAAAGTAACTGTCAAAATTTTATCTCTAATTTCATACTCGCATATCGCTCTCACAATAACGTCGTGGATATTAGCAGCGGTATGCGGACTTTCTAATCTTGCAAATTCAATTATTCTTTTTTGTAAAACTCAATTCTCATCTATCCAGTGAGCTGTTAAACATAGGTAAGAGTAATCGATGCGAGAGTCCCAGCCATCGGATGTTAACGATATTTTAGACCTCATATTTTTGAAGCATTCTATAAGCTCCATTTTAGCCTCCATATATTGTTTCATTGCTTTACTTTTTACAGTTTTACGGCTCGTTTGTAGATGAGCCGGTTGGTTTGCTTTTACGTATCTGTTAAACGCTGGGTGTTCAGATAAAGCGAAAGGTTTTTCCGTTTGAATTATCATTCTAGATAATTCCTCAGCGCATGTGTTATAATCGTACTTATACTCTTCTTCTGATTCGGGTCGGGTCACAAATTGGTCAAGGGATGTTTGACCGACCTCTTTGGGAACACATTTTTTAGCATGTCGTCCTAGGTGACCGGTACCATTTGCACTTTTACCACTAAATATACTTCCACAATTATTACACTTAGCATATTTTTTATCTACACTCTTAGTGAAATTTAGCCATACTCTACTTGTTCTACCCATCGCACACAATCTAGCCATTTCTTCTTTAGTCTCCCAAACTATACCGTCATCGGACGATTCGCTCGTTCTTGTTTGTACATTTACATTTGTGAATTGTGACACGGTTTGTGCCGATGTGTCGTGTTGTGCAGACTCTGTAAACGATTGTGGTCCTTCTGGACCTCGTTGTGTAAATTGTTGACCCGTTTGTGTAAATGAATACGATGGTAAAGGTGGTCTCCCCGACATTGCCTGATATGTCGACATATCGAAATTAAATAAGTTGGGTGTCATGGAAAAAGGTTGTTGGGACCCTTGTCCCGTTTGTGCCCCGGTTAAATCGTAACCGTAAGGGGTCGACCCGCTCGGATTGCCAAAGTTCATGAACGAAGGCGTGACACCGGACCATTGATTAAATTGTTGGGTCGTAAATTGACCATGTGCCTCCGATTGTGGTGTTTGTGAACCGGACGGTCGTTCGACGCTACCTTGACGTTGTTGTGATCGACTCCTTTTTGACCATGACTCGGTGTTGTGTGATTCAGACATGATTTAAATATTTTAACGGATTAACAATTAAATTATCAAATTAATTACCAAATTAATTAACAATTTAACTAACAAATTTAATAACAATTACCAATTTAGTATTTTAGTTCAATTGACAAGTTAATATGTAAAAAATTATTTAATGGTGACTTAATTATAAAAAATTAATAAGTGAAGATTATAATTAACTAATTAAGTAATAAACAAAAATAATTAACAAAATTAAAGTAAAAGAGATTAAGTAAGAAAATGCAAACAAAGCTTGTAGAGATCCGGAGATGCGGTCGAATATCGAGAATCGACAGACTATAATAAAAAAACCCGTAAACCCGATACGATCAATTCTTCAATATAGTAGATTAGCACCAAAAAACGCAACCAAAACCTTCAATTCTTCAAATTTCAAGATTAATATATAATACTTGTTATATTAAGATTATAATATTATTTATATATTATTTATAAGATTAGTAATAATTTTTATAATTAATAATTTTTATATATATTAGTAATAATTTTATAAGATTAGACGATTAGAATTTAGAAATGTATACTTATAGTCTTATAGAGTATTGAAATTCTCAAAAAATTGATAAGAATGATTATAAGATTAGAAGAAGAATAGAATGATTTGTGAAATGAAGATGGATGAAAGTGGGTAATTTATAGGAAAAGAAATGAAAAAAAAATATAGAGGAATGGGAAGGATTGAAGGAGCCGTTGGATTGTTGGAATTTGGAAAAGGGGAAGACTGAAGAGCAGCAGGCCAGCAGTCAGAGCAGAGAGCCGTTGAGGCCGTGCCGGGCCGGGCCTCGGGCCCGCCGTGCCCGGGTCGGTCGTGCCTGGTCGGGCCAGCCCGCGTGCCTGTCAGCGGGCTGTCAGTGGGCCGTGCCGGATCAGGCCCGGTCGTGCCCGTGCCTGGCACGGGGTTTTCACCCACTTCTTCGCCGCGGCCCGACCCAAGGCCCGACGGGCCGTGCCCGTGCCAGGCCCGATTTTGCACTCGTGCCGGGCCCGTCGTGCCAAATTTCGTGCCGGACCGGGCCGGCGGCCCGACCCGAACTGCCACCTCATATAGGTTGCGATCCATATAGGCTGTGCTGTCAATGTTTTGACTAATCAAGAAATTTCATTAAAATACTTCAATAATCCTGCTACTGAACAAATTTGTTCACTGCATTTATCTGATTAATCACATGACTAACACTAACACTAACACTAACACAGACAAAAAGCAAACACTGTACATTATACCTCTATTTTGTAGACTACTTGTATTAGGTATTCCTTACAAAAAGGTTGCGGGCATATTTAGATACTTATTTCATTCTATCCCAATTTTAATTTCTTTCTATTCCAATATTTTGTTTATTTCTAATTAAAATATTTCGTACAAAAAATATAAAAATTAAATAAATGATCAAAACAGAAAGAATGTACTCCCTCTATCCATTTTTAATCTTCCTACTTTCTTTTTTGGATTGTCCATCTTTAAACTTTCTACTTACAATATTTCCTTTTTAGGTTGATTTTTCTGGTTTATATCATTTCTGACCCCACATTTTCTCTCAACTTTCATTTTCCACTACATACTACACTCCACCCTTAATTTTTGTGCCTACTCCCCCATGAAGTTTAAATTTGGATGGAGGGAGTATTCATTAAAAAGGGCTCGCTTATGTTCTCATTATAAAAATTCCGTCGAAATACTAGACTAAATCAAAATATTTATGTCATCATTTTGTCATTCTATTAATTCATATCACCTCACACAATATTATGACTCACCCTATAAAAGGAATCATCATTGACTATATACTCAATCATCATACTCCCTCCCCACCACAATGATGTTCCCATTTGTAAATGGCACAACGAATAAGGAATGTGTAATGAAAAGTGGTAAATTGTTTGGTGGGGTTCAAGATGTCAAATCAGAAAAAGTAGCCAATGGGAAGAGAGTATAATGGATGAATAAAGAAAGTTTTGAAGTGGGAAAATCTTAGCGGAGTTTTCTTTTAAGGAAAGTGGGAAAATCTTAGTGGTGGGGACTGGGGAGGGAGTACTATTTTCTTAATTATTACTCTACAAAAGTAAACGAGACAAATATTTTGCACAAATTCTTGTTTAAGATGGAGATATCCGTCATAAGCGTAAGACGGGTCAAATATCATACCATATCTATAGATAAGACAAAAGTGTTGCTACTATCAACACCATGGACTTTTGTCTTTTCCAACCTACTTAACCCGTTATAACCTTGTGACGGATATACCCATCATAAGGGAGACCTATTGAATATTTTGGTACGAAGATAGTATAATACTCCTTACATATACACCGTATTAACCAAACCGAGTTTAAAAGTGACAAGAGTATAAGTAAAACTAGTACTCCCTCCGATTTTTTATTATCTTCTCCTTTGGTTTTGGGGAAGAAAATAAGGGTGTAGGAATGTGTGGTTCAAAATAAAAGAAGGAAGAGAGAGAAATGTGAGGGTGATTCTCGACCACATGTTGATGGCCCAAAATCCCAAAATAGAAATAGGGAAGAAAGAGTGTTTCAGCCCAATAAGGAAATAGGAAAGATAATAAAAAATCGGAGGGAGTATTTATCTTACTGTACTAAATGGCTAAATGCCAATTATTTAGAAATTTCCTCTAAAAAACTTGTGATGGAAGAGGCTGAAAAAGTCAAACATCCACCTCAAAAATAGAAAACACCCTTCTTTCAAAATCAAGTACGGAATATTACAAAGAAATTCGAGAGAAAATGGGAAATGACAGTTCTCAAGGGTGAAAAACCTGCTGCACCATGTGCTACTCCTACATGACCACCATCGTTGGTTTTCCTTCTGTATTAACCCGTATCCATGTATATCCGTCATAAAATTATAACGAGTCAAATATTATTCACTTGGTTAGATAAAACAAAATCAAAGTTCTCTAAAATAAATACTCGTAAATGCTTTATCTTTATCTAACGATTAATATTTGATCCATCTTAAGTTTACGATGGATATGCTCGTCAGAAACATATCCGTCACAAAGTTATAACGGGTCAAATATTATCTACATGGTTAGAATAAACAAAATCAGAACGCTCAGGAATAAACAAATACTCCGTACTTTATCTTTATCTAACGGTTATTATTTGATTCATCTTAAGTTTACGATAGATATATTCGTCAGAAACATATCCGTCATAAAGTTATAATGGGTTAAATGTTATCTACATGGTTAAATAAAACAAAAACAGAGTTCTCGGGAATAAATAAATGCTTTATCTTTATTTCACGATTAATATTTGATCCATCTTAAGTTTACGATGGATATGCTCGTTAGAAACATATCCGTCACAAAGGTATAATAGGTCAAATATTATCCACATGGTTAGATAAAGCAAAATGAACTCTTGGAAATAAACAAATATTTTATCTTTATCTAGTTAATATTTGATCCATCATAAATTTGCGATAAATATGCTCGTCAGAAATAAAAAATTATACTATTACTCTTAGATTAAATTTCAATTTATAAAAGTTATGCTAATACCCAAAATTATGCTCTTTTAAGCTCCTACATTTTCTTAAACACTCCTTTTAAAAGGGAAAATTTGTCAGTGTAAAATGTCAAACAATTCACTAACATCTAACACCAATGTCAGTACACTTTCAAAAAAAAAAACACCAATGTCAGTAACCATTAAATACCAGATTAAACAAATCATAATTAGTCCAGTCCTTATACTTTAATCCCTTCCTAAACGCGTAATTAGATCCGATATCTAAACATATCTATAACCCCCGAGATTTCAAAATAACTGTTTACTAGTGTAATACCCGTGACACGTCACGGGTTTGTGAACATTTTTAAAAAATAATAGAAAGTTAGAAATAAATTGTAATACCCGTGAACATTCACGGGATTGAAGCGTTTTTTGCATCAAAAAGACAAATCCCAATCCATATGAGGATAAACGGAAAGACGATATTGGCTTAAAATAACGTACGTAAATGAAATGAATATTGACGCATATGATTATTATAGTGTGTTCAATATCAAAGTCAAAGAACCCACGTGAATATGTAGTTAAATAACAGTTTCAGAGAGTGATAAATGCAGATGTCTTAAGTATAACGACATATGACGTCGAAATGAGTACGTGTACAGTATGTGATTGACACAATTCATATAAAAATAAGAAGACCTATAATATACGTTATGGCCTCTAAAACGCAAATATTTTTGGGGCGAAACTCACCCAAGCCGAAATTAGGTAATTAAAAAATATTACTTCATATTTTAGACTGAAATTTCACAAAATAATACGGAGTAAAAAATACTTCATCCTCTTTTCTATAATCTTACACGTTTCCTATTTTGTTAATTCTCTATTATTTTTCCACTTTTCTTTTTAGCACGTCTTTTGTGATTCTTATTATTTGTGACCTCATTTTCTTTTTTCACTTTCATTTTCAGCCACATTCCAGTCCACCCTTATTAATTTTCTCCCCAATACTAATGTGGATCATATAAAAGAAGGAAAGGGAGTATTTATTATTTATTTTTTCTTTGGTAATAATATTATTACAAAAAAAAAATACGGAGTAGTATGTTTTAAATCATATAGTGTTATACCCGTGATAAATCACGGGGTTGAGCAAATTTTTTGTTATAGAGAATTACTTGGTCATTATAGACACAGTGGGCCGCACAATAATGAACAACGCAAAAAATCAAATCTTCTATTTATAGTGACACTTATATGAAATGAAAATGTTAGAATAATCGGACATATAATTTGATTGGAGATGGGTAATTCTATTGATATAATATAGTTGGCGATGAGCAAGTATTACTGAAATTGTAAATTTAAATATGACACCCGTAAATCATCATCCTGCTAAAGCAGTGTAACATCATATGGGCGCATTTTAAATAAAAAAAATGCATGTACGTATATTTGCTATTTGTGAAAAAATATAAGAAACTTGAACTCAACGAATTTCGTTATTTTACTCCAATCTAAATGTTAATGTCTTCTAACAAAAAAAAATTAAAAACTCTCTTCGTATTTCATTAGTGGCGGAAAATGTAAATGAACCATACAAAACAATGATTAGAGGTTTGGCTATAAATTGCAAACCGTGACTTGTGAGTCTTTCTAGTTTTCTTTGTTTGGTGTAGGTGAGTGTTTGAATTTTTTATTGAACCAAGATACATTCAATGAACATCCATTTTCAAGATATAACTTTAAATGAAAGTGGAGATTACTTGTTGCTTAAACAATCTCATTTCCAATTGATATTGAGTTACTAACCTAACTAACTAAGCAAAACTAAAACATTAAAAATAAGGACTTATTCCCAAATTGAGCTCCCTCATTGTGCCACGTAACTAAGTGTGGTGTCTTCTTTTATATAAAGAAGATAAGACGGTCATATCAGTCTTAACTACTAAAGGGTTAATCCCTTCTTCTCAGACATGTAATTAGATCCGATATTTAAGCAAATCTACAACCCCAAGATTCCAAATTTGGATGATTTGGTACTCGGATACTTCATTTGGAATCTAAGGAGCATTGAGACCGTATTATTCTCAACTCAAGCTTATTTTCATCTTACTTCAGTTAAGTTGATTTCAGTCTAGACGTCAAGCCCAACCGATTCATTTTGTCTAAGCGAATTCAATAACGTCAGTTAGGTTTCGGCCGGTCAGAAGTGGGTCAGAGTTGGATACTATTCCATCCAACAATTCCATTTCCAATGAAATTTTCAGATCTATAGTACTTAAGCCAGCAGACAACCTACATGCAGGCAAAATACCAGAGCATAAATGCATTTCACATCAACATCAAGGAAAAGAAAGGTAAATAGTTGAACCGTTATAACAATATGACGAATATCTCCGTCACAAACAAGAATTTGTGGGGAAAGAAAGTCGACATCGTAATTTATTCATCTCATAAATGCTACTACTACTCATGAAAGTTCCTCTAGGCCTTTTTGGTAAGACCAAAAATGACCTTTAACCATGCTACTAACAATGCTAAACCATATACTAATATGAACATTAACTAGAGTTACTCGACTAACCATAGGCGATTCCGATACTATCCACACAATGCAACCATAACAAGCTACACAAACAACGGATTCCGTTGTTTGGGGGGAAGGAACGTAGAGGGATCCATTTTCCTTCCTCCCGTCCACTACCGTGTCCGACCAATTGAACCCAAACAAGAGGTTAAGGGAGGAGATGGTTTCGGCCGGAGGACTAACAATCTCAAAAGGGGAGGCTTTTAGAAGTCGAGCATGAAGTGAGCGACTTGAGATGTTCCGAAGGGACAAAATCTTGAGGCAAGTTAGCCCTCTTCACAATTCTTTTCATATTGCTTTGCAAGCTTTGTTGAACTAATTGTTTCACCGCTTTCTTCTCCTCGCTCATCATCGCCTCTTCTTCCTTGTTAACATTTGTCATGGTCGAAGGAGACCCATATATCGGAGCGGAAACCGCTTGACTTGTGTTGTTGTCGAAGCATTGAGAAACTTGTTTCCCTTTATCGACCCTCAAACACTCCAAAATCCTCGACGCCCTTTTCTGAGCTAACGTGCTTCCAAGAAGGGTTAACTCCAACAAAGCCGATCCAATCCCGGCTTCTATCATATTTTGCCTATCACTATACGATTTATGAGCCATAACCATTAGTACATAGGAAGCTTTCTCTTGGCACCCGGGCGAGTCGGTCCAATTCAACACATCGATTAAAATAGGGAACGCATCCGGGACACCACTTACGGCTTTTCTTCCCTCCGGTGTCGAGACTACGTTGCTTAGAATCGACAGAATTCTCTCGCTCATTTCCATGTACCCTAATGAGCTTATGAGGTACCGAATCAAATTTGTCTCGAGAATCAAAGCAATGTTTGCCGGTGATATCGAAAGATTGTAAAGGGCTCTTAGAGAGTCCTGCCTTACTTGTGAGTCGGGTTTGATCCCGGAGTCCTCGAGAATGCTAACCAAGAACGGGATCGCCCCCGAAGCTCCGATCACTATTTTATTCGAATCTAACGCGCTCAACGCAAGGAAATTCGCGACAATGGCTTCCGAGATAGACGGATCTACTAACCCTTTTGAACACTCGATCTTCTTTAACATCTTGTGGACCGCCCCCGCTTGTACAATAGCCGCTTTATTCCTGAATCAAGTGCACATAACATTTATGAGCCACAAAACTTCAACACACGCCAGCATCATAAAACATGAGACGGTCTCACACAAAACTACTGTAACTAAAAATGAGTCATTAACTTAAGTCTTCGATCACATACCGAGTACTCGGATTTGAGGTCGGATAATGATACCGATTACTTTAATCGGAGGATGAAAAAGGTGATGACAATTTGGTACAGAAGATTCTCTACCCATAATAGAAAAGAGCAGTAGAAACATCACACAAAATAAAAAGAAAGCACAGTACAGCCAGCTAACAGCAGAGGTAAAGTCCATAAACAAGTAAACATCAAAAACAGTCTATGTTTCTTCCACTTCTAATAATTTTAGGCAATTTCTTGTTCGTTTGTGACGAGAATATCCGTCACAAATAAGTTTCTGAGTTGAGTTGTAAGTTTTTGAGCTTTAAACCTTTACGTGATTTAACTCGACAACTTTACAATGAAGCTCAGAAAATTTACAGCAAAGCTCGAAACCTTTGTGATATAGCTCGAATTTATAAAATCAGTTATACATAGAGCTATGTACTTGTATAATCTTCTCATGGGAGTGGAAAATAGGATTATACAACTGGTTGTATAATAACATTGTTTGTTGAACTTTTGAGTATATATTAACTGAGATTATAAAAGTTTCTGAGCTGAGTACATAGAACTAGGTATAACTGGTTGTATAATCTTCTCATTGGTGTCGGAAAGGAGACATACTCGTAATTTTCCAATTTTCTACATGAAATGGACCCTAGTTTACATGTGTTTCCTCACATTAAAACTCCCAAATTCTTCCCCGATTGTTAACACCATGTGTCATATTTTCCCCCACAATTCCTTGAATATTTCCCAACTCCTTCGATTTGGAGTAATTATTTTGTGAGAAGATCTTACACGTAACTAATTGTAAGACATCCAAATATTGAATAAAATGTACTAATAACCAAAAAAAAAGTAACCACCCCCACACAAGTTATTATCGTGATTCGTGAAAATCATTTCATACAAGAAATGAGATTTGGGTTAATACTAAAACTCATATGGGACTGTCTCACGATAATTACCGTGAGACCTTTCATATAAAAAAAGATGATTACTAAATTTGTAATCACGTAGTATTACCATGAAACGGTCTCACAGGAATAATAAATACACTTGGAGGATATTCCATTAGGATTTCTCCCATGCAATTAGTTTCATTAAATCAAAATACAACCCAAAAAAAAAGAAATAAAAAATTAATTAGTTAAAGCATAACCAACCCAAAAACCAAAATTTATTGCAAACAAGAATTGGTGAAAGAAAATTTAATACTCCGTACAGAAATGGAAAAAAAAATCATTACTTGGATATTAATTGCATGACATGCATTACAAACAAAAACAATGTAAGATATTTCCTCAATTTTAACCAAATTAACCACATTTATCAAAAATCACTCACATTTTTTCTAGAAAATGCCCCTCCGTTTCTATGATTTCTTCCACCTTAAAAGTGGCACATTTCTTAAGAAAAATAATAAAATAAGTAAAAGTAGAGAGAGTAAAGTAGGTGGGCCACTTAGTAAGAGAGAAGTGTGATAGAAAAAAGAAAAGTGAAAGAAATCAAAGAAATGGTTGAAAAAGGAAATGTGGAAGATATCAATGAAACAGAGGAGTAGTAAATTGGATTAATCAAAAAGCTAGAACAACCCTTTATCAGTTAATCACTCAGCACACAATTAGCAATAAAATTACCGATCTCACGTATGAGACGACAATAAAATTATCGTGAGACAATACAGTAACAAATTTTTTTAACATGTACCCACTGATCCTACGTTAAGATGCTAATCAAAGTAAATATCACCAGGATTAGAAAAACCGATATACTAATATACGGAGTAACAAATCAAGTCATAAGTACATTACTAATATGATCCTCAAAGTTATCAATAAAAAAGAATTTAATACTAAAAAATATCAGCAAAATTATCGGGAGATCGTCTTGACAAATTAAGTACTCTTACTACATTACTAATATGATCTTCAAAGTTATCAACAGAGGGAATTTAAAAAATATTTTAAAAAAAATAAAAACACAGTTCACGGTAATTTTATTTGTTGGAGATGGTCAATGAGTAAAAATTACTGTAAAACTGTCTCGAGTTTTGCAAAAAAACAGTTAATCTCGTGCGAGACCGTTTCATGATAACTTATCGTGAGACCTACTAATAAGAATATAATAATAATAAAATTAATTACATGCGAGGGTGAGACGTCTCATATAAGGAGTAGTTGTGTTGCAAAAATTAAGTACATTACTAACATGACCTTCAAAGTTATCAACAAAGGGAATTAAAAAATATATAAAAAAAAAATACGGTCTCACGGTAATTTTACTTGTTGGAGACGGTTAGTGAGTAAAATTACTGTAAAACCGTTTCGAGTTAAAAAAAAAAAAAAAAAAAAACTCACATGTCATTTCCAATGCCAAGATTAAGCAGAGCATACAAAGCTTCAATATTCAACACACAACCACCGTCATTTTCATCATCGCCATTTTCATGATGATCATCAAGATCAATGATGGAGACAAGAGGAGGAATAGCACCTAACATAGCCAACGTACACCTCGCATCACCATCTTCTTTCGCTAAACCTCTCACTTTCTTCGCACCCTTTTCTCTCTCCTCCACCTCATCACTCTGCAACTTCCCCACCGCCGCCTTCATCTCCGCCAACTTCTCCTCCTTCCTCCACCGCATCTCCTCCGTCAGCTCCGTCGTTGACGGAGATTCTTCCGATGTTGATGATAGGTTCAGCATTTCGTACAGTTTCCCCGGTTCGGACCGCTCGCTCACCGGTTCGGACCGGGGTTCGGGTCTTGGTGCGGCGGGTGTGGAGTTTTTCGGGGTGGTTGAGGTGGTGGTGGTGGTGGAGGTGAGGCCGCATGTGAGTGCGGCGAGGAGTTTGCGGCGGATGGCGGTGGTCCATGGCCGGAAATGGTGGTGGTGAGATCCGGGGATGTGGGTTTGTCGGTGGTGATCACACTTTGCCATTTTTATAATAAAATACGAATAATGAGTTTCCGTATTTTAACGAAAGTCAATATACACTCTCTCTCTTATAGTACTACTACCAATGTACGTAGACTTATCGAAAGATGTTTTAGTCTAGTGATCAATATATTTTAAGTTTCGACTTTTTCTCTCAATTAGATATCCTGAATATTAGGTTTTGGGTTTGAAAGAGTTGTTATTATTATTGATTTGTAATCAAATGTCGACTTTGGGAGGTCGGACGTACGTAACCTTAATTTGGGTGGAAAACTAAGTAAAGAGTGAAATCGATTGATTTTGGGAGGTAAGACGTGCGCAACCTTAATTTGGGTGGGAAAATGAAGTAAAGATCGAATGAAATCGATTGAATTTTTTGGGAGGTAAGACGTGCGCAACCTTAATTAGGGTGGGAAAATGAGGTAAAGAGTAAACTCGATTGATTTTGGGAGGTCAGACGTGCGCAACCTTGACAAAAAGTCGAGTATGGAACCTTAGTTAGGGGTGATTTGAGTAATAAGGGGGTCAGATGTACGCAACCTTAGACCAGATGGAAGAAGGGGTGTGTGAGTGTGGTACATTTGCAATGAGGAGAGGAGGTGGGTTTTGTTTTTTGGGTGGTTTTTTCAAGGGAGGCAAGAAGGGATGGGGGAGCTTAATAAATACTCCTAAAGCTAAAAAGAGGAAAAAAAGGGAGAATTGAGATGATGGGAGGGTGATGCATTAACTAGGGCACTCTCTTTGGTTTCGTAAGAAGCATATCCGTCATAAATATGTAATGATTTGACTTATACTTGATATCATCCATTCAATTCTTTACCTAAAGTTTTTCATACTGTAATTTTTAAAAAATATGATAAAAGTAAGGATATTATTGGTAAATCAAGTGGTGTTTTGGGTCGACCAAACATTTTGTGTAAATATATGAAAAATATTAAGATTATAAGGTAAATTATTTTGCCCAAAGGGGAACGTAAAGAATTAAATAGATTGTCTATTTATAATAAATGTAAAGAATTGAATGGATGATGAGAGTATTAAATCCTGTCATAAACAAGAATATGCCTAAGAAGGTACTAGAAGAAAGGTAAAGTAAATTACTCATATCATCGTATTTGTGACGACTGACGAGTATATCTATCATAAATTTGTGATGGGTCAAGTATCATTTTTATGGACAAATAGGAACACAACTTACACAAGCATTTACTCCCTCCCACCCATTCAATGTTTTACACGGGGTTTCACAACTTTTAAGAAAAGTGATAAAAGTAAGGGTATTATTGGTAAATCAAATGGTGTTATGGATCTACCTAATTTAAAGTAAGGAAAAAGTTGTGATATTTTGTGTAAATAGAGAAAAGATACGAGGGTTATATGATAAAGTCTTTTGCCAAAAGAGGAAGGTAAAGAATTGATTGAATTGTCCATTTACAGTAAGTGTAAAGAATTGAATTGATGGGAGGAAGTACAAGTTTTTAGGTATTCTGATTTTGTCCTATACAACAATATGCTCCGATATATTCATAGCAATATGAATAATCGTATTTGACACGTTATAAGTATATAGAGACATTGGAGGAGGGAGTAGTAGAAGTAGAGTAGTGGTACTCCCTCCCATCCATTCAATTCTTTACACTTACTATAAATGGACAATCCAATCAATTCTTTACGTTTCCTTTTTGGCAAAATAATTTACCTTATAATCCTTATATCCTTACTCTATTTACACAAAATGTCACTATTTTTTCCTTACTTTAAATTTGGTGGACCCATAAAACTATTTGATTTACCAATAATACCTTTACTTTTACCGCTTTTTTTAAAATTTGTGAAACCCTCCATGTCAAGAATTGAATGGATGGGAGGGAGTATTATATTGATGGGATAGTGAATTGTGAAGCTGGCAAAGTGAGGTGGTGGGATGGATAGTTAGTGGGAAGGTGTTGCGCAAGCTTTGAATTTTGAGACGAGGTCATGGGAATCTGGGACACCATCACACTACCAGCACAATTTTACACTTGGGAGTTTCACACTACACTACAACAAACATTACCTCACTCTTTTTAACTCTTCCTTCCCACTTTTTACCTATTCTTTGGGTGTAGGGTTAAATGTTAGGTAGCGTCTAGTAAATACAAATTCTTATTTGTGACGGAAGTATCTCACAAATTTTTAATGGGTCAAGTATTATACTAAGACAAAAATAAAGTGTTGGTGGAACATAATAAACTAATTGTCTTATTGATGCATGTGGTATGTATTTGACTTGTTTTATCATTACGAGTTTAGGACGGATAGATCCATCGCAAGAGAGATCCACTGGCTCGTAAATTATTCTTATATAACGGGATAAAATATTACGATATGAATTAGGTCTGATTCTTTTCAACTTCTTTTCAGCTTCTCTCAGTTCAGTTTAGTTTAGCTCACTTCATTTTACCCTGTTTCAGTCCGAAAGAACAAGACCTTAACCGAAAGTATCCATCGCAAGTGGGGATGTTTTTACTTGTTTAGGGATCGACTTGTATGGTCAAACTCTCGAACTTATCTCGAAGTTGCACTTGTTTTAATTTGATCAAGTACGGGTCGAGGTGTGACATTTAAATAGCTATGATGTATCACGTATGGGTACTCACGAATCACGATACATGAATTGATTGAACGAAAATGCTCATGAATTCGATAATTGATTTATGTGAAGACTCAAGCGAATGATAGAGTACCGAGTAACAACCATTATTAGACTACACGTACCGGTCTATAGCTCAAAATTAAAGTACCGGAAAAGTGGGAGACCAAACCGTACCTGGACCTGGCCACTCGAACCCTTTAGACTTGACTTTTTCTCGATATGGAGCGCATTAGACAGGCTAGGAATGGTATCATGGGGGTTCTTTTCGCAAGTTTAGACTGGACCAGAGACTGACCATGAATCATGGGTTCAAAATCCAAACCAAAAGAATTGAATCCGGTCCGAATCCCTTTCTAAACACTCTTAATGGAGTACAAGTGTACACCATTCCTTTATAATAGAGTCGACCATATAAATAAAGGATATCTTGTAGAGAATAACGTTTTTTTCTCAAACTTACAACAACTAATTTTTAAATAAAGGGTTTAAAAATAATTACTAAGGCAAATTATTTCAAGAAAAAATCAATTATCCAATCAAATTGCTCCACGATAATGTGTAATTAACAGTTTGGTTTTAACATTTTATAAGGTGTGTCTCGCATAATTATATTAAGTTTATATGAGACGGTACCAGCGAAGATCTATAAATTCCATTACATGCATTTGAAGCATTCATTAATGGCCATGTTATAAGGATTCATACCTGTCCATGATCAATATATTGCATTATTATTACGGTTTTTCTAAAATGTGTTTAAGGGTACATTTTAAAAGATCAATTAAGGTAGGATTTACAAAGTTACTCATCTAAATAAGATAATTATGAATTTAGATATCAATTTCTCATGATATATTGTTGTAAATCTTGACTTAATTGATCTCTTAATATGTGTCATTGGGGTACATTTTAGAAAAACCGTTATTATTATTATACATTTATAACACCATATCTACCTATATCAGATTATCATTCTGTCATAATTATTTTTTTCCTCATTGACCTTCTTCATCAATGATCTGATTGGATTCTGCTCAATTAATTAATAGGATAATAACTTAAAATCGGAAATAGTACTACGCACTCAAAAATAAATAAGTTATAAAATCGAAATATTAAGTTTATTACGCGAAAATTGAAATATTAAGTTCTATTTAGTATAATTAGACAATATTCACGTTAACGTGTGTTCACTGGATACACGTCAGAAAAACCGTAAATAAAATGCTTTTATATATGGAATTTATAATTATAAAATCGGATTTTTTTCTAACGTGTATTCATTGGACACACGTTAACGTGTACGTAACGTGATGTAACGTGAACATTAAAAAAATAGTGTAGTGTAGCATTCCCAACCGACCCAAAGGGCGCATGCATGGCTCAATTTGGGCATTAAATTTCAGGACACATGCCACCATGCTTTCTTGTTCATCCCAAATTCTCTCAAATTCTTAATACAGTATAAATATGAAGTGGTTTTATGTGAGATGGTGTCATGACTCATGATATGATTATTGTGACATCTTTTATACAGAGTACTCTAGAAGAAGATAATCGTTTTCCTATGTGAAAGGTCTCACGATAATTGTATTGTAAGACTGTATTAAATGAGAATTTGTGTCTGAATATAAAATGTACGAATAATTACTATATAAAATTGATGTTTATGCCAAGTAAAAGAGTTTAAGTGTATGTCATCATCTAATAGCATGTTCAAAAGGTTTTCAGAACTGAGACTCAAACTCTATGATACAGAGTACGTTATTATTAGCTTATTGCTAACTAGCTAAATGTCGAACTCGGGTACAATTTTGGAAATCGTCTCACAGAAGATTTATCATCTTTCGAGTGATACAGTAGATCTCCTATAAGACAGTCTCAACTCTCAATTACTCCGTAGTAATCACCCAATTACCATGAGACCGTCTCATAGAATAATTTGCGTGTTTTTTCTTTCCGAGGGTAGTTTTATACGAGTAAATACACTTCATTTGGTCAAAAAAATACTGTGTAAAATGGCCCAAATTCTGTGTAAAATGTTGTCCTGAGTCCATACCAAGTATTCATTGAATCAAGAGAGAAAACATTAGACACAATATCAAAGAGTACTACAACAATAAAATCTACAATGCACTCAAATTGTCTCCTACAAGATTCACCCTACCTTTACAGTTTTACCAGATCGAGTAAATCTCGTGTGAGACGGTCTCACAAAATTATTACTCCGTATCATTATTACCATATCTCTCATGCGAGAACTCTCACAACTTTCGTATTGTGAAACCGTCTCACATTAAGTATTTTTGTACCGTATATATGCTTGTGGCAACTTTTACCCCTACTTGTAGTTTAACCTCTCTGTATCAAACTCTGAGCAAACAAGAATGATACAAATCCGGTAATAATTCCGAGTATGGGGGTAAAAAAATTCGACGATGATAATGACGACGATATTCTAAAGAATGTACTATTAATCGGGGGAATCTAGTTAGTAGCAAGGGGTCTTATAAAAAATGGTTAAAATTATCGACTTTTGCTACCCAAAAATTCGTAAAAAATACTACGTAATACATTTTCATAAAGAGTATATAGTGATAACCAAATAGAATGAACTCGCTACCCAAAATTTTAGTTTTAGATTCGTCTCTGTTATTAACTTAGATGTCAGTTTTCAGGTAGCACATCACATCTACTTCCTTGATACGTAATTCTCTTGAACAAGTGGAAAAAATAGACAACACCTGCATCTCACTCCATTCATTAGTACCAGTCTTACAATACCTACTACGGTCTACGCCCCCCCCCCCCCCCCCCCGTTCCCCACCGTCTTTTTCTCTTGTCTTGGCTTTCTACATCGAATTGTGTGCCACTTAATACGGGTGCTCAACTTTAAATGTAGATAAAATCGTGATTCATATGCTCTCTCCGATCCTAAATGTCATACAGAAAATAGCTGGTCTGCATTATACTCATTCAATGCAAGGTCTTTATCTGAAAAAGACAGTTATAATAGACAGGAACTTTCGAGACATTGACATTATAATGTAATTGTCGTTCATATGGTTAGATGGCTCGGCCTGTTCTTTCTGGCTGGAAGTTAGTGAACTGACTGAACAGGGCAAAACTGAAACTTAAATGAGGTTGAACTGAAGTTATATCTCGTCATAGACTGGAATTTTCGAGACATTGACAAAATGCTGTTCATATGGTTAGATGGCTCAGGCCCGTTCTTTCTGGCTGGAAGTGAGTGAACTGACTGAACAGGGCGGAACTGAAACTTGAATGAGGTTGAACTTAAGTGATTATCTCGTCATAGACAGGAATTTTCGAGACATTGACATAATGTCGTTCATATGGTTAAATGGCTCAGGCCCTGTTCTTTCTGGGTGGAAGTGAGTGAACTGACTGAACGGGGAGGAACTGAAACTTGAATGAGGTTGAACGGAAGTGAAGCGGGCTGAATATAAGCTGGAAAGAGGAGGGGCTTTAGAAAAACCGACATCCAGGTGTTTGAAATTACAACATTTACTAATATTTTACTGGTAGATTCAGTAGATCAGGCTGGAAAACAGGAAAGTACTGCTCATAACAACCAAACAACAGCGTTGAATGCTATATCAAGGCAGAACAAGTACGTATTGACGTAATGTAAATGTCTAAAACTTGTGAAATCGAGAAGTCGGAGAGAAAGCTTACAGGATATTTTAGAATGTCGTTAGTATTTGACTATTTGTAATATATAGCCGTTTTTACTGGCTTCTATGCTCGGAAGACGCTCCTCTGATTCAGCTTGTGTCTAGTGCTATCGTTGCATGGTTATTGGCTAGTCATCTGTTCTTCTTTGGCTCGTTGTTATAACTATCGATTAGTTCTTCCACGTCTTTCCAGAAAAGGCCTTCCACCAATACTCCATCCTTGGTGAACCTGAAACGATTTTGGACAAACACAGATAGATGTAAATAGATAAATGATTATCCTCCGTAGATGAGATGTCCATGATCAGAGAGCGAGGGAGAGAGCGAATTACGAGTACCATTTAGTGACACTTTTTGTCAACTCGACAGGTTTGTTTGCAGAGATGGAAGCCGGATCTGCGCTCTCAATCGTCATTGTATACATATCAGAGAACCTGGGGAACTTGGAGGATACAACCAGACCCGTGGTATTGAAGGATCCCTGAAAAAGATTAGGAAGAAATTGAAGATTTGGATTAAGAAATTTGCAGATCTCGGAATAACCGCCAGCAGCAGAACCGTAACAAGCTGGAAGCACAAATAAAAAACCTACCGGTGGAGGGTGAGTGAACATAATGGCGTTCCTTTCTTTCCTGTAGATGATCAGCTGTAACACAATGTTTAAGACCACATATGTACGGGAAAGTCAAGGATGCCAAAATATCAACTAAGGCGTGACAACTTACGGGCAGAGATTGCTTCTAATCTAAAATAACTGAACCAACAACGCAGTACTCTAAAGTCGAAAAACACGAAGAATAATTTACTGATTGAATCGCATCTCGACGATGCAAAACAATCCCTTGAGCCTAAACTGAAGCTGCTTGCTATGGTACTAAATGAAAAACAAAATTATCATCAAAGAAAAGGATATAATACGATGCAGACGATTAGAAAGTAACGATTGTCTGGAAATTTCTTTGGATAAAACTGTGCTGCAAGAGCGACGATTATGATCAACGATCCCATCGATAATTTCATATTGCTCAGCCTAACATCTTCCACATAACCCCGGCTCTTAACAACCTAATTCAAGAACAAAAGAAGAAACATCAATTAGCCATGTCGAAGAAAAGATTACGACTGTATAGTTATATTTGCTTGTTGTATACAGATAGCTACAGGAAATAGAGTTTTGATGAAACTAAAACTGTGATCATTATTCAGCCAGTAATGACAAATCAATACATTCGTCAGCTTCTTCTTGCACAAGAGATGCACAGTAGCATTAGTGCCTCGTAAATAATGCTCCATTTGATCCAGAAATTTCTTGACTATTCTACACCCTCAGTTACTCCTTAGAGACGGAAAACACGATCAAAATCATACACACTGGTATTCCAATTCATATTCTGTGCTTTATGCATCAAAAAACATGCAAAAGTATATATGAATCGGACAGTTTTGATCAAATACAGGAGTACTATGAACTGTCGAAGATCATCGAATAACCACACCACTTTCAAGTTTCAACATCAACTGCAGCAAAATCTTGTCACAGTAACAGAACAACTCATATACATTGGTACTTCAATTCATATTCTGTGCTTTATGCATCAAAAAACACCAAAAAGTATATATGAATCGGACGGTTCTAATCAAACACAACATGGTGCTATGAACTGTCGAAGATCATTGAATAACCACGCCATTTTCGAGTTTCGACATCAACTGCAGCAAAATCTTATCACAATAACAGTACATGATACATCCACTAAAACCCTAAAACTCAACATATCCTCCTTCATTCCGAATTTTTAACAGTACATGGTGGAGCTAGCCGATCGCCTGTTTCAAACAACTGAAAAATTACGACAGAGTACCACAGTTACCGAATTCGTTATGAATCATCACTCATCGATTCACAATTCGTTAAGTATCCGAGGAATCCGGCAGCCATGCGACAGATATATCCGTCTTAAAATTAAAACGAGCCAAATCTACGGAATGCGAATTTATGTGATTCAATAGAACAATTGCGAAAGAAAAAGGACAGTTACAATAACATGCAGAACAACAGCAATGAAGAAATGAAAACGATGAATGTATTGAGTAATTAGAAATCGATCAGAGAAAGTTAAAAAACCTCGCAGGAATTTTCGTCAAGGAGGTGTTTGATTGAGTTATGATCAAGCAAATTGCATTTCTTAGGGTTTTGCTTCTTCGCCGTTTCGTTAGCGTTGTTCTTGTTGTTGTTATCCGCCATTGTTGCGCTATCTAGTTTCTCTCTCTTCACCTTTGTGTGCGTTTCTCAGTGAATAAACCCGAAGCGGTGTACGTAAAAGGACGGACTCAAGTACGGCTCATAACGGCCGAGCTGAGCACGAGTTTTGGCCTTTTTCGAGTCGGGTTAGTGACTCTAGTCAATCTCGAACTTGTCCGAGTTGGAAAAAATTGATCTCACGAACAAACTCGTAAGTTAAAGCTAGCTAATCACGTTATTTTGAACTGCTTGTGAACTTTTCGAATCGAGTCAATGATTGTTCAACTTAACTGATAAGTTGTTGAGCCGAGCCAAGTCGAGCTCGCACGAGCTAAGCTTTGGCTAGACTTTGACTGAATCGAACTCGAGTTGGTCGCGAATTGTCTTCGTCTCAGTGTCATTGTCACTACCCCTGAGTTAAGCAACCCTTGTTGACGAGTACAAACTGAGAAAAGTCAATCTCGTGCTCGACTCGTTATCACCCTAGTTCTGGGATGATCCATGGTACGACTGTTTGGAGTTTTGTTCTCCCGATAGTGGCCAAGTATATTGCTAATTGGTGTACGAGTTATGCTAAAGTATTAATTTCCACTCTGAGAAAGGTCGGGCCAGAAGTGGCAGTTTGTTCGTGCTGGCCCTGGTCGTGCCCAGCTCTAGCCAACCCTAAACGAAGCATAGGCTAGGCACGGCCTTGCCCAAAATTTTCAAGTTTTTACATTTTTTTTTTTGGGTTTAGTGTCGTGCCGTGCCTAGGCACGAACTTTTCTTCAAATTGGTGTTATACTGTTATACTCCGACTTCGGGCCGTGCCAGGCCAGGCTCATGCCTACCCCTCTCCCCTCCGGGCCGTGTTAGGTCGGCTTCCAAGATGGGTCCCGTCCGGATTGCCAGCTACCCTATATGATTTTTGGGTCGGAATCCCAAGATCCCAAGTAGAACCGAGAACTACCGAGTTACTACCCTGTATGATTTTTGGGTCGGAACGGAAACTAATAAGTCAAATGGTAGTAGTCAAAAGGGTCGCACTTTGATGTTGATGATGGCTTGTGAATGAAAGCAACCACCATCACCAAGGTAACCTCTCCCACTCCCCATTAGCCGCGTGCCCCCTCTCCTTCTCCTCCCCTTTCACCTCTTTTCTAGCATTTCAACTCTCTTCCTTTTCCCCCTTTTTCCATTTTCTTGATATTAATTATTTTAAGTAATTTCTATAATCAGCCATCACCATCTTCTCTAAGGAACTTCTGCTCTTTTTTCACTCAATCAACCCTAGATTGTTTGACCATCGAAGTTTCTTCTTAGATCTAAATGCTCTAACTCCCCCTCAACTTTCTATTAGGTCTGATTTCTCACTCAAATTTCCCCCTTTTTTTTGTTAGATTCATAACTAGGGTTTCAAAGTAGATGTCATTTCTTACTCGAATTTTGTTAGATTTGTGTGATTCTTGCTTCAATAGATCGTTAACTTTCTTGGGTTTGTGTTTACTAGTGATTTGGGTACAAAAGATTGAAACTTTCATGTGATTTCTGTCGTTTCTCAGTTAAAAAAGTCACACCTTTGTTGATTTTTGTAATTAGGGTTTCGATTTCTTACTCAATTTTGTTAGATTTGTGTGATTCTTGCTTTAATAGATCGATAACTTTCCTGGGTTTGTGTTTGATTTGTGTTTTTATTAATGATTTGGGTGCAGAAGATTGAAACTTTTGATGTGATTTCTGTCATTTCTCACTTAAAAAAGTCACACCATTGGTGATTTTGTAATTAGGGTTTCAAACTAGATGTTAATCTCTTACTCAATTTTGTTAGATTTGTGTGATTCTTGCTTTAATAGATCAACAACTTTCTTGGGCTTGTGTTTGATTTGTGTTTACTGGTGTTTTTTTGATGATTTGGGGGCAGAAGATTGAAGGTTTCATGTGTTTTTTGATGTTGCAGATCTGGGAATTTTTAATTATGGCAAAAAATGAAGATAAGATTCAAATCAGAGAGGTTTGGAATTATAATTTGGAGGAGGAATTTGCTTTGATGAGGGATATTGTTGATAAATACCCTTATGTGGCAATGGATTCGGAGTTTCCGGGTGTTGTTATAAGACCTGTGGGTGGTAACTTCAAGAACATTACAGACTATAATTATAAGTCCCTTAAAGAAAATGTTGATTTGTTGAAGCTAATTCAATTAGGTCTAACTTTTTCTGATGAAAAGGGGAATTTGCCCACTTGTGGGACTGATAGGTTTTGCATCTGGCAGTTCAATTTCAGGGAGTTTGATGTTGGTGAAGATGTTTATGCTAGCGATTCGATTTTGCTTTTGAAACAATGTGGGATTGATTTTGAGAAGAATAATGAAATGGGTATCAACTCGAATCGATTTGCTGAGCTTCTCATGTCTTCTGGGATTGTACTGAATGATTGTGTGAAATGGGTGACTTTTCATAGTGAGTATGATTTCGGGTATTTGTTGAAGTTGTTGTCTTGTCGTAAGTTACCCGAAACACAACCCGAGTTTTTCAATCTGATCAATTTGTACTTCCCCATGGTTTACGACATTAAGCATTTGATGAAGTTCTGCAATAGCCTCCATGGTGGGCTTAACAAGCTTGCTGAGTTGTTGGAAGTCGAGAGATTCGGAGTTTGTCACCAGGCTGGTTCAGATAGCTTGCTCACTTGCGCTACGTTTTTTAAATTGAAGGAGAATTTCTTCAATGGCTGCCCTGAGAAGTATGCCGGGGTCCTTTACGGGCTTGGCGTTGAGGATGCTTAGGTGTTTTATGCTCTTAACTCCTTTAGTTTAACAATAACTTTCACCTAAACATCGAGCTATTGTTGAATTGTTGTCTGATTTAGTTCTCGTGGATGGATGGATTCCGGAATTTGTGTTTGTGTACAATCTAGCTGGAGGGTTTGTTGTAAAGCTCATGAAAAACGAGTGTAGTAGCTTGCGTAGTTAGATTGTGATTTGTGAGTCAAATCATAATCGATCTTATCAGAATTCGGGAAACGTTGGCTGTTCTAGCAGCATGAGTTCTCTGTAAAGTTAAAACAAGTCAGTTGTTCAATATTAATCTAGTCTTGCATTGCTTATCTACTTATCGTTCCTTTTCCTGTTATCATTCTTTGATTGTGAATATTAATGCTAATCTGTCGAAACTCAGAACATAACCATGAGAAAGCAAAGACTATTGCAGGAATTCTGACTACTGCGTGATGATTGACCTTTTTCTTCCGTGTTGCGACTTGAGGTAAGTTGCCTGAATGCCTGATGTTCATCGTCACGGCCTCGGGTGATATTCACAGTCAGTTGGTTACAGACTTACAGCTGCATTACTGCAGGAATGATGTATATTCTATACTGTGAAGGTGCTGTCAGCTGTACTATTATCTTAATTCTCAGCATTTTCAGTTCATCCTGGTTATTCTCTTGTTTCCTTCAGAATGTAATGAAGCTGATTCATTATCGAATGTGTATATAGCAAATAGCGATCAGTGAATCGAGTTACCTGTCCTTCTCAAACCTGTACAGATTGAAAACTTGAATTACCTGCAGTTTTGGCTAGCACTCTTCTGAAACTTGAATTACATGCCGCCTGTTGAATAAGTGCATTAGGTCGTAGATAAGAATTCAACCCTTAACTTCATGTTTGAGTAAGAGAGCTTTTACTGTGATTCAACTGTTGTTCGAAGTTCGAACCCCCAATCTCTATCGATATTTTCTCATAAGATGGGTGATGCTCGTGATCATGTCCAAATCTCGATGATTAAAAACCGTCTTCGACTCCCTTTACAGTATCTTTTTCTCATTAAAATCAAAGAACAAATCTATTTCTTTCATAGTAAAAATTCTTGGTTTGTATATTAACACTTTACTCAGATGTGTGACATGGACTCCATACAACTTTGTGCTGAACTCCTGAAGATATAGTTTATCCATTTAAGGCCTGATCAATAATTCCACCCATTTAATGATTCGTTACGGTCTCTTGTAACGAATATATCCGTCTTATTGTCTTTGCATTTTGCTTTTATCCTACCTAATATTTTATACGTTGAATTAGCTGAGAGAAAATGAACATCTTGGAGCTGAACTGAACTAAAATGAGTTGAAAAGAACAGGACGACAAAGCTCTACCTCGGCTATCATGAGTTTTAACACGGCTACGTTTCCAAGGTTCATACTCGAGATGTATCCTTATTAGTTTGATCTAAGTGGTTGTGGGTATGATTCACCGGAATTTATTATTTATATTAACAAGAACATAGGGGATGTGTTTAGAATGTTGCTACACAAGAGAATGAACAAAGTGACGGAACTATCCGTTATAAACGTGTGACAGGTCAAATAATATTCACTTGAGTGAATAATACAAAGTCAATCAATAGTCGACCCAAATCTTAAGGAATAGTCAAACTTGACCCAAAAGTCAAGTATTGACTAAATTTGGCCTAAAAGTCAAGAAACGGTCAATTGGGCTCGAAGAGAAGTTAAACTCTCAAAAAAATTCCAACTCCTTTTTTGGAGTAAATTAAAAATTATTCCCTTATAAAAAGTTTTAAATTTTTAACACCCAAAAAGGTGTTAAATTTCAAAATTTGCTTCCATCTTGAAAAATTCGGTCAGATTATGTGTATGTTGACCGATATACCCCTCCTCAAAATAACGACTTTCACCCTCCTTTCTTCTTCTTCCTTCATTCAGTCACATTTCTAATCCCAAAAACGTCTCGAAAACAACATAAAGCGATAATCATCTTAATTCCTAAAATAATAAGTTCAAAATGACCAAAATATAAGCGATGGGGAAAGAAGAGTAAGAAGGTAATGGAGGGTACTTTGGGTATGAAATGATTAAAATAAGACAAAAATATAAAATTGGACAGAGTAAGTCGCCGGAATTAAGCTAATAAAATTAAAGTCGGGTTATCGTGGGACAATGATCAACGTTCGATTTTTGCACAATGCGTCATATTCGACTAACATAGCGTCCCGCCATTGAGGAACAACAAGAGCTTGTTTGGTTGTGTCAGGTAGTCGAGAGGGTGGGATAATAGTGGCAAGGTTAACATACTTGGGATTGGGTTTACGAATGTTGTTGGAGAGGCGAGTGGTGAGCGAAGGGGAGGAGGTAGGCGTAGGTAGGGCCGTGCACCGGACCAGACCCGGTTGGACCCGGAATCATCAAATTTCTTGACCCTGAACCCGGACCTGTCACCAAAATATTGACCCTGGTCCGGCCCGGAAAAATACCGGGTCGACCCGGACCGGACCGGTTGGCCTGGAATTTTCAATTTTTTGGAATTCCGGACCGGTTAGCCCGGTTTGGATCGGTTTTGCCCGGTTAGACTGAAATTTTTAAGAAATAAGCATAATTCCGGTTTTTCCAGTCCAAATCGGTCCGGACCGAAAAAAACTGGGTCAGAACCGGACCGGACCGGAACCCGGAATCGCCCAAAATGATGGACCGGAGACCGGACCAGCATTTTTTATTCCGGATCCGATCCGGTAGATTCCGGTCCATTTTTCCGATCCGACCCGGATTTTGCACACCCATAGGCGTAGGGGAGGTCGGGGGTGAGGTGAGTGAGGGGAGTGTCGGGCCGAGTCTGAAGTGGGAGGGAAGGGTGGTTGGGGTGGGTTGGTGGAAGCCATTTTAATGTATTGTCCACCGTTGTCGAATAAATTTGTAAAATGGGTTTTTGAAAAAGGTTTTCCATGAGTACTTCGACACAAGTGAAAATTGCGGTGGAGTCGGACTTGTGTTTTATGGGATAAAGCCAAATGTACTTAGTAAAGTGATCCACAAAAATAATATAATATTTAAATGTTCATATGATAAAACGGGTATAGTCGGTTATGGTCATGGAGGTGGTTTTATTAATAGATTTGAGTCGATCTTTTACCTGTAGTATGTGACCACGGGAAGGGTTGACGTAGGTTTTGGACAGTGTGGTTCAAACTTCGCGAGAGGTGGGAAGGCGGGTGACCATAGCGTGAGAGTCGGTCTTGAGTGTGCCGAGAAGGGCCGCTTTGATGAGGTGATCTTGTTGTTTCCACGTGTAGTTGGCGGGATTCGGGATGTTAGCCGCAGGGGGTTCCTTGTCTTTGTGTTAGCCGCAGGGGTCGATGTGAGCCATCAAGGTATCTTAGTAGATCGTAGCCATATAGCATCGATTCTACCTTTTCTTGTCATTGCATAAATTCAATTGAAATATTATTCCGTATCTACTATCTCTTGTAAAAAATTCGATAATTAATTCAAACACATTTCTTTTCATTATTTTTCTAAGAAATATTACTCTTTATAACTCCAAATTTCATTCTGTATTTGTATAACAAACGTAACTTTTTATCTGTATACTCTTTACGTTAAAACTTAAACGCATCCATTTTTATTACTTTCGGTATCACTATTACTCCATTATTAACTAGAGTCACGATAAATTTAACAGTTGGTCTCTCTTGCGACAGATATATATCCGTCGCAAGCTTAAGACGAGTCAAAGGAAGTACTCAAACGAATTGTATACATTTGTCTTTTTAACATTATTTGTAAGTGATAAAATCTTCAATATAACCTAACTTCTAATATATAAGATAAAAGATAGTCACGTAGGATCTTATTTAAATCATCTAATAAAATACATTACGAATATCAAATTTTTATACGAGTAATTTTTAGTAACACGTAACTAAAGATATAGACAAAAGAAAACGAGTATCGACGTACGTGAATAAAGTAAACGTATACAAATGGTTGAAACAGATGGAGTATCACTTGAAGAGATCAGAACAATTATTTATGTAGGTCACATCAACCTCACTTTTATCGTATCCCACCTATTTGATACTCCCGTCCCAATGAATTCTTTACGTTTGCCTTTTCACACTTGTCGAGATAAATTTCATTTTGTTCATATCTTTATTTACATGTTATTAAAAATTCTAAAAATTTGATAATCTTAATATACTTATTAAGACCATAGAAAAAAATCTTACATGACTATGTTTTATGTTATATATTACGGAGGATAAATTATATTCGAGATCATTTCACCTCATGAATAGTGCAAAAAAACAAACGTAAAAATTCACTGTGACGGAGTGAGTATCTATTTACGTAAAATCTTGGAAGAAACGGTCTCTCAATAACTAATTGAGAGACCACTATTCAGTACCACTTTATATCTTATTCGTACCATGACAACTTTATTTTGTACATGTTTTTATAGGAAGGAAGGGTACCCTCTTTATATTTGTATACTCTTTTATGTTAATCGTAACTACTTATATTATGTTTGTCTCCAATAAAATTAACGAGATACCGTCCCTATTCATCTATTTAACCCGTGAAAACAAAAATTTGAGTAAATTTAACGAGAAACCCTTTCCCCAATTAACCTACCTAACTATTTACTGCAGAGTGCACCCACGCCATTCGGTTACGCTTCTGACATGATTCTCCCTATATAAACAGCTGTCTTCCTCTCTCTCCTTCCCTCCATTTTCCATTTCACAGTTTCATCTTCATCGTCTCTCACTTTATTTCCTTGCTCTCCAAGAAAATTAACGCTACTATTTACCCTCAAAATCAATCAAGTAATCAAGTAATTTACTGCGATTAAGCTGCCAAGATGTTTTACTCACACATAATACTCGCCCGTAAAGCTCCACTTGGTCAAATATGGTATAACCGTTTCTTCTCTCTCCTCTCCTCTCTCTCTCTATGATTTTTTTAGCTTCGGTTTGATATGATTTGAGTTCGATGATGATGATAATGTTGTGTGATTTACTCGTTTATGCGGTTTTTGATCGTTGCTCTGTTTTTCGGAATTTCGTCATCGTCATGATTTTACTGTATTTTATGTTATTTTCAGCTTCAGAATCATGTGTGAGTAATTACTGATTTCTGAGATTTTTTTTCAGAATTTTTTCGGATTTTTTTTTAGCTTTTTATGAGATTTTTCGGTAAATTATCGAGGTAAAATGTGCTTCTGGAAATTTCGAGATCGTCTTCATCACCAATGATATGCGTTTGTGGTTTGATTTGGTTTTGAAGATGATAGTGTAGCTAGCCGGATCTACTCGTTTATGCATGCGGTTTGATCGTTGCTTTGTTTTTTCGGAATTTCATCATCGTCATGATTTTACTGTATTGTTTTGTTATTTTTCTGCTTCGGAATTCTGGCTTGTGTGATTTACTGATTTCTCAGATTTTTTTCAGAATTTTTTCGGATTTGTTTTGAGATTTTTTATGTGATTTTTCGGTAAATTATTGAGGAAAAAATGTGTTTCTGAAAATTTCGAGCTCGTCTTCAACAATGATATGCGTTTGTGGTTTGATTTGATTTTGAAGATGATAGTGTAGTCGGATCTACTCCTTTATGCATGTGGTTTTTGATCGTTGCTCTGTTTTTCGGAATTTCGTCATCTTCATGATTTTACTGTATTTTTCAGGTTTGAAATTCTGGAGTGTGATTTACTGATTTCTGAGAATTTTTTTCGGGATTTTTTTGAGAATTTTATGAAATTTTTCTGTAAATTGTTGAGGAAAAATGTGTTTCCGAAAATTTGGAGCTCCATGAAATGTTAATGTTCGTCTTCGTCATTAGTGATATGCGTTTGTGGTTTGATTTGATTTCGAAGATGATAGTGTAGTCGGATCTACTCGTTTATGCGGTTTGATCGTTGCTCTGATTTCCGGAACCTTGTCATCTTCATGATTTTATACGGAGTAGTAGTATTTTTGATTATTTTGCAGGTTAGAAATTCTAGTGTGTGATTTTCTGATTTCCGTGATTTTTTTTTTCGGATTTTCTTGAGGATTTTATTAGATTTTTTCGTAGATTCTTGAGGAAAATTGCGTTTCTGAATTTGTCGAACTCCATGAAGTGTTAATGTTCGTCTTCATCAATTATTTGTAGTCTTAGTGGCTTTTTATTTACAGATTTCCGAGATTTTTTTCAATTTTTTTTTGAGATTCTTATGGATGAATTTTCCGTAAATTTTTGAGAAAAATGCGTTTCCGATTTTTTGGAGGTCCGTAAAATGTTAATGTTCGTCTTCATCGATTTTGAAGTTCGTCCTCTGATTTGATCTTCTTTCTCTTTGATTTTGATAATTTTAATGTAGTGTTATGATTTTGAAGGAATTTTGTCGTCTCATGATTTTACGGTATTTTTGATTATTTATCAGGTTCATAATTCTCGCGTGTGATTTACTGATTTCGAGATTTTTTTTCGAAATGTTATGAGAATTTTATGAGTTTTTTTTCCGTAAATTTTTGAGGAAATATGCTTTTTCTGAATTTTTTCGAGCTCTATAAAATGTTAATGCTCTCGTCTGATCGTCGTCTTCATCAATTATATGTAGTCTTAGTAGCTTTGATTTACTGATTTACATCTGCTTGATTTATATGTGAAATGAAAGGTACACTGCAACAACAAGAAAGATGCTGAAGCGGAGAAATGTCGATCAACTCGACCTTGTTTTTTGCTGGTAGCTCTCTAGCATCATTCTCCTGTTTGTTTACAACTCGATTTTACCGTCAATTGATCCGATTATTGTATGTGAATTTGAAATTACAGCAATGAAATCTTGAATCCCTCAGTTCCAATGGCGCTGAGGCTGTCTTCAATTCTGATGGGTATAGTATAACCAGTTCATTAGTACTACTCAATATAAGTTTCGGATCTTGACTCATTTTTTTCTCGATTAATTATCTTATCTTTGATTTTGTTGACTCGCAGAGGGAGTTGCAATCGTTTATCAGCAGAAGGTTCAGTTCCTCGAACGTAATCCCCTTTATTTACCCTAAGAAACTCAGTCACATGATCAATTTTCTACCAATTAACGATAATTTGTTAACTAATCGTGACCATTTTGTTTCTGAAACAGAGGACGCAAATCGCCTTCTGGTAATGTCTGGAATTAATTTGCCCAATGTTTAATGTCGTTTGCCTTAATGACGATTGATTGTTATGATACTGTTAATTAATTTGTTGTGGTAAATCATGTTACAGCTCAAACTTAACTCAGCATGGAAGACACAAGCGCAAGACCGCACCGTTTTGCCCAAAAAGAAACGCAAGGCAAAGTAAGTCTCACACTCGGATTTTAACCATGGCTCGTCTGTTTGAATTTCGTTTGTATGAACTGTGTTTGTAGTATCGCTTTTGATCAAGTTCAAAGGGTTTTTGAATTGCAGGTATGAGGATGTGACGTTGCCAGAAATTCAATATGATGACGAAGAAGTTGAGCCGTCTCTTGACACCTCAAACAGATTCATTCAGGAAATTGCCTATTTTCCAATGGTAAACCTATTGCCTCACATAGTGTCACTCTCGAAATTCACTTCTTGTCGGATTCCGTAGTTCGTATAACTCTGACCGAGTGACTGTTAATGATGTCTAATGATCCAGAGATTGGATGCGATCACTGAACTTACTGAAAGCTTCCAAGGGATTGAGACTAACGAAACGCACCATCAAGGTCTAATCTCTCTTGCTTAACTGAACCATCCAAATGCTTGTGAAATTGGTGTCTGATATAATCACGCGTATAGTATACCCTTCATTTCATGGTGACCGTTTCCTAACTGTGCATCATGTTGTTTCTGCAGCTGATCCAGCAACAATTACCTTGGATCCATTTGACTCTTACCAAGCTGGCAGTGGCAGTGGTTTTTGCAATTTTCGGGATGAAAGGTAAACTAGGCATCCAGCAAATCGGTTTAGCAATTTGAGATGTCATTGAACTGTTTTTTTTTTTGCAGATTTGATGTCGGAGAGGAAGAAACAGCGGCCCTACTTGAGCTGATTTCGCAAGCGGAGAACGTCCCACCTCTGGCCATGGAGCCTGCTGGAGGTGTGTAGCATCATAAATTAGTTTGATTCACCATCACATTACAGTACTAGCAGTTGAATTTACCATCGTCAGACTTATAAGAGAGCTGGTTGGAGTATGTTGCACTCAATCAGTTTTCGAGGTTTATTCACAAAATTGATATAACAATCAGATTGTCTATATGCAGATTTCAACAGAGCAGATGAATTTCTGCAACCAGAACCAGAACCAGAAAAACAGGTTGAACAATCTTCACATCAGCAAAACAAGGATGAGAAAGTAAATTTTATCCATAGCTATCTGTCCGTCTATCTATCTATCTATCTATTGTTCCTGCCTAAAAAACTTGTTCCGTGATCAGAAGGGAAAGAAGGTGGCTGAAACTGAAGTGAAGAAGTCTATCAAATGGGATGATCAAACGATGATCTCGAACAATGTATACCAGCGTTGGCTTAAAGATCCTTCTGACCTCTGTAAGAAAAGACCCAACGTCCTCGAGGTTTGCCTTTCCTCGATAAATCATGTTTTGTACTTTACTATGATGCTAGTTCTTACGCGATAATAGTGAGGAAAACTCCTGTTATCCTATATATATATATATAACCGGATGAAATCAAATTTCAAACATACGTTTTTCCAGGGCCGGAAACTAACACCTGCAGCAAGAATGAAAAAGCTAATGAAGATTCCAGGATCTGCAATATTCTCTGGCTTAGTTGACAGAAACTTGGAGCTGGATGAGAATTATCCGAAGGCACTTCTGGATGATTTCGTGCCATTCACAGTCCCAGCTCACCATCATCGCTCTGGTTCGTTTCTTAGACACCCTCTTTAACCTTATAAGAAACACTTCAACATGTATTGATCATTTAATAATAACCCGTCTTCTATACTTTACATGGTATCAGAGTTCTACTATCTAATCCTTTGGTATCGGAATATCCTACGTAATTATAATATTCTTATTGGTGATGAATGATGACACAGTACAGATTGATTGACTGTAGTAGTGTAATACTCCGTATATGCCTAAGTTATACTGTAGTCTGAGCACAGGAATCACTAGTATTTCAGTGATTTTTTGTGATATTCCTAAGAATAATTAGGTCTTAGATGTGAGACTAACCCGACTACTTATGGTGTGGATCGTCTTTTTCTCACTTAATTATACCGTTAACTGGTTTAGTAATGAATTGGTCTTACATTGGATTGAGTTTTTGTACACATTTTTAATAGAATATAAATGTAATAGTTAGAGAACATGTAGAATATAAATGTAGTAATGAAATGCTACATGTTCTTGAGTATTCTACTCCGTATTAATTTTGAATCTGATGTCTGCAGGAAGGACTAGCTCACCACCCCGTGCACCAAACAATTCATCAACCGCACCTCTGAATGGTCAAGGCGGCAATCAACCACCTGAAACCGTAACTGTAAGGACTAATCAGGCACTTGAAGGAATGGCGACCACAAAGACTATGAGAACCATCCAGCACCGAGAAACAGAACATTCGATTCCTGAGGTTGAAGATATGGTCCTTGATGGGGCTATAATGGCAACTGGACACAGTTCTGGTAATACTGCAGCTCTATAACCTCGTTTTCAAGTTTCAACCGACTGCTTGTTGTTTCATATTAAATTTGATGGGTTTTGTATTACAGGAGGGAGTGGAGGATCTTATACTGCTAGCCCAACAACTCGTGACGAAGAGATCCCGAATGTTTCAGACAACAACTCAGGACGGTCAGTTCATTGTTCTCAAGAATGCACTTTGATTTCACATAGGAACAATACGAGTATGAAGTGATTTCTGAGATTTTGAAATTTGTGATGCAGGCTGAACAAAAAACGGCTTTCTTCCGATGCAAGGCTTGAGTCGTTGGATGACGAGAACCATTGGATAGATTATGTAGCAGATGACATTCTGGGAGTTCCAAGGTTCAAAATCCCAAGATCCTCTAACGACAACCCAACTCCTGATAATGGTAATATGTCGGACATTCGAATTCCTTTCTAGGAGACATCTGGAACGGAATTTTATAAATCCGCCTCTGTATATGATCAGAAATCAGAATACTAACATTCTCGTAACTGTTTGCCTCTTGCAGAACAACTGCTAGTAGAGGTAGAGACAGAAGCTACTGAGACCCAGCATCCTGGAATCGATCACGAGGAGGCCGAGACAATGACCGAAAAAGTCGCTACGTATGTCACCTTACTGAATTCTCTAATACAAAACCAAAACAACATAAAAGACTTACAAACCCTATGGATTACTTTTCGAATCATTTGTTCTAATCAACATGAATGTCTGCTGAACGAACAAACGCTGTCTGTCTGTCTATAGGCAACTGAAGACATACTTTGAGGCCCCTGGTGCACCTCAGACCGAATCACTGGACCAACTCACTCACGGGATGAACCGAAGACAAGCTGCACAGCTCTTTTATCAGACTTGTGGTACGTGCGTACTACACATTTTCTTCCGTCTTCATTAGATATATATATGTATATTCACGACTGTCACTCAAATGAATTTACGGAAATTATAATGTCTCGTTATTTCAGTGATACAGTTCAGATTTTCTTATTTCAAAGTTTCGTTATTACTCATATAGGCCGATTTTGCAGTTTTAGCGACACGAGACGTCCTGAAAGTGAACCAGACTTCTGCATATGGCGAAATCAGCATTTCGAGAGGGTCGCAGATGTGACCGACTACATCATTCACAGCTGATGACTAACTGCAGGAAACTCGGTACAAAAGCGCTTATCTACTTAATTACTTACTCCCTACGTCTTGTTCATTTGTTATCCTTAATCAAATGACAACGAATAACAAATTAACAAGACGGAACGAAAGAGTATTAATTAACATATGCCTATTTATTTTAATTTGCCAGTATGAACTTAATTCTATCTTTGCTGTGGTATTTTGCTGGTATTGTAATCTGAGAAGTGGGAATACATTGTCCCCAATACTTAAGACATATTCGTAGTAGTGACTATTTCTTGAGTAGCCTAAGATATTCTCCTCCGTTTCATTAGCAAGTTTAAAGCGTAAACCATTGATTGGGACAGAAAGAGTATTACGATATTATGATAGAGAAAACCGTATTATTATGGTATCAGTATAAAGAATAATACGACATTTTTTTTATCAAGATACCGTAATAAAACAATATTTTCTATCATGATATCGTAATACTCCGTAATACAATATTTCTATCGTGTGGATCTAGTAGTAAAAGTTGACGATTCGATTCCTACATGTGACGGATTAAATATCGGCAACATAAGTAGATAAAAACAAAACCAAAATGCATTTAGGTAGCAAATGTTTTACCTCGTTCACTGTACTCGTACGATGAAATATTTGTCGAATTATAAATTTGCAATGTATACTACTCCGTATTTGATTGTTTTTTTGCCTCGTAAGGCACAAAAATAAATTTGTCGATGACTTCATATGTAACGCGTATCATACAAGTTCAAAACAACAACCTGTCTTCTAATATATCCATCTTAAAATTATACACCCTCCGTCCCACTCCACTAATACGGTATTTTCCTATGTTTTTAAAAAAGAAAAAAAAATTCTCACTTCAAAACTTACTCCCTAGGATTTTTACAAATTGTTACATTTCTATGTTCGATATCTTTTTGTTTGTGTTGAGTACTAACAAATTTTTTGTTTAAATTCGTTTATATGTCGGGTACTAACAAAATTTGTCTCATCTATATATATCGGGTTTGATATTTGACCCGTTTAAATTTATGACGGAAATTAGTTGCGGTAATCGAATTATTTTGGGGGGAATGAAATTAATACGGAGATAAACTTGTAGTAATAGAATTATTTGTAACGGGTATATACGTAACAAACTTGTGACGGGTCAAATACAAAAGATAAGACAAAAGACTGTTGAAGGACTTGTTTTTAGTCAATCATAAAATGATACGAAGTATTTGACCCGTCGTAAATTTATGACGGATATACCCGTCACAAATACATCGGCTCGTGTTACATCAATCCAGCTGAATTTCATTCCATCCCTCGTTAATTGATTACATGCATATTCTAATCTCATCAATATCTTTTCGAGAAGTAATTATTGTATACTACAATGCGAAAATAATAAAAAATATGTAATTTATGATAAAAAAGTGACCATTTTAAGTTAGTAGTTATTAATCGCTTTCATATAAATAGTTACCGTATTTTCGTATAAAAATGTGGTCACGATTTAACCTAACGTGGTCACTAAATAACCTAAAGTGGTAATATTTTACCGTAAATTTCTAATTTTAAGACTCGTCGTACTGTACAACTGTTGTATACTATAATTTGTGTTTTTTAAGTCAAATATCAATAATCACAGTATTAAGTACACTCACATTAAATTAATAGAGTTAAAATAATCATATGCTCTCTTTATCATATCTGAAACTCCGAAAGCACAAATTATCCTTCCTCGCCATGTATACGTAATTGTTGTAACGTGCGACAAACTATAAAATTACGAATTTATGTAAAAAGTTAACACTTCAGGTTATCTGTGACCGCTTTAAGTTAAACCGTGATCACTTTTTAATACTAAAAAGTTACTACGGAGTATTAAAAAGTGGTAATTATCTATTATTTATCTGAAAGTGGTAACTGATTAACCAATTTTTTATCATAAATTGTAAATTTTTACTATTGTCGCATGGTATAATGGTTGTACACGATAATTACCCGTTGACTTTTCATACAAATGAATCGTTATACTGAGCGAGACTTATCTTACCCAATACGAGTAAGTAATACTACTGATTATTGTACCGTCTTTGTTACTTTGACTCGATCCAACACAACAATATTATGTCGAGTCTACTCGGTTTAGAAAAAAAGTACGGAGCGACATTATTCATTAGAGTGGGTCATTAGTAACAAAAAAAGTGACCACTATTAATTACAGTAAAAAGGATTAAAATACTACTCCGTAAAATATTAAAAGGATTAAACATATTATGTTTATAATTTGGGTTTAATTATTTTATTATGAACAAATCCTAAATTAAGTGAATAAGTTCATCTAGAATTTTTCTTTCAATACCTAAATAAGAAAAATAATGATATTTGATGAGTTTATTGGTAACTCATTAATTTTAATAGTGATAAATAAAAATATTTGTTGTATTGCACCTCTATAATTATAAAAATTTAGTATAAAATTAAGTCATTAAATTTCTTTGGAAATAACATTCCTATGAGAATAATTTTCAAAAAAATAGTCGTATTTTGATAAATATTGAAAAGAGAAGTATGGATGTCCCGAGAAGCATAAATGACATATATTTTAAAAAAAAGATATTGCGTAGTATTTTCTTTGGAATACACATTTCATGATACCGTATTAGTTAAGGTCCCTATTTTAATTAGTTTAAGGTCCACATTTGATTCAAATTCAAATGAAAAACATGAAAAAAATAATGAAACTTAAAATTTAAAATTTATTTAGTAAAATAATTAACTTAAAATTATTTTTTTATATATTATACTGTGCTGGGCACGAGGTCTATAATAGTTACTCGGTATTATGATAAATTGATGCGGGCCTTTCGTATACGGGTTTTCACCTCGTTTGGCACGCATTTCTGTGTCATTTTACTATTTTTAGGAGTTGGGTTAGGTTATTTTCTCCCACTTGTGCTACTCGGGTGCGTGTTTCGTATTTTGCAGATATTTTAGACCGATGAGCCAAACGAGCTTGAAAAATGTCAAAGTCATACATAAAGTCAAGCTCTAAACCGATCTACATGAGAATAGGCCGATAGACAAAGGGTAAAAGTTAGAGGAAGACTTGTGACGAACTCATGGGGAAGTATGACTCTGTTCGGATATTTGGAGATATGTCGAGTTATCGACATATTATAAGCACGGAATACTAATTACTCCCTTCAAAGCGGAACTACTTTTTACCGTTGGCGCTTTACTTCTTACCGTCAGCGTTAATTACGTAAAATGACAGCTTTGCCCCTGCTATTTATTCTCGAAATAATATTACTTTTACATTTTATAGATTATCAGTTTGTTAAAACTCGATAATAAAACCGTCTTTTTCGATTATCGTAATAAACCAAAACCGATTACCTATATATTTAGTATATGGAATTATGTAAAATGACGAGTTCTCCCTTGGAATTAGTTCTAGAAATATTATTACATTTACATTTTATAGAGTATCGGTTTATTAGAACTCGATAATAAAACCGTTTCTTTCGATTATCGTTACGCCTACGGTTTTAAACAGTTAATTAGATTAATTAACGACTTACTACAATTTAATAAACGTGATTAACAAATACGAGTAATACGCAAATTAAATTCTAATTAATCTACGATAAGTCGACAATCAAAATCTATTATAAAAATTAATGCAAATAAAAAATAAAAATAAATAAAATAAAAAAAGCTGATATTTCTATTTTAGTACAACAGAATGATTTTGGCACTATTATTTGGTTGTTATCAACTTATGAAGTTATGCTCACAGTCATCTTGGCACTACTCCTTATGATTTTGTTGTTACTCTCCGATTCTTTAGATTCGCAACATATTTCATATTTGGCAAATTCATTAGGTTTGCAACATTTTTATAATAGGTAGGGTTTTGTTTGTGTAAGATTTTTACTTTATTGGTGAGACCCACCATCTCCACTCACAACCTTATTATTTGTACAAATAGTAAACGTTGCGAATCTAAAGAATCGGAGAGAGTATTATTTATGCTCATTAATCATATTCATCAATGTGTATAGTTAATTATTTTGGGTGATAATGTATCAATAAGGCAATTTCTTATTTGTGGCAGCACCATTCGTCGTAAACAATTTCTTGATATCGGTTATTAAGCTCAGACTCGATTCACATTCAATCAAATTCGGTACTCGAGGCAAAGTGTAATCAAACAAAATTAGCTAGTTCAACAACTCATAGTGTATTTGGACCTCATTAGTCGTTACTAGGAGTCTAGGAGTAAGGTCATGTTTTTTTCGACTAAAGCTAGCCGAATAGAACTGAATTAGACGAAAATATCTTAAAAAAATGAACCAGGTGGGGCTAAAACTAATGGGATAGACTAAATTGAAGTGTGAAGTAAATTGAGTTGGAAATAAGTTGAGAAGAACATCGGCTATATGTAGACTTCAACGTGACGTGGTCATATCGAGGTAGGGTTTTGCTACACGTTAAAACATATTAACCGGTTTTACAGTGATTAACAGAATTCTTCGTAAACTTTTGAAAAAGAACTATTCACAGTTCACACCCATTTTGTTTTGAAACTATACTCAACTAGAATAAGTTAAAAAAACAAAGTCTAGATACAGACTTCAGCATGACATGGTCGGATCGATGTAGATTTTTTCCGCACATTCAAACACATTAACCGGTTTCTCACAACTTAACGATCTAAACTCTCGTAAACATTCTAAAACTAAACTATTCTCACACGTTGTCTTTTTCCTTTCCCGGAACCAGATAAATCGATTCAATGGACACAACGACCCTTAGACCTAATAACCGTAACTCCCCAGAGGCCAAAACACCCATCAAATTCCAACCATTTCAATGAACACGTTAACAAGTTTTGCACAGATTAACGAGTTGAACTCCCGTAAATTGAGTCGTGAACTAAACCGAACCAAAAATAAATTGAAAAAAATTAACATATACGCAGACAACAGACTTCAACGTGACATTGTCGGATCGAGGTGGCTTTTTATTTTTTCCGCACATTCAAACACGTTAACGGGTTTTGCACAACTTAACTCTCGTAAACATTCTGTAGCGAATCATTCACATCCATTTCTTTTCCCCAAATCTAGATAAATCAATTCAATGGACATGACGACCCTTAATCCAAACCATTATCGTAAGTCGTAACTCCCCAAAGGCCAAAACACCCTTCAAATTCCAACCATTTCAATAAACACGATAACAAGTGTTGCACAGATTAACGAGTTGAACTCCCGTAAATTGAGTTGTGAACTAAACTGAATTGGGTATAAGTTGGAAAAAACATGACAACAGACTTCAACGTGACATTGTTGGATTAAGGTAAATTTTTTCCGTACATTCAAACACGTTAACGGGTTTTGCATAACTTAACGAACTTAACTCCCGTAAACATTCTAAAACGAATTATTCACGTCCATTTCTTTTCCCCCGAATCTAGATAAAATCGATTCAATGGACGCGACGACCCGTAACCATAAGTCCATAACCCCTCCAAAGACACCATGAATCAATAATTGTAGACAAAGAAGTTGTGTTTAACTTGAGTGATGTTTGTTGTTCTTGGGGGTTCCTCATTGAAGGCATCATCCAGGTAACTCCCCCACTCTCCTTCAGCCGCGTGCCCCTTCTATCGCCGCCTCTTCCTCTCTCTTTTGCCCTTTACTATTTCTAATCCCCTTCTTCTCTATCCCTCAGGAAAGAAGTTCAGCACACACACACACAGCCCTCTACCCCTTTGGCCCCTTTACCCAACCATCAACGTTGACCTGCTTTTTCTTATGCAAATTCACTCACTCTTGAGATCTAATGCTCTAACCCCTTCTTCCCAACTTCTCAAGGTCAGATCTTTCTCTCCAACTTGGAATCTTTCTTTTTGGTGGAAAAATGAGTTGGGTTGTTTGATTTTTGTGGAAAGTTTGAAACTTTATGCTGTTTTTTACTCAAAGTTTGCTTGATTTGTATGTTGAAGTATTGAAGTCTCTTATTTTTTGGGTTTTTTTGGTGGTTTGAGTTGAAAGATGAGTTGGGTTGTTTGATTTTGGTTGAAAGTTTGAAACTTTTTACTGTTTTTGACTCAAATTTTGCTTGATTTGTGTGTTTTTTGGTGGTTTGAGTTGAAAGATTAGTTGGGTTGTTTGATTTTTGTGAAATTTTTGTAACTTTTTACCTCTTTGACTCAAATTTTGCTTGATTTGTGTGATGAAGTTTGAGTATTTGTAACTTTTTTTGTGTTTTTTTGGTGGTTTAAGGTGGAAGATGAGTTGGGTTGTTTGATTTTGGTTGAAAGTTTGAAGCTTTATGCTGTTTTTTGACTAAAAGTTTGCTTGATTTGTGTGATGATTGATGAAGTTTGAGTGTTTGTAACCCTTTGGTGTTGTGATTTGCAGATCTGGGGTTTTTGTTATGGCAAAAGATGAGGATAAGATTCAAATCAGGGAGGTTTGGAACTATAATTTAGAGGAGGAATTTGCTTTGATTAGAGAAATTGTTGATGAATACCCTTATGTGGCTATGGATTCGGAGTTTCCGGGTGTTGTTATAAGACCTGTGGGTAACTTCAAGAACATCACAGACTATAATTACAAAACCCTGAAACAAAATGTCAATATGTTGAAGTTAATTCAACTGGGTCTTACTTTTTCTGATGAAAAGGGGAACTTGCCCACTTGTGGAACTGAGAAGTTTTGCATCTGGCAGTTCAATTTTCGGGAGTTTAACGTCGAGGAAGATGTGTATGCTAGTGATTCCATTGAGCTTTTGAAGCAATGTGGGATCGATTTCAAGAAGAATACTGAGGTGGGTATCGATTCAAATCGGTTTGCTGAGCTTCTCATGTCGTCCGGGGTTGTGCTGAATGATTGTGTGAAGTGGGTGACTTTCCACAGTGGGTATGATTTCGGGTACTTGCTAAAGTTGTTGACTTGCCGTGATTTGCCTGACACACAAGCCGGGTTTTTCGATCTGATCAACTTATATTTCCCCATGGTGTATGACATTAAGCACTTGATGAAGTTCTGTAATAGCCTCCATGGTGGGCTTAACAAGCTTGCTGAGTTGTTGGAAGTCGAGAGATTCGGGATTTGTCACCAGGCTGGATCAGATAGCTTGCTTACTTGCTGTACATTTATGAAGTTGAAGGAGAATTTCTTCAACGGTTGCCCAGAGAAGTATGCTGGTGTCCTTTACGGACTTGGTGTCGAGGATGGTTAGGGGTTTTATGCTCTTGATCGTCTTAGTTTAAACAATAACCTTCACCAAATACCGTGCTATTGTTGAATTTGTTGTCTGATTTAGTCTTTGTGGAGTTCCGAATTTGTCGTTAGTACACAATCTAGTTGAAGAGTAAAATGTTGTTTAAGCTCAGAAGAAGATGAAGAATGTCGGTTGCTTGTAATGTCGTAGCTTGTGTAGTAGATGCGAGTCAATCAATCATCATAATCAGTGTATCGGGAAACATCTGCTGCTTTAGCAGCATGAGTTCTCTGTAAATTAGAACAAATCAGTTGTTCAACATCAAATTAAATCATGGTTACCTTTCCGTTTTCATCTGTTTTTTTGTTTGTTTCGTACTTTTAATTTTGCAAGATTTACATGGGTACTGGTCGATGAAGCATAATCGTCTTCTCATCTGTGTTGAATGATATCATTCTTCCTTGACATTCTTATGTTTTCTTAAACATCCTGTTCTGTCACATTAATGACAGTCTTACTTACATGCTAGTTTCTGATGATTTTTTGTCTATCTTTGCCTGTACTAAAAGTTTAGATTCTACATGCGTCGTGTTTGACAACTTATACGATGTCTGAGACTGTCTGAATGCTCTAATGGTAATATGTTTCAAGAACTCGAAAAGTTAAGACTTCGTTGCAGGTGGGTAAGTACTAAGTACGGTATGGTGTACGGAGTAATATCTAGCAGATTCTAGCAAGGATTTATCACTTGCTCTGCGTTTTATCAGTTGGTATCGTAAATTTCTTCTTATTTGAGCTTTTGCGGTAAGTTTATCTACCATATCTGATGATCTCTGAGTATCTTCCGTAAAATCCTTTCATAACTTCATGTTCATCGTCATGGACGGCAACATTTGTTCACGTCTGCACATAATGTGTTCGTTAAGGTGCATTCTCGTGGATAGCAATCAGCAACCTAGTCCTAAAATAGCTTCAGTTTTGCTAGCTTTTCGCGTGTATCCCGTTCTTCATCAGACTGATTCTGATGCCTACACTTCATTTCTTATATGCATATTTACTGTCAACGCTGGTTCATCTGAAAATATCTGGTCGCCATGGTCGTGGATTTATCTCATTGTTCATCAACTGTTAGGACTAGGAAACTGTGAGTTATCGTTGGAGTGTATGGTTTGCTGCGACTGCGACGGTGTGGAAAACTGTGCTACAGTTTGATTCATTGATGTGAATGCTGTTCCTGATACCATAAATTGATGTTAGTACTGTAAGTCTGTAACTGGTACTGTATTGAATGTCTGCATGCCAGTCAGCTTTGCATTGAGTGTCATTTTCCTGCAGGTGGTCTTGTAAATGGTTTTCTGACTGAGGTTGGTATACATTCAAATCTTTTGCTTTTCGGGTAGTGGGTGATGTTTAACCATCCCGCTTTCCGCCTTCATCACCTACAACTGCCCCGCACGTCAGCCCTATACTCCCTCTACCCCCTCTCAACAACTGTCTCGTTTTAATATGATACTCCTCGTGTCGTATATATATTGAGTAAATGGGGCAAACATTAGAAAACGGAGGACATTTAAATTGATTAAAAATGCTACTGTATAACAGCTACATCTCTCATGATACAAATCTCAATCACCTTTCTCTAATCTATATATAAACATAAAAAGGCATCCCAACATGTTTTTTATGAGCTTCTAATGAGTGACATGTGGCAACACTCCCTTCCTTTCTCTATGTACAAATTTACTTTCTTTGACCGGTCAAAGGAGAAGATGAAAGGACAAAATAAACCAATTTATAGCGCCTTAAATCACAAACTGACTTCTACAACGAACAACCCACGACGTTTTTTTCCTCGAATCACGGCTCCGACAATCGTTGTTCCCAACAGTCAGGCTTGACTTAAAACCGCCACCATTCTTTTTAAAATGTAAGATTATTTGAGTATTTTTCCTCTTAAAATTGGTTCAATTGGATTATTATTAGTATTTCCTCTTAAGTTTTTGGTTGCACACAGGTATGCACCACCTTCTCTTAATGTACTATGTATGTTAGTATAATGCACCCTACATGATTCGAGTTTAGACTACTTCGTTGGATAAAATATGTTTGTCATTTGTAGGACATAAGCCCGTGACGATTCATCAAAGAAGATGTATTTTGGGGAATTACTCGCGATCTACAGAACAATCTAATCATCTGTCTATTATATTTAGGATTACCTTGATTATTCAAACTAATAAGATAGATTCCGTAGAACAAAATCACAACTTTTTAATTAGTGTCCTAACCTCACAAGTAAATTCTAAACCTCACTATTACATTTACAAATAATCGTGCTATATGTTTGATTATGCCAAGAAACCGAGTATGTGTATCATGCATCGCAGAGATGAAACTGAAGAGGAAGAAAAAATCACGGAGGGGGCTACTAGAACTGGAAAGGTTTCAAGACTATTGTTATATACTATTGTTAGTTAAGAAGTCTATCAACAAAATTTGAAAAATTATTTACATAGGAGTACTATTGTTAGTTACTTAAATAGCTAATACAAACGAGCATGTATGTGTTATACTAGAATAATACTCCGTCTGCCTTAAATGATTGCCCAATTTCATTATAATACTTCTCACATATATTACCCAATTGGGACAATAATTTAAAACCGGATGCAGTAAGTGTTATCATCATTTAAATATTATTTTCACATATCATTAATTTTTTTTGGTTTAAAAAAAACTATGTTTACTCTTTTTTAAATGGTGTGTAAGTTGAAAATTTTGGCCACAAATAAAGCTATGGTAATAATAAAGAAAAATTGTATAATATATACATCACTAGACCCGTGAATTTCACGGGCACGAAAACTAGTTTAATTGAAAATGCTACTGTACTAACAAAAAAAACTAAATCTCCCATCTTATACATCTTAAATTGTTAATGCTACTCATTGTTTTATAAAATCGAGTTGCATCTTTCAAAACCAGAGGAGAAAATTGTTACTATACAACCAGGTGTATAATCCTATTTTCCGCCGTGGTACAGGTAAGGGTTATAGACAACTAGAGACATCGCTAACACACATTTTGCTAGTTAATTTAACGAGTTCCTTGGTCTCAGAATCCGGCAAAACCCTGTCCTTTGCCATCCTTTCTTCAATTATAGGCGGCATTTTCTCAGCTTTCGCATAAGTCCGAAGATGCCAATTATAGATATCAGTGGTTACAAACCCAGCATTCCGAAGTATTGACAGCAACTTCTCAGCCCCCTTTATGTCCCGATGCTCCTCTAAAAGCTGATAAATCTCACGAACAAACCTAGCATTAGGTTCCCACTTTTTCGTACTGCAAATAGCCTTTTCAAAGTAGTTTAGAACTCGGTCTGTCTTCTTAGATTTCAGATAACCCCGAGCTAGATGCTCCCAGGTAGTGTAACTAGGTTTAATACCCTTTTTTACAACCCGATGAAAAAATGCTTCGGCTTTTTCAATCTGGTTTTTGCTTATGTAATCTCCAATCAACAAGTTAGGGACCCGAGAATCACCAGTGGGAGAAATCGACTCCCACTCATCGTAGAAATGCTCTGCCTTCTGTATTTCCCCAAGCTTTATGAGAGACGATATCATACACCTGTACTCGGTGTCATTTAGTTTGTGATATAGTGACTTCATGTTCTTCCATATTCTGTCGACTTCCTTCTTGTTTCCCAGATTTGTATGCAAACTGATAAGAGACGCATACGAAGCTCGATGCTTTTTGGATACCCGTTTTTCCATCTCCTTCAACGTAGTCTCGGCTCTATCATTTAGCTTCTTCTTAATATACAAGCTGGTTAATATGCTGTATGTAATCCAATCTGGCTCGAGTTTGGCTCTTTTCATTTCAAGGAGCACTTTTTCGGCAGTCTCAATATCACTTTGAGACTGACACATGGTTAACCATAGGTTGTAGGAAACAATATCCGGATTTGTTTTCCGTTTCAACTCCTGCATAAGGTCGTGAATCTTCTCGGACTTCCCGTTTTCCAAGTACATAGTCATCATGTGATTATATGGAAGAGGGGACTCCAAATGATCACATTCCGACATTTTTTCCATCAAAGCCTCGGCTTTATCATAGGCGCGGTGCTGCACGTATGTGTGCAACAGCGATGAAAGTGTGGGTTCCGATATCATTTGCTCAGGCATATCCGTAAAGAATTGCTCAGCACAACTCAGGCCGCGAAGCTTTGCAATCAAATCCAAGTGAACAGCGAAATCTCCCGATAGCAGCTTAATATCTGGTTGCGTTTTCATCCATTCGCAAATCTAAGGCAACGAAGCATATCAAAGACGTCAAAAACAGTTACATGGTGCAAAAAATGAATGAAATGTAACAAATTATGAAATATTAACATCATCATCTTCCATTCTTAAACCGTTCAATTTCGAAGTTCCTCTAATGCATTACTAGTCCAAAACTTTGAATTCTCTGAGTGCCAATCGAGGGAAGGGCTCCCTTACTCCAACCAAGAAGTTTGGGGTTCGATTCTCGTCTCCCAGTCCCACAAAATTATTCAGCTAAAACCATGAATGTCCATCAAACACACGAACATTAAAAATCGAATTTGTATAACAACCAAATTACAATTCTAATCCATGACTTTTATGATTGTATAGATTTCAGGCTATAAACCGAGCATTTTGATCAATTGAATTGTTTCGTTGTGGATTCCAATACGAAGTTTTTTTTGTAGTATTTTATTTCGATTTTATTTAGTTATTCAGTCGAACCAACGATTCGTCCATTTCAACAGTTCGGAAAAGAGAGATTCAACAACTAAAAGAAAGAACGATTCTTCGGGATCCTTCAAAACCCTAAACAAAATCATCGATTTGATTAATTGATTTTGCGAAAACGTGAGTATACAATGAAATGTAAGAAACGGGAATAAGACCTCAAGGGCGTGTTTGAGGCGGTTGAGACGACGGAGTTCACGAACAATGCGATTGAGCTCGTACTTGCGTACGGAATTACCTTGATCTTTCCATTGACGAATTGTTACCACTGCGCTTCGTTTTGGGTGTACTAGACTCAACAGCTTCTTCCCCAATGTTTCCTTACTTTTTGAACATGGCGGTGACGACGGTGGTGGTGGTTTAGTCTTGCCGGAGTTTCGAACAGCACTGAAGTAACGCACGGCGGTTGCCGCGGCGGTGGTTACAATACGTCGCCTGTGCATTTCAAAGAGAAACGGATTAAATGTGGGTATAAGATTTGGGTCCTTAGTGAGTGAGTGACTAATGCGTCGGGTCGAAGGTCGTTCACGAAAGAAATAAGATTAGAATCGAGTGAGTAAATAAAGGCTCGTTTGGCTCACCATGGAAAAATCGAGTTACCGAAAATTTAAATTTAAGTGAATTTGTATTTTATGGAAATTATAAAAATATTGTTTGGTTGTCACATGGGAAATAACTTCATTCGGGAAGTTGTACGCACCAAGGGAGCTCGGTGAGTAACTTCCGTTATTATGGAGGGAGTGTCATGGGAAATAGGCAATCAAACAGCATCCAAATTTATCAATTCATGGGAAGTTAAGAGGACAATCAAACGACTCCTAGGTAGGAATATTCGAGACAAGGTCGAAGTTAGAGATAAATGGGGACTACTTCTTGTCGTCCATAAATTTACTTAGCGTCGTTCATAATTTATGAGTAAATTACTGATTTGTCCCTTTCAAATTTAGTAACCAAATTTAATTATTAAGCTATTTGAAATTAAAACTCGGACCACAAGAACATTAATTCTCGAATTAACAAAACGGTTATTTTTTTAAATTTAATTGATCTACAATTGTTCGGAACATGTCGAACACGGAAAATAATATTTTTTATTTGAGTTTGCCCTACACCGAGAACAATTTGGACGATGATGACATTGTCGAGTTTAGTTTTCGTTGTCGTCAATGCAGTTATTATTCGATTTGTTTTATTGGATATGCGAAAAAATTACATTAACTCAACTACGCTGATAACTATCCACGCCTCTTCCCAACAACAGGCGTGAGAGAATCACACTCCTTCCTGGGTGGAGGCATAGATCTCCTTCCTGGGTGGAGGCATAGATCTCCCACGCCTCTGCCCAGGAAGAGGAGTGAGAGTTCTATGTCCCTTTCTGGGTAGAGATGTAGATCTCCCACGCCTCTACCCAGGAAATTGATTTGCCCTAACGTACAGAAATTAAGAAATTATTTACCTTGGATTCGGAATTGAGATGACACGACAGAATTAATTGGAGTGAGATTGCTTAAAACCGTTTTTCAAATTTTAATTTTTTTTTTACTTAAATAGAGGAGGAAGGTGAAAGAAAGAAGGTGGATGGGATAAGGAAGAAAGTGAATAAAGAGGAAGGTGAAAGAGTTACTAAAGTGAGGGGTAAAAATGGTAATACGGTCAAAATACAGAGGAGTCTAAGTAAATTTATGGATGACAAGAAGTAAAAGTGATAAAGGGTATTTAGAGCGAAGAATTATACTCGTATACAACTCGAGATTAAAATAGATACTGTATTTGGAAAGAAATATTTTTTGACAAAAATAAATTAAATTGGTTTCTCGATGAGGAATAATAATTATTCGACGAATGATTGATCAAATTAATTCTTCAAGACAAATAGTAGTAGAATTTTGTGAGCTCAGAATGATAGAAGAGTAAAAGTCATTTATAATTAATTTGAGAGTTTCGGTGATATAGGATCCGCTACAGTCTACTTAAAATAATTTGTGTTGGGTTCTTGAACTTAAAATTGTACTCCTACATGTTAACCGGATTTTTCATAATTCTCGGTATTTCAAGGTCACGATTATAAAGGGTGTCTCCTTGACTTTATAGTAGTGGATTGGAACGAATTTGATCTATTCTAATTAGACATGACGAATTTTCACAATTTAAAGTAACTTGAAATGACCATTGTTTTCACCACAAATCTAAAAGGCACATGAGAATTCGTATAAATCTATTCACCATCTGAATATGGCATTGTTAAAATTTAATAAAACATTTTTAATCTTACGAATACCGCACTAGGTTAAAAGTACGATGACGAAGACAGAACATTTGTTATTCCCAAGACATTTTGATTTCGTTTTATCTAGTCATGTGTTTGATATTTGATCTGTTATAATTTTGAGAAAATAACTACTCGTAATAATTTATTATCAGCATGAAATTTGATATTGTTGGAGTAAAATAAGTTTCGAGATACTCATCCAATTTTTTTTTTTTTTTTTTTTTTTTTGTAAAAGGTAAGTAGATTAAAAACATGGAAGAAAAAAACAACAAAAAACAGTGATTACATCAAGTTATGCAGCCACCTAGCATCCTTAGCAGTTACAAGGTATTTGATCTTACACAAAATTCTATTCTTAACATCCAACAAGATAAATTTAACTATCTCCTTTGGATGCCGTAGAACTTTCTCAAATCTGCAATTATTCCTCTGCCTCCATATATGATAAATAGTCGAATTGATCAGAGCTCGAAGGACATTACACTGAAGCTTCGAGCCTCTCAATTTCGTAGCCCACTCCAATCCCGTGTTACTTGGGATTCGTTTCTTTGTCCACTTACTCAATAATCCGATTACCCGAGAACTCCAACTGCATCTGAAAAAAAATATGATCTAAGCTCTCAGCATCTTACTATAATGGTAAATCCGTGATTCTAATGCTCACTGATCTGAACCCAAAAATTTATCACGAGATCGTTCCATGAACCAAACCGGAAATGCATACCAAAACTAGTACTCCCTCCCCACCACTAAGATTTTCCCACTTTCCTTAAAAGGAAACTCCACTAAGATTTTCCCACTTCAAAACTTTCCATATTCATCCATTATACTCTATTTCTATTGGTTACTTTTTGTGATTTGACATTTTGAACCCACCCAACAATTTACCACCTTTCATTGCCCATTTCTTAATCCATGTGCCATTATAACGTGGGAAGATCATTGTGGTGGGGAGGGAGTAACCTTTTTTAAGTTACGATTTATTTACCCACTAGTCTTATTTAAGACGGAGCAAATCTTAAAACAGGTCACATATTACCACAGAGGGTAAAAAAAAAATACTCAGTAAAAACATTTTACATTTTTTATTTTTTTTTTTAAGTGAAGATCAATTTCATTAATAATTAGCCATCCAGCATCTACAAACGATGTCAAATTGAACTGAATATAAATTTGTAAAAAATAAATAAAGAACATCTTTGAGACAAAGATCGTTATTAGAGTAATGCGCTTCTGCATAGCCTTCTATATATCGCTGTTTATTGATACAGCCTCTCGCGAAGGAATCTATAGATCTGATTAAAAAGTCTTCAAAGGGATGAACTTTCTCTATTTCGACAAATAGTAGACCGAGATCTGACCTCAACTGTATTACCGAACGTAGAAATTTCATTGCTCTGATCATGATCTTGCACATAAATCTTGTACCTCTCCCAAAGAGGGAGCAAACCCACCGAAAACATAGGAGCAGACCCATCAATTGATGGGGCAAAACCTTCCAAGGAGGAGGCAAGAATTATTCATAATTATCTAAAAACTAAATAAGATTAATAATAATATTGTAATAGAGATTAAAATTTGGGGCTTACCACTACCGAAATTTGGTAGATGGCAGCCCCGAACGAAGAAATTTTTCTTTTTCTTTTTTAGGGTTTTTGGAGGAAGAGTTTTAAAACATTTTACATTACCGAGTGTGATTTGGTATATATTTGAGTTTACGGTGAAAAAAAAAAGGGAAAAGAAATTGCCTTTATTTTCTCGTGTCCGAAAACGGTAACATAACTCTCTTTGCTCTCGCCGGAAAAATACTCAACTGATTTGACGTCACGTTGCCGTCCATATTTCCCCGCGAAAATCTTCACCGTCGATCGAATTCAAACCCTAGATTCTCCAGTGAGCTTGTTTTTCTCTCTTATCAGTTGTTCTTTGTTGATTGTGATTCGTTAATTTTCCCTCTTTTGTGTGTATTTCTGTTGAAATTAGGGTTCGGTGACGAGTTTGTTGTTAATCGGAACTTGTAGGTTCGTTGAGATATCGGTTACGATTTATGATTCATTTTTATCTTGAATTTTAGCAGTAGCTGTGAATTTGGCCCATCATTGATGCTATCTGTATCGAATTCATGTGTCATTACTCATTTTTGATTATTTAGTTTTGGGTGTCTGTTAAATTTAGGGTTCTGTGACGAAATTGGTGTTAATCGGAACTTGTAGGTTTGTTGAGATATCGGTTTCGATTTATGATTCATTTTTATCTTGAATTTTAGTAGCAGTTGTGAATTTGGCCCATCATTGATGCTATATGTGTTGAATTCATGTGTCATTACTCATTACTAGTATTTAGTTTCGGGTGTTCTGTTAAAATTAGGGTTCCGTGATGAATTTGGTGTTAATCGGAACTTGTAGGTTCGTTGAGCCATCAGTTACGATTTCTAATTTGTTTTTATCTTGAATTTTAGAAGCATTTGTGAATTGGCCTGTTATTGATGCTACCTGTGTCAAATTCATGCGTGATTACTCATTTTGGATTATTTAGCTTTGTGTGTATTTCTGTAAAAATTAGGGTTCGGTGATGAATTTGGTGTTAATCTAAACTAACAGTGTTCGTTGAGGCATCTGTTATGATTTACAATTCGTTTTTATCTTGAATTTTAGTAGCATTTGTGAATTTGGCCTGTCATTGATGCTATCTGTGTCGAATTCATGTGTCCTTACTCATTTTTGATTACAGGTTTCTTGAGGTATCTGTTATTATTTATAATGGGTTTCAATGGCAGCATATACCAGTTGAAATTATTTTAGCCTAGGTCTTTTTTCTTTTAACATACCAAGCGAGGGGGGCATAGAAGACGATAATATTGTTTTCATGTAGTCTCATGAACGGCGGTCTTACGATGAGTATTGTGAGACAAACATACACGCAGTAAATTGAGAAATAATTGACTAGTCATGAGTCAGTCTCGCAATAAAATATCGCGAGACCATCTCATAAAAAGATTTGTGTATTGTTTTGTTAGTGTTGGTTTAATGCATTGTTGGATTTGTCTTCTTTTTCTGCAGAATATGAGTAGCTTAGTTGAGAGGCTTCGCCAGAGGACGGACCGTAGACCTTTATATAAAATTGATATTTCAGATGATGAGGCCGATCATATAGCCAGGATACCTGGGGCATCCTCTGAGAAGTTTGAGCGGTTTGTCAGAGACGATGCGGTTGGTGATACCTCATGATTATATTGCTTAATTTCTCATAGACGTGCATTTTCAATTTGATACATTCTATTTATAAGATGGTCTTTTTTTACGTCGGAGCATAGAGGTTCTTTTATGACTGTTATTTTGGGTGCATGCCTTCTGTTGACAATTATTCATGGATTTTGATCTAAGTACATTGGACTGCTGCGTCATTAAGTGGAGTCGGGGGAAGAGATACATTGAGTCTATATCTAAATCGTACTCCATTGTCATGCTACTAGTGTGTGTTAAAATATAAATGGTAGACCATCAAGTTTCCCTCTTCCAGGGACTACCACATATGTATCTTCTAATGAGCTACTGTCAGTTTATGTTACACGTATAATAAATCCTGTAAATGTTCTAAGGTTCTAAGGGGGGGGGGGGGGGGGGGGGGGGGGGCTTGCTGCGGGCACAGTGGTGCCTGTTGCGTTATAGTAGGTGTGGTGGGGAGCGTTCACCGGCAAGAGAAGGTGGCGGATCGCTGGCGGCGCAAGTGGTGGGCATATGGGGTTGGTATGGGTTTTGAAATCAGTGACGACGATGATTCTAAACTTCAATGGTATCGATGTGAATTCCATAAGTAAATGCTTACCGTTGGCAGAAGTCAAAACTTTGATGATACAAATAGGAATTCCCTTATTTAATTCCTTTTTGCCAAACTTCAAAGGTTGACACATTGTTGTAGTGCTTTGTTTCTACTAAATAGTAAGTACCATTGATACAGCCGTACTTGGATGCAATTATTTGGTTTATATTTGGTCAATTTTTGTAGGAGTAGTAACTCTAAGATAATTTGAACCCACTTTTGCCGTAATTTCTTTGGTCTATTTACACTTCAAATAGCTTTTAGAATTGGTTCATTCTTCACATCACATTCTCTTTGCAAAGTATTTGTAGAATATAGTTTATTAGTGGCTTGTAGTTCCTTTAACTCCCTATTATACAAGTTTTGATTATTTTAATGGGATGCTTGATGGTGTTTGTCCGTTCTTTCAATATGTTATCCTTTTAATGGCTTGCAGAAAGATGATGCATGTCAGTCATGTGGAGAAGAGAATGGAGATTTGTTGGAGTGTGAAACCTGTACTTACACTTACCATCCGAAATGCTTGCTTCCAGCTCTTAAAGCACCTTTCCCTGATGATTGGAAGTGTCCTGAATGTGTATGTGTCTGTACTTACATTTATTTTCTCATTCAAATTGAATATTGATTCAGTTTGCATGTATGTCCTTGCAAACCAGTATGTGTTGTGAAGAGTAAAGCTGTAGGGAGTATTTATCTAACCCCCTACCATGCAATAGGCGGAAGCGTTTGAGGAAATGGAGCAATGGTGTCATTCCTTTTGTTTTTATGATGTCCCGGTAAATAATTATCTTACTATTTATGGAATTTGTAGGTTAACCCTCTTATTGACATCGAGAAAATACTGGACTGTGAAATGCGCCCTACTATAGCAGATGATGGTGATGCCTCCACTCTGGGCTCGGACCAAGTATTTGTCAAACAATATCTTGTAAAGTGGAAGGGGTTCTCTTATTTGCATTGCAGTTGGTATTCTCTCATTTGTCAAATACTGCCATCTAGCTTGATCACTGTTCTTATTGCTCTATGCCTCTATTTCTTGTGTTACTAGCTCATTTCTGAAATTATTTCTCATAAGCTGATTGTTATCTCAATATCTTGCTGAAAAATGCAGGGTACCGGAAAAACAGTTTATGAAGGCCTTTAAAACTCTTCCTCGGCTCAGGACCAAATTTAATAACTTTCATCGGCAAATGTCTTCTGTTAACAGTTCTGATGATGATTATGTTGCTATACGTCCTGAGTGGACTACTGTTGATCGGATCCTTGCTTGCAGGTTTATTATCTAGACATGTTGTATACTACTCTCTCTCATCCAATCCATTCTGCCCACTCACTATTTAAAGTTAGATAAAAATATTGAGATTCTCACTTTACCCTCTAGGTATTTCGTTTTCTTATTTATACATCCTCTTTTCTTCAAAAAAGGACTTTGACCATCCATAACTCTTTGCTATGACTTCCGAAACGCTAATTTTTTCCCCAAATCAAACATCCCGAAAAGACAATGAATTTGATAAAAAATCACCGCTTTTAGAATTTGTAGTCGAAAGTTCTGTCCTATCAAAGTTTATCCCGCCAAAAAACTTTGACTGACTAGTACTCCTGATTAAGAGTTCAAATAATAGTGATTTTTTTTCACACCAAAGATCTCATGAAAACGATTATTTCGGAAAAAGAATTATCTTTTTCGGAAGTCGTAGCGAAGAGTTATCACTAGTCGATAATTTTTTTTTTTTTTTTTTTTGCAAAAAAAAGAAGAGTACACATGAGAAAATGAAGTAGTTGAGGGGTACAGCCATACAGGTGAGAAAATCCAAAAAATATTTTAATATGACACAAACATATTTACATTTGCTATACGTTCTTCAGTATTCTTGCACGTGCAGGAGCCTAAGGGCTATCTTGAAAGCTTAATGACCTTTTTTGATATGACACAAACATATCTACATTTGAGTTTGTTGCTTGATCAACCTGGCCATGGTTTATACGTTTTCTGAATTTCATTTTCATTTATGCATGATATTAGTTTATGAGCTAGGTGAGTAGTCTTTTGATCCTTCTATCTGTACTCTGTTTTATACTCAAACTTCACACATATTACCTTATTATGTCTTTCGCTTCCCCCTAATTTGAAATGAATTGAAGAATGCCACTTTTTTGTTTCATAGGTTTCTGTAGAGACCCGTTGGTCTTTTGTAAATGCCTCACTTCTTTCTTCCTTAAGTGTGTTCCTTTATTAATCATATGCTCTTAAATTTTCATATATTTTAAAGAAAAACCTCGTTACCTGCATTATCATACTGTTTTCTTTTGTTCGTAATTTTAATAAGCATTCATATATTTTTTTCTTTTCATATATTTTTGCTGCATGTCTTTAGTTTTGAGAGTGTATTTTTTTTCTTTGGGGAGCTGACTGCAAGTTGTCTTCTTACTTTGAAGAGGGGACGATGAAAAGGAGTATCTTGTTAAGTGGAAAGAGCTTCCTTACGATGAGTGTTACTGGGAATTTGAGGCAGATATATCTGCTTTCAAGACTGATATTGAGAGGTTTAGTAGGATACAATCCACTCGTCGCAGACCCTCTAAGCTGAAAAATGTTCCATCTGATTCTTTGGACCCCCATAAGAAACACAAGGAGTTTCAACAGTTTGAACAAAGTCCTAGTTTTCTTTCTGGAGGTAATATTGGGTTGCTTGATTGCTTCTTGAAAGTTATTTCTGTCTGGTCTTCATAGTTGAAACTAACTGCAGGCAAGCTTTTCAATTCCTTCCGCTATACAATTATACATTTTTAAGTAAAATTTGTTTCTTTCAAAAATTGAAGGTTCTCTGCATCCCTATCAACTTGAAGGGCTGAACTTTCTCCGTTTCTCATGGTCCAAACAGACGCATGTGATACTTGCTGACGAAATGGGTCTTGGTAAGTCTCTGCGTTTCTTAAAATTACCTTTTCTTGGGATTGTGTACGTGTGTTTTTTCCTTGCCTTTTCTCTTGTTTCCCTTCTTTGTTAAGTAATCATTAATATGAATTGGTCACAGGCAAGACTATTCAGAGTATCGCTTTCTTGGCATCTCTTTTTGAAGAAGGTGTTTATCCCCATTTGGTGGTGGCACCATTGTCCACACTACGCAATTGGGAAAGAGAATTTGCAACTTGGGCACCACAATTGAATGTTGTACGTATTAATTAATCTTTCTCTTTGGTAGGCTAGAGTTTATATCAATCTCTAGTCTACTCTCTCATCCTTGAACCCTGCCTTAAATAGGAAGGTAGTAAACAAGAGGAATTCGTTTACTGATTAAGTATTCACTATGCCTATTGATATTGACTGCTACTGAAATGCAGATTATGTATGTTGGGTCCGGACCAGCTCGTTCTTTCATAAGGCAATATGAATTTTACCATCCTAAAAAGCCTTCTTCTGAGAACCTGAAGAGGAAAAAATTTAAGCAGATCTCCAGCGAAAGCAAACAAGACAGAATCAAATTTGATGTCCTCCTTACCTCATATGAAATGATCAACCTAGATTCTGCAACGTTAAAGCCAATTAAGTGGGAGTGTATGGTAATACTTTTAACGCATCTGCTTCTTTTTGAGCCTTTTAAATATATAGGTCATCTGTAGAGCCCTAAAAGCTGCTGCTTGTCGATTTGTTATTTGATGTCTCCTTTTTAAATTTACTTTAGATTGTGGATGAGGGTCACCGTCTCAAGAACAAGGATTCAAAATTGTTCCTTCAGCTGACGCAATTTCGCACTACGCATCGTGTGCTTTTAACTGGGACCCCTCTTCAGGTTTCTTAAAGCCCTGATCATTTGCATTTTATTTATGTGCATTTGTTTGTTCATCTTATTGTGTTGTGTTCTGTAATAGACCGTCACATAGATTTATAATTCATGTAGTCTATTGCCATTTCATATTTAACAAAAAAACAAAAAAAATGACTTTCTTATTCAAACTTACTGTTTTGGTGAAATTTTCAGAACAACCTTGACGAGCTATTCATGCTGATGCACTTTCTTGATGCCGGGAAGGTGAGTCTTTGTAATGGAGCTTTTAGATTGCTTTTGAATTGGTAATTTCAAGATGATTGTTTAAACATCAGAATTGTTCTTTTTGTGTAAACATAAACTACAGTTTGGGAGTTTGGAGGAGTTCCAGGAGGAGTTTAAGGATATGATTCAAGAGGAGCAGGTTTCAAGGCTTCACAAAATGCTTGCTCCTCATCTTCTTAGAAGTACGTGTCATTGATGCATTTCTTTGATCTCAATTTTTCCAAATTATATATTGCTTGGGACTGTGTTAGTTCGAATGACCAAAACATTTGCTCTTTTTGGATGATTTGTGTGATCTCAAATTCTTCAAATTATGCTAGCTCATTTTAGTCTAAACTATCTGAAACATACGACACAGTGATGATCTGTGGTTTTTTCTGATATATATTGATTTATGGTGTTCAGCTTTCTGTTCTACTTTTTAATGTTTGAGATCTCTGTGGTGACTTGCTATACACTCTATGCCGTCAGCCTCTTGCAGAAGTTAAAACTACTTGCATTAATGTTGGTAAAGCCAGCTATGTTTGTTGGATCTGTGCCAGGTTTTTGAAAGGGAAAAGGAGATGCTGGATATTTTGAGATGCTTATTACCCCTCCTATTTACTGGGATCATAACATCTGGATTTGGGGCCAAAATTATGAATACGAATGTTAAAATGAAATTCCTTTACAAACCTGAAGCACCAACCCAACACCACTCATTATTTAGGTCCACATCTCCTCAAACGCCAAACATTTACCCACTTCTCCACCGACTACCATGCGCCGCCATCTTCACATTTTCTAGAGCTGCTTATTTTCCCACATCGTCAACCACGACAAACGATTTCAACCACCCTTGATCACCCACCTCTACCACGATCCCACCCCATATCACCACCAAAAAACTGCGACAACTTTCACCACTGCCCCACTTTTCTGACGAAATACCACCGTCACTTTTCCGACGATGATGAGCCCATTAGTCGACCAAATATGGTGGAGACAGAAATGATGGTGGAGGATAAAGAGTTTGGCCATTGGAGGATACGAGTGAAGGCGAAGGTGTTGAGATGGCAGTGATTGGAGATGACGTTTTGACCAGGCCAGAGATGATTGTGTGATGGTGGTGGTAACAGAGGCTTATGGTGCTGAGGAAGTGATTCAGGTGTGGTGGTGGTGAGTTTATAGGTGAGGAGAGTAGTGGTCTGGTGATGGTGGTAGGTATGGGGTTGAAGGGAGTGGTTGGTCAGTAATGGTGGTTGTGGCGTTGGGTTTTGGGGTGAGGAAGGTGATGGTCTTTTGAGTGTGGGGGAGATGGATGGGTGAGTAATGATATGTATACGTAGGTCATTTGCTAGGATTTTGTTTACCAAATAAGGAAATGGTATGATTCGAGTGTGAGCTGAAAAAGGAAAGTGTTATGATTCAAGTGAATGGGATTGAGTATGTTACAATACGTTGTACTAATGTAATTATAGCTTCAAGAGTTGAATTTGTGTATTCTTCCATTGCCTTTTCCTGTATAGGAACCTTTGCTGTTATTACATATATGCCTTTTTAAATCTCGATTTTAATTACAGGGTTGAAGAAAGATGTGATGAAGGAGCTCCCTCCTAAGAAGGAACTGATCTTACGTGTTGAATTAAGCAGTAAGCAAAAAGAATACTATAAGGCAATATTGACTAGGAACTATGAGCTCTTAACTCGCAAAGGCGGTGGGCATGTGAGAGTAACTTTAAATGTTATGTTGTTAATATGTTTTTTTAGAGATAATGAGGCTCTTATATCTGAGTGCTTGTGGTGCTATCAGATATCCCTTATCAATGTTGTTATGGAATTGCGGAAGCTATGTTGTCATCCATACATGTTGGAGGGTGTTGAACCATTCATACCAGATTCAAAGGAATCTTTCAAGTAATTTTTCATGTTATGAATCCCGTTTTTGATATCAGTTTTATATTGTGACTCAATTACTCACATATTCACATTTTGCTCTGCCTTTGTCATTTTTAACCTTTTCTCTACAGGCAACTCCTTGAATCTTCTGGAAAACTGCATTTGTTGGACAAAATGCTGGTGAAGCTCAAGGAGCAAGGTCACAGAGTTCTGATATATTCCCAATTTCAAAACATGCTGGACATACTTGAAGACTACTTAACATACAAGGTGTAGACTTGCTCACTGATTCTTGTGATGTGCATCTTTTTTGGCATTTATTTGGATTGGTGGTGCTGTTAGTTTATAAAAACTTTGTTTGCCATTGTTATTTGGTTGGGTAGATACGGTTTTTGGATCTTCTTGTTTGTTTGATAGTATGATAGTTTGATCTCTTACTATATTTCTGTACTTACTTTCAGTCCCGTTTTTATCCATCTCCAATGGAACTAGCTTTAAGTTAAAATCGATCTAATAAATTAAATGCACTTCTTACATTGAGGAAGTAGCAATCAGGCAATGCAATTGGTAACAAAATTTTACAGTGGAACCTCTGTTTTTCCGCCATGTGGCTTTGGGTTTGTGCATCAAACTCTTTTACCTCGTCATCGGGGGAGAAGCATGTGAGGATAGAGGTACTAGGCTAATGTTGTAATGTTTTTTGATGCGTGTCGTTTCCGCAGTCAAAATTAAATTTATCATTTTCCTCTCCTATGCATAAAATAATCATTTTCCTCTCCTATGCATAAAATAAAATTAAATTAAATTTATAAAATAATCATTTTAACTCAAATATTACGAAAGACGACATAAAAATAATAATATTAAAGGGGTAAAAATACATATAAATATCGACTTATCATTTTCCTCTCCTATGCATGCTGGGTTACTGGATTCACTCGACTCCTGGTGAATCTCAACGGTTCACGCATATTCTATCTTGGCACTTGCAAAAAATCAGTAAAAAAAATACTCTGTACGAGTGTAATCTGCTGTGGCATATATTCATTGAATTAGGCAACCATGAATTGCATGCTATATCCCCTAAAAATCTTTTGGATGAAAGTTGTAGCTCTTTATAATACTTATGCTATGTATGTTCGTATTTCCCTTCGTTGAAAAGAAAGTACCTGGACATTTCACATTCATTCTATTGAAAATGAACATTAAATTGGATTTATGTTGCCTTCATTTTCCTCTCTACCTGACCTCCTGTTCTTTGGATTGTACTGCTTTCACATGTAATAGTTCAGTGACTCAGTCTATGAACCTTACTTTGTCTCCCAACTATATGTTGTTCTTTGATCAGAAATGGCAGTATGAAAGGATTGATGGAAAGGTTAGTGGAGCCGAACGACAGATTCGTATAGATAGATTCAATGGCGTGAATTCTTCAAGGTTTTGTTTTATACTATCTACTAGAGCTGGTGGTTTGGGAATAAATCTTGCTACAGCAGACACAGTAATTATCTATGACAGGTGATCTCTTTTGATTTAATCTTGGTTTGCAGAAGCTTTTGTTTCTCTTAGATACTGATTAGACTTGTGTAGAAGATGCCATGATCATTTGACCTTTTGGTTTAGAATGCTTAGCAATTCAGCATTTCTTAATTTGTTTTGCCATCGAATATTTTGTTATCATCTCATTGGATGGCCTGAGTTGGTTGGTTGTTCGTTGTCCTATACAAATTAGTGAATTACTGCAGATGATTTTAAAGTTCTTCTGCCTTTCAGGGCAGTGATAAAATGTTATTTAAAGGATATGTACTTGCATTTGTGTTTATGTCCAGTGTCAAGAAAACTTGAGTGAAGAGAGCTAATAAGGAAGTGATAATCTTGTCATTGTCACTTCTCCTTCTTTCAGCAAATCAGTCTGGGTGAACGCTTTTCTCTTGTTTTCCTTAAGGAGTATGGAAAGGATGTTTATAGGTCATGCGGATGTAAATTATTGTTATAGCTTGGACGGTGCCGTTATGACCAAAACTCCTGATTGAAAATTGTACTGATGCATATCCAGTTTCTTTCCCACTATTTGTAGATCACAAGCAACATAAATCATGTAGATTTGTGTAGATAGTCCACAAAGATTCTGCTCCTTGTTTCTCAGATTGTAGCTTAACTATTTAAAGTTTTTATTCAATTTAATGCATACATGTTATCATGGCTAACTAGCTAAGGGCCTTGACATCACTTTCCCTATTGTTTTTTTCCATTAGCTTTTGCTTGAGGTATTCAGGTCATTGAATTGTCTTTTATACATGCTTGTTGATTTACCCTTAAATCTTCGAAGTGTCTTCATTTGCAATTTCGTTATGTATCCTGCTTTTGTGGTTATTCAATGATTGTCTTATTACTGTTGTTATTATTAGGAGTATTTTAAAAAATAATTCTCACTTATATTGCAGTGACTGGAATCCACATGCAGATCTGCAGGCAATGGCCAGAGCCCATCGTCTTGGTCAGACTAATAAGGTTAATACTCAATAATTCTTCATCTGGCTCCTCATTAGCTTCTTTCACTTTCTGGCACATAGATTACAAATGCAAATAAACAATCGTGAGATGATTATATAAGAAAGAAAACGGTGTAGGAAGCAATTATTCTCTAAAGCCACGATAACCACCAATAGGCCCATCCCTGATGCATTGACACATGCAAGCGCCACCACCATATTCTTTTTCTTTCTGCTCTCTGCTCTTCTCTTCACATTTCACTGGTTCCTCACTCTAGTCTCTAAACGTCTGGCGGGGGAAGAGAATGGGGGTGGAGTGGAAGACCCCATCTGGCAGTGATCTTGAGGCTGGTCACTGTTGAGGGAGGGATTGAAAGGACGATTGGATTGCGAAGGGAGTTGGAGAGACAGGTGAGAAGGTAAAGTAATTTGGTGGCTGGTGGAGGGAGGAAGGGAAAGTAGTTAGTGGCTGATTGTAAGTTAGGAAGGTAATTTAAGGGCTATGGTTTACATCATGGTTGGGTGGTCGACCTGGTGGTGGCTGTGGAGGTAGGGTTAGTAATGGAGACGGATAAAATAAGTGATAGGACTCCTTTAATTATTGATGGCTAATCTGGACTAGAAGGTCATTGGGTAATATTGTTGCCAGAGTGTTGGGACAAAACGCCCAAATAAGTGAGAAGCTTATGAGGGGATTGTTGGAGTAATGTTTATTCACTCTATTAAAGCCTATAGGGTATAAGTAATAACTATGTTATGCCTCTTATAGCGCTCATTTTACTTACTATTGCCTACATTAGAGTTGGACACTTGAACATACGAGTAGTAATTTATGGAAACATATTTCGATTTGGAGTCAACTTCTTGCAATTTCTTCAACTATCTTTCACTTAGCATGTGAATATCATGGATTTTTGTTGCTCATAAATTTTGTGTTACTTGAATGTTAACAGGTTATGATATACAGGCTCGTGACAAGGGGATCAATCGAAGAAAGAATGATGGAGATGACTAAGAAGAAGATGGTGTTAGAACATTTAGTCGTAGGAAAGCTGAAGACACAAAATATCAACCAGGTCTTTGTTTTTTCTGATATGAATTATAACCTTATAGTCGCTTATTGATAACCTAAGTAGATTGCATTGACAACAAACAAAGGTAATGGTAGTACATTGTCGTTTTCACCCTAGTCGGAAGGGCTGATGTTTTATACATGAAGAAATTTTTGTTTTACAGTTTGAATAAAAGAAACCCTAACTATCAAAGAACCAAAGCAAATTTCAGAAATGATCTTACCGATTCACGATTTGCTCTTTTAGGATATGTATTATGTGATTTTCAGTAAACGGATTCACGATTCGCAGGGTGCCCGAGAGAATCTGGTAACCCTGATGGTTTGTGATGTATTAGAAGAAGCCTTACAAAAATAAGTAGTTTGTTACGAGTATATGTTTTAAGATTTTTAAGCCTGAGACAGATCTTGTAACCAGGTCTTTGTTTGTTCAGATATGAATAAAAGAAACCCTAACTATGAAAGAACTGTGATAGTTAATTGTCTTAGAAATATGGGGTTTACCCATGGTCTACAGATTTTTTCAGTTGATGTCAAGTCCAATGCTAGTTTCACAATTGTTTTTTTTTGTAGGAAGAGCTAGATGACATCATAAGATATGGCTCGAAAGAGCTTTTCACTGATGAAACTGAAGAAGCAAAGGCCCGTCAAATTCATTACGATGATACTGCAATAGACAGGTAATATGGTGGTTAATTCTATAGATATAACTTGTTAGTATGTACTATGTAGTACTGTAATTCAGTTATTAATATGTAGATTACTTGACCGTGAGCGTGCTGGTGATGAGGAGAATAATTTAGATGAAGTGGCTGACAGTGAGTTCCTAAAAGCTTTCAAGGTATGTATTGGGGCCAATGTTTTATGCCTTAAAATAGTCTTATCGACTTGACTGTTCCTTCTGATTTGTTGTTGAAGGTGTGGAGTGTGGACTTTTAAGATGTCTGCCATATGTTTTAGGTTGCAAACTTTGAATTTGTAGATGAAGCTGCAGCTGCAGCAGAAGCAGAAAAGGTTGCTGCTGAGGCTAAAGCAAACATAAACAGTTCAGAGAGAATGACTTATTGGGAAGATTTATTAAAAGATAAATATGAAGTGCATAAAGTTGAGGAGTTCAGTTCTTTAGGAAAAGGAAAGAGAAGCCGTAAACAGGTATTAGTGATGAGTTTTCTATTAAATAGCATTAACTCTTGATGATTAATGATGGCAATATATTGCTTTGCTGTCTTCTCGATAGCACCATAAGGTTTCCATCTAGACTGCCATTTACGAAATTATCACTGTGAAGCACTCTCGCTGACACTGCCTTCAAGTCCAAGTAACATAGCTGAAAGGCTAAGGTAGAAAAAAGAGAACCCCAATTGGCATTTGGCAGTACTTGGAAGCAGTAGCAGCAGGCCACTTGACTTATATGCCCTAGCTTCTTTCTTATCTTGCTGATCTTGTAGTGGTGGCGATGGTTGTGGTGTCCTGCTGTTATCAACTTATTTCTTACTTCAGTTAAGTTTAGTTATAAGTTCAGCCCCATTAAGTTCAGTCGAGTTCATCCCCATTAAGGGCCTGCTTGGGATGAAGGTAGATTATTAAGGGGTAATAGAGCTCAAAATCTGAAGGAAATGGAGGATAGTGGTGGTGTTTTATGTAAATAGAAGGTAAGGGAGGAATAATTACCCTCATATGGGAGTAATTGTTCCTCCTTCACCTTCTCTTTACACCATAAAACATCCCCACTATCCACTACTATCCTCCAATTTCTTCACAGTCTATGCTCCATCCCAAGCAAGCCTTAAGTTTAGTTGAATTTAACCCCCATGTTCAATTTTTTTCAGTAAATTCAGCCTTATTCAGCTGTTAAGTTAACCCATTTCTCTTTAATTTAGTTCAGTTAAGGCCATTTTAACCGGAGAACAGGGCCAACCAAATATGCATTGAAGAATTTTCTTTTAGAATCATGCATTTCTAACAATTGGCAGAGAGGGCCAGACTCAGGCTCAGCTAGACGAAGATCTGTCTCAGGCTACTATGGCGGGCAGTTGTTGCCTATTTACCATCTAACAGCAAATAGACTGTCAGATTGAGTGATTGACCTAATGATATACACAGTTACACACACAAATTATTGTTTATGACGGGCATATCCATCTTTAACTTATAATGGTTCAAATATGGTAGATGAGACAAAGGTCATGGGTCTTGGGACTAACAAAGAATTTGTGTTATCTAGCTAAGTGGTGTGTTATTTTTCTCACTATAATCTTAAGACATATATGCCCGTCCTAAGAGTAATGGATGCAATGATGCATACATGCACACATTTTGAAGTACACAATACAACGAGTGTTTTTATTTTCTTGTGCAGATGGTGTCTGTTGAAGATGATGATCTGGCTGGCTTGGTGGATGTTAGTTCTGATGGTGAAGACGACAACTATGAGGCTGAGTTGAGTGACAGTGAGACATCTTCTGGAACACATTCGGGTAAAAGGGCTAACAGAAAAAGAGCACGAGGTAATTGCTTTTTGCTGCTTGTGTACCTGGTTGGTCGAATGTATATTGATATTGATTGTAGATGGCCGGGTTTTTGTGGAAATGTTTAATTGCAGCCGAATTTGACGAATCTCTTCCTCTGATGGATGGCGAAGGAAAGTCACTTCGAGTCCTAGGTTTTAACCAGGCCCAGCGAGCTGCATTTGTAAAAATTGTGATGAGGTTTGCGATTAATTCTCACCTGATTTTATGGCATTTTCAATTGTATCTACTTTCATCACACATTCAACTATACACCCTTTATGAGGCGTTTGCCTGATCTGGTTTGAACTTGTAGCTGTTTTTCTGCAGATTTGGATTGGGAGAGTATGACTGGGCGGATTTTGTGCCGCGTTTGAAGTCGAAGACTTTCGAAGAAATTGAGAAGTATGTAATATGGCTTCCATCTCTGGATTGGAAAATTCAGTTATACAAAAATTGGCTAACCTTTTTTGTATTTTATATTCTGCTTAAATTTATCTAGACATTTGTTTCCATCATACCCCCAGCATATTTCATTATTAGTTCTGCATATTTCATCAAACTGGATCTTTCTTGATTTTCTAAATCCCCCGTCTCTGGCAGTTATTCTTTTACCTTTTAGAAGATGAGCCGATGAGCGTACCTAAATAATTTTCTGTTAAAAGTTGGTTTTTTCAAGTTGGTTATGTTCCCCACTTTGTTTATATTTTCTGGACGGTTTAGGTAAAGGCGTGCACAATGTGGGGGACATCATGATGCCTGTCCTACCTAGAAGGGTGTTATTATTTGGTCATAAACTCAATCTGAACAAAAATCAGCCATTCTTCTGAAAAGTGGGACTAAATTTGGATTTCGATTTTTGGAAATTCAAAATTTTCGGATTTGATAAGGAATCAAGGATTTAGAGTCCAAAGTCTAGATTAGAGTCCAAATTTTGTTAAAAGAGGCCATCTAGTACATATTCATATTCATAAATGTGATAAAACTGAAAATTTCTTTTGGAGCACTTTGACTGTGGTCTGATAGAAGTATTCAAGTTTTTTTAGATTTCATAATTAATGGCTTAGAGAAAAGCTTGTTTAATTTCTGGGGAAAAAAAGAAAAAGAACGATGAAGAAGTGATTCTACTTTGGGATTAGGTTATGGACTTGAAATTAATTTTATTGAGGAAAAAGTGTTTTAATTGGATTGAGTAGTATAAACAATTTGATTGGATAAAATAGCTGTCTGCATAATCCTCAAATTTACCCCTCTAATCCTCCCTGACGGGTCTAACAGATGTTCATATGTAGTTGACTTAATCTGTTCTGAAGAATTTGCATTTGCAGGCTTAAGTAGAACATTTTCATGTTTTGCCATGTGTTATTTTCTTAACTCTCAACAAAAAGATGTATTTATTATTTTGTTTTGATTTTGTTTACATGACTCTCAAACAGTTATGGACTACTTTTCATGTCTCATATGTCTGAGAAAGATAATGGTTCTCCAACTTTTTCAGGTAGATTTTCTTTTCTTCCATCTTTGATATCGTTTTGTTTTTTCGATCCGATTGGAGCCTCAGTTGTAATTTGCTCAACTCTAATCTTCAATGCTTGTTATTCATAGATGGTGTTCCAAAAGACGGCTTACAAATAATAGATGTTCTCGTCAGAATTGGACTCTTGATTCTGTACAAAGACAAGGTAAATGAAGGAGTGTAGCTTTTTAATTTGATATTTTCGTTGTCCTTTTTAATAATTAAAATTAAAATAGCAAGCTTACCTTATGAACCCGTAACCTATAACTCTATAAGAGTATAAGGCATAAGCAACATTAACACAACAATAATAGTAGGCGGCTCTTACCAATGTCGAGCTTAATCTACTACAGGTTGTTTTTGCAATATCTAATGGCAAGGCCCAAATCTGTTTTATGTGTTTTCAAACAGCGTGTATCATCTTCTACTCTGATTCTAATCTCTGTTATCTTCGGCCTTTACTATCTTTATATTCTATATGTGCATAACTCTCAAGCTTTTAAAGACATTTGGCACTCGGCTTAGTTCTATCTGCATGTAAGACTTGTAAGTGTTACGTAGTACAATTTTAAAAATTGTCTGGAAAAATCGGCTGTCTGGTACGTAATGTGATGCATTGTTCTATTCACGTCAGCAGAGCATCATCTACCTGACAGTATCAATTTTTTGGGCCAAGTATTATTACCCTTGCATCAGCCACTAGAAACTGTCTCTGTAATCTGTATGGTTAATTTGCGATATACTCCCTCATTCCTTTATCTTTTGTCTACCCATTTCAAATTTTGGGGTCGAAGTTGTAATTTTTGACCGACAAATGTGTTGGAATATATAAAAGTTTGATAAATGAAACTAATACTTCTGTATTTATTTATTTGTATATATTTTACAAAATTATTCTTTCGGCAAAATAAAGCGATATATAGATTGAGAAAAGGACTGTGTAAGTGAGACCGCGCAAAATGAATTGGTAAGGAATAGGAGTGATAAAATAAAGCCTACAGAGGAAATAATGGTGTACTCATTTGTGCTTGAAATTGTGTTTTTTTTTTTTTTTTTTTTTTTTTTTTTTTTTTTTTTAACTTAGGTTCCCATCTTCCGTCTACTTAGAATCTATGCGATCTAGAATGTTAGGAAGTAAACGATCTGCAATTTACATGATTTGGAGTGGGATGACTTCCATGATGAAAGATGTCAAGGAGTGGGTCTAATGTCTCTTTAATGTAAAGTTTGCGTTTTCAGATGCTCTTGAGCAAGCATTCTCAAGCTGATAGGCCGAGAGGCGCGAAAGCACAAAGCATCTTAATTGTATACTTGATAGTAGGCACGTGGTTGTGCAACATGCGCCTGAGATGCTTGCTGCATACCTATTCAAACCAGTATTTGTGCACCCTTAATCTGTGAACATGTACTCACTGTCAAGTTTGAAACTATCTAACGATTCATCTATTCACCATGTTAATACAATTACCGTCATTCTCTGTTTTTACGTTTTACTCGGTGGAAAGCTATAAGCTAAAAGCTTCGTTTTTCTTATCATCTGTTTCTTGTTTATTTCATAAGTTTGTTTTAGCTTTCTGCTGTATCTTTTCATTAAATGTTTTCTTTGCCTGAAAAATATAGGTGAAGTCTGCATTGGCAAAGCCAGAGGAGCCCCTTTTTGGTGATGACATTATACTACGTTATCCAAACTTGAAATGTGGAAGGATGTGGAAGCAAGAGCATGATCTGATTCTTTTACGTGGAGTGAGGAAGTAAGTTCTTATCTCAGATTCTTCTGCCTGTGGTTAAATATCGTGGTTTTAACATGTTGGAATTTACTATTTTTAATTACACATTACTTATTTACTGTCTCAAGGCATGGGTATGCGAGATGGCAAGCTATTCTTGACGACAGAGAGTTGAATATTCAGGAAGTAATTTGCCAAGAACTGAATTTTCCTTTGATCAAGCTTTCTAGCCTTGTAACTAATCAACCAGAAGTTGGATCCACGGCGCCGATTGCAGAATCAGCTGATTCCCTGAAGGAAACTCCCGGTCAAAACCGTCCTGCATCTGACATAGTGACTGCAGGAACAGATAATGCTACTTTACTGTATCAGTTCAGGGAAATGCAGAGAAGACAAGTCGAATTTATCAAAAAAAGAGTGTTACTATTGGAGAAGGGTCTATATGCCGAATGTCAGAAAGACTATTATGTAAGCTTCTTTGCTAGTTCATTTCTACTTTCTTTTTCATCGTATAATAATCTGCAGATCTTTGTCTCAAACATTAACTTCTTTTCACGGGCTCATGACTAAATTTCTTTTCCATATGATGATCTAGGGCAATGGGAAACATGACGGTGTTTGTGTTCGGGAATCTGAAAATGTCAATAAAGGGTCAGGCGTGGGAACTACCAATGTTGTCGACATAGTTGATGAGCTAGTGGATAAGCTTCCTCGTATAGAAGCAATCAGTAAGTTCCTCCATTTTTTGTGTTATGTGTAGTTATTAGTTGCATAATGACTGTACAAGTTATGTCTTTCCAACCGTTTTAAACACGGTTTAGCCGAAGGTTGACTCATAAAATGGTAATGCGTGCATTCGATTTTCCTGCAGCTGCAAAAGAAGTTTACTTTAATGTCTGCGACACCGATCCTAGGCGCCAAGAGTTGGTTCAGTATTACAATGAGGTATACTGGAAGTTTTCGCTGCTAATTGATAAATATGTTATCCGCATGGTTTACGAGTAATTTGTTTTTCAATTTCATCGGGTGGCAGGAGGATATTCGAGGACTATCCTTTTGTTTTTTTATTCTTAAATTCATTTATTTTATTTTTCCAAAAAATTATTTTCACTTTTTTTTTTAACATGGAGTTTGTAACCCTTTAAAACTTATTATTAACGCTTTCAACTTAATTTTCGAGTATTATTTTATTATATTGTCTAATATTTGAGGACTATCCTTTTGTTTTTTTTATTCTTAATTCATTTATTTTATTTTTCCAAAAATTATTTTCACTTTTTTTTTTGAATATGGAGTTTGTAACCCTTTAAAAACTTGTTATTAACGCTTTCAACTTAATTTTAGAGTATTATTTTATTGTATTGTCAACTGTATTGTTTATTTTTATTTTTTTGGATGACAACTTGATTCATGTTAGCCGACCCTAAATCTTTCGGGGATTAAGACTCTGATGGTGTTGTTTGTATTGTGTATACAGATATGCAAGGTACTGGCCGAATCCGAAAAAGAATCGATTAAAGCATTAGTAGCTAACGAACCAGACCAAAACCTGAGAAAGAACCTTGATAAACTCGAAGGCTTATGCGGAAAGATAAACCAGATTTTCAATTCACCTCAGTCTCGTTCTTCCGAGAACAAACCTGACCCGAAACAGCCCCAAGATCTGAAATCGGAGCAGCCATCGAGTTCCTGTTCTGCTTCCGTGACAGAGACGAAGACGATGGACACCAATGAACAGAAACACAATGAAGCGTGTGTATTGAATACGGATGGAGGTGATGTCGACATGTTGGATGCGACCGAGAAAGGCCGTGAGAGTGATGCTGAGACACGGAAAGCTGAAGATGATACGGTTTTGGATCTTAATTGTGTTACTTAACGTTGTGTAAAACTCGCCTAATGATAGTACGAGTATTTGTTTTACCCCATTATTATTGTCTATTCAATGCAATTTAGTCTCGGATTTTCTAACACGTTGAGGACCCAATTTAAATTCCGTTTACTCAAGACGCAACCCAAGCTTGTTCAACGTTAATTGGAAAAGGTTTGAAAGATATGAAGTCGGTTTACGCTTGAAAATGCTTCAAAGGGAACAATGTCGAAATGAAAATAGTGTTCCTTTGATGGGTTTTTTTAACGATAATCCAATGATAAACTGATTAAAGAAAGAATTACTGAGCTTTGTAAAAAAGTTGTCGAACTCTATTAACAAGATTGTCGAGCTAAAAATATAATAAGAGCAACTGTTATGCTCAATAACTTTGTACTCCCTCAGTCCCAATGAATTGTTGGCCTATTCCATATTGGGGCGTCTCAATGAATTGTTTACCTTTCTATTTTAGGAATGTTTTTTTATATGTAATTTGATTCTTGAGTCCACATGTCACTTCTCCATCAGTTCTCTTCCTTTTGGTGTCAAAATCAAAGGCAAACAATTTATTGGAACGGAGGGGTAGAATAACTCATTGTTTTGTTAAATAGCTCAAACAACTTTGAGCAAGAGGTTTTTTTATTTTTATTATTATTATTTTTTTTATAAATTTTATTTAAATGAAGAAAGAGCATCGGATAACATAACTCAATAACTTCGTGCAAGAACTCGCCAACAACTTTACATGAAATATACTAGCAACTTTTTTTCTGCTATAACTTTTGATCAAGTATTCCGTTCATACAAAAACTTAGAAAAGACGTTATTTTATTAACTTAATGAAAGACGGTCTCTCACTATAAGCGCATCATTGTTTTAGAAGAGATGAACTTATCAGTGGAGGTAGAATTAGCCCTTCACTAAGACCATGAGCTGCTCCATTTTACACATCCTTTAATTTAGAGGACATCCATGAAAACAGGTTTATTAATAAACACTAAACCTAAAGTATTATTAGTATTAGTATTAAGAATTAGTAGATGATAATGGAGGACCACAGTCGCAGTTTAGATGGTTAAGCAAGCCCTTTGCATTTTAAAGCCTCTCTTGTCTGCCATTCTTGTACGATCGAACTGATACTATTGCAACTTCCTACATACTCACATTATATTAGGGCAAAATAAAAATAAATAAAAAAATTATATTAGGGCAAATGCTTGCATGCTAAGGGTTCAATCCTACTTCTTAAGTATAATATACTCGTATTGAATTATTATTTACTAATTTTGTATGCTTACGCTTTAGAACGAAACTATTCACTGGGAGGAGGAGAATATCGATAAATGTATATATATATACTCTATCTATTAGGACATATGCTTGTATATATATCGTAGAGTATATGTTATGGGTCAAATCCAACTGTATATTATACTCAGTATTAGACAATATTAATGTATTGTAGTTAATGTAATAATGTGTCACGAGAATAACATGTATTAAATGATATACTAATGACGGGATGTCAAGGCATTCTACTAATTATTACTGTACTATTATTAACTACAATATAGTAATATTGTCTAATACTCAGTATGTCATTATGAGGTAATCATATACGGAGTATACCAATTATTATTTACGGTATTGAATTATTTACTACTCTTGCAGCATTTTAGGTCGGATTTTTTAAGGTTTTGGTCGAGAGGTATCATAGCCAGCGTGACCAAAGATCGAGAGCTCTTCAGGATCAATTGATGACATTTCAGTGAGGGCCGGGGGTGTAAAAGGGATAAATATGATATGATAATTGAACCTTAACCGTCACATTGTTAAGAATTTAAGACGGATTTCGTGATTTTGTACTTCAATTCATGTTATTGATTAATTTCTTTCTCCTAAACCATATATGCATGATTATTAGTATATGAAAATAGAGTAAGATTTTGATAAAATTAAAGATGGAGATAATAATAAAGGTAAAAGAGAGTTGTTAGTAGTATAACAAAGATTACGGCAAAGTGCTGGAAAAGTGGCGACCAAAGAAAGACACAAGTAGGGGCTTCTTATGCACGCATTCCATGCTTTTTCTCTTTGCCATTGCCAACCTGTTTTTCCAATAAAACCCTAGGCTCTCTCTTTTTCCAGTCTTTCATATTTAGTAATTGTCGGAAATGTCTTAGGACGTACCTATTCCTTCCATCTTAACAAAAAAAAAACCGTCTTATTTTGACTATATATGTTGCATAAGTACCATTTATCGTGATTCTTGAAATTATGCTCGAGATTCAATCGTCATGTAACAAAACGCGTACTTAACATTAAAGCAAATACTGTAGATGGTATATTCCCTCTGTCCCGGTCAATTGTCGTTCTTTAATTTGATTTTGGCACAAAGACTAGGGAAAGAGCGAGAAGGATAACAAATGATCAGGATAAAGGAAGTATTAATCTTATTTACATGACGATATATAAGGACTGAAACGCGTACTTAGTGACATTAGAATAAGAGGGATCAGAGGTGATATTGATCGAACATTTTGACGAATTGTCCATCAATCCACCCTATCTTCGTCTTAACCATTAGACCAAGACATTTTCGATAATAAATTTGTTTCACAAGTCTACAATGCAGAAACATTATCCACTTTCTTCCTCCAATTTTTTTTTATCTAATACACGATTAAAATAACGATTAAATTAAACCCATTTTTATCGTTATTTATGCAAGACAAACAAATACGGAATAATTATTAATTTATTATAATCCGATGTGAAAGGAGAAGAACAGAAAATTGGAGGAAGAAGGTGTACTGTACTGTGTAGGAACGCAATGTATTTGGGCTAAAGAATGTCCATGGTCTGTGTGTCTGAATAAGCAAGCAAATATATTCCATGGATTTATGTCCAACTTTTGCCCTAAAATCAGTCATGCACTCATGTACTTGTATGTCAGAACCCAGAAATTAAACAATACTTACTACGTTTTCTGTTCACGATATAACGATTTTATACCAACGTTGATTTTTTATACATCTGGACCCTTAAATATTTTATGTCAAGTTTGTTCAGCGCGAATATGGATCAATTTTATTCTATGAGCCAAAAGGCCGAAAAAACGTGGATAATAACCTTCAAAATCGGACATTTTCGACAATTTACGAGCATGGTGATCGTTGTTCCAAAGCGCGAGTGTTATTTGACGAAAACTTGTCGAGAGTATTAGAATAACTAATAATGGTTATACAAACTCTCCGACACGATATAAAAAGAAGTATATATAGAACATGTTTCGACATATTCCGACACATCTCAAAAGGCAATTTTATGACTTTGAAATGAGTCTATTGATTATCAAATGACCTCATAATACACCGGGAATTTTAATTGGCTTGAAATTTGTTCGGCGGGAATATAGGCCAATTTTATTCCGGGACCTGAAAGGCCGGAAAAAGGTGAATAATACACTTTAATTTGAGGCGTTTTCGACCGATATTAGTTTATCACGTAATTACACGTTCAAATGTTTTTCGTTGGAGTTACAATTATGTGTGGGCGTAATATACGGCCTAGGTAAGACCTCATAAAATTTTTGGCCATATTTTTGTTGAACTCCGAATTTGTAAAAAATGTGGATAATACACTTCAATTTGAGGCGTTTTCGGTCGACATTAGTTTACTGCATAATTACACATTCAAATGTTCTCTGTTGGAGCTACAATTTTGTGTGGGCGCGATATACGTCCTAGGTAACAACCCGTAAAATTTTCGGCCATATTTTTTTGGGACTCTAAATTTGCGAAAAACGTGGATAATACACTTCAATTTGAGGCGTTTTTGACCGATATTAGTTAATCGCGTGATTACATCCTCAAATGTTTTCTGTTGGAGCGAGAGTTTTTTGTATGCGTAATAAATGGCATAGGTAAAAGCCCGTAAAATTTTCGGCCATATTTTTTGAACTCCAAATTTGCGAAAAACGTGGATAATACACTTCAATTTGAGGCGTTTTTGACCGAAATTAGTTAATCACGTAATTACACCATCAAATGTTCTCTGTTGGAGCTAAAATTTTGTGTGGGCGTAATATACGGCGTAGGTAACACCCCGTAAAATTTCCGGTCATATTTATTTTGGACTTCGAATTTGCAAAAAACGTGGATAATACACTCCCATTTGAGACGTTTTCGACCGATATTAGTTTATCGCGTAATTAATTAGACCTTCAAATGTTTTCCGTTGGAGCTACAATTTTATGTGGGCGTAATATACGGCCTAGGTAACACCCCGTAAAATTTGCGGTCATAATTATTTTGGACTCCGAATTTGCAAAAAACGTGGATAATACACTTAATTCAATTTGAGGCGTTTTTTATCGACATTAGTTTATCGCGTAATTACACCATTAAATGTTCTCTGTTGGAGCTTAAATTTTGTGTGTGCGTAATATACGGCGTAGGTAGCTCCCCGTAAAATTTCCGGTCATATTTATTTTGGACTCCGAATTTGCAAAAAACGTGGATAATACACTTCAATTTGAGGCGTTTTCGACCGACATTAGTTTGTCGCGTAATTACACCTTCAAATGTTTTCTGTTGGAGCTACAATTATTTGTGGGCGTAATAAACGGCCTAGGTAACACCCCATAACATTTTTTGCCATATTTTTTTGGACTCCGAATTTGTGAAAAACGTGGATAATACACTTCAATTTGAGGCGTTTTCGACCGACATTAATTCATCGCTTAATTACACCTTAAAATGTTCTCTGTTGTCACTAAAATTTTGTGTGGACGTAATATACGGCCTAGGTAACACCCCGTAAAATTTTCGATCGTATTTTTTTTGGACTCCGAATTTGTGAAAAATGTGGATAATACACTTCAATTCGAGGCGTTTTCGACCGATATTAATTCATCGCGTAATTACACCTTAAAATGTTCTCTATTGTCGCTAAAATTTTGTGTGGGCGTAATATACGGCCTAGGTAACACCCCGTAAAATTTTCGATCGTATTTATTTTGGACTCCAAATTTTCAAAAAACGTGGATAATACACTTCAATTTGAGGCGTTTTCGACCGACATTAGTTTATCGTGTAATTACACCTTCAAATGTTCTCTGTTGCAGCTAAAATTTTGTGTCGGCGTAATATACGGCCTAGATAACACGCCGTAAAATTTTCGGCCATATTTTTTTTGGACTCCGAATTTGCAAAAAACATGTGTAATACACTTCAAGTCTTCAATTTGAGGCGTTTTCGACCGTTATTAGTTAATCGCGTAATTACACTTCAAATGTTTTCTGCTGGAGCTAAAATTTTATGTGGGCGTAATATACGGCCTAGGTAACACCTTGTATAATTTTAGGCCATATTTTTTTTGGACTCCGAATTTGCAAAAAACGTGTATAATACACTTCAATTTGAGGCGTGTTTTCGACTGTTATTAGTTCATCGCGTAATTACACCTTCAAATGTTCTCTGTTGGAGCTACAATTTTGTGTGGGCGTAATCTACGGCCTAGGTAACCCCCCGTTAAATTTTCGGCCATATTTTTTTTGGACTCCGAATTTGCAAAAAACGTGGATAATACACTTCAATTTGAGGCGTTTTCGATCGATATTAGTTAATTGCGTAAAGACACCATCAAATGTTCATTGTTGGATCTAAAATTTTGTGTGGGCATATTATACGGCCTAGGTAACCCCCCGTAAAATTTTATTTGGACGTAATATAAAGACACTTCAGTTGCGGGTCGGGTCAGATGAGTATTTTTCTTGAGTTTTTGTAAGTAAGAACGCGTCTTGGGCACTTAAAACAGTTGAAAACAAGTTCACTAGTTACAAGAGAATTGTCTTTGATTTTGTGTTGGTTGTTCTAATTGTCGAAAGTACAATTGTATGTAGTCCATCAACTTCCAATTCTAAACTATGTATTTTCAATGACAAATTCTTATTTATGACGGAACTATCTATCATAAATGTGTGACGGGTCAAATAATACCCACTTGGATGAATAAGACAAAGTCATGTGTTACCCACTAGTCTTATCTTTTCTAATCCAATGGTATTATTTGACCCGTTATTCCTTTATAACGAATATATCCGTCACAAGGGAGACTTACTCATTTTCAATAAGGAGGGACAATGGTCGTAGTAGATCGTCACCTTTCATTTTGTATTACTACTACAACTCAAGATTCTTCCTGTCTCATTTGTTACTACTTTATGGGACTCTCAACACTTATATTATCTTCATCAATTCTTGTTTAGAAGCATAATATTCATTCCGTATTAATTAATTAATAACGGATTTTCTAACGTATGTATGTTCATCGAACCCCTGTTAATATGTTAATCAAATAAATAATCATAATGATATTATCACATGAAATTAAAATACTAGGAACTGAACTCATATTAGGGCACACGTTAGAAAAGTTGTATGTATTAAAAAAACTAATGTTCAAATTATATAATGGCATGCATATATCGTATCGAATTATGGTTTAAAGAGTTGTCATTCATCTATTATTATGTGTTCGATCGACTAGGCAAAATTAGTCGTTTTTATAATCAGATATGATTATCATCATCGGTTTACTTTTGATTATTAGGGTTAAGGTAAACAAATAAATGATTCAAAGGAAGTATTTTTGATACATTATTTCTTTTGTTGCAAAGGTATTCAGACGGATGATCATGATATAGATCGACAGAGTTCGATCCCTGAATTATAAAAATAACACCTTTCGTGACTTTACCAGCTACGAACTATGAAATATAATTAAGTTAGTTGACATTTGAACGTAGAACATTATCATCATCATCATTATTATTATTATTATTATTATTATTATTTTTATAAAAAATAGAGCTTGCATTAATAACGAAACAAATTACAAGAAGTTAGTGGGTAGCCGAGATACTATCCGGGCACCCACTCCCTTCTTCTTATTATTATTATTATTATTATTATTATTTTTATTTTTTTTGCACAAATTAATGTCTCATTATTATTATTTATTTATTATAAAACGGAACTCGCATTAAACACCAGAACAAATTACAAGAAGTTAGAGGGAAGCCGAGATACTATCTGGGTCCCCACTCACTTAGCAATTACAAAGCTAATTCTAGTGAAAATATGAACTGCGGCACGCGCTCCAGCATATCTTGTGATAAGAGATATGAAAGATACATATTATTATATATAATGGTATAAAAATTGATTAGGAAATCGACGAACCGGCCAACTTTGAGGAATGTCTTTGGATTGCCTATCAAAGCAGTGGAAGCCAGGTAACATTACCCCAAATTATTAACCCAAAAAAAATACTCTCACTTCATTAAATATCAACATGATATGAATAGTACCATGCAAGTGCAATGCATTATTATTATTATTATTATTATTATTATTATTATTATTATTATTACTATTATTATTATTATTATTATTATTATTATTTTCTTTGCAATTAACTAAAACAAGAAACTCATTATTTAATCCATACTTCATTATTAATTAATCACAAACCCACCAAAATAAATTAGTTTTATTATTTCAGTTTTTCTGACGTGTAGAAGACACACGTTAATAATATGTTGATTAAAGTAAAAATCACAGTTGTCTAAGTACGGTAAATATGAATTAATATTTCAATTTCACGTAATAATATTAGGGTATGTACCTAGTCTTACCGGTAGGTTAGGACATCTTCGGTTATCATTTTATGTATTAAGTAAACTGTAGGACGGAGTATCAGCGAAATCTATGACCTTCTAATAGATTAATAATGAAATATATTCCTCACTGAATTACACCAAGAAATAATATATAACGTGAACAAAACTTGTATATATGAAGAAATATAAATGTCGTAAGAATGATTGACAAAAGGTAAATTGTATTACTAATTCTAATTTTGTTACAAGTGTTTTTGTTGTTATTGTTTTTTTTTGATGAACGAGGGAACCCGCAGCCGCTACCTTTTTGGTGCGCTCTGGGTAAACCCCCGGGTGTACGCATAGCTTGCAAACCACGCACACCAAGGTAAACCGCCCGTAGGCGACAGACTCGAAGTCTAGAGGCATAGTCTCAAGCCATACAACTCCCACAAGTTCGCGCTTGCAGGGGTTTGAACCTGAGACCCTTTGTGCAAAGCATTATATAATATACTCTATGCACTAATAAATGAAATGAACCTTCATTATATTCACTCGTGAAAATAGTAAAACAATAAAAAAAAATCTCTAACTATTCTCGCATCCTTATGCCTTGTTTCATCATTTCTAAATATTCACACTCTTTTTTTTCCCCCACATAAAATAAATATAATTAGAAGATTATACAATCAGTTGTACATTGGATCTACGTACAAATAGTTTTAAAATTTTAAGCTAGCTATATCACAAATGTTTTGATCTTTAGTATAAATATTTAAGTTCAAAAAACTTACAAATTAGCTCAGATTTTTTTTTTAAACTCAATAAATATATATATATATATATATATATATATATATATATATAATTAAAAGCTCAACAAATACACTATTATTATACAACCAGTTATATAATTTTATTTTTCCCTAAACTAATCTACCCTAAATATGTAGACAATAAGGTTGGCTCCTAGGAATCTACTTCTCCTTTCATGTCCTTATATATAAGCAACAAACACTTCTCATAATTCTTCACATTCTAACCCAAATCATCATCAAATTAATCAACTCCCTAATTACCCTATCTTAACCAAATTACCCTTAATTATTACCCTAATTACCATAATTTTACCCTAATTAATTAATTAATTAATTAATTAATTATGGCTAGTGTTTATGAGACAAAAAGGGTAAATGTATATCCAAAAACAATGCAACAACCAAAAATGATGAAACTATCAAATTTAGATAGGCAATGTCCAACACTAATGTACTTAGTGTTCTTCTATAAACCGACTAATTACGATTATATGTACGATAATATGTCGGTATTTACGAGATTGAAGGATGCCCTAGAGGAGACGTTATCGGTATGGTACCCGAGTGCAGGGAGATTAACAAGAAACCCTAATAATGATAATGGGAAGCTTAATCTATGGTGTAACAATGGTGGTGCAATTATGGTTGAGGCTTATACACAAGCTAGGTTATGTGATCTTGGTAATTTGAATCAATATAATGAGTTTTTTGAGAATTTGGTTTATAAACCTAATATTCATGCAAATATTTCTGAGATGCCACTTCTTGTTGCTCAGGTAACTAATTATTTTATTTATTTATTTATATAATTCTCCCTTCGATTTTCTGTTTATTTTTTGACACGGAAAAAAATGTAAAACGATAAATAAATAAATAACTTATTTTAAAACAGTTTATATAATGAAACGAAAAAAAATATTACTAAAGGTGCTTATTTGGAATTATCGACATTAAATTATTATATAATTAATACTCCCTCCTATTTTTGGGTTTTTTTTACGCGAGAAAAAAATGTAAAACGATAAATAAAAAAAATTGTTTTAATATTTATTTTGAAACAGCTCATATAATGAAATGTAAAATAATATTATTATTGAGGTGTTTATTTGGAATTATCGACGTGTTTTATTGGGAGTTTGATCCTCTCATGTAATAGGTGATTATATATTTTGGTTATCGATTATGTGTTTTATGAAATGTTTCATAGAGTAATATTTTTATGTGATCGAAACTGTTTCACAAGAGATTAACTTATTATAAATAATAAATAAATAAAATCGAGATTGAATTGTCATATTCTAAGGACTTTTAAGAATATAAGCTTTAGCAATTAGCATATTATTAGTTTAAATTTAATAATTAGTTAGCTTAAATATGAAGGGTTAGTTCATCTTTTGATAATATAAGCCCGTAAACCATGCATTTTTGTTCCTCTTTTTGATAAAGTACCCTATGCATGGTACGGTCTACATTATTTTTATTTTTTTTAGAAAATAAATTGATACTTAAATTTAATTATAAATATAAAATTTTATAGATGCTTGAATTAAATGGTTTTAAACGTAATTAATTCAGATAAATAGATGGCGAATATCTGATCAAATTGAACCATCACGTAGGAACATAGTTCAAATTTATGATAATGATAAACGGGTCGTCTCGTCGTGGGGAAGATTTCATATCGATTTATGAGTAGAACGCGTTTATTATTGGAATGGTAGCGCAAACGCAATAGCGCATGTTCGTTGTGCAAAGTGACGTAAAGTGGGAAGAAAATGTTAACAAAATCAAAGACAAAAATGTGGAGATTCTCTTGGAATTTTCCCTCTTTGTTCCCCTTCATCAATAAACTTTATAATTACACTAGATTATGAATTATTATTATTATTATTATTATTATTATTATTTATTTTTTTATTATTATGAACTTATATTAACAACAAAACAAATCACAAGAAGTTAACGAGTAATCGAGATATTATCTGGCCTCCCATCCCCTTAATGATCGTAATACTAATCATTGTCAAAATATGAGCAGCTGACGCGCTCCAGCATCCTGCGATTTATTATTATTATTATTATTATTATTATAAAACGGAACTTGCATTAAACACCAAAATAAATTACAAGAACTTGCATTTATTATTATTATTATTATTATTATTATTATTATTATTATTATTAGAACATTATTAATAGCATGTTTCTTCTTCTGCTTTGTCTCTGATAATTTTCTGCTAAGTTGGATTAATTAATCTTCCTCTTGTCTAGTAATGGATCTGGCATTTGTGGAACTGTGTTATCCACAATTATAACTTCTTTTTTTGGTATATATATAATGACCCACAATTATATGTAAAAGTGTAAGTTTAATGAATAGAGTATAGAGTATATATAATTCATCCCAAAAATATTAAAGAAACAGTCTGTCAATAATAATAATGAGAGATTTTTCGCATGTTAGAGACCGTCTTTCAGTAAGTTAGTGAGAGTCGTATATAGGGAACAGAAAGGTAGTATGACCCACCAGGTCATTATGTGAGAAGTTTCTAATTAACGCTAATGAGAGAACGTCTTCTGGTTCCTGAATTAGGGTATTATTGCATGTAGGTAACAAAATTTGGGTGTGGAGGGTACACAATTGGAGTAGGAACAAGTCATGCACTCTTTGATGGTCAAGCAACCTTCAATTTCCTAAGTGCATGGGCTTCCAAATCAACCAACAACAACAACAACTACTCATCACTTGACTGGCATGAACCGGTACACGGTCGCGAACGACTTCAACTAAGCCCTACGGCCGCTAATAAGAACCCGGCCACGGCTTGCTCGGCCATCCAGCATTTGTACCAATTGATCCTTCAGTCGGCCCCGAGTGGCGGAATGCTTATTAACAACCCTCAATCTTTGGTTACTTCAACTAATCAAGATTGTGTTCTTAAGACATTTCATTTTAATAGCTCTATGATTGACAATTTGAAGAGGAGAGCCTTTGGTCATACCAACTACAACTACTTATCAACTTGTTCTTCTTTTGAGATTGTCACTGCCCATTTGTGGAAGGTATGTTCCCTATAAGTTTTGGTACATTTACTTCATCTTGGGGATATATATAAATCATGCATGTAACGCACCATGTCGCAAATAAGAATCATTAGTAATTGGGTATAATCGTCATATCATTAGTAGAGTTGGCCATCGGGTCAGGCTGTGGCTCGAGGCCAACTTGAAGAAGGGAGTGGAATGAGTCGTTCCAAGTTCCCTTATGTCCGGCCCAGGCCAAGGCCCGACACAAATAGCCATTTGTTTCCTTTTTATTGGCTTGGATGGGTCGCACTACGAAAGAGTGATCCATGTCCGGCCCAATGCGAGGATACGGGCTGGCCTGGGCTGACGGCCGAACCAAACGCGGCTTACCCAAATGGCCAACTCTGCCATATAAAAGATAAACAAATGAATGAGACGATAAACAGCTAGCTAATGAGATGTTGTGACCAAACAAAATACAGGCAAGGACAAAGGCACTAGGACTAAGGAAAGACAAGATGGTCTGCCTTCAATTTGCAGTAGACACAAGGACTAGACTCACACCCCAACTCTCCCAAGGCTTTAGTGGCAACGCCTACGTCCTCGCGTCAGTAGCCCTCTTAGCCGGCGAGCTTGAACTCGCAACCCACGAGACCATCGTCAACAAGATCAAATCGGCCAAGAACTCCATCGACAATCAGTACGTGAACTCATACCTCGAGGCCCTCGAGGGGTCCGGGGGAGCACTTCCTCCATTGAGGGAGCTCACCATGGTGTCCGACTGGACTCGGACGCCCTTTCACAAAGTGAACTTTGGGAATTACGGACAAACGACTGCTTCGGCTTGTCCGTTGGTGCCCCCCGTGCCACAGGTTGCCTACTTCATGCAGAGTTCTAAGGAAGATAAGGGCATTGATGTCAGAATCGGGCTTTCCCCTCAAATCCTAACCGCCTTTTCGCATTATTTCCTCCAAACTTTGAACTAGTAACATATGCTTAAGCTACTCCTCAAATCAACCTTGATTCTACATATAAACCAAGATTAAATATTTCGATGTCGTTTCGGCCCTAAGGGCATTAATCGAGTAAATGAGTGATCTTTCTACAGAAAGAGACAAGACGAGACGAGATAAAACCGTGTACAAGGACATGACACCATATAATTGGGCATGGGCTATAAGAAAGATATATCTGTAAGGTGGTGGCATGCATTATCTAAGAAATGTACTGTACTGTAATGTACTGTAGAATATGTACTTGAGCATTTGAAGCATATATATGGTCAAATGATATGATATTATGGTTGAAACTTGAAAGTAGAAGAAATCAGACATAAAATCTGTGTAATATAAAGATTGAATGTACTTGAATTGGTGAGATAATCCATGATTTACAGTTACACCATCTCTTTACTGTATCATATTCCAGTGAAGTCATTTTGATATAAAGCTTCACCACTGAGATTTCATGTCAGACCACCAATAATGTCATATATGTTACTCTACTGTACTGTACTGTAACTGTGCTGTACTATTTTCACTCCACCTTCAGTGAACCTGTGTCACAGAATTTGACAACTTCGAGTTTGATCTTCTGTAAAACTGTTTCACGACATATAACTTCATAGAGATCATCCTGTTGTGTATTACTGTGTTAGCGACAAATTATTTTTGGCCAAAGATGCAGTAGTCGAAAAAGATGGAAAAAAAGGGGACGAGACTGATGAAGTGTTAAGACAGTAAGATACGAGAACCGACAAGGAGTGAATTTTATTTCGGAATAGTAATAGCAACAGCAGCAGCAGCTAACGAGTGGAAAACAACATAGAAAGTGTAAATATACTAGTACAAATTCCTGATGGAAGTTCTCAAAGGCTAAAGATCATAACTCGAATTTCCATTCTACAAATGGTCTGTGCTTCGTGTTCCTGTATCACATACATCAAAACAGATTCACAGAAAACACTCAGAAATATGAAAACAAGCTAAGAAGTTATAACATATACAAAGATTTAATGCGAAAAAATGAGGTGATAAAGCGAGCAGAAGATCGAAAGAGATTTTATACCTGCACAAGAGTAAGACCATTCAGACTTGATTATACATTGAAGTTACAACGTCTTCCAAGGAACCGGCACCATTGACAGCATAATTTCCTAAAGGCCTTCCTCCATAATCCATCAACTGTCCTTGCTTCATTCTCATCGCCATGTCTAATCCCGAGTTCTGAACTAACTGACCATGTTGTTGGTTCCCCAAGGACCCGTATCTCGGCTGTCCAATTGAACCAAACCCCCCATTTCTAGACATTATAGAGCTTGAATGGTATGCTCCTCCTTGAACCCCCATCGCGGAGTTCAATGAACCGTCCATGAGATTCCGACTGTTGACAAAATCGGGTTCATAATCATTCATTAAACCCACATCACATTGTGCGTCCAATCTCGAGTCTGGCAACCGAGTATGAACAGAAATGTTGGGTGAAATGTCATGCATCATATTCTCGATTCGGTTGGTTGAAGTTGCTTCTGGTTGTACAGCAGTAGGCCAGTTGCTATTACTTCGACTATGATCAAGGACACTCATCGAAGAATCCGAGGTCACCTCGATGTTATTATTTGTCTTCTGTTGGATTTGATCAAATTCCAAGGACGTAGGCATCCCTTGAAGTATACCCGTCTGATTTCCGCCCAATATGCCCGACTGGAACTTAGCACTGTCTGTGATTGAACTACTCGGGATTTGAGTGTGGCCCATGTGAACCATTCCGGAAGGTGAAAGCCCGTGAAGTCCCATCCCAGCTGGAGTATTTAGTCTGCCGAGAACACCAGCAGGGGAAACTGATCTAAAAGACGTGTTCTGAAATTGAACAGAAGCATTGAAGTTGTGGAAATTGACAGCATTCATGCGTAAGTAATCTGGCCCACTGAACGCCGCTGCCATGTTAGCATGCTGGTTAGCCACAGAGCTTATTCTTCTCAAATACAGTCGATATTTCTGTCAAAATACAACAAAGAGAATTATGAGGTGTTGTTGATTAAGAAAGACAACTTTCCGATGAAATTATTAAAGCGAAAGATGAAATTTTGCCTGGAGATGGCTGGCCACATTCTCTCGTGTCAATTTTTCGACATTCATTAGTTCCAGTATTTTCTTGGGAACCGCCTCTGCATTATAGAAAAAAACAGTCAGTACTTCTGATACGACAAGGCACGACAAACTTTCTACACTGAAATGTAGGGATGAGACGAAAAACATACTGTCAAGGCCGAGTTGATTAACAGCAGCAACAAACTTGCGATGCAACTCGACAGACCACACAACACGAGGTTTCTTTTGAGCAGACGGATCATCATTCTCAGAGTCATTCTCATCTTGTTCCTCTTCATCATCCACGTTTTGATCTTTCCGTTTCCTGCAGAACTTACCATCCTGGTCAAAGTTCGCACCGGCTACCCCATTCCCACCGTTCCCCTCAGGATCCTTGTCTATGCAATTAGAGCTATTCCGATCCCTAGGCTCAGTTTTCTTCTTCCTGATGACGTGCTGCCAGATGTTCTTAAGCTCTTCCAACCTAATTGGTTTCAGTAAGTAATCACAAGCTCCGTGTGTAATTCCCTTCATCACTAACTTGGTATCTCCATTGGCCGATAACACTGCACGAAACAACAGTAGTTATTGTGTGAGACGAACTGAACCATTTGTCAAAAGATCGGCCATTTATCAATAACGAATGAATTTTCTTTTCACGCAACTGGACCGTTTATAAAAAACAGTGTAGTGAGGAATTCAAAGACGAGACGAGCACATGTTTTGTAGGCTTACTTATAACAGGAAGGTCCATCTCGAGTCCGACAAGCTCGAGGAGCTTGAATCCATCCATGTCAGGCATGTGAACGTCGCTGATGACGAGGTCGAAATTGTTCTTGTTTTCTCTAAGCATCTTCAAAGCTGTAATGGCTTGGCTTGTTGTTGTAACTGTAACATTATACAGCAAAAAAAAAATCAGCAACAAATTCATTCATCAATCAATCATCATAGTTAAAAGTACCAGAACATCAGATCTCAGACTCTCAAAATTGATCACATGAACAAAATCATTAGTCTTACTCGCGACTCGCAAAAAGATTTGGGGTCTGTTAACATGAATCATTATCCAAAATCGTCAAAAAAACAAAAAGTAATTAGATTTGTCTGTTTAACCTTATTCAGTAACATTAGCATAAAAAAATCAAAATATTTCATATTAACCTCAAAAATGGACAATTCTACAAAAAAAAACATTCAAATTGAAAACACCCAAAATGAGAAACTAATTTATTTATTTTAAAAAATAGATTACTCAATTAATCATTCACAGTACAAATTGAAGCAAAAATCACAATTTAAACAGCAGAAAACCCTAAAAATCAACCAGAAAATGGAAAATTCTACCAAAAAAAAGAAACTTGAAGCACAAATCACAATTTAAACAGCAGAAAAACCTAAACCTAAACCCAAATCCAAGAATACCATGATCATGTTAATAACATGACAAATCTTCATATTCTAAAAAAAATCAAATGAATCTATTATTATCATGTCAAAAACACAAAATCTCGTATGAGACGGTTTCACGATAATTACACAGGAGGAGATCTACTGTTTATTTACATAATATAAGTGGAAAAAAGAAATGAAATCGAACCATGATATTGGCACTTTCTCAAGAGAGTTTCAAGAAGTTTAAGGCAAATAGGATCATCATCAACAGCCAAAACCCTCATACCCACTGGAAATTGATCGTTAGTTTGATCTCTTCTTCTTTCAATCGTCATTTTTCGTCAATTTCTTACAAAACCCAGAAATTTGTTTGAGAAAAACTAATCAAAGTTGTAATCTTTTTATTATTATTTGCTCTGTTTTTGAAAGCAGAACAAGAACCCAGAAAAAGACAGAGTGAATAGTAGAGTACTGGTATAATATTATCAATTAGTAGTTAATGTCACTTTCTGCAACTCAGGAAATTTATCGGCCAAATTTGTTTTGGGTTTATATGAAAGAGAGAAAATGATGGAATAAATTTTGGAATGATTGGTGAAATGAAATACTCCCTCCGATTAACCATGTTCTTCCCTATTTCCTTTTTGGGCTGAGTTTGATTTTCTTCCCTCTTTCCATTTAAGGAAAGTTTTACCTCTTTATTAATTAATATAATATTTATCTCTCCTACTTTTTCACCACACTTTTTCTCATTTAATTAATATAATATTCTTTCTCCTACTTTTTCATTCTACTTTTTCCCATTTAATTAATATAATATTTCTCTCTCTTACTTTTTCATTGACCCCCCATTATTCTACTAATATAATTACTCCCTCCTTATTTTCTTCCCAAAAAAAAAGGGAAGAACACAGGTAATCGGAGGGAGTAAAAATTTAAATTAAATTTTTCGGGAATAAAACAGGAAATTGTTTGATTATTTTAAGAGCAATTTTTTTGATATAAAACTGGAAAAAAAATGTTTGTTTTTACCCTAAGTATATTGTATAATCGTTGAACCCTGCGACAGATCTTAAAATTAAAAATCTATGATAAAAAAGTTACTATCAATTTAGATTATCCAGTGACCACTTATGGTCATTTTTTTATAAGCAAAAATGATATAGTAACTATTTATCTGAAAGTGGTAACTAGTTAACCTAAAATATTCACTTTTTATAATAAATTACGAGTACAAATTTTTATTATTATCGCACAGTATAACGATTGTACACAATAATTAACGTTGTTTTTATTTGCTGAAGTCTCACTGTCTTTGAATTATTTATGTCAATTAATTAAATTAATTTAAAATTAATTCAATTAATTTCTGAATTAAATGGTGTGAAATTGGTTATGTATGGAATCTTTAACCATAAATAAGGTCTGTCAAAACTTGGATTAAATGAGCATGCAGCCAGTCAAACTTACTTAAAGTACAACTCGTTTTTACTGCGGCAGTTATTGTGTGAAACGGTTAAATATCGTAAAATATCCCTTTGGTATAGAGAATAAGAAAACGTCAATCATTTGTTAATGATAAATGACTTTTTTTTTTTATTTTTTTTTTTAACAGAAATAGACCTTCTCACAAGGGAATCCATCTTACTCTATAATTTATATATTTTTTTTAATTTATTTTTATTCATAAGATGGTTGAATTGTTTTAAAACAAGCATTTATACTGAGATAATTGTTATATACGGTAATTAAACAACTATCGTCAAGGCTATTAAATGAATTGAAGAGACCTGATTCAAATACGGAGTATCAAATTCGAGATCTTGTATGCTAGTCCTTCGTAATGATCAAATTTGATCACACAAAAACTAGTTCATAGATCTGAAATGTTCGAAAATATTTCACAGTACCTGGTTCATAAATCTGGAACCTATTATATTCACAATACCTAACTTTAACCACTAGATTGAAACATTTTCGATAAAACTCATCTTAATTGTAGTTTTCATATAATGTCTTCTTGTGGTTATATTTATTCCAATTTGAAATTAGATATGACAAAAGACTAAAGATCTTGAACTCTTTCCAAATTTGTTGAATCCAACGTAAATGGAAACAACATTTATTTGATTCTCACTCAAGACACTACAAGAATTGAATTCGATAGATAATGCAGTGAATGTATACTTAAATTTGAAGATATCGGTTAAGTTTTAAACAATTTTGGAAGGGAACTTTTTTTTTTATACTCTATTTTTCGCAAATCTTTTACGGCAATAATGGTGATCGACAATAACTCTTTAATTCAGTACTTCGTATCTAACTAATCTCTCGCAAGACTTACTTAAAATTTTCTTCATTGAAATAAATATTCATCGCAAATATCCATTACTCCGTAATTTAGTAGATAAGTCGAGAGAGAACTACTCGTTATTTGGGCTCAAATTTCTTACAATAGTACATTATTGAGACTTACTTAAAATTTTCTTCATTGAAATAAATATTCATCGCAAATATCCATTACTCCGTAATTTAGTAGATAAGTCGAGAGAGAAATACTCATTATTTGGGCTCAAATTTCTTACAATAGTACATTATTGAGAACGAATATCTGATTCATCGTGAGTTTGTGACGAATACACAGATAATAAACAAGAATCTTTGGTGCAATAATGGACAAAGCATAGGATTATAGGAACTAGGAAGTAGACTAGAGTATTGATTGTGGTCTTGTGGATTAGTGCTTAAAAGATGACAAAGTACATTTATATCATGAGTTCACGACAAATTCTCGTTTTTGACGATCATATCCGTTATAAATTTGTAATAAATCGAATAATATCCACCTGAATAAACAAAGATAAATAATTTATTATTCCTTAAATTTTGTCTTATCTAACCATATGATATTAAGTTAACCCGTTATTAATTGAGTAAATTAAAAATTACTACCTTTTAAAAAAAATTGTTAAAAAAACTTCCGAAATCTATTAAAAGTTCAAAAATTATTCTAAAATTTAATTTTTCTGGTAACAATTTTTGAAATTTTGATAGATTTTGAAAATTATTTTTAACAAATTTTTCAAAAGATAATACTCCCTCCGAGTTCCTATGATTGCCCCGTTTTTTTTTGGTGGAAAATAAGGAAGAGAAAATGAGTGGTTCAAAAAGAAGGAGAAAGAGAGAGAAATAGGTGGTTGAACGTGAACCACATCTTTATGGCCCAAAGTGGAAAGTGGGTAAAAGATCAAACTCAGCCCAAAAAGGAATACGGGGCAATGTTAGAAACTCGGAGGGAGTATTTTTTAATTTACTCTTATTAATTTGTGACGAGTATATATTTGTCGTTTACTCTTAAACAAATAGTTGTCATATCAAGGTTGGCAGTACGTAGGAGTTATTAAAGGCAGAAGCAATAAAACATGGTGAAAGCTACTTTTTTATGCCGCGACGAAGAAAAAAGACGCATGAATTGAATCCCTAACACACAATTTATATGCATATCTTCGCCTATACTAAATTCCAAAACCCACCTATCTATCTATCTAGTCTATTAATGTTTTTTATTTGTCTTCAAATGCCATTGACTAGTCTAGTCTACTTGACCCGGTTAGTTGAACGGGTCGGTTCGATCCCCCGCCCCGCTATGAACCACATTTGCTCGGTTCACATTGATCCTAGTCTCGCATGTGTCGGTGTACATCTCGCTATGTCACCTCGGTCTAGGTCTGTGTGCTGTGTCTAGGTAAAGTAGGTCCGGCCTCCTCGGGCTTGCTAACATAAAGAAAAAAAAAATATCGGGTTGGATTCAAACCAGTCGTAAGTCATCACGATTGAACCCGACCCGATTCATCTACCCCTAAGCTGGTTAGTCCCATCCGTGACCAAGTTTACTATTGACTTAATAAATTTGGATATTTGACTCATACTAACAAAATGGAACATATAACGTGCATGTAGTAACTTGTGTGCATGGAATGTGGATTATCTAATACTCCGTACATTCATACACAAAAACTAAGAATAGATAGTCAGTTCAGTAGTGATTGTCTCGTTAAAATTAATGAGAAATCTCTAACATGACGGTGAGTCCTACTAAATTTTTTTTTCTATTGTGAATTGAGAATGGACATGTAACGTTAAAAACACTCAAAGTAGCACTTGTGTTGGATAGTTGGGTCGTATTTTGCGGCACCTTTGTTCATTCATGTGGGTCGTGTTACTACACTTACTAGGCAAGAAGTGAGTGACCATGTTATGTTTGTGCCTTGTCGCAATGAATCGTTCCGATCCGGCCTCCTATCCGGTGCTAAAATTTGGCAAAACTGGACTCTGACTCGAGCCACCCACGGACGGATTGTTGTACTCACGGGGGTTCACCTTACTTTGGGCTGAACAACTAGAGCAAGTCTCTCGTCACAAATCGATAGCAGGTCAAATAAATACTTATATGATTCCCAAAGTGGATATTGTTTGGCCAGTCAAAGTTTGTGACGGATATACTCGTCACAAAGAAGAATTTGCCTATTAAACTTGGTAATTAAACCAATAAATCATGATCTAAAATCCTTCCTTCATGGAAACTTCAGTTTCTTTACTTCACCTAGATGTAACTCGGTTTATGAACTTGAAATCTAGTGTCTACAACTAGTAGCGAGTGCACGACCTACTTTTTTGTCCACCGAATTACCCACTTAGTCGGATTATTCAAGATATTTCCGTCTTAAGAGCACTACATTAAGACATTAAAGTTATAGGCCCAGTTCTTCCCAACTTCTTTTCAGTTCAGCCACTCTTGTTTAGTTCAGCCCCGGAAGACTCATTTTCTCTCGGTACTTCAGTTCAGTTCAACTACTTCAGTTCAGTTCAACTACTTCAATTCAGTCTACTTCAATCCAAAAGATCAGAATCATAATCTGGAGTCTGAAAACACATGCACTCACTAGTTAAGAGTTGATCATAAATCATAACAAAGAGAAAATGTTTGACTAAAAGTTAAAAAAATACCCTTATGATGAAGGGTATATAGTCCTATTAGTTTAAGGACAAGTAATGTGCACTCATCAAATTGTAAATTGTAAAGTAGAGGTTGAGACTTGAGAGTTGAGACAGTCTAAATGTTAGTTGTCTGTTTAAGATAAAGCAATTGACTTTATTGTTTAAGTAAAATTAAGGGATGAACTTGACTTTTTAAAGGGCAGTTAGGGAGTACAGTACATCTTTTAAAGGACCTACCTTTAATAGTCAGTACACTTTAGTTAGTTGCTTTAGGCATAAAGCCTTAATCATCTCTCATTTTTATGAAGGACGCATGCCATTACCTCAACAACAAAATAAAATAAAATAATATGCTTATTCGTATGGAATGGGATGATTATTACTCCCTCCGTATGTATATGTTTGTCCACAAAGTTTAATATATGGGTGAAGTATTATATTAAAAGTAGACGAATATATAGATACGGAGGGAGTAATTAATTTATAATTACGATTTTTTTGACGTGTATCCACTAGATACACGTTAATAATATCAATGTGATACTTATCCTAATTAACTTATTAACGTGTGACCAGTGGATACGAGTATAGGTTAGAAAAAACGGTAATAATTAAGTTATCACTGGCCATAATGTTTGGATGATGAGGGTTATCATTATATTTGTAAAAAAAAAATTAAAAGTCTTCCTTTTAGCATTTGTATTTTATTTTTTCTGTAGTAATTATTAATTTAATGGAAAATGTACACATATAATTAATTACTGTACATATTAACATATCTTTCGTTACCTAAGAGATTTATCAACTATACATTTACGTCTTTTTCACATTTTTAGAATGACCCATGGATACAACATAAATTAAAATTTGCACAAAAAATTAGGGAAATATCACTCTTTTTGTACATTTTTATGTGTTATTCAAACGTTTTTTAAATTCCGTATTACTAGATGTCTTTAGTCTTTACCATTTTATTTTGTAATTTTTTTTTTACAAGTAAGCGTACTCATTTTATGGTAGATTTTGACATTTCTATTAGGGTATACTTTTTTTTTTTTTATTTATATATATATTAAACGTACTTATTTTATTAATTTTGATACCATTATTACATCAATTTAATTACTCCGTATCTATAGTCTGTAATATTAACCGACCAACTCTAAAATTTAAAATGGGTTTTATTTCGTACCAAAATATTGATACAAAATTAGTACTAGTACAATTACAATTTACAATTGGTACAATAATTTCTACGGAGTAATAAATAAGAGTACGTGGTACCTTCTTTTGAGTTTCATTTATATGGAAAAGAACAATCATTTCATAGATCATCATATCATCTCAAAATGAAAAAAATAAGATGACATGAAAATTACCTACGATTTCGATCATGGAATAAATGAAGCTGATAAATACATTTCTCGATCCTAAATTTTTCGGTCACTCAATTGCTACTGAGGGTTTCATTGTTGGCAAAAAAAAAAAAAAAAAAAAAAAAAATTAAATTAAATTCGCTTCAACTAATACAATAGTCCCTCCAGTTCTTTGGAATTGCAACCTACGGAGTATTACTTTTAGGATAGTTTCACTAGAATTGTCACATTTCTAAAATGGGTATGTTTTTATACTTTTAGGATAGTTTCAATAGAATTATCACATTTCTGTAATGGGTATGTTTTTGTTAGTAGAGATGTTTTACTTTATCCACACTCACAACCTTATTCCGCAAAAAGCAAATGTAGCGATTCCGAAGAACCGGAGGGAGTAGTACCTAGTGAATCCAAGTAGGGGCGATCACTCGCACTGAACTATAAAAAAAAAAACGAGTTTTTGGTTGAAAAATAATTTTTAGGCCTTAGGACTGAAGTGGGCTGAACTAAATTGAACTGTACTGAAGTGAACTGAATTGAACTAAAGAGAATTGAACTGAATATTGAGACAAAATAAGCCTCCTATGACAGAACTGAACTGGGTTGAACTGAAGTCTAGTGCATCCGTAGTTCACCTTGATAGGAAAATTCACACCCTCCAACGTTAAATTCTGGTTCCACCCCTATTCTTGTACCCTAAACCTATAAAAAAAAACATCGAAATTGAGCTAACATTAGAACTCCGACCGTGGATTAAAAGTATAATCAAATATAAAATCACAAAAATTCCCGTGTGACAATCCTATGATAATTTTATCGTGAGAATATAGGCAAATAACTTGGTTTAGTTGGTTGTGTTATCTCTGATTTTGTAATTATTGATCAAATAACAAAATGAAATACCATTTGACCCAAATTGTTTAAACTAAGAACAACTTATTAAATTGGACTTAGTTAACTAACTAATCAACCAACTTTAGGGAATAATGCGTTCAACCCAACTTTACGAGATCATCACACACTAAATTAATGTGAAACGATTTATTTTATACTAATATGTACGTATTATTTGTGAGGACCTCCAAAAATATTACTCCATATTTCTTATCCTTATGTAAGTTAATTTAAAACATTCAATTAGTATTTCATTTCCACCGATTTTTACATATTTTTGTCTTTGTTCCATTTATTTATACACGAATAACTTGTTATAAATTTAAGAGAAATCTGCTCATGCTAAACAAGAGCTTGTTTAATTTAAAAGCCAGTTGTCTATGTTTAATTCAGTTAACAACCAATTCTCAGCAACAACAGTTTTTTATAATAATTGTTCGATTACTTAAACAATTTATACTCCCTCAGTCTACATGATTTGTTTGCCTTCGTTTTTGGCACAAAGAGAAAGGAGTCAAATGATGAGCTGACATGTGGAACCAAATTCGTGAGGAGAATCAAATTATATATAGAAAACATTCATAAAATAGAAAAACAAAGAATTCATTGAGACGCCCAAATATGGAATCAATGAGAGGATTATACAAACCAGTTGTACATAGCTCTATGTACAATTGGTTTTATTAACAACCAATTCTTAGCAACAACGGTCAACCAATTCTTGGCAACAACGGTTTCACAATAATTGTTCGATTACTTAAACAATTTATATACTATAATAATCACAAAAAGTATTCATGGATCATTATTCATCACTAACCAATTAAATTTATAGTAATGGTGTAAGAGCATAGGGAATCAAAGAGAAAACATTATCAACCCAATTAGGATGGATTCATGGAATGGTGATGTGTTAATTATAGTGGAGAAGACAAGATTAGCACTAATCTAATGCTTATAATATTGGTTAGATCAAAAACCAATGGTCATAAATCATTATGGATTAATCAAGAGCTGTTATTAGTACTATTAATTATGATATGAAAGGTAAGCAAACTTTATTCGACGAATATTCGTTTTAACTTTAAAATGGGTCAAATATTTAACACATAATGCTAATAATAACAAATACTTAAACATTTTTTTAGACAGATAGTCATGTGATTTGGGTATTTGACCCATTTGGATATTTGACTTATCTTAAGATTTACGATGGATAGTGTTGTCACAAACAAGAATTTGTCAGCTTAATTATACTAGCCGGTACTCCGTATCTCTTAAGACTAAAACGGGTCAAATAGTATTCCATTTGACTAGATAAAACAATCATTTTGCTAATCTCAACGAGTTATCTCTTTCATTTGACCAGTTAGAAATTTGTGACGATTATCTCTTTGTCAGAGAGGTAAATTTCAAACTTTATTTTTGTCAATACAAAATTTGTGACGGTTACGTTCATCATAACCAGACATAAATTTGTGAGTAGGAGTATATTATTAGGAGCACTCACACCCAAAACAAATAATTTAGGAGTAGTTTATAGGTTGGGCAAGATACACCTTTGTTTGTGAGATCTTTGAGATTCCTTTGGCTTTTCAAGTCACGTGTATGACGTGGCCTTTTAGTATCCAAACTATTTTGATGAATGGCATGCCAATGCTTTTGACCACAGTCTCTCTACTCTCTCTATTCAGTTACCTCGACCATGTTTAGAATCTAGAGTAAATCTTCCTTATGACGGATATAACTGACAATGAGTCAAATGATATTATTTGGTTAGAAAAGATAAGGCTCGTGGGTAGCCCATGACTTTGTCTTTTATCTACCCAAATGAGTATTATTATGATGGATAATTTTGTCACAAGGAAGAATTTGCTCTATGTTAATGTGAGAGACCAGGCCCACATGTACGTAGTAAGAGCTGTGTATGGATAAGGGGGTTGAGATTCGAACCTTTGATTTGGCAATTTCATAATAACGGTATTGAAGACGGGCACACTTGCAAGTGAATCCGGAAAAAATCTCGTTTATGTTGGGTACAACTGTCTTAAATTTAAAATGGATCAATATAATAGATGTTTTATACGTAGGAGTATGATACTCCTATATTCATCGGAAGAGAAACCTATTGTTCACTAGGCCGCTCAACTAATCCCATAGTCTTCGGGACTAAAGTGATAAGTAGACCTTATTTTCAACTCACCTCAATTCAGTTCAACTTCTTCATATTTATGTTCATTTTGTCTTGACTAATTCAACCGTTTTCAATTCAGTTAACCTCGCCTCATGACTCGTCCCCAAGAACAAAGTAATAGAGTTGTGTGTCTGAACTCTGAATCTATCCACATTAGAGAAGCAAGCCCCATATACCATGTTAAGGGCTCCTCCAGTTTAATAAGTAACGGTATGGCCCAATACAATTGATTAAACCGAGGGAAGACAATAGGATATACTATGGACTATGAACTATGGACTATGGACTATGGACTATGAAAGTTCTCAATTTGAGTATTTATTTGGGTTTGGTTTTTTGTAATTGGTTGGTAAATACTAGTAGCAGAGCCTCCGTCTCGTTTATTTATTTGCCTTTTATACTGAGTGTCGAGAGTAGTTTAATCTAAGACAACCAAATGAACGAGACAGAAAAAATAGTACTCCGTACTAAACAGTACTCCTTCCGACTCGGTGATTTGTTTTTACTTTTGATTAAAACACTCATCACAAAGAATATAGAAGATAAACAAATGGACGAGGCGAATGGAATGTCGTATTACTGTATTAGACATCATTACAAAACGAGTACTTATTAGACAGTCCTATCATATAAGATGAGCCCAAAATGGAGAAAACTCGCTTTGAAAATACTCGGTAGAAGTTAGTAACTTCAAGTTACTACTCTGTATTACTCAAACCGAGTTACTATTGATTTCAGTTTTGGTTAATTGTTGTCGAGACCCCCGCCCTATCATATAGAACGGTCGCAGTGAAAACAATGTGTACCTAGAAACATAGCGTCTGGACGCATTTGGACTAGGCATTAGCTCAAACTGGCATGTGGCCAGGTCGACATGGGCCCGTCAAAGTTCACGGTAAGCCCCTAAGACTACAAAGGCATTAACCAGCGACTTCTGGTCCCGGAGTCGGGTACATAATTTAAGAACCAACTGGACCACCAGGCCCAGAGCACACTGTGCTATGAATGGCTACCAAAAATATGGAGCCCAGAATTCTTAAATAGACAGGCCCAATTCTCAGACCAGAAACTCGAACCACTGTGGTTGCTTTGAATGCCTAGTTCAATCGTGCCGGTCTAGTGGTCTAACCGACCGTGTTACCTCGGTGCCTAATGCCTTACCGCCCACATAGTTCCTCCCTCACGTTATCTTTACACCTTAATCTACCACCACTCTCAATTTCCTTCTCATTTCACGCTTCATTACCCTATAATAATTACACGTATCTCAAACGAGCCCTAAGATTCACCGTATACACCCTCACAAACTCGAGTGACATTAGTCAATCACGTAAATCTTGGTTCTGCCACTACATGACCCAACCACGTAGATTTTTTTTATCTTTTTAGTGGATTAGTGATTTGATGTTTCAACTTTGCTTTACTTAAATGGGTCGACCGTGAGTCTTATCCATGCAAGTAGAGTGTTATTTGACCCGTTATAAATTGAAGATAGATAATCCGTCCTAGGGGAGACCTACTGGCTACTGTTTTAGTGGTTGATACTGGTATAACAACTTGTAGAGGAAGATGCAAAGAAAGCAAAAAAGTAAATGAGATGAGGTGAGGTCAGGCCTATAACTAAAGAAAGAACCCAAATATAGAGCACCTTATTTTTTCCAATAAGGGAGCCAACAGAGTGAATAATTAAAGAGGGGGTTTTGTGCTAAAGGATATTACCAGATAAAGTGTCTTTTGTTGTTTGCTCTCCAGCAAGGAGTATTTCATCATCACACATTCTTCTCTGTCACAAAGATATCTGTCGTATTGTTATAACAGGTCAAATATTTATTCATTTAGGTAGAAAAAAAGGAATAATGTTTTGTCATTTTCTAACTAAATGAATAATATTTGACCTGTTGTTATAGTAAGACGGATAATCCGTGGCAAGCGAGACCAACTGGTGGATCATAAGCCTGAAAGAAAGACACTTTGGCACATCAGAGATCATATAATGATATAAGGCAAATTCTTGTTTGTGACGGTACTATCCGTCATAAACGTGTGATAGGTCAAAATAATATCCACTAACCTTATATTTTCTAATCCAATAATATTATTTGACCCGTTATTCGATTTCCTCTACATATAGAACATAGAAGCAACAAGTGAAAAAAAAGGAAGAAAAAAGCAGAGGAGTAAACCCAATGCTTTTAAGATACATCTTGACAGTTGGAAAGTTTGACTTCATAAGTCACAACATAGAGATTACTTTGTATAAACTCCACAAACTCCTGTACCTGTTCTATAGAATGTCAATTTCAGGATTTGGGACATGATCTTTTTCAGACAGGAGAGCTGCATGGAATCCAGATCTCTCCCGTACACGTTACTCTTACACTTCACTTAGACCGGCGTCGTGTCGTGTATCCAACATGTATCATGTTGAACATGACATGACAATCTGATACTTCAGTTTAAACGTAAAAAATTCAAGACTTTCTTCAAAATAATCATGTTCGATAGTCCGACACTCCAACAAGGGTGCGACGACATCCTAGAGTCAGAGTAACAAACTAATCAATGCCTCAATGGTAGAGATGAAATCTCACATGTCTATTCTCTTCCAATTACATGTTTTACTCTGGACCGTTGATTCGATAATAGATCCTCCATTTTCTCAAAAGAAGATTTTTTAGTACCTTCCAATTAGTAATCAGCCACAGGGTATTTTACAAAACTTATAGAGTAAGGATAACGATTCGAAAGGTCACAACTAGGATCATACAAAACCCATGAACTGAAACGAAAAGATACACGAGGTTTTTAATTGATTCGGTCTGGCATCGTATATATTATCCCCCCAATTTAATACGGAGTACGGAGTAATTTTTTTATACGGAGTATTTACAGAAGGGAATTTTGAAAAATGTACGGAGTAATATATAGAGTACACATATTTATGCTTTGTTTCATTGTTGTAAATGTTGTCCTGTGTTTTATTTCATACTAGCATGGTAAACAACTGAACACAGACTATCACAAAAGAAATCAACTTACCAAGCATATAAGAGAAACGACTGGCTACAGGAAGAAGGAAACTAAACCTATCATAATAAATGGGTATCCTCAAATTATTGTATAATCGCGTACACAAAGAGACGGCCTCACAACATAAGATCATAAAAGACCGTCTCACTGACGATAAGGAGTACGGTTAGAAGAATAAAGCATGAGTCTGCATGCTTAATTATACAATGATTTGAGGCGTACCTGAGTCGAATACAAAGTAAACTACGGACTAATTGATAAAAAAACCAAGAAAGGTGACATGCATTTGGATGAGGATCATCCTATCAAAATACTACTTTCATTCGGACGGAAAGATATGTTACTCCAACACTTCACTTAGCTATCGTGTCACGTATTGATGAGTAAGGGCCTATCAAAATACTACTTTCATTCAGACTGAAAAGTTATGTTACTTCGACACTTCACTTAGTTATCGCGTCACGTGTTGATGAGTATCAGCCTATCAAAATACCACTTTCACACAGACTGAAAAATTATATCACTCCAACACTTCATTAGCTATCGTGTCACATGTCCAACAAGTATTGTGTCCAACACGACACTTCGACACTTCATTTTAGATCAAAAAAACAAAACTTTTGCTCAAAATAACTATATCCGACGCTTGACTCATGTCGGAGAGTCCGAGTAACATAGATTAGAGAGTAAACTACTAGTGATTGATAGAAAACCAAGAAAGGTGAGATGCATGTAGATGAGTATGAGCCTATCAAAACACAACTTTCATTAAGATGGAAAAGCAGTCAGAGAAAGGAGTAGCTAGTAGATGGGCAGATAGCCACTTTCCTATTTGAAACAATTCTATAAAATTATGAAAAAATCAGCATGCACTCACTCACAAATCACAAGGTATGGAGCTAGATGGACCTAATTAATAAAGTAAAACAGAGAATCAAAGAAAGGTTGGAAACTAGATTGGAATAACACCTAACCTAATCTTCCTTGTGATGGAGGTATCCGTCACTTTATTATAACGAGTCGAATATTTTTCATTTACATAGAAAAGACAACACATTATTTTTGTCTTTTTCTATGTAAATGGATCGTATTTGATCCGTTATATGAAAATGACGGATAACTCCATTACAGACTAGAATTTGTGTTGGAATAATGCATGGGATTAACAAGAGTCAAATTACATGTGACGCGGCATGTAACACATTAACACCCCCTCCCTTTCTGCGCTATTGCATGTACTTTGGTGCGTCTTAAAGCATTCTCTTGGAGAAAAAGCTGTCCACTCCATGAACAAGCTGATAAATATATAAACTCAGTTATTATTCACTACTTTATGTTATCTTCAACTACAAACCCAATTCATATGTCAAGTAGTTTCACAATAAGTTCGTCTTCGATGGTCACATTGAAGACGTCGTGGCTATATACCGCTCATACCGGCATATATGACATGAAGACATGAAGGAAATAGTAGCATATCGCACATTTAAGACTATACATGGCTAGATACCGCTCATATCGGCATATAAGACATAACGACATGAAGGATAGTAGCGTATCGCTCATACTAACACGTGTTGAGCGCCTGAGCATAGGATACAACTATTTTGGACAATTTTCAATTTTTTGGTCTAAAATCAAGTGTCAAAGTGAAGTGACGTAGCAGTCATGCGACACGACACCAAGGTGAAGTGTCGAAGTAACATAGCCGATATGTATCAAGACCATGATCAAAACGGAGATTTAATGCTATGAACAGTACTACCATAATAGCATCAACCAGCCTTGTAAATAGGGATAAAATGTTTCCCCATATGACATATCTAAAGGTGTAACACATTTAGGAGTTTAAATTTAGACACTTGCAGAGATGATGCATGAACACACAGCATAGTTTACCTAAAAGTAAAAGAAACTCACAGAGTCACAGCATAACTTCCACATAATCATATCAGGTTAACCAAATTGATCTTATTAACAACTACCTAGATTTAAAATGGGCTGGATGATGAGAAATTGAGAAGTCAAAAGTTGAAAAAATAAAATAAAAAACTAGGCAAAGGTAGGAATTGAAGTGGGGTTAGGTACTCAAGAAGCTCAAGTAACATACACTTAGATGGGTCATCAATACCCACAAACAATGAAAAGACTTCCAACTAAGTCTACTTTTATGAGTAGTTAGTATAACTTAAAGCTCCTGGAAGTATCCGTCATTTTGTTATACGGATCAAATACTTTTTATTTAGGTAGAAAAGATAACTCATGTGCTTTTGTAATATTGTTTTTTCTATGTAAACGGGTTGTATTTGACCCTTTATAAGTTTGTGACGGATAATTCCGTCACAAACAAGCATTTGTGATAACTTAAATAGCTATTTTATAATTGGTGTTGCTAATTTTTAATGGAATTTAAGGACTGGAAGTCCTCTAAGTTGAGCTTTCTACTCTCTTTCAGATGTCAAGCAGCTCTTAATCAGGACAGACAAGAGAAATCTCATAAAGAGATTTGGTTTTAAATTTGATTAGACAAAGCTGTTATGTGAAATGTAGAATCATTTTAAAGTTTTTCTTTAGTTTGAAATTAGCATGATTGGTCTTAACATAACACCATACTAACAATTAAAAAAGGCCAAGGTGAAAGTGTTTTGCAGGTAAGATCCTTGAATGAGAATACTCATGCCTCATGGCCAAGACATAATTAAGAGTCAACCTCCCTTTTGATAGGTATATCCATCACAAAAATGACTCAGGAATGGCAAATGCTTCATCTTCATGAAACTATATGGGATAATATTTGACTCGTCATATGTTTTTATATGAGATTTGTTTTAAGAGTGTCTTGATAAGTTTATTGGTTTTTCATCCTGATAAGATGTGCAAATGTTACTACCCACTTGACACTATTTTTTTTGTTTTACCTACACTACTTGACCCGCTACAAGTTTCTGACGGGTTTACCCGCCACGAACAAGAATCTGTGTTAAAAATTCAAAGTGCATCCCCCAACTTTGTCCACCACTTTGCTCGCTCACTCGTTGGTTTGTTTTTGTTTTATGAGTACGTGGGATATTAGGCAAAAGTCACATGAAGTTTGGTTTCAATCATAATAATAATAAAAATGGAAAAGCAAAGATTATACTCTTATCTCAGGGTTTTGCTTTAAGGATTTTATGATGTTAAACTAATAATACACCATAGAATACCACAAACTCCTTACTCCCCATATTAGCCTTAAAAAGAGTATTTAGAAGACTACTCCACCTCACCATCCCAATTAACTTGTCGGCCACTTGTCAACATATCAACAGTGCTCTATATATAAGACAAGCCACATCTCCTGTTGACACGTTCCCCTTCTTCCTTCCTCTACTCCGCTAAATTCTTACTTGTAACGGTAATTTAACTTAGAAATGATTTGAGTAGTTCTAAATGGCACACTTGGGGTAGCTAAAAGACAAGGGATTTGCTATTCCCTACGTTTGCTATATCGAACCATGTGATATTATTTGATCCATCATTGATTTGTGATGAATATAATTTAAAAGTAATATCACATCTTAAATGAAAAACTTATGTACTTTGATCACATAAGCTAGATGAAAGCACGCACCAAACATCGCCCGTACAATGGTCTATGAGGTTGTTTGTTTTGTAAGAAGAGTTCTAGTTACAGAAAATACCAATTCAGTAATTCTCATGATTATTCATTTCACGGGAATTGGAGAAAAAAATTTGGTTGAAGAATTTGAGAAGGAATTTGAAAAGAAACTTCCTCGTTATGGATTTATTAGAGTTTCTATAAAATCACAATTCATATGATTTGTGACAAACAAATAAACCAATAATTTTGTAAATCCCATGAATTGCAAGTCAAGTATTTTAGGAAGAGTAGACAAACAACTCCTATTGTAAAAACAAACTTAAGATCAGACATCACGAACAAAGCGACAAAATTCAAGATTATCACGTTGAACTTTTTTTATCTTAAACAAAATCCTCCGTATCTATACGTTCGTCCACTTTGTTAGGAATAGTTGTAAATATAAGCAGAAGTTGAAAAATAACGAGGATAACAGGATATATTCAAGGAAACATGTCAAGATGTAAACTGCATGAAGTAAATTTGTTGTAAAGGAACATGCATGTCGGCAATCAACTAAGAGGACATCGTACATAAGAAAAGGTCCTACAACAACCAAACAGGCAACCCAACAATTCTTTACATACGGAACAATGACAAACCTTTAATCATGGCTTTCAAATTTGAGAAAACAATTTTGATTTTGATAAAAAAAAAAAAAAAAAAAAAAAAAAAAGAGAGAGAAAAAATCCAACGAAACGAGCACTTAGTCGCATTACATAATGAAAAGGAGGAATTCGAACCTGAGACCTACCGTTCCAAGGTAACTAGTCTTAATCACTACCCTAAAACATACGGAGTATTCGGTATATATAGACGCATGACTTTCAATTGAGATTTTGACACAGTGGTTCAACTCTTCATCTCACGGATGACGAGTTGGAAGTTCAAATGTGTTTTAGTTTATCACTAGGTTAGCCTTAAATCCATCTCACTCACAATAAAATAACTAGTTGGTGTCTGTTAAAATGGAAATAACCTTCACTTGGCTAGATACGCCAATTGTTCTGCTAGTAGGAGCTTTACTTTCGTCTTATTCCTCTTATTTGACTCGTTAGAAGTTTTACAACGGAGAGAATTTGTTTAAAACAAGTGCAAAGGTTAAAGAAGATTCGACATTATGCCTAATTGAATACAGTAGATTATGTGTTTAAAATGAAACATATACCATGTATTTTTAACCACTTAAACAAGTCAGATGAATACAATGGGATAAGACAAGCAGCCTAGTGACTAGCATAACTAAAGTTTGTTTCACTAGTACGTTCTTCAATCCATCCTAAGTATTTGTAACTCATAAGACTAACTTAAATCTGTCACATATCGATAAATAATACATACACATGATTAGATAGAGACAAACCTAGGGAACGACAAATTATTTGTCGTTATCTATTTCAAGTAAGTATTATTTGACCCGTCACAAGTCTATGACGGATATTCTCGTCATAAACAAGAATTTACCTATATTGGGGAGTTTAGAGAGTATTATCTATAATTTAATAAACAGAAAATGACTCCTACAAGTCACAAAGATCTAAATTATCATCATCTTCACCCTGTATAGGGGTATATAGGGGTCGGAACAGGAAGAGAATACTCTGACATGTTTAGTGTTTACTGTCTGCATATGCTGCTTTCATATTTGTTTAATGAAAAAGCTAATTAAGTGCTAACTAGTGACTTCCACTCAAAGGGATATTAACTGTTTAACAAAATCTATGAGAAAATCTAAGATTATTCAGAGATAGATCAAGCAGTCATCCTTCTGACGGGTAATATCTACCACAAGCTTACGACAGATCAAGTATATTACCCAATAGATAAGACAAAACATATCGTTATTTCCTAGATAATTTGATAGTACTTGACCCGTCACATGCTTATGAGGGATATGTTCGTTACAAACCAGAATTTGTGGAGATAGAATTCCTCAAGGGAGATGCATTGCATTGCATGCTTCAAGTACTTCCACTCACACTTGTTTATTAATATGAGTATTTGTCTATTGCCAATTATGTGAAGATAGCCCCTTTTAATAAGCAAATATATGTAAACAAATAATGAAGTCAGGAATCAGTCAGAGATCTAATGAGTTAAGAGCTACTATAAGTCTATAAACGTAGGACAAGTACCCTCTATATATATGGCCAATATGGGAATGGGAATATAATACCATACCTCTTTCGAAGTACTCCCGTGTAGTCGAAAACTCGAAACCCTTGAGATGCTAAATAATGCTCGCTTAGTTGAGATTCTGAAAATGCAATAATGTACGGAATTAGAGGAAAAGTTTAGTACTCTTAATAATGTCGATACGAAGTACAGTAATATATAGTAATCTGAAAGTTTGGAGCAAGTAAGAAATAAGTTAACTTACTCGTTTTTCGCCGCTACTAACAGTAATGAAGGCCGATCAAGGCTTGATATCTGTATGTTGCATACAAAATGAAAGGGTATAGTGTCATTAATCATTAAAGTTTTAATCTGTATTCGACAAAGCATTCAATTATACTCCATATGTACCGATACACAGTAAGAAAGGGTACATCATTCTTCATTAGAGTTAACAAAGCATTCAATTGTACGTAGTACTCCGTATTTGACAGTAACACAGGGTACATCATCATTCATATTAATTCATTCATATTTGACAAAGCATTCAATTATAGAAATTACAGTAGTTGGCCGCCAATAATGAGGGTAAAACATACAATGTTTCACTTCATCTAACAAAATGTTACGAGACGTCTCATGTCAGCAAACTCGGGTTACAAATATAAAAGGTAGTCACGATCAAAGTTCAAAGCTTTCTTTTTGTCCGGAACTATTTCATGAATATCACAGCAAACTTAACCGTAAAGCCGGATTCATTTTATCCAAAACTGAAACTGGTCTATCATACCTTAGAGGTGCTAAGAATAATACCACTATCCTTCTTTATATGAGAGCAACTAAGCACTAAAAACAGGGGATTTAAGAGGGTACCACCCAAACACCAGGAAAAGAGAACACTAGTTGGTAAAGGGTCTTCAATCTCCACCATCAACTTGGCCAAAGAATATCAGTTTCACCATGTTTTTATGGATATAATTAAGTTGAACAGAATTAAACTAAACTAAAATGGACCGAAATACAGAGACAAAATGAACCTCCAGCCCTCATGAGACAAGAGACTATGAACTGAAGTAGATCGAAAAGAATTTGAAAAGAACGGGGCCTTACGACGTGTAAGAAGTACACCACAACATTAATGAAATGAAATAAGCATGTTTAAGGGCAAAATAATAATTGTAGGGAATACCCAATAAAAGTGGGGTGCCCCTCTCAAAACTTACAAAAGAAACAGACCCCAAGTAACATGGGACAACCTAGCTGTGGCTGATTGTCCGATCTCAAGTACAAGGTTTCAATTGTCTCCCCTTCACCACATCATCATCCTCTACATCTTACTACTAGTTAGCTTCCAAAACTGAAAGATATAGTTGCCCACTTGAACTTCAGACTTTAAGATTTCCTGTCTCACAATACTTTTATTGCCACCAAACAAATCCTTATCAAAGACGCTTATATTACTCTCGATCTAATTTTTATTACCACAGACTTAAAAATCTCTAAATATTTTCAACGTAAGGATAATATTACTTTTTTTTTTAAAAAAAAAAATCGACACGGTATAGGTGACTAGGTGAGAGCCTTTGTTATCATTAGTAGAGAAATCATGTAACATCAAACTTATGTTTCATCATGTGCATTTTGTTAGAAGGGAAATTCTTATTTGTGATGAAACTATCCGTCATAAACATGTGACGGGTCAAATAATACCTACTTGGGTAAATAAGACAAAGTCATGTGCTACCCACTAGCCTTGTCTTTTCTAATCTAATGATATTATTTGACCTGTTATTTCCTAGTGACGGATATCCGTCACGGGGTGACTAACTCTTATTAGAAGTGATGATGGGATCCCAACTCCCAACCAAGTGAACCAACCAATGAAAGGAAGATGACCTAGAGATTAGAAAAAGAAAAGTAATTTTGTACACAAATTATTTTCTCTCCTTTTTCATTCTATTTTCATTTAATTGGTTTCTGGCATGGTAAATGGGGCACATTCATATTCCATAAGAATATAATAATGTATAAATATGACAAGTAGTTGATTAAACATAGTCCATAGGCTGTCCTATGAGACTAGATATATAGGAATAACGTGAAGTGTCCAATACCAATAGAATATAAAGTCTCTTATGGAGTGAATAAATAACACCTCTCCTCATAGATCCACATAAACACAACTAAACCCAAACCGAAACCCAAACCCAAACTCAAACCGAAAATATAGTCTTATACTTACACTTTTGTTCATACCAGAAGTGGGTTCATAAATGGAACAAACAGACATCGAACCGTGTTATTCAGGCACGTCAAGCACTACCTCGGCCACAGCGATGGCGGCACAAAAGCCGCAGTGGCAGAGACATGGAAAGCAAGTATACGAAGAAGATCAAGAAGACAATGAACAAGAGACGGTCTCACAGACACGAGTCCCATTATTAGATTTAAACAACACGGAACTCAATCTTATCGACTGTATCAACGTCGGTTCGTCAGATCAGAGTTCATCAGATACACCACAAGCATCAGAAAGTGAGCCAAGAGTTTTCTCATGCAACTACTGTCAGAGGAAATTCTACAGTTCACAGGCTTTAGGTGGACATCAAAATGCTCACAAGCGAGAGCGGACTATAGCAAAGCGGAACCAGAGGATTGGAGCAACCATAGCAGCCACCGCGGCCGCTTTCGGCCACCCTTACTTGCACCACCAACATCAACAACACCACCACCAACACCACCACCAACAACAACAACACAATTACTCAAACATTGCTTCATTACCTCTACATGGTTCTCCAAATAGATCTCTTGGAATTCAGGTACACTCAATGATCCATAAACCTCCCTACATGACAATGCCTTCGACCGGGTCCGGAAATATGTACGGACATAATGGGTGGTTAAGGTTGCCTATTGAGCAACAACCAGCTGTTGGAAAGCTTGTAGCCGACACCGCCTCGAGAGGTGGTGGGGCCACTGGTAGGTTCGGCGGCTTGGTCGATGAAGGGCTCACTGGTGGTTGGTGGAGCGGCGACTCTATGGTGAAAACTAATCAGGAAGACTCCACAAAGCTTGATCTTTCCCTAAAGCTCTGAGTGCATATAGTAGAAAGAACTTTTTTTTTGCCTAAACTTATGCTTGAAAGTTTGTTTAGATTCTCCCTTTCCTTTTCTGGGATGATTTTATGTAAATTTGCTGACCAAATTAGCTAAAAGGGCCTTCTTTCTTCCAAAAAGCACTTCACCTGACATTTATACTGGTACTAGGTAGAATTTATGGTATATTGTTCTCATATCACAGTATCAGTAACCTTTTATCCAGCAGGTAACACAACTTAGACTTAAGGTTAGTTCATACTCCCTCCGTTCATAATATCATTATTTGTAAGTAGTATTTTAATGAATCGGGACAAAAGATAGTGAACGGAGGTGGTATTAAGAGTCTATTAGTTTAAATTCACTGAATTGAATTCTTGGGAAGTCAATTCCTTATGCTAAGGAAAGCCTCTCCAAACTTTAAAGGGATGTTGGACTGGCGTAAATCATTAACCCTTAGTATGGATAGGGAAGGAGAAAGAAAGGGTGCTTCAACTCGGTTAAATCATGAACTGCTAGTTTGGATAGTTGCTTAGAGAGAAAGTGGTCTAGAGAAGATCGCACTACGTCGCAGGTGAGAATTGAAAGCTCAACCTCTCGGTCAGAGTAAGGGAGCTCTTACGAGCTCACCTCTTCTTCTCACAGATTCAGGGTTAGTTGGAAAGAATGAAGTAGGAAATGTGGAGAGTGGTGGTGAGATAGGGCGGAAAGATGACACGGGAAGTCGGGAACTACTCTCATATGGAGATAATGCAATAACTTGCCCAGGTTAACATACTTAACATCACTTTCCTACACTTACATCTGATTTTAAGCTCTCATTATACTGGTAACGATTACTGTCATCCCAATTAAGCCCTTACGGAAAAAAAAAAAAAAAAAAAAAAAAACATCATTGCTTTGTTGCCTTACCTTTCTCTAGCTTCCATCCTTTTCCCTTCCACTATCAGATTGGCTCGCTTAATACAATTCAAACAAAGGAGAAAAAATATAGATGTTGACGAAAGAAGGTAAGGAAAGGTGACGATGATGAAGAGACGGTGGATGGATTAGTACCCTTACAGCTTATTTTCATCTCCCTCCTTGTTACTATCTTCTACTTTACCTTGTATTTTACCTCCACTATTCCCGTAACAGCCACTCCTAGTCCATGAAAGCCTTAAGGTATACTCCGTATTAGAGAACAGAAAAAAGGAATAAGGAGGAAACTGCTTATGATGGTGGCCGGAGAGAAGCGGGAAGGGTGGTACTGGAGAAACTACACCCACTTAGAGATGATACATTATCCTAGTGTTTCGGGCCATTAGTCCATTACCATGTCTCGACCGTACTACTTAGATTGTGATTCTAAGGCAAACCACCTAGCTCAAAGTGATTTGTAGCCTCCGATCCCGTCCTCACTTGATTAGCATTTTAACCTCCCAAATGCGAATACGAATCGTAATTATCCAACCCAAGAAGCTTTCACATATCATTCACTCCATTCATCCCAATTATATCGTCATTATTTCCTTTTGCGGTCCATCCCAAATAAATGAACCCTTCTCTAAACGTTGCAAAATAAAAATGGTGATAATCCCATGTTTCTCCTAGTAAAGTACACAATGGTATTTTATCTTAATTACTCTATATATTCTCCTTAATTCCTCTTAGTTAAAGGATAACTTCATCATTGTTTTTCCCTTAAATCTTAGTTTTAGTAAAAAAAAGACAGTATAATTAACACATATTCTTGTTCGTGATGGAGTTATCCGTCACTTTATTATAACGGGTCAAATACTACTCATTTGCATAGAAAAAGACACAACACTACAAAACCAATGTTTTGTCTTTTCTATACTAATGGGTAATATTTGACTCATTATAACAAAGTGACGGATACCTCCGTCACAAGGGTGACTACATGTATAATTATAATGGAGGGACAATTATGGAGTCTGGACAACAGCAGATTGTTCGTCAGAAACTTCATTGCTAAAATATTAAAGGAGCATAAAAAACATATACTCGGTAGATAACTGTACAATAAGAATCCGGTTTATCTTGATTTAAATAGTACAATAAGCATGTGATGTGCCATAAACACTGAGCAAAGTGGCCCAATAAACTTCAAAACGTACCAAAAGTAGAAGAGTAGGAAGAAGCAAACATCATATTCAACAACTAGATACGTGGTTTGTAATGCTACTAATGACACAATGACGAGGAAAGTAGGAGACACCTAATCAAACAAGAACTGATTTTGGCTAATACTCCTTCCGTCTCCTCCCTAGAAGAGTCGCTCTTTCTTTTTATGGATCGTCTCTCTGAAAGAGTCACCTTCTGCTTTATTTCTTTTTTGTCTGATTTCTATTGTCCCGCCTTAATTCCTACTAAAGGGAAGGGAGAACTGATTTTGGCTAATACTCCTTTCGTCTCCCTAGAATAGTCACTCTTTCCTTTTTGGATCGTCTCTCTAAAAGAGTCACCTTCTGCTTTATCCTCTTTTATCTGATTTCTGGGGTCCAACCTTAACTTCTACTAAAGAGAAAGAGTGACCCTTCTAGAGAGACGGAGTCACGGAGGGAGTGAGAAAGAATGATCTCTACTAGTTGAAGTGACCAAAGTAGGCAAGAGGGAGGAATTGTCATAAAATTCACATGGACAGTCATCTCGTGTAACACATTGATTCTGTACTGTACAGACTCATGTCATGCTCCTACATGGCTACATCTACTGATTCTGTACATAAGGTACTACTGAATGCTGAATGCTGAATGCTGAATGCTGAATGCTGAATGCAGAGTGATAGATACACGTTTGCACAAAATAACTTGGACTATGCATATAGAGGTTTTAACTTGGAATCTTTGGAGATTTCATAGAAATTTGTCCAGATTTTGGCTTCAAATGACGTGGTAACTTTTTAAGTTTCATAATTCTTCATCCTAAAATTTTTATATTTTCTATAATTAAAAGGAAGTTTTATAAAATAGCTGAGATTTAGCTGTCATTGCAACCAATATTTGACTGATATAAGAAATTGATACTGTAAAAAACAGATCAACATAATTACACCATTTTCTACTTCACAGTGTCATACATCCTATACTATAGAATTCCTAGCATAATTTTAGGCACAATATTGGAATATGTGGCTCTTATTTAAGAAAGGGCATATTGGTTACGAAATGGGATGATATTAGTCAAATATTTGTGTCAAAAAAAGACGAACATATGGAGAAAGTAATATGCTAACACGGAATTTAACTATCACGGAGACAAGACTATATTATACGAGTAGATAATCAAGAAAGCAATACCTTACAATCTTCTATCAGTTCCCTTTTGAACATTAGGAGACAGCCTGTTCCTTACTACATAGTGCCCAATCGATAAGATCCCTCTCGCTTATAAACATCGACCAGGAAGCTGTTGCAAAGATGAATGTTTTTTTTTACAGCTTTTATACCACCAACTTCTGGGTCAGAAGCTTAACCATCAAACATGGTAGCCTCAATTTGATTATGAGCCTTAGAAATACACCTGGAGGTTCTTCAATGGAAAAGGAATTCAAATGTAGAAGTCGCTGCAAATTCAGATATAGAAATTAGACACAAGCCAATAAAAATTGCCTCAAGTTTGGATCTAAGTAGTACAATTGTCCGGTTAAACTCCTTGTTAAAATAACGGTTTTGAGTCTCGCACTTCTTTCTCCACACTAATGAGTAATGAGCAAACAAAACTAATCACTAACTTCATCCATTATAGATTAAGAAAAGGGACTTCTCCACTCTTAATCACGTGGAGATTACATCATAACTCAAATTCAGAAATGCAAGAAACACTGAACTGTAACAGTTGATCTCTCGTAACACGGATACATTCATCTTTACGATTACCACGTGTCAAATACATCTCATGTGGTTAGATGGGACGAATTTTATCTATTCCCTATGCATTTTGCTTTTGCCCTATATTATTTCACGTGTTATAAGATGGAAACCATGTCCATAATCGCTGCCATCCCAAAGGATCATGCCTAAACAAGCACACGGCTTATTCATGCTATTGGACCTGTTAAAAGGTTAACACTCTACCCATCTTAAACAAAATGTTTTGAAACTATGATACTATAAATAACGCAAGAAGTTTTAAGCTAAGGTCTAACCCTAACTATTCACCCCCATGAAAACCGTTCACTTGGAATCACTCGTTTCAACGCAGAAACACACTAATGGTAGACACTCAGACCATTCACCCGCCATGAAAACCGCACACTCTGAATCACTCATAAGTCATAATTCCTTCACACATTGCACCACAGAAACACACAAAATGAAAAACCGTCCACCCCAATGAAAACCGCACACTCTGAATCACTCATAAGTCATAATTCCTTCACACATTGCACCGCAGAAACACACAAAATGAAAAACTGTCCACCCCATGAAAACCGCACACTCTGAATCACTCATAAGTCACAATTCCTTCCCACATTGCACCACAGAAACACGCTAAGATGAAAAACCGTCCACCCCATGAAAACCGCACACTCTGAATCACTCATAAGTCACAATTCTTTCCCACATTGCACCACAGAAACACGCTAAGATGAAAACCGTTCGCTCTGAATCACTCATAATTCCTTTGTACATTGAACCACAGAAACACACTAAAATGAAAACCACGTACATAATCGCTGCCATTCCAAAGGATCACGCCTAAACAATCACATCGCCTAAACCGTCTTCAACATACAAGGCATTATGGTAAAGCCAGCCATATTCAACTACTCACAGTATCAAAACAATCCATAGGACCGCGGCAACACCTAACAAAACGCCTCCAAACCCTCTAACCCATCGCCCAATACATCCTACAATGGCAGCATTGACACGATGCCTCGAACTCTCAGAGGCTCACAACTGATGGCATTTACGGGATCGGATGTACACAACCTTATAATCGGGCTGAAAATAACGAATCGTTTCAGACTTTCAGCAGTTGATCATATACAACTAAAGTACTCAACATCAGGAGCAAATTCAAGGCCGTCAAATCGTTCACGCAAAATGTATAATCACTGAAAACTCACATTACGATACTCAGTAGTTGTAATCGATAAGATTACAGAGTAAATTAGGTTAAATTAGGGTTAATCATGAAGTTTACTAGGGTTTCAATTGAAATTCACACACAAAACATATTACGGAGTATAATCAAACACCATTAACTAATTTACAATGCACATTTTCACTGTAATTCAAACATATCGAATGATTGAAAATGACGGAGAAGGAAACCTGTCAAATTGGGCGATAAATTAGGTTAAATAGTTGGAAATTGGAATCGAATTACGTGAGGAGGAGAATTCACGAAGGAGATAAATTGGGATCATTGAGGATTTTTTCTGAGAGAGAGAGAACGGAAGACGCGGGGGTTTTGAGGAGGGAAGCCATTGAAGCGGGAGTTTTCAGGAGGTTTTACGAAGGTTTTAGGATTTATTACTCGTCTTCTCCTTTCGGGTTTAATCTAGGTAGCGCCGACACCCCTCAGTATTTAAAGGGTTGACACTTGACACTGATATAATTGAAATAAAAATAAAAATTGAGCACTAATGAAACCGTGTTCGATTTTCTTTAATTTATTCAGATATGTGTCGTACATAATCCATGGTATACATTTAAACAAATACTCGTAGATTGATGCGAATGATTAAAAGACGGGTTTGGTTGGGAATGAATTATAATCGCCTAGTCGAGTCAGTTGGGTCGAGTTAGAGTGTTTGACATTCGTTATCTCGATTTTTTACTCTCATATATGCGTGTCTAGCTCTCGGTGAATGTCGAGTCACTTACCTATTGTTAAAATGGATCGATTCGATGATTCTACTCCGTGCATCGGACTAGTTTACATGACGGGTCAGAACATAGCCCATCGACTATTGGGCCATTGGGCTAAAGATCAATAGTAGCAACAAAATGGATTAACTCCAAATACGTTGCAATGTGAATTGCGTTGGGCTTTTAGTCTTTTAGGTAGATCTGACAAAGTTGATTCTACTCGAATAATACGGTCCGAATAACCCGATACAAATCAAACCCGGCATTCAAATTGTAGACTCGAGTTTAGTCTGTAACTTGAATTAACCCGATCTAACTGGAGCGTGATTGAGTTGGCCGAACAAACAAAAATTGGCCGAAAAGTGCAAGCTAGAGCATGTCGAGCCGGCTTGACTACATTTTTAGCCACCTCTTAATAGGACAGAGTACAGATCATATATCCGATCCAAACAAACAGTTCGGATTGGATATCTAAATTGAAAAATTCTAAAGTCAAATATCTCATAGTTGATTCAAATGTTCGATATCTGATACAATATTAATTTTCACATCAGATATCCAAAATTTTAGATCAAATTCGTAGCAGATTCGAACATTTACTTGGATAATCTCTAATAAAATCCAACTCCACGTCACAATACATGATCCATATATATAGCTAATGAATCGTCAAAAAGATGAGACCCACATCCACCTATGTTAGAAATCTACGTTGATTATTGACAACTTGTGATAGCTTTAATTCAAAGTAACATCGTTGGCTTCAATTCACTATCGATAGACGCAACTCGGTAGCCGTAGGGATTTGGATGAACGTAACGCATCATCATCAGGATAATTAGGGCGATAACGACACGAGACAACTCTCAAACAGTTCGACCTCGACTAGGTCAAAATTCAGTTCGGGTTTAGGCTCGGCTCGACAACTTAAGAAGTCCAGCCGAGCAACCAGTGACTCGACTCGGGTCAAAAAACTCGCGAACAGCTCGTAATAACATGATTAGTTAATATTATGCTCTTAATACAAGCTCGAACTCGCATTTTAGCTCACGAGTTTGTTTTTGACCTCAATTTTCTTAAGTTCGAGATCGACTCGAGTTCACATTCTGCTTAACGAGTACAAACATGAGACGAGTAGGGCTAAGATCGTTCTCGACTCAGCTCGTGACACGGTTACACCCCTGAATGGACAAAACACATAGATAGGAAAAGCGTACAACTTTGGGAATGAAACATGACTCACACACTATTATTTGGGTTGAAACGTTAAAGCATGAAACTCACATGTAGTTTACGGCCCTAAGTGGCCCACTCCTCAACGGCTAGGTGTGCCCATTTGTATACTCCATTCCAAACTTGCCCATGCTCACCTTTGTTCTATGTATATTCCCTCTGACTCGGTTATTTGTTATCAGTTGCTCTGTCGAGGTTGACACCCGTACTAAGGAGTAGCCGAGCTTGACTCCTCGTCACTTTCGAAATGTTAATTGATGCAAACTAAAGAGATCGGGGGGTACATACTCCTCTGGTGACGTTAAAACTCGGTTTGATTTATGGGATTCTGGACAATCCTAATAGAATATAAATGGACCTCAACCATCGTCTTAAGGTTGACGGTATCAGAGCCAGAGGTCCCGAGTTCGAACCCTGGCAGCACCCAATATCTCGAACTCTCAAGTGGAATTTCAGACCACGGTACGCGGGGGAGCCTGTGCGCACTCTTCAAGCCCAAAGGGCATTCTACGAATAAGTTTGACTATGTCCTAAGGGAGTAAAAATAGTCGATTTCAAAAGTTCATCATAAACACTTTGCCTTTCCTAAAACCAATCGGCAATTAATTAAGAGGGGAGTGACCCACTGACCCTCTAGTCCATCACCGATGTAGGAGTGTATATAGGACTTCACACGAGGATTTTATATTCCGACATACATCTGATTCGATCTGACTCGAATTCTTGTATATCTCGCTCATTGTCCAACCCGATTGATCCGATTGACACTTCTACTTCTAGCCAAGTAGTACTAGACTACTAGTAGTAGAAGTATGGCTATGTCATCCCCACATAGTCACATGCAAATTGTCGTTTTGGGTTGAAACACCCTTGAAATTTAAACAAGTGACAAAGAGTATCCCTTTCATAATTAACACAACATTAACCACATGCCATCTCCCTTCATTTTTGGCGGATCCAAGGTTATGACTTACCTTTTCCTTTTTTTTCCAATTTATTTAATCAATTCCTCATCATTACAAGCTTAATTAATCACTCATATCTCACAAATTACCACTAATCTTGCTTAATATAGCTTAAACGAGTCAAATACTAGCACATGATTGTGGACATGACATAGGTCCACCTCGACGCGGCCACGCGCGGGTTTGGGTAGGCGAATGAATCTCCATATGAGAATGGATCGAATTGAAATTTAGGTCTTTGTGGAGTCGCCACCGAATTTTACGGGGTGATTTTTGGAAACTGTCATAGACACCTGGCGGTCAAAATGCGGGTGTCTAGAATGATACTAATATCGACAAAATATTTAACATTTTTTTAGATAACTTGTCCTGTAATTTGGTCTGTATTTGACCCGTCCTATGATTTATGATCGACAGTGCCGTCACAAACGAGTATAGTGTAAGACAGTCTTATACCCCTCCGAGTCTGACTTATGTTCTTTCTTTTTCTCTTTTGGGCTGAATCGTTTTGTTTTCCCTCATTCATTTTTAAGTCATAAATATGTGATCTATACTTGATGCAGTACACTTATGTAAAAAACAACTTCATTTATTGTTGATAAATGAATGAATTTGTTACACAAATAAACTGATGTACAATGTGATATCGTCTTACACAATAACTATGACTCGGTATCTATAGTATCTATAATTCTATGTTTGATTAACTAACCTTTTGACCGTTTGAATCTGTTGAACAACTTTGACCACATAGATTGTCTAAATTTTCTAGATTATATAATACAATATGGAGTTTATGGACATAGTTTAATGGCTAGTTTATCTATGTGAATGTGATTATGGATCTCAATGGACCTCAATGGACCCATGTTGTAGTAATCATGTCTATCTTCATAATAATAATACATTAATGCCAAAGAAGTATAGGGTGGCTTGCATCTTTTAGTGACATATTTGGGCATGGTTTGTGTTGGAATGTTGGCTAATAATCATCAATTAAGATATAGATGAAGTTATACAAGTATACATTATTGAATACGAGCCTCAGATTAAAACTCGTGATCACCAACCTAAGAGTCTCAAGTTCAAGTTCCTGCGAGCGTTAATTTGTGGAAGTTGTATGGCTTGAGATTGGTTTGCAAGTTATGCGTATACTTGAGGGTTTATCCAGAGCGCACCAAAAATAATGGTTGTCGGTTCTCTAGCGATATAAAAAAAATCTAAGTAGTTGATCAAGGTTGAAATAATCTTCCAAAAATTAATTGGATCCATCACATGTGTATTTTTTTAAAAAAAATTCATAGCTTGAGTAAAGAAAACTCATGTTTGATTTATGCATGTGGGCCGATGTGGCCTATGTTCTACGGCTAGGTCACCATTGGATGCAACCAACCCAAAATCAAGTCAATGGTCTTCTCTTATGTCTATATGTAATACCGACTACTAGTACACAAAATGTAGACTAACCCGATTTTCATTTTGGATCGAGGTTTGTTGAATCGAACTAAAATAAGCTAACTAATTTTAAAAATTAAACTGAATTGACTAAAGTAGATGACATAAAAATAAATTAGATGACAAAACTAAATTGACTAAAGTAGATGACAAATATAAATTTAAGATGTTTTTGGGCAAAAAAAATAAATTATAGATGTCTTTTTTGTAGAAGGCCTAAATGTCAGGTGTCTTCTGACAAAAAAACTACTCAATGAATATTTGAAGTTTGGGGCAGAACTGGACTCAACTGAAGCTAACTAACACGTCTCATATCCTAACATAGTCCAATTTTATCATTGATAGAGTAAAGAAGTGTAAGTCGTGAACTCGTGATGAATATATCCGTCATAAATTGATAACGGGTCAAATATCATTCTAGGGTCAAATAAGACAAATCTAGGGAATATCAAACTTTTTTTTATCTTTATCTACCGAAATCTGTTTTTTTTTATCTGTCACAATAATTTGTGACTAATATATACTCGTTACAAATAAGAATATGTCACAAAGACAGTACTCCGTAGTACGGAGTACAAAATAACAACAATCTGTATTCTGTAATTTCATAACGTGAAACCGTCTTCCAAGAGTACTCGTATTAAAAAACGGCCTATCATTGACCAGCAACTCTCATGTGAGACCGTCTCACGATAATTTTATCGTGAGACCTCTCACATGGGCACATAGGGGAGTGGTTACAAATTAGTAATCACCTCTTATATGAGCCGTCTCACGATAAATTATCGTGAGACAGTCTCATACAAATTTTTGTGATCGTGGTCAGAACTTCATCTGGGTTCAAATCCTACTGAAAAGCCCACTAGAGATCAGAAATTGTTGAAGAAACATCTTGTTGTTTCTTTTGCCCCTTCCAGGCAAAATAAAGAAATGATTAATATATTCAAGATAATTACGTATTTAACTGCAGTATATAATTACTCTTCCAACCAATTACATTTGGTCCCAAACTTTTCAACTTTTGACCCATCATTTTACCTACACAAACACTTAAAAACTCCCATCTCCAATTCCAATCAACCATGTTTCTTTTTCCTAATTTAGACAATTAACACAACCTAATATTATTGACTTAATTGCAATTTATCTTGCTCAAAAAAATTGAAACGATAATCTCTACGATTCTTTGGAATTGCAACACTTTTTAAGATTTGTGAGAGTATTTTAATAAAATATTATAATTTCGAAGAATCGAAGTGAGTACAATCCATTGGTATATTTTCATCATTCAATTCGGAAAATTGTTCACACAATCAACATTGTTCACTCAATTCGGAAAATCGATCAATCAATCAACATTGTTCACTCAATTCAGAAAATCGAAACATTTTGGATAAAATTAAAACAATACATTCATTCGACATCAATCAATAAAACATTAGTCACTCATTTCATAACATTCGATTAAAATTTGGAACGATACAATCTACTCGTATCATTATTCAAACAAAGACGTACAACTTCAATTCATTAACACGTACCCTTTGGACGACATTGAATTATTACAATCTCAATAATAATAATAATAATAATAATAATAATAATAATAATAATAATAATACTCCGCAATTAACAAAGTGAAAATATAAATTAGCAATAATAATAGTATAATACACAAATTAAGACTAGTACATAATATGGGTTAGTTGGTAAATCAATAAATAAACGATTGTTCTAACGTATATCACGAGAAAAAATTGAAATATTAAGTCATATTTTTCCCGTAATTTTGACAAATCATTGTGATAGAAAAACCGATAAAATAAAAATCGAATCAAGAATTTTATTTACTCTCCTCGAAAAAATCTAATTCTTCCATGCATAAACAAGCAATGAGAAACCAGTAGGAGCTTTCAATTCATTCTCTTCAACACTTTCCCACTCCATTACTGAACTACTCCCTGAAGATGAAGCTGACGATAACGACGAAGACGACGACGAACTCGTTTTCACTAACAGTTTCTTCTTCATCTTCTTCCTCTCGTAGCTCAATCCACACGAATCTTGACTCCACATCAACACCCTCTTTTCGATCTTTTCGATTTCGAATCGGTTTTTATGATCGTGATCGTGATCGCAGTCGAATTCCTTCTCGAATCGAAACGTGAACAATGCGTAACCCTCGTCGGCGGCGGTGGCGGCGGTTGCACCGCCGCCGTCGAAGAGCCAATTGTAGACGTCCCAAGAGAGGTGGACGCGGTGGCCGTCGATATCGAATCGTTCACTCCCGCGAAACTTCCATTTGAGGTGTTTTACTTGGATGACCCGTTTATTGTCGACCCGAATCACCAGCCTCGGGTCGTCGTCGTCGATTGTTTTATTACTAACCTCGATCAAAATCACTCTCGTTCTCCCACCGACGGTGGTTTTCGTGGTGTAGAATTGCGTCCCACACACGTGCTCCCTTCTCACCACCATCGCTTGCCCCGAATCTAAACCCGAACCCAAACCTAGACCCGGACCGGGGAGTTTGGATTTGAAATAGGATTTGACTCGGGAATGAAACGCCTTGTCCATGTCTCCGACGAGGAGGACGGTGGAGGAAGAGACAATACCAATGTAGTACCCAGATTCGGGTTCGGGTCCGGATCCGAACTTGGCCCGGGTGAAATCCCAGAGGATATGGAGAGATTCGTCGGCGTGGGAGAAGGGGAGGAGCTTGACGCCATGGTTGGAGAAGAAGAGGAAAGGGAGGAGAGTAAGGTGGAAGGAAGACGAAGGAGAAGGGTCAGGGTCGGGATGGAGGTGGAGGTGGAGTGTCCGAGCCAAGAGAGAGCGTGACCAGGTTAGTGAGAACAAGCCGATTTGGGTTTGGTAGAGGGATGTAGTTAGGTTCGGTGGAGGAGTGTGCGGCGGCGGCGGCGGCGGCGGTGGTAGGTGCGGTGGCGCGTCGGATGGTTGGATGGTTCGTGTGGTGGGTAGGCGGAAGCAGGCTGGGAATGGGGAGGAATGGTGGCGGTTCATCTTTTTTTTGGTCGGGTTTTGGTTCGGGTTCAGGTTTAGGTTGGGATTTGGGTTCGAGTTCAGGTTTGTTAGCGTTTTGATCAATTTGATAGTCATTTTTTTGGGTTTTTGAGTAGAGAAAGGAAGAAGAGAGAGGTGAGTATAAGAAGGGGCGTAGAGAACAAAGTGGGTAGGGAATAGTAAGGAAAGTGTGAAGGGGGGTGGGGTCATGGTATCCGCAGACCTGATAAAACTGACTCGATCCAAATAATCAGATTCAAATAATCCAACCTAAATTCGATCTATTACACGAATTGAAGATAAGAGTTTGACCCGTAATTTGAATTCAATTGTCGTCATCCGAACAGTTCCATATGTTTATTGTAGCAAACGAGTTGAAATCCATGAAAAACAGTTGGAAACAACAAACTTAAAAAATTATCTGAACCCGAAATGACTCGTCCTGAAGTCAGCCTGGTTGACCCGCTTGTCAGGTGTAGGTATGTGGGGGTGGAGGGGGGCAGTTAGTCTTGCTTAAAATGGAATATCCGTCTTTAACTTTAAAACGTGTTGAATATTAGTAGGTAGGGTTAATAAAGATGATATATTTGAGTTTTTTTAGACAGTTTATCGTGTGATCTGACACATATTTGACACGTTTTAAAATTATCGACTATGTAAGGTGGTTACAAAATACTCGTAAGTAGTTTTAAGAGTTTGTATGGGAGGGGATGTAAGGGAAGGGAGTTTGGTTGTTGTTGGTGTAGTTTAGGAAGAAGGGAGTTGGAGTTGCACTGTCACGCGTATTGGACTTTTTTGAAATGAATTGGATGGATTTTGTGTGTATTTTGTATATAGACTATAGAATAGAGACGACTTGTATCTTCTATCTTCATATTTTACCAAGATTCTACTTGCCATACCAACAAACATAACTTACACAAAAGGTAAACTCCAAACGTAATTTGGATGATTGGAGACTCTAGCTAGTGGTGCTTTGTTTTCAAGGCATAGGAAAAAAAAAAAAAAAAAAAAAAAATTATATACCTGATTGTACAATTAAGGTAAAGTTGTTGAGCTTTTTTGTATACTCCCTCCGTCCTTTAAGTTTCTTCTCATTTCTTTTTGCACGTAGAATAAAGAATTGAATAAAAAGAAGTAAAATAATGGATGGTGGGTCTTGAAAATAATTTGTTTATAGATAAATATTGGTAATGGGTGCGTACAAAATGGTATGAATGTGGGTCCAATAAGGACAAAAGGATAAAATTGAGTGTACAAAAAAGGAAAGATAGAAACAGGAAGAAACTTAAAGGACGGCCCAAAAAGGAAAACAGGAAGAAACATAAAGGACGGAGGGAGTAATATTTATTGAGTTTATACAAGTTTATGAGTTGAGTTTTAAGTTTTTGAGCTTAAACATTTACAGAGTATGTGATTTTACTCGATAACTTTACATTAAAATTGAAAAAATTTACAGCAAAACTTGAAATCTTTGTGATAAAGCTCAAAATCATAAAACCAGTTGTATAATCTTCTCATTGGAGGATATCGTACATTCAATTCTGATTAGATAAGTTCCCCTTAAACGTATAGTCGCTCGCAATCAAGTGGCCAAGCTCGGATGACTAGGAGTCCATGGCTCTATGAGGCCCTGGCTTGCCACGTAAGCAATAAGTACATATCCTTAAGAACAACGGTTAAATGTAATGGTAAGAGTTCTCTTGGAGGTTCGACATAATGCATTCATTTGAACCAAAAAAGTGCAGATCTTTCCCGATAAATAATGTGCTTTGCACAACAAGGTATACAAATTGAAAATCCACACTCTTTATCTGTCAACATTAAATAGGTTAAAGAATAAGAGTTAGCTCAAGTGGTAAGAGTTTTCTTATCTCAATCATGAAGTTATGGGTTTGGTCCTTATTGGCGACATAGTTCGCTCATTTACCGAAAAAAAACATTAAATAAGTTGGATATATAATTACTTCTCCATTTCATCATTTTTTTTTGGAAGGCAAAAAAGAAAAAAAAAACAACCTCGAACCAGAGTTAGTGAACTGTCCAGAGTTACGGAGTATAATACTACAACCATAAATGATGAAACTAATGTTTTGATTTTTTACCTGCGATATAATATATTAATTTGAAAAACTAAAAAAAAGGAAAAAAAAATACGGGAGTATATAATAAGGTGACCCTAGCATTAATTAAAATTCAAAAATAAGTGGGATATATTACAGTTCAATATTTTCATTAATGATGAGCCCATAAATTGAAGAAAATAATCAAATATAAATAGTTGTATATTATAAATTATAAATGAAAAATACCTTACAACCACAAAAAGCACATGGTTCAACCATTTTATTCTGTCCATACCAAACAAAAATAATATAAATAGTTATATACCTGTATTATGTATTTGACTTCGTATCTCAATTTGTGCAAATTAAGTCATGAATTGGCCTGGTATTAATTAACAATTGACAATAAGATCGATCAAGAACAGGTTTCATATAACCGTTGTACGGTGCGACAAATCTTAAAATTAGGAATTTATGGTAAAAAGTTACCATACTACGTTATTTAGTGACCAATTTAAATTAAATAGTGACCATATTTTAATATGAAAAACTGGTAATTATTTATCTGAAGGTGATAATTATTTATCTGGTCTGAGCATAACATCTTCGAATATATAACACAAATTCTTGATTGTAAAAATATCTGTCGACAAACACACAACATATTCATCGTTATTCAATTTGCGGTTAAGTTAAGTCAAACCTCATTAATTTTTAATTTGTTTTAGTCAATTTAACTCCGTTAATTCATTTCAATTTAATCAAACCCCATTAAATTAAATGAAGTACGGAGTAGTTACTACTATTAATAAGCTACTCTCATTTATTAAGTTCGATACAACTCACTTCAACTGATTTTACTCCAATTAACTAAATTATGAAGAAATTGAATATATTTGTACTTTTAGTGTATAAACTTATTCATACAAAACAAGATTAACCTAAAATATTTATCGTGGATTCAAAAAGAGTTGAAGAAGTAAATATATTGCTGACAAAATTCAAAACCGTTACACAAGTGTCACTCAAATTACTCCGAAGATAAATTCTTGACTTTTGATATCATGATATATCAGCTGGTCTCTCTTAAAACGGGTATATCCATAATTTTAAGACAAAAACGGGTCAAATAACATCATATCTGACTAGATAAAACAATTATCATGATATTTAACCTGTTATAAATTTGTAGCGGACAGTTAACGGTTTTTGTGATGATATATAAAGACGTCCTAATGAGCAACGTCTTAAGTCAATTGGTCAAAGTAAAAGTCAACCCTGAGGGTAAGTATATGATAGTATCTAGATGGCCATATTTGAACATGACAATTTCATACTCCCTCCGAGTTTCTAACATTGCCCGTATTTCTTTTTGGGCTGAGTTTGATCTTTTACCCACTTTCCACTTTGGGCCATAAAGGTGTGGTTCACATTCAACCACCTATTTCTCTCTCTTCCTCCTTCTTTTTTAACCACTCATTTTCTCTTCCTTATTTTTCACCCAAAAAAGAAACGGGGCAATCATAGGAACTCGGAGGTAGTAGTTTTTTTTCAAATACTTTCTATGCATGTCAACTAGATACTCACATCAAATATTCTTCAACTTCAGAATGTTGAAATGTAATCACTAGTGGAAATTTCTCTAATTTTGTCTCATTCTTACCAATTAAAATACGAAATACAAAAAATGGCGTGAAGTTAACCCTAAATTTAAGCATCAATTTTAAATGAAACGATCTCACATGCAGCAATTAGATAGTTTTCTATATTAATGCATGATAAGTTACGTGTTTCACAAGTATATGAAACGGTTTTACAAGGGACTTTCTCAAACTACGTGTTGAAGCGATCAGTTTTTATTTTAGTGTATGATAAGTTACGTGCCTCACATGTATATGAGATGGTTATTATACGAAAGACTTTCTCAAATTAAGTGTAAGCTAGCATGTATGTCAAAACTTTAGGTGTTAATCATACGTGAACGTGTAGATCAACAAGTAAAACGGTTATTATAATTTTACTATAGTTTATTTCAAGTTTAAGTCTGCAATGCTAAAACTCATAAACGAGAATTTTATCATCCTTGAGGTCTTGTCGACTGGAACCATGACTAAATCGGTATAATTTACACCAACAATGTAAAATTTTTAACAATGCACTAGCCATAAATTGAAGTTAAATTTGATGAATTGAAATACATTATTGCTAGAAATTTAAACGATGTTATAATAAAAAAAAAAAAAAATTGAAAGGAGTGATAAAAAAATAAAGGTGGTGTTTTCGATCTCCTTAAATATGTCTGTTAGAAAATTTCATGAACTATAAAGGGACAGATGGCTATAATTTAAGTAAAATTGGAATATAATTTACGTAAATTAACAAACAATACATTTCATGTGAGATGGTATATAAGTTACGTAAATTGAATTTTCCTATATCTTTCCAATTCCTTGATAGGTCACCAACCAATATGAAACAAGAAAATTACTTAAAACATTGATTAATTTAATTTGTAATGTTAACTAGATTTTGGTATAACAATTAAAAAGTGTCAACTTTAATTTGTCTATAATTTCAACAACATTTACATTGCCATGCATATGTTCTAATTAATCAATAAAAAGTAGGCAACTTTTACATTATTATTATTTATGTTTGGTAAAGTGTTATAGGTAGTCAACTTTTGAAAAATATTGACCAATAATTTTTTAGTACTAGCTAGAAAGTTATAACATGTGACAAAATTTATTATGAGTAAATATGTGAAAAAGACATGAATCAACAATAGAAATAAATGGTAAAAGATCACAATAACTTTTGTGAATTCGATATTATAAATGTGAAACTCAAAACATATTTCTCTAAATAATGTTACACCAACTATAATAAATTTCCGTTAAAAAAAATTATTTTGAAATTCACAAATTCTTGTTTTGAATGCAAATGTGTCCATAAGAAATTTAAAACGAGTCAAGTAGAATAAATAAGATAATAAAATAATTATTTGCTATTAAAAAAACTCGTGTTATATATCCAAGCTTCCTACAATATTATATAATTTTTTTTTCTGTTTAAAACATAAAATGAATACACTTATCTTAAGAAAAACATATACGAGTAACAATTTAATTAATATTACTACAATATGTTCTTTTTTGTTTTTTTTTTTTTTTTTTTTGAGAATTTGATATTACTATTTACTCCTATCTAGTTGAAGAGTACAAATCAATGTTATGTCACTCATACATACATAAACACAAAATAACAAATATGAGCAGAAAAAGGTTTGGTTGTGATGAGTTTACAAAGCTTAGAAACAACATGTTTACTCTTAGTTTTGCTTAAGACGGATTATCTGTTTCAAAACCGTAAAATAGGTCTGATATTGATATATATGGTGCTATTAAAAATAAAATATTTGACATTATTACACAACTTAACATATGATAATTAAATACAGAGTACATGTACTCCATATTAAATTATTTTAAGATTCACGACGGATAATAATGACGGAAAATACTCCCCCCGGACACTATTTTTTGTCTAATTTCATTAAAATACTTCTCACAAATATTGGATTAACGGGACAAAAAATAATATCTGAACAGAATGATAGGCAAATTTATTCACAAATTCTTGTTTGTGACAGAGATATCCATCACAAACGTATGACGGGTCAGGTAGATACTATTTGAAGGGAAAAGACAAAAGTGAAGTTGGTTGGACCTTTGTCCTTTTCTTCTCAAATGGTATCTACTTGACCCGTCTTAAGCTTGCGACTACACCAACTGTTTTTGCAAATGCTTACAAACATATATAGTCCCACCACCATGTGCTTTGATTCCCTTTAACAACAACAACAACACTATCATTTTCTATTTTTTTGTTAATTTGTTTTTAACTTCTTTGATTTGTTCTCCTAACACATCCTTCAATTTCCTTGACATTTTTCCCATTTTAATAATCCATCCAACTCTATGTGTATATCCCACCAACCATAGAATCAGTACTAACTACTAATTCTCCCTCGTGACACGTATATATATTCATTATAAATTTGTTATGGATTTATTTTGAACATAAACTATTAAACTCTAGTTTATGATGAAAGTATTCATCATATTATTGTTATAACGTATCAAATATTAACTCATTTCGACGGAAAATCACCGAAACATCTTTCAATTTCTTCCATCTCTAGAAAGAATGCTTTGTCTTGAGACTCTTCACATCTGACCTACTGTAAGAATACAACAGATAATCCGTTACAAAGAAGAGTAGATGTAATAGTATCAATTACAGTACAAGAATAAATATGACGTAAAATAGAATGTTACTCTCTCTGTTTCTTTGATATCTTCCACATTTCCTTTTTCAACCATTTCTTTGATTTCTTCCACTTTCCTTTGTTTCTATCACACTTCTCTCTTACCTAGGTGGTCCATTTACTTTACTTCCTCTCTACTTTTACTTATTTTATTCTTTTTCTTAAGAAATGTGCCACTTTTAAGGTGGAAGATATCATAGAAACGGAGGGAGTATTTAATTAGAATGTAACACAAATTTATGACGGATATATCGATATTGACACAGAATTTGAAGCATGGAATGATATTATTGAAAGGACTTTGGGCAATAATATATGATGAATGGGACAATCAAGCTACTATGCATATTAAAGCTTGCATGCAATGCATACTTGCTTGCTTACTTACTTACATGCATGTAGGATTGTTATGTTGAGAACAGCTGCCTAATAGTATCCACACCTAATCATCATTGCTTTCTAATTACATTAGGTCTATCGAGAAACCGTCTTCTACTAAATTAGTGACAAATATAACATAAAAATGGAAATTAATACGGAGAAACCGTCTTCTACTAAATTAGTGACAAATATAACATAAAAATGGAAATTAATACGGAGTAACTCTGATCCCTTTTCATGTCGGACGTCTCTCAATAACGATATTGAGATCAGATATCGTCTCTCTGAAGTTTTTTTAGGGTTTAGGTTAATTTTATCGAAAGATCATCTTCCACTAAAATAGTAGGAGGCGTAACATGGAAAATGGAAATTAATGCAGAGTAACCCTTATCATGTAAGATTGTAAGACGTCTCTCAATAACGATATTGAGATCATACACCGCCGTCTCCCTAAAGTTTTTTTTTTTTTTTAGGGTTTATGTTAACTTTATCGAGAGATCATCTGATCTTCCACTAAATCAGTAGGAGACGTAACATGAAAAATGAAAATTAAGATTTTTATGTTATTGCGAAATAGTCTATCTAAAGTTTTTATGTTACAAAAAAACAAAAGGTTAGACAGTAGTGTTTCTGTTTGACAGATTTTGGATTAGGAATATTAGGCCCTGTTCTTTTCGGCTTAATTTCAGCCCGTTTCAGACCAGCTCAGCTTTTATCAGCTCAGCCCAGCTCTTATCAGCTCAGCTCAGCTCAGCTCCAATATTTTTCTTAAAATTATTAGATAATTTATATAAGAAATTATTAGTTTCAGCTTCTATAAATTCAGCTCAGCTCCTATCAGACCAGCTTAGCTCAGCTCAGCCTTATTTCAGCCGAAAAGAACAGGGCCTTATTGTACTTAACTTATTACTTAAAAGTTTGGTTAGCTCTTACGTTACAACTTATTACAAGGCTTATTATGTGCACAACACAACAAATTAATTAAAGGCCTAATTTGAATTTAGAAATATTCTCCTCATTGGTTCATCCCAATTAGTACAATGGGAAAATAGGAACTTCACTGTGTAATACCTCCGTATCTATATGTTCGTCCACAAAGTTTAATATATCGGTGGAGTATTATATTAAAAGTGGACGAACATATAGATACGGAGGGAGTATATTTATTATAAAATGAAAATGAGACGATTAATTTGGAATGGACAAATTATAAAATAGTGACAAATTGACAATAAAAATTACGAGTATGATAAAATGATGAAGGGAATTTTATCGACCTTCTCTCAATCTTCTCTTAGAAAAATATTTATCGCCACCGAGTGGTATGCCATTGGACCTGTCAATAGACTCATATACTCATAAAATAAAGTACTCCCTTCGTCCACTATTTATCGCTCCACTCCATTAAAATACTCCTCACATATATTCATGGAGTGGGGCGATAAATAATGGACGGAGGGAGTAATACAGAGTATTATATTCGACCGTGAGTGTGGTGACAGTACCACCTATTGACATTGTAGATAGCATAACGTTGTGGCATCGTAGATTTTATGCCAGGAGTATTAATTATTTTATTATATAAACAATATTGTTGTTTTATTACAGTATTTTTTTTCAAAGAAAATATTGTACGAAGTAATTATTTCGATTATTTGTTTAACTTTAATAAGTTTAGGTCAATTACTATAAATTCAGATCAACTTAATTCGGCTCAATTTTAGAAGAAAAAAAGGGCCTTACTCCAAGTCCAATCCTATGGGCCACTTGTTGTTTTATTGGGTCTTCAAGAACCCAAATCTCTTAGGGTATGCCCTTATGTAAAATGATTGGCCCATCATACAAGCCCAAATTTAAACCCATTCTTTGTAATGATGGACTTATATATAAGTCATCCGAGTTCCTATGATTGCAATGAGTAGTTAAAAAAAGAAGGAAGAGAGATAAATGGGTGGGTGAATGTGAACCACACATTTATGGCCTAAAATGGAAAGTGGGTAAAAAATTGAACTCATCTCAAAAAAGAAAATGAGGCAATGTTAGAAACTCGGAGGGAGTATATTTTTTTTGTTTAGAGAAGAGCGCACTGCATTCGTAGGTGAGAATCAAATCTATAACCTTTCAGTCGGAGTAAAAGAAGCTTTTATCACTTCAGCTTATTTCTTCTTTAATACTCATGACAATGACTTGGCTAATCCAAAAATAATTAGGCTCTTGTGAGACGGTCTCACACAAATTTATTATGAGATATAAATAAAACACACTAATAACCAACCACCAAATAAAAGTAAAATAAATAAATAAAAATTTAAAAGTAATCACCCTTATTTGAGAAGTCTCACAATTACGATCCAAAAATTAGTTAGGGCAATAAAAATTAGGTTTTGGTGTTTTAAAGGACGTAAAACGCTCACACACGAGTTTTAAAATCATAATATTCTCTAACTCGAGATCTATGATAAAATCAGAAGAACTCGTTATCAGTTGATGAGATCGATGATATATCCCAAAAGTTAATTTGACAAGTTGGGAAGCATATCCCACATTCAACGGGGTTTTTGGAGCATTAGGTCAAACAAGGACTTCAACATTTCCCTATCAAACTACTATATCTACTTATATTCTCTGTTTTACACTTTATATTTTATCGACTATGTATGAGCTGTAATTATCAAATATCAACCGTTTTACCGCGTTTATAAAGCTAGCAACCACTTCTCTAACTATCCTAAATCTCATGCCAACTACCGAAGATGTCTTAACCTAGTGGTTAGGACTAGGTGTTCTGGGAAAGTAGGTCTCAGGTTCGAATCCCCCTCTCCCTATATTGTAATGCGACTAAGTGCGCTTTTCGATGGACAAAAAAAAAAAAAAACTCATGCCAACTAACATCTATTAAATCAAAGACTAATAATTAGGGCATTTTTTTTGGATTAAATTGAACTGATCCGAACTGATCCGAACTGAATATTAAGAACAACAAATATGTTCAAATATTACTTCGGTTTTTCTAATGTTTGTCCAATGGACACACGTTAATAGGTTAACTAAGGGAAGAAAATCACAATTGTTTTCTAAGCATGGTAAATATAAGTTGGTATTTCAATTTTTCGTAATAATATCATCTTGATTCCTTTCTTAATTAGGATATTAAATTGTTTCCAGTGGACACACGTTAGAAAATCCGTAATTTATAATGCATTTTTTTGAAAAAAAAATGAATATTTGTCTTAGTTAATCAAATAAAGTCTTCGGAGAGACCGTCTCCTAACTTCCTTTTTCATGTAATTTAAACAACTTGGATCCCTCACTGAATTATTGAAAGACCGTCCCTAAAATTTTTTTTTTTTGAAAATTCCCAAGAAGGAACTAATTTATAAATTCAGCTAGAGCAATACAATTAGACATTGTCGAGACTCGAGAGATCTAATACTCCAAACAATCTCACTAAGACTAGGATTAATGGAGGTGAAGAAAGAGGTGGAGGTGAAGGGTGAACGGTGAATTAATAATAAAATATTTGGACCAAATCTATTTTGTTCAACATTTGGTCCAAATAGAACCTTTTTCACCCTTTCTTCACCTCCCCATGTGACATGTTTTTATTGGTTAAATGGATGGTAAATGATTTTTTTAATTAATGTGGAAAATCAATAAAGAGTACTGTAATATATACGTGTGGGACCATGGTGAAAGGAAAGTGTGGATAAAGATAAAAAAATTAGTATAAGTTTGATAAAGTAGGTTGTAAATAAAAAATTGTATTTATAATATTAGACCTTGGTGAAGAAGACCCATGGATAAACATGGTCTAAGGATGAGTTCATAGCTACCGTCCTACATCATTATAAGAACGTTTAAACCAACTAACAAAATTAAACGACTCACTAAGGATACTTATCTCATCGAGAATAATAATTTGGGGACCGTCTCTAAAGTTTGTTTTTTTTCAATGAAACGCGAATCTAATCGCATTGCAATATACAGAACGGAGATTTGAACCTGGGACCCATAATCCACGGTATCTAGTCCTAACCGTTAGACCAAAATATTTTCGAGTGAATTTTTTTTTTTTTTTTTTTTTTTCGAGTGAAGTTTTTGTGCACGGATAAATGAGTTTTATAGCTAGATACCTAGAATATAGCTGGTCATGGGACGTACCGCCCGATTGGCCCGTCCCGTCCGGCCCGAATTTTTAGCGGGCTTGGACACAACATTTTTAAAAATATATAAAGGCTCGGCCCGCAAACCCGTCCCAAACCCGCTAACCCGTCCCGAACCCGCTTGTCCGTGGGCCAAAATTTTACAATTAATCCGGCCCGTATCCGGCCCGAACCCGCATATGATCACCTCTAACCTATAACACAAGGAAAAATAAAACCGTTGAAAGAAACAATGCAACAAAATATATGGGCTGGTTTTATTTGTGTATTTTGTAACACATTCACACGAAAGAAAAACCCGGTTCAAGGGCCCACTCCACGCGCTTCTATTATGGGCCCCATTCATTTTTTTTCTTCTTGAACCCGTGAAATTTGCTTGACCTTCTTTTTTTCAAAGGATTTTAATCCATTATTACTCCCCCTCCGAGTTCTTATTATTGTCCCAAAAGATTTTGGGTGAAAAATAAGGAAGGAAAAAATGAGTGGTTGAAAAAAAGAAGAAGGAAGAGAGAGAAATGAGAGAATAATTGTGAACCACAAATTGATGGCCTAAAAAGAAAAGTGGGACAAAAATCAAACTCAGCCCAAAAAGAAAAGTGAGACAATGATAGGAACTCGGAGGGAGTAGAAGTTTTTTTTAGCTATAATACAACTTAAATTATCGTTTCTGATAAATATATCCGTCATGAATTTATTTCGAATCGAATAATATTTCTTTGAGTAGATAAAAATAAATAATTTGTTTGTACTTTTTAAGTTGGTTTTATCTAAAATTGTGATATTGAGTTCGGAGTATTTGATTTGCCACCATTTTGCAACATATTGGTATTCTGTGATGTGGTCATGACAAATTCTTGTTTGTGACGACAATCTGTCGTAAATTTTAAAACTGGTCAAATACATATCAATTCACCTGACAAATTGTCTAAGAAATGTAAATATTTTGTTTTTATTAGAATCAAAGTGCTAATATTTAACCCGTTTGAAGGTCTAAAACGGATAATCCATCTCAATAATTTCAAAATTTCATGTCATCTCATGACTAGTTTTTGAAGCTTTTTATTTTCTAACCCAAATCTTATGTTAGAATAAGAATTGAAATGAATTGAAGTCATGTGATAGGTAGGTAATGTTGATTTTTTGTTTGTTGGTGTCACCATCATTAAAGGATTTGATTTGACTAATTACCTATTTATGTATTATGTATGTGCTAATTATAGTTCTTGTATGTTCATTATCATCTATTATGGCTTACCTAGTGGCTAGCTTATTGTCTCTTATAGGACCAAGAATTTTTTAAAGGGATCTCTTCACTATTTTGTAGGGTATACAATGTCTTTAGACATTTGATTTTTTTTGCAATAAGTTTACTTATAATGACATTTACCAAATAAAATGTGTACGGAGTAGGTTATAATGACACTAATAAGATGGTATCAGTGTCAGAGGTCACGAGTTCGAACCCTGACAGCTCCTAAAATCTCGAAATCTCAAGTGGAATCTCAGCAAATGGTACGGGGAAGCCTGTGCACATTGCACACTAACCACTCTTCAAGTTCGATGGACATTTGAGTGAGGGTGCGTATAATATAGAATATAATGAGTCTCAACCATTGTCCCGTAACAGACACGAGAAATAGTAAGCTAGTCGGAAGATAAGATAAATATTACGGTATATATACTCCGTATATATACAAGTTGTAATGCACTTTGTTTTTGTGAATAGCGAATCAGCAGTAATACTCGTTTTAAATTTTGTGAAACACGGGTAGTCAAAATGTCAAACGTACACATATCAAATCACATGACAGATTGCCTAGGAAAAGTCAAATGTTTTGTCTTTATCAACATCATATAACAACATTATTTGATCGAAACACGGGTCAAAATGTCAAATGCATATCAAATTACATGGCAAATTGCCTAGGAAAAGTCAAAAATTTCGCTTTTAACGGCATTATATAGCAATATTTAATCTGTTTAATGTAAAATTTACGACAGATACTCAGTCTTAAACAAGATCTACCGATTAATATATTATTATGAAAACTACATAGATGAAGTAGATATATGAATATTCTTCTCAGGTGAAAACTCATGAAAGGATTTAGTTGACAAAAGAGCAAAATTGCAGTGTCGAGGCACACTAGTTTTGTCCCAACTTTGCAGATGTATTAATATACTGTATGTTGTACTCCAACTTTCTTATTAACTTTTTTTTTTTTTTTGTTTGTTTTCCGATCTAACACTTTTTATGTTATGATTCTTAGTTATCCAGAAGTTACAAATTTTTAAAATTATTGTAAAACCGTCTCTATATTAAAAGAAAAATCACTGAACAAACGAGACACAAAAATCTTTTGTATATTAAAAGAACGAAAAAAACAACTAAAAGGATTAGACATGTTTCGAATTTCTGTTAAAAAAAAAACATCTTTTTTTCCTATCCTTGTCATTTACTTACTTTTTACTTGTATATTATTTTTGAAAAAATATTTTAATTGCGAATTGAGACATAGGATCCAATGACAGTAAACATGTAGATACATTAGATAAAGAGGTGATTATATATTTATGATTAGGTAGATCAGATATGTCTAATTATTTGTAGCAACACGAAAGTAAGTATACTACTAACAAAATGACAAGAAAGCAGTAATAATAGTATAATACTCCCTCCAGACACTATTTTTTGCCCCATTTCATTAAAATACTCCTCACAAATAATGAGTTAATGGGGCAAAAAAATAGTGTCCAGAGGGAATATTAATTTGTAATATACACGTATTCAATTCATGATGAGATAAATAATTAATTTTATGTTTAAATTGATAACTTTTTTTTTGTTTTTAATGGAATTATTATGCATTCTGATTGTATCGATCATACAATATTATTTCATCGCTGTAAATTTATAGCGAATACTCCCTCCTCCCCACATTTATGTTCCCACTTCAATGTGGCACATTGATTAAGAAATCGATAATGAATGGTGGTAAATTGTTTTGTGGGGATCAAGAAGTCAAATCACAAAAAGTAACCAATAGAAAGAGAGTAAATTTGATGAATAAAGAAACTTTTGAAGTGAGAAAATCATAGTGGTGTTTTCTTATTAGGAAAGTGGGAAAATCATAGTGGTGGGGAGGGAGTATATCTATTACAAATGAGAATTAGGGTTTAGGAAAAATACTCGAGTAGACCAATCAAATACTCCAATTACTTACGATAGTTATGAAGTATATACTCCAATTACTTACGATAGTTTAGATGAGACGAACTTTTTGTTATTTACAGACAGAATTGATATTGTTTTATCGTGTTATTTCAATTTTCACCCATAAATTTAAACGAATATGCCCTTACAAACGAGAATTAGCCAATTAGGGCTTAGGTAAGATCGTAAGAAATGAGTCTATCGTGTTATTTCAACCGTTATGAATATACAATGAATATGTTCGCTACAAACAAGAATTAGGGCATAGGTAAGAGACTTAAGAGGTGAGGAATGCACGTGGAAGGACCACAGACATACAATGAATACGGCAGAACATACCATCTTTGGTCATATTTCTTGTCTCTTGACTTAAACATTCACACATGCAAACATGCATGTTCTTATAACATGCAATACGCAAATAATCGCCAATTTGCAAAATACCGTCGTCGTCGTCGTCGTCGTCGTTGTAGGCTAAGGAAACCACAGAATCCTATGGTAGCTAGGCTGCTCAATATCCAAACATTGGATCACCTGCATGCCGATCTTCTCAATTATTATTTCGACATACTTTACATAACATGACAAATTCATATTCGTGACGGTATTATTATCCAGTTGTATGTAGTTGTAAACCTTACAACAGATCAAATATATATTAAATCGACAAATCACGTGATTAGTTTTTTCGGGTATGTCAAATGTTTTGTTTTCATTAGCAGGATGAGCTAGTATTTGATCCATTTTAAGGTATTACGTCTTCAGTAAGACTAGCTAGCTGAATTTGGATTATTCGATTTAGGTGTTTTATTACAAACCTAGCTTTCACAATTGCATTTTATTAGAATATCCATTTTGGATAGATATATATTGACCGACTTAAATGTTAACATTATGATATGGGAGGACATACTCACAACCTAGGTTTAAAACTCATCAGCATCAAATCATCGGTGTCATTTCTTATGCATTTTGATAATAGATTTGATATAATTAACTCCGACATGTGAGTGTAACTAACTCACTTCTTTTGTTAGCTAATTTGATCATCCAAGTCATCATAGTCTACCTACTCATCGTCCAATAACTTCAGTTATTCAGTCCAACCCACGAGGTTCATTTTATCTCAGCTACTTTAGCCCACTTCGATTCAGTTCAGTCCTAAAGAACATGGTCCAAGTCATCATAGTCAACGACATGTTATCTAATACTATAACTATAACTAGAAATGATCTCTTTCGATCTTCTTTTTTGGTCGATCAAAGATAAATAAATGATTTGGACATAGGGATCGATCGGTAGTTAAAATGGTGATATATAATTTGTGGGGTATGAGTAGAATAAAGTGGTCAAAGAGGGGCATGACTATGAAAATGTTGGTATTGAATGCAAAGAACACAAATATAGTTTGATGTAGGCAAATTCTGGTTCGTGAGTGAACTATCCATCATAAATGTGTAACGGGTTAAATAATATTTACTTGGGTGAATAAGACAAAGTCGTGTACTATCCACTATCCTTATCTATTCTAATCCAATGATATTACTTGACCCATTATTCCTTTATGATGGATATATTCGTTATAAGGAAGACTTACTTACTTATATGTGGATAAGAAATGTAATTTGAGGGCAGGGTTATCTTGCAAAATGCAAATTCCACACAATTCTATGCAGAGCAATGTAACATGGAATAGCATGGGAGTACACTCCCCCTTTCACATGGGTTCATATTGCCAAACCCCCCATGGTTTACCATCAGTTATCTCCTGTTTTTTTGGATTGAAGTAGACTGAACTGAACTTAACTTAACTGAATTGAATTAAAGTCAACTAAAATGAACTGAAGAGGGCTGAAGTACTGAGACAAAATAAGTCTCGTAGAGTTGAACTGAACTAAAGTGACTGAATAGAACTTAACTAAAATAAGTTGAAAAGAACGGAAAGTTATTGACTCAACTCAACCCCCCATTTTCTTCACCATGCAACCATGAATGCAAACCCATGAGTCCATGACCATTACTCTAGAGTCTAGACTATATACATATCAACATCATATAGTATTATTTTCGGTTGAAATGGATGTGTTTGATCAAACTGAATTGACTGATCTAAAATGAACTTAATTAAACTGAATTAAATTGAATTCAACTGAACTGAAACGAGTTACTTAAACTGAAATAAGATGAATTAATTAAATTGAATTAAATTAAACTAAATTGAAAAGAGGTGAATTGGCGGTAACATTATCTGAACTTAATGAGGTTATTGAACTAAAATGAGTTGGAAAGAACATTCTCTAAGTATTGATCATCGTACAAGACTATTATTATACTTCATAGATTGATTCACGAGTTTTGTCGTTCATTAGACTCTTCCATCCTACATATGGATTCCCTTAAGTGTTTTCTAATAATAAGATATTCACGAGTTTTGTTGTTAATTAGACTTGTCCAGGAAACATATTTTTTTTAAATGTATTCAAACGACAAATGTGAAATTAAATACAGAGTATTATGCATATAAATTATACTCCGTATTTCATTTTAGTAAATGAAATAAAAAAAAGTGATTTTCTTCAATTTTCCATAAATTATTTTCTAATATTTCTTATCGACTACTTTTGCTATTTGTCTTCAGATATAAGTTAGAAAAATCGATAATTTTTTCTCATCGATTTTAATTAAATTAAATTTAAAGTTCAACATTTAATTTCCATGTTGCATGATTTTTGATGATTAGTCGGACCAACCATACAATTTTCACCTTGGACGTCACCTTAAGTAACTTCTTTTTACTCAACTTGATAATTATTTTTTTACCTTCAACTTTTGATAATCACTTATTAGTATAATTACAGTACTTTGCATAATTGCAAATTGTGAGAAGATTCCTTTTTCAGTAATATTTCTTCTAATTTCATGCATGTATGTACATAGTATATACCCTACAAAATGATGATAACACAGAAAACATTTGGAAAAATTAACCACATATAATTACTACTACTATTTACCAGCTGTAATCCTCACTAAAGAAGGTTATTGCATTGATTAATATTCTTGACTAAATTTTACTTTATCAATTTGATTAATATCGACCTATAGTCACATACTACTTAGATATAAACAAATGATTATGTTTTTTTCGGTGTTTATATCATCTGGTTTAGTTCGGATTATTCGAGTTATATATATTGCCTTAGAGTTAATTATAAGCCCGGTAAATAATATCGTACAAGACTTGAAAGATTATACCAATTGGACCATGGCCACCTTGAACCGCTCAAACTCGAGACTTATTGATTGAGTTAGAACAATCACTTTACCAATTTACGTAGGTAATTTAAGTGATTATTATAGCAAATGATTATGTTACAAGTCTAATTATTAATATCGATCAAATAATGTCCATGGTCCCTTAGATCTGATTTTCTACGTAATTACTTGACCTGTTAATATGTTATTATTACTTTGTTACAGAGTATTTAATAGAATTTGATCTGTTTTAAAATTTTGGATAAATAGTACGAAGTACTGTATATTTTAAGTAGGACTAGTTGTTTCGTCTTTTATTTGAAGGGCTATAAACTAATTAATAAACCTATAATCTTATATAAATTAATTAATTAAATACACTATGATTTATGATATGATATGATATGTTATTCCTATTACAATTTACAAATATAGTATTGGGCACACATTTGGATTTATTTAAATTAAATAATCACCAACCAACCAATCAACCATCAATTATATTATACCCCCCAAAATTTAAAACAATTGAAATATTGAGTTCAATTCACAATGCACATAAGCCAAACCCATGTAGAATAATTCAACACATCATGTTTTCACCTGGCATCTTTAAAAACTAGAATCTTTATACGCGTATACTAAATCTAATTCAATCAACGATTTTTCTAACATATATTCACTGGATACACGTTAGTTCATAACGTAACAAATTAAATATAATAAATACGATAAAAAAAATGTCCATATTGGGTAAGAAAAATTTGTAGTGCCATTTATTTATCATGAATTATACAGTAACACAGTCTCACACGTGAAATGGTTCAGTTTTATAAAAAGATCGTCTTATATGATAATTATTAGTAATAATATATCCGATCAGATTATTTAACTCGTTTTAATTTAAAGTATCGTCTAAATAGAAAGATGGTAATTGAATTTTGGGGTAATGGGAGTTACTACTACTATATGAATATGACCTAGAAGTATTATGTTAGCCATGTGATCAACTATATACAACTGGGACACACTTGAGACTTTAATCTAATTAATTAATTATTTAATTAATTAAATCAATTTTTAAAGTAATTAACCTATGATCATAATCCAGTTGGTCAAGTGTAAGCAGTAGTAGATTTTTCACAAAAATACAAAAGGGAAAATTAAACAACATTCCCTCTTCCCCGTCACGAATCATCTGTCATATTATTACAACATGTCAAATAATATTACTCATTTAGTAAGGTAAAACCGTAAAACCAAAACATTCTTCCTACAGTGTAACAACGCTTTTGTCTTTTTATCTATAAATAAATGGGTAAATATTTAACCTGATATAAAAATATATCGCAAAATAATGACAAATTCTTTGTTTGTGAAGACATTATCCATCGTAAACCTTACCAATCAAATAATGTCAAAATTTTATCTTTTTTTTAATGACGAGGGAACCCAAAACCGCTACCTTTGATAAATCGTCCGTGGGCGACAGTTCGAAACCAATAACAACAAGTTTTAACCATTAGGCAACACCCTTACGCGTCATGTGATAGTATTTGAGTCGTCTTAATCACAAAAACAGTAGTTTGAATACAATTAATGGGCCCTACAAGAACGTTATTGGGCCCACCTTGTTGCTTGCCAGTTATGGGCGTAGAAATTTTTTCTTTTAAAAAAAAAAAACAAGAGGGTCCGATTTTTTTCTGCCTTACGTTGTCTTGTTATAAGAACACAACTACATAAACCCCTCACCTCCCTTCACTTCACACAATTCTTCCCAACATTTTACATTTCAAACCAAACCAAACCAAACCAAAACGAGACGAAGCGTTTTAAGTCCTACAATGGCAAGACCACAACAACGGTATCGTGGTGTCCGACAAAGGCATTGGGGGTCTTGGGTCTCCGAAATCCGTCACCCCATTTTGTAAGTCTAACTATTGGTCTAGTGTGCTCGATCACGTTACTGTTGTTCGTTTGTTTGTCACAAAAAACACGTAAAATGTCAAATGTAGCTCACTGAAGTGACATTTTTGTTCTGTTGACAAAAAAATGTAAAATTGACTTATTTACGTAAACTTTCATTAACAGCGTCTTGTCACGTGAAAATGTAAAATGTTGACAAAAGTTGTATAGTATAATCTCCTAGAATTGTTAATGTAACTTTGATTAAGCAAAAAAAGAAAAAAAAAACTACATTTTGTTTTCTTCGAAATATTAGAATTTGCTTAGCTTAAAATATTAGTACTAATATAAATAATGTAAATTTCTAAATTAACAAATAAACATAAATTCTGGTTTGTGACATAGATATTCATCATATTAACTCGTTTTGATAGAAAAAGACAAAAATATTATATTTCGGTATTTCCTATGAACGTTGTTTTTTCCTTAGCTAAGTAAATGAGTAATATTTGACACGTTACAACATTATAACAGATAACCCGTCAAAAGAGAGATTTAAAATATCCAATGTATCTTTGGTCAAGGAACAAGTAGCTACATTTTGTCAGAATTGCTATTGGCAGTTAGTTTAGTTGATAAGGTCATGAGAGCTGATATTCGTGATTTACGCAGGAAAACGAGGATTTGGCTAGGGACATTCGAAACGGCCGAGGATGCAGCACGGGCCTACGACGAAGCGGCCCGATTAATGTGTGGGGTTAGGGCCCGAACCAATTTCCCATACAACCCAAACACACCTCAAACTTCCTCATCGAAACTACTTTCAGCAACACTAACCGCTAAACTCCACCGTTGCTATATGGCCTCATTACAAGTGACCAAAAACAACCCAAAAATTCAGGCCCAACAAAAGGGGCCCGGCCCGAAGTTAGTGGGTCCCCCAAAAGTTGAGGATGTGGGACCCTGTTGGTTCCCTGAATACGGGTCAATGATGACAGGACCTGAATATTCGACTTTTTATGAGAATGATAATGACAATGATATGAATGGTGTGAAGGTCGAGAATGTCCAGCTTGATCAGTCGTCGTCCCCACCACAACAGTACGCGTTGTTGGAGGACGACCACATTGAGCAAATGATCCAAGAGTTGCTTGGGTATGGATCAATTGAGATTGCAATATAATTAGCTTAACTTGGTTAATATTTAATAATAATAATAATAATAATAATAATAATAATAATAATAATAATAATAATATTAATATTAATATTAATATTAATATTAATATTAATATTAATATTATTAATATTAATTCTAAGTTAAGCTAATTAATCATTCCATTGGCCTAAATAATTAGCCTTTAATCATTATTACTACTAAGTACTAGCATTAGTCAAATTACTGTCCTGAGTTGGGAGAATTATTCATAACCAACCGGACTTATTTAAGCGTTAATTTAAATAATTTCCTTTTTCAGTTAAGTTCGGTCAAATTAATGTATATTATATATTATTAATTGTACTCTAAGTATTACTCGTATTATTATAATATGTACGGAGTATATCATAAATAATGTGATTTAAGTGCAAACTTTTCTTGTACAATCCCTACTTTTCCGTAAATTTTTATATTGATAGGGTTCGATTCATGTGCTAATTATAAGTTCATTTCTCGTGTTTTTATCAACTGACTGATATCTATTTTAGGTTAGAAGTTAAATGTCGGTATTTTGTTAATAAAGTTGATTGTTACTCTACCCAATTAGCAATGCATAATTGATGGACAAGTTGCATAAAATACCAAGAGTTTGGGTTAAAAGTTGTCCATATAGTACAAAAATAACACTTAAATTAATAGTTAGAATTTGGGACAAGATATATCATGGATCTTTTAACATTTAAGAAGTTACCTAATAATGACCCAGCTCAGCTCGAAAATGTTTGATCTATGGTCGATTTGAGTTTTCAAATATAGGGGCAAACGTCGATTTAATATTTGACCTAAATCGAGTCAAGTTTCCAATTTTTGTCCAAATTAACTCATGATCCATCTAATGTTAAACCTAGTTCAAACTTGATTACGGTATGTATCTGTCTATATCTCTAAGACTCTAAAAGTTCTGTCAGTCACTTCAAGTCTAAAACCCTACACTCAGTGAGGTTAAATCAAACATTATTCGAGTATCACATGAGGCTTATAACTGGTGTTGTACATAGCTCTATATGCAACTGCTTTTTTGATCAAGTTTTTTTCACAAAGATTTCGAGTTTTGCTGTAAATTTTCTGAAGTTTAATGTAAAGTTGTCGAGTTAAATCACATAAATGTTTAAGCTCAAAAACTTACCACTAAGCTCAAAAACTTTTATAAGCTCGATAAATAAATAAATAAAATCAAAATTTTTGTTTTGGTTGTACAATATTATTATACAACCAGGTATATAATCCTATTTTTTCGGTACAAGGGTGAAGCAAGGTCAAGGTAGGGGATGGTGATTGGTGAGCAGTCAAAACCAAAAAATGTAAGTAGCATGCCTTGGCTTGAGTTGGGTGCATATTGTGCGGCTTTTATCAAGCAAATCATTAACGGTTACAAAAAGAGGCTTCCTTTTTTGACTTTTTTTTCCTTCACATTTTCTACCTATTCAAAAGATATACACCATTTTCACTTTTCTTCATCAAAAGTTCAAAGTTACCGTCAATGATCGAGTGTAGCTAGATGTACCGCCACATATAATGATTTATCTCAAAACGTGTAAACTCCTTATAGAAGAAAATAAGATTATATATCTGATACAATAATATTGTACAAATAAGGCAAAGTTTTTGAACTTTTATATAGTATATATTTACTGAGATTATACAAGTTTCTGAGCTAAGTTGTAAGTTTTTGAGCTTAAACATTTATGTGATTTAACTCGATAACTTTACATTAAAGCTCATAAAATTTACAGCAAAACTCGAAACCTTTGTGATAAAGCTCAAAATCATAAAACCAGTTCTACATAGAGCTATGTACATAGAGCTATGTACAACTGATTGTATAATCTTCTCATTGACTTACAGGAGTTATATATCGTATCTTCAAATTTTCATCTACGATGAACATATCCGTTACAAGTTGGGTTTATACAGAGATATGTTCAATATAGGAGTAATAAATTACTATTGTAACTCGCAAGCCATCTCTTTTCATCAATTTCATATACGTATTAGCTACACTGTATTCTTTCCATCTCGATTATTCGTCACAAATGAGAATTTGGGTTAGTTTGGGACAGTGAATGAAAGTAGATGATTGCAATCCTGTGTTGGAAATCAATCTTGTTCCCCACATTTATAACCAAAAACTTAAAGTTATTATAGGGCTCATTATGTCGTCCTTTCACTTTTATTGTTAACTCAAGTGGCTAATACTATACGGGTAAGTCTCCCTATGATGGATATATTTGTTATAAATCAATACGGATTAAATAATAGTGTACATATTGTACAACTTGATTAGAAAAGATAAACCTAGAAAGTAGCACACGGTTTGCCTTTTTCTATCCAAGTGAGTATTATTTGATGACCAGTCACAAGTTTATGACAAATATATTCCCGTCACAAACAATAATTTGCTACTCCTGTATTAGTGAGTTTAGTATCCATTATTAAAGGTATCTGAAAGTTAGTCCATCTTGTACGGAATTCATTTTGCCATCGATTGATATGGAGTATGTGTAATTGTGTATGGACCATATATATGGTTACAACTTAGAATTTCGTGTTGAGTGTAAGTAGCTTTAAGATTAGAGGATTGAAAAAAGTACCCATCAGCAGGTACTCTTGACAATAAGTCTCAGGTTCGATCATCCATTCTCTTAGTTATTGTAATACGACTATGTTCGCTCTTCGTTGAAAATAAATAGTTGAAAATAAATACTCCATGTCACGGAGATAGTAGTATAGAGTAATTATAGTTTACCGCCCATGACGAAACCAAAAGACAGGATGGTTATACATATATTTTGATTTGAAGAGGCGTATGTACATTATTACTCCGTACATTTGAGATGATAATAATCGAATCTCCAGCCCAGCCCCCGACATGGTTGGAATTAATGATCAACTGTTATCGCTTGAGTTAAATCACTAATAATGTATGAGTGTATGACCAAAAGGTTGAAATTAAAAAACAACTTCAATTCTACAAGGAAAGAACAATACTGTCCATGGAATTCATAGCAAGTGAAAGAGTAAACAATGTCAGGAACGATAGATTATCCTTAGACCTTAGTTGCTTGCTTAGAAGTGAAGAGAAGAGAATGAAGACGGTCAAAGTAATCATGGTAGCTAGCTAGGTGCGCTACCCCAATCATGAAATATATAATGCCTTATCATCGCAAGTTTTTGTTTGTGATGGAAGTATCCATCTTACGGAGTAAATACATACCGAATCACGTGATAGATTGTCGAGGAAATGTAAGATTTTGTCCTCATTAACATGTGATAGTATATGACATATTCTAAGATTTACGACGGATACTCGATCATGTAGTAAGACCTAATAAATAGCTGAGTCCTAGCTCGATCAGTATGCATGTGAAACTGCTAGTCACTAAAGACAGTGTTAGCTTAGGCTGCTGTCTATATGGGCATATATGTCCATGTGTTTTCCACATTCGAATGATTAAATCCACATTTCCAATACTTTCCGGGTTACTCATACTCGTTTGGTTCACCATTAGAAGATGAAATTATCGAAAACTTAAATTCACGTAAATTTATATTTTATGGAAATTATAAAAATATTGTTTGGTTGCCAGGTAAGAAATTAAATAATTTCATACGAGAAGTGTAGGGTTACAACCCTTAATCCGTAGGACAGTGGACATAACTCCTTCAAGAAGTTCTACACATCAAGGGGGCTTTGGTGTGTAACTTCCTCATTAGGGAGGAAGTGACAATTCCCGAGAGGTGGGCAACCAAACAACATCTCAATTTATCAATTCATGGGAAGTTCTACTTCCCATGATTTAAGAAGGCAACCAAACGATCCCTTAATGTAGGAATTATAGCCATCATCATATGGTGGGTGATGTACGTACTTCACCAAACGGATATAGTATCAAGAGGTAAATAACACTCGTTATTCTTAGTTAAGTTATACTATATATAGAATTTGACTATTCGAAAACCCTAGACATGTATCAATGTATGCCCCTTATTATCTATTCTATTTTAAGGCATCTTCGAAACTAAGTTAGATTGAGTCTTGTGTGGATGGAAAATCAGACGGCTGGAAACTCTAAGTTACAGTGGTCTCTACTAAGTTATTATAGTCGATGTTAAGGATTAAGGATGACACAGTTGAGTAGTTAACGCATGACAAACATTAATTTAAGATATAGCTGGTCATGGGACGTACCGCCCGATTGACCCGTCACGTCCGGCCCGAATTTTTAGCGGGCTTGGACACAACATTTTTAAAAATATACAAAGGCCCGGCCCGCAAACCCGTCCCAAACCCGCTAACCCGTCCCAAACCCGCTTGTCCGTGGGCCAAAATTTCACAATTAACCCGCCCGTGTCCGGCCCGAACCCGCATATGATCACCTCTAATTTAAGACTAAAGATGTGAATCTGTTGATAAGTTGTTTAATTAATGTCAAATTGTCATGTAAAGTGATTTAATGTGCGATGTTTATTTGTACCTAAATGTAAAAGTTAACCGACGTAATATAATCCGGATTACAATACAACACAACAATACATTACATAAATACGTATATAAATACAACAAAAGTATGAATCATACGATACTCAAATACGAAGTACAATAGTTATTACTACATGGTACTTATTTTTGCAACGTTGATCGATCATACAACACATACAAAGCAAAGTTCATCATTGTCCATATAAGCTAAGGTTGCACGCCTTAGAATAATTCGCAATATAATTCATTTATTCCCATCAAAATTCCACAAAAAATTAAAGCAAGATATACTTTTAATTTGTTTGGAGCATAGACACGTCAATCAGGAAAATAAAAATAAAGTTAGGGTTGTCGCATGCATGCATGCATATCATGCTACTTTGTTGTATCTATAATAAGTGCCAAAATAAATACATCAAATAAATAATCACCAACAAACACAAAATGATTGTTTAATTTAGGTAAACTTCTACCACATGAACAACAAATTTTCTGTAACAAATTCTTGTTTATAACAAAAATACTCGTATCAATCTGTTATTATAACGTTAATTTTATAACGGGTTAAATATTACAGTACGTATTTATACAAAAACACACAACGTGGTCTAGAGAAAAGCATTGTTTTGTCATTTCTTTATTATCTAAATGAATAATATTTGATCCATTATAATATTAAGACGGATATTTGAACAAACTAATTGTTTTTTTTTTTTATTTGTTTGGTTTGGACATAAGTATATATTATTGGAATATTGGGGATTCTTGTTCTTAATTGTGTTATTTAGTTGTGTATTGTTCTATGGACACCATGCATACTTGCCCATGTGAGGGCATGTGTGAATCTTACCACCCTAGCTACATCAACATTCAACAATGCTAAAATTTCTAAGTTTTATTAGATTCAACTTGACTGAGCTGAACTGAAACAAATTGACATTGTACAATAACTATCAAGAGAAACAAAAAAACTGAATGAGGTTAAAGCGAATTGAACTGGTTAGACGAAAAGAAAGGAGAAGGGTTTGATTGACTGATTGCCTAAGTACTTGATTTGAGGTCCGATTTCATCAACTCCTACATAATCCCACGTTTATAATATGAGTTACGCCCTATTCTTTTGGACTTAAGTAGGTTGAATTGTACTGAAATGAACTGAAATACTAACACAAATAAGCCTCCTGTGACTGAACTGAACTAAAGTAAGCTGAAAAGAACAACACCTTAATATTTTAGTTATCTCGTGATAATATCAATGTGATAATCGATTTACAAGTAATTAACCTATTAACGTGTGTCACTGTGTATCTATTGACAACACGTTAGAAAACCGTATTATAAAACAAACCCAATTAAGATCAGACCATCATAAACCATAGATCTACATTCGACAAACTGGGCCAACTTCCTCATCAATTGGGCCAAAATTTCACCTTTCTGGGCCGGGAAAAAAAAAATTAGCCATTAATAGCACTATAAAGATTTCCCTCCACTTCGTCAAAACCCCCAATTTCATTTCTAGGGTTTTTCGTCAATTGGCGGCGCGCATCTTCAACCTGCAACAATGGTGAAATTTCTGATTTCTAGTCTCAATTGTATTTGTTATTGTTATTCAGTTTGTAATTATAAATTTATAATCCGCCATTGATTTGAGCTTAAACCTTATGCATTTGTTATTGTACAGCCGTCGCACAAGAGCTTCATGATCAAGAAGAAGTTGGGGAAGAAGATGAGGCAGAACCGCCCGATTCCTCATTGGATCCGAATGAGAACCGACAACACCATCAGGTTTACTTCATATTCATCAATTCTGACCTAATTTATTCCTGTATTGAGTGTATTCTTCAGTTTAGTCATGATATCGTGTTTATTAATCTTAAATTGTTTGTGCTTAATTCCTGGATATTGGGTTTATTCGTATGTTCTTCAATTTACTACTCCCTCCGGTTTTTATTTATCGTCCCGTTTCATCAAAATACTCCACCTATATATCGAGCGAGTACGAAGTTGTGTTTATTGTTCTTAATTGTTTGGTTAAGGAATTGCTGGATATCGGGTTTTTTGTAAGCGGATTATAATTGTCGAACTAGGGCCAAATGAATCGGTTTTTTTTTTATTCATTCCTATTTTTTTCTTCAATTTAGAGTATGATTTTGTGTTTATTGTTCTTAATTGTTTGGGTAAAATATTGCTGGATATCGGGTTTTTTCTTAGCTGGTTATTGTTGTCGCAAATGAATACGTAAAATCATCAATTCTGAGTTAATTTGTTCTTATATTCTTCAATGCAGTAAGTAAGAATGTATGATATTGTGTTTTTAGTGATCTTAATTGTTTGGGTAAAATTTTTTTGCTTGCTATCCTGTTTTTTTAATCGGGTTATAATGGTCGAACTAGGGGTAAATGAATACGTAAAATAACACGGGAAATTGTTGACGAGGGAATTCATACCAATGTTTCGCTAATTGGATTTTTATTAGATGCTTCCTCCGTTTCATTCGATTCTTTGCGTTTTTTTGGAGACTATTCATAATTGATTGCTTTAAAAAATTTCGTATAACTTCTAATATCTAAGATAAAAAGTTAAGTCAAGTCCTTAATAGAGGGCATTATGAAGATCAAATTTTTATAATTTATAATAATATGTAACTAAAGATACCGTCTTTTGATTAACTATGTTACTGATGATTAGCGTTGTTTGGAATGTAGGTACAACGCAAAGCGTAGGCATTGGCGCCGTACTAAGCTTGGATTCTAGATGAGTCGTCTGTTTTGGATACATTGGTATAATGTTATTTATATCGACAGTAGTAATTTTGTGGCTGTAGTTTCTTTTGGTGGATGAGATTCGAACATTGATGCCAACTCTTTAGATATTCGGAGTTTTTGTAATTGGAAGCTTTTGTTAGCTGATTACATGGTTTAAGTAATTTAAAGATACAGTTGATTACGTTTTTGTGCGTCGTTAATACTCTTGGTTAATTCTATTGCCGTGCTCTGATTTTTGGTTGGGGAGAATGGGTTGTGTCGTATGCGATTGAATTCCCCGACCATAACTATTTCCTTGACATGTTTAGTTATTTAGATCGATTAACCCTTCTTTCTTCACCATTGCCCTCCCTATTTTGGTTAGGGAGAACCAGTTTTATTTCGCTTATTGTTTGCATTCTTCACCATTGCGCTGTGTTTTCGTTGGGGAGACTGGGTTATGTTGTAGTATGCGAGTAAATGCCTTGACTATGACTATTTCCTTGACATGTTTTGGTACTGGATCGGCTATTGTTTATCTTCTTTGCCATTGCTCTCTGTATTTTGGTTGTGGAGAACGGGTTGTGATTGAATCTTTTGACTATGATGGGTTGCATTCTGTATATTTTTTGAGCTTTCGAAGTTAATGGTGAGACTGAGAGAGTATTACTATCTATTCCGTATTACTCTGTTGTATGGATGTGCAAGTATTCAACGGTTCATTTCTTGCTTGTATGACTTATTGATAGCATCGTTCTACTCCTCAAGAGTCGACCCTAGCATCGATAAACTTGACCGTCTCCTTACTGTCGTTTTTTTTTTTATTGTTTTCTACCATTTTCACTCGGCACTAAACTAAGCCCTAAGCTTGATGCTTGAGTTTCTTAACTGCAATAATGTATCTTTCGGAAGGAGGTGGCAATCGGCTCACTCAGGTCGCCGCGTGGGATTGATGAATTTTTCTAACCCTCTTATTTTATCACTGCCTAAAAGTTTGAAACATGGTTGATGTCATACTCACATAGTCATACAACATGCTCAATATCATTTACTAAATCTTCATACTCTATATGTGAGATGTGACTACATTGTTATTCACTAATTATAATGGAAGATGATCTTACGTGTGAGACGGGATTTTGTTCCTTGGGTTACTATATCCACTAAGACCACAACCAACCACTCGATATTCTCAAAAAAATTTAAGAGCTCGAGTTTATATTTTCGTTCTTTGAACTCTTTATTTCTACTTTTGTTCAATTGATTATTCTCATCTACTCCGTATCAACTATCTCTCATTTTCGTCATTGTGTTTTTCGCATTTCATTTTTTAAGGTCAAAGTAGAGGTGATCATGGGCCGGGCCAATGCGGGCTTGGGCCGGACCTAAGCAATAAAAATGGCCCACGTGAGCGGGTTGGGCCGGGCCGGGCCAAATGAGTGGGCCTATTTTGTAAGCCCAAACCCGGCCCTAGCGGGCTTTTTGTGCCAAAATGGGCTTTTTGAGCCCTATAATTTAACGCTCTCGTATGAAATAAGTATCTTAATATCACCGTTTAATAATTTAAACTTATGTGTTTTTTTTTATAAATTTTAATATTTCTTTAAAAATTAATGTTAAACAACAATATCGACAAACATATATCACTTTAAATATTATAATCTCCGTAATGAATAACGTAACAAATTTAAAATGTTTAATAAAATATACATGAATATAATATATACTCGTATTGTTATAAAGTATGGGCCGGGTCGGGCCAAAATTAGGGCCAAATTCGTGGCCCAAACCCGGCCCAAAAACACTTCGGGCTTTTTAGGGCCGGCCCATGGGCTTTTTTGGGCCATAATATAAGGCCCAAGCCCTTCAAAAAAGCGGGTCGGGTCGGGCCGGGCTTATGGGCTTGGGCCATTTGATCACCTCTAGGTCAAAGTTTGCTAATTATGACCGTAAATAAGTAGCAGAATACGAAAAAAAATTAGATTTGTTGTAAAAACATGATCAAGGCATCGTTTAGTAGATCGTAAAACCAACCACTCAATCGGGAAACCAATCATCGACGAATATCCCGTATTCCCGCGGTACATCAAATCTTGAAATCTTGTGTCTAATGAGCATATCCATAAATTTATGACAGATTGTATAAAAACTCACATAAACACAACCATTCACGTCATTAAGACGGTCATTGTGAAAGTGATATTTTATACGTCAGAAATTTGTGACGGATATATTGAGATTTTCTCAAAGTATATATACTCCCTCCGGACACAATTTATCGCCCCGCTTTCCTTATTTGGAAGGTTTTTATTTTTTGCCCCACTTCTTCACTTTCCTTTTATATCATACCCAAATTACCTTATTACCCTTCTTTTTATCATTTATTACAAGATTATTCATTCAATTAACTTTACATCCTATACTTAACCTATAATTTTGGGCATGTGTCAATAATTTAGGCTCACCATTAAGTTGTTCACATTTTATATTAGTCTTCTTATTTTACGTGCAAAAGGCTATGGGGCGAAAAATAATGTCCGGAGGGAGTATATAAGATCAGGTGATATCCTCACTATCCTAGATTTCATCGTCCCTTCCAAAACTAATTCTTCCCCACACAATCACCCATCCATCAATCTCTCTTTCAAAGGTACTCTCTACTCTCTTCCTCCCTCATTCCTACTTATACTTTGTTTAATAACTTCAATTCGATAAGATGATGGTTGAGACCCAACTAATATCGACAATTTAATCAGTTAATTTGATTCATATGGGTGTTTTTTTTAATTAGATAATCTGAAATGGGTTCAACAATTTTACCCACTTCATCATCTGCTTCTCTGTCTCTCCAAATTCCTCAACAGGTTCTTCATTCATTCATCATTCAATCAGTCATCAATTTAGTTGGGTAATCATCAATTTTATCAATTTATGCATAATTTTGGATTAATTTTTGATTATGGGCAGGGAAGAATTAAGTTGAGCAGCTGTGATTCTAGTTCTTTTCTTAAAGGGGATAAAAAGAATGTTTCTTTCAAATTGCAGGTAAAAATTTGATTGAGTTTGATTGAATTTGATCATAGATCATCTCTTTAGACCTAGAATTTCAATTTGTTGGATGTAATTTTGGATAAAGAATTAAAGATTGCATCTTTTTCAGATTTCAGCTACTGTTGAAAACTGTAAAATGCTGGGAAATGTTATTCAGATCATTTGTCTAGTCAAAGTTTTCGGGTTTTTTCATCTAAATTGTAGTATCGAAGTGTCGGGGTAAGATAGGTTAGAATGATATTAGTGCTGTATTAATATGATGAGTTGTTGCAGAAATGGTTGTAGGTTGAGTTTTTGGATAAATTTGTGCATTTTTTTTTAAAAAAAAGGTGATAGATTGGTAGTTTTCGTTTGATTCGGGTTTTTGTTTGACATTAATGTTGTGATGAACCTCTTACGATGCTGCGAATATTTATGTTACTCAGACTCTTCTATGATGTGTTCTCTGTGAGTGTCGGGCACGACTATTTTGGGCAAAAAGTTTCCATTTTTAGGTCAAATTGAAGTATCGAAATGAAGTGTCATAGTAATATAGGTTGCGATCCTACATTGTATTGTAGGACTTTGCAATTAGGATGATTTATTGACGATTTAGGAAGAATATGACCAATAGTTAGACATTGAACTCGTATGATCTTCAACATCGACGATAATAATCAGTATATTTCTAGAATGAGTCAGCTTCGTCAAAGATCAATACTTTGTGTTTGTCAGTTTTCGAAGAGGTTGAAAACCGATGAACATGCTTATCGATTACAGAATGTTTTTGTGCTTTGATTGCAGTCTTTCGGTAGGGTTAGTATGGTTGCCAGTACTGTCAACGTGTCACGTTTTGAGGGCGTAACAATGGCTCCCCCAGACCCCATTTTAGGTGTTTCCGAAGCATTTAAGGCTGACAAGGATGAAAAGAAGCTCAACTTAGGTGTTGGAGCCTACCGTACTGAAGAACTTAACCCTTATGTCCTCAATGTTGTCAAGAAGGTAGAACTTTCGCCTTTCACGTTTTTCTTCATATTCTTTTTTTGCGGGGAATATCATCTTGTAGAAATGTAGAATATCCATTGATGAAAAATTTACGTCTTTTTTTCAGGCAGAGAATCTGATGCTCGAGAGAGGCGAAAACAAGGAGGTACACTCAACATCGATACATGTCAATGATGTCATTGTGTGTGTTATTCTTTTGTATTTCGTGTTTAATTCCGTTTATTTCAATATGCAGTATCTACCTATTGAAGGATTGGCTGCTTTTAATAAAGCGACGGCCGAGTTGTTGTTTGGCGCTGGCAACCCTGTTATTAAGGAACAAAGAGTATGTATATTTCAAAAATACATTAATTTCTATTTTCATTATCTCCTGTATCATTATGATTATACTCCGTAATTGTCTCATTATATGTTAATTACCAAACGTTATTATGCTAATGTTATCGGCTATTGCCAAATAGGGTTCCGATTTTAAGTCATAAAATGACTGATGAATGTGTTTTGAATTTGAAGGTTGCGACTGTCCAAAGTCTGTCAGGAACGGGCTCCCTTCGTCTTGCAGCAGGACTCATGGAACGGTATTTTCCTGGAGCAAAGGTTTTGATATCATCTCCAACCTGGGGTATATCTCGTATCTTTATTTTAGTTCAGTTTTTTAAGGATTTACTTCATTCTGTAATTCAATGAACGACTGCGATTTCTTGCAGGAAATCACAAAAATATTTTCAACGATGCCAGAGTTCCATGGTCAGAATACCGATACTATGATCCCAAAACAATTGGGTTAGATTTTGAGGGGATGATAGCCGATATTAAGGTAATATTTTTTGCACAACAACACGAGAGCTTGGGGTCAAATAACATGAATCATTTTCCAAAATCGTCAATATAAAAATCATTTATTTTCAGAAATCATTTTTTTTCTGATTTCAGGCAGCTCCTGAAGGATCGTTTATTTTGCTTCACGGATGTGCACACAACCCAACTGGTATTGATCCAACTCCGGCGCAATGGGAAAAAATTGCTGATGTCATCCAAGAGAAGAATCACATTGCATTCTTCGACGTTGCCTATCAGGTAATTGGTTTCTGTTCATTTCTCGGCCTATATGAGAGGTCTCACAATTTACGTTTTCATCCAAGAAATAAGTGAAAGACATTATTTTATTATTAGGGTTTTGCCAGTGGTAGCCTCGACGAAGATGCATCGTCAGTAAGATTGTTTGCTGCACGTGGCATGGAGTTACTTGTCGCGCAGTCTTACAGTAAGAATCTCGGTCTTTATGCTGAAAGAATTGGCGCAATCAATGTCGTCTGCTCATCTCCAGATGCTACTACAAGGTAAATGCCAGCACACACACATCTGAATCATTCATCGAGTCTACTTGAAACTAAAACATTCCCTCGAAAACCATTTTCAGAGTAAAGAGCCAACTGAAAAGACTCGCACGAGCAATGTACTCAAACCCTCCAGTCCACGGGGCAAGGATTGTTGCCAATGTAGTCGGCGATTCAGAAATGTTCGGTGAGTGGAAGGAGGAGATGGAAATGATGGCCGGTAGGATCAAAAGCGTACGACAAAAGCTCTACGACAGCATCATCTCAAAAGACACGAGCGGGAAAGACTGGTCTTACATCCTTAAACAGATCGGCATGTTCTCCTTCACCGGCTTAAACAAAGCTCAGGTAAACTCTTCTTATAAAACTCGATTTGCAACAATATAATCAATATATGTTATGTCATCAAATTGTAACATCGATGTCTTCATCATTTTGATCAGAGTGATAATATGACGGATAAGTGGCATGTATACATGACAAAGGACGGAAGAATATCGCTTGCTGGTTTATCTGCAGCCAAATGTGAGTATCTTGCTGATGCCATCATCGACTCATACTATAACGTAAGTTGAACAACATATACAAACACATTATCGTAAACCCATTTCATTGTTAGCGAGTTTACCTCGAGCGAGCGAGAGATCCTGTAATAATAAGAATGTATACGAACTTAGTAGCTAATTCTCGTTACTAAGCGCCCGTTTCATTTCATCCGGGTAAATTAAATTTTACCAATATTTATTTTTTGAGGATTTTATTTTTAAATGTACCCTTTTTTTTGTAATAACAAGAATTTGTGATTTTGGATTATCATTTATTTTTCTGTGTTTTGTGTTTTTTTTTTTGAGATCTGCACATTGCCAACCAAGTAACCAACAGTGTAGTCATGAGGCTTGAGTCACTCAAGAAAGGGTATTGGTGCAGCAAAAGTTGGATCTTTGGTGCTTTAATAGTAGTTGGGGCACTACAATTTGGTAACAGTATCCGTCATAAATCTTAAAACGGGTCAAATATTATCATATGCGGTTAATAAAGACAAAAGAACATGTCCAAAAAAAAAAGTAAATTCTGGTTTAAGATGGAGATATCGATTGTAAACTTATGCATAATGTTAGGGTTCACTAAGCTAGGAATATATTCATAATATAACATAACTCGGATTCGAGATAGGTAATGTTCAAACGAAGTTATATACAAACGATGTTATTTGTATTTTTTTTTTACAAAGACGGCAAGTAAAAACAAAAACCGATAACCCTTCCTATGCCACGATCTAAAGAGCCTCAAAATACACGCAAATTCTCATATGAAACAATCTACAAACAAATACGAGTAATTTTTTTGAAATACCGACTCACTCAACTACACATTTCGCTGTAATTCCTTGAATTGCAGCAGAATGAACATCTCCGAGGTGCGTGCTAGACCGTTTGTGGGTCATCAGATGCCGAGAAAGCCATGGGTGGGACAGACTGGTGAACCCTGAGCGTACCACCAAGTTCGACCGGGACGAGAGGGGTTAGCGAGTGTAGAACGTCAGTTATTAATGGTCGATAACTTGGCTCCGGTTGCACACATAGCACAGCCACAGCTGCAACCTGCACATATAAGTTAGGCTCTGTTCTTTTGAACTGAATTAAGCTGAACTGAACTAAAGTTAGCTGAGACAAAAAAGTTGAAAAGAACGTAGTCTTACTTGGTACAAATGTTTCTTGTCCATGGTGTCACGAATCACAGGATCGACGATGTTTGGAAGCTTTAATCGGTCTGTTAGTTGAGGCATTGCCTGAAATTCGACGATGCTATGAAATGAGGCTTTCGGTGCTATGTATATATAGGATATATCGATTATGAATCGTCTACAGATTAATGGTGAACGAACTTAAGACATACATACCCATGTCACAATTGATTGACATTGAGTTGCTGATGATTTTTCCACAGGTCTTCTCCCTAGGAGAAGTTCCAATAGTACCACTCCAAACGCATACACATCGCTTTTATCCGTCAATTTACCTGAAAACATCAAGTAAACTTCGAATTTTGATCACATAAACAACAAATGTCGATTGTGATCCGACTCAAAAAACAAGCATCCAACACGAGTATGTATCCAGGCATCTGACGTTTAATGGTTCATACTGAACTCCTTAGATTATTTACCGAGTTTTAGGATTTTATGGCCTAAAACTGGATTTCGTGTACTAAAATGAAGAGATCGTGTCTCTAAAATTTTCGACCAATAACAAACACTTAATTGAATGCAATAGAATTCATTGACAACTATGTTTTCCTGACATCTAAAAAAAATTAAATTAAATTAAACAATTAATAAAAGTGGACCAAATTCATCTTGAAATGAGCATAAACAATTGTAAAGGGTATCATCTTCATTCATTCCATAATTTCCCATATTAGTCTCCATTTTTTCGGCATATATTTGTGACAGATCAAATAATATTACATATTTGAATCAAACAGACTTAAAAAATAGTAAATTTTACATCTTTATCTACCCAAATTAATATTATTTGATCTGTTATAAATTTGTGACAGATATACTCGTCAAAGACGAGAATTTTGCCAAACATAATTGACCCACCATCTCACTTTAGAGTTTAGCCCACTTAAGTGGGCATTACATGTGCAACCATGCATTTTCAGATTTGTATTTAATATCTTACTTTCATTCAGTTACATGATCCACCTACTAAGATCCGATTTCTCATCCTATACATTTAACTGACACACCAATTATTATGTTGCCTCCCTTCTAAGAAATCCACATTATTCTCGACTCTCGATATCAACTAACTTAGTTGGTAAAGTCGTGAGACTCGTTACTCTCCATCAGGGTTTCAAGCCCCGACAGCATAAAGTTCCCTTTAAACAGAAAGATAACTGCCCTTATACTACTCATGATCTGGGTTTCAAACCTTGCCAGCGAATAACGTTCCCTTTAAAGAGAAAGATACATGCCCTTATAGTACTCATGATCTGGGTTTTGAAAGTTGCGAGCGAATAAGGTTCCCTTTAAACAGAAGGATATCTGCCCTTATAGAACTCATGATCTGAGTTTCGAACATTGCCAGCGAATAAGGTTTTCTTTAAACCTAAAAAGAGAAAAAGCTATCTACTTGCTAAAAAAAGTAAGTAGCCAAAACAAGGAATGAATGAAGTATAGTTGGCATACCATGTAAGAGGTACTCTGGGGCTACATACCCTAAGGTGCCAGAGAGCTTGATGTTGTTCTTGCTATACGGTCCATCCGTGATCGCCAGCCCAAAATCCGACACCTATGAAAAATGTCACGGTTAATTCAGATCATCCCGTCTGCAGTCTAGCCTGTTTGACCAAAGTAGCTAGTTGTCGTATTACCTTAGCATTGAACTCGGAATCAAGAAGGATGTTAGATGACTTCAAATCTCGATGAATGACCGGTGGATTACAATGCTCATGTAGATACTCTAATCCTCTAGTGATCAAATTACAACTCGAGATAATTAGCATAGAATTATCAACGCTAATGATACTGAATTTACGCTATCTCGACTGAATCGATCACCTTGCAATATCGAGTGCAATTTTCATCCGGATGTGCCAAGTTAAGGCTGATCCTCGTGTAGCACCTGCTAACCCATTAATCAGCAAATTCAAAAGATTCTCAGATGCAAATTTATTTGACGACCCTGAAATTTTTCCTAAGCGAAAGATGTTACCGTGCAATTGTTCTTCTAGAGAACCATTCTCCATGAGCTCATACACGAGAAGCTTCGAATCCCCATGGAAGCAATAACCTAACAATGTTATTATGTTTTGATGTCGAATGTTTGTTAACAACTCGACCTCATTCTGCAATTCAATGCAATTTCACACGTTATTAGTTTAATCTCTTGTAAGACGGTCTCATGCAAATTACAGTAACACGAGATATTAATTACCTCGAACTCTTTTTCAGCGTCTTGGCCACCGCCATCAATCTTCTTGACAGCAACGAAACAAGTGGTATCGAGTTTAGCCTTGTAAACAGTTCCGAACCCACCAACACCAAGTATGTTGTTTTCATTGAAATCGTCAGTTGTCGACTCAAGTAGCTTGTACTCCATCGTTATCACACTTCCTTGCGATTTTGTATTCATTTTCAGTGAATTGAATGTCACATTCGACTGATTCACAACATCTGCACAATGCAGACACTTTTATTTACTGTGACACCATCTCGTGTTACACTTTTGACACTTTTATTTACACTTTTATTTAGAGTAAAGTGAACAAGAGCAACTGACAATGTTACTGTGAGACTGTTTCATACAGCATTGACTGAAAGAGTAAAGCGAACAAGAGCAACTGACAATTTTACCGTGAGACAGTCTCATGCAGCATTGACCGAAAGAGTAAAGCGACTGACAATTTTTACTGTGAGACCGTGTCATACCTGAATTCTTAGGCCGAGTTTTACGAGGTTTATCCGAAGAGATCTTCCTATGGCAAATCCACATAGTAAGCAAAGAAAGCATGACAAGAGCAACTGAAGAACAAGCAACAATGAATGCCACTTTCAATTTATGAAAGGAATCCATTTTCTTCTTGCTCTTAATTATACCACCCTCAATTCCTGATTATCATCACATAATTTAATTAAATTAAATTCATCAAATAAAAAAAAACAAATTAAGAACAAGTAATGCTAAGAAACTTGTATCCAACTACAAATTTGATTATTTGAAAATGAAATGTAACCAAAACCCACTTCATAAAAAAATATGATTACATCAAGACGTCTACTCAGATACCGTCTTTTCATTAACGCTGATGAGAGACCGTCTTTGTAAAGTTTTTTTTTTTTTTTGGTGCACAAATAATGGAGCTTTATTACGTTAATGATAATAGCTACTTGAGCCTAAAAATAAGATAATATTTATTATATAACGATGATTTTTCTAACGTGGGTTCACTGAATACACGTTAATATTTTAAATAAAGCAAGATTGATAATATTATCCTACGAAATTACAATGTTTAGACGAGATTCTTGTAAATCTTGCTTTATTTAAACAACGTTAACCTGTGTCCAGTGGATACACGTTAGAAAATCTGATTATATAATTCATATAGTATTAAATTTTGTACATACAATCTGGCAATTGTTCATAAAATTATACTATACTATATCAAATTCAGTGATCTGGGAACTATGATTTTTTTTTCTTATTTGTTTATTTCATATTCTTAATTCATCCAACTACCCATCTACAATAAACGAATATACAAATGAACCGTTTCACTTTAAAAAAACTTCTAGTAATAATAAACGAGTTATTTTTGCAGAAATGAACCGTTTCATGGGATGAGAATCATGTAACTCTGCCATTGAAGGTGAAATGATCAATCTTTTTCTTAGTAATAAATGAGTGATTTTTTTTTTTTGCAGGAGTTGAAACAGACGTTTCACGACGTGAGACCGTCTTCGTGTTTCACTAAAATGATCAAATTACATCAAACTATGAAAGAATATTTTACCTGAAGAGAATTCTTGCATTGAAGGAGAAATGATGTGAGGACTGAAATGAGGTGAAGAAACAGGGGAAATTGAAAATTGAGTAATTTGTGTGGAATCAATTAATAATATTTGTTGTTGAAATAGTAGTAAATCAACAAAAACAAGTAACATAAACTTCCTCATTTTTTTGATTTTTTTATTTTTATTTTTATTTTTTGTATAATTGCAAATGTGATTCACAATATGAAAAAGAAAAGAAAAAAAATGATAATGGAGGTTTTTTTTTTTTTTTTTTGAAGGAAATGTCTTTGTCAAAGTTACACTGTTTTTATACTTATAATGTGTTGATGTTACTACAATCATTCACTGTAGCTTAAAGTCTCTATTATGTTTTGGACTTTGGGAGGTACTGTACTAGTTATATGAACTCGGGTCAAGATTCGTTGTTCCACTTTTATGTCTGATCTCGTGTTTTATGAATTTTATCACCTCTTAATTAACAAAAATGGTGATTATTTCACCGAGGTGGGTTCAGGCCGGACTAACTTTGAGTCGGATCAGGTCATTTTGGGTACGGATCATTTTTGGATTTGTTGTGTGAATTTTTTTAGGAATGTCGACTCATTTGGGTTAGATCGTGTTAATTCGAGCGTCTCACGATAAATTATTGTGAGACAGACTAATATAGAATAAAAAATTACTAAAATGACCACCTAGATGTGAGAGGTCTCACAATAAACTTATTGTGAGACCGTCTCATATAAGAAATTGTGAATTCGAGTTACATGTCAAACTCAGGTATTATGTTCAGGTGTTGGATTCGGGTTCGGGTTGGGTCAATTTTGTCGAGTCTAGGCACAAACATTATTTTTTTTTTATTTATTGTTTTATTTATTTTTAATTAAATGAGTATTTTATTTTATTTTAGATAAAGAAAAAAAGTCACAACTTGCACGTCTGCACACGTTAGTGATTGTCGGTTAAGTCAATTTATAAGTCTTATTTTTATTCTTTGCATTAGACCATATTCTTTGTGGTTGGTTAAATTCTTGAAATATGCTTGATTAATCGAGATAAGATGAATTTAATCAGATTGAATTGGACATAATCAAATTGTATTGAAATGATCCAAAATTAACCTAGTCTAGTGTTTTTATTTCAATGATTTCTTCTCTTTTTAGCAAGGAAGAGTCTTTAATTAGATGTGGATCGGTTGTCAATTTGTCATGATGCATTTCGTACTATTACTAACTGTGACAGAGGTCCTGTACAAGATATAAACGCTTCCGCGCATAACAAGTGACATCAGAGTCCAAAATCAACGTGGCCTGAAGACAATAGACGAAGCATCGGGGCTGAGACTAAAAAGGTGGAACTTCTAAGCTCGAGGGAGAGTTACTTGTTGTTGGCCTCACGGCGATGAGACAAGATCAGCCAAGAGAAAATCTATAGCAGTTCGACATACTATGTCGAGACTTGATGGAAACATCAAAAGCGATTCTCACAAGCTCTGTTAATTAAAAAGTGTCCGTCTAACATTCAAAATCCTGAATCCGTCTCTATTTTCTAACACTACTTTTGACATTTTTTTCAACATTTTTTCCAAATAAGCAAGAATCAAGTGGGAACTTAATCAAAACAAAACGTGTAGTAACCTAACTCAATTAAAAGAAAGAGACATTAGCTAGTCGTATTACTAGTATCGTACATTAATGAACTATTAACTCAGTATTTTATATTAACGTTAATGAAAGATCGTCTTTTCCTCGTTTTCTTAAAATTTTATCGTTAAGTATGTCACATTATACGAATTGACAACAAAAAATGCAGATATTGTATTGCTGTCTGATGTTATGGTCAAGCTATATATTGCAATGTTTTAGTTTATCATGAAAGTGTACTTAAAACTTAATCTAACCCTTATTTAGTGCATCATTATTAGTATTATTAGACCGTTTCATGATTTAACTGATAGAGATTTTTCCTTCCTCGATCGACTTTTATAGAATTTACTTCGTCACATCAAAGAAATGACCGATTATTTTCATACCTTCTTTTTGTTTACTCCATATTCATTTAGATGCGTCGTATATTGGACTAACTTAAAATTTGAGTGGGTCAGCCCATATGTGAACTTAACTACCTTTCCATCAGTCCATCACAAGTCGGGCCCGGGTCATCTGTTCATAGCCCAACCCGTCCGAGCTATCTAACCCTAAGCCTGACTTAAGGGAGTCTAACCGACTTGGTTACTGGTTAGCTTATCTCTACCACGAGTCGGGTCAATGGCTCTTGTTTGGACCGACTCACACCAGTCGACCCCGATGGCCAACTCTGGTTTACTTTCATTAGACCAAGACATTATATTTTACGAATTTTACCAAAAAAATGGTCTTAGTCAACTTACGATTATAGGTTGACTGCTAAGTCTTTCATTATACAGAATATTACTCGGATAAATTCCCTAAATAAATTAATTAAACGAGGCGGAGGGAGTAATAGAGTTTTAAATATGTAAATGGAAAAAAGTGGGCCAAAAAAATACATGTGGGAATAAAGGGCCTTAAACCCAAAAATAAGGTACTTAAGACTTTATCTAAAGCAAAAGGGCCACCCTTCATTTTTTGGGTACCCTCAATCCAAAAGCCTAATACCATTGACCAATAGATCACTTTATCTTTATTCATATAAGATTAATTCAAACTTAATTAACTTGGTTTGATTAACATGATAACTAATCCAATCATGAAAATCACATGTATATCAATATATCAATAGTTCGATAAATGACACGGTAATTACTTATTTTGTGAGAGGTCTATAATTATACTGTTGTACTAGTAATACAACAAAGGTCACCGAAGATTTGAACTTACAAATTATCGTTTGTGAATTTTCCTAATTTTTTTTAAAGAACTCAACGGCTGACCGGTAAGAGGCTACAACTTCACATAAAACTTGACTTTTACCACACGACTACGTCAAATAAATTAAATAGCTATAACTCGTTTAAGATTTGTTTTATATTTCTTCCATCTCAGTCATTTGTATATTTGATTAATATATTGATTATTTATTTAATTAATATATTTGTTATAAATAATCGGAAAATGCAAGGTGATGGACAAGTGCATAGCGTATATATAAGAAAACGAAAGCTGGTCAGTAATTTAATGGCTAATTTATGTTATTGGTAAGAGGTCATTGATCAAGTATTAATGATAACATTTTCTAGGTTAAGAGCATGCATAATTACATATGTGAATTAGATTAGTGATGGAGCAATAACATTAATTTAAAATTCAACCTTAGATTTGAGTATAATAATACTTGTATCAGTCCGTCTTCCTTGTGACGGACTATCCGTCATATCGTTATAACAGGCCAATTAACGATAAAGCATTGGTATGACCCATGTGATTTGCTTTTGATCGCCACATTAATATGACGGATATCTCGTCACAGACAAAAGATTTGTGTACTTGTATAGTTAATTGTTTCATAAATTGATCCCGTCAAACTAAGCGATTAAGAAAACATGTTCTTAAATCTTATCTTGTTCTTTCTATATGGTTGTGTCACCTTGAATGAATATAAGAAGACTTTCCCTTTGCATCGTTATCTATCGGAAAATCTTCTGTACGTGAATATATATATCTGTCACAAATTTATGACGAGTCAAATATTATTTATGAAGTCACAAGATTATTATAATCGGAAGTCTACTTTGATCCATATATATAGACTCATCTTCGACTCATACATGAGAGTTAGTCACAGGAAGACGAAACTGTCCACGCCATAAGCAAGGGTGTTCACCGGTCCAAACCCGGACCGGACCGGCTTGACCCGAGGACCGGCAACCCAAAAAATCCCCACCCGCGGACCGGACCGGACCGGCAAAATACACTAAATTTGATTAATTTCTTAAAGTGTGGACCGGACCGGACCGGCAACCAAGGTTTTGGAGACCCGTGGACCGGACAAGTATGTAGCATGTCCGGACCGGACCGGACCGTACGTACCGGGTCGGTCGGGTTTTCCGGTCCGGGTCACTTTTTGAACACCCCTTGCTGCAAGATCGGGGGAGGGAAACTCTCGAACTTTTGACACACCCTTATGACTGACTTCAAGGAAGAACCATTACGCCACGACCTTAGAACATTTATACCGTTTTATATCTTGAATGTCCATCGAAAATAGAAACTTATAATAAGAGTCACAATTTCAATTTCTTACAATTAAATGAAATTAAAGTTATACTTTTAATGTGGCATTCATGTCTTTTGTAGTTTGTACCAATGCAATGCAATTATGTGGACAAATTATGTGGACCGTGTGGTCCGTATTTATATCACCTAACCCAACAGACTCAACCATATAGGCAACCCATGGGCCATGGGTTGGCCCAACCCAACTGTAGGCAAGTCGACCGGTACCAAAAGGAGGCGGTTCAAGTGAGCCGCCAAAGGAGAACAGTCGGTTCAAGCCACACCCTAAAACCCAAGGTCAACATTAATCTTCTAAACTTCGTCAAATTATAAACTGCCACGTGTCTAATATCACCAACCTCATATCATATGACAACTGTTTTTTTTTTTTTTTTTTTTTTTTTTTTTTTTTTTTTTGCAAATTCTTGTTCGTGACGGTCCTCCATCCTAAATTTTTAGACGCACCAAGTTCGGGGCTATAAAAAGTGGATTGATTTCGGATTGAGCTGAATCATTTCGGTTTCGTGTGATCTCAAATCTTTTTTAGGGTTATGGGCTCGTTCGTTATAATAGCATTCGAGTCAGTTTCGAGTTAGGCCGACTGATTCAGGTTATGGGTCAAACTCAGATTTTCAGTTCAGATGTCAGTTCTGAAGACAGATATGATACTCCCTCCGATTCTTTAGATTCGCAACATATTCCATATTTGTCAAATTCATTAGGTTTGCAACATTTCTAAAATAGGTAAGTTTTTGTTTGGGTAAACTTTTTACTTTGTTGGTGAGACCCACCATCTCCACTCACAACCTTATTATTTGTGCAAATAGTAAACGTTGCGAATCTAAAGAATCGGAGGGAGTATCTCGTCTTAAGCAAAATTAATCGATGTTATTTTATTGTTATTTTAATAGTGGGCCTACCATTGTCTCCCACTAAAGGAAAGGTATGGAGGGGTAGATTCGTAATAAAGGAGAAAAACAAGGGTTGAATTGAAACATAGAAAGATTATTATGAATGCCAACTGCTTTATTAAGCCTTCAATTGGTGTAGTTTCCACGTCATTTCTCCAATGGCGGTTCAATTGGTGGGCCAGCCTTGCGCCTCACGTTCAACCTCATTCAACCATATCACGCGTTTTGTGCCGTGAGTTGCATACCCCAGCCAAACCCAAAACAAAATGGGGAAACAAATTCTTACTCGTGGCGACATTATCTGTCAATCTGTCATAATATTAAAACGAGTCGAATATTCACGATTTAAAGCTAAGACATAAGCAATTATTCCCACGTCACAGTAGTGGGCTCATCATGAATTAGGTCAGGGTGGCTCGTGGTTTTGGATCTCGTATGTCCTTCACTAGTACTCTCTCTCATCTATTCAATCCTGACATGGGGTTTCACAATTTTTAAAAAAAATGATAAAAATAAGGGTATTATTGGTAAATTAAATGATTTTATGTGTCCACCAAAGTTAAAATAAGGTAAAAGTATTGACATTTTGTGTAAATAGAGTAGGGATATATAAGGATTATAAGGTAAAATGTTTTGGCAAAAAGGGAAGGTAAAGAATTGATTGGATTGTCTATTTATAATAAGTGTAAAGAATTGAATGGATGGGAGGGAGTACTCTATTAGCTACGGAATACATGAAAAAGACCTACGTAATTATTTTCTAATACATCAAGAAATGTTTAAGTGCTTGATAATAAATTTCAACCAAAGAAATCATTCATACGATTGTTCATATAACCGATAATTTATCCGATATTCTTAACGCTAAATAAAACTTTTGATTTAACCATCAACCTTAGCATCACGACATCACCTATCCACCTTTACTCTTATTCCGAATCAGATTTCAAATCAAACAAAACCCTTATAACCAGAATATATACACCGATTCCTTATTCCAAAAAAAAAAAAAATCTCAACCTAATCTTTTACTTCTTCTACCTCGATCCGTCCCAGTCAATAATTCACACTTTTCTATCCAAATATATATACCGATTAAAAATTTACGTTTTTATTTTAGGCAAGAAAATTGGCGTTACCATATTAACAAACCGGACTAAATACATTGACTCGGCCCAATTACTTACCTAAAAAAAACCCAGAACACGCGCTGATAAAAGGCGGTAGGTCTACTGCCCTTCTATATAAACACCCACACCTTCTCCTCCATATCCCTCATCTTAATTATTCCCACTCTCCTCTTTCTTCCTCTCTCGGTTTTCCCACCTCCTTTCAAAATTCCCATTATACCCTCAATAATTCATCAAAATTACTTAAATTGCCCCTATGGAGGTTGTTGTTCTACCACCGCAAGATGTTCTCAAACGACACCGTCACAAGCCCCGTCGTAACCCTACTCCAGTTAACTCTAACTCCATAACTAACCATGGTTCTGTTAGATCTAACCGTAGGAAAGTTCAAACTCAGTCACGACCCGTTAGCCCGCCGAGTTCGGGTCAGATCCGGATCTTGAAGCGAGGGGAGAATCTTCCTCCGCCTGAGAAGAACGTCCGGGTGCCGGTTCAGGTACTCGGGTCGAAGGTGAACGGGTTTTACGCCGGGTCTGCTTGTGTGACGTCACCTCCGCCGAGTGAACTGCCGTTGCCGGCGTTTTTTACTCGCGGTTGTGCGTTGTCTCTCGTCGGTAATGACGTCATGGTTGATAATAATCTGAAGATCGCTAGTGATCTCCGCCGTGTGTTGAAGCTCTGCTGACGTGTTTCTTACGTCACTCTACCCCGAAAAATATCCAAGGGTAGAAATGGAAAGGGTAAAATTGGAAAGTTAATTAAATTGGAAAGTATTTTAAATTTTAAAAAAAGTGAAGAGTAAAGTAAAATGATAGGTTGGGCTTTGGGTTGGGTCGGGTCGGGTTTGGGTTTGGGTTTGGACCGGGTATTCCGACAAGCTCCCTCTTATTTTTTCTGGGACGTCGTGATTTCATTTGGTCTACCATTAAAATTACAATACGATTATTGTGAGATTCGACACCTCCTCCGAAGAAGCTTAGCTTCTGGTTTATTTTCTTTTAACCTTTTTTTTTTAAATCTAGAGAATTAAATTAAATTAAAGTATTGAACATGGGTTATTATTAATTAAGTTAATTAAGTATTTAAATTAAATTAATCTGAGGGTAGTTTATACAGTAATATTACATGTATAGGCTGTATAGCAAATCTCTGGGTTGTTCACTTGTTCTTGTAATTTGTTGTTTTTAAGTTGTATTTCGTTTGTCTTGGTTATTTGTTTACGTGATATGAAAGTGAACGAGTGATTGAGACGGAAAGAGTATCGGGTTTGAGAGTCTTTTTAAGGTATTGGAGTACTGTAGTAGTAGTATTGGTAGTGAGTACATATACCTAGTGATTTGTGGGTTATGTATTGGGTTGTAATTTGTAGCCCATTTTCTCTTTAATTATTGTAATTTTAATTCAAGTTTTTCTTTTTCTTATTGAATTTTATTTCTTATTATCTTAATTATTACCCACTTCGTCCCAATTCAAACAAATTACTCCCTCCGAGTTCCTATTATTGTCCCAAAGGGATTTGGGGTGGAAAATAAGGAAGGGGAAATTAGTGGTTCAAAAAAGAAGAAGAAAGAGAGAGAAATAGGAGAGTAATTGTGGACCACACATTTATGATCTAAAAAGGAAAGTGGGACAAAAATCAAACTCAGCCCAGAAAGGAAAATGGGACAATAATAGGAACTCGGAGGGAGTATTATTTTAACCAATACAAATAATTATCGTGAAACTGATTCATCGGAGCTTATGGAGATAATCAAATTGTATACATGATGAACCTTTAAAATATCGTCTCAAGATCAACACAAGTGAAGTAATTGTAATTCGATAATGTTTTGTTAATAAAGTTTAGACTTTATATGAAATATCGAGATTAAAATAAGTCAAATTTGAGCGATTTAATTCATTTTTGTTGATGAAATTAGAATTGACTTTTTTTATGTTTTAACAAAAAAAAAATCCCTTGGATTTGAATAATTGATTTGGTTTGATTTTTAATTAAATTAAATGTATAATCATAATTGAGATATTATGATGAAGGAGTAGGATTGAAGGTTAGGTGGTACTTTGTGAGTGGTGGTTGCGTAGGCTTTTTTGTTGTTTTCATAAACAGATGGGAGATGGGGTTGTTGATATGACTCGTTTTGGTGTCATATGTTTGGCTCTTACGGTTTTATCTGTCGTAAATTTTAAAATGGATCAAATGTACGGTTAGAGAATTATACAATCAGTGTACGTAGTTCTATATGTACAACTGATTTTAAGATTTTGAACTTTATCACAAAATTTTCGAGTTTTGTTGTAAATTTTCTGAATTTTAGTGTAAAGTTGTAGAATTAAATTACATAAATATTTGTACAATCAGGTGTATAATCTTATTTTCCTCAAGTGTATATATAAAATCATTTGTCGAATTGTCACAAAAATGTCAAGTGTTTTGTTTTATAGATCTATGTGCGAATATTTGGTGCAGTTTAAGATTTAAGATAAATATTCTGTCTTAAGTAATACCGATTGTTGACGATGAAAGCCTTTATTTTGCATTTCTATGGTTGTCTTATGATATGATATGAAGTATATATCCTCAAACGTGTGGAATTGGTAAGCTCCCTTGATTCATTCCTTCTACCGTGTAGGGTATCGCAATTGGATCAATCCATTTTGTTTTCTGCTTGTAACATAGATATCTGTTATTTTATTATAACTGGTTAAATATTTTTTATTTATGTAGAAAAGATAACTCATGCATTTTTTTAAAATGTAAACCGGTCGTATTTGACCTGTTATAAGTTTGTGACGAATATCTGTCACGAACCAGAATTTGTGTTTTGTTTCGGCAGTTTGATTTATATCGTCAAATTGTCTAAAAATCCGCACTCATTAGTCATTGAAGTTATGAATTCTTGTTTCTGTCAGACAATAACGTTAGTGTGATACTGTTTCATATAAGAATTTGTGATAAATCGATATTGAATAAAGTCTCTTTAAAATCCATTCCCGCAAATATAAAATAAATATAATAGGAAAATGAGACAATTTTTTAGAGATAAAAAATATTCATTTATTCAATAGGGTTGTGGGTTCAAAATTTTGCCTAGTACACATGGGCCTAAAATTCAGATAAAGCCTTTAGGAGTTATTTGCTTCACAATTGATTGGGCTTTGTATCAATAACATATTATGGACTACTTGTTGGCTCATGAAGTCCAACGAACTAATCAAAACAAAAAAGAGTAACATCGACCTCTTTTGTAAGACGATTTTACGTTAGATTTTTCAGACATCATCGTTAGCACCGAGAAACTCGACAACCAATCAAACATGAACAAAAAAAAAACCCTTTAAATGAAAAGAGTTTAATTTGATAACGTTGAACTAAATTAACAAAATGAATTAAGACAAACTGAAATTAATGACGTTAAACTAATTAACTATACTGAATATCGAATACTTATAAATTTAATTAGTTCGAGCTGAAAATAAATTTGAAAAATGAGATACAAATGATGAATGTAATGAACTGAGCGATCCATCATATCACTTATTATTGAAATCGCCCATGCAATGAAGAATCATGAATATGGCATGGTCAGTTGCTCACCAAACAAATGCTTTAATTAAGGTTAAATTCGTCATTTCGTCATTCCCAAAACTTCAATGGTATCTGGTCAATAGCATAAAACTAAAAAGTGACGGTATCTTATCAACGTTAACGAGAAATCTTTCATATAATGGTGGGTCCTACTATTTTTTTGTTTTTATACCTACGTTTGTCACTATCACGGAGAAAATAAGATTATACACCTGGTTATACAATAACATTGTACAATCAAGACAAAGTCGTTGAACGTTTGTATATATATTTACCGAACTTATACGGAGTATAAGTTTCTGAATCGAGTTTTAAGTTTTTGAGCTTAAACATTTATGTGATTTAACTTGACGACTTTACACTAAAGTTCGGAAAATTTACACCAAAACTCGAAAAATTGTGATAAAGCTCAAAATCTTAAAACCAATTGTATACTGAGCTATGTACAACTGGTTGTATAATCCTCTCATTGCTATCACAGCACAGTGAAAGACGAAGTAACACTTTTCCTTCGGCAGGTGAGAAGTTCTTTATAACACTATTGAAAAACCGTCTTTGTAAAATTTGGGTAAGGTGAGGTGGCTATGTATGTATAATCTATAATATTCAAATTTGAAGTCCATTGGACCTTGGTGTAGGATGTGTAATCTCATGACATTAATTCTACATTTATTTTTTATTGATAAAAAGTGTGTGATTTGAGTGACGTTGGTTGGAATTATAAGTAAGTACCTATGGATCATAATATACGTGTGATTAATACCGAAGATGTCTTAGCCTAGTGGTTAGGACTAGGTGCTCTGGGACAGTAGGTCTCAGGTTCGAATCCCCCACCCCCTATATTATAATGCGACTAAGTGCGCTCTTCGTTGAACAAAAAAAATATACGTGTGATTAATTTCTTAATCACTCATGTTTTTAATTGTTCTTTTGATTTGACTTTAAAGAGTGTACAATAATAATGTGGTGGGACGTGCAATGTAATTTTCAATTGAGTTGTTTCAATAGTACTAATGTTCTTAATGTCAATTTGCTTTTAGCACTTTCGAAATAAATCTTGGTTACGTGTTGTGTTCATGTTGGATCAAGATTAGGTCACCTTGAACCTTGTCCATGTAGTCGATATAGGTCACCAAGCCCTGTCTGAGTGGTTGATTTCAAGCTCGAATCTGTCCACGTAGTCCGAGACAAGGACCTAACCCAAAAGCAAGGATGACCGGATGGCTTGGCTGACCCGTCTAGCTGACCATGATATTTTAAAGGTGGTGAAAAATTAATCTGAAATTGCATTCGTGATGGAAGTAATAACCGACAAGGTGAAAGTAAATCAAAATGCAAAATACATACCAAAGTAATTTACAACAAAATATAGTGTTAGACTATATCTCACGCATGAAACAGTAACAAACAATCTCCTCGATAAATGAATGGACATTTTATATAAAAAAACCGTTACACGAGATGAGTAAAAAAACTACTATAAGGACCTAAAAATGTAGATCTAGCATGCGAATCTAGTAAACTCCACTACGTACAAATATGTACAATGGTACAAATCTTAGTATGAAGTACAAATTGAGCATTTGAGCAATATTTCGTCTTATGTTTTTTTTTTCAATTATTTTTAAAATTTTATAAAGGATAAATACAATAATAATTTTTCTAATGTGTGTCATGAATGTGCTAATTAAATCAATAATTACGATGATATTATCACGAAAAATTGATATATTAACTCATGCTTTTATGAAGTTGATAGAAAAATTGAGCTTGTCGATGATCAAATTACATAAGTATTATCATTATATTTTTTTGGTACATAAGCATTATCATTATATATAGATAAGTAAATGAGCGAGAATCCAAGTAGAATAAATAAAACAAGTGAATCTAATGGAAGGAATATATTAATTGATTAACTCGGATAAATCATTTCACATTAACGTAACATTCATGATTCATCCGATAATATTTTCGCAAAATGGAAAAAAACAAATAAATTTAGTAGAATATATTCTCGTATGCTTTCTGCAACGTATTTACGAGTATTTAATCTCCCTAAAATCTCACCTTTTAGATCGATACTTCATACTCTGTATCTGATATCCCTTATCAAACGTTCATTTTGACAAAATAAAAGACACCTTGTCTATAACATCATAGACGGTACTTACTTTCTAATAGAATTTCAGAATCACTTTAAGAACGTTAGTATTTATACTTTCAAAAACTTTAACAGAAGATAAATTGAAATTATATGACATTTCATTATACGTTACAAAATAGGGAGTACTGTAGAGAGTGTGTGTATCTATTCTTCACGAATATGTATTTTTTACGGAAATTATAAATGAAAACATTGGTCAAATAAAATGTGACTTAATCTCTTATATGACGATCTCACAGTAATTATAACAAAATTTCCTACTCGCCTTTACATTACATGAGATGTCTTAAAATATAATTATTGTGAAACCGTGTCACAAGAGATATACAAATGACAGATGTAACCAAAAATAAAGATTTATTCAATACTTGCAATAATTAGAACACAGTCTTCCATACGTTAGATGTCTTAAAATTAGGGGTGAGCAAAAATATACGATACGGTTTTATTATATGTATAAGATACGGTATACGCTTCCAATTATACGAATTTTCGGATATCCGATACGAATAACCGGATATACGATACGGTTTTCCTTAAAACCGTATCGGATACGTATCGGGAAAAATAGAAACCGGATCCGGTTTCCGATCCGGCCGGTTTTTTAAAAACAATAAAAAAATATGGAAAATATAATCCTAATATGAATTATACAATAAAGAATTCAAAACTCACCCATTATTTTGAAAGGTAAAAACAAAACTATTAGGTTGCGTTTGGATAATCGGAATTGATTTGAATATCAAGAATTCAATTCCTGTATTTGAATTTCTAGAATTCAAATCTAAATCCAAACCCAAAATGGTGTTTGGGTACCCTTGGATTTGGATTTCGGGCGGGTGAAGTCGGGTCAAGGTCACCAATTTTTTTAAAAAAAAAATTCATTAAAAAAATATAATGTGTTCAAATACGAGAAAAAAAATATAGAAAAACAAATAATACGACAAGATTATGCGAAAAAACAAACAAACGACAAGTAACGGATTTGAAATGACTACCCTATAGAAACCAAATTTGAACTAGGTTGGATTTGAGTAAAATTTCAAATCCAAATCCGAAGGTTTCCAAACGCACGAAATATTTCAAATCCGGAATTCAAATCTAAATCCAAGTTCCCAAACATGCCATTAGTAAATTTATGATATTATGTATTGGAACGTAATATTTTGTTAGAACAATTGTACCGCAAGACATATATACCATTTTTTTGAGATTTTTTTTATGTATTTTATTATATCAATTTATATAAAACGTAACGTTGCTTAAAAATCAATTAATTAATTAATTACTTTAATTAAAAATGAAAAAAATTATTTTAAAAAAAATAGAAAAATAGAAAAAAAATATAAAACCGGATACCGGATATCCGAAAAAACCGGATATCCGAAATCCGGATATCCGGAAAAAACCGGATCGGATACGGATCGGAATTTTTTTTGATTTTTAAAATCGGATATCCGATACGGTTTACAAAACCGGATCGGATATCCGGTTTTGCTCACCCCTACTTAAAACATACTCTGTACCTGATACGTCTTGAAATATAATTATCGTGAAACCGTATTACCAGAGATTTACAGATGACAAATATAATTAAAAATAAATATTTTCCCACGAAATTGTCAAAGTGGTTTCCAATTTTACCATCACGGTCGTGGGTTGATTGATTCTATGTAGACTCACTACAAAGTCTCACCGCATTCTCACCGACCCGACCCGATTACCCGAACAAAAAGTCGGATATCCAAACTCCAAGCCCTAAAGCACATAAAGTGGATGCAAGAAAATATTCACAATATATTTATGACACGTGTGTTAAGCCTTGGACCCCACTTTCCAGTGCAAGCAGAACGAACAAGAACTGAATAAGAAGCCACAAATTAGGAAATTATATTACTGAGTATAAAAATCCAAATTTACATATTTTCAACCATAAAATCCAACTTATTTTCGATTCATTTCACTTAAATTTATTTACGATTTTTTTACCATGTATTCACTGGTCAACTTGGTTACGTACAAGTTCTATTTTCCAATCTCGATTATTTGTTGACCGAGACAGAAAAATTATAATCTATTATAAGTCGATATTTGAAGCATTTTTCATCGTTATTAGATATGTTCATTGTACTCCGTAACGTCTATCTAATTCAGTTAAATCAAGTTCAACCCTAATTACAAGATTTAAGTCGTTTAATTGAGAGACCATCTTAGGCTTTTAGCCACTCATGTAAAATAAACTGTGTTGATTATTTTTATATTATTTGCGAAAAATATTTTAATTAAAAATAAACAAAAGACTAAAATGGATGAGTAGTATGCTACCCCCTCTTGACACTATTTTTTTTTGCCTCATTTCATTAAAATATATATACCTCACAAATATTGGGATAATAGGACAAAAAATAGATAGTATCCGGAAAGAGTATAACTATACTCCGTAATAATTTATTACGGGATAATAAGCTTATGGTAAAACCGTTTAATACAAGAATGAATTTATTTCCAAAAAAAAAAAAAAGGAAAAAGAGAGAAAAGCCACCCTCAAGAGTCAAGACCCAGAACTAGATATATTAACACACATATCTCACCCAACGCAACACACTTCTTCCTTCTCCCCACATTATTCCCCTTTCTCTCTCTACCTCCACCTCCTCCTCTTTCTTACTTAACCACTTTCCCTCTCTCCACCGCCGCAACCACCACCACCACCACCGCCGCAACGATGAAAGACGAGTGGTGGCTAACCGCAGCAATCTCCGACGACGCCATGGTCGCCGACATCCTCCTCCGACTAAAATCATCTCCTTCTCCTTCTCCTTCTCCATCCTACGACTTCTACCTCACTCTACCACCGTCTTGGGGCCGCCGTCATCCACGCTCGAAACCGTCGTCGTCATCATCCTACGTGTCACCGCCGCCACCACCACCACCGACGACGACGACGAAGAAACACGACTCCGACACTCGTCTAAGTCCTACCACTCCGTTGTCCTGGACTTACTGCGGCGGCGGCGGCGGAGGTGGTGGTGGTGGTGGTGGTGCCACCACATCGTCACCTAGTGACGGCGGTTACGAAGACGAGTCTGCTCCTCCTCCGCCGTCGTCGTCCTCCGATCGGTTCAGATCCAAGGTCGGTTCATTACTTCATTTCCTCCTCCTCCCCATTGTTTCAACTTTCAATTAATTCAATTTCAATGGCGTCCGTTTCCTTTTCCGGTGTCGAGTTGGTGAGAATCGAACTCCTAACCTCACGGTCGGAGTTGGTTGGTAATATGTCTGTAGGTTAGTTATGTAGGAGGTGTAATGTAATGTGTGTAGCTGAATTTCATCGAAATTACCAATCTACCCTCCTCCCTTTATTTCTAGGGTTGTTCATACCATACATGATACATCACGTGACTGAAGAGCCTCCGTTAATATTTGATCCGTCATAAGTTAATTCATCACGTGAAATTACCATCCTACCCTCTCCAAAAGAACTGGACCGTCTCATGGATGAAATCGTCTTTTTTATTTTTCTTTGCTGGTCAGCTGTCATTCTTGTTTTCCGCTACTCTTTTTAATGTCCAACTTTTTTTTTCCCTTTGAAAGTGTTTTTTTTTTTTTTTCGTATATTTTAATCAAATGGTTAGAACAGAGGGAGACGGAGAAAATATATTGAAATGACGAATTTGGGCTTGGTGATGGTGGCGGTTTAATGGGGTTAGTGGGGGGTGGGGTGGAGCCCACAAATCAGAGCAGTGGCAGGAAACTTCCATTAAACGCCACCCTTTCCTCACGTTTTTCAGACTCTTTTTAAATGACTGTTTTACCCCTCACTTGTCAGATTACTCAAAATAATACTCTAAGGTTTCGTCTTTTGAAAAACCGTCTCACTTTCATGGTTAATGTTTCTCGTCAACATTAACTTAATACCGTCCAATGCTGGTGTCACGTGATATCGTCTCATTTCAGAATTGTTTCTTCGAGTTTCCTCGTGCCACCAATGATGTTTTTGGATGTTTGTTTCAGGTTTCTGGCGCATATGACGCGCTGAATGCCTCAAGCAAGAGACCGAAGAGAAAGAAGGTAAAAAAATCGTAACTTTCGTACATTGTTGTCATCATTAGTCGATGTCTTGTACTCGTACATTTGCAGTTTCCGAGTTATCTAAATTGGTGATTTTTCGGGTTTTCTGATTACAGACGTTTGCGGAGCTTAAAGAGGAGGAAAGCTCGTTGTTGAAGGAACGTATACATTTGAAGAAGGTTGGTTCGCTTTTTTTCTCCCCCTTAACAAGCTCGAATCTTGTCAATGCTCGTGTTTGTTTTACGATTTGCTTACGTTGTTTGTCTGTCTGACATACAGGAAATGGCAACGCTGAGATCGACATTGGAAGATCAAAGATCGATAAATGTGAACTTAAAGAGAATCAAGGTAGGTTACCTCTAAGCTACACCTACACTTGACATTGCTTCGCCCCCAAATCTTTACTGAATCTTATTCCATCACATGTAAATGGGTCACGAACCTGAACCTGAACTTGAACCCGACCCGTTTAAATCCCGTGTCATGTTTCTAACCCATGTCGTTCTTGGTGTGTGTGCAGGTTGACATGCAATCGAAATCAGCAAAGCTGAACCAGGAAGAACATAAAACGACGAGTTTGATTCACGAAACATGTGAAGCAGCGGCGTCTTCAAGCATATTACAGAAAGACGGGTCATCTCACAAGCCGATTTTCGTACTTCCCGACCTGAATATGGCACCAGACGAATGCGACCAAGTCGTGATGTGCTAACTAACCCGAATGCGACCAAGTCGGCTCGGGTTGTTCATCGAAGAAGTTGTAATTAGAGTAGGATAATATTGATATCCACAGAGAAAATTGAGAGAGTTTTAGTATATCAACGGAGGGGCCGAGTGCACGAGTTTAGGGTGGCGCTTTTACCCGTTGGCAAAAAAAAAACATTATTTTTTATCGGTTTTTTAGTTCTTATTATTATCATCGGCTGGTCCGAGAAATTACAAGGGGTAAGCACTCTTTACTTCAGTTATACGAGTATTCTTTTCGACAGTAGTATCAACATTTGTATTATCACGTACGATTAGTAGATTTATACTCGTAGTATTTGTTTGGATTTATTTAGTTGACGTCTAATTTCACAAAATATACGAAGTACTACTTGTTTTTTTGTTGGTTTTTCTCGCCTTTTCTTGATTACTTGTTAGACGGTGTAAAAATCGTGATTAACTAAATTATTTACCACTTATCGTAAACATTTGTAATCGTATTCTTAATCTTAATTCATATGGTGAAATCAATCGATCAATCACTGTATAATTGGTAGACCAAATCAATTAAATGAACGAATAGGTTAAATTATTCATCAAATGAACAATCGTTTTCAATTTTGGGGAAGAACGAGAAAAAATCAATATTACGTCATCGAAAATCGAATTAGAATTCATAATCGACTTAAATACGAGACTATATATCGCTAAACTTACTGTAAAACCGTCTCAATCAGCGAATAACAAACTACCCTTGTCACTCTATCCACTACCCAGTGCCCATTAAAACCCAGAAGCTAAACATCATCTTCATTCAGAAAAAAAAAAGATTAAATCTTTATTACTCTACTTACATAATTTTAGCAACATTAATGGCTTTTTCTACTAGTTGTAATTCAATCAACACAATTCCAACCTTCTCTTCATCATCCTCTCAATCTTTGCCGCCATGTTTGTTCTTCAAACCTTGGAAGAATTTAATGGTGAATTCCAGGAATTCCCAAATCAGAATTGTGGTTAATTCTTCATCTTCTGATATGGGTCCTTCATCTTCTTCTGATTTCATGAGCCTCAGGTATTTTTTTTCCCCCAATTTTCCCCATTTTTTTGGGATTAATTTGTTATAGAAACAGATGAAATTTTAGGTTACTGTTTTTTTTTTTTTTTTTTTTTTTTTTTTTTTTTAAGTCTGGATTTTGAGTTTGAAACTATGTAGTATTCTGACGATTTCGGATATTGATTCATGTTAGCCGACCTCAAATCTTTTCGAGACGATTTCATGGTGAAAGTTTTGATCTTTTTTTGGATAATGAAGGTTTGTGTTTTTTGATGATTGAATTGAAGAGATGGAGGTGATATGCAGTTGCCAATTGTGAGAATTCATGGTGTTGGTTGGGTTAGGGTTACTGTCAAATTGTTATCTGAAAAAATTGCATTGACGTTGTTGCGACTAAGTGCTCTCTTCGTTGAACCAAAAAAAGTTGCATTGATGCTGTGTTAGTAGCTTGGCTACTGGAATTGCGAAACGATTCTTCGAAAATGCCCAATTTTTCGAGATTTGTGACTCTATGAAGAGTGTTTAAATCAAATGCGAGCAATTTCTAAGAATTAGAGGGAGTATAGTGTCACGACTCACGAAACAACGAATTCTGTAACCATGGTTAGTAGTTTTCGAGATTTATGACCCTTTGAAGAGTGTTTTAATCAAATGCGAGCAATTCGTAAGAATTAGAGGGAGTATAGTATCACGAAACAACGAATTAGGTAACTATGGTTAGTAGTTTTCGAGATTTGTGACTCTGTGAAGAGTGTTTTAATCAAATGCGAGCATTTTCTAAGAATTAGAGGGATTATCCGATTATAGTATCATGACGAAACAATGAATTCCGTAACCATGGTTGGTAGTTTTTGAGATTTGTGATTTAACTTGGCAGGCAAATGAATATGCCATCTTTTGGATTGCAATCAAATGATGATGCTAAAACAAAACCGTCATATAAATGGCAACGGGTTTTACTCAAAGTAAGTGGAGAAGCCCTTGCTGGAGATAATATGCAGAATATCGACCCGAAGGTAGGAAACACTAATTGCCTCGAATTTATCTATTTTCGTTTCATTCATTTTTAGCGGTGTGCTTTCTGTATAGGTTACTATGTCGATTGCTAGGGAGGTTGCAGCCGTGACTCGGCTAGGCGTTGAGGTAATATAATAAATCAAGTGTATTTTCGAGGTGTTTCGTGGTGGAATGGGACTGATTGTGCTTATTTTAGGTTGCTATTGTTGTTGGTGGTGGAAACATATTTCGAGGAGCCACGTGGTCTGGGTGTAGTGGTCTTGACCGATCATCTGCTGATTATATTGGGTACGACATCTACCTCAAACTGTCATAGTAGTATGCGTTTTGCCGTTGTATTGAACTTTTCTTTAGGGCTTCACTTTTTATCTGACATGTGATGTGACACGAATTTTGTGTTCAGAATGTTGGCGACTGTAATGAATGCAATATTTCTGCAAGCGACAATGGAGAGTATTGGAATCCCTACACGAGTCCAGACTGCTTTCCGAATGTCTGAAGTTGCTGAGCCTTATATACGCAGAAGAGCTATCAGACATTTAGAAAAGGGGAGAGTCGTGATCTTTGCCGCAGGAACTGGGAACCCGTTCTTCACTACAGACACTGCTGCTGCTCTTCGTTGTGCAGAAAGTGAGTTTGTTTCCGCAATCAAATCTATATTTCCGTGATGCTGGTAATGGCATTTTGTTTCAGAACCAAAGACTCACCATTTATGTTTCTATTTTACAGTTAATGCGGAGGTTGTGCTGAAGGCGACAAATGTTGACGGGGTTTACGATGAAGATCCTCGAAGAAACAGTAATGCCCAATTGCTCGATACCCTTAGCTATCAAGAGGTAATGTCGAAGGAGCTTTCTGTCATGGACATGACTGCTATCACCTTGTGCCAAGAGAACAATATACCAGGTGACCACTATTTTTCTAAATTTCGCTTCCATGAATAATCTATGTTGCTCGAACTTTTCATATTATAAGAATGTGGTCGTCAAACCACTGACGTCTTCCCTTGTCGGATACCTGAACGAGTGTATTCCTTGATGCAGTTGTCGTCTTCAATCTGAACAAAGAAGGTAACATCTCGCGAGCAATCAAAGGAGAGACAGTAGGTACCATTATTGGAGGCCATCGGAATTCTGCTGCGGCCGAGGTACCATAGATCTCTTCGAGGGATGTTCGTGTTGAAATAATATCGAAGGCAATCACAAAGCGGAAGGCATGAGTTGTTTGTGCCCACCCGGTAGCTCTAGCGAAATTTTAAGCAAGCGACTTATTGATGCTGGCTATTAGCCCGGTAAAAGTTTACTAGATACCGTGTTTCCGAAATGCAGTTGGTTCAAGTAGCGATGTTGGAATCCTGCAAATGTAACGTAGCAGTCACGGCCATGCAGTCGTGATCGACAATGACATTTTTTTTTCAAATTTATTGTCCTCGTTTAGATTTTAATGGTCGACTTCGACACATTTTTATCAGATTACGTAAAGATGTCCATGTCAAAACATTTTTTTGTTATCGACAAAATTTGTTATGGTAGATTGAGAGCAATGACGACCTCAAAAGCTCGAACCTTGATAAATCGAGGAACATTTCTACACATCTAGACGGTTTTTTCATGGGTCTTTCGTCTAGTTTTCGGAAGCCAACGAAACGACTTACTCATGTACCAATACTAAACATACAACAACATAGGCGGCAAGAGGTTCGGATGTTCAAAGCCAAACCAAATTACGAACCAAGCACAAACTACCCGATCTAACTTAAAACTAGTAAGTTACAAGAATCTAGGATGTCATGAAGACGAAACCCCATTGGAACTTTGCGACAACACAATCGCCCTTAGTTTATTGTAGGAATCGCAAGAAGCATGAGCATATTCCGACAATGCTCGGAAAAGCTCAGGGAGACGTGTCTTAAGGGTTCCGAGAGATTTCTCCCTCACTTGAACGCATTGTCGTTGGTGCTTCTCGATCTCTTCGTCCAACCTTTTCTTCAAACTATTCACCACAAATCGTCTTTCTGTAATCGGATCCTTTCCCGCCCCATCTTCGCCCGGATCTACTTCCAATGCTTCCAGTCCCTTTCGTTGGACGTACTTGTGGTACCATTCCTCGAAAGCTTGATTCTTCCTTAGGTATTCCTTCCTCAACTCCTCGCATGTGTGCTTCGACTTCATCTCGTCCTCTTGTTGTAACAAAATGGTCTTGATCACGGCCCCGAAGGAGGAGATGGCGGTTTTGGTAACCTCGTCGGGGAGTTTCTCTAGAGAATCGTGCCATGCGTGGAGGAGGTATTGTATCGGAGGGTTTTTTTGACGAGGTGGGGACGAGACTTTCTCCTTTAGGCTGCTTTCTAACGGGATGAGATTTAGCTTCAACCAACTGTGGAGACATCGGACGTATTGTTTTTGTTGGTTGACCATGTTGTCGAATTGTTCTAGCCATTGTTGAACGACATTCGATAGTTGGATGGTGCATTGGTGGTGAGGCCGTGTTGTTTCTCTCGGTGCAAGGATGATATCGAGGGACTTGAGTTCAGTCGCAATTTGGAACTGGGTGTCGTGGTGTACGCAGATGCTCTCCCACATCTTCGCCATTCTGAACCAAGACGAGTACAAATCAACTAAAAGAAGCGAAACAGATTCAACTACTCATTTGAAAAGAAAAAAAAATTACTTACCCGTCGACTAGTTCGACAAGTTTAGGGTACAATTGCAGATCCCGAAGTTCATTAACTTCAGCGACAGTCGAATCCATAGATTGCATGTCGACAATGTATCGGGTGTGCAAATGACTAACGGCTGCTTTGGTTTTCTCAACTGACTCTGCATTCGCACCACGTTTCTTCTGTTTGTTAAGGAGTCCGACCTTCCTTTGGTACTCTAGCTTCATCAGTTCACCAGCCTATATCGTACAAAAACATGATTAAAATTCACCGTCACAGAACATGACCACATTCTCGTCGTTGAGATTTGAAATCATGTAAACGTAAAAGACCTATTCATACCTTAACTTCTTCGTAAAGCTTTTTCTCCCAAGCCATGAGTTTTTCCAACACTGTAGCGAGGGTTTCATGGTCTTCATACTCGTCTTTCCCACCTTCCGACATGCTACTCAACGCCTTATTCCATGTAATGACGCGCATGACTCTAGCCGCGTGATCAACAGGCTCTGAAATTCACAGAAAACATAAACTCATTGCCGCTAACATGAATCATATCTGAAGTCGCCATCCAACTAAACAAAATTAAAAAAAAAAAAAAAAGGAAAGCGGACAGTACAATAAAATAATAATAAAAACACAGTTTCAAACGCAGAATTAAGATGAAATCGTTAATAATAAGTTTTTAAAGGGTTACATACTAATTTATTCATAATCAACTAAACAGAAAGCTGAGATTATTCAATAAGATAAATCCGCGGGACTAAATCCATGGATGAATTGAAGCGAGCAAGTCTACAAACATAGACTTCCGAACATGAATGTCTACCACTCTTAATTAACGACCATCTTTAGTCACGGTTCCTCTGAAAACATAAAGATAGTCTCCATTCTCAACACCATGCCAACGAAGAGTACACCCATCACACATAATCCTTTGCTTATGGATAAAAATATAGTCGTCCATAGGAAGAATCTTCCGGTTCAACAACATTTGCCTTACTTCATTCACGGAGGACGAGTCCTTCATCTCCAACGGAATCCTCGCACCATTGAGTAAACTCGTCGAAGTTTGAATCACCATGGTTAACATCCTAACGGACGTCTCCGTCTTAACTTTGTTCATACTTTTGAGGGAAACCGTGATCTCTGAAAACTCTTGCACGCCATACTCGGCAAGATACCTAAACTCTTCGTCCATTTCTAAACCAGCTGTGTATAGAGACATCCTCTTGGTTGGAGTGCCGTCGAGGATGTGAATCTTATCTTTCAAGCTTCGGACAGTTTCCGTCACGTCTACCTCTATGTTAAGTTTTCTAGAAGAGAATGTGATGGTGATGAGGATCTTGGTGTCGTGATCATTGTCTAGTTCAGTAAGAGGAGGCATGTCGTGGTGAGTAGAGTTGATGAAGAGATCGATTTTTGTGCCATCGACAATCATGGGATAGTCACCCAAATCTAGGCCGTCGATTAATTCCAAGCCAAAGATATCGAGTGTTTGTGAAGGGATTGGGATGGATAGGATGTTCGAGATCTTTTGCTTGATCTCGAGGATAGTTTCTTCAGGGTGGACATCAATGAAGAAATGACCGGCGTGGGTGACTATGATGAGCTGCATTGTTAAGAATTGCAAGCTCTCGAACAAGTGAAGATTTGTGTGTTTGAATTTAGTGTCGGTTTGAAAGAGATTAGGAAGAGTGTGAGTGTGTGTGTGTGTATATATGCATGAAAGACAGCCTTCATCGTCGAGCAATGAGCTTGCTGTCTGTTCTTTCATGTTGATTTCATTATTCGGAATGGAATCTTGGTCTGTTATACAGTTAGAGTCACATCACTCATATCATATGCCATCGACATTCAACTGTCATGAACTCCAAACAATGTACTGTAGTAAACTCGTCACCAAACACTAGAAACCAACAGCGGACAGCGGACAGACTATCTAATTGTACTAGCATTCGCCTTCTTGTCCCAACATCAACACAACAATAAAACACAGTCGAAGATAATCCAATATCATCACTCGTCATTTCATCAACACGCAAAATTACAGAAAGTACAAAGAGACGGTCTATCTTGTACTTGCATTCGCATTCTCGTCCCAACATCAACACAACAATAGAACACAACCAAAGATAATCCAATATCATAACTCACCATTTCCATCATGTACTAATAAGAGACGGTTTCTCATTACCGTTAACAAGAGACCTCATATATAACAGAAATAGCACATAATCTAACATAAATTATGGGAAAAGAGAGGGAATTAAAGAGGCAAACCTCGATTATCGGCATAATTAGAATGAAATTGAAATTTATGAGCTTCCAACACTTTAGTAACCTCTTGAGCATTTTCGGAAGCCCTAAGAAAACAATCATCAATGTCTTCCAACACTTTGACCAAATTCACCTTATTCTTATTACTACTCACCACCCTCCCTGCATCAGGAGGTGCAGTATTGGCATGTGTAAACTGCCTGTACTCCCCACCCTCCCGAGGCGGCGGTGGAGGTGTCTCCACCACCTCGGCCGCCACCACTGCCGCCTTCTCTGGTGTTTTAAACTCAGTTTCTTCACCTACATGGACTCCACCTACACTATGACCTCTCATATGATGACGACGACGATGATGGTCTAAATCACCATGCATATCTCCATCATCATCGTCGTCTTCGTCTTCTTCATCATCATCATCGTCGTCGTCATGATCGTCATCGTCTTCTTCTTCTTCGTCGTCTTCATTGATTTCATCTAACCCTGACACATGCATTTGATCAGACATGAAAAAATAATCCCAAGCCATACCCTTTACACCCTCACCCCCTTCATTTCCCCTCTCAACCTTCTGCTCCGCCGCCGCTGCGGCGGCGGCCGCGGCCACCTCCTCCGCCGCCTCATCAAGCGACTCCATCCTTGAAACGCCGCGTTTCGAGACGGAAAACTCGGGCATTGTGACAGAACGCAGGAGAGGGGAGGGGGAGGGGGAGAATGAAGGCAGGGGAGGAGGCGGCGGAGGAAGTGGGTCCTGTGGTGGCGGAGGCGGCGGTGGTTCGGGTACAGACACCGGCGGAGGAGCTGTAACTACGGTGGTTTCCGGGTCAATTGGAGCCTCGCCGTGGGCGTAGTCGCTTAAGGCGGAACCGGCGTTTTTCAATGCGTAAGCGTAGGCTGAGTGGACGACAGCGTACGCTGAACGAGCTACGAGAGCGTCTTTCATCAATATTCTTCGTTCTTTGCATCTTGTCACCGCTTCTTCGTTGTCGATTCTGGATTGTGCGCACCCCATTGCTCAATTTAGGGGTTTTGAGGTGAATTTGAAGCTACCCAGGTGAAAATTTTCACTAATTTTGAAGGAATGTGGGGTTTTGAGGTGAAAAGAAGTGAATTTGATGCTACCCAGATGAAAATTTCTGCTGATTTTTTGAGAAATGTGAGGTTTTGAGGTGAAATAAGTGAATTTGAAGCTACCCAGATGAGAAATTTCACTAATTTTGAAGAACTTTGAGGTTTTGAGGTGAAAACAAGTGAATTTAAAGCTACCCAGATGAGATTTTTTTACTAATTTGTAAATTTGAAGCTACCCAGATGAGATTTTTTTTACTAATTTGTGAAAAATGTGAGGTTTTGAGGTGAATTTGAAGCTATCCAGATGATTTTTTTTGCTGATTTGTGAGGTTTTGAGGTGAATTTGAAGTTACCCAGATGAAAATTTCTGCTGATTTGTGAGGGTATTAGAAAGAGAGGGAAAGGAAACAAGAAAGTTGGGTGCTTTATGCTCAAAAAATAAGGGGTGTTTGAAGTGACATTAGTGTCAAAAACACAGGCACTTTCCTGAAAATGAGAGTTTTATCAAACAAAAAGTTGCCAACTTTTTTTACTATAAGCAAACTTCTGGGTGAAAAAACTTACTGAACTTTCGAAACTGTTGGAAAAATGACAGGAAAACTTTACCAGATGAGGAAAAAATGCAGAGATTGGGGGGGGGGGGTTTCTTCACATTTTCAGAGAGAAGTGACCAAAGTTGAGATTTTTTACTGAAATTGCATGCAGAAAGAGTGGAGAAGAGATGAAGATTTGAAGAGAAGAGAGTTTTGAGTTTAGAGTGATGGAATTGGAATTGGAATTGGAAGAAAGGACATTGGAGAGGGGACAAGAGGTCTGAAAATGGTGAAAGGTGTGTGTGGGTGTGGGGGAGGGATGAATGGGAAAGCGGTACGCATTGTGTGCTAGTGTGGGACTTTGGGGTGTTACAGTTTGGTGTATTCGGATTTGAGTCGGGTAGGATTTTATTGATAGACGATAAAACTCTCTCGTACAGTCATACGGAGTACATATTAGTTTGAATTCGAGACTTTTGGTTGTTTTACACAATTCGTGTCGGGTAGGATTTCATGGACATACTGATGGTAAAGACTAAAGACGTTCTCCCTCTCAGAAAAATAAGTTTTAACGTTGTTGCATTCTCAAAAAGACTCAAACTCGAGACTTCTGGTTGTTTAAGTTTTAACGTTGTTGCATTCTCAAAAAGACTCAAACTCGAGACTTCTGGTTGTTTTAGACAATTCGAGTCAGGTAGAATTTTATGGATAGACTGATGGTAAAGACGTTCTCCCTCTCAGAAAAATAAGTTTTAACGTTGTTACATTCTCAAAAAAACTCAAACTCGAGACTTCTGGTTAAATTAGACTGTCTCCTTATCAGTAAAGTCTGTGTTCGAGACTAGTATGATTTCATTGATAGCTGGTAAAATTTTCCCTCGTACGAGTAAGTTTTAACACTGCTTCATCATCAAGACTCGAACTTAAAACTTTAAAGTTAAACTAGATTGATTCTTCAATCGGTTGAAGTGAGTGTCTATAGATCGAGTATTTTAAGAGGGAGTGGATCACAAAATCAATGTGTTTAAAGTGTCCTTGTTTTAGGCTAAGTGTCCTACTTATCTCGTGTGAGATTTAAATTGGTAGTAGTACTACTAACGTACATATTTTATTTTATTTAATTGTGATACGATGTCGTATAGGCTAGTGGTCATGTTACGTCGGTAGATCTTGTTTGGTACGGAATATTTAGTGTTTGTTCTCTGTTACGAGTAGAAAATGTTTTGGTTAGAACCGTTGCGCTATGGAGCCAGGAGTCGTACTCTTTTTTAATTGAAAAATCATATACGGAATAAATTTCTTTGGTGACGGGTCATATAAGTACGATATGATTTACGTACTGAAGATAAATTAAGGAGTATCGAATTGATCGTTTTATTTAATCAGGTGATATTATTTGACCCGTCATAAATTTGTGACGGATATACTCGTCATAGATAAAAAATTGCCTAAATCATATGGGTTGCTAAAAAAAGGTGTTTTTCTCGGGGATTACGTGAAATACTAAGTTACTCGCGCCATCAAATCAATAGTTATCTAGTATTTTTCATACGTGAGGGGATTTCAAACATAGATAACTATTGAGAAATACGGAGGAATGAGTACATGAACTTCGTTGCCCCTATGTGTTTGGTTAAATCTAAGTATAAAGTGGACTCGAAAGGGTCCAAAGTCCTACAAGGTTCGTTGACGACTATTACTTACTTTCTCCGAATTCCTATCATTTGCCCATTTGTTTTTGGGTGGAAAATAAGGAATGGAGAATGAATGGTTAAAAAAGAAAGGAGGAAAAGAGAGAAATTGGTGGATAAATGTAAACTGTACGACCAAAAGTTAGAAAATGGGTAAAAGATCAAACTCAGTCCAAAAAGAAAAATGGGACAATGTTAGAAACTCGGAGAGAGTATAATTTAATTTCAATTCGAGATTAATTCCGCCACAAGATCGTATCATCAAAGCAAACATCACGACTGATCACACCAATTTACTTTTGTCGCGTTCATGACCACTTCGGTCAAGTCTCGTTCAATCTAATTTAAACCTAATCCAACGAGTTCATTCCACATGGTTATGTTCTTTTAAATTAAAGTCGACTGAAATGAATTGACCGAATTAATGTGAAGTAGACTGAAGTACAGGTCGGGTTGATTTCATTTCAATTCGGATTAGGAATCGAATAACCGGGGAGAAAACGCGCCTCGGCGAAGGTCCTCAAACATGGCGGTCTTTTAACCATTTTTGAAGTTTGAATGAACATCTCCATTTCACTTCTCCTCATACTCTACTTAACACTGTATATAGTGTATATCTAACCCCTTTTCCTCCTCCACCAAATCTTCTCAATTAGGGTTCCGACTTCCGATTAAACCCTAATTTCCTCTCATTTCTATGGATTCCGACATTCCTCGCGCTCGCATTGATCAGGTATTCATTGTACATTCATCACTCCATACTTTTTATTATCATATTCTCCATCATTTTCATCGGCACGGGTTTAATCGATTTCGGAATTAATCGCTTCATTGCTGAGGATTATTATAATTCTCCAAGATCGTTTCTTTTGATGTTCTTCGCGAATTTTAATCAATTTGGTTGATTATGTAGTTCTTCGCCACGAAAAAGTCGAGTTTTTTTGGAATTAGTCGATTCATTGCTGGGATAAAATTGTTTGGGATTATATATTTTTCCAAAGTTGGAGTTTTTTTTGATGTTAGTTGTTAACTTGTTATGAGTGAATGTCCGAAATTGTGAATTGTAATCAATTGGGTTGATTATGTAGTTCTTCGCAACGAAAAAGTCGAGTTTTTTTTTGTGGGATTAGTAGCTTCATTGCTGGGATAAAATTGTTCAGGATTGTAGTACAGTAGTATAATTTTCCAAAATTGGATCTTTTTTGATGTTAACTTGTTACGAATGGATGCCAAAATTACGAATTTTAATCAATTGGGTGGACCATGTAGTTCTTTGCAACGAAAAAACGGAGAGCTTTATCGCCAAAGACCATCAAGGAAACGTCACCAAGTGCAAAAGGGTCGTTGGCGAGCTTCTTAGTTACTTCACAGAATGATGGTTCATCAGTTGGGGGTGTTAGAAGGAACTTGTCATTGGACATTGATGATGAAATTAAGGAACCCATTTTGTTGAATAAAGCGAATTCTCGAGGCTTGGATACATCAAGTGCAGATCAAGGAGTGGTGGCCGAGGCTGGGAGTGATGGTGTTGATGCCAATCGAAAGGATGATTCGGACCCGCTTCTTGATGCTCGAAAGTTGGAGATCGATCAGTTTGCCCTCGATTTCCTGTCATTGTTATGGTAATTGGTAATTATGTTATCATTCTTTGTTTGTGTAGCTCGTTTGCCACTGAGGCTAGTGTTCTTTATAATTCTGATGCGAGAAAGTTTCATGTGAGACCGTCTCAGATTAAGATAACGTGAGATGTAACTTACCTTACAGGGCTTACACTAGAATGAAAAAGAAACCGCTACACCATGTTGGAAATTTATGTTTTTAAGTTCGTGTTGGAGGCTTGTTTTGAAGCCCGGAACTTGATTATGTGCAGTGAGACAATTGTCGGGTTTAACTTCATTTTCGTCTGATGTACTTCATATGCAGCCCAAGGGTTTCAAGGTCAACCGTGGAACAAAAACCTAATGAACACAAAAGACACGCGAGTCCTTCCGTGTTTGATTCTGAAGGTTGTGGATCTACAAAAAGACACTGTACAGGCAATCAAAAAAACTCAGAGTCGGAAACTCAGACGCCTAGCTGCCATAAAACGACATCTAATATTGCGTCATGTAGCTCTGTTGCTGTAAAGACGGAGAATGTTGCCACCTGCTCTAAAGATGTAAGCTTTGTATGGATGTAATATGTCTACTGTTAACCGGCTATTTGGTTATTATCCTCTTCTTTGGTAATCTCACTTTGAATTACTTTTATTCTCCTTTCGTGGAGCAGCTAGGGAGCTTAAGAACATGCAATACCACAGCTAACTTGAATGCATTGGCGACAGAGTGTTCTACACCTGCTACATTGTGTAGAAAGTCTATTGCTCGTGGAACTCCCATGTCGAATCGTGTACATTCAATTTTTTCGCCAGGAGAAGAGTTCTGGAATGAAGCCATTCTAGTTGCTGACGGTCTGTTTGGTCAAAAGGCTACAAGTTTATTAAGGGCCGAGGAAGTTGCAGGCCTTGGCATTATACCTGATGGAGGAAGCTCCCACAATTTTAATAAAAAGGGTTCAAAGGAAGATTTTAATTCAGTAGTTGATAATGGTTCTAGCTCTCATAGACTAACTGAATTAAATCATTTACCACAAGAAAAAATAAGTTTGGCTAAAGAAGCATCCCCATTTCCGGTAAAACATTTTGCCTTTTCATGCGAACCAAAAAACTTGGAGGAGCGCTGTTTTTCAGTTAACATCGATGACTGTAAAACTGGTAACGAGAACCCAAAGTGCAGTGTTGCGGATGAGAAGGCGCTCGTTACTAGGAGTGCTCTCCTACCGGCCGTAGAAGTTTCAGTAAATACAGTTAAGGACCGTAGGAAGCTGCTTTCTGGTTCACCGGATAGGGAAAACTCGAACTCTGTAACTTCTGGTAGCCCTTATGGAGCCTGTACTCCTTCAAGTTTTATGCATGTGGAAGATCGGTTAGACCTCAGCAGTTGGCTTCCTCCTTCTATTTGCAGCATTTATAAATGTAGAGGAATCGCGAAATTGTATCCTTGGCAGGTAAAGTTTGCTTATGCGTCCCTTGGGTTTGATTGTTATCTTATGGAAAGCATGAAAATTTAGGTACATTATGTCGGTTAATAGAAATAGACGTAGATATGCAATCAAGTTCAGACCTGGAATTTGTATCTTGACGTTCATGCTTCTGTGACATTTTGTATAGTTATTTTTTTGTAACTCATTCGCACCTTTAGCTTCATCTCCTCCTGCTCATCCAAGCTTTCGCCTGCTGCATGTTTTAGGTTGACTGTCTCCAAGTTGATGGTGTTTTGCAGAAGAGAAATCTCGTATATTGTGCTTCTACAAGGTACAAGCGGTCATTTGCACATTTGTAGTTCTCGTTACTATTAGCTTCTGTTAACTCATTTGCACATTTGTAGTTATATTTTTACCCCTGCAACTGCAACAGTGCTGGCAAGAGTTTTGTTGCTGAAATTCTGATGCTGCGGCGTGTCATAGAGTCCGGGAAAATGGCTCTTCTTGTACTGCCTTATGTTTCAATCTGTGTTGAAAAGGTCATTCTCATAATCTCATTGCCTTTATCTAGCCTTTTGTCTACTCCTGCAGCACCAAATTTGTTTTCCTCACAGTTGCAATGGGTCCTTGGGGTGTGAACAATGATTTCTTTTTCTCAGGCAGAACATTTGGAGGGCCTTTTGGAACCTCTTCGAAAGCATGTTCGTAGCTACTATGGAAGCCAAGGTGGTGGCACACTCCCAAAAGATACATCTGTCGCTGTCTGTACAATAGAGAAGGCCAACTCATTGGTCAACAGATTGCTCGAGGAAGATAGATTGTCTGAAGTCGGAATAATTGTCATTGATGAGCTACACATGGTTGATACCTCATTGCCTTTGAATTTAAATGTCCACATGACAAGTTTATCGTCTCTTTCCTTAACTCAGAAGAGTATTCTTTGTGTTATTAGGTTGCTGATCCCCATAGAGGATATCTCTTAGAGCTGCTGTTGACAAAGCTTCGTTATGCGGCCGGAGAAGGTAATGGTGATACATCCAGCGGTGATAGTTTATCTACAAGTAGTGGCAAAACCGATGCAGCTCGTGGTCTGCAAATCGTTGGGATGAGTGCTACAATGCCTAATGTGGCAGCGGTAGCTGATTGGCTCCATGTAAGTCTCATGCTTCACCTACTGGTTACTCCCTATGTCTTTGTAAAAGAGTCACCCTTTCCTTTTTGGGTCGTCTCTCTAATAAAAAACAGGGAGTTGTTCATAACTCCAATTGGTGTTTTGGCTAGATATTATTAGTGTCTTTCTTCCAACTAATGATTTGTCGTTGCATTCTCATTTGTTTGTAGGCAGCATTATACCAGACCGAGTTTCGGCCTGTTCCTTTGGAGGAGTATATTAAAGTGGGTAACAATATATATGACAAAACGATGGAAATCGTCAGAACAATTCCTAAATTGGCAGATCTTGGTGGCAAAGATCCAGATCATGTAGTGCAATTATGCAACGAGGTATCTAGCTCTTACATCTGATTAGGCTTTTATATATACTTATTATATACTCCCTTCCATTCACAAAATTTCCTTTCATCCACAAAGCTGTTCCACGTTTATGTTTCGTTGTTTTGGGATGTGGAACATCATAAAGAATGAGTGGGAGTACTTTTATGTGCATCTATATATGTATATCCAAATTCGAAACTGTGGCAGCGTTTTTTTGTAGGTTGTTCAAGACGGTCATTCTGTACTCATTTTCTGTTCAAGTCGAAAAGGATGTGAATCTACTGCTAGGCATATATCTGTGTATCTCAAGAAGTTTTCTGCAAAAGTCCAGGATGAGCAAAGTGAATTTTCTGATGTTTCCTCAGCCATTGATGCCCTGCGTAGATGTCCTGTTGGCTTAGATCCTGTGCTCGAGGAAACCCTTCCTTCTGGTGTTGCCTATCATCATGCTGGCCTCACGGTACATACAACAGCTTCAAATAGTTCTGCCTAGTTTTTGTATGTGTAAACTCTATCCTTTTTTGCACTTAGTAGGATTCTGAAAGAACCGCGTATTCCTCTGTACAGGTGGAAGAGAGGGAAATCATTGAAACTTGTTATCGTAAAGGGTTAGTTCGTGTTCTAACTGCTACATCTACCTTGGCTGCTGGTGTTAATTTGCCTGCTAGGAGAGTGATCTTTCGACAACCCAAGATTGGTCGCGATTTTCTTGATGGTACTAGGTACAGACAGATGTCTGGGAGGGCTGGTCGTACTGGAATAGATGCAAAAGGAGAAAGTGTATGTCACATGCTCTTTCTTTCAATGCTCTAGGATTTTAGGGTAAAAAATCTATATCTTGCCCATGTTTGAATTAATCTAAGACAAAGAGCCTCTAGTGCTGTAATTGAAACTTCATAAGTTTCGTAAGTATGAATATCCCTTCAGCAGTAACCGAAGTGGTCTACCCTGTAGTTTGTGACTGATATTATCTGCCTGAATCATCTAATTCTCCGCAGGTGCTTATTTGTAGACCTGACGAGGTCAAAAGAATAACGGCTCTCATGAACGACTGTTGCCCACCATTGCAATCTTGTCTCTCCGAAGACAAAAATGGAATGACCCATGCGATCTTAGAAGTGGTTGCTAGTGGAATTGTTCAAACTGCTAACGATATTCATCGTTATGTGAGGTGCACACTCCTTAATTCTACAAAACCATTTGAAGATGTAGTAAAATCAGCACAGGATTCTCTTAAGTGGTTATGCCATAGAAAATTTCTCGAGTGGAATGACGATACCAAGCTGTACAGTACCACTCCTTTGGGCCGAGCATCTTTTGGAAGTTCTCTTACTCCAGAAGAATCACTTGTATGTATTCTGTAAACTATTTACGTTTTTTTTTTCAACTTAGTTTTGCGTTTGAAATTGTATTTTTATTATTATTTTATTGTATTGTTCGCCCTCCATTTTTTTTGGATGACGACTTGACGACTCAGATATTGTTTCATGTTAGCCGATCCCAATTTTTTTGGGACTAAGGCTCAAATGTTGTTGTTGAGGGGAGCACATCAGTTGAAGTTGGAGTTAGGGCATTCATTTTGTTCATTGTTTCATTTATGTCTTTGTTATGTTCCTTTCGACATTGTGTTCTCCTTTGATTCTAGTAATTTTTACGACTATCTCTCCTTCTGCAGATTGTTCTGGATGATCTTTCGCGTGCAAGGGAAGGATTTGTGCTAGCATCTGATCTGCACTTAGTTTATTTAGCAACCCCCACCAATGTTGAAGTCCAGCCAGATTGGGAACTATTTTATGAAAGATTTATGGAGTTGCCTCCCATAGATCAGGTACTGTTGCGAATGTTTCAGTTCTGGCTCGTTGCATTTGTTTTGGTGTTATTCCCATTTCTTGCCCATCATAAAAAGTATAACTTGTTTTGCTAACAGTCAGTGGGTAACCGTGTTGGAGTTGCTGAACCTTTTTTGATGCGAATGGCCCATGGTGCACCTATACGTGCTGCAAATCAGTCACGGAATGTTTCGAAAGGATTGCATAGCCGAATAGATAGCCAACTTGGAGTTTCAAGATGCAGCACTCTTTCCGACGACCAGTCTCTCCGTGTGTGCCGGCGATTTTATGTTGCCCTCATTTTGTCACGTTTAGTGCAGGTATTGTATATCTGCTTCTCATCAGCTGTTGTATGCATTCTGTAGAAATATTACTGGTCACGTGTTTTCATCAGACTTGGGCGTATATCTTCGGAAAAGTAATGCATTCTTCTTAGTGATGAAAGTTGTCTAATGAAATGCGTGTTTTTTTTTGTCAAATGCAGGAACTACCAGTCGGTCAAGTGTGTGAAGCGTTCAAAGTGGCCAGGGGAATGGTTCAATCTTTACAAGAGAATGCTGGACGATTTGCATCTATGGTTTCTGTATTTTGTGAGAGACTTGGTTGGCATGATCTTGAAGGTTTGGTTGCCAAATTCCAAAATCGTGTTTCTTTTGGAGTAAGAGCAGAGATAGTCGAGCTTACTTCCATTCCGTATGTTAAGGTGTGCTACTGTATTCTTATTATGTCTCTGTTATAAGTAAGATAGATTCAGATGTCTTTTACCCCCTTCACTTATATCAATTACGGTTTTCAGGGTTCTCGAGCAAGAGCATTATATAAGTTTGGCTTGCGTACTCCTCTGGCGATTGCCGAAGCATCTGTAAATGAAATAGCTAAGGCTCTGTTTGAATCTTCATCTTGGACGACTCAAGGTACACGTTTTACTTAGATTTCTTTATTTGTTTTTGTTAAATTAAAGAACTTCTGATTGAATCCTGTTTCTTTGCGTCACCCCGTTTGCTTGTTCTCCTCTTCATGTCTGGATCTTAAAAATCGACATTTTAAACTGAAGATCAAGCACAAAGACGTGTTCAGTTGGGAGTAGCAAAAAAGATTAAGAATGGTGCAAGAAAGATAGTCCTTGATAAAGCTGAAGAGGCAAGAGCTGCAGCATTCTCGGCTTTCCAATCTCTTGGAATGACTGTCCCTGACCTCTCTCGTCCCATTTTATCTCCGACTACTGGTGCTTCCATTATAGGGAAAGGGTCGCCTCCCTTACTAGGCCAAAGTGATGTTAGAATTCCTACCCATGAAAATCCTGCAAAACATATCCCTGCCAAGTTACCAAAAAAGCACGATGATCGGCTTCTAGATGCTCCTGCTGGCAGACCCGATAAAAATTTAGCTATTGATACAGGTTTGGGATTGTCAACTATAGGAACAGGACAAAATGTCTTACCCAATGCCGAGACTTCAAAAAATGATTTGAATGACAAGGGTCCCATTCATATAGCCAGTGCTACCAATTTAGACGCTTTCATGAGTCTCTGGGAATCTGTCAGAGAGTTCTACTTCGATCTTCACTTTAACAAACGTTCTGAAGGAAATTCGAATGTTACTTATGAAATGCATGGCATCGCCATTTGCTGGGAGAATTCGCCTGTTTATTATCTCAATCTTGCAAAGGTTTTGTTACTCTCCGAGAAAAACAGCAATGCTGGTTCACGTGACAATGAATCTTCTGGCCAGAGTCAGACTGACTCCGTTGGTGCAAATATCTTGGTATCAATGAACGTCCAATGGAATAGAGTTGTTAAAATTATGGGCAGGGGTGATGTTCGAAAGTTTACTTGGAATTTGAAAGTTCAGGTCCAGGTGCTGAAAAATGCTGTTCTTCCTATCCACAGAGTCAGTCTAAGCCAGAAGTTAAAGAATGCGGGCGTCGAACTTGTTGACGGCTCATTGTATAGGTTGCCTGTTCTTGTTGTGCAAGAAGGAATCGACATGTGCATTGTGTCGTGGATTCTTTGGCCTGATGACGAGAGAAGCTCTACTCCAAGTTTGGAGAAGGTATTTTTACTTTGCTTATTCCTGAATGTCATAATGAAATACTCCTTAGCATTGTTCGATCTACAACAATTACAAAATCAGAGCCTTAGTCCCAAAAAGATCCGGGGTTGGCTAACATGAATCATTATTTGAAGTCGTCAGCCAAAAAAATTAAAAAATAAAATAAAATGGAAGATGAACAATGCATTATGTCTGCTTATTCAATCTATATCGTCTACCAAACAGGAAGTTAAAAAGCGTTTGTCAAGTGAGGCTGCAGCATCTGCTAATCAATGTGGAAGATGGAAAAATCAAATGCGGAGAGCTGCTCACAATGGTTGTTGCCGTCGTGTTGCACAAACACGGGCCTTACATGGTGTTTTTTGGAAGTTGTTAATTTCCGAAGAACTAGTTGAAGCACTTTCGAGCATTGAACTTCCTCTGGTAAGTTTTTTTTTTGAATGTTGTGTTTATGTTGCAACGTCTACTATGAAAATCCTGAGATTCTAGGTCAGTAGGTCGTCACTTTTGTTTGACTCTGCATCTTTGTGTAACATCAGATGTAACCAATTTCATCTACTGCCGCTTCTTCTGCAGGTCCATGTCTTAGCAGACATGGAAGTGAGGGGAATAGGCGTTGATATGGAAGGCTGCCTCAAGGCACGACAATTGTTAAGTAAAAAACTTACGATTCTGGCAAAGGAAGCTTATAAGTTAGCCGGCATGACATTTTCACTGCATATGCCAGCAGATATTGCAAATGTGCTCTTTGAGCACTTAAAGCTTCCAGTTCCCGAAGGACACGACAAAGGGAAACAGCACATTAGCACCGACAAGCATTGTTTGGACTTACTCAGGTATCTTATTCAATAAATTCAATAAGTAGATCATAGTTAAGTGTCGTGAGCCATATCTAGATTCCGTCACACCCGAGAGCAAAAAAAAAAAGTGAATGTTCGACTCCACTGATCTTGGTAGGTCAGAAAAAAAACAAGCTTATTCGTTCCGGCCACTGTTTGTTTCAATTTACAGGCTTGAACATCCTATAGTTCCAATAATTAAAGAGCATCGGACTTTAGCAAAGCTGCTGAATTGTACGTTGGGTTCGATATGCTCTTTGGCCAAATTATCTATGAAAACCCAGAAGTATACAGTGCATGGTCATTGGTTGCAGACATCCACCTCAACAGGGAGACTTTCCATGGAGGAACCGAATCTACAGGTTCTTCTATTCTTCTTCTTACTGATATAGTTGTTTCCTGATATTTGTTGCGGAAGAGGTCAGATTTTAATACTCGGTGTATGGAATATTTGCAGTGTGTGGAACATATGATCGAGTTCAAAATGTATCAAAATAATGACGACAGTCAGTGTGATTCGGATACTACTCATTATAAGATCAATGCTCGTGAATTTTTCGTTCCTACTGAGGTGAAGAGCACTCTTCGATACATCCCCCCTCACTTATACGCCTTCCATTTTATTTTATTTTTATTTTTTATTTTTTATTTCAGGAGAACTGGCTACTTTTAGCAGCAGATTATTCCCAGATAGAACTAAGGATAATGGCACATTTCTCAAACGATTCTTCTCTAATCGAACTACTTAGTAATCCACAAGGAGACGCCTTTACAATGATAGCATCCAGATGGACTGGAAAGTCTGAAAATGACGTGAGCTCCCAAGAGCGTGATCAAACCAAAAGACTAGTATACGGGATTCTCTATGGAATGGGTTCTAATACACTTGCCGAGCAGCTGAACTGTAGTGCGGATGAAGCCAAGGCAAAAATCCGTAATTTCAAATCTTCATTTCCTGGTGTTGCATCATGGCTCGATGAAGCTGTTGAATTGTGCCGTCAAAATGGGTATATGATTGGCTCACAACATATTCATTTATCGTAAAATGATTTGCATAGGTCTAATATATACTCAGTCGCATGTCGTGCAACCAGGTGATTTTCCAACATAACTGAAAATCGATGTTCATGTTTTTTTTTGGTGCAGATATGTACAGACGCTGAAAGGTAGAAAGCGGTTCTTGTCTAAGATTAAACTCGGGAATAATAAGGAGAAGGCGAAAGCCCAAAGACAAGCAGTAAATTCTATATGTCAGGTAACATTTTCTTCGTCGATCAGGCAAAACATAGTTTAGGTACTGTCGTAGGGCCGTTTCAAGTAGACCTATCAAACGGGTCGAGCCAAATACGGGTCAGGCCAAATACTTAATACGGGTGGGGTCTGCTATGCCAAATCTAATTGTATGCCAAATCTAACTCTTACTACATTTATCTTTAACGACAGGGTTCGGCTGCTGATATCATTAAGATTGCGATGATCAACATGTACTCGGTCATTGCTGGAGTCGAGGCACATAATAACACTACCGACTCACTGTCTACAAAGTTTTCCATGCTCAAGGGTCGATGCCATATTCTTTTACAGGTCAGTCTATTCTCTTATTATTTTGCATTTCTTATCTAAATACCGACTTTATTTTTTGTCGGAAACAACACGGTTGCTGATGCGATCTATCTCGCCTTCAAACCATAACAGGTGCACGACGAGTTGGTTTTGGAAGTTGATCCGTGTGTGGTAAGAGAGGCGGCGTTATTGCTGAAGATGTGCATGGAGACTGCCATTTCTCTTCTCGGTTAGTCTTCTCCGTCTTTTTTTTAAAGCAGACGCAATTTGAACCTCAGATCATTAATACTTATGTTGACTTCTATTAACTAAAAAACTATAAATACGGTTCCAGTACCGCTACAAGTCAAAGTCAAAGTCGGCAAGACGTGGGGTTCCCTTGAGCTTTTCGACTCCCGGAGCTCAAGTGGCTGAAGCACAAGACGACGCAACCTGAATCACAGTTTTGATTAAGACGGAGTATCCGCCATATAACTTAAAACGGGTCAAATACTAACTCATGGTGCTATTAAAGGCAAAACATTTGACATTTCTTAGCAACTTGATATGAGATTTGGTATGTATTTGACCGGTCTTAAGGTTTAATACGGATATTTTCGTTACAAACAAGAATTTGTGAACTTTGCATAGAGATAAGTATACGTAAAAAGAAAAGGTGAAAATCCGTAGATTTTTTTTGTATGTGTACAACTACAGATGGAAAGAATACAATCAACGAGTTTTCTTCTCTATTTTCTTATTGGCACTAGCTTGTTTATTTCTCTCTTACCATTTTATAAGAGGGAGTAATATTTTGTGATCGGTTCATGGTCTGACGGAGAAAAATGAGAATAAATCATTAAAAAGATAACACTAGTTTATTCTCACATTGAAATTTTTTTCTCCAATGTTTCAATTCTCAATTATGGAAAAAAATAATTAAGAGAATAAATCAACAATTAATTCATATTTAATTTATAAAATTTCCAGTATACAATTTAGTTATGTTAAATCACAAAAATTGAAAAAGATAAATAAAAATTACAAATATTTATTTAAATATTATTTGGCTTAGTTTAATTAAAAGAGTAAATAATTAAATATATTAACTAAAAGAGTAAGTCATTTTTCCCTTTATAAACCTCTTCAATTTTATCGCAAAAAAAAAAAAAATCTACATTTTATACTAATATTAATACTAATAAATAATACTTCTACTTCGTAACATATTTTCATGTTAAACACTAAGTTATAATAAAAACTTGGACGAGTAACACTTTTCTATTTCATACAGAATAAAATACTTATACATTGCATATAATTTTTATTTTTTCCGATTTTTTTTGACGATCAAGGCTACATTGAAACTCGAAAGAGGTGACTTAACTCCGTCATGACCTCAAAATCTACTTACATATATGTTCGTACATATGCGATATATATAAGTACATAACTACGTCTACATCTACAGAAGACGGACGCTGATATCTGTCGGCTGTTTCCTATTTTCTTGTAGAGGTATTACCTCTTAAGTACGAACCCAAACTAAATGTTCCTCGGGTAAAAAGTGACAAATCGGAGAACTACCCGGGTCCACTCCAAGGATACGAAAAACCAAGTGGTTCGGGTCCCAATGGCTAGTATCCTCGTGACAAATCGCAACGACTTTACCATTTGTTCCGTTTTCATTGGTTACGGACACAATGTGAGGCGATATGCCCGTTCTTCGTTGACAGGAAAACACGGCGTAAACGTAGTTTAGTTTATGACATACCATCGTGTTATAGTCTTCCGATACTCTTTTAACTTTGCCAAATGTATACCAATGACGACCTTCGTCTAGCCCATTTCTCGCCTTAGTCGATAAACTCCTGATACTGTTCCCTAACACGTATTTCGCGTACTCAACCATGTCTTCTAGAGACGTCGCACAATATTTATGTTCCCCTGGCGCGTCTTTAACTTCGCACCCTTTGATAGTTTCTTCGATGATTTGGGCCTCATTGGACTCTGGATCCACTGAGAACTCGTTCAGGATTTCAGGCATTTTATTGGTCGAGAAAGGAATTGTACGGGCCTTCTGTCGTGGGATGAAGGTCGCCCCGTTATCAAATCGTGTGTAGTTCATGCTCATTTGGTGACCGGGTTTCATATCCTTCTCAAGGAAAAATAAGGATAGTCCGTAGACGATATCAGGGATTATTCGACCCATGTATTCGTTGTAAGGTAATGGGCTTGTACCGGGCCTTACACTAAAATAAACGGGTTTTCCAACGTGAACGTTGTCACTGCTCACATTTACGTCTGTGTGCAACTTGCGCCCAGGTGGCACGCGCCCTGGGGGCACGTTCCCTGGTGGCACGCGCCCTGGTGGCACGTTCCCTGGAGGGACCCCAGTCGTTGGTTTCCGGTATGGTGTGTAGTTACTTCTCTTGTGGGGGTCTGTATATAACAAAAATTTAGAAGAGACCGTCTGTATTTAACACTTTTGTAAAGGTAAAAGTATATAAAAATTAACCATTTTTACCTCCATGTACAATCTTCTTAATTTAACTCTTAAGGGTCAAATTGATAAATAATTTCATAGAAAATTAACCATTTTATAATAATAATACTTCCTCTGCCTCGGTCATTTGTCAAACTTTGATAATTAAAATAGTCCTTATCAGTAATATATAAGGTAAACAAATGGTTGTGACGGAAATAATTGATGAAAATTGATAAATTCAGTAACTACACTTGAGCCATTTCGATCAATTATATACATTTCAGAAAGATATATGAGTTATATTTGAATCAATGCAAATGAATACGATTGATTTTGCAATATACGATATAATTGATTGTAAAAACTTATAAGAGACGGTACCTGTGAAAACTCCAGGATAACCATGACTATGCACAATACCAACCTGAAAAATAGTTATTGTGCATTAATAATTGACAATGTACAATTCAATGATTTTTTTATTTTTTTATGTTTTTTAGTTTTTCTAATGCGGGTATAGTGGACACGTTAGAAAAATCGTTTTTAGATATCTGAGTTATATTTTCATTGAGGATGTTCTTCGAGTCAATGAGAAATTAATCGAGTAAGAGTGAACAGAAAAAAAAAAAAGATAAATAATAGTGAAAATTCAATTTTTTTTTGGGGCAAATAATAAAAGGATTAAAGGAAATTAAAAGAGAGGTCGTCTTACGCTTAGAAAAATAAGAATTGATTTAATATTGAGTTTCATTATTGGTTGAAAAGTTGAAATTAGGATATATTTGTGATTTTAAATATTACTTTTTTTTTAATTATGTTTGTTATTAGAAAATATTATGGAATTTGTTTTTTTTTTTTTAAAGGAATTATCGAATTTGTTTTAGTATAAATAATAACGGAAATTTAATGATGTGATCGGTTATACTAAAAGTAAGGATCGTTTAATCTTCAAATAGAAATCTAAAAAAAGTTTTAGCAAATTTTAAAGGTGTGAAATCTTAGACACATATAATGTGAATGGCTTATATTTAGTTTTTTTCTAATAATAAAATAGCTTAAAAAAACTTAACAAAAACTTCAATATATTCGACTATCTTTATAGTCACGTTGTAATAAGGCGAAAACTTCAATATATACTCGAATCTAAATGCTTTAAATGTTTTTTTTACCAATCGACTGTCATTTTTTGACATACAATCCCTATTCAACTATCCAGCAAAATATCTCATAGTTTTCGAAAAATCATCTCAAAAGGGCGATTTTGAAGCTTATTATTCACGTTTTTCGGCATTATTTGGTCCGAAATTAAATTTCTTTAAATTTGCATAGTAACTACTCCATACACTGAAGAAATGTCCTAGACAAAAGTCGCATACAGATCGAAATTAAAACATTTATAAGACATTCGACTATGTTTATAATCACGTTGTAATAAGGCGAAAAGTTCAATATATACTCGAATTTAAATGCTTTAAGTGTTTTTTTTAACATTCGACAGTCATTTTATGACATACAAGCCCTATTCAACTATCCAACAAAATATCACATAATTATCGAAAAATCATTTAAAACGGACGATTTTGAAGGTTATTATCCACGTTTTTCGACATGATTTGGTTCAAAATTAAATATCTCCAAATTCGCACATTAACTTCTCCATACATTGTAGAAATGTCCTAGAGTGACAAAAGGCGCGCATGGTTCGAAATAAACACATTTATAACTCATTCGACTATATTTATAATCACGTTGTAGTAAGGCGAAAAGTTCAATATATACTCGAATCTAATTGTTTTAAGTGTTTTTTTAACGATCGACAATCATTTTATGTTATTCAGGCTCTATTCAACTGCCCAGCAAAATATCTCATAGTTTTTGAAAAATCATTTAAAACGGACGATTTTGAAGGTTTAACGATCCACGTTTTTCGACATGATTTGGTCCGAAATTAAATATCTCCTAATTCGCACAGTAACTAATCCGTACATGGTAGAAATGTCCTAGAGTGACAAAAGATGCGTACGGATCGAAATAAACACATTTATAAGTCATTGGACTATCTTTATAGTCACGTTATAATAGAGCGAATATTTCAATATATATACTCGAAACTAAATGCTTTAATTGTTTTTTTACCAATCGACAGTCATTTTATGACATACAAGATCTATTCAACTACCCAGCAAAATATCTCATAGTTTCGAAAAATCATCTCAAAAGGATGATTTTGAAGGTTATTATATTCACGTTTTTTGGCATTATTTGGTCCGAAATTAAATCTCTCTAAATTCTTATAGTAACTACTCCATACATGGTAGAAATGTTTTAGAGTGACAAAAGACGCGTACGGTTCTAAATAAACACATTTCTAAGTCATTCAACTATATTTATAAAATCACGTAACTATATTTATAAAATCACGTTGTAATAAGGCGAAAAGTTCAATATATATTTGATCTAAATGCTTTAAGTGTTTTTTTATAATCGACAGTCATTATATGACATATAAGCCCTATTCAACTATCCAACAAAATATCTCATAGTTTTCAAAAAAACTATCTCAAACGGATGATTTTGAAGGTTATTATCCACTTTTTTCGACATGATTTGGTCCGAAATTAAATCTCTCTAAATTTGCATAGTATCTACCCCATACATTGAAGAATTGTTCTAGAGTGACAAAAGATGCGTACGGATCGAAATTAAAACATTTATAAGACATTCGACTGTGTTTATAATTACGTTGTAATAAGGCGAAAAGTTCATTATATACTCGAATCTAAATGCTTTAAGTGTTTTTTTAACATTCGACTATCCAAAAAAAATATCACATAATTATCGAAAAATCATTTAAAACGGACGATTTTGAAGGTTATTATCCACGTTTTTCGACATGATTTGGTTCAAAATTAAATATCTCCAAATTCGCACATTAACTTCTCCATACATTGTAGAAATGTCCTAGAGTGACAAAAGGCGCGCATGGTTCGAAATAAACACATTTATAACTCATTCGACTATATTTATAATCACGTTGTAGTAAGGCGAAAAGTTCAATATATACTCGAATCTAATTGTTTTAAGTGTTTTTTTAACAATCGACAATCATTTTATGTTATTCAGGCTCTATTCAACTGCCCAGCAAAATATCTCCTAGTTTTCGAAAAATCATCTAAAACGGATGATTTTGAAGGTTATTTATTATCCACGTTTTTCGATATGATTTGGTCCGAAATTAAATATCTCCAAATTCGCACAGTAACTACTACATATATTGTAGAAATGTCCTAGAGTGATAAAAGGTGCGTACGGTTCGAAATAAACACATTTATAAGTCATTCGACTATATTTATACACGTTGTAATAAGGCGAAAAGTTCAATATATACTTGAATCTAAGTGCTTTAAGTGTTTTTTTAACAATCGACAGTCATTTTATGTCATTTAGGCCCTATTCAACTATTCAACAAAATATCTCATAGTTTTAAAAAAATCATCTAAAACGGACGATTTTGAAGGTTATTATCCACGTTTTTCGACATGATTTGGCCCGAAATTAAATCTTTTCAAATTCGCACAGTAACTTCTCCATACATTGTAGAAATGTCCTAGAGTGACAAAAGGTGCATACAGTTCGAAATAAAGACATTTGTAAGTCATTCAACTATCTTTATAGTCACGTTGTAATAAGGCGAAAAGTTCAATATATATCCTCGAATATAAATGCTTTAAGTGTTTTTTTAACAATCAACAGTCATTTAATCTCATTCAGGCCCCATTCAACTATCCAACAAAATATCTCATAGTTTTCAAAAAATCATCTCAAACGCGATTTTTTTGACAATAGGCTTTTTATTGCAACTCTTTTTAATAAAACGTCTCGAATAAGAATTTATTTGTGGCATTTTATTTTAAAGATGCTTCAAATAGGCTTCTTATTGCGACTACTTTTCTAAATGAAGCCTTAAATACATTTCTATTTGCGGTTTTTTAATAAGAAACGCCGCAAATGTTATACTCCCTCCGATTTTTTATTATCTTCCCCTTTGATTTTGGGGAAGAAAATAAGGGTGTAGGAATGTGTGGTTCAAAATAAAAGAAGGAAGAGAGGGAAATGTAAGGGGGATTCTAGACCACATGTTGATGGCCCAAAATAAAAATAGGGAAGAAAGAGTGTTTCAGCCCAATAAAGAAACATGGAATATAGATAAAAATCGGAGGGAGTATTTCTTATTTGCAGCTCTTTTTAATAAGAAACGCGTCAAATAGTCTTCTTATTTGCGGCACATTTTTAATAAGAAACGCCTTAAATATCCTTCTTATTTGTGGCGTTCTATTTTAAAGACGCCTCAAATAAGCTTCTTATTTGAGGCTATTTCTAATAAAAAACGCCACAAATATTTTTCTTATTTGCGACTCTTTTTTTAATAAGAAACACGTCAACTAGGCTTCTTATTTGCGCCTTTTTTTTAATAAGAAACGCCTCAAATAGACTTCTTATCTGTGGCAATTTGTTTTAATGACGCCTCAAATAGGCTTCTTATTTGCGACTATCTTTAATAAAAAAACATCGCAAATATATTTTTTGATTTGTGACTCTTTTTAATAAGAAACATGTCAAATAGGCTTCTTATTTGCGGCTTCTTTTTAATGAGAAGCGCCTCAAATGTGCTTCTTATTTGTGGTGTTTTGTTTTTAAAGATGCCTTAAATAGGCTTCTTATTTGCGACTATTTTTAATAAAAAAACGCCACTAATATATTTCTTATTTGCGGCTCTATTTTAATAAGAACGCGTCAAATAGACTTCTTATTTACGGTTTTTTTACTAAAAATATCAAGGATTTATTTGCGGCGTTTTGTTTTACGACGCCTTACATAAGCTTCTTTCTGCGACTATTTTTTATAAAAGCGGGTAAAATATATTATTTATTTGCGACTCTTTTTTATAAGTAACACCTCAAATAGGCTTCTTATTTGTGACTATGTTTTTTTGAAAAAAACTGCAAATATATTTTTTATTTGCGGCTCCTTTTTAATAAGAAACACGTCAAATAGGTTTCTTATTTGCGCCTCTTTTAATAATAAACGCCTCAAATAGACTTTTTCTTTGTGGCGTTTTGTTTTATAGATGCGTAATAGCCTTCTCATTTGCGGCTCTTTTTAATAAAAAGAAGCCTCAAATAGGCTTCTTATTGCAGCTCTTTTTAATAAAAAAATGTCTCAAATAAGGATTTATTTGGGGCGTTTGTATTTAAAGACGCCTCAAATAAACTTTTTATTGCGACTACTTTTACAAAATAAGAGCCTCAAATATATATTACTTATTTAAGGCTCTTTTTTTTTTTTTTATAGAAACGCCTCAAATAGGCTTCTTATTTGCGACTATTTAAACAAAAAAGCCGCAAATATATTTCTTATTTGCGGCTGATTTTTAATAAGAAATGTGTTGAAATAAGTTTCTTATTTACGGCTGTTTATAAGAAACACCTCAAATAGGCTTCTTATTTGCGGATCTTTTTAATTAAAACGCCTCAAATAGGCTTCTTACTTGCGACTACTTTTAACAAATAACGCCGCAACTCTTTTTTTTTTTTTTTTTTTAAAAAAAAACGCCTCAAAGAAGCTTCTTAGTTGCGGCTCTTTTTGATAAAAATGTCTCAAAAAAGTACTTATTCGCATCATTTTGTTTAAAAGACGCCTCAGATGGGCGTCCTATAAAAAAAAATTATGCTTATGAATCAAAAATTCATTTCAAAAATATAAAATTTTAATATTTCATCTTACATGGTATTTGAAAATAAATACATCCATGAACTTGAGAACAGATACTAGCTAACCTCAAATAAAACATACGAGTAGTAATATGCAAACTGTATTTAATGTTTCGAGTAAATATTACATTCAAGCTCAAAGTTAATGTAGTGAGATTCTTTGTAACCTTTTTAATTAACAACACTTGGTTGGTTTCGTTTTAATAGAACCGTTAGCATTGAGATTAGTGAGATACACTGCACTTTCGAAAGCACCACCTCAACATTAATCGTTCATATAAACAAATAGATAAATGAAAGCAAGTGAAAACAACAATATAATCCCCCCTTCTATCACTATTCCAATTCCAAATGAAAGAACAAGATAATAGGTGAGCATGAACAGAGCATTATACTCCTACTTATCATTAGGTCAAAAAGACACTTACGGATGCTAATGCCGCTGGTATATATATCAGATGCACTGGACTGGCAGAAGTAAACTTCAGAGGATAGTTTCTGTTGTGCTGCTATTTCGCATTGAAGAAACAAAGCTCGGATGAAGAATGCGACCTGAAGTGATCAATAAACGGATCATTGCACACGTAATTTATCAGATTTGAGGCAAGGAATAGAAAGAAATTTCTGCATTGGTTTCATATATGCTGTTCACAATCTATATTAGCCTCTCTTCAGAAATCAACAAACAGAATTGAATCCGTCGTCCAAGAATCTTATCTAAAAATCAATCGACGATGGCATCAACCAGGAAGATGGCGATGATGGTACTCCATATTATCATCCACGAAGACAAAATAATAACAAATTCAGCAAACAAACATACAATTAATTTTGGGTTCAAGGTGCTGCTCGTTTTTCATGTAATTATCGGAGTAATGCAGCACTTATCATTCATTTTTACATCTCATTATCTGTGTGACAGCAGTATTGTGAAACCGTCACAATTCCACAGTCACAATTTACGGTAACTAGTTAGTCTCTTGTGAGACCGTCTCACAATACGATCATGTGAATTCCAATTCAATCGGGGTGAATTCGACAATGAAATCAGCAAGTTTAACTATTTAATCTAATCGTAACTAACAGATCAACTCATGTTTCAATTTACACACACGAATCTGTAATTAGAAAAGGGGGGAATGCGAGAAATCAATAAATAACCAAATTCATACCAACAATCAATAATCTCGCAAGAACATGAGATTGATCTTACCCATATATCGTCGAACACCTGGGAAAATATCGAGGAAATTAGAGACGATGAAGAAAACCCTAGATTTTGTGGATTTGGGATTATGAGACGCTTTGCGAATTCGAGAAGAAGAATGAGAGGGAGGAGAAGGTAGAACAGTGTGGACGTGTCGGGTTAGGTTTATTTTCAATCGCATTTAGTCGCATTATAATAAATTTGAGACCTGTTGTTCAGAGTACTTCGTATTTTTGCTCTTAAAAAAAATATGAAGTAGAAAAAAAAATAATCGATATGGAATTTGCTGCTAAATGATAAAAAGTAAAATCGTCTCACATAGGGAGCAACACTTAAATGGTCAGAAAAATATCTTACAGATTTCGAAAAATCATCTGAAACTGATGGTTTTGAAGGCTATTAACTACATTTTTCGGCTTGATTCTGTCACGAAATTAAATGTCTCGAAATTCGCACCGAAACTTCTCCATACATCTTTCAAATGTCCGAGATGAATATATAGAAGGTGCGTACGGTATGAAATAGATACATTTAGATATCATTCGACTATCTTTCGAGTCATGTTGAATTAAGACGACAGATTCGACATATACCTAATCTAAATTCTTTTTAAGGGAATTCCTAAAGTAGAAATTTCAATTTTCAAAGAGGACTCCACAAAAATCCCAAAGCTCGTCGTATCACAAATAATATAAAAAATAAATAAATGACTAACTGAAATATGAAAAAAAAAAAAAAAAAAAAAAAAAAGTACTCGTATTTTAGAATGCAATAATTATTTTTAGTACAATTTTCATCTCTAACATCTTTAAATGAGGGCACTCTAGTAGTGAATTATTTTTAGTACAATGGAGACAATTAATCTTCAACTCGATCTTCAAGTTCGAATCCATGCTATGTGATCCTCGGGTAAGAAATGACAAATTGGAAGACCGCCTGGTTTCACATCAAGAACCTAAAAAAATCGTAGAAATATCTTAGTATAGTGGTTAATACAAATGTAATAACCATTCACTACTATTATTATTGTTATAATGCGATTAAATGTACGTGCAGTTAATTAATCTGTACCTGAAAAGCCACGTGTTTAGGGTTCCAACCACTCGTATCCTTGTGACAAACAACAACCACCCGAGCTTTTATACCTTGTTGATTACTAACTAACGACACAATGTGAGGCGACGTGCCTTGACTCTTGTGACAATAAAACACCGCGTATGGATAATTCAGCTTATGGCATACCGTGACACCCTCGTCTGTACTAGCAATTTGTGTAACTTTGCTTATCGTGTACATTTGGCCCTTGATATACTTGCCTTTAGACTTAGTTGATATCGCCTTCACATTATTATTTCCTAGTGTCGTTCTAACATAATCGACCATGTCTTCTAAACAGGTTGCGCAATACTTCTGTTCCCCAGATATACCTTTTCTTTCACATGTTTTGAGAGTTTCTTCGATGATTTGAGCCTCTTTGGACTTTGGTTGCATCGAGAATTCACTTAGGATTTTGTCGATTTTGTCTGTCGAGAAAGGGAGTGATCGAGCCTTTTGTCTAGGTACGAATGTAGCTTCATTGGTTGTTCGAGTGAAGTTTATAGTCATTTTGTAACCGGGTTTCATATCCTTCTCAAGCAAAAATAGTGATTTTTCGACGTTGGTTTTGTTACCTTTGACGTATAAGTAATCAAAAGGGTTCATGTCTTCGGGCTTTACTTCAACATAATCGTGATTACCTTTAATTACAAATATTCAGCATAAATAATATTATGTACGTATAAAATAAATAAATGATTGAAACCGAAGAAATACTACTAATTACATAAAAAAAAGGTTAGATATACCTAATTGAACTGCATAGTTATTACCCATTATAGAAACCTGGAAAATAAAGTGTAATGCATCAACTTAATTCTTTAATATAATATATGTAATTAATTAATTAGTTAAATCAATTAGATGATTAATTGAGCTTATTTTCACTACATAAAAACATAAAATGATCACACACTTACGCAAAAGAAAATGAGAATCGATTTAGTATGAATTTCCATGATTATATATTAGTGAAACCTTAATTAATTTCACTCAATTTCAAATGTAATGAATTTTATGTGCAATAAAGTGGATGTATTTATACTTATCTTTCCTTCCAAACTAATTAGCCTAACAATAAAGAATTAGCCTAATAATAACCAATTAGCCTAACATATTGTCACTTTGTCACTTGCATGCACTACAAACTGGTTCTCGTGTTAGATAGCTTCATACTGTAAAACGATCCATTTATATAAAACGATCACTTTTCTATCAATAAAAATACGTATGACCTTGTAAAAAGGAAACATTTCACATGTAAAACCGTCTCTCTCTAAAAGATTATATTCATACATGTAGCAAATATGGGAGAGTTACATAATACATATATTGAAGCAAGCCAAGTACAAAACTATACTTATTTATTGCCCACACTAAATGATCGATCGAGCTGAGACTGGCTGGTTTTGTCAAACAGAGCCTAGTTACGAACCCAAACAACATGATCTTCGGGCAAGAAATGGCAAATAGGGACACTTCCCGGTTTCACATTAAGAACCTGAAACGCCAAGTGTTTCGGGTTCCAACCACTTGTATTCTTATGGCAAATAGCAACTGCCTTACTTTTGCTACCATCCTTACCGATTAAGGTCACAACGTAAGGGGATGTGCCCTTAGTCTTGTGGCAATAAAACACTGCGTAAGCATAGTTTTGTTTGTGACACACCCCGACATTATTATTGTACTCGTCTTTATTAGCTACTCCTCTAACTGCGCCAATTGTGTACTTTTGTACTAAATTTTGGTCATCCCTAGTACTTGTTCGGGTCTCAGTCGATATGGCCCTAACGTTTTTTCCTAGGGTAGATTTCGCGTAATCAACCATACTCTCTAGGGAAGTTGCACAATACTTTTGTTCCCCTTGGATACCTTTACTCTCGCATTCCGTCACTGTCTGCTCTAGGGTTTGAGCCTCATCTGACCCTGGTTTGACTGAGAACTCGTTTAAGATATCTGACATTTTGTCAGTCGAGAAAGGCACAATTTCGACCTCTTCCCTAGGGATGAAGGCGGCTTTGTTAGTGCTTTGGGTGAACTGCATACTAACTGTGTGACCGGGTTTCATATCCTTCTCGAGGAAAAACAGGGCCTTTGTCGGGTCATCGTGGAGTTGGGTCTCGGAAGCCGCGTAATTATAGACGAATGGATTTGACCCGGGCTTGACCCCAACGTAAACGGGCTTCTTTTTTGGGCCCGCGTGAACTATGACTCCTCCTTTTCCAACACCTACACTAGGCCCGCTCTTGTGACTGGGCTTTCCAGTAGATACCCTCACCCCGCCTTTGGGCCCCACAGTTACCCCTGTGTGGGCTCCACCTGGCTTTCCTGTCGATACCACGACTCCGCCCTTGTGGCCCACATCGACGCGGGTGGCTCCGCCACCTGGCTTCCCGGTGCTGACGTGGACGCCACCCTTTCCAACGTTCACGCCAGTACCTTTGTTGTCCATCCATTCTATAACATAAAGAACTATAGAGTAAGCGGTCTCATGCAGTAATCCAATATTTAGTACGAGTATTAATAAATCAGTTTTTCTAATGTATAACTACTGAGTACACGTTAATACGTTAATTATTAAAACAAAATTGTCTAGGTACGATAAATATGAGTTAATATTTCAATTTCTCCCGATAATACCAGTTTAATTGATTCTTGTTTCAATTAGCATATGAACATGTATTTCCAGGTCACTAGACACACATTAGAAAGATCGTTAACAAAATAAATAATCTTTTTATATAAAGAGATAGTTTCACAGTGTAAAACCGATACCTGGATCAGGTAAAGAATTCCTAATAGATTTTGGTATGGGGACATTTGGCAAAGCTTTCTTCCAGTAAAGTTCAGGGCTTAAAGCTGCATGACTTCCCTCTACAATAACCTGAAAATCCAACTTATTATAATTTGTTTACGACAAATAATATAAAAGGTAGATAAATATCTGAGATGACGAGAAAATTAATTTCTAAATTAAACTAATAATAATAATAATAATAATAATAATAATAATAATAATCTAAGCAAAACACAACATATATGAACTTACACATAAGAGAGTAAGAATTGGTATAATTTGGAGCTCCATTATGTAAATCCGAATGTAATAATATAATATTAAATCTTATATTAAGATATTTAATTTGACAGAAATATGATGCAACTATTAATTAATGATATAAATGTTTTGAAGGAAATGATTGTCTATTTATAGAAGTCATTTTAAGAACACATACTACTACTACTACTATTATTATTATTATTATTATTATCATTATTATTATTATTATTATTATTATTATTATTTGCGATGAAATGATTTGTTATAAACTTATGATGAGTTAAATAAATGCTCATATGACCTCATGTGTATAATTCTTTAGGCATCGAGACTTTTTGTCACTTGTCTATGTAGACAATATTTGATATATGTATGTTACGGGTTTGTGACGGATATATCAGTTATGAGGGAGAGAGAGATTGAGAAAGTATGTAATGTTTGGTTGAGACAAGTTCATGTTAGTAGTGACACATCGTCATGAATTATTAATTGAACCCCCAACTACCTATTAGTTAAGGTTATAGTGGACAGTGGACTAATGAATGAATATATAAGTTACCAAACTGATTAAAAAACGTAAGAAGGAAGAGAAGATAATACTTACGAACGAGCCTGAATCGTCTTCATTTCCTAAAAAAAATATTTTGAATTTAAATTTGAATTACGAAATATGGATTCTTAAATCATCACGAGATGAAATCTTGATTATGATACCATCCATGCATGCATGCATGCGTACGACAGTAATACAAATGAGAGTTAGGGCAGTGTCATGAAAAATTTAATGAAAAATCGTCTTTTTTTATTTTTTGTGACTATTTGATCATTTTGTTCAACGTGTAAAGAATTTATCGGGTCAATAAAGGGAGTTAACCATTAATGAGTTAAATAACGTATGGTTAGTAGTTTATGGTTAGATGTGCGTGGACGGCCATTAACTTCAGTTGGGTCCATAGACACACATCATCTCAACTAAATGGGTCGGATCAGACGGAATATCCGTTTTAAATTTTGAAACGGGTCAAATATTAATACATAATGTTAATAAAGATAAAATATTTACGAGTATCATTTTTTAAACAATTTGGTATGTATTTTTATTCTTCTTAAAATTTACGATGAATAATATTGTTAGAAATAAGAATTTAGTTCAAAATATATTGTCTAGTGAAGAAGAGGTTGGGGACAAACAATGACCAACAACCACTTAATTTATTGTGAACAATTATTTTTAACTTTGATTTTTTCTTCCCTTTGTACAATTTGTGATTATGACTTCTCTTAATTGTGTTGCCTAATCACAACATCATTTCTCAATCAAATATAATTGTAGTAGTACAGTAGTCCTCGACCTGACAAAACTCGATCCGACTCGACAAAATCAATCCGAATCACCCGGGATTGGACCCGTTCGACATTCGACGATATTGAAATATCTTAGTGACCGTAACCAACCTGGCCTGGTTTGATGATTTGACTCAATCTGATACCTGAATTCGATATCAACCGAGTCAGTTAAACTCAAATCCGACTTGAAATAACCGAAAATTATACGAAAGATAGGTAGTCACCTAGGTAAGAGAGAAAATTAGTAGTAAAAAAAGAAATTGGAAGAAATCAAAGAAATTGTTGAAAAAGAGAATCTAAATCTTTTTGGAGTTTTTTGAACAACAAACAATCATTTTATGACATACAGACTCAGACTCTGTTTAAATGGTTAGCGAAATATATCTCACAAATTTAAAAAATCACCCGAAATTTGCAATTTTGAAGGTTATCCATGTTTTTCGGTATGATTTAGTCCCGTAACGAAACGTCTCAAAATTTGCATGCACAATAAAGCATTCATTATAAAAGTGTCCGAGAGTAATTGAATGTGCATACGATTGAGATAAATACATTTAAAAGTCATTCGATTTCTTTCAAGTCACGTTAAAATAAATGGGACGAAAGATTCAATATATATATTCTCGAATCTAAATTCTTTTTGAGTTTTTTGAACAACATACAATCATTTTGTGGCATAAAGGCCTCGTACAAATGGCCAACAAAATATTTCACAGATTTCAAAATCGCCAAAATAAAGTTGACGATATTGAAGGTTACTATCTACGTTTTTCGATCTGATTTGATCCCAAAATGAAACATCCCAAAATTTGCCTAATAGCTACACCATACATTGTACAATATAATTGTCTGTGAGTAACAGAAGGTGTGTACACTTTCAGATAAACACATTTAGATGTCATTTTACTATCTTTCGAGTCACGTTGAAATAAAACTCAAAATTAAATAATTACTCGAATATAAATTCTATTTGTGTATAGAAAAACTATGAGCCAAAAAAGGTGATAAAGACACAAATATAGGTTTAGCCATATTATTATTATATCATCAATTTACTCATGGGCTAATATTGACGATTGCCATGATTAAAACATACAATAATCATGTTATTACAAATCTTGTTATTGAATACACAATATCACATTGCATCGTCATTGCATGCATGCATGCATGTGCACTACGTACGTATAACGTACAACCACTAGTACATGCATGCTTCAACCAACAACTTTGATTCTATATATTCCTAGTTTGTTGATAAAAGTTTTCTCGACTTGCCATATATTGATGTTATGTATGGCTCTTTGCACTGACACGGACACGGACAAGTGTAAGTAACTCGTTCCTGAGGCATTTGAGCATATTCACTTGATCCGCCACTTGAAGAAGAAGAACCGCTTGAAGTTTTCTTGGATTTATGCTGAGAAGAGTGACTTGATGATGTTTGATGAGATGAAGATTTATGTGCTGAAGTATGATGATGATGACTAAAAGAGTGGTGTGCCTCTTTTTTCCAAGACTTCTTGTGTGAATGTGATGATTCTTTTCCCATTGATTTCCTTGATGATGACTTTGATGATTGGCTCATGGATCCAGCATAATTCGAAGCTTGACTCGAGGTTGATCCTTGTCCGATTGATTGACCTGGAACACATATTTGTTTACCTTTACTTTAGGCACAAATTAAAGACCAAGGGGGATGAAGGTGATCATTAATTAGTGGGTCTTGTTATTACTTATTAGAAAGGTAAAAAAATCGTATGAGAAACCCAAAAATGAAATAAGTAAATAAATGACCGGGATGGAGAGAATAATATTTTACCAGATCCATGGTTTTTACCTGAAGTTGACCCCAAGCTTTTTTCTGATGACGACGATGACGCTTGGCCAGAGGATCCACTTAACTTTGATGATTCGCCCGACGATTTGGTTGATTGTGATGCTTGATCCGAGGATTTGCTTGATGTTTGACCTAATGTAGCTGCCGCTTGATCCGAGGATTTGCTTGATGTTTGACCTGATGTAGTTGCCGCTTGATCTGAGGATTTGCTTGATGTTTGACCTGATGTAGCTGTCGCTTGATCTGAGGATTTGCTTGATGTTTGACCTGAGGTAGCTGCCGCTTGATCTGAGGATTTGCTTGATGTTTGACCTGATGTAGCTGCCGCTTGATCTGAGGATTCGCTTGATGTTTGACCTGATGTAGCTGCCGTTTGATCTGAGGATTCGCTTGATGTTTGACCTGATGTAGCTGCCGCTTGATCTGAGGATTTGCTTGATGTTTGACCTGATGTAGCTGCCGCTTGATCTGAGGATTTGCTTGATGTTTGACCTGATGTAGCTGCCGCTTGATCTGAGGATTTGCTTGATGTTTGACCTGATGTAGCTGCCGCTTGATCTGAGGATTTGCTTGATGTTTGACCTGATGTAGCTCCCGCTTGATCTGAGGATTTGCTTGATGTTTGACCTGATGTAGCCGCCGCTTGATCTGAGGATTTGCTTGATGTTTGACCTGATGTAGCCGCCGCTTGATCTGAGGATTTGCTTGGTATTTGACCTGATGTAGCCGCCGCTTGATCTGATGATTTGCTTGATGTTTGACCTGATGTAGCCGCCGCTTGATCTGAGGATTTGCTTGATGTTTGACCTGATGTAGCCGCCGCTTGATCTGAGGATTTGCTTGATGTTTGACCTGATGTAGCCGCCGCTTGATCTGAGGATTTGCTTGATGTTTGACCTGATGTAGCGGCCGCTTGATCTGAGGATTTGCTTGATGTTTGACCTGATGTAGCGGCCGCTTGATCTGAGGATTTGCTTGATGTTTGACCTGATGTAGCCGCCGCTTGATCTGAGGATTTGCTTGATGTTTGACCTGATGTAGCTGCCGCTTGATCTGATGATTTGCTTGATGTTTGACCTGATGTAGCCGCTGTTTGATTTGAGGATTGACCTGATGTTTGACCTGATGTAGCCGCTGCTTGATCTGAGGATTTACTTGATGTTTGACCTGATTTATCCACGGCTTGATCTGAGGATTTACTTGATGTTTCACCTGATGTAGCTGCGGCTTGATCTGAAGATTTACTTGATGTTTGACCTGATGTAGCTGCGGCCTGATCCGAGGATTTACTTGATGTTTGACCTGATATAGCCGCCGCTTGATCTGAGGATTTACTTGATGTTTGACCTGATGTAGCTGCGGCTTGATCTGAGTATTTACTTGATGTTTGACCTGATGTAGTTGCGGCTTGATCTGAGGATTTACTTGATGTTTGACCTGACGTAGCTGCGGCTTTATCTAAGAAATTACTTGATCCTGATGCTTGACTAGAGTGTTTGCTCGAAGCTTTCCCTGATTTTGAAGCTTCTGTTGATTGTGATTTCTGTTTCGAGCTTTTATTTGACTGATCTGTTGTTTGAGTGGATGTTCCTTCAAGTGCTTGGCCAGAATTTTTATTCTGTTCTTGTCCTTGGTTTGAAGATATGCCTGAAGATTGACTACTTGTTTGACTTGATTGTTTCCCATTTGTGTTACTACTAGAAACCTTGTCTGACTCATTGCCTGATGATGTTTTATTAGACTTTGATGCTTGATTTGTTGCTTTATTTGAAAATTGGCCTGAAGATTGTGATGATAGGTTACCTGATGCTTGGCCAGATGCTTCGCCTGAAGAATGTCCTGAAGATTGTGATGACGTTTGGTCGGATGCTTCGCCTGAAGATTGTCCTGAGGATTTTGATGATAATTCACCTGATGCTTGGCCAGATGCTCCACTGGAAGAATCTTTTGAAGATTGTGATGACGCTTGGCCGGATGCTTCACCTGAAGATTGTCCTGAGGATTTTGACGATAATTCACCTGATGCTTGGCCAGATGCTCCACTGGAAGAATCTTTTGAAGATTGTGATGACGCTTGGCCGGATGCTTCACCTGAAGATTGTCCTGAGGATTTTGATGATAATTCACCTGATGTTTGGCCAGATGCTCCACTGGAAGAATCTTTTGAAGATTGTGATGACGTTTGGCCGGATGCTTCACCTGAAGATTGTCCAGAGGATTTTGATGACAATTCACCTGATGCTTGGCCAGATGCTCCACTGGAAGAATCTTTTGAAGATTGTGATGACGCTTGGCCGGATGCTTCACCTGAAGATTGTCCTGAGGATTTTGATGACAATTCACCTGATGCTTGGCCAGATGCTCTACTTGAAGAATCTTTAGAAGATTCTGATGATGCTTGGCCAGATGCTTTATTCGAAGCTTTTCCTGCGGATTGGGATGATATGTTACCTGAAGCTTGGCCAAATTCTTTACCTGAAGACTGTCCTGAAGATTGTGATGACATTTGACCGGACGCTTCACCTGATGTTTGGCCAAATGCTTTACTTGAAAATTGTGATGCTGCTTGACCTGATGTTTGGCCAGATGTTTTATTTGAAGTTTGTCCTGAAGATTGGGAAGATACATTATCTAATGCCTGGCCAGATGCTTCATTTGAAGAATGTCCTGAAGATTCCGATGATACATGACCTGATGCTTGACCAGATGCTTCGCTTGAAGATTTTGATTTCATTTGGCCATATGATTTTTCGGATGCTTTATCTGAAGATTTTGTTTCATTCTTACCAGATGATTTATCTGAAGATTTCCCTGAAGACTGTGATGATATCTGACCTGATGCTTCACTTGAGGAATGTCCTGAAGATTTCGATGATACTTGACCCGATTCTTGGCCAGTTGCTTTACTTGTAGATTCTCCCAAAGATTGGCCAGATGCTTGATTTGAGTAGTTTCCTAAAGTTTGGTTGAAACCGTTATTTGTTAGACCTACATGTTTTAACGAAAAAAAAATATTAGTATGTTTTATCATACGTTTGGTTAAATGATTTACTTCGTCGTTGATTTTTTTTTTGATGTAATTGGGGGATTTACCAAAGTTTGTGGCATTACTTGAACCATTATTCAAAGATTCACCAATTGTTTCGGTTGACGACCCAATTGATTTTGATGATTGATCTGAGGCGTTAGTTGCTTTCGATGAATTATCTTTGGTTTCCCCGGTCGTTGAGGTTTGAGTAGGGGTAGTTTCAGTTGATGGTTGAGTCAAATTTGACGTCTTTCCCATATCTTCTCCTGTTTTTGAAGCTTCACTTGATTGCGTTGATTCTCCAGAGGTTTTGCCTGAATTTGACGTTTCGTTTGAAGTTGCGTTTGATGATTGACTCTTGGCTTCATTAGATGACCGACCTGTAATTTTTCGAAAATAATAAGGATATTTATCTTACGACAAATTTTGACAAAACGCATTATTGTAGTTGTTTTAGATGCATTCTTTGAAGTTTCATCCGAGTTTGACAATGATATTGATTATAATCCTTGAATTGAGGACTCACCAGATTCAGATGCTTGATTCGCAGATGCATTAGTACTATTTGATGCTTGGTTAACAGCTTCATTTGATAGTTGAGTCGAGTTTGATGTTTGGCCGCCGGAGGCTATACCGGATTCAGAAGCATTACTTGATTGTGAATTTTGTGCCGACATATTACTTGATTTTGCCGCTTCACTAGAAGCTTTAGTTGATGGTTGTTGGGTTGAATTTGATGTCTTGTCCAGGGCTTTCTCTTTTTCTGAAGCTTCACTTGATTGTGTTGATTCTCCTGAAGTTTTGCTCGAGTTTGACATTGCGTTAGAAGTCCCATTTGATAATTGACTCATGTCTTCATTAGATGATTGACCTTAAATTTGATAAGAAGATGAATCATTTGATGTTAGAAATTAAATTGTTCAAAATTGCTCAACCCAAAGCCTAAAGATTAATTTAAAATTTAGTTGATATTGAGGCAATATTTGAACTATTTGTGAAAGATTGTGTACATTTTTGGGTCTTAAAGCTGTTTTTTTTATTCTTGATTTGCGTTTGTGGTTGACGATTTTGATGGATTATTTTGATTTTTATACGAATTTGACAATGATTATGATTATGATCCTTGGGTGGAGGACTCACCAGATTTAGATGTTTGGCTCGCAGACGTACTACTATTTGATGCTTGTCTAAAAGCTTCATTTGATTGTTGGGTCGAATTTGATGTTTGGTTGGAGGCTGTACCGGATTCAGAAGCATTACTTGAATGTGAATTTTCTTCGGCCGTGTTACTTGATTTTGCCGCTTTATTAGAATTATCAGTTGATGGCTGGGTTGTCTTGTCCGTCGCTTTTCCTTTTTTTGAAGCTTCACTTGATTGTGCTGATTCTCCTAAGGTTTCACTCGAGTTTGACGCTCCGTTAGAAGTCCCATTTAATAATTGGCTTGTGCCTTCATTAGTTGACTGACCTGTAAAGTTGTTAACATGAATTATTTGATGTTAGGAATAAAATTATTCAATATTACTTAACCCAAAGTCTAAAGATTGATTTAAGAATTTAGCTGAAGTTGTGGCAATATCTGAACTATTTGTGAAAGATTGTTTACGTTTTTTTGTGTCAATGAAGCACGCACGTAGCCGCATTACAATATAGGGGAGAGGGGACTCGAACCTGGGACCTATAGTCCACAGTACCTAGCTAGTCTTAGGGGGTGTTTGGTTGGGTGTTTAGGAGTGGATTGGAAATCCATTCCAAATTTCCAATGTTTGGTTGGCCTATTGGGAATGGAGTTCGAACCCCAAGGGGATGGAAATCCACCCAAATCCCATGGAATCACAATCTCCCTCCCACCCCATGATTCAAAATTCATACACACGTTCACATTACAACTTTATGTCAACTCTAGGTTAGTAGAGAGGAAAAGGAAAGAAAAAAAAATTGAACCTCAACCTCACGGCAGGTAATTCACTTTTTACTTTTTTTTTTGTTTTTTTTAAATTTATTTATTTTCTTTTATGTTTTTTGTTTATTGTAATATGATTACTTGATTTTTTTAAAATTTCATTGTACTATTGTTATTTGTAGGGTTGTTTAGATTATTTTTTTGTTTATTATTCTACGTATGAGTTTTTAATTTTTTATTTTTTTTTCTAAATCTATATGTATTTTTTGTTATTAGTACGTAATAATAATTGTTTTATTGATAATATCGTTCTTTTATTGGATTTTTTCATGAACCATTAAAGATGGTTGTTTTTGTTATTATCTTGTAGTGATAAATTTTTAATTATAAATAATGGTTTTTAGTTTTTAACAAAATCAAATGAATCTCCATGTATATGAACCAAACACCATGAATGCAATTACAATCCATTAAAGGATCGAACCAAACAACCATTAATAAGCATGGGGTTCTAATTCCATCACTCCCTTCTATTAGAATCCATTCCATTCCATTTGTTTGAACCAAACGACCCCTTAGTCTCTTAGAGTCCTCTATTTTTATTCTAGATTTGAATTTGTAGTTGATTCTGATGCATTATTTTGAGTTTCATATGAATTTGGCAATCCAACACATTTAACTTACTCCAAGCCGTCCAACACATTTACAGGAAGGTTAATGCTTGCGCGGATTGGCTAGCAAATGTGGGAGTCAGTCAGCAGGATAGACTCCGTGTCTTTGAAGCTTTGGAAATCTTGGCTCAACCATTCAACTTACTCCAAGTCGATTCAGGGGCAGCTTCTTGGCCCCGACTTGTGCCTTTTCTTGCTTTCTAATTAGTTTGTTTTTGTCGGAACCATTACTTGGGTGTTTCCCACTTCGTTGCACCAAAAAAATAAAGGAATTTCTACATGGCACCCCCGTGTTTTCAGCTTTTCTATATGGTACCCTTACATTTTTTTAATTACACATGGTACTCCTAACTTTTAGTGTATTATGTCTCTCTACCCTTAATTATATTTTTCGTCTTCTTTGACTTCCTTTTTCCGTTAGTTATGTTGCTTATACAAAAAAGGAAAGATTCGAATGAAAGTGAGGGATGATCAGATTAACATAAACAACCAATTAAACATAGTTAAAGTAACACAACTAACGGAAAGAGGAAGTCAAAAAAGACGAAAAACATCATTAAGGCTATGAAGACATAATACATTATAAATGAGGGTACCATGTATGATTATAAAAGTGCAGGGCTACCATATAAAAAAACTAAAAATACGGGGATAGCATGTAGAAAATCTCAAAAATAAATGAATTTGCTAATGATTATGATGATGATCTTTAGGTTAAGCACTTACCATATTTAGATGCTTGGCTCGCTGACGCACTAGCATTTGATGCTTGGCTCGCTGACGCACTAGCATTTAATGCTTGGCTAAGAGCTTCATTGGATAGTTGGGTCGAGTTTGATGTTTGGCTGCCTGAGGCTATACCGGATTCAGAAGCATTACTTGATTGTGAATTTTGTGCCGATATATTACTTGATTTTGCCGCTTCACTGGAAGCTTTAGTTGATGGTTGTTGGGTCGAATTTGATGTCTTGTCTAGGGCATTCCCTTCTTCTGAAGCTTCACTTGAATGTGCTGATTCTCCTGAAGTTTTGCTCGAGTTTGACATTGAATTAGAAGTCTCATTTGATAATTGACTCATATCTTCATTAGATGATTGACCTACAATTTTAATAAAATGAATTATTTGATGTTGGAAGTTAAACCCTCTATGATTGCTTACCACAATCTTAATTTTATTATGTTATGATTCAGTATATGATTTTATTTGATGTTGGAAGTCATCTAATTTTAATGATAGATTTGATTCAGTATTTTGACAAATATGATGTTTATGATGCTTTGGTTGCAACACCCTAACCACCACTTGGACTCTGGTATCACTTATGGCACTTAATAGGCTGTTTACTGACCCCACAGATCAACACGAGTCCTTTCTAGCGCATTTTGACCTCTCTCATGCGCATCCCAGAAACTTTCCCAGGAGGTCATCCATCCTTAGACTACTCGCAGCCAAGCATGCTTAACTGCAGAGTTCTTTTGCATGGACAACCAGAAAAAAAAAGTGCACTTTGTTGATAAGAGTAGTACTATCAATCACTTTAAGCACTCAACTAAACATCTTAAACCATATCTAATATACTCTCATCTGAGTACCATAACAATATCCAATATCTTTATTTAAACTCGGGGTATTACATAGGTTGAGGATTTACCAGATTTAGATGCTTGACTCGCGGATGCATTAGCCTTTGATGCTTGGCTAAGAGCTTCATTTGATAGTTGGGTCGAATTTGATGTTTGGCCGGAGGACATACCAGAAGAGGAAGCATTATTTGATTTTGAATTGTGCTCTGACGACATATTACTTGATTTTGCCGCTTCATTTGATGATTGGGTTGAGTTTGATGTCTTGTCTAAGGCTTCCCCTTTTTCTGAAGCTTCACTTGTTTGTGCCGATTCTCCTGAAGTTTTAGTCGCGTTTGACATTTCGTTAGAAGTCCCATTTGATAATTGACTCATGTCATGATTAGCTGATTGACCTGTGATTTTAATAAAATGAATTAGTTGATGTTGGAAATGAAACAGCCTAAGATTGCTTAACCCAATCTTTTATCCTAAAGACTGATTTTAGAATTTAGCTGAAATTGAGGCAATATTTCAACTATTTGTGAAAGATTATTCAAATATTTTAGTCGAAGTGTCATCAAATTTTAATGCTAGATTTGAGTCTGTACTTTGACAATGATGATGATGATGATTAGGATCCTTGGATTTAGGATTTACCAAATTCGGATGCTTGGCTCGCAGATGCATTAGCCTGTGATGCTTGGCTAAGAGCTTCATTTGATAGTTCGGTCGAATTTGATGTTTGGCCGGATGCTGTACCAGATTCAGAAGCATTACTTGATTTTGAATTGTGTTCCGACGACATATTACTAGATTTTGCCGCTTCACTTGATGGTTGGGTCGAGTTTGATGTCTTGTCTAAGGCTTTCCCTTTTTCTGAAGCTTCATTTGATTGTGCCGATTCTCCTGAAGTTTTAGTCGCGTTTGACATTTCGTTAGAAGTCTCATTTGATAATTGACTCATGTCTTGATTAGCTGATTGACCTGTGATTTTAATAAAATGAATTAGTTGATGTTGGAAATGAAACAGTCTATGATTGCTTAACCCAATCTTTTATCCTAAAGACTGACTTTAGAATTTAGCTGAAGTTGAGGCAATATTTCAACTATCTGTGAAGGATTATTCAATTTTTATGTGTCGAAGAGTCATCAAATGTTAATGCTAGATTTGAGTCTGTACTTTGACAATGATGATGATTACGATGCTTAGGTTAGGATTTACCAAATTCAGATGCTTGACTCGCGGATGTATTAGCCTTTGATGCTTGGCTCATGGATGCATTAGCCTGTGATGCTTGGCTAAGAGCTTCGTTTGATTGTTGAGTCGAATTTGATATTTGGCCGGAAGACAAACCAGAATCAGAAGCATTACTTGATTTTGAATTGTGCTCCGACGACATATTACTTGATTTTGCCGCTTCATTTGATGATTGGGTCGAGTTTGATGTCTTGTCTAAGGCTTTTTCTTCTTTTGAAGCTTCACTTGATTTTGCCAATTCTCCTGAAGTTTTAGTTGCGTTTGACATTTCGTTAGAAGTCCCATTTGATAATTGACTCATGTCTTGATTAGATGATTGACCTGTGATTTTAATCAAATGAATTATTTGATGTTGGAAATGAAACAGTCTAAGATTGCTTAACCCATTCTTTTATCTTAAAGATTGATTTTAGAATTTAGACAAAATTGAGACGATATTTCAACTATTTGTGAAAGACTTTTCAAACTTTTTTGTTAAAGAGTCATCAAATTTTAATGCTAGATCTGAGTCTATACTTTGACAATGATGATGATTAGGATCCTTGGGTTTAGGATTTACCAAATTCAGATGCTTGGCTTGCGGATGCATTAGCCTTTGATGCTTGACTCGCGGATGCATTAGCCTGTGATGCTTGGCTAAGAGCTTCATTTGATAGTTGGGTCGAATGTGATGTTTGGCCGGACGCTGTACCAGATTCGGAAGCATTACTTGATTTTGAATTGTGTTCCGACGACATATTACTAGATTTTGCCGCTTCACTTGATGGTTGGGTCGAGTTTGATGTCTTGTCTAAGGCTTTCCCTTTTTCGGAAGCTTCACTTGTTTGTGTCGATTCTCCTGAAGTTTTAGTCGCGTTTGACATTTCGTTAGAAGTTCCATTTGATAATTGACTCATGTCTTGATTAGCTGATTGACCTGTGATTTTAATAAAATGAATTAGTTGATGTTGGGAATGAAACAGCCTAAGATTGCTTAACCCAATCTTTTATCCTAAAGACTAATTTTAGAATTTAGCTGAAATTGAGGCAATATTTCAACTATTTGTGAAAGATTATTCAAATTTTTTAGTCGAAGAGTCATCAAATTTTAATGCTAGATTTGAGTCTGTACTTTGACAATGATGATGATGATGATGATGATGATGATGATGATGATTAGGATCGTTGGATTTAGGATTTACCAAATTCGGATTCCTGGCTTGCGGATGCATTAGCCTTTGATGCTTGGCTAAGAGCTTCATTTGATAGTTGGGTCGAATTTGATGTTTGGCCGGAGGACATACTATATTCGGAAGCATGACTTGATTTTGAATTATGTTCCGACGACATATTACTAGATTTTGCCGCTTCATTTGATGGCTGGGTCGAGTTTGATGTCTTGTCTAAGGCTTTCTCTTTTTCTAAAGCTTCACTTGATTGTGCCGATTCTCCTGAAGTTTCGCTCGAGTTTGACATTTCATTAGAAGTCCCATTTGATAATTTACTCATATCTTCATTAGATGAATGACCTGTGATTTTGATCAAATAAGTTATTTGATGCTCAAAATTAAACTATCTAAGATTGCTTAACCCTATCTTTTATCCTAAAGATTGATTTAATTACTCAGCTGAAATCAAGACAATATTTGAACTATTTTTAAAAAACGGTTTAAATTATTAGGTGGAAGAGTAATCTTATTTTTACGGTAGATTCGAGTATTTATTTAGTTTTGTTGCATTATTTGGAGTTTCATATAAGTTTAACAATGATGATGGTTATAATCCATTGATTGAGGATTTACCAGATTCAGATGCTTGTTGGCTCGCGGACGCATTAGTCTTTGATGCTTGGCTAAGAGCTTCATTTGATAATTGGGTTGAATTTGATGTTTGGCCGGAGGCCATACTGGATTCATCAGAAGCATTACTTGATTGTGAATTTTGTTCAGACATGTTACCCGAATGCGTTGCTTCACTAGAAGCTTCACTTGATGGTTGTGTCGATTTGGATGTCTTGTCCATGGCTTTCTCTTTTTCTGAAGCTTCACTTGATTGTTCTGACTCACCTGAATTTTCACTCGACTTTGACATTTCATTAGAAGTGTCATCATTTGATAATTGACTCGCGTCTTGATCATCAGATGTTTCGCCTGTAATTTTTCAAACATAATTAGGATTTTAACCTTATTTCAAGTTTGGATAAGATGCAATATGTGATGTTTGAAACTAACTTCTAGCTCTACAAAGACAATGATGATGGTCCTTGGGTTGAGGATTTACCAGATTCAGATGCTTCTTGACCCACGGACTCACTAGTATTTGACGCTTGACCAAGACCTTCATTTGATAGTTGGGTCGAATTTGATGTTTGGTCGGAACCTATACCAGATTCAGTAGCATTACTCGATTGTGATGCTTCATCAGAAGCTTCACTTGAACCCTGGTTTGAAGCTTCATCGGAATTTGATGTTTGATTGGTTGCTTCTTTAGATGCTTGGTCATTGATTTTTTCACCTTGTTTTTCGCTCGAAGATGTTCCTGAAGATTGGTTTTCTGAATGTTTTGCATCAAGTCCACCCGAAGCTTCGATTTGTGCTGTTTCATTTCCCGATTTTGATGTCTGACCCGAAATATCACTAGATTTTGATGCTTGTCCCGAAAATTCGTTAGAGTTTTGTCCTTCTGTTTGGCCTGATGCATCTTCTCCTTTCGATGTTTCTCCTACATTACTTGATGATTGGTCGGAAGCTGATTCTTGGCTTGAATTTTCGTTTTGATTTGATGCTTGACTCGAGGCTTGATTTGAAGCCGACTGTGATGCTTGACTCGAGGCTTGATTTGAAGCCGATTGTGATGCTTGACTCGAGGCTTGATTTGACTCCGATTGTGATGCTTGACTCGAGGCTTGATTTGAATCCGATTGTGATGCTTGGCTATTGTCATCACCACCTTCAGAGTCGTCGCCTTGTCCTGATTCTTGTCCTTCGTTATTATCTTTGCCACCTGATACCTGCTCAACATTTCCGGAGGCATGTCCCTTCCCACTAGCACTACCGGAATAGCTCTCTTGCTTATTAAATTGAAAACCGCCACCAAATTGTACATCTTTCTTCATGTTGAACCCGGCTTGAAATCCTTTCCTAAATTTCGCTTCCCCTCCAACATCGTTTTTAGCATTACTCTCACTAACAGCTTGCGCTTCAGCAGACTGCTCCATTTTTTGATTGAAGTTAAAGTTTCCACTAAAATCTACTTGCTTATGAAATTTATACCCGGCGTCAAACCCCTCGTCAAAATCAATATCTCTGGCTATACCAAATCAACATCTCAACGTCAAAACCAATACAAAAGAATATAACACATGTTGCAACCCCATTAAAGTTTTCCCCACCTAAAAACACAATTATGGATTGTACTTCAATTTCAGAATAGTTTATACGGAGTAATAACTAAGCCCATCATATGAAAGTCATTGCAATAATTGAGTTATGATCTTCGAAATAAAAAAAATATAATAATGTATCATCTAAAATTTATTTCAATGTTTTAAAAAGAAACCAATATAAAAGAACCTGACACATGTTGCAATCTCATTGAAAGTTTTTCCCACCTAAAAACATAATTATGGATTGTATTTGGACTTCAAAATAGTTTATAAGTAAGTCCAGCATACGAAAGTCATTGCAACAATTGATTTAATGAACATTTAGATTAAAAAATTAATGTGTCATTGCATCTAAAATTTATTTCAACTAGTTTTTGTACTCGTGCAACATTGCATTGGTAGTGTAAGAAGATTATGTGAAGACTATGTTTAGTACGGAGTATTCGGGAAAGACTAAATGTGTGTTTGAATATAAAATTGGGAAGGAAAGAGAGGAAAGAGAAAAGAAAGGAAAGGAGGAAATTAAAGAAGGGAAATTATAGGACATTGTTTTTCTATCCAAAACTTCTTGTTTAGATGGGAAAAAAAATTGGCTAAGAAACTTGCTCGCATTGCTCGACTTTCTCTTCTTCAATCACATTTGTAAATGCATACTCATCCTATCTACTCGTAGTCTCAAGTCTCCTATAATATCAGTTGTTGCATCCACTTGACACCTTGATAAAATTAAGTTGATAAAAAACAAATAAAACATACAAAGATTGGATCCAACTAATCCGTTAAGTCTACCTCACTTGATGAACTATATTATCGATAGTAAGTTAAATAAATTTAATGAAACTTAAAATATCAATTAGCAGATACTTGTACATTTAAAGTTTTAACACGAAGAATTATAAGTGATATCAAAATGCCAACTCCATCGGAGAGTAAAACATAGTTAGACAAAGACACCAAATACATTTAATTAGATGTTTATATACATCAGAATATTATAGAATTACCTTATAATTGTTCTCAAATAGAGACGAAAAAAATGGCATATAACTCGAGAATACTTATAATATGCAAGGAGTAGGAATCTTATAACTTAGAAAATTTTAACGGTTTTATGTGATGGAATATGGAAATGGGCATGAATATTAAAAGTGATCTTAATAAGAGAGTAATTAACTAATTAAGATGACAATTTAATGAGTTGATGATGAGCCGAAACATATAGACATCGAAAGAGTACTTAGCCTTTTTAGAGAAATGGTTTAATAAAACTAACTTAAGATAGGCCACGTAGAAGATTTGAGAAGTGATGAGATGACGGTCATTAGATTAGTGATATAGTTTAGGATTATAGAAGGATTATGGAAAATGATTAACTTTTTATATAATATAATACTCGTTGTATACATAGATTGACGATTAAAAAATTAATATAATTCGGCATGATATGATAAATTTTGTTATTTACATTGATAATATCTTATTACCATCTATATAAGTATTGCATATGTATAGCACCTAAACTAGTTTGCAATAAATTGCTTTTGCATTACAAATTTCCTTACATTATTCATTTAGTTAAGCTTTGAAGAATTTCGATGTTACTTCCGCTAGTTCCAATTAGAATAAAAAACATATGATTGAGACGGGGGAGTTATCTTTTTGATTATTAATTTGTTTAGCTCACCAGCAAGTTTGCGATGTTGGGAAGGCATGGGAGCTCTTGAGGGAGCCTGCGAAGGCACGGCGGCTATCAAAGGAGCCGATCCAATAAACATTGCTTTCCCCGCCTCTGACGCCACCAACGGCCCGCCCACAGGGTGAAGCAGTGCTGCTTTACTAGGTGAAATTGCAATCTAAAATAAATAAATAAAAGTAACCTTTTAAAAACATCTAAAAGTAAATTTTACTCTAAAATATTTTTCTCATCAATTCTATCAATAATCTGTCCTTAATCACAAAATTTTAATGTGAAATAATCTTACGTTAATTATCATAAGAACATCGATATATATATTTTTAATGTGAAATAGTTATGATTATTCCTGTTATTTTTTAATCAGAAAAACTTCTACGAGATCTTTCACATAGGAGATGGTTACTCAATTAGTATCTCAACATCTCTGTATCAATGAACTTATAAATAAAATTATCGTTAGATCGTCTTACAGAAAATTTGGTAATTTTTAACTTACATAGACAAAAATTGTAATGTGTAGAATGTAGGATGCCATTCTAGTAAACATAATCACACCACCTTTCTTTCTTTTTTTTCTCTCTTTTTTTTTTCTTTTTTTTTTCTTTTTTTTCTCTCTTTTTTTTTAATGTCTACTTTTACACCTTTTTAACTTTTTTTTTTTTTTTGGTTTTTGATGTTTTGAAAAGAATAAAAAAAGTGAATGAATTATTTATAGAATTTGGAGAAGAAAAAAAAATTGGTTGATCCTACACCAGAAGTTCATATGCGGAAAGTTTGGGAGTTAATGCATGGATATGGATTTTGCTTAGTTTTTTTAAGTTAGTTAGTTAAGAGAAAAATAGAGTAATTAATTAAGTGGATAATAAATATGTTAAATTTATTTTTACCTTTCAAAAATAATTAGCACCATACACACAATAAACTTTCTAATTATGGAATTATGAGAAAAATAGATTACTAAAATTTTACTAGTGAAAATTTTTCGACGGTGACAAAAATTTAGAAGAAACGGTTTTTCTACCTAGGTCTATCAGTAATCTAGCGAAAGCAAATAAAAAGGTAAAGTACTTGTAATAAAATTTACAAATGTATCTAGTTTTTTGAGTATTTATTTACTATTACTCCGTATGTTGTAATTTTACAAAATCTTTAAAGAGACGATATCTCAATAGAGTTATTGAAAGATCTCTTACGCAATAGAAGATATAGTTACTTAATTTCATTTTATTTGTTATGTCTCACACCCCACTATTTAAATATTAAATTTGCTATTATTATTCATTTATTCATCATAGAAATTTCCATTTGATATTAAATATAAACTATTTATATCGCGTATTTACACGGGTGCTAGCAGCCTAATGCATGCACTACCAATTTGAGTCACGAACATTATTATCGATGATCATAAACCGTTTTCCAAATATATATAGGACGATCTTAATTATTCATAACACGATATATATTCATATACACAACGTAAATAATACAAAATTTACAAATAATAATAATAATAATAATAAATATAAATATATAATACATAATCTCACACGAATTATATATATATAGTGCTTTATTTATTAACATAATAATATGATAATTAAAATTCATAATAATTAATTAATTAATTAATTATTTGGAGATCCAAACGATGTGGTCTTCAGGCAGGAAGTGACAAATAGGACTAGAAGTCCCTGGCTTAACCTTAAGCACTTGGAATGCCAAATGTTTAGGGTTCCAACTCGAAGTATTCGTGTGACAAATAACGATTGCATTAACTTTTGTACGATCCTCACCAACTAAGAACGTCTCGTACGTTTTTGTAGCGTCCGTCTTGTGACAATAAAACACACCATACGCGTAATTCATCTTGTGACATATCATGGTCGCGCCTCCTGACACGTACTTAACCCTTTTGATGACGTATTTTTGCAATTTAGTCTCTTTTTCGACGTGGTTAGCCACCAAATCGATGTTTTTCCCTAGTGTAGACGTGACATAGTCGAGCATCGACTCTAAGGACGTTACACAACGTTTTTCAAGTCCATTAATTTCGTTGGTTTCGCACTCTTTTAGGGTTTCTTTGATTATATTGGCCTCGACTGAGCCCGGTGTGACGTGTAGACGATGGTAAACCTCGTCTAGTTTTGTTGAGGTGAACGGGATTGATTCGGCTATTGGTCGGGATAAGATGGGCGCGTCGTTGGTGGTTTGGGTGAATTGCATGTTGATTTGAGTTCGAGGTTTTAGGGTTTTTTCGAGTAGAAAAAGGGCGATATTTGGATTGTCTTGAAGTTGAGTTTGTGTCGCTTCGTATTTGTAAAGGAAAGGAAAAGGTTTCCCCGGTCGAACGTACACTATAGGATGTTTTCCTTTTGGACCGCCAACTGTCACGGCCGTTGCTCCTCCTTTGCCGGGTTTTCTGACGTTCACGTCAACTCCTTGGTTTCCAACCGTGACTCCGGTGATACCTGTCATTAAATTTAGTTTATCTTAGTCAAATTCAGTCTAATTCATTTTCAATTTAGTTCAATAACGTTATTAAGTTAACTGAACGAAATTACACTAAACCCCTTTCATTTAACTTTAATTCAATCGCGTTAAAGAACATAACTTAATATAAATAGAATTTTATATACAAATTAGTGAAATGAAATTGAGGAGTTTCATGTATATTAATTAATATATTATCGTGAGTAAAGTGGATACACGTTAGAAAATCTGTAATTAATTAATTAACCTGATTCTAAAGAATCATGGAGAGTCTTTGGCAAGGGAGTGTTAGGCAATAATTTCTTCCAATACTCCTCAGACGATGGAGTTGCATGGGCAATCGATACTCCAAGTGTGACCTGTACGTAAATACACGTTAGAAAAATCGTTTTATTATTTATGATTGCTGAAAAAATTATAAGTTGGAGTTAGTCGAATTTTAGTTCAAAAAAAGGGTAATATATTTTTGCCCTAATAACCATCAACACATAAGATTAATTATTTGATCATAAATTCATAATATCAACAAATAATAACAAAAACTATTATTTGCAAAATATATGTATAAAAAATGGTGCCCTAATATCGACTACTAGAACACTACAAGAACAACGCGATTTATTGTTCGTTACACAATTTAATTTGTTTCGAAACAAATTGTGTAACTTCAAATTTTGGTTTATCGATTTTTCAATGTATAGATAGTGTTAGAAAGATTACAATGAAGAGGGTAAATATCGAAACGAGTCGAAAATAGAACTCCATTAAGTTTTAGTAGGTAATTAAATCTCAATTGAGGTAAAAAAAAGTAGGATTTAGGAGATAATAAGCTAAAGGCAATGAGCTATAGACCAAGTATTTATAGGACTTTTATCATCTGAGATTCTGAATATATGCATTATCAATTCTTATATGAGACGGTCTTATAATGAAGAAATTATCATAATTATGTCTCAAATTAATATAACGTGAGACGGTTTTCCATATTTTATTCAATTAATGTTTGTGTCACATCAATTGAATAAAAACTTGAGGGAAATAATCTTTATTTGTTTGGAACCTTCTCATAATAATAGTAGAAAGAGTAAGAGAAGTGATTAAGTGAGATTGGATAGATTTTTTCGTGTGTTAGTACACTAATTACATTTGTTAATTACTATGTGGCCATATTATTATCAAGTTTCAAGTTATCATATGATTTTGATTGATTAATGCCCTAATAATTTTATTTAATAGAAACCGGTTTTATTTATAAGTCGGCTTGACTAACGTATATGTTATTCAAGTGAAAGTGTTTGATAATCGGTATATTAATTAAGATATTAGGATATATAAATGGGAGAACAACAAATTGAATAAAACCGACTTAATTAATCTATACCATTTTCCTCTAATCCGACAAATCATATTTAGATGTACAGTTTGATTAAGAACTTTATTTTCTTTTCACTGAAATGACTCTAAATAAATTAAATTGAACTGAATTAAAATAAACTAAGTTAATCGAGATAATATTTAGTATTTTATGTTTTCACCAACTAATTGAGGCCATATAAATTAAATTGCGTAGTCTTTGGTTAAACTCATTCTTGTAATTAATCTATGTTATGATATAATATTGGCATGGGGGTAGGTAAGATATACTCTCTTTGTCTCGGAAATTCGGTCATTTGTTTATCTTTCATAAAAATATACTCCTCACAAATAATCTGAAAGGTAAATAAATGATCGTGACAGAAAGAATAACCGATAATAATTGTACATTGTTGTTGTCATCCATGTGCGTTTACGTAAGACACAAATTCGTGTTTGAGACGGAAGTTTCCATCATAATCTTCTAACAGGTCAAGTATCGTAGAAAAATTAAAAGTAAGATGGTGTAGTATTTGACCGTTCTAATCTTAAAACGAATATGACCGTCACAAGGACGTAGAATTGGTGAGGTAGGTTTGGGCTGAATTGTCAAACTATAACAGTAGAGTGATTAGCCGATTTCCACAAAGATTCCGGTTCATTTATTGTGGGCCGAAACTAAACTGGCGTTACACACAATAATGTGAGCGGCCCAAACAATGGCAATACACACAATAAACAAGTACGAAGTATTACCTGAGAATCGGTGTATCGTGTAAAAGAAACTTATATTTATCGTTTGAGCTTGAAATCAGGTACGTATATTCTGGAGATACTCTAGTCATATGGTATGAAAATCAGGTTGATTTGAAACGCAACCCGATAAGACCTCCTGAGCGACTCGATTTAGTCTAATGATTAGACGGATGTATTGACCGCTTTTGTTATTTCTCTTTTTAAGTTGAGTTTACTCTCTTTCGCGTCAGTTCTATATCATATACTCCCTCCGATTTTTTATTATCTTCCCCTTTGGTTTTGGGGAAGAAAATAAGGGTGTGGGAATGTGTGGTTCAAAATAAAAGAAGGAAGAGAGAGAAATGTAAGGGTGATTTTAGACCACATGTTGATGGCCCAAAATGGAAATAGGGAAGAAATGGTGTTTCAGCCCAATAAGGAAGTAGGGAAGATAATAAAAAATCGGAGGGAGTAATTTTTTTACTGTAAACCTAAGAACGGTTGTATTATAAATTTCTTAAATTGTTTTGATAATTCCTTTTATTATTTATAAAATTTAATAAATCGCTAATTTACCATTAAAAAAAATTAAAAAAATTGCTTCAATATTTAGAAACGGATACATATTGGAGAGAATTTTTTGGAAATGTGTTATTCTCGTATATAAGTAACTCGATCTCAAAAATACGACACAAACTAACCGTCTCGGTTGAGATTTAATAACTCATTCATTTATATAAGTAGGTTGACACGATATTTGTACTGATCATTAGGTCAAATTTCAATCCAATGATTCCGAACTTATTTACATCTTACACGAATTTAAACCTAAACCAAAAATCGACTCGATCCGATCTATTTATCAAGTCTATAAATCTATTTAAAGTATTATGTAAGCTTCTAGTAAAAGTGTGATTAAAAAAATACAAGACAAATTAAATAGATAGTGGGAGGATGTATATCGTATAGAGGTCGAGGGAAAATAGGATTATATACACCTAGTTGTACAATAGCAATGTACAACCAAGACAAAGTTTTTGAGCTATTGTATATATTTATTGAACTTATAAAAGTTTCTGAACTGAGTTGTAAGTTCTTGAGCTTAAACATTTATGTGATTTAAATCGACAACTTTACACTAAAGTTCGGAAAGTTTACAGCAAAACTCGAAATCTTCGTAATAATGCTCAAAATCTTAAAACCAGTTGTACATAGAGCTATGTACAACTGGTTGTATAATCCTCTAATTGGAGATCGAGGGATTAATTTTTTTTTCTATACCCATGACAGATCCAATACAAAGTACGGTAAGTCTCTCCCTTTTGCCCACCAAATTCTGCCAAAGAATGAATCTACTAGTACCATTCAAAAAAATTATCTCTTTCGGTCGATGAAGATGTTAATTTGCTTAATTGTGATAAAATAATGACGGATAAAATTTGATACTGGGGTTCAAATCACGTCAACAGCATGACTTGTTTTTGGATGATTTTTGACATGTAATTCTAACGGTTTCTTTCTCCACTTATGTGACGAATATTTACAAAATCTTATTTTATTGAATATTTTTCGTAACAAATCCAAATATATAGAGTAAATTTTATATTATCAAAGTTAGTTTCTGATTTTTTTTACGTGATTTCGGTCAAAATTTATGAAATTTTACTTTTAACGTTTGAATTGGATGAGGGGTCGCAGATGATAAAAATATCCTATGATGTATTGTTAACAAATTATATGAGGTAGATGATTAATAAATCAAAGAGAGTGATATGACTAATATTGTTGAGATGATTTGTGGCACTTAAGCTGTAATAATTGTGGTATGTCTTTATAGGTCAAAGGGTCAATGACATAGATTTGCACGATTAATTAATGGGTTATTTCATGGGAATAATATCAATTATGTGTGTGCTTCTTAAAATAATCCAAACTATACGTAATCTCATTTTAATATGAACTACGCATTCAGTAATCTCGTTTTGTTATGTACTCCCTCCGGACACTATTTTTTGCCCCACTTCATTAAAATACTCCTCACATCTATTGAGCTAGTGGGGCGAAAAATAGTGTCCGGAGGGAGTATGAAATTATTACTTGCTATTACAGGTCATAGTGACTTGTTGTAACTTTCTAGGATTTTATTAGATCTGTTGCATCCAGTCATCGTGAAAACCAAAATAACAATAGAAACATTTTTTTTTCATAGCTTCTGTAAGACTAAATGAAAAAGAAACGGAAGATGAATTTTCGGAAAATTTAATTATTTTTTTCAATGGCCGAAAATGAACACGAAATGTAAATCAGAAGAAGAAGAGTTAGAGAAAAAGTTGAATAAGGGAGGTTCAACAGGTAGCCGGTCACTCATAGCAAAGCGAGGTTAATGAAGACATAGTTCGTATTAAAATGAGATTACGTATAGTTTGTATTAATTTAAGAAGCACACGCATAGTTGGTATTATTCTCATGAAATAACCCTTAATTAATTAGTAAAGTTACAATGAAAAAGTTTTTAAACAAGTCTACTTATTCAAGCACTAATTTTGTTACGATATAAACAAGAAAAAATGAAATTAATAATGTAAGATAGTAAGATCACAAATTCTTGTATGATATAAGTAGATTTACGTGGTTCATTAACGTTGTGTATGCTACGTTCACATGCAGAAAATGAACAAGTGTTATAAGAAGTTTTATTAATTTGAGTAAAGATTATCGAGGGTTGTTATGAATAACATAGTTGTTGAAGTGAATCTTGAAGAATTTCTATAGTAGTACGTAGTCTCTAAGTAGACCTAATACAGAAAACCTAGAAGCCTAACCAGAAATCTTATGCCTAATATCAGAAACCCTAACTCAGACAGATTAACGAATATTGTTTAGGTTTAATTTCAGGGTGGTTGTCCCAGAGCCCCCACTAGTTAGTAGGGTTTCACGTCACCCCTGGATCTGACTCGCTGACCAACCAGCAAGCTAAGACCCATGTGATTGTCATCCGAAACGAAAGTACAACCAGAACAGTTAGTTTCAAGTCATAAGTCGGATCAATCTGGATCATAGATTCATAGTGGTTGAATGAAAACCAACAAGGCCAAGTGTATGTATGTAGTAGGAATGAAGCTAAGGTTTTAGGGCATATATAGTTTGATTGCACTAGGAAGTTTTAGTATAGTTTGTAACTTGTAAGTTAAGTACTCTCCCTATATAATGTGCTTAAGAAAAAGGGAATGTCACCCTCCAAAACAATGGCGGTCCCAAAAGAGAATTGAGAGGGATGGAAGAAGGGAAGGTTATAGTAGTTGATTGATGAAATAGTGAAAGTGGTGAGTTAGTGATTATGATTTATGAATCATGAGCACGTAGTGTACATATATTTTGTGTTGTGTTGTCTTTCTCATGCATATTACATGCTAACATGCGTGACCAATAAAGCATCTTGCTCCATTTTGAGGAGCCTTCACCCTTGAGTTGGGAAAAGTTTATTAAATTTGGGTATGTATATAGGTAACACTTTGCGCTTACGTTTAAGGCCTTGTTTGACAAACAACAGTAACAGATTTGTTAGATGCATTGCATGTATGGCAAACAATATCGTAACAAATTACATCAATCATTCTTTTTGCGCACCCAGTGAGACATTATTCAACTCGAGTCTCGAACACGCAAATTGCTAGTGGCCAACTGATGGATGTAACAAAGCTGATTTCTTAATAATTAACTCTTTGACCGAGGAAAATGTTACAATAACAAGCGTTTCTTCGACCGAAGAGTGAACCTTATAGATAAGGTCACGGTAAAACAAAACGAAATATAAAATTTTGAGACACTGTAGAAGGTGAAATTTCTGAAAGGAAATGGTTGATGGTGTAACAACATCATTCCTAAATGGAATTGAAATTACATGATGTAATGTTTAATGTTTATTGCAATTATGTTGATGTTGTTAATTAATAATACATGTAAATGTTGACCAACCAATAGAAGGGAAATATCTAGAATATGTGATGATGCACATAATCAAGTGAAAAGTTGGGTGTCCCTTGGATGCTAAGAAAAACAAGAAGTCGGGCAAGTTAGAGATAGAGACATTACCAAATTCACTATACTTGTAACTATGTAATAGAGAAAGCTAAGACATAATACACCCTAACCCTAAGCTAACTATTACTCATACACTTGGCAAACATGTCGAATTGTGTAGGGTAGGGTTCATATTCGTGTCATGACTTGTAAACAACTACTAATATCCAGCATAGTCATTCAACAGCCTTCTCTCATTCATATCCTGGAAATTCGAGTCGTGTAGGGTATGGTTCATATTCGTGTCATGACGTGTAAACAACTACTAATATTCAGCATAGTCACTCAACAGTCTTCTCTCATTCAAATCCTGGGAATTTAAATTCTATGTTTCCTTTCGTTCATTGGGTGTCTTCTAGTTTGACAACCAGATCGAGTCATGTTCATATTCATGCCACGTGTAAACAACTATTAATATCTGTATTCATTAACAGCCTTAGCTTCTCTCATTTTTATTGTTCATGTTATAATGGTAGCTTCCTTGAAATTATTATTATTCCACTAAATTAAATTTGTCCTCTTTAAGTAATACAGAGTATGTATAATCATTTTGTGGACACACATTCCCTCATAATATTAAGCCCATAAATTCACAACAATCATTGCTTTTGATTGTTTGATTATCTTATCATCAATCATTACTTTGGTATGCTTCATTAAGTTATTATTATTATTATTATTATTATTATTATTATTACTATTATTATTATTTATTATTTTTCCCTCTCTACAATGAGCTATTTGTTTTTAAAAAAAAATATTCGTCTTACGATTATAACGGATCCAAAAAGATTATATGTATTGGTTAAAAAAATTATTTTTTTGTTATTCTTATGCATTTTGCTTTTATCTTATAAGTATAATCTATTTAAGTTGTTATAAATTTAAGACTGATATGTCGATCTTAAATAACTTTTTTTTTTGCGAAAGTGAAGTTGTATTGCCTAATGGTCAAGGGTAATGAAAAAACTTGTTTTTTAATAGACCGTGGAAAAATTAGTTATTTCATATATTTCATTGAATTAAGAAAAATTAATTAGAGAGCGGAATAAAATGATCTCTTAGAAAAAGACAGACGGATAACGAGTTTTAGGGATAATTAATTTCAATTTTCAAAGGGACCATTACATTTAAAAGAGATTAAAAGCTTATGCCTACCAAATTGGAATGGTCCTTAATTAGGTGAGCACATATATCATATATGAAAATGTATTTATAAATCAATATATATCCGATTAGGGTCGGGTGATCGAGATCATGAATGAGAACGTTCAAACCTCCTATTAAATTCGACTAAATCTTGATTCGGAAATTTAATTAATCCCTAAGACTCGTTATCCCTAACAATTTTGTTTTTGTCTTATTTGTTCTATTTGATCCGTTATAAGTAGGGTTGTAATGAAGTCGAATCCTATCTAATAATAGCATTATTTGATTTAACTCACAAATTTAGGTCAAATAGTAAATGGACATTATTTGACCTTATATTTGAAAGTTGAATCGACCACAAATCAAGTTTTTTCGAACCCAACCACTTAACTCATTCACAGAATCACAAGTTCATAACCCTAGTTATTACTCCGTATAAGTTTGTGACGGTATCTCTCGTCACGTTTTGATAATGGGATTTCTTAGGAATCAACTGTCAATTAGATGGATTGATAGGTACATATGATTATATAATGCATTATGAAAGGTTTCTTTCACCCTATTTCTTCGATCATAAGGGCTCTGTACTCACCTCATCTCTCATACATCAACCATATGACAAATGACAATAACTCTTCATGCATAAACACCATGCAATATCATAAATTTTAAAACGGGTCAAATACATATCAAATTACATGTCAAGTTACCTAAAAAAATACAAAATATTTTGTCGATCTTTATCAACATCATGCATGTACGTGCTGATATCTGACTCGTTTTAAGATTTAAAACGGATACTTCGTCTTAAGTAAGATTAGCTGATTTGAGATACATGGTTCGCTCGTTGGTTCGAGATACATCGTGTATCGTGGATGTGTTACGTAACGTGGTACCAAAGTATGGTCTAAGGTTGATAGTACGGATAATACCAAGTAAAAGGGGGCATAGTAGACCACATGCAAAGTGATTAGGATTCACATCATGGTTTTGCTTCTTCTCTATCCATTTACTTTATTCATTCATTCATTCTCCATTACTCCCTACATTACCTACAGAATACCATACTCCCTCCCATTCACTGGAAAAACCCAGTTTACTTTTGGAACAAATATTAAGGAAAGTGGGTAAGTTGGACCACTTTACCAGAATATCCCTCCACTTTTTAATTGTGGGGTAGTTGCAGGAGAGGATAGTTGTGGGGTAAGTAATAAGGGTATTTATGTCTTTTGCTTGGGTGAAACTTTTCATTTAAGGAAAGTGTGTTTTTCCAGTGAATGAGCCAAATAAGGAATAGTGTGCTTTTCCAGTGAATGAGAGGGAGTATATATTTGAAGTATAAATATAGAGCAAGACGGTTTCATGTATAAAACGATCCATTTTTTAAAAGGACAGTCATTTATGCTCTTTCAATCCCAATTACGGAGTATATATTTGCCTATTAAGTTAGATCTTCTGAGAGACCGTCTTTCATTAAATTAGTGGATATGAAGGATTATACGGTAAACTCCTTTACCAAAAGAGTAATGTTAAGTTTTGATTGGATTATCTATTTACAGTAAGTGTAAAGAATTGAATGGATAGGAGGTAGACAGATAGTATATGCAACACCCCGGCCTAAACTAGGACCAGAAATGTTAGTCGCGGTAGTCCGCCATGCTTATACTGGTCCGACAGACCAACATGTATGGGTCCTTTCCAACACATTTTGTCCTTACTCATACGTACCCTGGAAACCTTCTCAGGAGGTCACTCATGCATCCTAAGACTACTCTCAGTCAAGCACGCTTAAATTAACTGTAGAGATCTTTTGCCTGAATGATCAGAAAAGAGAGTGCACTATTGTTGATATGAGTAGTATCTCTAATCTTTTAAGCAAAGCTCATAAATATGACATCTTCAATTGACACGGGATGTTTCAATATATAATTATATATAATCCGTTATAAACTTATAATGAATATATCCATCGTAAAGGAGACCAAGTGACGTTAGAATATGATCAAGTAACCAGCAATTCAATAAAAGGAATTAATGTGATGTGAATTGTGCACTATGGAGTTAAGGGTGGTAGGCGCAAGAAACAGAGAGTAAAGGGAAGCATGAGTCATGTGTAATGTAAGATTCTCTGAGCAAATGTATGATGGCAAAATATTGGAGTGGGGGATGAAGTTTATTAAGTAAGAGAAATTAAAAGCAAAGCAAAGCAATTGGTTGGAGGGATGGCCAACCATCATCTCTAAGCCCCACCCTTATTATATTTGAGCAAATTCTTATTTATATCCTTCATAAATCTACGATAGATCAAATATAACGTACTACGGAGTATATAAGTTGAATAAGACATGTCATTTGCTACTTACTAACCATTATACTCGTTATTATCTTATGTACCCATGAGTGATATCGATTTGTCACAAGTTTGTGATGAATATATCTATCACAGAGAAGACTTAACCCCTTTCTAACCATTATACTTGTTATCTTATGTACTCATGTAAGTGATATCGAATGGTCACAAGTTTGCGATGAATATATCTGTCACAAAGAAGATTTAAGCCCTTTCTTTTTGGCTGAAAGACATTGCGTTGAATTGATAAAAATTAACTTAACTTAACTCAATTACACTGAAGAACATTGAAATGAACTAAGTGTGGACTAAATAGACAGAGAAAAACTACAATTAATGAGGTTAAACTTAACTTAATTATACAAAGTAAGGATAAACTTAATTGATCCAAGATGAAAATAAGCTTGAAAGAGCATAACCTTAATTATTAGTCCCTCCGTTCGATCATTATCTTTTGCCCAATTTCATTAAAATATTTTTCACAAACAGTAATGAAATTGGGTAAAAAATAATGAACGGAGAGAGTAATGTATATATATTTGTTGTACTCAATAAATTTATACAATAATTAATGCTCATTCATTCATTCATAGCAACCAAGGGAGCCTTCTTTAATGCTTATGAACCTACCTTCCATTCAATTTTCCCCCTTGTGTTCTTTCTCTTATGTTGATTGGCCTTTGCTAGATACTCAAGGAATATATGTTTTATTTTGTGTGTGGAATCAATCCCCACCCACTCTCCAATCTCCAAGGGACCTTACTATGTCTATATCCATGACCATGAGCATACCAAATTAGTAATTACATACAACCGTCACAAACTTGTAACGGGTCAAGTAGTGTAGATAAGACAAAAACTATAGTAACAAGTGAATAGCAGATGACTTGTCATTCATTATTCATTCAAGTGGAGGATATTTGACCGCTGTAACCTTGTGATGGATATACTCATCACAAGGGAGACTTACTTTTACACAAATATTATTGTATCATCCTATCGATAATATTATTATTTTTTCTGACTTAGTATTTAAACAAATGACTACGATATAAATAGGGATATCTAACTTTCAAAATATAACTCCTTTTTCATTTTAATGTGAAGTTTGTATCTAAATAATTTTGTTTAAATGTCTGTGATATATAAAGGAATATCTAACTTTCAAAACAATTTGTATAGAAAATTGTGTCAAATAACATTGATCTGTAATTAGGGTTTATTGAAAAATATCTTATTTTGTAATCTAGGTCATGATGACAGGATCGATTTTAATTATTATTATTATATCAATTTAATAAAGATGACTAATAAATGAAATATGACATTTAGAATCAATTTAAGCTAGTTGAACATTGATACCAGTATTATTATTTGCATAGATAATTAAATGTAAGATGGTTGTATGATAAAATGATTAATTAATTTACTCTATCAAAAGATGCCAAAAAAAATTTCTCATAACAATTTATGCAAAAAAATTATACACACACTCTTGCCCTAATAAATCTTGCCTAACTAATAAACAAATGAAATAGCAAATGTACAAGATTTACAAATCTCAATTCAACCCCAAAAAAAAAATCAAAATCAAAATTAGCCAAATTTTTGTCAACTAATTAAGAATTTTGTCTTGTTTCTTTCTTGCAAAAGATAGGGAGTTCCACCATTATGATTCCCACATTTCTTAGCACCAAAAGTTTTATGCCCTTGTTTGGCACACCATCTATCTACTAACTACTCTAATCTCAATCATCAATCAATAATCAAGAGTCTTGAAACTTTGTTCCTCATGTCATTAACCCTAATTAACCTAATCAAATTTATAATAAAAATCAACCATCAAAGTTACCCAGTCTGCCAGCCAGCCAGCCAGTCGTGAGCACTTAGATCAACCAGTACGTAACCATAGGTCAAAACTCATGAGGTAAAACTGTCACCGCGACTATATATGATCCTATCTGATTCGGTCGAATCCAGAACAGAACAGTCGGGAGAAAAGGGTCGAAAGAGTCAAAGGTAATAAGAGGGTTTCGATTCATTAATCCAAGATTGTCCAATGTCATTGGCTATGCTCTTAGCATCCATGGATGCACCTAACAAGCCATGTTTGGTGAACCCCACCGCGTATAACCCATGATCACCTTTCCAACCATTAGGAAATGGCCGTCGTGGTAGTCCATTCTCTTCTGAAAACATCTCTTTTTCCTACATCAAATTCAACACAACACAAACATGCCAATGGATTGAGTTCAAGTACCCATACATACTTTACTTTATATCAATTTGAACCTACTTTTTTTTAGGTTAACAAAGAAATAAAGATAACGAGAAAAGACAAATTACAGAATCGATGTTTCTAAAGTATACCCACTGGATATACGTTAACAATTTCTCGTGAATCATGATAATATATATAATGACGTGTGTTCAGTGGATACAGATTTGAAGAACTGGTTAATCATATCGTATATAGAGTATTATTATATGTACCTTTAGCCAATATGGCACATTGCTTTTGTATCCAGTTGCTAAGATGATAGCATCAAAATTCTCTCTTCTTCCATTAGTAAACTCCACCTCGTTATGCATTGATAATCGTTTAATGCCTGGACATACCTACATTAATTAATGTAACAAATAGTATCACATTTTATTCAAATTCAACGTTAAAATACAGCTCTGTTTCTACCAGTAGATAAAGAGACCATGGTCAGAATAGAGTACACCCTTTGACCTAAACTATTTTGTACAACTTTAAAAATTTAGTTCAGCACTTCGATCGGTAGGTAAAGAGAGGGTGGTCTGAGTAAGGTCTATCCGTTGACCTAAACTATTTTATATTTAAAAAAAAATTATTTAAATTGTAGGGTGAATATATTTAAACGATTTTTCTAACGTATTAACATGTGCCTAGTGGAAACACGCTAGAAAAACCGATATTTAAATTGTAGTATTTGTCAAGTGGGAAAGGTATCAATATGAAGAATATTCTTATTGGACCAACATGCAAAGTTATAATTGTACATTACAATAAAATCTGACATACTATAAGCACATAAATAGCATTCCCTCCCCCTCCAACAACTAGCAAATTAAACTCAAAAAAGATAATAATAATAATAATAATATTGTTGCTTAATCTAATTGGTTACAAACAATATAAGGAAAAAAAGAGATAAAAAAAAGGACAAGAAATAGGGGCCAAAATCACACTAAGAGATTGTTGATAATGATTTTATTAGTGGGGGCAAGAATCATATCTATGACCATCCCAAAATTTTAAGGGCCCTCCCAAAAATAGTAAGATTTGAAAGACAATGACAATATTCTCAAATTATTTAGAACCCTAAATGTACATCGAGTAAATTTTTATGTTATGTGAGACTGTTGTATGCATGTAATATCGTGTAATACATGCATACACAGTTAAAACTTGCATTGTTGTATACAACTGTCGTATATATATAAGACTCCGGGAAAGTATAATGTATATCGGATAAAATTTTATATTTCAGTATAAAAATCATATGAAACTGTTGTATATGCATCTAATTAATCGTTTAATTATTGTTATAAAAAATACTTAGTTAATAATTAAGGTAATTAATATATCGGTAACATGCATGCATCGTTGTATACAACTGTCTTATGTACATGACTCGGGAGACAAAGAGTTGTTCACATCAGTTAATAGGAAAATTTTGGTGTCCATGCATTCCTTTTAGTGGGAAAAATGTTAGTACCCATAATGTAAGATCAATCAAATGAAGAGGTACAAGCTAAGAAAAAGTTAAAGCAAGATTAGACATGAATTGAAATGGTAGGGGTAGTAATACATGATACTCCTATTATCTTTCGTTAACCCTAAAACAGATCAAATACATATCAAATCACATGACAGGTTATATAAGAAATGTCAAATGTTTGTTTTTATTAGACTCATAAGTTGATATTTGCCCCGTTTTTAGGTTTGAAATAGATACTCAAGCTTAAACAAGACTATCTATTGTAAACCCTAAGACAGATCAAATACATATCAAATCACATGACAGGTTATACTCATGTGCTGATATTTGAGCCGTTTTAAGATTTGAGACAGATACTCAATCTTAAGCAAGACTAACTGATACAAGTAAACCCTATCTGTCATAAACCCTAAGATCAGACAGATTCATTCAAATACATACCAAATCACATAGCAGGTTATACAATAAATGTCAAATGTCTGTCGTTATTAGACTCGATCATATGTTGATATTTGCCCCATTTTAAGATTTGAAACAGATACTCAATCTTAGGCAAGACTAACTGATACAAGTAAACCCTATCTATCATAAACCCTAAGATCAGACAGATCATAAGATAGACAGATCAAATAAATACCAAACACATGGCAAGTTGTGAAATGTCAAATGTTTGTCATTATTAGACTCATATGCTGATATTTGCCCCGTTTTAAGATTTGAAACAGATACTCAATCTTAAGCAAGACTAACTGATACGAGTAAACCCTATCTGTTGTAAACCCTAAAATCAGATAGATCAAATACATACCAAATCACATGTCAGGTTATATAGATCAGATAGATGGGGATTTTTAGATTTGAAACAGATACTCAATCTGAAGCAAGACGAACTGATACGAGTAATTAATATACCTTGATGTGTCCAGTTTTGATCTTGTGGAGAGTGCCAACATCAAGCACAGGTGTTTTTCCAGACAGTTTTTTGAGTTGAAGGGGACCCAAATGAGGTCGGATCAAGCCTAGCTTTGAGGTATCACCAAGTATGAACCATGCAATTATAAGGAGAAGTCGGTCCACTAGGGTTATTGGTAACCACTTGAGCAACCACATTGAGAATCCGAATGTTGATCTTCCAAACATTTCTCTTGGTAGTACATGAACCTGCTTCACATCATCCCCAACTATTAATAATTAATTAATTATTAATAATTTCATATAATTAATAATACCGAAAAATTCATAGGTCTAACGTAAACAATACTAACACGATTGTATCGACAATTTTCATTTTTGGACCGGTGCATGCATGTGTTTTATTTTTTCTGTAGAAAGAATAAGTGATATTATACCGTATGATAATATGATAATCTTCTTTAAATTTGGAATAACTAAAGTTACTTTCACAATTCATTATAATTAGCACAATTAACAATAGTAGTATTAATAATCCACTATTTCATTGATGATCTTTTAGACAAATCTCTAAAGTTTGAAGTTTTCATATTTTGTTTGTGATCTTCAATCATAAATTATTATTAGCATTATTTAAAATTATAATCATAAATTCATGTGTAACATACATATCTTAACATAATTTAATTCCATGATTTCTAATGAAATACAACTAAATTGTTATAATGACCTCGCAATCTCAACCTCAAATTCTGCGAGCGAGGCAAATGCATGCTTAAGTTTTTGTATTGTCAATTCCGGTTGTAAAGCCTAGATAACATGCATGTGCATAATGCTTTGGTCGATGTCAAGTACTCTATATCAGACATGAACTTGTGTACCAGATATAGCTGTTTTGTGCGAAACTTTCATACTTTTGAACAAAATGAAGTGTCGAAATGCCATCATGTCACAGCAACATGATATTTACATCTTGTGTCCCAGTTATAGCTGTTTTGTGCAAAACTTTCATACTTTTGAACAAAATGAAGTGTCGAAATATCATGTTACGTTACAGCGACAGGATATTTGCATCCTAAGCAAATGGAAAAGTGGAAAGGCAAGAAGGTATGTAAATAGGTAAGTGGAGGGAGGAATGAAAGGGAAAGGGGAAGAGGAGCCACAATGTGTGAGTGAGTGGCCTTGGTGCAAGGTGTTTCCAGGCAATGAATGCTTCTTTACAGGGCAAATCTTGAACACAATAAAAAAGAAGAAGAGAGGGTTGGGGCCAATATGTTTATTTTTTGAAGTGATTGGTAAGATCCTCTTAGTGTGTTTTTTTTAGCCTATATTGCGCATGCTTGAGTATCCCAAGAAAGTAAAAATAAAATAAAAAATAAATGATAAATCGGAGGAAAATCCTTAGGACTGTTTTTAAGAGGTTCGAAGAAGAAATAAAGTCTTAATTCAGCCATATAATTAGGAAAATGATAAATACGGTCTTTAGGTTGTATTTAAGAGACTATAAAGGGAAATAATCTTTTAATACATGCATAAATTGTATTGATATTTGTATAATTTTTGCTTCAGTCCATGAGTTTATACGGAGTACTAAATTTGGATGATTTTTAATGTTTAAATACAACTCATAGACTGTATTTAATATTAACCATACAATTATTAATTGTATCAATGAATATGTAATTTAGTCTTTAATATAAATTTATATCAAATTTGAAAGATTTTAGATACTTAAATACAAAACTGTGGACTGTATTTAACGTTACCCTAACAAAAAAAATCCAGATTTTGCAAGCATATGAATAAACAGTGCTTGGAACTTGAACTAACCCATCAAAAGATTTTATGCCAATACTTTAACCTATGTTTAGCCTTTTATAAATACCAAAAGGCTACTAGTGCTTGCATATCTAGTAACTTTTGTTTATGATCGATATATCAGTAATTATAAGTTTATAACGAATTAAGTCAAATATTGTTCATATGAATGGATGATGAAAAAAACTTTTACTACTCACTAGACAGTTAACAGTATTTGATTCGTTACAAATTTACGATGGATATATCTGCTACAAATTACGAGCAACAAATTGTGTTACATATTTTAAACATAAACTATAAAGAAAAGAAGGCATGTATGGAATAGAACAAATTAAAGTTCATCATATCATGATTGAGAGTCAATTGTGGATTGGAAATCTAATTAATTAATCCTTAACAAAAGAGAAAAATGATGATAAAGAAAAGAAAAAGCATCCCATTACAAATGTACTATCCTATATGGTTGGTTTTGCTTTCAAATATAGGCCAAAGTTAGTTGATTTCTATTATAGGTATCCTCCTTTGTCTTTGTGGTGAACTAAAAGTTAGGTGTGTTAATTAAAAAGGCTAGAATGCTAAGCCAACTCTACCCTTTTTCAACATTCAATTGCCTAAAATTTATGAGGTTATCAAACAATTTTTGTTGAAGGAAAAAAAAAATTAGGTCAATGGATTGGTTTACTCTAGTACAATAAGGTCATGGACTCATGGTAAGCCTTGGTGACTTACCATATTTACATATTATCTACCAACATAACTATATTTTTGCATAATAAGAATCAAATCGAGATATCAAAAATAAGAGTCGAACATTAACCTATTTGGAATTGAATGTAAGACATTAACCTACTGGTCTCTTTAAAAACGGATGTATTCATCTCAGATATATAAGGTCAAATAACATTTCAATTACGAGTTAGATGAGACTGTGCATTTTGTTTTATGACGAGTGATATAAGGATATATATATATTCTTAACATTAAAACAAGTTGATGAAAAGTTATAGTTGAAGAGGAATAAATGAGAGATCATCATTTGGTTTCTTTTAATGCATATGTTAGGTATATAGGGTCAAATAACGTTTCACTATTGGCTAGATAGGACAAACTTTGTATTCTACCCGTGCATTCAACTTTTATCTAATTCACAATATTCGACCCGTTATAAAATTACTACAAACCTAACATTAAAACAAGTTGATGAAAATTTAGTTGAAGAGGAATAAATGAGAAGTACAAGAACTAACGAGGTCAGTTGATCTCTCTTAAAACTGATGTATTCATCTTAAGTGTATAATATCAAATAACATCTGAATTATGGATTTGTGTTTTGACCGGTTATAAAACTTCAACCAAAACATTAAAACAAGTTGATGAAAAGTTTGGTTGAAGAGGAATAAATGAGAGATAAGTTGGTCTCTCTTAAAGTAGATGTAATCATCTTAGGTATATAGATTCAAATAACATCTCACTATTGGCTAGATGAGACAAACTTTGTATTCTAACCGAAACTTTGTGTTCTAACCGTGCATTCAATTTTTATCATATTCATACTACTTGACCGGTTATAAAACTTCGACCAGAACATTAAAACAAGTTGATGTTCTACCCCGTGCATTTTATCTTATTCATACTACTTGACCGGTTATAAAACTTCGACCAGAACATTAAAACAAGTTGATGTTCTACCCCGTGCATTTTATCTTATTCATACTATTTGACCGGTTATAAAACTTCGACCAGACCATTAAAACAAGTTGATGTTATACCCCGTGCATTCAGCTTTTATCTTATTCATACTATTTGACCGGTTATAAAATTTCGACCAGAACATTAAACCAAGTAGATGAGAAGTTTGGTTGAAGAGGAATAAATGAGAAGTACATACACATACACATACATAGATAGAAGAAAGAATAGAAGAAGAAGAAGATGGTAGTAGTACTAAGAAGGGCATACTTACTCTATCTCGGACCACAATAGAAGGCAAGGCATTATGATGACAAAGGTCCAAGCAAACTTCCATCCCGGAATTACCACTACCAACAACCAACACTTTCTTACCTCTAAACACACCACCACTCTTATACAAACTCGTATGAACAACCGGTCCTCCAAACTCCTCCAACCCTTCCAAAACCGGTTCCACCACCTCCGCATTCTCCCCTGTCGCCGCCACCAACCACCTACACACATACTCCGTCTTCACCCCCTCTTTATTTTTACTCGTCACCACTCTCCAAAACCCTAGGGTTTCATCAAACTCGGCTTTTTCGACACTCTCGTTGAACATAGGGTTTATGTCAAATTTCTTGGCATAGTCCTCCAAGTACCCTAGAAACTGCCCTTTGGTAGGGTACGTAGGGAAGTGTGTAGGGAATGGCATTAAGGGTAGTTCACAAAATGACTTAGGGAGGTGTAACCTTAGACGATCATATGTCTTGTTTTGCCATAAGGATGCTATGCAATTTGACCTCTCTAGGACTAGGCTTGGTACACCCTTCTCCTTTAGGCATGCCGCCACGGCTAGACCCGATGGACCGGCCCCCACGATCACCGGTCCTGAGACTAGGACTATACGTGTCGTTTTCGACGTCATCTTGTCGTTTTTATGATGATGATCATGAGCTAGCTTGCCTTCTATTTCTCTCAAGTGGTTGTATGTGTAACAATCCAACACCATGGTAACTTATACTCCTATTATTGGTATTAGGGTAATTTACTAAATTAATTTGTGTGTGTATTATATATAAGGGGATGAGATAAAAGATAGGAATTATTAGAAGAATATTATATGGAATCTTTAGTGATATATGGTTAATTTTGTTGGTTGTTTAATAACAACTTGAACTAGAATTTTGGTCATGGTAGAAGAAGAAGAAGTAGAGAGAATAGTGGAATATAAGACACATGGTAAAAAAAAACTTTTGTTATGGTTCTATAACTAAATAACGGGTTTTTTTCTTCTTTTTTATGTAACACGAGATGCACTCGAGAATGAATCTGGTACTGTTTTATGGAAGAGAATCAATGATTCTCCCTTATTATGTGGAAAATTTGAGTGTTAGTAATTTCACTAAGTGAAGAAGGATTTTTTTTTTATTTTTTTTATTTTATTTTTTGATGAAATGGGTAGTTAGTTGTTATTGAATGAAGGAGGAAGATGAGAGAAGAGTGGCTAATTAAGTGTAGAAGAAGAGAGAAAGTGAGAATGTTGTGGTGTGTTGTGTGTATAAGATAGAGTTTGAGAGAGTGAGATGGATGGTGATATGTCAATATATATTATTCCTTTGGTGCATAAGATGGGGTAGGGGGGTGATGTGTGGGGATATGAGTGCAATTTTTGTATTCATAGTTTTATTATTGTACAAACATATGGTGTGAGGTTAAGTATGGTAAAAAGGTAGGATCCTCTAACTTGGGTGCATGGCACTTTTGACATTATAAATTTAATAAATTAAAATAATACTAACTTCGTTTATTATTTTTCGTCCATTTTATGAATATTTGTGAGTAGTATTTTAATGAAATGAGATACCAATCATAATAATAATAATAATAATAATAATAATAATAATAAATTTTAAAGGAATGAGAGCCAAGATAATATCTTGGTTGCCCTCTAATTTCCCGTAAATTTGATTCTATCTTTATAAAAATTGCAGTTATAAAATAATTATAATAATAGTAATAATAATAAAATTCTCCCATTCATAATAAAAATAAATATAATAATAATAATAATAATAATAATAATTTGAAATGGTGTTACATCACTATATTTATTTTTTAATCATGTAACTTTAGTAATCTAACATAGTAGTTAATTAGTTTATACTGTCTTATATTGTGAAGGTCGTTCCTTTCATTTTCTTAATAAATGTGAGGAGTATTATATTTAAAAAAGATGAACATTGATAAGAATGAAAGGGAATAATATGTACTCGTATTTGTCGTAGACCGGATAATACGACCATATGAGATATGACAATAATTGAATAACTTTTCCATGGGCGATTTCAAAGGGGGTGATGGGGGTGACCCCTCACCCCATTATTTTAGGAAAAAATCAAGTTAAAAAGGATAAATATATACATATAAATGAATAGAATATATTAGAATAGTTGTTTGGGTGGAGTGATAGAGTCCTGTTTATGGATCTTCCTCGCTCAAGAGGTCAAGGGTTCAAATCCTGAATAGAACTGTGAATTTTTTTAGAAATTAATAATAAATTGAAAATATGAACATTTGGGATGATGGACATACTGATATTCTGAAATTGAGAAAATAATTTGATAATGTATTACTATGTATTGGCACTTATATTTTAGTAGAGAATACTTTGATTTTTTTTTTTTTTTTTTATAAATTTTGCGGTTAGTCGTTTTTAAGTTTTTTTGTTACTTTTAGTTACTTTTTGGAATTAGTTTAGTCAATTAAGACAAACTCTATTTAAGTGATTTGAACTGAATTAAACTAAATTGAATATAATAGATATAAACTGAATTGAAGTACTGAATTAATCGAAACTAAATTGAACTGAAGAACTGAACTGCACTAATCGGAACTAAATTGAACTCAATTACTTGTGTGTTATTCTTTACGTTATAATTTTTTTTATCACCCCCATCTCGAAATTCCTGGATTCGCCACTGAACTCTTCATAAATACACTACAATCTGATAAATTTTACAACGGGTCAAATACATACCAAATCATAACGCAATAGTTGCCTATAAAACTACGTTGTGGTATTTTTGTAGGGAGTAATTCGTATTAAGTTGGCCCTTTAAACGAATTAATGAATGAGCCTGACAACTAAAAAGACAGAAATTAATTAAAGAGAGATATGTACATGTACTTAAAAATAAAGATAAAGATGGGTGCCTCTAAATTGCTGTATGCCACTAATTAATTCAGGTCGTTCATGCAAAACTAATTAAGACACGTAGTACGTACAGTAGCATACTTCCATGCTACATACTTATAGCCTATAGGGTGGTTCACTTCTTGGATCGTATAGCCTATAGGTACGTACATACTAGTGTACCACCCAAATACTCCATGACTACGTCTTTCGAGAGATCGTCTTTTATAATACGTTTCTCATGAGATAATATTTTATACGGAGTAATACTCCCTCCGATTCTAAGGTTGTGAGTGGAGATGGTGGGTCTCACCAATAAAGTAAAAACTTACCCAAACAAAAACCTACCTATTATAGAAATGTTGCAAACCTAATGAATTTGCCAAATATGGAATATGTTGCGAATCTAAAGAATCGGAGGGAGTAATACTTTATCTGCGGGACAATCTCTCATAATAAGGGATCGTTTGGTTCATCATGGGAAGATGAAGTTACCGGGAACTTAAATTTACGTGATTTTGTATTTCATGGTAATTACAAAAATATTGTTTGGTTGACATGTGAGAAATAACTTCATGCAGGAAATTTTACCCATCAAGGGGCTAGCTTGGTGGGTTACTTCTCCATCATGGAGGAGGTGACAATTCCTGGGAAGTGGACAAACAAACAGCATCTCAATTTATTAATTCATGGGAAGTTCTACTTCTCATGATTTAAGAGGGCAACCAAACGACCCGTAAATATTACGAGAGACGGTCTCTTACTCTCTTATAATATATACTCCGTATTTTTAGGGTTTCTAAGAAAAGTTGGATACATATATACTTACATTATTATGCAATTATTTTAAACTTTAAATCTTTATAAAATAGTTTTGAATTAAGGGAAATATATTTTGATTTGATAATGTTAGGTTTTTTTTTTTGTCTAAAACAAATATTTCATTAGATAATTATAGAAAGTTTATTGAGTAATATTATCTGAAAACAACTAACATTTGCATTATTGAATTCAATTTAAAGTAATATCGTATTAATAATAAAATTCTATAGTTAATTAGTTATAGGAGTATTAATTAAGTAATGACGATTGAGGACGAATACTCTTCATGATTCATTCATTAAATTATATATGTGAGATGATGATATCGAAACTGGATATAATATCACTTGTAACGCCATTATATTTGTCTTATATATTTTTGATTTTTTTTTTTTGAAGTGGAAATGAATATCATTAATAATAAGTCATCCGACATTTATAAAGGATGTCAAATTGAACTGAATACAAATTTGTAAAAAAATTAATAAATAACACTTTTGAGACAGATCACTATTAGAATAAAGCGTTTCTGCGTAGTCTACTATATATCGTTGTTTATTGACACAGTCTTTCGTGAAAGAATCTATAGATCTGATGAAATAGTCTTCAAAATAAATGATGAACTTTCTCTATTTTGACAAATAGTAAATCGAGATTTGACCTCAATTGTATCACCATACGTAGAAATTCCATTGCTCTCATGATCTTGCACATAGTTCTTGAAATCTAAGCCATATACTAATGTAAATGACTGAAACCTCGAATTAAAGGATAGAAACCTTGAAATAAAGGACGACGAAAAAACAACTCTCATAAAATAGAGATTTTTATTGAAGAAATTTGATTATCAGGTATCGAGAATTAAACAATTTTTGGGGCTTACCATCGATTAATTATCGATGGAGGCCCCAGATTGAGAGGAGAACTTTCTCTTATATATTTTTGATTAATTATTAGCGCAATGCGTCATATAACCTTAGCTTGTACGTACACTCCTGATGTCATGATGCTTAATCTTCTCTTCACCACCAACTCGATTCAAAATATACGATCCTTTTCCTTTATAATTCTTGAATTATTAGTTGTAGCTTTTATATTATCTCGTTATTTCTTTAATATATATAAAGAATATAATAATATTGATTTTGGAACTCAATTAATTAACATATAATGCAATGTTTTCGGTCTCAAAAAAAACAAATTTAGCTTGTAAAAATGCCTAATCTTTTGGTAGGATATGTTATGTGCTTAAATTAAGGATCAAAACACATGGATTAATCATTATTCATAATTGAATTTCCGGCCTAAACTAGCTTAATTAATTAGCTACTTCAATTCAATTCATTAAGTATGTATGTATTTTGGGTGTTGTTAGTTTGTACACAACATCATGTAACTAGTATATGTGGTTATCAAAAAATCAAACATCATCACTAAATTTATAAACGGTTTTTCTAACGTGTGCCCAGTTAATAAGCTATTTACGGTAAGAATCACATTGATGTTGTCTTAAGTATGGTAATTATATATAGGTTAATATATCAATTTCTCGTGATATATATGATCGATGTAATTCTTGCTGTAAATGACTTATTAACATGTGTACACTGGGCACACGTTAGAAAAACTGATTTACGGTTTTTTTATCACGAGAAATTGATATATTAACCCATAATTACCATACACAACATCAATGTGTCCACCGGACACACGTTAGGAAAACTTATTTATAAATTATGTACTTATAACTCTGTAGCTCATTATTTCTTGCATTACAAATTGAGATTATTTGTCCTATTTTGTATCTCATGATCTCATCCACTACGTGTCGAAACGTAATTTTACCCTTTTTAATGGAAGGGAATAAATGTCGTAAAATTAAGATAGCGAGACATCAGAAAGGACATACACAAGAGTAAAACCGATATAATCTCAACTCTATTTCTTGTTGTTTTAAAATTTGGTTACGTGCATCAATTTCGTTCTCCGGTGGATGATTATGACGTTGAGGTCATATTAAGTTTCTGTAACAAACTAACGAAAAATAAATAAATTATAACGAGGGTTATATATATATATATATATATATATATATATACCATCGTCAGAGTTTTTATTTATTGAAACCCTAAAAATTATTCGTATAAAGTCAATGTAGTTCTGCAATTTTGTTAATGGCATGTTTGGTAACTTGGATTTGGATTTGAATTTGAATTCCGGATTTGAAATATTTCGAGCGTTTGGAAACCTTGGGATTTGGATTTGAAATTTTGACCAAATCCAACCTAATTCAAATTTGGTTTTCTCAAATTACTAGTATAGGGTAGTCATTTCAATTCCGTCACTTGTCGTTTCTTTGTTTTTTCGCATAATCTTGTCGTAATATTTGTGTTTCTTTATTTTTTTTCCCGTATTTGAACATTTACATTTTTGTAATGAAAAATTTTAAAAAATAAAAATAGGTGACCTTGACCCGACTCTACCCGTCCAAAATCCAAATCAAAATCCAAGGGTATCCAAACACCAAACATCATTTTGGATTTGGATTTAGATTTGAATTCTAGAAATTCAAATACAAGAATTGAATTCATGATATTCAAATCAATTCCAAGTACGCAAACGCAACCTAATAGAGTTCAACCATTATTATGTATACTTATAATTTAATTATTGTTGAACCGAATTAATTTCTTATTAATAAGCCAAAGCAATTATATAACCAATATACAAGCTAGAAAAATAGAAATTAATTATTGATATTTTATGATATTTAAAATGAAAAAAATAAATAAAATAAAAATAATACTGTATGTCTGTATGTCTGTATGTATGTTACGTTACGTCTCATTTGGCCAGCCCATTTAATTAGGCCGTACTATTTCGTTTGTCCTTAGAGTAGACCAGTTTTTCATCATCGACATTGCATACGGTAACCAACTTGGTCCAACTATAAAGTTATTTCTTTTCAATCGAATTCTCTATTCTTCGACCTAACGTTTCGGACTATTCAGAGAACGTATCGAGTAAGTTTTCTGTGAGATCGTCTCCTGTTAAATCAGTGTAAAACATAATACTAAAGAAAATTAATACTGTATTCTGTAATTAACTTTATCATGTGACATGTGAGAGGTGTCTCGTTAGGGTTATTGTCTTATTGAGAGATCATCGGTATATATGTTATAAGTTTTTGTGCATATCATTACTTGTATAAGTACGTGTTCTATACTCGTATTATTTAAAGTTAGAAGTTAGTGTAATCAAGGCTCGAAAGCTACATATACCTTTACAAATTTGAGTAATCGTTTATCCAAAATCTTTTAAGACGGTCTCTAAATAGTGTTTATGATAGAGAAGTTATTATTATTTACTCGATACCCGATTTCCATGCAAATTCCGAAAAATTATGGAATCTCTTCGTAATAATCCAAATCACAACCAATGGTGTCTTTTGAAACGTACTCGTACATGGGTCGAGAGAAGTAAATTAATCGTCATCCTCCATGCATGTTACATTACATTATTCATGATCTAGACATGTATTCACCAACGTCTTAACCGGGGGTGAGATTTGGGAGATCCACGACGACTATTTGGGATCGAATGTTGAGCACCTTCCACAGTTCCACGCACTTCCCAGTTCCTACATACCCGTGATCGTCAAGACGTTAGGAATACACATCCAAATCAAACCTGAGCGAGATATGAGAAATCCACGTCTAAACCCGGGTCCAGACCCATGACACTTGTACTATATTATAGTGTATGTTACATAGTCACACTTACGTACTTTATGAGCCTACATGTACTACCATAGTACAACTCCCTTACATACTAATTGACTCTTGTACTCTCAATTACACTAGAATACGATCATGCAAAAACCATGCAATTGGACTCTATATACTAAAATATATATCTGTCAAATTCTTGTTTGTGATCGAATTATCCGTCCTAAATTTTATGACGGATCAAATACATACTCCATCGTACCAAATCACATGACAAACTGTACGTCTAGAAAATGTTAAATATTTTCTCTTTATTAGCATCAAATATTAGTTTTTGACTTGTTTTTAATATAAGTGGGCATCAACCATTGCCAGAAGTCTCGAGTTCGAACCCTAGCAGCCCCCAATATGTTGAACTCAGCATGTGCAAATTAACCATTCTTCAAACCCGATGGACATTCGAGTAGGTTTTAATTTGATTGAATCGGTTCCATAACAGTTTTTGAAGTTTAAAATGGATACTTCGTCTTAAGCAAAACTGGTCGAAGATATTATTAGGAAGTAAAGGATGGAAATAAAGATAGGTTCTAAGTAAGTGTGATTATTTTAATTGTAGTAGGCTATATATATAGAACGATAATGCATGTACGATTTAGGCAGTTAATCCTTTATAAAAAAATCCCATTAATTAATTTAATGTAATTAAGTAATGTTACAAATGTTGCTAGGATCCAATTCGACCAACCACTGATACAAATTAAAATTAAAGTTAGATATAATTGATGATCAACTATGCAAACGTTTACACACACTTACTAAAAGTGTGTATGCATAATCAATGAAATGACACCACCTAAACCAATAATTAGTTACATAATTGGAAATGCATTTATGTAAAATATTATTGAATTACAAAATATATATGTGCTCATATATGTTAACTATGCAAACCTTCTAACACTTACTAAAAGTTCTAGGGCACGTATGCTCAATTTGAAAAGCTTTTGATATACTGTATTAATTAATAAAGTTCGGTTGTTTGGTAAGTAATATATTGAATTACGTATATTTTGGTGTCCCATGCTGAACCATCGACTCTAGCTAGTTCCACTTGTTAATCCTGCACACAACGACGACGTACAGAGAAAGAATAGGAGCTAGGTTAATCTAGGCCACAAACAAACGAGATTCCAGCCTAAATCAATTAGTGATATGAAGAGCAATTTGATAGGTTATAAACGAGCTAGCTAGCTAGCTACCACAATCACTCTGATAGTCTCTATTCTACCGGTGGGGGAAAATATCGCCCAACACATTGGAATAGGCCTCAACAATATAATACTCCCTCCGGACATAATTTTTCGCCCCATAACCTTTTGCACGTAAAATAAGAAGACCAATATAAAATGTAAACAAATTAATGGTGGGCCTAAATTATTGACACATGCCCAAATATTATAGATTAAGTATAAGATGGATGGTTAATTGAATGACTAATCTTGTAATAAATGATAGAAAGAAGGGTAATAAGGTAATTTGGGTATGATATAAAAGGAAAGTGGAGAAGTGGGGCAAAAAATAAAAACCTTCCAAATAAGGAAAGCGGGGCGATAAATTGTGTCCGGAGGGAGTATGCTTTAACACTAATGACAAAGGTTCAATATTATGACTACATCCACCTCAAACTCTTTTTAACCTTTTGCTATCGGTATTATTGAAGGTAAGCAAATGAATGCAGATGCCAACTAATGTAACTGGTAACGTCATCACAGTTGATGATACTTATAATCTGAATATCGAACCCTGTTAACATCATAATCGCGCCGCCCTTATATCTCTCTTTATTAAAGTTAAATAACCACAAAATTAGCATTGATATTTTGTCAAAAACTACAAAATTATAACAACTTGGTTTAACAATAATGACAAAGGTTCAAATATTATTAGTTATTATTCCATCCACCTCAAACTCTTTTTAACCTTTGTAATCGGTATTATTTAAGGTAAGCAAATGCAGATGCCAACTAACTTGGCTGGTAACATCATGGCAATTAATGATACTCATAATCTGAACATCGAACCTTGTTAGCATCATAATCACGCTATTATATCTCTCTTTAAAGTTAAATAACTACAAAATTATACTCCCTCCGTATCTATATATTCGTCCACTTTGAATATAATATTCCACCCATATATTAAACAAAGTGGACGAACATATAGATACAGAGGGAGTAAGTAGCAAATGAAATAATAGTGGCTATTGCACTTAGCCCACCAAGTGTAAAATGATAATACTCCATATAGCACATAATAAAACAAAATAAATGAGGTGAAAATCGAGTTGATGCAATGTAAAGTGTAGGGGGTCGTTTTGTAACTACTCTCACTTTGAAGTAGTTCCATTAGAGCAATTTGTCAAATAATAAACCAATTTTGATGATCAAATCCCACATAGTATTTGACAATTTCAAAGGAGATGTATGTGATAATAATATAATCCTAAACTGTCAGTTATAGAATATAAACGAACCTCAACCATCACCTTAAGGTTTTGATCGGATTGGTTCCGTAATATGGTATCAAAGACAGTGGTCACGAGTTCGAACTCTGGCAGCTCCCGATATCTCGAACTCTCAAGTGGAATCTTAGCACATGGTACGATAGACATTCGAGTGAGGGGACGTAATAAAATATAAACAGACCTAAGGAAAGTACGGAGGGGAGTATACTAATATATAAATATATATAAACATGACCAATGATATGTAGGAAAATTGATAAAATGATTTAGCATAAAGTTTATAATAATGTGTGTATTTTATATGCCTAAAGTAATGTAGCATTATTATAAGTTTATGAAGGAATTAACTTTATAATCAACAACAATCTTTGGGATAACTAAAGGCTAAGTAAGGCCAAGGCTCTTTGTGTATAGCAATATATAGTGTGCTTGGTGCATGACTACTATTTGATTGTCACAATGAGATATTGAGATGATGAATTCATATTGGGAGGATGCATTTATATATAAAGCTAAAAGGTGGAATAGATTATTCTAAAGCAAAAATGATGTGTAAGTGATGATGTCAAATTCGCTCTTTGGAGCGGGTTTTGAGCTACTAATATCTTGCCTAGTGTTGTTTGTTGCTGGTGGCTTAGACTTAAATGATGACTATCGAGACGATTTCTTGATCCTATACTATGAACATAAATGCAAAGGAGAAGAGCCTTAAGAGACCCCTAATTAATACCTTGACTCGGTCTAAATTAAAGCACCCTAACGAGTGCCAATCCCAAGGATCCAAACATGGTAAGGGTGCAAAGAAGGCAAAAATGAGTGTCTCTAGATGCATCCCTAGAAGACAAAGACCATGACAGATCAAATCCAGAATAGAGGATCGACTTCTGTGGGAAGTCACGACCAGGACAAACAACAACACGTACGACCGTGATGAACAACTTGTCCCAACTCCCAACCGTGGCGACGTGGTCTTGACGTGCGAAGCTGGAAGTCACGATAAGAGAACATTTTATAAGATGAAAAAACTATATAATTATTATTAACATTTTTTTCCGAATAAGAGAACAATATTAACTAATCACATAATCGAGCTGCTCGCGAGCTTTTTGAGTCGAGTAAATGGTTGCTCGACTTGACTCATTATTCATTAAGTTGTCGAGCGAAACCTGATCCGAGCTCGGACAAGTCAAACTTTGACGGGCTTTGACCAAATCGAACCCAAATTACTCTCGAACTATCTCGTCTCATTACCACCCGACCCATATTACATATATCAATATATCAATTGGATTAATTTGGTTATTATTTGGGTTATCCAAATACTCCATGTTGGACCGAAAAAAATCCACTTCAGTCCAAACCAAAGCCCGAATAGACAAATAACCCCCAAATTCCCTCTCTAAAACCCTAATTTCCTCAATCAGAAAACCCGCGTGTTTCCCCCTTTCCAGAGACGCAAGCTAGGGTTTCCGCCATCAACGACGCAAAATGGTAACAATCTCTTCTCTGTACTTCAAGTTTTCAACTATTGCAGGCTTTGCAGCTCATTATTTGTTTGATTTAGTTGATCGATTGATTCGGGTGATCGATCTGATGATGAAAATGTAGGGAAAAGGAACAGGGAGTTTCGGAAAGAGGAGGAACAAGACGCACACATTGTGTGTTCGATGCGGTCGCCGGAGTTTCCATCTTCAAAAGAGCCGTTGCTCTGCTTGTGCTTTTCCTGCTGCTCGTACCCGAAAATGTTAGTTCTTCTTTTCCCCTCAATCGTTCAGTTTTTTAATTCGTTGTACAGTTTAAGACGGTCTCACGCGTTAAATGGTTTGATTCGATGAAAAAGACGTTCAAGTATAATCACGGAAATTAGTATTTAGAGTATGTGATCTGGGTTGTTAATAATATCAAGTGTATGTGATGTTGGTTATTATTGGTGTATTGATTGAGTGAGGTTATTTTAATTTGATTGATTGATCGGTGTTCAGTGTATTTGATGTGGGTTTTTAATTGTTTTCATTATTGGGTGAAATGTAGGTTAAATGTAGCTAATCGTGATGTTCGTTTGAGAGTTTGTACTTGTAGTGACAACGTATTGTTGGTGCCTGTTGCCGTAAAAAAACTACGCACTACTTTTTATGGTTTTGTACTCGGAATTGTATCTGTGATTCTCAATTTTATGTTACTAGTTATAGGAAGGAACTAGTTGGTTTAGGTGGATGAGAAGAAATGGAGACATTGTGAATAGGATGGAGATTGGAGCGTGAATTATTTTTTTGAAAAATATAATCAATGATATGGTATTGGACATAATCGAGTTATTTATGATCACTGATATGGTATTTGCAGATAATTGAGCTGGTTGTGGTTCAGAATAGAGGACAATTACTTTCTCAGTGTTGATTCATATGGCCTATAGTTGTGATGTTTGAATGAGAGTTCGTACTCGTAGGGAAACAACACTGTTAGTGCCTGTTGCCGTAAATGAGTTACGCACTTGTTATTATGGTCACTTTTTTACTAAATATTCGAAGGGACGAGTTGATTTAGAATGGATCAGAAAGAATGGGGAAATCGTGAATGGGATGGTTTGTGATTATTTTATGAGAAAAATGATTACTGATATGGTATTTGGAGATAATTGAGTTGGTTGTGGTTTTCTCAGTGTTGATTCTTGTGGTCTATAGTTGTGATGTTCGATTGAGAGTTCGTACTCGTAGGGAAACCATACTGTTAGTGCTTGTTGCTGAAAATGAGTTATGCACTTGTTATTATAGCCACTTTGTTACTTGATATACGAGGAGGCTAGTTGGTTTAGAATGGATCAGAAAGGTTGGAGAAATTGGGAATAGAATGGAGTGTGGATTATTTATGAGAAATATAATCACTGATGGCATTCGAGATAATCGAGTTGGTTGTGATTCGGAATAGAGGTTCTTTACTTGCTCAGTGTTGATTTTGATGCTCCGAGATTATATTCGATTGGGAGTTTGTACTTGTAGGGATACCCTATTGTTAGTTCCCATTGCGGTAAAAATATTAAGCACTTGTTTTTATTGTGTTATACTTGGAATTGTGTGAACTTCACATTTTTTATGTTACTAGATATAGGAAGGAACTTGTTGGTTTAGGATAGATTGTAGGGAAGGGAGACGATGTGAATTGGACGGGGTAGATTTTTTTTATAAGATATATGTACATTGATAATTGATATGGTATTGCAGTTTTTTGAGTTGGTTTTGATTCAGAATAGAGGTTGATTCATATGGTCCTAGGTTATAGTTGTGACCTTCGAGTGAGAGTTCGGACTTGTAGTGACACCATATTGTTGTTTAATGTTCCCATAAAAGAGTTACGAACTTGTTATTATGGTGTTTTACCTGGAATTGTTTCTGAAATTCCCATTTTAATGATACTAGATACTGGACGGTACTGTTGGTTAAGGATGGATTGGAAAGATTGTAGACGATGAGAATAAGATGGAGTGTGGATTATTTTATGAGAAATACTATCACCGATATTGTATTGGAGATAATCGAGTTGGTTGTGATTCGGTATAGAGGTTAATTACTTGCTCATTGTTTGAGATTATAGTTTTGATGTTCGTTTTTGAGTTTGTAGTCGTAGGGCGACCATATTGTTGGAGGCTGGTGATGGAAATTTTTTACGCACTTATTAGTATGGTGTTTTACTTGGGATTGTATATGAAATTTATAATTTTATGCTACTAGATATAGGAAAGAACTAGTTGGTTTTGGATGAATCGGAAGGATTGGAGACATTGTGATAAATATGATTACTTATATGGTATTTGCAGATAATTGAGTTGGTTGTGGTTCAGAATAGAGGACAATTACTTTCTCAGTATTGATTCGTATGGTCTATAGTTGTGATGTTTGATTGAGAGTTTGTACTCGTAGGGAAACCATAATGTTAGTGTTTGTTGCTGTTAATGAATTATGCGCTTGTTATCATAGCCACTTTGTTACTTGATATACGGAGGGGCTAGTTTGTTTAGAATGAGTCGGGAAGAATGGAGAAATTGTGAATAGGATGGAGTGTGGATTATTTTATGAGAAATGTAATCACTGATGGCATTCGTGATAATCGAGTTGGTTGTGATTCAGAATAGAGGTTCTTTACTTGCTCAGTGTTGAGTTTGATGCCCCGAGATTATATTCGATTGAGAGTTCGTACTTGTAAGGATATCTTATTGTTAGTGCCCGTTGCGATAAAAATATTAAGCCCTTGTTTTTATTGTGTTATACTTGGAATTGTATATGAACTTCACATTTTTTATGTTACTAGATATAGGAAGGAGCTCGTTGGTTTAGGATAGATCGGAGGGAATGGAAACGATGTGAATTGGATGGTGTAGATTTTTTTATGAGATATATGTACATTGATAATTGATATGGTATTGCAGATTTTCGAGCTGGTTTTGATTCAGAATAGAGGTTGATTCATATGGTCCTAGGTTATAGTTGTGAGGTTCGAATGAGAGTTCGGACTTGTAGTGACACCATATTGCTGGTTCATTTTCCCGTAAAAGAGTTACAAACGTGTTATTATGGTGTTTTTACTGGGAATTGTTTCTGAAATTCCCATTTTAATGATACTAGATACTGGACGGTACTGTTGGTTAAGGATGGATTGGAAAGATGGAGTGTGGATTATTTTATGAGAAATACTATCACTGATATTGTATTGAAAATAATCGAGTTGGTTGTGATTCGGCATAGAGGTTAATTACTTGCTCATTGTTTGAGATTATAGTTTTGATGTTCGATTTAGAGTTTGTAGCCGTAGGGCGACCATATTGTTACAGGCTGGTGCTAGAAAAAATTTACGCACTTATTAGTATGGTGTTTTACATGGGATTGTATATGGAATTTATAATATTATGCTACTAGATATAGGAGGGAACTTGTTGGTTTAGGATGGATCGGAATGATTGGAGACATTGTGTATAGGATGGTGTGTGGATTATTTTATGAGAAATATGATTACTGATATTGTTTTTGTAGATAATTGAGCTGGTTGTGGTTCAGAATAGAGGTTAATTACTTGAAGTGTTGATTCATATGGTCTGTAGATGTGATGTTCGATTGAGAGTTTGTACTCGTAGGGAAACAACACTGTTAGTGCCTGTTGCCGTAAATGAATTACGCACTTGTTATTATGGTCACTTTGATACTAGATATTCGAAGGGACTAGTTGATTTAGAATGGATCGGAAAGAATGGAGAAATTGTGAGTGGGATGGTATGTTGATTATTTTATGAGAAAAATGATTACTGATATGGCATTTGCGGATAATAGAGTTGGTTGTGGTTCAGAATAGATGACAGTTACTTTCTCAGTGTTGATTCATATGGTCTGTAGATGCGATGTTCGATTGAGAGTTCGTACTCATAGGGGAACAACACTGTTAGTGCCTGTTGCGATAATTGAATTACGCACTTGTTATTATGGTCACTTTGTTACTAGATATTCGAAGTGACTAGTTGATTTAGTATGGATTGGAAAGAATGGAGAAATTGTGAGTGGGATGGTTTGTTGATTATTTTATGAGAAATAATTACTGATATGGTATTTACGGATAATTGAGTTGGTTGTGGTTCAGAATAGAGGACAATTACTCTCTTAGTGTTGGTTCATATGGTCTATAGTTGTGATGTTCAATTGAGAGTTCGTACTCGTTGGGAAACCATACTGTTCGTGCTTGTTGATGTAAATGAATTATGCACTTGTTATTATGGGTACTTTGTTACTAGATATACGATGGGACTAGTTGATTTAGAATGAATCGGAAAGAATGGAGAAATTGTGAATGGGATGGAGTGTGGATTATTTTATGAGAAAAATGATTAGGTATTTTCAGATAATTGAGTTGGTATTTCAGAATAGAGGACAATTATTTTATTCATATGGTCTATAGTTGTGATGTTTGATTAAGAGTTTGTACTCTTAGGAAAACCATACTGTTAAGGCTTGTTGCTGTAAATGAATTACCCATTTGTTATTATGGTCACTTTATTACTTGATATACGAAGGGACTAGTTGCTTTAGAATGGATCGGAAAGAATGGAGAAATTGTGAATAGGATGGAGTGTGGATTATTTTATGAGAAATATAATCACCGATGGTATTCGAGATAATCATGTTGGCTGTGATTCGGAATAGAGGTTCTTTACTTGTTCAGTGATGCTCTGAGATTATGTTCGATTGAGTGTTTGTACTCATAGGGAAACCATATTGTTAGTGCGTGTTGCTGTAAATGAATTACGCACTTGTTATTTTTGTCACTTTGTTACTTGATATACGAAGGGACTAGTTGGTTTGGAATGGATCGGAAAGAATGAAAAAAAATTGGGAATAGGATGTGTGGATTATTTTATTAGAAAAATGATTACTGATATGCAAAGATAATTAAGTTGATTGTGGTTCTGAATAGAGGACAATTACTTTCTCAGTGTTGATTTATATGGTCTATAGTTGTGATGTTCGATTGAGAGTTCGTACTCGTAGGGAAACCATCTTGTTAGTGCTTGTTTCGGTAAATGAATTATGCACCTGTTATTATAGCCACTTTGTTACTTGATATACGAAGGGGCTAGTTGGTTTAGAATGAATCGGAAAGAATGGAGCAATTGTGAATAGGATGAAGTGTGGATTATTTTATGAGAAATATAATCACTGATGGCATTCGAGATAATCGAGTTGGTTGTGATTCAGAATAGAGGTTCTTTACTTGCTCAGTGTTGATTTTGGTGCTCCGAGATTATATTCGATTGAGAATTTGTACTTGTAGGCATACCTTATTATTAGGGATACCTTATTATTCATATGGTCCTAGGTTATAGTTGTGACGTTTGAGTGAGAGTTCGGACTTGTAGTGACACCATATTGTTGGTTCATGTTCCCATAAAAGAGTTACGAACTTGTTATTATGGTGTTTACTGGGAATTGTTTCTGAAATTCCCCCTTTTACGATACTAGATACTGGACGGTACTTTTTGTTAAGGATGGATTGGAAAGATTGTAGACGATGAGAATAAGATGAAGTGTGGATTATTTTTTTGAGAAATACTATCACTGATGTTGTATTGGAGATAATCGAGTTGGTTGTGATTCGGTATAGAGGTTGATTACTTGCTCAGTGTTTGAGATTATAGTTTTGATGTTCGATTACAGGCTGGTGCTAGAAAAAATTTACACACTTATTAGTATGGTGTTTTACGTGGGATTGTATATGGAATTTATAATATTATGCTACTAGATATAGGAGGGAACTTGTTGGTTTAGGATGGATCGGAAGGATTGGAGACATTGTGTATACGATGGTGTGTGGATTATTTTATGAGAAATATGATTACATAGTATTTGCAGATAATTGAGTTGGTTGTGGTTCAGAATAGAGGTTAATTACTTGGTAGTGTTGATTCATATGGTCTGTAGATGTGATGTTCGATTGAGAGTTCGTACTCGTAGGGAAACAACACTGTTAGTGCCTGTTGCCGTAAATGAATTATTATGAACTTGTTATTATGGTGTTTTACTGGGAATTGTTTCTGAAATTCCCATTTTTATGATACTAGATACTGGACGTTACTGTTTGTTAATGATGGATTGGAAAGATTGTAGACGATGAGAATAAGATGGAGTATGGATTATTTTATGAGAAATACTATCACCGATATTGTATTGGAGATAATCGAGTTGGTTGTGATTCGATATAGAGGTTAATTACTTGCTCAGTATTTGAGATTATAGTTTTGATGTTCGATTTAGAGTTTGTAGTCGTAGGGCGACCATATTGTTAGAGGCTGGTGCTGGAAAAAATTTACGCACTTATTAGTACGGTGTTTCACTTGGGATTGTATATGAAATTTATAGTTTTATGGTACTAGATATGGGAAGGAACTTGTTGGTTTAGGATGGATTGGAAGAATTGGAGACATTGTGTATAGGATGGTGTGTGGATTATTTTATGAGAAATATGATTACTGATATGGTTTTTGCAGATAATTGAGTTGGTTGTGGTTTGGAATAGTGGTTTATTATTTGCTCAGTATTGATTCATATGGTCTGTAGATGTGATGTTCGATTGAGAGTTCGTACTCGTAGGGAAACAATAATGTTTGCCTGTTTCTATAAATGAATGACGCACTTGTTATTATGGTCGCTTTGTTACTAGATATACGAAGGGACTAGTTGATTTTGAATGGGTTGGAAAGAATGGAGAAATTGTGAATGAGATGGTTTGTGGATTATTTTATGAGAAATATGATTACTAATATGGTATTTGCAGATAATTGAGTTGGTTGTGGTTAATTACTCACTATTGTTAGTGGCTGTTGCTGGAAAAAAATAAGGCACTTATTAGTATTGGGTTTTGCTTGGTATTGTATCTGAAATTCTTAATTTTATGCTACTAGATATAGGAAGGAACTCGTTGGTTTAGGATGGATCGGAAGGATTGGAGAAATGTGTATAGGATGTTTGTGGATTATTTTATGAGAAATATGATTATTGATATGGTATTTGCAGATAATTGAGTTGGTTGTGGTTCAGAATAGAGGTTAATTACTTGCTGAGTGTTGATTTTTATGGTCTGTAGATGTGATGTTCTATTGAGAGTTTGTAATCGTTGGGAAACCATTTTGTTTATGCCTGTTGCTATAAACGAATTATGCAGTTGTTATTATGGTCACTTTGATACTTGATATACGAAAGGACTAGGTTCTTTAGAATGGATCGGAAAGAATGGAGAAATTGTGAATAGGATGGAGTGTGGATTATTTTATGAGAAAAATGATCACTGATGGTATTCGAGATAATCGAGTTGGTTGTGATTCGGAATAGAGGTTCTTTACTTCCTCAGTGTTGATGCTCCGAGATTATGTTTGATTGAGAGTTCGTACTCGTAGGGAAACCTTATTGTTAATGTCTGTTGCCGTATATATATTAAGCACTTGTTTTATGGTTTTTTACTCGGAATTGTATATGAACTTCACATTTTTATGTTACTAGATATAGGAAGGAACTTGTTGGATTATGATGGATTGGAAGGAATGGACAATGTGAGTTGGATGGAGTAGTTTTTTTATGAGAAATATGTTCATTGATAATTGATATGGTATTGCAGATATTTTGGTTGGTTTTGGTTCAGAATGGAGGTTGATTCATACGTTCCTAGATTATAGTGGTGATGTTCGAGTGAGAGTTTGTACTCGTAGTGAAACCATATTGTTGGTTTAGGATGGGTCGAAAAGAATGGAGAAATTGTGAATAAGATGGTGCGTGGATTATTTTATGAGAAATATGATAATTGAGTTGGTTGTGGTTCAGAATAGAGGTTAATTACTTACTCAGTGTTGATTCATATGGTCTATAGTTGTGATGTTCGATTGAAAGTTTGTAACTTTGTACTCGTAGCGAAACCATACTGTTAGTGCCTGTCGCTGTAAATGATTTACGCACTAGTTATTATGGTCATTTTGTAACTAGATATATGAAGGGACTTGTTGGTTTAGAATGGAGACAATGTGAATAGGATGGAGTGGATTATTTTATGAGAAATATGATCACCAATATTGTATTGGAGATAAGGAGTTGGTTGTGATTTGGTATAGAGGTTAATTACTTGCTAAGTGTTTGAGATAATAGTTGTAATGTTCGATTTAGAGTTTGTAGTCGTGGGGCAACCATATTGTTAGTGGTTGTTGCTGTAGAAAAATTACGCACTTATTAGTATGGTGTTTTACTTGGGATTGTATATGAAATTCATAATTTTATGCTACTAGATATAGGTGGGAACTGTTTAGTTTAGGATGGATCGGAAGGATTTGAGACAATGTGTATAGGATGGTGTGTGGATTATTTTATGAGTAATATCATTACTGATATGGTATTTGCAGAATAGAGGTTAATAACTTGCTCAATTTTGTTTCATATGGTCCAATATTATAGTAGTGATGTTCGATTGAGAGTTCGTACTCGTGGGGAAATCAAATTCACATTTTAAGGTTACTAGATATAAGAATGAACTAGTTGGTTTAGGATGGATCAGAAGGAATGGAGACAATGAAAATAGGATGGAGTGTGGATTCTTTTGTAAGACGTGATGTGTGATATGATTTGGTATTGTGGATAATTGATTTGTTATGATTATGAATAGAGGTTAATTACTTGCTCAATTCATATGGTCCGAGATTATAGGTTCGATTGAGAGTTCTTACTCGTAGTGAAACCATATTGTTAGTGTCGGTTGCCGTATAAATATTACGTGCTTTTTTTTTATGGTATTTTATTCGGAATTGTATATGAAATTCTTATTTTTATGTTACTCCGTACTAGATAGAGCAAAGAACTAGTTGGTTTAGGATGGATCAGAAGCAATGGAGACATTGTAAGTAAATAGGATAGAGGGTGGATTATTTTGAGAAATATGATCACTGATATGGATTGGTGATAATCGAGTTGTTTGTGGTTCGGAATGGAGGTTCATTACTTGCTTTTTGTTGATTCATATGGCCCTAGATTATAGTTATGATGGTCGATTGTGAGTTCGTACCGTAGGGAGACCATATTGTTAGTGTCTGTTGCTGTAAAAATATTATGCACATGTTTCTGAAGCTCACATTTTTATGTTACTGGATAGAGGAAGGTACTAGTTTGTTTAGGATGGATCGGAAGAGATGGACACAATGTGAATAGGATGGACTGCGGATTATTTTATGAGACACTGATTTGGTATTGCAGATAATCGAGTTGGTGTGATTTAGAATAGAGGTTAATTACTTGCTTAGTCTCGATTCGTATGGTCTGTGATGTTCGATTGAGAGTTTGTACATATTGTTAGTGCCTATTGCTGTAAAAGAATTACGCAGTTGTTATAGTGTTTTACCCAAAAGTGTATCTGAAATTCACATTTTTATGTTACTAGACATAAGAAGGAACTAGTTGGTTTAGGATGGATTTGAAGGAATGGAGGCAATGTGAGTAGGATGGATTGCGGATTATTTTATGCGTCATCTGATCACTGATTTGGTATTGCAGATAGTCGAGTTGGTTGTGATTTGGAATAGAAGTTAATTACTACCTCCATTCAAATTCACTTGTCACATTTCTCATTTTGACACTTCATAACTAAAAATATTCTTCAATGATCTCGCCAATCTGTAAGATAAAATAGTCATGTGAAATCTTGTTTGATTCATTTTGTGAGTACATTAAGAATATCAATTTTTTGTGTAAAATGAAATATATTGAACGTGTAAAATGTTTCTCGGCAAATGTGACAATTGGATTTGAATGGAGTACTTTGCTTAGTGTTGATTCATATAATCCGTCATGTTTGATTTAGAGTTCGTACTCGTTGGGAAACCATATTGTTACTGCCTGGTGCTTCAAAAGAATTACGCATTTGTTATCATGGTGTTTTACTCGTAATTGTACATGATATTCAATTTTTTATGCTAAGTGGTTGTTTCTTTCACTGCTATGGTTTCAAATCTAGTGAAATTATCGATTCTCACAATTTTCGAATTGGTTGTTTACATGTAAAGATAGATATTCAGATACTGTATTATTTTGCCATTGTGTTATTTGATTAGGAATTGGATTAGAATTTCACATTTTTGACATTTTGTTCTACGAGTTATTCGTTAATGTGAGATGGACTTATGCAACAATGGTGACAATATAAATTAGATGTTGGTATTATTTTACAAGAAATCGTAATAGTGATGGACTGATGTGGGTATGAATGGTTTTAACTTCAAAACTTTAGGCGTGTTCGTATGGACTTAATATGTCTTCATGAATTCGGAGCCGCATGGATGACTAATGTGGTTTAATTGAATATCATTCTATTTTTCTTTTCTCTAGCTCCATTCGAATATGTATATAAAATCATTTCGCCGTGATTTCTAGATTACTAGCCTTTATTTTTTTGTTTTACGTGGCCAGTTGTTTTATAGTAGAAATTCTAAATGCCGCGACGTTAGTAATTCTCACCATTTTTATTACGAAGTAATTGACAAAATATACTGTATTAGTTTTACACACCATAAATATAATTTTATTAGGGTCCCGGTCCCCTAACCCGACAGGCCTAAATAGCAACTATTACCTTTTCGAAAGGATTGGAAACCTTTGATTTGAGTCATTAGACAGCCAAATGTCTTAGGAGCCGTTCGATTCCTAATCATCTTAAAAATGAATCAAACACCAGATTTCAGGAATCAAATTCCTGAAATGTCATCCGCCTTACTGGGATGGAATGAGGTGTTGGATCTGTTTTACCTTTATTATAAGGAGTCGTATGTTATGATCCTCCACCTTTCTTTCTTCATTATAAGGAGTCGTATGTTATGATCTTCCATTTTTCTTTCTTCATTGACGAATTCTCTATTACCTGGTTTACAAATATTATTTGCTTTTATCATACGATAATCATTTGCAGATAACTGGAGTGTGAAGGCCATCAGGAGGAAGACAACCGGGACTGGTCGTATGAGGTATCTACGTAATGTCCCAAAGAGGTTCAAGACGGGTTTTAGAGAAGGTACTCTTTGCATTCTTCATCCTTCTTCTACCACCTTGCATTTTGTTTCGTGTTTTGAGACTTTAGGTTTCTTTCCTCTTCAGGTACTCAAGCAGCCCCGAGGAAGCAAGTCGCAGCTACCTCTTAAATTTGGTTCTCTGAATTTCGCTGGTTTAGCGATTGCTTTTCTTCTAGGAATTCTGTTTTGTTTGGGTTTAAGGTTTTTTCCGTTTATGTTGGACATTTGCAGTATGCTGGCCATTTTTTAGTAGTGATCGATTGATTTTTATTGCGGAACTTTTTTGTTATTTAGTTGTTTGATCCTGGTGTATATTGCTGTCATCATGTCCTGTGACTAGAATGTTTCGCCAGCCTGAACTCTACTCGCAGGGTTTGCAAGCAAGAGGTGAGGCGGGTTCTCTCTTTATACTATGGTCTATGACATGCCTTTGTGCTGTAATCAAGCCCAAGGATTGTGGAGTAACTAAAACTTTCTCCGTCTCGACTATTTGGTTATCTTCTGTATTATTTGTAAGTTTGTAACGAGTAGTTTAATCAAAGATAAACAAATGTTTGTGACGGAGGGAGTAAGGGATTAACTGGAACTCATCTCTTAACCAATTGACAATTTTTTACCAATTTTAGCTCAAACTTGACCATCGCCCAACTCATTTGCGCTATTTTGACTATTACATAGTTCCGATTGTAAAAATTTGACCGTTTTCATATTTAAGGTCTTCTGATTAAAACCTTTTCTAATGTCAAGACTGGTTAATAATAACCGATGTGCTAAGGCGTATTTAACTTGAGTCTGTAACCCACATTTAACTCGAATCTGTAACCCAATTTTGTCTCCAAACTCACTTAAATTTGCTCTATTGGTTAAAGATAAGTCATCAGAAATTGTTAAAATGTTATTTTGTACGTAGTACTCCGTATTACTCCCTCTATTGTCTCATTTACTTTTGCACATTTGTCGAGGCGTATTTCACTAGCGATATCTTTTATGTTACATTAGCAAAAATTATAAAAAATTGATATTCTTGCTCATAAAGACGAATCAAACAAAATCCCACATGATTATATTCTCACTTATATATTGTCGAGAATATCGAAGATTCCCCTCGAGTGAATAGTGTCAAAAAGTGAAAGGAGACACTTGGATTTGAATGGAGGGAGTATCTTTAAGAATAATTAAAAAGTTGCTAAATCTTAAATCATTAAAATATTGATAAATAATACTAGGAGTAGAGTATAATTTGTACTGGCTAAAATAATACTTACTGTCCTCTAAAAATTGTTTCGTTAAAATATTTCTCACATAAAAGTGATAAATAAATGCGGCAGTATGAATACGATATTAATATGATTTAATAATTAAAAAATAGGGGTTTGAGTACAATTTTACAAATTTTAAACCGTCTCATCATCCATTAACTTGGACCAGATCAATTTCATCGAAGTACTTATATCCATTCAATTTGTTAGGTTAATCTTTCTTACGATGAGAAAAGATATACTCGTACTTCATGTAAAGAATTAAATAGACGAGAGAAGTAATATATTTAGATTTAAAGCAGTTGCGACGACCATTACGAACCCAAACCCCATTGAAACCCTGGATTTGTCTCCTACATCCTCACCACTCAACGCAGTAAACCCTGCAAAATATGAATGTTATTAGAAATTCAAGGTACTACCGCTTAAACCCTACCCATCTTCGTTCTATTTCAATTTCTCCTGCTTATTCTCCAATTCCCTCATCTGGGTTCCCTTTAATTCATCCCTTCTTCATCCCCAAATCATCAAAATCTCATCTTTCATCCAATATCTCAACTGGGTTTGATTCGTTTCTTCACTCTGTTTTCGATTCTTGTTCTTCTGGTTTATCTAGGAATCATTCTATTAGGTCGTGTTCTACTTCTGTTGTTTTTGATGATTGTAGTAATAATAGTGATTGCAATGATGAAATCACGAAAAAATCTGGGGATTTGGGTTATGATGATGAAGTTTCGCCCAATTTGATTAGTTTGATTATTGATATTGTTAAGAATGATGCAACTGATATGGAGACTAGATTAAGTTCATCCGGTTCGAATCTTTCGAAATGGGCGATTAATGAGGTTTTTAGTGCTTTGAATCGATTGAATGTTCCGGCATTGCGATTCTTCAATTGGGCAAGGAGTGTTCATGGAAGTTACTCTAGAAATGCCGATTTTTGTAGCTTAGCTTTAGATAATTGTTTTCGGTTAGGTGATTTCTCTGCATCGAGGACTCTTTTGAAGGATTTCGATGTCAGGAAGATTTCACTGTCGGACAAAGCGTTCGGCTTCTTGAATATTACAGACGATAGTTCTGAGTCTGCTAAGAAATCCATTACAGAAATCGTTGCGATTTTGGATGAGGTTGGAGGGTGTAGTCGCACCTCCGGGATTGTTTCGTTGATCACAATGCTTTGTTCTTCGAATTTCCTCAATTTGGCGAAGTTTGTCATTGAAATCACGGAAAAGAAGGCGTCTTATTACAATGTTTTGGTGAAGCAAATATGTGTAAACGGAAATCTTAAAGACGCGCAGGATATGATTTCAGAGATGATTCGACACAAATGTGAGATGAACTCGACACCCTACAACTACTTGATTAGCAGTTTGTGTGTGCAGAAAAAACTCGATCAAGCGTGTAAAATTCTGAAAGAGATGATCGAAAGAGGGTACCCTCCGCCTACTGAAACCACTTTCGAAATCTTGATATATTTTCTGTGTAAACATGGAAGAGCGGACGATGCTATGAGCTTATACGATGCAATGCTGTCAAGCGATGTTAAGCCCCGTCTTCCCACTCACGCTGCTTTCGTTAGGGGTTTCGTGAGCGGCTTGCATTTCGACAAGGCTTATAAACACGTAGCTGACGCAGCTGCGAAGGATAAGTGGTCGGCAACACATGGGTACAACGTATTAGCGAGTCTTCACATAAAGCACGGTCATTTTCTTGCTGCGAACAAACTTCTTTTGGAAATGATTGCGAAAGGGCTTAATCCGAAGGCGTCAGTGCTCCGACGAGCTGCGAAATGCCTTCATCAGATTGGCAGGTCGGACGTCGCTGATGTTTTGGACGCGCATTACTCGAGGATAGCCAAAGAGAAACGATGTTGAATTATTGATTAGGTTATATTATGTTATGTTATGTGATTTTCTGCTTCGAAATTGTACGTACCTTCTGTTACTAACACAGAGATTTGTACAGCATACAAAAATTTGTGTTTGTACAATGGAGAAGTTTTTGTGGAAATTCTGAGACATTTAAATTTGGGATCAAATTATAGCCAAAAACGAAGATAATAGCCTTCAAAATCGTTAGATTCAGGTGGTTTTTCGAAATCTATAAAATATTTTGTTGGTCATCTGAATAGAGCCTATATGCCATAAAATGACGGTCTGTTGTTAAAAACACTACAAAAGAATTTAGATTCGGGTATATATATCGAATCTTTCGTCCTAATTCAACATGGCACGAAAAATAGTCGAATGACTTCTAAATGTATCCATTTCTAAAATGACTCTAATATTACACCGGAACATATTACTAGGTGTCAAATTTATTCAGCGCGAATATGGACGATTTTTATTTCGGGACCCAAAATGTCGAAAAAACGTGGATAATAACCTTCAAAATCAGTCATTATTTTGCTATTTTTCGATAATTGTGAAAGTTGCTCGAAAGCGTACTTTTTTTTTCACGAAACTTGTCTATAGGGATAGAATACTACCTAATAATAATTATTACGACTTCCGACGCAATATAAAATGGATTATAGAACTTATTTTGACTGATTCCGACACGTCTCGTAACTTAATTTTATGGCTTTTAAAAGTATCAATTGTAATCCAAATGACTCTAATATTATACCGGGACATTTTACCAGGTGTTAAATTTATTCATCGCGAATATGAACAATTTTTATTTCGGGGCCCAAAATGTCGAAAAAACATGGATAATAACCTTCAAAATCGGTCATTTTTGGCTATTTTTCGACAATTGTGAAAGTTGCTCGAAAACGTAATTTTTTTTTCACGAAACTTGCCTATAGGGATAGAATACTACCAAATAATAATTATCACGACTCTTGACACGATATAAAATGGAGTATAGAACTTGTTCCGACTGATTCCGACACGTCTCATAACGCAATTTTATGGCTTTTAAAAGTATCAATTGTAATCCAAATGACTCTAATATTATACCGGGACATTTTACTAGGTGATAACTTTATTCAGCACGAATATGGACTATTTTTATTTCGGGGCCCAAAATATCGAAAAAACGTGGATAATAACCTTCAAAATCGGTTATTTTGGCTATTTTTCGACAATTGTGAAAGTTGTTCGAAAGCGTAAATTATTTTCACGAAACTTCTCGATAGGAATAGAATACTACCTAATCATAATTATAAGGACTCCCGACACGAAATAAAATGAAGTATGGAACTTATGTAGACTGATTCCGACACGTCTCATAACTCAATTTTATGGCTTTTAAAAGTACCTATTGTAATCCAAATGACTATAATATTACACCGGAACATTTTACTAGTTGTCTACTTCATTCAGCGCGAATATAAACTAATTTTATTTCAAGACCCAAAATGTCGAAAAAACGTGAATAATAACCTTCAAAATCCGTCATTTTTGACTATTTTTCGACAATTGTGAAAGTTGCTCGAAAGCGTAAATTTTTTGGTGACTATTTCAGTAGGGCCTATATGACATAAAATAAGTATCGGTTGTTAATAAAACTCTAAAAGAATTTAGATTCGGTATATTAAGTAGGACCTTTATGCCATAAATGTGTTCGTTTCAATTGTACTTCCCCTTTGTTTATTCTCGAACAATTGTACAATCTACGAAGTTGTTTTTGTGTGAATTTCAACACATTTCTTCATGCAAAATGAACGTGTACTTGTTAGATCACGAAATTCGGCAGGGTACATCATAAGGCGACCCCAGATTCAGAGGAAAACGAAATCCTCACTGTTAAAAATTTTCTGAGGGAAACTACAAGAATGAGCACAGATTTATTCGTTTCTGCTAAAGATCGCTACAATCGTAAAAAGGCAAATTCTTGTTTGTGACGTGTAAATCCGTCACAAATCGATGACACATATGTGTCACAAGGGAGGCTAAATCTTGTAAAGTCGCGTTACTCGAATGACATAACAAAAATAATGAATCATTTGCCTTCACCCTTTTGCTGCTTAAAAAGTTGCAGAAACCATTTTTTCCAAGCCGCGTCTTCTTGTTGTTCGATCCATGACAAGAAACAGCTATCGAGCAAGCAGAAGAAGTTGACATAAAGAAGTTGATACCTGACGGGTATATAACGAAAGTTGGCAACCTGGAGAATCGGCCATATGCCGCCTTCCAAGGCGAGAGCTGGAAGGAAATCTCTCTTCACATCGTCCTTGATTTGAGGTATCGCCTTCCCGTTGGCAAAACCCATGTATGTAAAGAATACTAATAGATCCAAGGGCCCGAAAATGATTCCGTCAAGTGCCACCTTAGTACCAACAAACTTAAATGAGTTCTGTGTCATTTTGAGTCGGGACTTGAGGACACGGTCTAAACCTTCATACCTGCAAGAAAGTTCGACATTCTATAATTAAGAGACTTCGTTACTAGTAAATTTCATTCGCGGCAACATTTTCAGTAAATGTGCGCAAATAATTAGTACTTTTAGTAGACGTGGCAAACGGGTCAAAAGGGTCGGGTTTGGGTCAGATGAGCTTTGGGTCCGGCCACTTCCAGGTCTGAAAAATTGGGTCGATACATGTATTCATGTAAAGAAAAAAGTTGGACAAACGAGGGGGGAAGTAGTACAGATGAAAGTGAGACGATGTACTAACCAGAAGTGTCCCACGGGTCCAACAAATCCAAAGCCAAATAAGCTTGTTGCCGCAACTCGTTTCCAATTGATCTTTAATTCTTTATCCTTTTCCTATTAAATTCAGAGGTTACGACTCAATCATACTTGAAAAACCAATATCAAAATACAGGTTGAATCTCCGAGTTAAATTCACGCAATTAGCATGACAAAAGGGTAGACAGAACATATATCCCGCTTTACTGTCAAATGTCAGTAGACATCAGTTCGAATTTTTCTAAATATCTCAGCACGATAAAAATTTAAAAGGCAAACAAGTCAAGCAAAAAATCGGAAACATTGGTGGGCTCAATGCATAATCTAAATTTAAACTAAAAACTCGCAGAGCTAAAGTAGACCCTTTTTAAATTAATCGAGATACGTGGATCTTTACATGTGAGCTCTAATACCATATCAAATTGCATCAACGGTCATGAGCCACACCCAAATGGAAGGCGAGAGAATCCACATTACAAGTGCGAGAGGGTTCTACTTTAAAAATTACAACCGATTGGCAACACAGGGAGTAGCCTTTTAGCCTTACAAAGCGATGAACTCTCGATAACTCGCATATAGGAGACGATTCTATATTTGTTAGGAATATTACACTTCTCTTTCCCTAGTCTAGGAAGAGCCAAATGATAAGTCTTTTGCCTATGACATTCACCTATGAATAAACACATTCCGTACTAAAGAACGTAATAGACGACAATTTCCTATGAGACAAATCTATACTCCGTGCTTAATAAGAGTATTATTCTCGCAAATGGAACATGCCAATATGCCATAATATCAAACTGCCTCCATCTGTTCAAAACAACTCGAAAACCTCAAACTGAGCAAAGAACTAAAATTATAACTCTTCCTAAAACTAGAAATCCCTCAGGAACTCTCTACAAGTTGACCAATTATATTACCACATCAAGGCATGTCTAAACTATGTTTCTCATACTCGTTCGTTTAGAAGAACCAGACACGGGGTGAATGTCCAAGTGTCAGACTCGCCTATTTCTATGAAAACCTGGAATATTTTGGCTTAAATGAAGAGTCCAAGCGTTAAATACCCATATCCATGACAGAACGTCAAGTAGACTCGTTCGTTTAGAAGAACCAGACACGGGGTGCATGTCCAAGTGTCTGACTCGGCTCTTTTTATGAAAACTCGGAATATTTTGGCTTAAAAGAAGAGTCCAAGCTTCAAATACCCATATCCATGTCTTAACGTCAAGTAGACTCGTTCGTTCAGAAGAACGAGACACGGGGTGAATGTCCAAGTGTCAGACTCGGCTATTTTTATGAAAACCTGGAATATTTTGGCTCAAAAGAAGAGTCCAAGCGTCAAATACCCATATCCATGTCCGAACGTCAAGTAGACTCATTCGGCTAGAAGAACCAGACACTGGGGTGCATGTCCAAGTGTTATGAAAACTCGGAATATTTTGGCTTAAAAGAAGAGTCCAATCGTCAAATACCCATATCCATGTCCGAATGTCAAGTGTCGGACACGGGCACTCAAGGCAATAAGAAGAGTCAGAGTAACATTGTGCCTAAATTGCAAGAAACACTGAAACAACCCAATTAAAAATCAACACTTTTTTTCATAAATCGCCAATCGAAAGATCGAAACTTTTCCCCCAATTAGAACAAAAGATCAAATCTTTTATCCTTCATCATATACACATAACACATGTAAAATGTGGTACCAGGATCATTCATGAATTCACACTAAAACCAAACCCTAATCAAACAAATTTCAATTCTAACCCTAACTGAAATACAAACTCCATAAAAACCCCAAATATGTACACAAATTCAATTTCAAAAAAAGGGAGAGAGGGCTCACAGAAAGAAGAAGGGGTTTATGTTTATGGGAAGTAGAGAAAGTGATGGTTTGAGCAGCAATATCACCAATTCCCCAAAGTACACCTGAGCTAATCATCTGGGTTTTAACTGGGTGTGCAGCTAAACAACTCTGGTACCATCTCCATAACCCTAACATTCTTCAATTACAGAGATGCCCACTGTTTTGAATTGAATCGAATCAAGAGATCTAAGTGAATTCGAGGTGGGTTTTCTTGTGTTTTGTTCAATCAATTAGTGATTTCCAGAAAACACCCTAATTTATTGATGATTGTTGATTGATGATTGATTTGTTGGGGTTTTTGAGTTTTGGGGATGAAATGTTGAGAACAATTGAATGAAATTAGTCCATGGAGCAATTTTTGAGTGAGAATTATGTCGACCCGGTTCGTGTGGTTTTGGATTTGTAAGCCCTAGACTAGCACGCAAATTCATATTTGTGACGAAAGTATCTGTCATAAATATGTAACGGGTCATCGATTTATGACGGATAAATCTGTCACAAGGGAGACTTCTCAGACTAGCCTAACACGAACAATTTGTATACGGTTCAATTTGTATACGGTTCAACTATCATTTCCGTTTCACCGGTATGAGGCTGTGCTCTTTTCTGGTCCCGATATAGTGGATTGACCGAACCAAATTCCATCCCATGGGTTAGTACATAACCGGTTACTTTGATTTCATGACGAATCGAGAGTATCAACTAGATGGGCTTTGGTACAGTGGTTGGTTGTGTTTCAATCTTTGTTCATCGTGATGGGATAGAAGTTCTTGACGAGTTATTCGGTCTTAAGGTAAAACCTACGAGGATTTCAAATATTGAGTAGCATTCAAGGTTCATGTAAAATTCATTTGAAAAAATGGCACGACGGAAAAACGGGTTCTGTGTCGTGCCAGTGAAACGAAATGACATTCAAGCATGACCCACGGGCCACGACCCACGACCCATGGAAAGTATTACTGAAAATTACATTACTTCATCCTTCTACAAAACTAGACACAAGCAAAGCAAAGAGGGCAGGAACAAGAACATCCAATGAAGACTCCTTAGCCCCGGCAACTCCATCGGAATCTTCACATTTTTGGGGCGACCTTAGAAACCGAAGCCCAAGAAATTACGATCATCAGAAATCAAGTAATGAAGACCAGTTAATCACTTGAATTACCATCATCAGCGTTCTCACGCTCGCTCACAAATTTTTCTATAAGCCTCTTGCTCTCACCATCAAGAACCGATTTCCTTGATGAATCACCGTCAGTCAGTCCATCATTAAGCACAGGATCGGACTGGCAGAGAACCAAAGCGACACCTACATTTCAAAACATTTAGAAGAGAAGCCTCGGGAATGAACAAAAGAATGAAGCAAAGAATGCAAGAAACAGTTCAGAAAATACCTTCAGGCGTGCATCGCCTTCCAAAGTTCTGCAATCCGACATAGTTAGCTTTGACAGCACTATTATTGTAAACCAAGAGCGTGGGGAGATTACGATCAGGGTAATTAGGAATACAATCTGTCGATATAATTTTGACAAACTTCGTCGCTGGGTATCTTCTTGCCAGCTCTTCCAGGCAATTCATGAGTAATTCACATGCAGCATATCTGACACCAAATCGAAGTACAGTACAAATCAATGCTCCGAACAACTCCGACTCTTCATTTAAAGCCAAAATATTCAAAATTTACGCACACCCGTGCCAGATCATATCGTTCTAACAAAAAAATGGTTAAAATTATCGACTTTTTCCACACAGAAAATAGTAAATAGATGAGGAAACTCGTAATCGTAAAATGATGGATTTTACTGACCCTTCTTTGTAGAGAAGAAGAACAACCCAAATCTCAGGTGGAGCCTGAGAAACCTCCCGGATAAAATCCGACCCGGAAATCGACATGATCGACCCGAATTTCGCAACTTTAGCAGCTTGCTTCATCTCCTCCAATCTCTTCCTCCTTCAAAATCAAATCAATTCAATTCAATTCAAATCAATCGGCAAAAACTCGAACAAAGATCAAATTAAATGAAAAGAACAAACCTGTAATCTTCGAGGAATCGATCATCATCGAAATCATCCTCGAGATCTTCGAGTTGATCGTGAGTTTTGGAATCGATCCATGATTGATCCTTTGGTATAGAATCTTGGTCATCGGCCGGAGTGAAATCGGGAGGTTTAAACGCCGGTGGCTTCTCCGGCAAGTTACCGAGTTTACGCTGGATGTCGTCCCACTGCGTTGACACTCCTTCAATGTCCTTGTATACGAAATGGTAATCCGCCATTGTTGTACTCCGTACGAGCTATGACTTACTCCGTATGAGTTATGCCCACGGTTGAATACTTGAATTGGACATAAGGTTGTACAAAACTGGAAAGCTGAAAACCCGTTAAACCAAGTCGGGTCGACAGTTGAGCCGGGTCATTTTTAAGAACACTATTTAAGTACTCCCTCCGATTTTTATCTATCTTCCCTATTTCTTAATTGGGTTGAAACATTCTTTCTTCCCTATTTCTATTTTAGGTCATCAACATGTGGTCTAGAATCATCCTTACATTTCTCTCTCTTCCCTCTTTTATTTTGAACCACATATTCCTACACCCTTATTTTCTTCCCAAAAACCAAAGGGGAAGATAATAAAAAATCGGAGGGAGTATTTAACAACTTTTTTCTAAAATATCGGTTCATATGCAGTACGGAGTAATAAACATTTGACGACTCATATCAGGTCACGTTCCAAGTCAGGTTAATTGACTTAATTCATGTTTTTGTGTCAGGTCAATTCATATTTATTAGTAGGGTCAATTTTGCGGATTTACTTTTGTATATATGTTGTATTTAAAAAAGAGTAAAAATTTACTCCTTTCAAAATACTAATTTCAAAATTTACTCTCTTTTGAAAATTTTGTTATTTTTAACTCCCAAAATCTATTAAAAGTTCAAAAATTACTCACAAATTTATTTTTAGGACAAAAATGTCCTTGACTGGAAGGTGGGGTGAAGTAATTTGCCATAAGAAAGTTAGGGGCATTTTCGTTCAAAAATTATACTCTGGAACAATTTTTGAACTTTTAATAGATTTTTGAAGTTATTTTTAACAAAAATTTCAAAAGGGAGGAAATTTTTAAATAAATATTTTAAAAGGGAGTAATTTTTAATTTACTCTTTAAAAAACATACGGTAAATAATTAGTCAAAGAACGATAGGATGTGTTTCGAAGTACAGTAATAACTTAACTTAATTACTCCCTACGTCTCGATCATTTATTTAACTTTGATTAAAAAAATACTCCTGAACAAATAATACTCCGTACAAAAGTAAACGAATGACTGAGACGAAAAAGGTTGATAGATGAAATGAACTTCGATAGCTAAGTGAATAACAAAAGTTGGCCCAGATTTTGTTTCGTAATGATCCAATGGTTATCGATTTGACAAGTGAACTGAAACCATCACGAGTGGTAAGAATGGGAGGAGGAGAGCTGCTTGACAAAACCTCCAATAGTGACAACTGATTGACTCCCAGAAATGCATACTTCTTCCAACAAAGGAACTGTCTTCCACACTCTGAGTGACATTGGAGTTGCAGTAACATCTGTACAATTGATTCCCGAGTCTCGACTTCAGTCAGATAATTACACAGTTGAAAGAACGCGACATTCAGCGACAAGGCTAGACACTCACCTTTGATGTTCTCTGTACAGACAGCTGCGTAATGCGAGTCGGCCAGATCCAGAAGCGCAAAGTTCCATTTGTTGGGAGAATGACTTGATTCGACACTGATACTACGTACAGGTACCTATCACCCCCAAAACCCTGACCATCATCGCTCCACTATATTCGATTCATAAATAGTAAAGAAACATGGAATTTGGATCATGAACAAGATGTTTTGAATGCGTACCTTTGAGTCTGTAATATCTGAAATTCTGTTGGTATGAGGTTCCATGTGAATCCTGAATGTATTGAATGGCGCACCCGAAAATCCCTTTCCCAGTGCTTTTACGTAAGCTTCCTGTAAATTGATTTATGAATCAAGTACTAAAATTGTTCTCCGGTTATAAAATAACGCAGTCTTCGATAAAAATCCCTACTTTCACAAACGTGTTTTCTCTAAGAGTGACGTTTAAACTAGCTAATCATACATGGATTGGCAGGCGAGCAACGAAATGAGTTTCTCAGAGTTAACATTTTTACCTTGAGTGTCCATAACTTCAAAAACTCCAGGCGTTGAACTTCAGGGTCTAGAATCTTAGCCAAGTATTCTACTTCATCTAGACAAAAAAAGCGACGAGCAAATGATATTACATTATTTTTTAATGTCCGTGTCTTTTCTTCAACATCAATTCCGATCTACATGACAGAAAACTGTAAATCAAAGGCGATTTGTTAATGGTAACTTTTAAATCGATAATATTTGCTTGAGAGGACCACGAAACACACCTGAGAATAGGTTGTGATCCCACAAGCAATCAACGACGAAGTGTGTGAAATGTTGAAATGCAATGGTGTTGGGCTCCAGTCAGGTGAATGTTGCCAGTCGATCTAAAGTTGTACACGGAAATATAATGAATGCATGTCTAACTACTACTCTACTACTACTACTACAAAAAAAAAGTTATGAACTGAAATGGAGAGCACCTAAGACTAACCTCCGGCTTGCCATGGGTGTTCTTCTTGAACTGTAATGATCGTAGGTCAATGCGAGAGTTTGTCTGATCTAGCACGGAACAAGTACATCTCAGTAAATCCCAACCTTCTTCAAATAAAGTGAATAACACTATGACACGGACAATGGAAGGAAACATGGAATCACAAAAATCGTCATACATCTAGCAATGGTTGCACGAAGAAGAGCACGAGCTAGAAGAGCACTTTTCTTGTGCCCGTCTTTGGACAAACTTAGAACACTTTGTTTCTCGGAAGGCGAAAGGATTTCCAAATATCGATCCAAAAGTGAAGAGCTCTTTACTTCATCCGGTTGCAAAAACCACAAATGAGTTTCCCTGGTAAAGATTCATAAACCCAGAAAGCTCTCTTACTTCAGTTAATAAATCAAGAAAGTCGACTACAAAAACCAAAAAAAATTATAAAAAAATAGGACAGTTAGGAGAAGATAGTACATGGGGGTTGGAAGCGGTAGAGGACGCAGATGTTGGGCGTGGAGAGAAACATGCCTACTGAAACACCGGATGTTCATTGCAACCATGTGTTTGATGCACTTTAACTGGGTCAAAAGAATGTGAGAGATCCAAATAGAAATTAAATTTCGCGATATACACAGTCAAGCGAAAAGAAGGTCAAGCAGAATCCTTAAGTAAAATCGCGTGAAAGCAAAGGAAAAAACATTTTTATTCGTTTCCGTTGTTCTACACTTCTACTATATAATATGTATATCTCCTTTGTTACAACTTATAGACGGCACATTCGTATCTGCAGTAGAGAAACAGAATGAAGGAAACGCTTTCGATATGAATACTAAGATTACTAACTTTTCATTCAAAATTACAGCGACGATACTTGAATTTGTTGCAGTTATCAAGATTTGAGCTTTCAAATTCGTATTCTTTCAGCTCAAAATCCTAAATCTTCGGGCATTCAGTACAATATTATGAATCAATTCCGATTTCCAATAATAAAACATACGGAGTAGAAAATAGGGAGCAAGTGTCCACAAAACATTAAAAATTAGATCAAAAATAAGATTTCGATTTTGCATTAAATGAAAAATGTGCATGTAATTCAATAAATTGAAAGCCATGTAGAATAGGTTACCTGGTAATTTACGAGTGAAGGGGAAACTAAATGTAATGGTGCGGATTGAAATTGAGTTTGATACATCAGAGATTCCGACCAAATTTCCCGAACTCACTCACTCACAAGCTTCATCTTGGACTCTATCAAACATTCAAACCATTATAAGTTGAAAGTACCCTAAAAATTAACAACTTGATTTGTCGAATCAATGATTTCAGTGATTAACCAAATCAATGATAATGATTTCAACATCTTGAAGAGTTCGTCGACTCTACTACAAATTCATTGAACAAACCCTAAAATTCCATTATAAATTTCAATGCATTGCATTACATGATCAAGATTCGATCTTTCACCGAACTAAGTTTCCTACGAGTCCATCTGTTATCATTCCATACTAAGCAATCCATCAATAACGATCCGATTATTGCAGACTACATTTGTCTATTCAATTACAGGCGCAAATATCGTGTCCGACACGAATATTTTGGCCAAAATGTCGATTTTTAGGTCTAAATTGAAGTAATTGGAGTGTCGTGTCGGTATCGGACATTGTAATCGGTATTGCAATCTAAAGATAACAAACAAGATTGATGATTCATATTCATAACAGAGGAATTCAATCAAAAATTTGAATTCAAAGCATATGAACCAATCTGGAAACAAAATAAATCAATGAATTAATAGGAATTCAATCAGAAATTGAAATACCTAAATCGAATAGTTGCAGCGGGGCGACAGGTGATACGACGTGGGGAAAAGGACGGCGGACGACGGCAGACGGCAGACGGCGGACGACGGACGACGGTGGGCGGAGTACCGGCAGGAATGTGAGGATGGCGGCGGTCCGACGGAGAAGATTGAATCTCCGGCAGAGGAGATAGTGATTGGTGAGGGACTTTGTTCTTTGGACCGGAGTCGAGTGAACCTAAACCGAACTGAACTGGAGTAAGCAGAACTCAAGAGTAGTTTAAACAAAATGAAACCACTGAGATTCAAGTGAACTAAACGGAGCTGACTGAGTTGAAAAGAAGTTCGAAACAAGGTCAAACACTTACCGTCGTAACAATGATAAAGTAACGAATAGGTCAAAGTCGAAAGAGAAGATTATCAATTTGAAATGAGAATTATTTGCTTAGTTAATTATCTGGGCTTTTAGAGATTGGATTATTCTTAATTCTTATGTACGAGTAACAACTAGTTAGCTATGTTTAGTTGGTTCCAGTCGGACAGATTGGAATGAATTTGCTTCATTCCAATGTCTGATTGTCTGGTTACAAGTTTTTTTGGAATATACTAGTATAATTTTGACTGATGGGTACGAGTATCGGATACATGACCTTTAACCTTTATTTTCCGTTCAGCTTCACCAACGAAATATTTGTCTAATCTATACATCAACTTTAGGACGATATCGATCACAAAGAGACTCATTGCAATTTTGGTAGCACAGAAGGAGACTAGGAGTGTACATTTTTTGTTAGTGTAATCTGGTTTATCCACATGAGAAAAATCCTCCAATCCCTTGGGATAATCTATATGACCATATGTGTGGATAACACAGTTCCATTGATCTGCTCTACACATGTCAATCAATCAATAATATCAATAAATAAATAAATAATTTTTAAAATAAAATAAAAACATCCAATACTACTGGCACCATACTACCATATAATAGTAGCATCCCATTTATTCTGCATAAACACACTCACTTTTTTCCTGCAACATGTTCAGTCACTCAGTCCTGTGAACTGTATAGCATCTCATCAGATTTTCAGGTAAATCTAACCATTTTGAATCCCAATATTTAAACTCTTTTTTGTTTGTCATTTATAGATATGCCTATTAGACGACTTGACAATTTCAGATAATGATTCACGGCTGCGATGATGTTGTAGTTACAGATGTGTTTCTGAGTAATAAATGTGTATTGGATTGATTTGGAATTGGAAGTGATCTATTTTGAAATCCATGTTATGGGTTTTTGAGTGATCTACTTTGAGATACAAAAGTTTTGATCTTTGAGCATATCTTTGAGTTTGAGCTAGATTAACTCTACAACAGTGTACCAGTAGGGTTGGAGTAAGACGGTCTTACACGAGAATTGGTGTGTACTTATATGATGTGGGTTTTCTCATCTGAGACGGTCTCACGCAAAGCTTTAGGTTGCGTACATCTGACCCCCCTCGAATTTACCATATGCAGGATTTCTTTCATTTGAGGGGTCCTGTATTGTTGCTTTTGTTTACTTGTTTTCTCTATGATTTAGGCCCCTTGTTTCCCGGCCAATGTGCGTTTAACTGAACTGAACGGACTGAAATGAGCTATAAATACGCTGGAAAGAACGGTGCCTTACTGTTCCCTGGTTTCGGAGTGCAATAAAAAGTAAAATGGTTCACAAAACTGTCTACATTTATCATAACTTGGGAGTTGTAATCGGTTTGGTGCGATTCTCTATGCTTAGCTAATGCTTCAGAAAACGGACTGAGAGTCTGAGACTGTCAGTCTGTCACCATTATATATAGAGTCGTCTTTGAAGCGCTTAAATTTCCTGATTTGCAGGATTCGTAGGAACTTTTACGGTGATGATTGGTGGATTGAAGGAGTTGAAACCGAGAACTAGAAAGCTCCTGTCTTGTATGTGAAGTTGACGTGAAGAACATACAAGTCGAACTACAAAACTTGCTTGTTTGACACAGCTGAGTAAAACGATGACTCTTTGTAATCCCATGCTCAGCCATCTGAGGGGAACCTCTTCCACAAAGAGAGTAGTTTCCGAAAAATTAGCTAAGGTAACTCTCATCAATCGACTTTACTTCAGTTCAGCCCCATTAGGTTCATTTGTATTGTTAATTTGTCACGGCCGATATGTAATTAACTCATTGTTCTGGCTGCTTCAGGGAGAAAGTTTAAACCACATCAAACTGCATCCAGACCCCGGTTCAGTTTCTTGTTCGTCGTGTCTGAAGAAAACAAGTTGCAAGATTGTCCGAGCTCAAACAAAGCTGATGAACGTTTTGATCGATAGAGGGAAGGCAGAAGATGCGCAGCAAACTTTTGAGAAACTAGTGGAGGATGGACACTGCCCGTCACTGATAACATACACTACTCTCTTAGCCGCCTTGACCATCCTCAAGCGCTTCGACTGCATACACTCCATCGTTTCCCAAGTCGAAGAAAGCAGAATGAAACCCGATTCAGTCTTCTTTAACGCCGTCATCAATGCTTTTGCAGAATCAGGAAATGTCGAGGAGGCGATGAAAGCGTTTGTGAATATGAGCGAGAGTGGATATAGACCTACGACCAGCACTTACAATACGTTGATGAAAGCGTTTGGTATAGCAGGTAAACCTGAAGAATCAATGAAGCTACTCGAACACATGTCCTCGAATGGGTCTGTGAAACCGAATATTAGGTCGTATAATGTGCTGGTGAGGGCTTGGTGTTGCAAGGGGAACATTGCGCAGGCGTGGGATGTGGTGTTCAAAATGTTGGCTTCTGGTCTAAAACCAGATACTGTCACGTACAACACGATAGCCACGGCTTATGTTCGAAGTGGAAAGACTAAGCTCGCTGAGGAGATGATCCGAGAGATGCAAAGCAATGATGTACAGCCCAATGAAAGGACTAGCTGTATTATAATAAGCGGGTATTGTAAAGACGGTAAGGTGAGGGACGCCTTGCGATTTGTTTATAGGATGAGAGGTCTTGGGTTGCGCCCTAATCTTGTCGTCTTTAATTCACTGATTAAAGGATTTCTCGATGTCACAGACATGGATGGTGTCGATAGAGTGAGTACTGTACTGCTTTAATATCGTGCTTGAAGTTGTTTTGAAGTTTTTGACTAAAATTTGTTGGCTTTCATTGTGATAGGTTTTGGAGTTGATGGAAGAGTACGGAGTGAAACCCGATGTGATAACATGTAGTACGATCATGAATGCATGGAGCGCTGCAGGCGATATGGATAAGTGTCAGGAAATATTCGACAAGATGGTTAACGAAGGGATTCGACCTGATGCACATGCATACAGCATTCTTGCTAAAGGCTATACGCGTGCAGGACAACCCGAAAAGGCCGAGGAACTCCTGAATCACATGATAAAAACAGGTTTCCGTCCTAATGTAGTAATGTTCACCACTGTAATCAACGGATGGTGCGGTAGAGGGAGAATGGACTGTGCTAACCGGGTTTTCAATGCCATGTGTGATCACAACATATCTCCAAATCTCAAGACTTTTGAAACCCTAATTTGGGGACATGGAGAAGCAAAGCAGCCTTGGAAAGCGCAAGAAATGGTTAAGATAATGGTCGAGTTCGGTGTCCAACCTGAAGACACCACGTTTGTGCTCGTTGCAGAAGCGTGGCAGGCGTCTGGAATAACCAAGGAAATGAGTAGAGCCATGATTTCAGCAAGAAACGATAAAAATGAGAAGGAAGAGTTCACCACAGGCACAGTGAATGCAACACATCTGTATGATTCTTCTTACTCTTACTACTCGTCTCCAGGAATCACAAAGACCCGACTCATAGGTCCCAGGTCGAGTAACACGGGGCAAGTGGGTTGGTTCGGGAGGAGACCACGGGTTGTTTGTCGAAATCAAGCTCACGGTCATGGCCAGCTAGGCACGTACAGTCATCTTGCCCTTCCTGGTACATTGGTGTTCTTGAACTGAAGGTGCAAGTTTGTATGACTAATACTTGTATCAGATCAAACCCTGCATACTGTTAATTGTTGTATATAGTGGGAATTGAAACTTTCAATAATGAATACTCATTTTTCAAATGCTCTTCTCCTGAACTGCAGTATATTACTCATAATTTAAGCATCACAAGCTGAATCAGGTCATTACGAGTCGTTTTGGTACAAGTCCGGTCATTTTGAGACGAATAGCCACAGGACAGATCGTTGGAGTCTGACTCGGGTCAGTTCTAATAGACACATTCGATATTGTAACATAGCAGATGAATTTCTGCAATCACAAAATCAGGCGGATCATTCTAGTAGTAGCTAGTAGTGTGTTCGTGGTAGTATGGTGTTGTTAGTAATAGTAGTACGAAGTAGTATGTTAGTAGTAGTGTAATTATTATTAGTAGTGGTAATAGTAATAATATTATCGTTATTATTGTTGTTTGTTGTTGTTGTTGGTGGTGTAGTAGTAGTGGTGGTGGTGTAGTGGTGTAGTATTGGAGTAGTAGTATTAGAATTGGTTAGCATTGGTTAGTGTTAGTGTAGCATTGGTTAGCTTAGTAGTAATGTCGTAGCAGTAGTAGTTGTTGCTGTTGCTGTTGCTTGTTGCTACTAAGTATAAGTACTACTCCCTCCGGATACTATTTTAATGAAATGGGGCAAAAAATAGTGTCCGGAGGGAGTAGTAGACAGTGGTGGTGGTGGTGGTAATGATAGTATTAGTAGTAATATTTGTTAGTGTTTTAGTAATAGTAATAAGAGTAATAGTATTTCTATGTATGAGAACATCTTTAAAGACAAAAACATTTGACTTAAAAAAAGCTCCAATCCACCAATTTTTATTATTTGAGATTGAGATTAGGATGAAAAGAATGGTTAGTAGAAGGATATTAAAAGTGATGAAAATAATTGATTGTTTTGCCATCATTTTCAATATTTGCACAAGATGTACATTAGTACATCTGATTATTCACATTGCTTGACTCCTTATTCTACGCTTTGAACCATGATTTCACTAGAAGTATATATTTTTTAGATAAACATATTATAAGCATTCTGAATCACTCTTACGTGTAACAAGTATTGAATCTTCTCAGTGTAGCGAAAACTTCTCCTCTCATTATGATGTGTAGCCTCGACAGAACGTTATCATTTTTTCATTACTTTATAGTCATATTCTCATTTTCTTTTCTTTACTTTTAAGGCCAATGTTGTTGTTTATCTCCCCTTTTATTTTCTCAGTGCAGTTAAATACTTCCACTTGGCCATATCAAAAGCAGACATAGTAGTATGTGACGTAGAAGGAGAAACCATATTTTCGTATGAGGTAGTATGTGAATATGCTCCTCTATTAGTTTTCTGTATGTACTATAGGTGTACAGATGCCATATAAAGATACATTGACTTCTGTGCTTATTTTCTCGGCCCTAACCACTCTTTTATGTGACCAGATAAATGTTGTTGGCGGTGCTTCTGTATGAAAGTAGCAATTCTCGCATTCACTTTTGGGAGCTAATTAATCGGATTTCTAGTTACAATTTAATACTTTTGTAGATATTTTTTTTATCTTTGTAGAAAATATAAGTATGTTGCACCTTTGTAGATAAGGTAAGATGAGTTCATAATTTTCACTCTTTTTTTGAAAACATAAGATGAGTTGATATTCTTTCGATTTGTTTTGATGGTAAGAAACGATGCTCCATGATACTTATATCTTGGAATTTAAATAATATTCTTTTATATGGTAAATTCTATTCGGACTTTTATATATATATATATATATATATATATATATATATATATAAAATCCACAATTTGTGACGGAATTGCCGTCGCAAACAAAATTTGCGACGACATTTGTGACGGTAATTCCGACGAAAATTAGTTTGACTATTTTTTTGACTTTTTAATGTACGTCGGTTTTTCCGACGCATACCCGACACAATTGCCCTATGCGTCGGCAGGTTCGACGCACAAAAATCCCTTTGCGACGAAATATTGCGGTGGATCCTTTGTGTCGGTTAGTCCAACGCAAACGTCAATTTGCGTCGGAATTAAGGGATTTGCGTCGATTTTAAGTTCCTTAGATTGTACCAAGTTGATTATGTCAGATGAGGGTGATACTCATAATCTGGGGGTTTATATTCCGAATTTAATGAATTTCTGTGCACAAATAACTTGAAGCCCAAAATTTCAATGTGACCAAATGAGCACAAATCAATTCTGAGGTTTCCCATGAAATTGCATACTGTAATTCATAAGGCAAAAAATTAGACAACAACATCAGACGATATATTTCAAAATAACTGTCACAATTATTTAATTGTTAGAGTTCTGTGAGTACTTTTGGGATAAAATTGTTTTTAATAAAATATTTGAGTGGAAATATGATACGGTAAAACATATTTGATACGGAGTAATAGATAAATATTTCTATTAATTCGTATTTTTTTTTGATAAAAAAATATTGTCCCGATTAAATTAGATAATATTCAACGTTGATTGGTCGAAAAAGGATGATTGACCCAATAGATTTAACAGCGAACAACCATAAGATTAATCAAGATCGTATTATTTAATGAGGATTTCCCGTAGATTTTTTAAAGGCACCATGGCCCGAGGTGGAGAGTTTGCATTCACCGCAGTGATACCTGGCAAATACAGTCTCCGTTTCAATTTCTTTTTTGTTGTTGCCAGTGGCGGATCTTGGAGACATTTCTCCGCTTCAACGGTTTGTTGTTGCCAGTGGCGGAGGTTGAATTTCTTTTTTGTTGTTGCCAGTGGCGGATCTTGGAGACATTTCTCCGCCAGTGGCGGATGTTGAAGACAGTTCTCCGTTTCAGCTTCTGGTTTGTTGTTGCCAGTGGCGGATCGCTAGGACAGTTACCCGTTTCAGGTTCTTTTTGTTGTTGCCAGTGGCGGATCTTGACCCAATTTTTACGGGGCCGAGAAATAAATATCAAAATATTCGTCGGTATATACATTAAAGTAATAATATACCCGTTTTAAGTTTAACTGCTTAATACTGATATATCCATCATAAATTTAAGACGAATATATCCGTCTGAAACTTAAGATAGGTACATTTATCTTAAACCGTTAAATTTAAGACATATTTCGTATCAAATATAGTGGCGAGACATCTTATGCGCTAGACATAACAATGTACTTATCGTCTAATTTTCTTATCTATCTATTTGATCTATTTCATTCTTAAGATATAGATAAATCATCTTACGAAAAATTACTCACTAATACTAGTAATTAATTAGGGGATTGCAATATAAGAACAATAATAATACTTCGTGTTTTGTAGATATTACTCACTTTTGGGCTTCTTTATTGGTTACTTCGTCTCAGCACCACGTTATAAATTAGTCTGCACTATATTAGTAAATCAAAGCTACTAAGACTACCTATAATTGATGAAGACGACGATTAGACGAGAACATTAACATTTTATAGAGCTCAAAAAATTCAGAAAAAACATATTTCCTCTAAAATTTACGGAAAAAAACTCATAAAATTCTCATAACATTTCGAAAAAAATCTCGAAAATCAGTAAATCAAAGCTACTAAGACTACATAGAATTGATGACGACGATTTGAGGAGCATTAACATGTTATAGAGCTCGAAAAATTTAGAAAAAGCATATTTCCTCAGATTTACGGAAAAAAAACTCATAAAACTCTCATAACATTTCGAAAAAAATGGCTTAACTCGTATTATATATGGGTGTCCGTATCTATATGTTCATCCACTTTATTTAATATATGGGTGAAGTATTATATTGAAAGTGAACGAACATATAGATACTAATCATATACTCGCTCCGAATTTAAATGATTGTCTCATTTGTTTTTTTTTTGAACGAGAAGAATAATTCATTAATAGAACGCCAAACGGCACTTACAACGTATACCTATAATTGCAATCAAATCCAATAAAAACCAAAGAAAGTAATTTCTCTTATAAACTAAGGATCTCAAGACATGATCTGACAATTCGGCATGACCTCGTATCGCTATCTTTTTGCAGCTTTTGTAGAGGGGATCCTTCGTTTGATTCATATCTTGAGAAAGCTTACCTTCTATTGGCCTCAAAGATCGTTGACAAATTACTTGTAGACATTGAATAGACGTGCGACCAACCATCAACAAACTACCCTTGTCAATAAGAATAAAACTAAGCCCCATAACAACGTAAGGGACCGAAGCCTTGAACAAAAGGACAAAAACCTTGAAATAAAGGACTAAACTCCCATAAAAAGAGAGACTTTTATTGAATAGCATATTGATTCAAACTAGAAAATGAAAACTTATCAGTTTTTGGGGCTTACCATCGATTAATTATCGATGGAAGCCCCGGATTAAAGATGAAGGCCAGGGTTTTTTTGGGAGGAGGAGGCTAGGGTTTTTCTTTGTCTCATTTAGATAATATATGTGAGGAGTGTATATATTGGAGGGACAATCATCTAAAATGTGGTAGTATAATTTATCTCCAGTTAAAATTAATATACATATTTTTATTTTTAACTGATTCAGTAATAATTATTTGTGTACGAAGTATATGACTAAAATTAACCCGATTATCATTCTGACCTAACCCGAATGACCGACTCAAGAATTAACTCACCAGACTTGAATAAAGCTTGCCCATGACCACATCGAAAAAGTCATTGTAGAGTATATAGAGTTTAATGAGGTAAAGTAATGGCAGGAGAAGAAGACTTTGAAGTAGTTTTAGTTGTAGATTTTCTTGTATTGAATGAATTGATTACATCCGTTGCTAGCCAAAGCCTTACATACTAAACATATCTGGTTAATAACCAGTGGTACAAGAGTTGGACTCTGTTGACAGCAAATGACAGTAGTACTATGTACAGCTTTACACTCTACATTGGACTCTATTGATTGACTCCTTAGTGTACCCTATAAGTACTTATCACAAGTCTAGGACTTCTTCCTTGAGTGTACATATGCCTTCCTTGAGTGTACATATGCCTTCTTTGAGTTGCCTTGAGTGTCTCTTAAATACCCATGTGCGTCTTTCTCTTTACACTCCCCCTCAAGATGAGAGTGAAGTTTATCCGTAACTCCCATCTTGGACAGCAGGTGCTTGTGCTGAGCAATTGAACATGACTTAGTTAGAACATCTACAACTTGATTCTTTGTATTAACATAAGAAGTGGTGAGAATCCCTTGTTGTATCTTTTCTCTAATAAAATGACAGTCCACTTCTATGTGCTTAGTCCTCTCATGATAAACTGGATTTGCTGCTATGGCCAAGGCAGCTTGATTGTCACACTTTAGTTGAACAGGACCCAAGTGTTTGAGCCCTAGATCTTTTAGGAGTTGAACAAGCCAAGTCACTTCACATGTAGTCATGGCCATTGCTCTATATTCGGCTTCAGCAGAGGATCTTGAGACAATCGATTGCTTCTTTGATTTCCATGAGATTGGAGAATTGCCTAGTAGTATGCAAAAGCCTGTGGTAGATCGTCTGCTGTAAGGACATGAAGCCCAATCAGAATCACAATAAGCTGTAAGCCGTGCTGCTGATTGACTGGCAAAGAGAATTCCTTGACCTGGGGCTGTCTTGAGATATCTGAGTACTCTTCGAGCAACCTGCATATGATCTGAGGTGGCTGCTTGAAGAAACTGGCTTAATAACTGAACAGAGAACGCAGTGTCTGGTCTAGAAATTGTGAGATAAATCAACTTCCCAACCAATTTTCTGTACTGATCTGAATGAGGTAGTGGTGTTCCTTTTCCTGGTTCCAGTTTGATGACAGGATTAACAGGAAGTTGAACTGTTCTGTATTTGTCTGCTCCAAACTCTTTGAGTAGATCCATAGTATACTTTTGTTGTGATATGAATATACCTGAGGTGCTCCTTGTAACCTCTAATCCCATGAAATATGAGAGTTCACCTAGATCTTTCATGTGAAATGTGGAGTTTAGATGCTCCTTAAGCAACTTAATTTCATGAGAGCTATCTCCAGCAATGACCATATCATCAACATATATCAAAACAACAGTGGTTGTGCCATGTTGCTGTTTCACAAATAAAATAGTGAATGATCAGCATTGGATTGTTTGTACCCACACTTAATTAGTGTGCTAGATAATTTTGAAAACCACTGTCTGGGTGCCTGTTTAAGGCCATACAGAGCCTTAAGAAGCTTACAAACCTTCCCTTCAGGATTTTGAGTCTCCCCTTTACTTCCAGGATTCAAATTTTCATCACAATATCCCAAGGGTAACTTCATGTAAACATCTTCCATTAGGTCTCCATGTAGAAAGGCATTAGCAACATCCATCTGACATGTTTCCCAATTATTGATGGATACAACAGACAATAGCGTACGCACTGTTGACATCTTTGCCACTGGGGCAAATGTTTCCTCATAATCGATGTCATACATTTGTCTAAAGCCCTGTATCACAAGTCTTGCTTTGTGTCTTTCTATTGTGCCATCTGGGTTGTACTTGGTCTTATAAATCCACTTGCAACCTATAGCTTTCCTCCCCTTGGGTAGCTCAGTTAGTGTCCATGTGTTGTTATCATGGAGAGCCTTGAGCTCCAGTTGCATTGCCTCAACCCATTTTGGATCAGTAACTGCTTCTTGGAAAGACACGGGATCTGGTGGTGCAGTAACCAGGTTAGTGTGGCCAGCAAATGACCCAGTGAGATGAAGTTGCACCACATTGGCAATGCTTGAGGGTGCCATTACTGGATTTTGTACAACATAGTCCTCAGTCCAGCCTGGTGCTCTTCTTTCCCTTCTAGGTCTCTCTAAAGGAACTGCAGGAGGAGAGGTTGGAATCTGACCATGATCTTCTATCATATTCTGATCAAATATAGCTTCTAATGGAGTGATTTCTTCTGCTGAGGTTGCTTCTCCAATATCATGTGTCATTTTATCTTCTAGTTCAATGAATTCTGAGACATTTTCCTGTAGATTAACCTGGGGAACCCCATATTTTCCAGAATGTAGAACAGGTAGGTGTTGCGCAAAATTCTTGATTTTACATGGGAATACTCCTTCAAAAAACTTCACATCTCTAGACACAAAGACAGTTTTCCTTTCAATATCATAAACCTTGTACCCCTTTTGTGATAAAGGATATCCAATGAAGATACATGGTACACCCCTGGGTGAGAATTTATCTTTGTCTCTTGTTGGATTATATGTCATCGTCAAGCAGCCAAACACCTTCATCCTCATATAATTAGGAGATTTATTAAATAGGAGCTCATATGGTGTTTTATTCTGCAATATTGGTGTTGGTAGCCTGTTGATAATGTATGCTGCTGTTAGCACACAATCACCCCAGAAGGACAATGGTAGTCCTGCAGTAAACCTGATTGCTCTGCTTATCTCCAGTAGATGTCTGTGTTTTCTTTCTACCACTCCATTCTGATGAGGTCTATTAACACAACTGGTTTGGTGCCAAATTCCTTTAGACAACAAATATTTCTTACTTTCTCCTTCAGTTATTTCTAATGCATTATCTGACCTTAGAACTTTAATAGTGGTGTTGAATTGATTTTTAACAAACTTATAGAAGTGTACAAGGTGTTGGGGTACTTCAGACTTGTGCCTCATCAGGTAGATCCAAGTTGCCCTACTATGATCATCTACCAAAGTGAGAAAGTACCTGTGTTTGTTTCTAGTTTCCTTTCTATATGGTCCCCATACATCTACATGAACCAAATTAAAAATTGCTGCAGCTTTGTCTGTTCTTACAGTATATGGCAGCTTAGTTTGCTTTGCTAGTGAGCAAGTTATACAAATTCTTTTGGGATTTAACAGTGACTGTTTAGCTATGTGTGAAACATGTTGTATCTTACTGTCTGGAGCATGCCCAAGTCTCAAATGCCAAAGATCACAAGCCTTATCATTCAGATTCAGGACTTCATTACATATCATATCAGGTGAACTACTAGGTATAGAAAATTCTTCACCTGATTGCATTCCTTGATTAACTAGATTATGCGAAACTGTAGCATTACACACATTCGTCTTACTAATCATATTAGATTTAGAAGCTAACTTAGGATGTGACATATTGTCATTATTTGATAGATAGTAGACACCCTTGTATTCTCTTCCAATACCCTTAATCATCTTGCATTGAGAGTCCTGTATCACACACATTTCAGCATATATAGAAAGTTATATGACATTGTTCATCCCTTGTTAATTTTTGTACTGACAGTAAGTTGTGTCTGAAGTCAGGCACATATAAGACATTTTTTAGACACAAACCATTAGGAAATATGTAATTTCCTACATGAGTGACCACAGAAGTACCCCCATTTGGAAGATTAATTTTGGGTTTGTTTGAAAGCACCTGTGGGTTTTTCAATTTGGACACATCAAATACCATATGGTTGGAAGCACCAGAATCTATTATCCACTCATCATTTGATGCATCTGTAGCATAACTACAGTTTAGATAAGCCATACCTGCAAAGTTGGCTTCTAGCTCATCCTCCATATCAGGAAACTTGACCTCTTTTTCTTTCTGATTGCTCATGAGTTGAGCAAATTGTTGTGCAGTCAGAGTGATGGCACCTCCAGTATCCTCTGGACCTTCTCCTATTACTGCATTACCAGCCATCCTCCCTTGCTTATGATAGTTTGGATTTCCTCTTCCTCTGCTCATTCTAGACTTAGGTCCTTTGTACCCAGTTCCTTGATTTCCATTTTTGGATTTGTTTGCCTGAGATTTCTCAGGATATTTCTTGGACACTGGATGATCTGCAGGGTATCCTATCACTCTCCAACACTTCTCCTTAACATGTCCTTTTCTGGTACACACTTGACAGAAAGGAGCATTGTCTCCCTCCTTTTGTTCTGCCATGAACGCTACATTTTCCGCCTCTACTTTCTCACTACTTTTGTAGTTCCTTCTCTGTGCCTCTTCATGCTGAAAGAGTGCAACAGCTTCTTCAACAGTTGGCAGTGGAGACATCATCAGTATGTTTGTCCTCATTGTAGCATATGAGTTGTGCAGTCCATTCAGGAACTGGATAGCTTTCTCTCTTCTTGTTCCATGAAGTAGACCTTCATCCAGGCACTTGTTTCAGCAGTGACCTGAGTTACTGGTGGCCAATCAGACATCATCTCAAGATTTTGCCACAAAATCCTGAGTTCTGTGAAGTATTCACAGATAGACTTGTCCCCTTGTTCAAGGTTATCCAACTCTTTGTTTAGCCTGAACTTGCGCGCACCATTGCTAACTGAGAATTGCTTTTGAAGATAGTCCCATATCTCCTTAGCGGTCTTTGTGTACATGACAGATTTTCTAATTGGCATCTCTACATTCTGGAGGATCCAAGATATGAGCAAGCTATTACATGTGTCCCAAGCATCTTGCTTCAGATGGTCATCTGTGGACCTCTTGGTTACCCCTGTTAGAAAACCAAGTTTTCTCTTGGAACAGATGGCTAGTTCCATCTGTCTCTTCCATTCCAGGTAGTTCTCTATCCCTGATAGCTTTGTGTCCACTACCAGAGGATGAGCACTCTCCGCTGGATGCAGGTAGAGGGGATCTGTTGGCTCCATAAAGGAAGAAGTTTTTGAAATGGTGTTTGTGTTTTCAGGTGTAGAGAATTGAATGGGTTTTCAAGCTCACCAGACATGTTGTTTTGCTTTTGGATTGCTTGGTTTTTATAGATTTAGTTGGTTAGAAATGGAGTTAATGCTAGATTGGATGTGCATCAGTGAATGTTCAATGCTGGGTGGTTGATAGTCTCCTCATTCCGGCTTGGCTCTGATACCATGTAGAGTACATAGAGTTAAATGAGGTGAAGTAATGGCAGGAGAAGAAGACTTTGAAGTAGTTTTAGTTGTAGATTTTCTTGTATTGAATGAATTGATTACATCCGTTGCTAGCCAAAGCCTTACATACTAAACATATCTGGTTAATAACCAGTGGTACAAGAGTTGGACTCTGTTGACAGCAAATGACAAGCATATCTGGTTAATAACCAGTGGTACAAGAGTTGGACTTTGTTGACAGCAAATGACAGTAGTACTATGTACAGCTTTACACTCTACATTGGACTCTATTGATTGACTCCTTAGTGTACCCTATAAGTACTTATCACAAGTCTAGGACTTCTTACTTGAGTGTACATATGCCTTCCTTGAGTGTACATATGTCTTCTTTGAGTTGCCTTGAGTGTCTCTTAAATACCCATGTGCGTCTTCCTCTTTACAGTCATGAATTTCATAGATATCAATCAAATATCTTTTGAGTTATAGAAAAACTTTTAAGACTATAATAAGTAAAATTATCTCTTTTGATTGTTAAAAAAACTTTGAACACCATAAACGTGGGTAAAATTTTTCCACATCAAAAAATTATTATAAAGTTATGAATTTCATATTATTTGCTCAAAAAAGTAATGAATACATTGCATATAAAAATAGTAAAGTTATCGCACATCGAAAAATTATAATAAGGTGATAAATTTCTATATTATAAATAAAAATGATCATTCGATTTTAGATTTCAAACAATTTTTTTTATCCTTAAGCTATAAAATTAAGTAAAATTATCCACATTAAAAAATTATGTTTTTATTTATAAATTATAGTTAGTTGTTTTCCCGATGCTAAAAGAGTAATGTTATTGTTTGAAATTTACTGTGTATAAATTAAATATACTTCTTCCTTCCATAAATAGAAAATATTTATGATGAGAAGAAGACAGAAAGACGGACGAAAATAAAATATGAGAAGAAGATAAAAAGACGGACGAAAATAGAATATGGGAAGAAGATAGAAAGAAGTATAATTATATTAAATTGAAAAATTATCATAACGGGGTGATACTGTGATTATAAATTGGAATCGTTATTAGTTCTTACCTATCAACCCAAATATTTTTCCTTATTTTTATAATGTTTATATGATAGTATTTTATTTCAGTGTAAACAAATGATGACATAGTTTAAATATACGGAGTAACTTGTAAACTACAACTTTTTTTCCAAGGTAAATAAGTCAACTAACCGCTTTAATCTAGTTAAAACTATTTTAGGATCCCTTTATTAAAAGTTAAGTAGCACTACTATGAAATACTATTACTTGTATAAAAAATAATTGTTGACCATGAAAATTCAGGCCTAGGTCTAAAAATATTGTACAATTGAGACTAACCACTATGACCAAATACACTTCATACTTTTATGCTGAGGTGGGGCCATGGCCCACTTTGGCCTACTAGTGGCTTCGTCACTGCTTGTCGGGCTTATCAGATGAAACGTCCTTCTCCGACGGCTGTGAAGGGACCCTGCTGAGTAGCCACACCAAAAGCACCCCAAAAAGAGCACCGGAAAGATGTGCGACGTGATTGATAGTATGTAAGGCAGATCCGGAGGAACCGTTTATCAAACCAGTCGACGCTTGTGCAGCTTCCATCACCTGACATTTCGTTAACCAACCCGAATTCATTTCGTTAATTTATTTTTGAGCATTCAGGGAAATAATGTTGCGAACATAATTAGACGGAGAAAATTTTCTCACCCTCTCGATCACAAATTGGCCTAGAATAAGAACTTCGAGAATTTTTCTCCAGTCCCAGGACATCTGCATAAAGCAGCAAAGTAGGTGACCTCTCACAATTCACAACCTTGTTCTTCATGAACTACCCGTATTGGAAAAATGTCGAACAAGAATTAATTACCTTCACGAGGACACTGATCGCAAACAAGCCGAAAACAGCACCAGATGCTCCAACAGAAACCGAGTTTCTTGGTAGAACTAACCAAGAAACAAGGTTTGCACCCGCACCTGTTAGAAGATAAGAAAGCCACAACCCGAAGTTCCCTTCTTCTTCTTCAACGAGTTTTCCTGACCATTTGCTAAACTAAATTCAAAACATGGTTGGTCTATTTTGAAAGCTATCAAAGACGTATTCATCAATCCAACTGCCTTACCGAAAATGTAAAGGAAGAAAAGATTGCTGGAAAGATGGTTCCTGCAAAAACACATTAGGTCTAAAAATATCACCGTGTTTGTTAATCTTACGACTTCAACGAGGACATGAATCTTCATAGTTAAAGAAACTTACCAACTTCCGTGACAAAATGCAGCTGTTACAAACTGGTACCAAGCAGGCCGGTTATGGTACAAATACAGCGTCCTAACCCCTCGAATCTGAATTGCAAAAGAAAAACTTTACTGGCAGCCGATGTATAGCAATCTGCCCGTTATATTAAGGGCATAACCAGGCAGGTTTTCAAGAAAACGACAATTTGTACGGACAAGTTGTATCTGTTTGCAGTTGAAACTTATAAGGGTGATTTTCACAATATAGTAAGAGCATCTCACGTGAGAATTTGTGTGAAACTAATGACTGTCATCTACTGTTCATTTTGCAGGAATATATCGAAACTGTTTCTAGAATAGATGGTTGGAGTAGAAATGTACAATGCTCAAAAATAGTACCTGCAAAACGTGATCAGCCACGAATAAACCGATATTCAGAAGAATAATCCAGAAGATTCCATTCACCTTCTTATCGGGTTTGCGCCTCTCATCTCCTTTCCCAAGTTCCAGCTGCGACATTGAGTCTAAGAAAAAATTCATTATGTCGACTAACCATGGACTTTTGGAAGAAAATCAGCAAAAGCAATAAACCAGCACATCTAACATCGTTCTTACAAGATCCACCATTTGGAAACCAGAACGATAATTCATCCAAACCAAAACATGGTACTGAGTTCTCGAAGTTATGATAAGCCATTACAGCCAATCTACCATTGCAGGAAGCGGAACTTCCTAAGACGATTTACTCCTTACCAATTTTGTCAACCAAACAAGTACGCCATTTTCACTACACACAAACTTGCGACTCCCATAAAACAACGAAATTGAGAGCCTCCAGTAATGTATAGTACTTCAATTTCGATTCCAATTTCGTTCACAATGACAGCAGAAATGCATATAGGTCAACCTAGATGTTCCATATCATTTCTTCCACCTTTGAACCCGATAGTAAGACGGCATCAAAACAACAATGGTAACCCTCAAGCCCTAATTCTAGTCCTAAAGCAGGAGCTTTTTCATCATCAATGAAATGAACTTAAGCTTCAAAGTTCAAACATCAATCCAATTTCAAGGTATTCAGCAAAATTCCACCACTATAACAACAGTCCCAAAAAAGAATTCGTCAATCAATCAATACTATATAATCGGCAAACATCATGCACCAAGGGATATCGTCTTGAATAGACGAATTGACGGAAAGGAAAGGACTAAGCCCAATTGTAAGTAGGAAATTTCACCAATTCCATCAAAAGATGAACATTTTCTTCATTTGCATTCCAAACAAACACCTACCCATGTTATAATCTCATTAAAAAAAACACTCAAAATGACATAAAACCCTATAAAATCAATAAAAATTTAATCTTTATCAAGTTTTAAGTACAATTTCAAGGAATTCAGCCAAAATTCCACCAACCCAGAAAAACTGATGCATCAAAAAATAAAGAAAGATGAACACTTTCTTCAATTGCATTCCAAACACACACAAAACCCATGTTATAATCTCAATAAAAATCCTATAAAATCAATAAAAATTCAATCTTTATCAAGTTCAATCCAAGAAAAATTACCATAATCTCTACTAAATTTGCAGCAAAATTGAGTTCCATGATTGTATAAACCAGTAAATTTCAAAGGGTGGTGCAAAAACAAAGAATTAGAAGTGGGTTTAGAAAGAGGAAGAGAAATTGAAGGGAAGAAATTAGGTTTTAGAGTAGAAAAGGGGGTAAATCGAGGAAGTGAAGATGGTTTAAGGGTAGTTGGTACGAGAAGTTGATGAATTTGTCCCATTTTTTTCCTTTGAAAGTTCTCTCCTTTGATTTGCTGCTACTGAAGTTGTAGCATTGCAGACTTTAGCAGGTTTTGCAGGGATGAGATGAGATGCTCTCACCTTTAGAGTCGGTTTTTGTCTCGGTCAATTTAGTCCACTTCAATCACGTTTAATTTAGTTAAGGTAGTGTTTGGCAACCAACATTTCATTTCAAATTGTCGTTGTGTAATTAGAAAAGTGAAATGATAGAATTTTACAATGACATGCGTTAAGGTGTCATTTGGAAATGACCATTTTTATGAGAGACTTGGATTTGGTTGGATTTGACAAAATCCAAATTCAAAAATTCACTTTGTTTCCCAAATAAAGTATTTGTGTCAAATTCAAATTTCAAAATGAAATCCGTGTTCCCAAACGGACCATAAGTACATTTCAAATTCCGCTTGCTACTTTTCTAACAGTCGTCTAAGGACGAGCCTACTAATGAAAAACCAGTAGTAGAAGTTATCTAAATCGTCTTCTCATTTTCTCCAGTTTGGTTAATCGTTTGATGAACGAGGCTCGTTTTATGAGGTAAGATCGTTAGATCGTCTTACCAAACAATTTCTTCTAACCCGTTTTTGATGATCTCATTGTTTGAATGAGGCTCGTCTCATATGAAGTAAGACCACGACCACCAAACTACACCGTATTACATCAGCCAAAAATCGCCTCATAAGAGACTTATCAACGTATAAATGGATTTTAAATAGACGAAAACGACATATGTCAATGATTAAACGGGGGGATATAATATACTCCCTCTGATTTTTTATTATCTTCCCCTTTGGTTTTGGGGAAGAAAATAAGGATGTAGAAATGTGTGGTTCAAAATAAAAGAAGGAAGAGAGAGAAATGTAAGGATAATTGTAGACCACATGTTGATGGCCTAAAATGGAAATAGGGAAGAAAGGATGTTTCAGCCCAATAGGTAAATAGGGAAGATAATAAAAAATCGGAGGGAGTATTAATAGACTATCTATAAAAAACCACTTGTTGGTATTGGAATCAGTGACACCAATATCTGGCAGGTATACATACAAGTCTACCAATATGTATGTGTGGGGTATGTATAAACTTGCCTATGAATCCTCATCCAATTATCTCATTCTCTAGCTACTAGGAATATTCATATACTCATACTCGACTATATTCATATCCGTCACAAATTTGTATCTTGATAAAAATCAATCATTAGTCTCTATCTATCTATACGGATATACTCGTTAAAAACAAGAATTTGTAATACGAGTATTATTCTGTTGCTTATATATATACCACTCAATCAATCAACCAACAAATTATCATCATCATCATTATTATTATTATCATTCAATACTTACTCTAATCCACTCTGCAATGGAGTGATCCTTCAAAGTTTGAATCTTTACATCTTGGGTCGAGGACGAGGTCGAGGATGAGGATGAGATCGATTTGCATAATGGGTTTAAGCTTATTATTATTGTTAATGGCTTCAAATTCAATAATGATGGGTTCAGCTGAGAAAAATGACCAGAATTCTCAGAATTCTACTTCTGCCTTACCTCTTGTTGTTTCAAAGGATAATCTTCTTTCCCATGTTGTTAATTTCTTGTGGCAGTCTGATAAATCGGGTTATCATCATGTTTGGCCGGTATATTCATCACTCTTTCTGTCTCGATAATCTGTTTATTTTTATATTATCTGTGATGATTATTTGAAAACTGAAAAGATGTGTTTTTTCTATGATTTGGCTGAAATTATGGGGTGCCCAACAATTTTTTCATCACATTTTTTGATCCAAAAAACGTATACAATTGAACGGAACAGAGGAAGTAGAATTTTGATCCAAATATTGTCATAAAGGTGTAATCTTTCATCAGACTGCAATTATGTAGGCTAGTTGTCATTGTCGCGGATAAAGGTGTAATCTTTCATCAGACTGCAATTATGTAGGCTAGTTGTCATTGTCGCGGTACTCATTCTGGTTCTTGTTATTTCGACTTTAGCTGCAGTGTACAGATTTGTCTGTCTTAATGTCTTCTGACGGGACTGCACGCCTTTCCTAGGGTGCGAAAGAGTCATATATCTCTGTGACAGGACTATTATCAAATTTGACATGTATATATATATATGTTGGTTAAACAAACAGGAGATGAAGTTTGGGTGGAAAGTTATAATTGGATCAGTAATCGGATTCTGTGGAGCCGCGTTTGGAAGTGTTGGTGGTGTAGGCGGTGGTGGTATTTTTGTGCCAATGCTCAGTTTAATCATCGGGTTTGATCCAAAATCCGCCACTGCTATCTCAAAATGTAAGACCTCATCACAGCATTCTTCTGTCTACTGCACAAAAACTTTACGTGAGACAGTTTTACATGAAAATATTACTATGCGTTATTATCAGGCATGATTATGGGGGCAGCAGCATCGACAGTGTACTATAATCTGAAGCTAAGACATCCGACACTTGACATGCCGATAATTGATTATGACTTGGCTTTGCTCTTTCAGCCAATGCTTATGCTCGGAATTAGTATCGGGGTTGCTTTCAATGTCATATTTGCTGATTGGATGGTCACTGTTCTGCTTATTGTACTATTCCTAGGTAATAATTTCTCCTGTGTCCTGTCCCGAGCTTAATACTGTTTTTTTCATAGCATCGGGGTCCTAATCTGTCGACTGTCGTAACTTTTTCAGCAACCTCTACAAAAGCATTCTGTAAAGGTGTTCAAACTTGGAAAAAGGAAACTCTAATGCAGAAGGTCAGACTCAAAGTACTGCATTTTCTGAATATTTATAGCATTTAGTATTTAGTATTGATCTTGGCTTTAATGAGAATCTATACGCTTTCAGGAAGCGGCTAGGAGGCTGGCGGCTAATGGTATGTTAATCAAACTTGGTAAAAGGAAAACAGCAAAACAGGTTATGTGAAACGTCGACATTAGACTATCTTTTCAGGTTCAAATGGTGAAGGAGTGGAATACAAGTCCCTTCCCGGTGCTCCAAACAAGGGGGTTGCAGAATTACAGGTTACTGTCCTCGAGAACGTTTGCTGGAAGGAACTCGGCCTTCTCGTCTTTGTTTGGGTTACATTCCTTGCTGTTCAGATTTTGAAGGTCATTTCCGATTCTGAACTGAACATCTGCTGAACTGAAATGCTGACTTGGACCATTAGTTTTTTGTTACTAACTCGTAGAATATGTTTCCAACAGGAGAAAACAGCTACTTGCTCGACATGGTATTGGGTGCTGAACATGATCCAGGTATACCGTGTTTCATCCGTGTAACTATTCTAAATCACTGTAAAAAAAATGACAGCATCCTGTATTTTCCTATTCAATGCTAATTGCATGCTACTGTCTTTCAGGTACCCGTTTCCTGTCAAATGACAGCATTCTCATTTTCCTGTACAATGCTAATTAATTGCATGCTACTGTCTTTCAGGTACCTGTTTCTGTGGGTGTATCACTGTATGAAGCGATTAGTCTATACAAGGGACGAAGAATAATCTCGTCAAAGGGAGAAGAAGCAAGCAGCGACGACTGGAAAGTGCATCAGCTTGTTTTATATTGCGGTTGTGGTATTCTGGCTGGTATGGTTGGTGGACTACTTGGCCTTGGTGGCGGATTCATCTTAGGTCCTCTATTCTTAGAACTCGGAGTTCCTCCTCAAGTGTCGAGTGCCACAGCCACATTCGCAATGACCTTCTCTTCATCTATGTCTGTGATCGAGTACTACCTTCTCAAACGTTTTCCCGTACCCTATGGTAAGCAATCAATGCAAGCCACACCCTCAGTCAGGTCAGTTGAGTTCAGTTAAGAACATTGCATGGCGGGCGTTATATCATGTGTGGATTGGTTTTGAATTGCAGCGTTCTACTTTATGGCGGTGGCAACAGTGGCGGCCATTGTCGGACAGCACGTGGTGAGGAAGCTAATAGTCATAATGGGGAGGGCATCGCTAATTATCTTCATCCTCGCTTTCACGATCTTGGTTAGCGCAGTCTCGCTTGGTGGAGTTGGGATATCAAACATGATAGGGAAGATCGAAAGACAAGAGTACATGGGATTTGAGAACCTTTGCAAGTACAAGGTATAAAAACGTATGTACATCCCCCCGGCCCACCAATCAACGGTTTTGCTCATCTCAGACGAGCAAGAAGAAGACAGCCGGAATATAATTAGGCCGTGTTTCCGATTGAGTAATGATCTGCAGTGTATGTAGTAGCCAAATTCATCCTGTTATATGATCTTAATTCGTCTTAAAAACTCATTCTTTCCGTTAAAATCTGTTTAATTTAAGAAGTTGAATAAATATCGAGTATAATTGATTTTTTTTGGTTAAACGAAGAGCGCACTTAGTCGCATTACAATACAGGGGATTCGAAACTGAGACCTACTGTGCCAGAACACCTAGTCTTAACCACTAGACCAAAACATCTTCTCGACCAGACCAGAATGATATGTGCTTTATAAAACCTAGCAATGAAAGCATCCGATCCCTGGGTCACCAACCCAATATCCTTGATCTTCGTCGCTTCCGTAAATTCTATACACATTAGGTTGTTCTTCCCATGCATGACATATCGTCCTTACCGGCTGAATTACCTGAACAACATGACCTAAATATCTCAAATATCGAAGATGACTCCCCCTTCCTTTGCCTTCCCATTTTTAACTTTGTACTCGTTATAGTATTATTGGTACGGAGTATTAATTAACAGAGCAAAGTCGAGTTGTCGCTCAAACTAGGTAGGTTCCTACACACATGAAAATCAATGGTAAGGTGAATGGAATGGAACAGAAAGATAAATTATCGTTCTGCTGGTAAGCACTTCATCCGTTCATAATCTTGGGATAACGGTACCTACCTTAAAGGAGAAGATCGATGGAGGATGATCCTAATAACCAGCAGGTTCACAAGGTTGCAAGTCAATTGGAAAATATGATTATACATATGGTAGACAAAGTTGTTGAACTTTTGTATATATATTCAGTGACCTTATACAAGTTTCTGAACTCGTTTGTAAATTTTTAAGCTTAAACATTTATGTGATTTACCAGTTGTACATGACGCTATGTACAACCGTTTCTTATTTTAGCTTGATGGAGAATTGATACAGAGAAGAGATGAATAGATGATGATAGTATATATAGGCCAGGGAGTATGTACGAGAATATCACTTTTAATCAGGGGATTAATTTGGACCGTGCATTACCATACATGTAGAAAAATAGGATTATACACCGGGTTGTACAATAGTATTGTACAAAGTTGTCGAGCTCTTGTGCATATTTATTGAGCTTATAAAAGTTTCTGAGTTTGAGTTTAGACATTTATGCAATTTAACTCGACAACTTTACACTAAAGTTCAGCAAATTTACAGCAAAACTCGAAAACTTTGTGATAAAGCTCGAAATCTTAAAATCAGTTGTACATAGAATTATGTACAACTGGTTGTATAATCCTCCAACTGATGCATGTACGTATGTGCACGCACTTGTAACCTTAAGCCTTAAGGCAAAAATGAAAATGGCAAAGTTGGGAGATGGGAATCAATTCTGCTTGATCAAATTCAGTAGCAAGCTAAGGCATCAATCTTTATTGTTAGAGTACATGTAGAGATTATTATTACAGTAACAAGAAGGTAAACTTTAAGAGGAAAACTCGTTTTTGAGGACTCGCTTGGAATGAGGATAATTATTTCGGGGGTAATAGAGCAAAAATGAACTAGAAAATGACGGAAAGTGGTGATGATACTAAGCGGAAATGAAGAAAATTAAGGAAATCTAGCTTATTTGGGAGGAATTATTACTCCCCTTTCCCCCCAAGTAATGCATTACCCTCCAATGGGGTAATTATTCTCCCTTATATGCCTTTTACACCATAATGTCATAACCAAACAACAAGCTCATTCATTTTTAGTTCATTTTTGCTCTATTACCCCCAAAATTATTACTCTCATTCCAAGCGAGCCCTAAGGATAAAAAAATCCATGTTTACAATAAGTAATGGGGCTTAACTAATTACCACTTTCGCGAATCCAAAGTAATTAACCTTAATATTGATATTGATTCATCATATAAAGTAATCAACCTTACTAAGGTGAACGGAGTAATTAATACGTAATATTGTCAATATATTCCCTCCGTTTCATTTATTTATGTGCCGTTTCATTTATTTATGTGTCTTTGATTAAAATTCTCCTTGATATCCCGTCAATAGTATATAGTATTATTTAGTATAGGTAATACTAATGACGGGAAGTCAAGGGACTCTGCTAATTACTACTATTAAGTATTAACTACAATATATTAATATTGTCTAATATAAATTATTCCGTAATACATGCCTCCAACTTAAATACTCGTAGCATTTGATGACCAGGTTAATCGTCTCCGTGATCTTGGCGCCTTGTTTGGCCTTCTTTAAATTTATTTTCTATTGATCAGTGGAGAATGGCCTGGAGATGAATGAACATGGAGGGTAAATTTATTGAAAAACATTCTAATTATGTTACATTGCCTAAAGATACCACAAACAATGGCATCATACCTTAAGTAGGAAAAGGGTAGCTTAGTCTATACTCTAATGCCAATAAATTATAGCCGTTCGTAATTTTAATATCACGAATTCTTGCTTATGATCAGGGTATAATATACCCGTCTTAAATTCATAAAGATAAACAAAAGCAAAAGGTTTCGGAAAAAGTATTCCATCTGTCTCGATTGTTTCCTCAAGAGAGAATGACATATACTCACAATTAGTTTTTATTGATAAATTTATTGTTAGAAATGTGAAAATATGAGTATGAGATCAATGAAAATACGAAAAATAACTGTTACGGTAATTTTTAAAGGGGCTCTGATTTAATATTTTGCCTAGACCTCAAAAAGATAGGATTGGCCTTGTCTATCGTGATACCGTAATACTACGGTATCCTCTGTCATTTTATTATGCCGTTTTATCCGAGAATTGGTGATAAAAGAAAAAAAGATACGACTATACGAGTACTAGCTATTGAATAAGTGAGTCGTTTCAAGGGCAAGACCAAAACGGACCAAAATGACACTTGTGTCAGCCGAGTGTTATTCGTGTCGACCTTTAGTCACGATATTGGCCGTCGTGTCCTAGGTCTGTTCTTTTCGGTTCAACTTTAGTCTAGTTTCATTAGTCTACTTCTATTCAAACCCAGTTTGTTCGTTGCGTCCCAACCTGTGTTACTCAGACTCTTCTATAAGTATCGTGTCAGATACTCAGACACACCTATATATTGGGCAAATTTTCAATTTTTTGATCTAAAATGAAGCATTGGATGTCGTGTTGGTGTCATTGAATGATGAAATCCCGATTGAGCGTACTCTTTCTCTTTCTGTATAACTTTCTCTGTACGAAACCATATAGAAGTCATTTCCTTAATAATTGTCTCATTTCATAAATATACCTGGGTGATGTATGTACTATCACAAAATCTTGGAAGAGACGGTCTATGTCCCATTCACCATGACAGTTTTGTTTTGTACCTTTTTTTATAAGAAGCGTGTTCTCTTTATATTTGTATACTCTTTTATGTTAATCGTGCCTACTTCTATTAGATTTGGTACCACTGTTACTTCCATTTGTACTTAGTCTCTCAGTAAAATTAATAAGAGACCGTCTCTCAGACACCTACTCATATACTAGATACCATATGTAGGGCCCACAGAAATTTCTATGAATTTTGGGATTCATTAGTTTATTTAGAAGTTAACCATAAATCAATTATTGAAACAATTATTAGAACCAAGAAGAAACAAGAATTAATTGATCACAACTAGCAAACGCGGCATTTCCAACTATGTAACATGATGAAATCCCACCTACATCACACATTCTTTCATTTCCTTTTTCTTTTTTATTAATTTTTTATCATCAATGATAAACTATTAATTATATTATTATTATTATTATTATTATTTTATTTTTGTTTTTTTAAAAGAAAAAACGGAACTTGCATTAACACCAGAACAAATTACAAAAAGTTAGAGGGGAGCCGAAATACTATCTGGCCCCACTCCCTCAGCAATTGTAAAACTAATTCTAGTGAAAATATGAATTGCGACACGCGCTCCAGCATCCTATAACATAGCGGATTTGTAACATAGCGAATTTACGAATCCGCTGGAGCAGAGAGACAGCCTCCGTGTCGAGCTAGACCGTTTATTATTATTATTATTATTATTATTATTATTATTATTATTATTTCGAACTAGACCGTTTTACGCATGACACTGTCTTACTGTATAATTTATAAAAAAAAAATTAAAAATAAGTTGTCAACTTTATCCTCATATGACTTTTCAAATTATTTTAATTCAAATTGACGTTACATAATTCAATCACTTGCCCCTGTATATATATTTGCACCACCCATCTATTCCCCCTTCATTCATCAAATCTTCACAAACTACACAAAATTTCAATATAAATCAAAATCGAATTCAAAAAATAATTTTTTTAATTATATACACGAGGTATAATTTTTAATATAATTGTCGATATTAGTATATTATTATTACAGGGTAAGGTTGCATATATCGACAGTAAAAAAATATTATGGGCAATTACGCGTCGTGTACGTTAGGAGGTGGGCACGTAAAACGTAAGAGAGGGGTCAAGGTAATTTTTCCAACGGGTGAAGTAAAAAATTTTAACCAACCAATAACAGCAGCTGAGTTAATGCTAGAAATTCCTAGTTATTTCGTGGTAAATTCCACGTCATTGCTCATGGGGAAGAGAATTACCGCGGTAAATGCTGAGGTGGATCTAAAGATTGGTGATGTGTACGTCATGTTACCCATGCATAGGGTAAATTCATTAGTTACTGCTGCTGACATGGCAGCTCTTTACCTAGCCGCCACGCGCGGTGGTGGTGGGAGGGCGGGGAGATCATCGGTTAGGGTGGTTCCGGCGTGTGGAGGGGATGTTGAGGTGGCGGTGGTGGGTGGAGAGGCGGCGCGTGGGGTGGCCGGGGGTGAGACGAAGGCGGTTTTGGAGGGAGTGGAGGAGGAGGTGGTGTTGGAGTTGCGACGTAGGCGGTCGGTTTCCCGGTCTAGGAAACCGTTGCTTGAGACGATAGTTGAAGAACCTGGTTCACGCACGCTACGTGATTTATTAATATAAAATTGATTGAAACGCAACAGGTCTCTCTTGTTGAATTTTAGATAAAGGGGGAGATATATTTTACGTTTTTTTTTATCGGATGGGATAAAGGGGGAAAAATATTGCATAGAACTGATTAAGTGATTTTAATTCTGTTGTCGTTCTTTTATTTGGCTCCGATTCGTGTTTTTTGTATGTAAAGGTGAGAATCACCTTATCATATTTTTTCATGCATGAAATGGAATGAAAAGAATGAAATATGAGTTATGATTTACTAATTTCCGAGTTACTTTTTTTTTTTTTTTTTTTTGTTATATTTCTCGATATTTATATTTATATTTATATTTAAATTCGATATTTCCTTGGTAAAGATAATGTCATGGCGTAAACTAGAAAATTTCTTGAAAATTTAATCGAAATTTTCGACTTTTCCATCGTTCAACTCGCAAGAGCCCTAAATCGACCTCGACATGCAAGAGACTCTTAACATAAAGCTTCATGATTTCGACATTAATGTCCCGGAACTACGAGTATTTCGACACTTCAGTTGGGTGTTGTGTCGCGTGTGGGACACTGACACGACAATTCGATACTTCAATTTAGACCAAAAAAATTGTTTTTGCCTGAAATAACCGTGTCCGACAGTCAAGGGGAGAGCATGGAACAGATAAATTTGGATAGAAAGTTTTCAGTTTTCTTACAATTACAAAAAAACATGTCACAAGTCTTTTTTTTTTCTAAGTAAAAAGAGCATGATACTACTAGAAAATCTTGAATAAGAAGACTGTAATGCTGCATTGCTGTCGGACCGTCATCTCAGATATCAGCAGCAGTTGGTTCCTCTGAAGGAGCGCTTCCGCCATCTACATTAACAGCGTAAAATTTCAACTCAGTATACAGTTTTCACGCCATTATAATTATGGAGTATTACGGAGTTGATGCAAAAGTATTCATTCACCTTCGCCTCCTGATGGAGCGTAATGAGACTTCCTGTATCGTGTTTGCTGTTGAGTTGGCTGCAACTTAGGCCGAAGAGCCTCGAGTGGTCCTTTCGGCTTCTCTTTACCTTGCTGTTTCCACACAAACAAGAGCAATGCAATTACTTTTCACGACAAAAGTATGTCCGATCACGGAGCAAATTACTACGAGTAGTACGTACCTTTCCTAGAGCCCAATCAGCTGAATCGAAGTAAGCCCTTTCATGATCCTAGAATCAAAATTCAAACTTTTTAGTGATGTGTCGGGTTTTGGACCACAGTCGAGATCATAAATGCAATCATACAAATCTCAATCAAACCTTGGAAATTAGTGGTGGTTTTTTCGGAATAATTCCTCCGTACTTGTTCTTTGAAGGTGCTTCCTACCAAAATCGATAAAAACAACATTAATCCCCCACAATTAATGAAATTAGTCGCATTACAATAAAGGGGAAGTGGAATCGAATTTGAGGCAGTAGGCTAAGACATTTTCGGTATTAATGGAAATATGGAATGAATGTAGGATTATGGAAATGAGGCAAGAAAACCTGAGGTTCACTAGATGGCATCGGTTCTGGAACATCTCCTACAACTTCCTTAACATCCGACATGTTGATCTAAGCTCGATTATCTGAGATCACAAACTTACGAGTCAAAATTTTACTATATGACAATCATCATACAAGTATACAACTAATCTAATCGAGTTCATTCTGATTTTCGTTGTAGCTGTCGTATGACCTTCAAACAACCCATTAATTGCATCAAGCTCAAATGTGAGGAATCAAACAACTAAAATAATCGAGTTCATCGAATCAAACAACCAATAATTGCATCAATCTGGAATCAAACAACTAAAAATAATCGAGTTCATTGAATCAAATGACCAATTAATTGCATCAATTCAAAATCAAGCTCACATTTCAGGAATCAATCAACTAATCTAATCAAGTTCATCGATTCGAACACAACCCAATTGCATCAATCTGTAATCAAGCTCAAAATTCAGGAATCAATCAACTAATCTAATAAAGTTCATCGATTCGAACACAACCCAATTGCATCAATCTGTAATCAAGCTCACATTTTAGGAATCAATCAACTAATCAAATCAAGTTCATCAAATCAAACAACCCAATAATTACATCAATCTAGCTCAAAATTCAGGAATCAAACAACTAATCAAATCAAGTTCATCAAATCAAACAACCCATTAATTGCATCAATCCAAAAATCAAGCTCAAATTTGATCAAATCAAATCATAACAAAAATCAAAATTTGGGGGTTAATCAATTAAAATTCAATCACAAACCCTAGTTTCTCATTACCTATATAAATTTAGCTCCAAACAAGATGATTTAAGATGAAAGATCAAATTTTGAGATGAACCCAGATAAATATTACTAAGATAAATGGTAAATATGATGAATCAATCTTGTAAAATTGTGAAAATAAATGTTCTTGAGATCTTACACTTATTACAATCAGGAGAGAGAGAAGGAGAGAGAGAGACAGCAGCAATTTTCTCTGTTTCACACCCTGCCTATCCAAAATACTCACTCAATTATTTCCTCAAAAAAAAAATTACTCACTCAATTATTAATTTTTTTTAGTACAAAAAAATCTGATTTTTTAATTATATTTTTCACACATTTTGTGTATTTTTCCTTTTATCGAATAAATTTTTATTTATTTATTTATCGATTAGATGAATTATAGATCTATAGATATAAATATTATCGTCATATTTAAAATGTATGGAGTAATGACGTTATTTTTTTAGTCTATATCCATAAGACCATAATCAATTACTACTTTCAAATAGTTTTCGATTGAATTTCTCTTGTAAAATTCTCGACGTAAATGTTGTAATATGTGTACAAATAAAATAAAAAAACAACGAGTTTGACAATAGTAACTTCAAATTATACTAATGTACTCTATACGAGTAATATTCACATTAATAATTTAATACTCGTATAAATATAAATTATACGGAATAATTACAGTACATAATTTACTACTATGAACGCAATAGAACTCGTTCTTGATATTATTGAATAACAATCTCTAATAATTTTCGATATTTTTTTTATCAAATACTCGATCTTAAGAATTCAAAGCAAAACCTTGAAGAAAACAATCATGTAGAAGGAAATGGATAGGACAGCAAAGACATGTTGCCAAAACAAAAGGGATGAAGCCTCTTTGATTGCATACCCTCTCAAGCTTGCAATAGCACCAAGCAATATAGCACTTGGTGTAACATAATGCAACAAAATCACCAACTTGAACATTTGATCACCTTCAACAATTAACCCGAATCTCTCGGCCAACGACAAGACTCCGATTCCAATCAATGGGAGCACCAACAACCTCGCAACCACGATTCCTATGGTAGTCTTGAGGTTGAGTCTTGACTGGCCCTCGTCTGGACCCTCGGCTAGCATTCCTCCTAGGACTAGCATGACCGAGGGCACCATGGCTCCGGCCATGATGTTTAGGGCATCGGTTATGAACAAAGCCGGTGCTTTGTCTCCGAATACTAGGCCTTTGAGGAAGGGAACCATGCCTATGGTTAGGGCTAAGAGTGATGCTATTGTTGGGGGTTGGAGGATGTGTTTGATGGGTGTTTGTTTAGCCACAATTCGGATTTTTCTCATGACTTTCGGCTCTGGGAGACAATGTATGATGTTTCGGTCACCTTCTTCTAGGGAACTGAACCCTGGAACTGAATGGAGGGAGTCGCTTAGTGAGACGAGGGAACTGAATACTCGACCTATGAAGGGTGTTTTTGATAGCTCGGTCTCTTTATATTGCATTCCCGGCCACTCGGCCTCATTTAGAAGCGGTAAGCTTAGGGTACTACTACCGTCTAGGCTTGATCCTTCATCGATTTCATCATCATCATCATCACTACTCGAGGAGTCATCTTCAATGAGGTCATAGTAGTCCAAGGGTGGCTCCATCATGTGGTACACAAAGGTGTATACAAGGGTAACGGTTACCCATTGCGCGAATGAGGCATAGGCAACACCACGCGTGGCACAATCCGGTCCAAAGGGGTGAGTCTTGCTATGACAAACCGAGGATATAATGGCTAAATGGAGATTACCCGTGTTGCCTAACGCGGTCATGATGATAGTGAACCGGAAATATTGAGGTGGGGGACGACATATGAGGGCTACGATGCACCCTAACACGGCCCCCAAGGCCGTGCTTAGGACGACATTGAAGGGTATGAGCCACCAACGAGTGAAATTCTCGAGTGTGATCGATTGGCCGAGGTTGGTGAAGATCATACAAGGTAAAAACAAGGCAAATACAAGCTTGCTTAGAAGCTTGAAGGTGTCTTTTGGTATTAGGTTGAATTTTGGATTAGCTAATATAACACCAATTAGGGTTAGGGTGATTAGCTTCATTAATGGTGTTATGCCACTAAATATACTCTCATCTTTGATCTTCTCATCATATAGTTTGAAGAACAAAGATTCAACCATTTTTATCCTCCTAAGGATAATTTTCGAGGATAAACTCGATGTAATAATAATGTCGTTTGTGACGACTTCTAAGCGAAAGTAATTTTTCAAGGGTTCGAAAGAAGGAGAATATATCAAGATATATGTATCAAAATCGATAGCGAAAATGAAGGTTGATTAATTATGAATTATGATAAGTTAATATATAATTTGTTGAATAATTAATGATAATTTGATTGGGTGTTCTTGGATGATGCATTGATGCTGGCTACTATTATAGAGTTGTAATGGACTGCTTCAGAATAAATTAAAATGTTGGAAGTGTCAAAGGGAACTTTATTCTAGCTTGAAAAGGCAAAATAATAATAATAATAATAATAATAATAATAATAATAATAATAATAATAATAATAATAATAATAATAATAACAACAACGATTTTTCTAACATGTACCCATTGGGTACATGTTAATAACCTAATTAAGGTAAAATTAACATGATAAATATCATGAGAAGTTGAAATATTAAACTTTATTTACCATATTTATACGATATCTATTTTAATTGTCTTAATTAACTTATTAACGTGTGCCCACTGGGCACACGTTAGAAAAACCGTAATAATAATAGAACCAACAAATAATTAAGAATATTATGAATTTAAGATAATTTATATGGAGTAATTGTTTTCATGTTAAACGGGTTGGTAATATGGTTGCTCATTTATAGAGACGTTTTTTTTACATTTCAACTAGGTTCGATAGCTTGATGATGAATTGATGAGCGGTGTTTAACAAATCGAATATGCATGAACGATAATATATTAATATATACTCAGTTCCTGATTAATAATTTAGTTGATAGATTAATTAGAGTTAGAGAGTTATGATGGAAGAGTCGATATAGGTTCTAATTATGATGATTAGGGTGTCTTTTGTACTTCTTTTAGCTCAATTCAGTTTTGTTCGATTCAATTGAACCCACTTCAGTTTAGCCTCGTGAAATTTGTTTCGATCGATTTTCATTAGCCGCCAAAGATCACACACATATTTATAAATTAAATAAGAAAAAGTAAATTACAAATGACGAAAATTGAATGTAATACATTGTATTATTCTATTTTAGGCTAGAAAAAATTTAAGCCGGTGATCGATCATCATAACTAAATACAAAGTAATACTTCATATATAAGATAATATTTCATCTGTTCGGTCCAATTTACTACATTATGCCGACAATATGAGAGACAAGTAACACGACAGAAGTAGGCACACTCAATGTAAGTAAGGCCAAAGCAGCAAGGACAACACTCGGTCTAGAATCCATCAATCGATTTTGAACTAACCCTAATACCGTACATATATACTCGTCATAGTTAGCATACATGTTCTTCTCCCATTGCATCCATTCACTTGGAGGCTCATAATTCCTCTCCTCCATCTTCATTTCATGTATCCTTTTCCTTAACACTATCATGTTTTCATCTACTTCTGATCTCCTTCGGTATTGCGACCCATTAGAGTTATTATTAGAGTCGTTCTTAAGGGCAGAAATGGATGTAATAATACTGTTATTTCTTGATACTGTTTTCACATTTGGGCTGAGAGGGAAGAAAGTGATTGTAATAATACCGTTGTTTCTTGATACAGCCTTCGAGTTTGGACTAAGAGGGGAGACAATGATGTTTCTTGTTGAGGGAAACATAATCATGGTTTCCATCTTTGGTTGTTGTATATGTGTTATGTTTGGAAGTTGTATGTCTAATTGTCTATCTATATATTTATAGAGCAAGCATTGGAGAAAATTGAGCTAATTAAAACATGACACGTGGCAATTATTACTTTGTATCTAGATGGTTTTGTTAGGGCGGCTAGCTTTCAATGAATAAAATAATTAGCATTAGCAAGTTTTGAGTTAATTTGGTGGAAGGTTCATTGAAATTAGGAGTATGAAGCTTCCAAAAACACCGATAATTCTGGTTTATGACGGAGATATCTGTCGTAAACTTATAACAGATCGAATATAACTGATATAAAAAGAATAAAAAGACAAAAGTAAAGTTTCTAGAGTTGTTATTTGACTCATTTTGATCGTAAACATGATATATTATCTTAAGAAAGATCAACTGACGTAAAAAGAAGCTTCTAATATGTAGGGAGTACATGAAGTCGTTAAATGCGGCTAATAAAACGGCTTGGCTTTGCATGGAAGTAATTTTGTTCATAACATCGACTTCAATTCACTCCATTATATGATAAAATGTGAAATTACAAATTTCGGCTTTAAAAAAATATATAAAAAAAAAATCGAAAGGGTAAACCCGAGGAGGGCTAAAAAAATGTAGGACGTGGTGTCGTTTTGAAAATGTTAAATGTCTTTTTTTTTCGGACAACTAGAAAGATAGCGTTATGAATGTTACTCGCTTGCAAAGCATGTTAATCGTCGTAGGTTAAGTGAGGAGACGAGGTACAACCAGGATCGAAAGCATCTTCAGATCCACAGCAATGCCAGTACTCGAGAACTTGACCGGAGTTTGGTGTGTTCATTGTTCCTCCTGTGTGGACGCTCTCGAATTTCCTCTTCGTTTCTCCTGTTATCAGGATTGGATGAGCAATAATGTTAGTGCGCTTCACCAAGCCGTAATAAGTAAGATATGACGGTTTCATACATTCAGAGACACGATGGAAGATCATAAATATTAGATCAGCGGAAAATGGAGGATGGACAGACAGACAGTAGAAGAGCATCGACTTTCTGTTACTGTAACTCTGTATCACATCTTAAGCGATGACTAACATGTAAAAACATCATCAAGAGAAGAGACAGATCATGGTTAACGACATTTGTAAGGAATACCAGCATCAAAAACACAACAATGTCGTAATACTGCATAGATTTAGCATGACAGATGAAAAAGTGCCTACTGAATGCAAACTAGCTATCACCTCATAAATCACAAATCTCGGTTTAACCAGGAGAGTAAAAGAGGCGCTCTTAACGAGAATTGTAGCCTTAGAACGACCAACATCAGAGTTCATACAATAGCCATTAAGCTTCGAGTTCCTCATTCACTCCCAAAGCCCCCAATCAATTCAACCTAAACCAACAAACCCACAACCTCTAGAAACCCAAACCAAAATCGACGACGGAAGCTACCATTTGAACCAAAACCTTAAGGCGGGCTTACTAGTGTTTATACCTAACATAGCATCCCAAAAGGCTACACTTTCAACATTCACCCAACACTTCTTATGTCTTAAAAAGACTCACTAGCATCCTACACGAATGTGAGGGCACGTGGCTAAGTGCCAGACTCGACTATTTTATAAAAAAAATCCAACCCTATTTTTTATAAAAGATAAGTGTCGAGATCAAACATAGGCACGCGATATGATAGGATATGAAGAGTCACACTAACATAACTGATGAGTAGCTTCTGTGGGGCGGTCTCATGTTAATCGTATCGTGAGACCGTCTTCCTCAAACTCTCAAAGTACCCTCCTTCTACTTAATCATCATCCAACCATTTGCAAACAATTAATCACTACAAGTCTACAATCCACACAGCAGAATAAACCAACATAATAAAAAATATTCAATATAACAACGAATTGGGGTCGTCTAATATGAATTATTATCTAAAACCGTCAAACCCGATAAAACAGTCATATAATACACATTATTGCAAGGTTAACATAATAAATATTCAATCTTTATATAAAAATTTATTTAATTAAATTATTTTAATCGAAGGTAAACAGACGACGGAATGACGAGAATACCTCCGAAATGGGCAGGATGAAATCGGCAAGCAAGAGGGTGATTGAGAGAGGAATCAAACTGGGTTTTGCAATTCTTGCATGTTCGGAAATGGGTTCTTCTAATTACATTTAAATCTTCAGAAAAACACTTGATTTTGCCGATTTTGTTGATTTTCCGAATTTCAATTCCTAAAATTGCAGCTGATTTTGTTGCATTCAATGGAATCAAAGGTGTTGGATGATGGAAATTGGGGAGAGAAATTGGTAACCCGGATGACTGCATTTCGGGTTTGCGCCAATTTTATTCGGGTCGGATCGGATTTGGGGATTAATTGAGTTTGAGCATCTGTGAACTACTGAAGTTAGTGAAGCTTGAGGATGGGAAATCTCTTAATCCATGAAACGCATCGTTTTGTTACTTTTGTTTTGTACAATTGTGGCCAATATTCTCGAACCATACTTGATAGTCTGCAAATCACGTAAACCTGCATTCTTGAACCATATTTGGGACTCATTTAAACCACGATAAAAAAGACGCTATTTTGAGTTACAACGCGACTATATTTTCGAAGTCTACTACTCGGGATTGAATTATCAAACTCAAGATGTAGTCGAATACTAGTCGTCCGAGTTGATTGTTTATCTTTGGATGTTGAGATGTTGAGAATGCTAGTAATGTGCAAATTGAGAATTTATTTGCATAAAAGAAGAATGAAGTCATACATTTGGAAATAATTGACTACTACTGAGTATAAGTTATAAAGCCCTAGACCGGAGTCGAGACATCTTTCGCTTTGTCGCTCGCTTGGCCATTTTGAAGCATCTTGTGTTCGGAGGGAAGGTTCTTCTTGGCTTTACGGCTGCCCTCGATTTTCCATTGGTCCCATACCTTGGTCTTTGGAGGTGGAGCGGTATCTCCGATGGGTGCAATCAACCCTGGCTTACCGTCATCAATCACACCGTCTACTAGTCCATATTCTTTTGCTTCCCACGGATTCATGAAATTGTCACGGTCCGTGTCTAACTCAATCTGCAGCCAGAAAAATCCCATTCAATTGCGAAGGAAAGAGCGGGCAACTAAACTGAAGTAGACGGAAAAGAACAGGGTCTAACCTGTTGTTCGGGTTTGCCCGTGACTCTCGACAGAATTTTGTTTAACTTGACTTTGTGGTACGCCATTTCCCTAATGCGTATGCTCATATCCGTTGCCTGACATTAGACGAAAGACCGTCATCAAACATCAAATCCACGGGGAGTCGAAAATCAAAGCAATTTGAAGTCGGAACTCATACCTTTCCACCAGCAGTTCCGAGTGGTTGATGGATCATCACTCTTGAATTGGGCATACAGTAACGTTTCCCTTTGGTGCCAGAAGCAAGAAGAAACGCGCCCATCGACGCAGCTAACCCCATGCAAATAGTCGATACATCCGCCTTGCACTGCTTCATAGCATCGTATATCCCCATTCCTACGATTTGCAACAGTTAGCTAAACAGTTTTCGCAGGACGAACAGCTCATCACAGACAACAATTAGACATCGTTTCTCAAATTATTACTCTGACTAAGAAATACGGTAAAAGGGGGATCAACCAAGGTAAAAAGAAGCAATCTTTGATGGTACCTGCAGTAACGGATCCACCAGGAGAGTTGATAAACAACTTAATATCTTTCTTCGAGTCTTCTGCATCCAAGAGTAAGAGCTGACTGATCACAAAATCTGCAGTCGTGTCATCGATCTGCACAATATCACATGTCACATCGATCATCAATATTTCTCAATCTAACCTTCTCGTTTTACTATGAATCCAAGATTCGGAATACAATCTAAAGTTTAATTCTTTCCTGGCATCTCATGTCATCTCATGACCAACTATTATCCCCGAGTTACGGAGTTGAAAGACTGTTTAATTTACCGACTACAAGTCCGTAGTATGTTCTTTCAAACAAACATCATCCAACTAGCTAAAATACACTTAAAAACACGATCTTTCAACAAGATAACTCAAACCCAGTCAAATCGTGAATCCAATTACCAAAAATAAAAACTTTATCTTTCGGCAAAACAACTCAACCCAAATTATCATCAAGCCAATAAGCTAAAATACACTTCAAAACTCAATCTTTCAATAAGATAACTCAACCCAAATACGGAGTAAAATTAGCAAGTCAATTAGCTAAAATACACCTAAAAATCCAATCTTTTAACAAACAACTCACATCCAAATCAAATCAGCAATCCGATGAGCTAAAATACACCTAAGATACCAATCTTTCAATAAGATAACTCAACTCAAATCAAATTATCAACCCGATAAGCTAAAATACACCTAATAGCCCTCTTTTTCAACAAGATAATTCAACACCAATTTCTGACTAATTTGCTCCAAATATAGTGCCCTAAATGCACCAAAGAACAGCACCAAAACCCTAATCATCCTAGTGAGTAGTTTTCCGCAAACCATACTCAATACAATAGCCAACAAAACAAAGAAACAAAAGCACAAGAGATAGTTAATTAGTCGAGCAAAGTTCTGAAATGCAACTTTCAGCCCACGAAGTTACATAGTCGAGCCAAATTATCTTCAGGTTTCATGAATAAATGAACTCCAAAACCTCAATCTATCAATCAGGCAGCCAACTCAGATAAAAGAATAGCATCCTGTTTACAAAGCAGTCTAGAAACCAAGGGGAAACAGCGAGCTTGGGAGCCTAAAAAGGCAAGCACAACCTCGTGCTTTCATCAATGGTACAAAATGGTTTAACTCAATGCTCAGAGTCGGCCTATAGATATGATCAACGGATCCCAACAATGTAAGGGTGAGAACGGAGAGTCGGAAGCAACTTCCATCAGTTTACAAAGATAAAGTTGTGACCCTTAAAATCGATCAAAGGTATGAAATGAAGATATGACCTTCAACTCCTCAGCTTACTACTTCCATCAAATTTGCTATAATACACAAAATACAATCGCCAAAATGCATTAACAGATAAACTTTAAACCCCACTCTTCCTGAATTCTAACTGGTAGCGCTACACAAATCAAACCAAAGCATTGCAAATAATCACGAAATCAATAAACAAACGGCTTCTACCCATAATTCTTCAATTCAACTCTTAACCAACAAGCCCATTGGATCAAGCAAATTGCCTCAAACATCGACAAAAAGCTCTACCTTTCAACATGATAAGACCTCAACCCAAATTAACTCATGACACAGTGAAGCCAACTAGCTCAAATACACTTAAAAGCTCAACATTCCAACAAGATAACTCAACCCGAATTGAATCATAAAGTCAATTAGCTAAAAATAAACCTAAAACCACAATCTTTCAACAAAATAACTCAAACCCAAATTGAATCAACAATCCAATTAGCTAAATACACCTAAAAATTCTATCTTTCAACAAGGTAACTCGACTCGAATCAAATCAACAATCCAATTATCTAAAATCCACTTCGAAACTCAATCTTTCAACAATATAAATCAACCCAAACTAAATCAGCAAGCCAATGAGTTAAAATACACCTAAAAATTCAATCTTTCGATAAGATAACTCAACCGAAAGTACATTAGCTAGCCAATTAGCTTAAATATACCTAAAAATCCAATCTTTCAACAAAAAAAAACTCACATCCAAATTAAATTAGCAATCAAATGAGCTAAAATACACCTAAAATACCAAACTTTCAACAATTTAACTCAACCCAAATCAAATTACCAATCCAACTAGCTAAAATAAACCTAATAGCCCTATTTTTCAACAAAATCAACACAAACCCAAGTCCGAAAATAGAATAAAACATCAATTTTAAAGGTTATTATCCACGTTTTTTAGGCCTTTAAAAAGCCATAAAATACACCTAAAATACCAATCTTTCAACAAGTTAACTCAACCCAAATCAAATTACCAATCCAATTAGCTAAAATACACCTAATAGCCCTATTTTTCAACAAAATTAACTCAATTCAAATCAAATTACCAATCCGACTAGCTAAAATACACCTAATACCCTAATTTTTCAACAAAATCAACTCAAACCCAATTCAAATCAGCAAAATTTAGTACGAAAAAAGTGGAAAAAAACAATCAAAGAAGCACACCTGGGAGCCTAAGAAGATGATTCTCTGACGAAGAAGCATGTTGGTGGTATCAAGTTCTTCGAATCTGGGCAACCATGGCGCAGCAGTTGTTCCTGTAACTTCCCAATTTGAAGACAAAGTACCTTTTTCCAATGACCCTTTAACTGCCTTCACATGAAGACGTGTTCTTCTGGTTTGATTCCATGGATTTGAAGGTTTTGTTGTTGTTGTTGCAGGAATTGATGGTCTGTGATGTTGTTGAAAGAAGCATACTAGAGTTGAAGACGAAGAAGAAGATGGTGATGGTGACGTCAGGGTTGTGAAGGTGCTCATCTCCATTGTCGTCGTCGAAGTTGTTTAGTGTTAGAAGAATTAGCGTGAAGAAGTTCAGAGATTTGGATTTGGGTGTGGGGAGGTGGTGAACCCGTAAAATTGTTTTTTTTGAAACGGGTCGGAATCATTTGAAACAAGTTTTAATCTCTTTTTTACCTCGTGTCAAAACGTTCTAATAATCATTATTTAGCATTATATTCCTATCGACATGTTATCGTGAAAAATTATTCGCGTTTTAGAACAAGTTTCACCACTTTCGAAAATAGCCTAAAATAGCCGATTTTGAAGGTTATTATCCACGTTTTCGCCCATTTGGGTCCCGGAATAAAATGTGTCTATATTCGCATTGAACAAACTCAACACCAAATAAAATGTCGCGGTGTATTATTATAGTCATTTGGTCTTCAATAGAAACTTTTAAAAGCCATAAAATTGTTTTTTGAGACGAATTACATAGTATATCTTTGACACAAATTCTTAAGAGAGACGAATTTATTCTAAATTCTTTTATGTTAATCGTACCTATTTCTATTAGGTTTGGTACCACTATTACTTCCATTAGTACTTACTCTCTCAGTAAAGTTAATGAGAGACCGTCCCTCAGGAGACTTACTCCTTTTTGAAAGGTCATGACTCATGAGGTTAGTAATAAGTACACAACAAAACTGTCTACAAAATGGTGTTAACAGGAGGTTAATGGAGTACTTAAACTGTGCTTTAATCCTACATGTCATGCTAAATGTATCCAAATCTAAGAAGAAAAAACAAGTTAGCCGGAGCCGGAAATCAGTCTCAGTTTCTCTTCTTACTTGAAGACGGAGTGTCGTCCAAGTAAGGGTACTCGGGTGAAGCAATCCATATTCCCCAGAGTATCAGTAAGTTGACGGAAAGAAGTATAGCCGATGAGTAGACGGTTGATGGATAAACGTTCCAACAATACTCCGTCGCTGCAAATAATGCTATGCTGCAGAACCAAGCATATACAAGTTCAGTACATATTGTATATGGTCCGGGTCCGGGTCCGGGTCTGGGTCGGGTAGGTAATGTAATAATCAAGTCAAAATTGGGTTGTTTTGACTTTCTTTGGGATATTGGTTTGTATGCCGGGTCAATTTGGGTTATTCGGGTCAGACCGGTTTCGTGAGGTCTATTTTCATACAACAAAAGTAAAATGTATTTTTTTTTATCAAACGTCGTACCGAAGCACAGTGGGAAAAGGGGTCTTCCACAACAAATAGGGCAAGCTGAAGAAGTACCTGCAATAGTAAAGTCAGATCAGAGGCATTCAGGTCGGGTTAATTCAGGTCGGTCACATTATTAATGTGAGTTATCAGAAACTTACCAGGAGTAAAACTGGTAATGTAGCGAGCGAGCAAAAACAATGCCAATGAAGTTTCCAACAAACATCGTAGTTATTATATCTGAAATACGCATATGACGGTATTTAGAATAAATTTACAGAGAAGATAAAAACAAAAATATATATAGTTGGAACTCGGAATACTCACGTTCTTCGTTGAGAGTTTTGGAGGTAGTGCCATATGAATAAAGTCCCCGAAGAGGGAAGGAACTAAGTGTCGCGACATAGACATTATGCAATACTTTCAGGAGTCCGCCCTCATGCCTGCATAAGTGAACACGCTTTTCAAATCGAATATGAAATTTATTTTGCAGGCGATGTAAGGCCATGTTCTTTTCGACTTCTTTTCAGCCAAAGAACAGGGACTAAATGTATCAGTACATCGTGGTTAGGTTGCAAAAACGGAAAGTGAACTTACTTGCACCACCTTCTATGAGCAAAAACAGCGAGGAGTCCAAGATGTAAGAGTAGCAACGAGATTGCAAATTTCTTTGAAACAAAAACCGGTTCTGGAACAAATTTGAAGTTCACAGACCTGAAAATCAAACATTTTACGTACATTTTAAGTCGAGTACGAGTAGCTGTGATATAAAAGCACAGATATATGAGGAATGTGGCCTTTGTACCAAAAATGGATGAAGACACGTCCGAGATTGAAGGCTCGAGATATGTATGCCACTGGATACGAAACTAAGAAAGGGAATCCGAGTACTATCTGCAGAATCAAAACACGATTTTGCAAAAAAAATCGTCATGCATAAAGGGAAAAAAAACAGAAGACTAAATAAATGAAACCATCAACTTTGAAATTAGCACCTGAACTGCGGCAGCTCCACCTAGAGCGACTACTGTTCCGCTTATATCCATAGCCTGTATCAAAATTTCAACCTTTAGGATACACAACACGAAAAAAAAATCGTAGAGTAAAACATGTGTGTACCTTCAAGAGAAGTAGAAGTAAGGGTGGGGCATAGAGAAGCACGTTCATCTTTATTGAGACAGCCAAGCTGAAGACTATCAACCCTAAGCACCACTTCTGATAAAGGAAAGTTGCGAGTGCAGCATGTAGCAGAGTCATCGCAATGCAATCGTTAAAAAGTCGGAGAACGAAAATGGAATGTATCCTTTTTGACAAACAAAGCAAGCTAAGTGCCCACCATGGAAGCTGTGAAGTCGTCAAAGAAGATCAAGAAGCCAAATTAATCCATTTAGCATAAGAGCCTTAAGAAGTGAGTCGTTATAATGTACAAGAACGACATTAACTTACTACATCAGTCTTTATATAGATAAACAATATGATGGCGAGGTTGATGATGTAGATGATTCCAAATAAAACCTACAAAACATGAAATAGTAAGTCGGACATGAGCAAACAAATTCACTAATGACTCTTCTAGGACATATCAGCGGATTGTGAATCGCTAAGAGCGGATTGTATCATGTTCTTTACCAAAAATACACATAACAAGTACTCTATAAGAGCAAATTCATAGTGAATAGGTGATTTTACGAAAGCATAAGAACATTAAGAACGGCTTGCTTCGTATTATTGAATAAAGAGGGAGTGAACCTGAGCAGGAAGGATCAAACCTCCTGTGATGTACTGAATACACGAATATACATACAGAAAACCAGCGGGATAGACGAGTGGGCCCGTGTCACCTTCTAACTTACTATAATCTCGCTCCCCACTAAGAAATCCAGTAACCTGCACGACACATTTCAAATCACTAAAACTATTGCAGAAGTAACCAAATCACATGATACAAAGTCGATATCAAAGTTACTCACTTGTGACATGTAAGCATCCCAATCTATCTTTGTATCTGCCAAATAAAAATCAAAACTTTCAGTAAAGCCAAGCTGAGCACGAATTCTCGTATAAGACGACAATACGATAAGACTACTACTCGATATGAGATTGTCTCTCATCTGACTCACATGGGACATAAGCAATGATGAGACAGAGAAGAAGAGCATCGGCAAGAAGAAGGGCAGCAGCAAAGACCACTGCCAAGTCTTTATTAGATCTGCGCAATGAAGTTGTGAGCTTTTCTGATAGATTCTGAGATATCCGAGATTCGCCCGCTTTTGATTTCCTTCCACCAGGTTTTACCTTATCACCCATGGTCTTTATTCACCTCACCAATCACTCAAATATGAAGAACATCACTCAAATTCCGAGGGGAGTTGTCCTTTGAATGGCCTGAAAGCATCAAGCTTTGGTTCAATTACACTTCACAGAACACAAATCCCTAGATTTTCGAAAACCTAACCCAATGGCCAATGCAGCAAGTATTCATAATCACAATTATATACTGGAATTCAAATTCATCAATGAGACAAAAATAACTAATAAAGGTAGAAACTTTATATGACTGTTTCGTGGAAACGACTTGACGATTTCTGATAATGATTCAGGTTAGCCGAACCCAAATCTTTTCGGGACTGGAATTCCAATTCATCAGTTGACGATTTCTGATAATGATCAAATTACTCAAATGCAGTAGCCCAAATCAACAACATTACTCAAATTCCATGGGGGATTGATTCAATTAAACCCTTGATTTTCAAAAACCCAGCACAAATACAGCAAGTATGGATAATCAGAGTTATTATATGCTGGAATTCATCAAAAAGAAACTAATAAAGGTAGAAACTTTTGAATCAATACAGAAAATTAATGAAAACCCAGATCAAATTGGTAATATAAAAAGGTAGAATCAACATAAAGTCATGTAAATTATTCAAATTGAGACCAAGCAATTGAAGAACAGCATATGAACTACAGATAGACAAAACGAAAATGAATGAATGAATGAATGACCTGGGTAATTAGTCAGAGAACACAGAATGCTCTCACCACAGTTTACGACAGTCGCCTTTGTTGTCTTCAGGAAAACTATCGGGAAAGTAGTGATTGAGTGATTTAATTTAATTTGTTCAATTGTGAAATCAAACTCGTTGTAATTGGACCTCTTAACTTTATCAATATATGAAATTAATATTTTTTTATTTTTGTCGATCAATTGTTCAATTTCTCGTCAATTTCACGTCAATATCTCATTAACCACTTTTTTGCAATAAAAAATATTCACTATTTAACTTAACATGGTTATTGTCTAATCTAATACGGTCACTTTATTTGGGAGGGTATCCTACCTCCGAATATTGCGAGCTTGGATTTGTGTGAGTTTGCTATTAATAATATGTAGGGCCCCGATTGGGGATTTCAAAAAAAAAAAAAAATAATACGGTCACTTTACCATAAATTATTGAGTAATTTTTACATTTGTCGCACGCTGCTAACGTTTGTAAACCAAACCAACTCTCATGGAAATAAATGTAGTACTGATATCGACACCATCCTGAATGTAATTCACCACAGTCAAATAAACACGGCAGCAAAATGGAATGAAGTTACACATACGAGGAGGGGGATTTGAACTTGCCACCTATTGGTATGATTACACAGTCTTCGGTTTATAGTTATTCATTAAAGCATACGGAGTATAAAGGATGTTTTGAGACAAGCCACGAAGCACGGGAACAATGTAGGGCGTCTATGCCCTCGGCACCTCCTAAAAGGGAAAAGGTGAAACTAGGCTTGGAACCTATCTTGCAATATTAATCGTCGGCCCACGCAGCCTGAAAAGCGTCGTGTATCACGTAGGTTTTGTAGTTGTGAAACTGATATCTCAGAATCCGATCATTTTGAGACACCATCTCTATTCACAAACCCTTTGGTACACTAATAGACTCAAACATACGCATCAACATTTGGCCAGTGATCATCAGATCTGCATTTGCTCAAACACCCTCCCACGACTCCTAAGTTTTCCGGGGGGACACCATCTTAGCTATGTCAAATCACTCAGTCACCAAATCAAATGTAAGAATAAAATGAGGAGCTCGATAACAAAAGGAGGCCAATGCAATATTTCATTTACAGGCCACGACTGTCGAAAAATTCAAACGAAAGTGGAACTGGAACCATCAATCTCATCCCTTAAAGAGAATGTCTGAACAATATATATAATCGCTTCGCTTAGTTCAGATCTTTTACACGGCATTGAAATTTGAACAACCATCAACTGCAGCATTACATCAAAGACAATCAATGATTCATGAGTTCTGATAATGCGGAATCAGAACAAAGCTGAAAGACAATCAACTAGTGCTATAAACTCACTCACACAAGACTCCAAGATCATTCATAAACCAAAGCGTATACTCGACCAGTTCACGGGGTGGAGTGTACCCAAAAATATGATAATTCAATGTGCATGACTGGTATCCATGAAAGGGCAAAAACGAACGCCTGGTTAAAAACATTTGATGACTTGTTGAAGTAATATAAGAGACGATAAGTAAAGTGATCTTTCAGTGTTGAACTGTTGACAGTAGAGCATAATACATGAGACCATAGGCAGCACATTACAAACACACATTCAAATTCATGTGCACAACAACCATTAGACAACAACTGTGCTTTTGTCAGGCGATAAATAAACTGAACCTGTCAAGTGTTAACTGGCCTTGAATTACTTAGAACTTACATATTGAAAATTCCTAAGAACATACGATTTTGGGCATATCTACGTTCTCAGCGGGGAAAGGTGAAAATAGACTTGGAACATATCTTGCAATATTAATAAACTTATCGAACTCCAAAAGCGTCGTGTATTGCATAGGTGTTGTAGCCGTGTTAACTATCCCCAACCTTTTACAACAGACTGTAAGGGGACCCCGATCCTTATAACTTAATGGCTCCGTCACAAAAAAATTGCCAGTCCTCGTAAATCCAATCATTTGAGAGTTCATGGATAATTTCAAACCAGGTACAACAATAGATTTCACTATTGCAGGAGACTCAAATACGCGGATCACCTGATCCGTGTTTGCCTTCTTACAGGGGCACTGACTCAAATACCCTCCCATGACTCCCAAGCATTCCCAGACATCCACCTTAACTTTGTCAAGCCTCTCGACTCCCAGATCAAATCTAACAATCCAATGACCAGACGACTCACTGCAAATAGACCAATGTAATGTTTCATTTATAAGCACCGGAGATCCACAAAGTCCAGTAACCATATCATCAATCTCAACTTGTCTCCACTTATTTTCCCTTTAAGGAGAAGATATCAACACTTTTATCACCTCCTCCTTCGCATCCCGAAATTTGAACATATTTATAGTCATCAACAGAAGAAGCATACCCAAATCCATCCATAAAAAAACAAGGCTTTGCACACAAATCGGCTTCATATTTGTGCCATTTACCGATAGCCGGGTTCCATATAATGAAAAATTCACTAGAATATGAGGTAAAGCAAATCAAACCATTGCAGCACCCTGTAAGTATCAGCTTATCCTTTTCGGGCCAAAACTCGGGGTTCAGTTTAACCAAATTGTCTTCAAAATTCTCGGAAATTTGAACCAAATTGTCATTGTAAGAGAAAAGGTAACAATTGGGATTCAGGCAAGACTGGATAAACAAGGTGTTAACAGGAGCAGAAGGGTGGGAAAAGGGGGATTTCATGAAATGGGAAATCGCAAATTTGGAAGACGAAAGAGAAGAGTACCATTGTTTGGAAACTGACTTGAATCGAAGAATCGATTTGATGGGCAATCTTGTAAGAATCTCTTCAATTATCAGATCATCATAGAGGTAGATTTGCTTATCTGAGTGGTGTTTTTTGTCTCCCATTTTCTCTGATCTGCAATGGATCTAGGGTTCGAGTCAGGACGGGTCAGGTCAGGTCAATTCACGTGAATCTGTTCGGATCCGGTTAATTATATACAGGTTTCAATTTGATTTCGGATTGGTTGGTGTTATTGAGACATTTCGGGTATTAGTTCACTTCGGGTTAGGTCAGTATCAGGTCAATTATTGTATGGGTTGAGTTTGCGTTGAACTGGGAGTTAGTTGCATGTCGTAAATCGTAATCCAGTCAAACGATCTGATTTCGGATCCCAATTTCTTAGTTTTATATACTACGGAGTATATACTATTGAATCCACGGACTACTGTGGAGGGATCGTCCGCTGTAAAGACTTTTAATTTTGAGTTTGACTAAATTAAAAAAAAAAATACTATGACGGACTATCCGTCACCAAAAAAATATTGAAAATAAATTTGTGGCAAAGCCGTTATTGACTCGACTTTTGCGGTCGATTGTTTGCCAGTTGCCACGATTATTGGCTGACCGAATTTTAAAAAAGTACTGTATGACATATGACTCACAGTAGAATTATGGTTTATTTACTGATAAATTTATTTCTAATATAAGTACGGAATCTAAACTAATATAGGGATAATTATTAATCCGATTGATCCGACTCTTAAGCGAACCAACTCAAACGTATTTGGATTCGTAATACACGATACTTAGTAGTAGTAGTTTGTAAGCATAAAATTGTGAATTAGGTTTTATGGATTTGGGTATGCATCCTCTGACGATGACTACAAATACTTTCGAATTGAGATATTGTTTTTAGGTACGGCACTACCACTAATTATTGATAATGTCGCTTATATATTCTCTATCAAGGAAAATAAATGGAGAGAAATATAAAGCAAAAAAAAGGAAGATGTCTGAGCCCGGGTTCGAACCGGGGACCTCTAGTGTGTGAGACTAGCGTGATAACCGACTACACCACCCAGACTTCGCTGACACTTTCTGGTGTTTTTTTACTTAGTTTTTGTCCGATGCGGATCTGTTGTCCCATTTTTGTATTTACTCTATGTCACACCATACACTGGATGACACAGAGTATATTTTGATCTATATTATACTATCGCCTGTCGGTTTGCCTTTTGCCTGATGATGAAACGAGGGATTATGTATTCTAATCTCTATATAATGGCTAAGAAACCGGTGTTATTATTCGTTGTTTGAGTTTTTTTGGTGACAGTATATCTTCAAAACAAAGGATGAACTTTTTGGCTTTCGGGTTTTGATTTCTCCAATCAAATGGCAATGAAATTGCATCTTTAATAGTTGAGCAATACTCGTGAGACGGGTTCATCAATCTCTATTTAGCACGGAATTTCCTTCCTGTAATCGATGAAGCATGCGTGGTTTTTATGTTAGACATTGAAATGGAGAAGAAAAGCCGGGAAAATAGGGGAGAAAGAGGAAGAAAATATGCTCAGCTACATTACTGGTATCAAACATTTTTCAGCCAAGGGCTTTTATTGAAGAAAGGTGTAGTAGTAGCAGCAGCAGCAAACTGGACAAAAAATACAAATAAAGATCGTCAAAAAAACAACGCCAAATGAATAAATTTTACAAAGGCCGTCTCGTCTCTCCCTCAGGCCGTAGAAAATAATACATCTGTCAATCAACCGGAAAATATAACATCAACTCGAACACTGACTTCGGTCTTTGTTCGTGAATCTTTTGACTGCCTTGCGATTCTATATCCTAGATGGTGTGAACTGTGAAGTGACCGTCCATGGTGCGCGCAGGGTGTTATTAAGATTCTTGTGGTGTCTCGAACCTTGTTGGAGAATCGATCCCCATCATGCAGCAGAATCCAGAGATCAATATTATAAGCAGCACTATGGTCTGAAATACAAAAGGCGAACATCAGTATAGGTGTATAAAATCTCAAGATGAAGGCTCAAAATCATAAGTTCGGATTTTTGAAGGAGCTACTTACCACAAAAAGTGCCTCCAGAAGAGTTTTCTTGATCTGACAAACACCATTGCAAAAGACAGCATCCGTCGAGGAATTTCCAGAAGCTTCGGCGAGGAACCTTCCTAATGGGTAGACTGAAGGGTCTTGAATGGGGTTATATGTATCTGAAACATACAGAACTGCATACTTTGCTCCAGAATTGTCCAATGAACTCATCAACTCTGAGAAAACATCACCTGCAATATCCGCAGTTTTTCAGAGATGCCAAATAAGACGGAAAAAGTTGTGTCACGACATAATATCCTATGTAACACACTTTATTTGACGAGTGATGATTTACCTTCGGGGTGTGGATGGTCAAGGGCTTTTGATGAACTGAAACCTCTGTGGCAAACCACAAGCAAATCTGTTCGGCCATTTACACCTTTCTCCATAGCTGAGGCAATATACTCCTATACATTCATTGAGTTGGGGATAAGAATCAACGGAACTCGGAAATAATGCATATATACCAGGCTAACATAGAGGATTGACAAAAATGTGCTACCTGAACCGAGTGCATGCCTGAAAGTTTCGAAAATTGTTTGTCCTCTATTGAGCAAGAGTCCGTAATGGCGATACTTCCGACTCCCAATTTACCGTCACATGACTCATCAAACTCTTGAACCAAAGAATTTTCGAGTGTCCCTTCCAACACATTTGTTGTTACATATGGATATGCCATTGAGAAATTGGATTTTGTGAAAGAGTCCTATTGAGGGTGAAATTGAGAAAAACATGAGGGCCAAGTTTCACAATCAATTAAGCCATTCAAAATTCATTCCGTGAAAGTACGGAAATCAGACAGTGTTACCTTAAGCAAATGCACAAGTGAAGCATCTGAGCTAACTTTCCCAGATATGTCCGAAGATCGCAGCTACAGATAAAAAGAATACTTTGTTAGTTTGTTTAAATACACGTTTTTATATAAGATTCATCTCAAAGTGCGCTCCTATTGACGAAGATTTATACCTCTTTCCCAACAAAGACAACAGCAACGTCAACAGGTTGATGGGAGCTTTTGCTCTCGCACTGTAACATCAAAACCACCATAAGAACCAAGAAGCTGTGACAGTGATATGAAATTCTAGAAGACAAATAAAATATCGTAAAAGTGACTATCACATGTAAAAGAAATACCATTATATTTGACCAGCTTCCTTCAGACATTACATCCTTTGCTAAATCTTTTGATGAGAGAGTTTGGTAATTTATATTTTCTTCAAGTTTCCTGTTCGAAACAATCAGGATATTATACATGAAGCCACACACCATTGCATTATTTTGAATGCGATGATAACACCAATCTTATTTACAAAAAAATATTTTATTCCGACAATGGCCTATAATAATCTCGAATTAATATGATCAAAACTTTCCTCGCAGTAGAATATACAATATTTGACATTGACAAGAGAAAGGACGACTACTGAATACAAGCGAAATCAATCTACAATTTGTCATGATCTGATTAGGATTTCTTAACAAACGCTCTGCAGTTCAGAAACCCGATACATACTGATCCTGAACGTATCACGAAAGAGATAGTTCAAAAGCAAAAAAAAAAAAAAAGACAGTTGAAAAGTTTCAACTGGAAATCACAAAGATTGATCTTTTATCTAAATTCTATATCCACTAGGTGCTATAATACCGACATTACACGATAATAACAATGTTGATCATACACCCCACAACTGTTTTATTTGCTAAAAATACCGGTTAACTTGGCTCCCTTTAACTAATTTGGAAATATTTCCATGGATACAACGAAACAAGTATCAAGTCAATAGTTTTCTCCACAATGAAATCTCTATCCCTATAATGATCTTATCATTGTAACAAAAGATTCGGAAAGAAAGTCGAGGACTTCCTCTTCTTCTTCATTCATTTTACAGCTTAACCTCGACTGATTCACGTATTGATTCACTCAATCAATCAATTGAAGAACTAGCTAAACTAGATCAAATAAAATGGCTTTCTCAACTGAAATTCATGGACATTGCTAATTTGCTATAGTTTGACTTTAACAAAAATACGAAGAATCCGAAAAACACGAATCCTTACATGTCAATATGAGGAGACCACATGAAAGCAGGTCCCGTCGATTCGAAGCTCATCACAGAGCATAACTGAGATACAATGAGCACAACCACTAATCCATACTTCATCATCCTCACTGTAGCATTGACAATCAACAGAAATCATCAACATAACGAACTCGAAAACGTCAATCAATCGAAAACTTCATGAATTCAATGGAACCAAAACATTGATCAGACAAACATATAGCTAAATTCAGAATTTTCTACAACTTTAATTCAAATCGTCGGAGAACAATCACGTTGCTAGTAAAAAGCGGTAATTGACCAGAAATCAAGTTGATAATAATAGAATTAGGAAGAAGAAATACCGAGTCGTGACGATTGTTGCGATCTAAGGGTTTGATTCGTCGATAAAATTGGGGGTGAATTTCTAGGGTTTAGGTTGAATTTGGGGAACGATTTGTGAAGGAGGAGAGAGATCAAGTATGATCGCAGGTATTTTGTTTTGACGTGATTGATATTTGATGATATGTTGGTTATATCACAAATAATTAAATTTAATTTAATTAAAAAAAATCGATAATACGAAAAAATTATATATTATTCTCCTTGCGTATTTACAAAAGCCGACTTATTTTAGAGAAAAAAAAATTACGATAATTAATTAATTTATTTATTCAATCAATTAATACGAGTAAAATGAAATGTTTAAGTTCGACAACTTCGTTTTAAAGACAAATTAATCGAATAGAACTTCGAAAAAAGTATGAGATGATGTATTATTTCGAGGTAATAGTTATACAAGAAACAACGGACACGTCACAAACAAGATTTTGTGCTATATATTGTCTAGGGAAAGAAGATTACTTCCGTTAATTCACGAATACATAAAACTCGACTTGTAATTTTTTTTTGTAAAGTAAACTATCTTGGTCCTCAAAATTTTGGACGCCGGAGAAATTGCTTCTATTGCACATACGGGTAGACGGCCCTGGAAATTACACGCTTTGTCCACGACAACAGTTTCGAGGGAAGTACTGTCACGACTCACGATTCACGAGCCCTTGGATTGAAAATGGATCCGGAGGTTATGTGTATATATAAGACGTTTTTCATCTTCTTCGGCCATAATAATAGCCACCGCCTGAATGATGATGAAAGCGAGAACGTTGGCCTGAATGTCTCCCGCCACTTACATCCCAAGTGCTACCACGACCCGCATACCTGCCAACTCCGGCCTGTGTCCAACCCGCTATTTGGTTATTCATCCCGTTAATCTCCTCTTCTTCCCTGTCGTTGTACTCCAAAACCAACCTCTTTATGTCCTGCTTCTCTTCGAGCTCAGCGTATTCTTTCTGCTTTGTGCCTCGGACGAGAGAGCATTCTTGAGGGATGTACATTTGCTTCGTTTGTTGCTTGTGCCCGCGCTTCACCAACACTTTCACCCGAACATCCCGGTTTCCGTCGTTCTCTTCGTCTAATGTATCGCTCCCGCTCTCACCTTCGAGTGTTCTCCCTTGATGATCCTTGGAGGAACTCTCGAAAACACTCATTGGTATCTTCATGTCGAGTGTCGGCCGAGTACGCAACTCCAACTTTCGAGATTCCAAGCTCTCTTGCATCAGAGCCTTGAGCTCTCGATCAAAATCGTCTTCTTCCTCGACATTTGGTGCTTTCTGTCTGAAATGGATTTCACCATCTTCATCAGAAGCAAGCCCGCCCTCTTCATCATCGTCATCATCATCCTCGGCCTCACTCCCAGCCTCGTGATTCTCATCATCCAAGTCGTCGTCATCATCATGTGGCTCGCCACCGATTGAGCCACCACTCCCTGTGTCGGTATCACTATCTGCTGTTACATCATGTACACCGCCGTTTTGGTCAACACCGTTTGCTGAGCGTTGGCTATGGACAGTGCTGGTTGGAGTGATGCTATTTGAACGATTCTCTATTTCTAATTGCTTTTCGGTATTGGCTTTGACTTCGTGCTCCTCTAGCTCTGCAAGAGCTGTGTTGACTTCTTCAATCGACATGTAACGTGTCATCTTCGGCCGCAAATCTGCATACAGGTCCTGAAGAATATGATAGGTCATATCAGCCGATCACATAATGAAAAGAAACAAGACGGTTGATCTCACATGAGTACGGCACGCCAGTTAACGCACACTGTGAAATTTGAAAAGGAATGTGTGAATGTGTGATTAGAGTACTGCACCTGTAAGTCGAATTCAATATCAAGCGGTAGGACGCCTTTGCTTAGAGTATAACGCTGGAAATGTATCAGAAATCGATCAAGTTTTCTTCTGGAAGAGCCTCGATCAAAATAATGGCCACAAGTCTCGAGAAGCGTAATCACCATTCTGATGCGGAAACAATCTTCAGGCGGGTCCAGGACACCATGCTGACAAAAGAAAACGGTTAAACACGAGTATTATATAATGGTAGAAACTAGACCAAGAAAACACAGGTCAGGTCTGCCTGAGTCAGGTTAATAGAGTATGCTTGCATTTGGGTTCGAGGTCAATACCTCGGATGTACCATGGCCGAAAACAAGGATCAGATAGAGCGTCTCAAAGATAACTGAAGTATCCACATGTTTATAATTATACAGTTCTCCTAAGAAACGCATGTGAGCAAGGCGCCGTTGCTGCATCCCATAGTCGTTCAATTCTAAGCCCAACCTGATCTCCTCCAAAACCTGAAACCGAGAAATCAACTATATCAACCTCTGGAAGATGCAAAAGACAACATTCACACGTAAAGTGCTACACAACCAAATTTTAAGTCGTAGTTGTTGATACTACCTCATCAACAACAGCAACTGAAAAGTGATCATGATAGTAACTGAGGCCAGCTGTCAAAGACGCGATCAGATGAATCTGCCCGTATTTTCCTCGGTGAACCTTCAGAAAACATTTCAATAGATACGGCTCACATTCACTCCATGGCAGTTTGCGAAGCTGTCTAAGCACATGCTCAATTGATGACTTGTCAAGATCTGAGAAGAGCAATTTTCTGATATACTGCGTGTATCAACAAACAGGTATACTCCATCATCACTGTTATTAAGCAAATAAAGAAAAAAAATCGACATATTTAATTTTAACACGTAAATCAAACCTGATGCAGTGGAGGGCGAATTTTAGAGATCCTAGCAGGCCTTTCTGGGGGTTTGCATAAATAATAAGCATTTTCAACTAAAGTACTATGACGTGGATCCAAATTTTTCACATTTTTCAGGCGCATAAGAATCTCCAGCATGTTGGCCATCCGTACACTAGTCTCAGGAGAACGGTACAAGAATCTTCCACACGTCTCGAGAAGATTGCAAGCCACGTCTATGTTATGGTGGGTAAAGTCGTCCAGACAAGCCTATGTTCAAGAAGACATTACTGTGAATAAAATTTCAGGAACAATATTTACACAAAACTGTATAATTGGGAAATCAGACTCATCATGTGTAAAAAAATTAACCTTTAAACAGCTAAAAACAAGGCCACCTGGAGAAATTTTAAATTTACACAGTTCTCCAATGAACCTGATATTCCTGATCTTCGTTTCAATGTTCATTTGGTCCTGAAGTAATCAAAATCAACAGCATAATCATAAGCATCACAGGTATGATTACGAAGTTAGACACTAAAACAATGAAACTTCATATACGGATGATATGTCAAAACTACCTTCTTATTAGTTAAGAAATTAAACTCCTCTTCCAACAACTGCAACAGCATTGAGGAAATATCCTTCATACAGGTTGATAATGTCGCAACCATGCGTGAATAGTACGGCAACAACTCCAGGGATGTCCGGGGCACATTGAATAATGCCCTCACAAGCTTTTTCCGATTAGACTTTGAGTTAAGATAGCAAAATTCAACCTGAAAAATACACATTAAAACAAGGGTTATCCAAAAGGGTGAACAGAATACACAAAACTAACTATATCATTTATCAATGAATAACCAAGATACATACAGTCAATTGATCAATAAGGTCACGGCTAACACAACCAGGAAGGCGCTGCAAAAGAGAGTCCAAATTGGTACTATCAAGTCCCTTTTTTCCTTTATCTTTGTCCCCCTTCTTATCAGTATCTTTTTCTTTCCCCTTATCTTTCTCAGCATCCTTAGTTTCCGTATCATCTTTATCCTTCCCTTTCCCATCTTTCTCCTGGCTTTTCTCATTTGTTTTACCATCCTGCAACGCTCCAGAGCCTGAAGAAGACTCGGCAATAACCTCAATAGCTGTCTGGCTATTATCAGATTCAGTAGCAACCTCCTGACGAAGAAACATCAAACAATTAATTCTAAGACAGGAATAACTGCACTTTTCATAAGCCATTCAAATATAAATATGAAAAATGTAAAATAACCAAAAGTAAACCCTATCACATCTACAATACTTGCTTAACCATGACCAAACAAAAACCATCACGATTTTATGAGATCTCTCGAAATTATTACCAGTCACTACAACAGAAAAGGCCCATTCACCACCTTTTAACGCTGATTCTTTTAGAAAACACGCCTTAAGTGGTATACAACTTAATGAGGAAATAACATAGATAAAAATTTAGATGCTCTCCATTTCACAGTATAAGCTATTACCAATATAACAAATTTATTTTCCTAAAAGAATCGATATTGTGAAATAGAGGGAGGCAAGGAGCATCATGTAACAAAGTAACCACCAATTATAAACTTGTGATGCTACACAAACAAACTTAACTCAGAAAATGCTGAGCTAATAAAGAATACACAAGTCCTTACAGCGGATTGTTCATGCTGCTTTGCAGGTTGCTCACCCCCCTTGGACTCAGCTTCACCCAATAGAACCGCTGGAACAAATGCTCTGGGGACAAAAAAACTTGTTACAGACATGAACATTGTTGGCAATAATAATGATATAGGAGTATTAAGCAGGTAATTTGCATTCCTAAATCACCATTTTGAACTTCAGGGAGGGAGAATACAATTATCATTACTTATCATAGCCTTTTTCGAGAAACATACAAATATATGTGCGATAAGAAGCATATGTCAGGGAAAACATACCTAAGATCCGGCAAGCATTCATAGAAGGCTCTTGTATCTTCGTCATCCCATATTGGTTCGACAGTGGAAGATTCTTTCCCAGTAGCTGAAGAAGCAGAATCATCAGCAGTTGTTAACCTGGTTGTATGGCCATCCTCTGGCATGGCTGGAGGTGGCATGTCAATTGCTTCGGCTAAGCTGATAGAAAGAAAAGGTAAAAGAAAATTATAAAGACAGAAGGGCAAACATTAAACAAAACACAATCAGCGGAAATTAAATTAAGCGGCAAACTTACGATAAAACACCCCGATACAGATTATCATAAGATTTGCGCAACTTCTCATACGAAGATGCATTATCGTCAGTCAACTCCCCCTTAAAGTTCAGAATTTTAGCATTATCATGCTCCAAAGTGCGAAGAGACTGAAAACCAAATACAACAAATGTCAACCTCGGTGCTTCTCAAGAAAACTATGGCATACTTGTTACAGATAAGGAGATGTAGCATCCACTCGGGGCATGCATGTGAACGGAAGAAATGACAAGGGTAGTAGGAACATAAAGCTTACAACCTTACACATAGGTAAAACTCGTAAAGTAAATAAACTATCAAGGAGTGACTTAAAAAATAACATCAAATTATGCTTCTATTATGAAAAAAAAGAATAGCCTGTGGTGGAGCCATGAAGATAATAAAAGCAGCAACAACCATGGGTAAAAACACATGGTAATCTCACCACCACCACCACTGAAGTCCTAAAACTCAGGACATATGTAATTAGAATGAACGACATTATAACGATATATAGTGCAATGAGGTAGCCAACAAGAGAACAGGAGAAAAACATGGGTTCATGGTATGTGTGATTGTGAGAAAGCATAATATCCATGAACTTACAGCATGCTCAGCCTGTAGAACTTCAGTAATGGTATCATAATATCCATGGAAGATCTTTAAAAATTTCTTCTGATCAGCTGTAATACTAAGTTCCCTGAAAAACTGTAATGATAACGCGTCAGCAAGATGGGAGCATTGTCAAACACTATGCAGTAAAACCGTTACGGCCTATGGTTAAAACCTATAATCTTACAGAAACGTGATAGTTAAAACCTTTTTTCACCTTGATCTTAACCACACTTATGACTTATCTAATGTCGCAAAATTTTCTAAGAACGAGAATAGCACACTAACATACGGACTTACGGAGTACAAAATAGTTGTGATATTTTCATTGATTATTTTTACTTTCTTACAACATCATCCTTCCCCCAAACGAGGAAGCTACAACAAAACTAGTCACTTATCATGCACGTAGTTGTAATCACAGCAAAGACTACGTACTTTAGATAGAGCGATAAAAAGCATAACTGTATGTTTCTCCAAAAGCAATCAAACATATCGGCTGGGGCCTTGCTCGAATTATTATATATAGATACCATTAAACATTGCAGCTTTCTATGGTGTACCCTGCATTTCTTCAGATTCTATGATGTACCCTTGTTTTTCAAAATCATGTAATGCTCCCTGAACTCAATGGAAATGTCTTTAAATAACCTAAATACTCAATTTCACTGCTTTAAAACATTATGTTTGGACATTTTTAACTGACTAGTATTTATTGTACTCATCAAGAACCTTAATAGTCCAGGTTCCACATGGAAAATTAAATCTTCAACAAAACAGTCAATCATTACTCAATATAACAAAATGAAAGATAATAAAGCTTTAATTCAACACAAAAAGCCAACTTAAAGATGAAAGAAGAGAAGATAAGAACTTACTTCTTCATTAATCTCTGGTCCTGATAATGGAAGTCCTAGAAAAACTCTTCCTTGACGAGCAAAGGTGGAAAGAAGAGACAGATTGGTTTGGGTAGCATCTCGATCCTTCAAGTGTTCTCCACTAGCAAGATCTTTGATGATATTTATAAAAATGGTGCTATCTTCAATAACTCCAACAAAATATAATTCCAACAAAAGCTTTAATGTGCTACGTTTCTTCATGGCTTTTGAGTTCTTATCTGCCTCCAAGTCTTCAGCTACCTTTCCTGGAAAGAAGACCTTCAACAAGCCTTGACTAAGACTTGATGAGAAGTCAGGGTATCGTTGATGAAGTAAGGAACAAATCTGTCAAAAATCTATCATATCAGATGTTGTAAAGCGCAAAGAAAAGAACAGAGCAAGATGTTTTAAAAACTGAAGGCACTAAACTAAGTTTGTATACAAACAGATACTAGGTGCAAACAAGCTACCTGAACAGCAGCCGATATGTCCGAACTTTTAAGCTTAGCGTCACATATAGAAGCAACTGCCTCCGTCACAAATTTACTCATGTTGACGCCTCGCAGTTCATCCATCAAACTTTCTCGCTGTTCTTCAGTTATCACCTTAAGCTTCTTAATAACTGCAGTATTGCGTTTAATGCTGGAATCTAGTGTCCTCAAAAAACCAGGATCTACAAAAAAAAAATCAAAAGAAGACACCACAAGAATTATTTATGAACTGACATATAATGTTCCAGCGAGAGTGTGGAGATTACATTACGTGTCTTTACGATTCAGTTCTAGCTTTGAACACTAGAGACACAAATAACACAAGTATAGACGGAAATCATGAAGAAACCAAGAAAAATGTAGCACTCATATATTATGCACCATCCCACCTTTATGTCCTAGCAAAAACTAAATTCTATAGGAACCTCACTCTTGTGGTTAGGATTATAAGAAAGTACGGAGTGATTTGCAAAGAGAATGAAATAAATATATAAAAAGAACCCAATGAAGATCATTATGGCTTACCAGGCCTTTCAGGTTTCAAATTACTTTGACGTAGAGAAATCTTTGCCTCCATAGACTTCTTCAATTCATCAATACGAGCAACAGCTTCCTGTGGCCCAACAGGATTTTACAACAAAAAAAAACAATAATAATTAAAAAAATCAACAAACATTTAATAACCTTCATGTACTTTATATCAATTTCACAATTTCCAACTAAGGGGAAAAAAACTAAACTTTTAAAGGGAATCCTAAAGATAACTGAGCATAATCATAGAACTATGCAAAGGGGTCTTCGATTTCAGAAAAGATAACATATAATTCCAGATTTAGAAACGGATTGAAGCATAAGAAGGTGATCACTTAAAAAGACACTACTCTCAATCACGCCTTAACCTTAAAAAATGTTACACATATTTCGTAATACAAATGTGAAGAGGCAGAGCAGTAAGGTGTCCTATATTTAGATTACTGCAACAAAGGAAACACCCACAGGAGATAGTGAAACTGCTTTTACAGTACTTTTTCAAGACAGCATAAAGCATAAACATGAAGATTCAGAAAGTATGCTTCTATTAAATATTGGTTTCATGAGAAAAAGTAAGGTCTACAAGAGAAAAACGGTAGCATTAAGCACAGCTAACCTCATTATCTTGTTTTCCATGTTGTTCACCACCACTTCGGCTCCCAGTGTCATGTAGCCTAGTACCCTAATTTTAAGATAGACAATAGTATCAAATAACCAAAACACTAACCTAATCAATATAAAACTCTATAACACTAATGATAGGGATAATTCAAGCTTGACTAGCTCGACCAATCTACAGATATGGATTGGCCTACAGCTCCCTAAGATCAGATGGGGCACGTCTCATATCACAACCGTCGCTGTTTACTATGTGCATATCCATATGGAGTAATCCCTTCAAACAAGAATTGTACGACCCTCACCGGTAGGTGGAAATATATCTTGCCCAAACAGCCAACCACTACAAGGTAAAATAGCAAAATCCTATCAATACCCAATAACAGACATCTGGAGTATTGTGTAGCCACTTGTCACTCAAGAAAAGTACCCTGTACTGTCTAAGAGAAATCTATTTATAGAGTTCTCATTGCAACTCCTACAAGTTTCTTCCTCGACGCAGGAGGAAGTTTCGACACAATACACCCTCAGTGCTAGCTTTACAACTAGTGCGGGAACTATCTACCCAAATTGGCGACAAGTCGGCATCCACTATGCTTATAAGTACTTCAGGGTTGTTTAACTACCCGAAACAATAAATATTCAGTGGTAGTAAGAGTATCAATCAACATCAATAATAATCCTTAACAGCAAAGTGATGAAACTATATTGAATTTTTCATAATGCATTCTCCATAACACGGTGCAACGGAAATAAATGCATACAAAACATCAATACCCTTAATAAAATTTTCCATCAAGTACTTTCCCGTTGTTTTAGAAAGTAGTCCCATGTAACATTAGATGGCTAAGCACACAAAGTACACAGCTAAGGCCTTGAAAGTGATCAATCCCCTTACACGAAAGAATTACGCAACTAAGACCTTACTTTTTCGGCGACAATGTTCCTCGCTACAACCTTTCTAAAGAAACTACGATAACGGTACAACTACAATACTGCATCATTGCTACACTGCTATGGTTTACATCCTTCAAAACCGACAGTGAATCCGATTGAGTAATACCACATGATCAAACAAACAGTCCAATTCAATCCCACCCAACGATCAAAGCAATCAAACACAAAGCATCACAATTCAGTAAAACTCATGAAATTTCCGAAAATAAAAACACGATAATTTACCTCATCATCTTGTTTCTGTTCGCCACCTTTTTGGCATTCCTCAAGTTGTTGTTTTTCTTCCATTTCTTCCTAATTTTCTCCTCTAGCTCTAACCTAAATTGATTACAAAAAAAACAACATAAACCCTAACTTAACTGATCATCACCAACTCCAAACAATCAAAAAAATCGCTTGATGAAATCGAAAATCCCCAAACAATCAAATCGGTGATAAAGACAGTAAAATTAATAGTAATCAGCGATTAACATGAAGAATTGGAACCCTAATTCGACATGAAACTGAATCGTATAAATTGGGGGAAAATCGATTGAGTGAACAAACCTGAATTGGATGGATTGTTGCAAAACGACGACGTGTAATTGGACCAAGACGAAACAAATTCAGCGTTCGTTTTGGTTTCGCTCGACTATATGAGCGTCTCACTGATTTCCGTTTTTGTTCAACATAAGTTAGTTAGTGTCGTTAATTAACTTTGGCAAGATTACTCCCGGTAATTAAGAGCAATGAACATGTAAGACGGTATCACACGTACGTACTGAAAATATAATTTCATTTATTATTAACGGAATTTTTTATAGGGGTGTCCAAAATCCGGTTTGCACCGGAAAAATGAACCGGACCAGATTCGGAATAAAAAAATTCGGTCCGGTCTCCCGTCCATCAATTTGGGCGATTTCGGGTTTCGGTCCGATCTGGTCCTGGAATTATATTTATTTGATAAAAATTCCGGTCAAACCAGTCCAAACTGGTCCAATGGACCGGAATTTTAAAAAAAAAATTGAAAATTCCGGTCCAACCGGTCCGATCCGGTCTTGGGCCGGAATTTTTTCAGCCCAGTCCTGGTCCAATTTTTTTAGATTCCGGTCCAGTTCCGGTCCGAATGTTTTGAAGATTCCGGCTCCGGTCCGAATGTTTTGAAGATTCCGGGTCCAGTCCGAATGTTTTGAAGATTCCGTCCGGTCCGGTCCTGGACCGGTGCACAACCCTATAAATGACCGTCATAGTCTTATGCAATAACTACTCCCTCTGAGTCTGAATGATATTCTTCTTTGCTTAATATATGTGAGGTATATTTTAGTCAAAGGGGAAGATCATTCAGATTCGGAGGGAGTATTAAACTACCTGAATTATCAAGTAAGACGGTTTACAAAAAGATATTATGAGAAATCTGTTATGATTGGGCAGTCAGCTAGGGTTGTACTCCGTAATAGACAGATAGTGGATAGCTTAACCTTACATTACATATCATGAACGGTTTTTCAAGAGATTAACACTCATAGTTGGTCGTGGTGTCGCGGACTTAGATGTCAACAAGCAAATAAATATACTAAGTTTGTAACAATACACATTCATCGAAGCAATTCAAGTACAGACGTTCTATACATGTCTTGAATACTCTGTATATATTTGTATGAAATGTATTTTAATCAAATTTATAGAATCAAATAAAACCGATGAAGAAGATATTTACGATGTACATATCCAATAAAAATATGTCGTATCTATAATGAACCCACCAACTATAAATTCAAACCTATCAAAACCAAAATAAGTAAAATGGAATATGGTCATCATCCCTTAAAACAATTCCAACTTTATGATAGACCTTCACTGTATTCCCCTTTTCTTCTATCATAAAGAAATTGGGCCTATTGTACAACTATGCTATTGATGCTTTTATGTCACATTTGGATAATTCTATCACCCCACCCGTTCTCGGTTCAGTCTAGTTCAGCCTCGTGAGATCCGGAAAATACGATTATATTCCTAGTTGTATAATAACACTGTACAACCAAGACAAAACTCAGAACATTTACGTGATTTTTGTATATATTTATTGAGCTTATACAAGTTTCTGAGCTGAGTAAGTTTTTGAGCTTAAACATTTACGTGATTTAACTCGACAAATTTATACTAAAACTCAGAAAGTTTATATCAAAACTCGAAAAGTTCGTAATAAAGCTCAGAACTATATATATATATATACACAACTGGTTGTATAATCAAGTCATTGCTCGTGAGATTCATTTTGTTTGAGTTACTTCAGTCTATTTCGATACAGTTCAAACTATTACAGTCTAGAATATCGGTTATATTACAGGACTTAGTTCTTAAGTTACTCACTTTGTAGTAGTATAAATACAAAGTCGATCTCATGTACTCCAACACATCCACTACCTAATATTATTGCAACTTCATTCATACTTGCTACTTTGCTATAATAATATCCTTAAGAGAAATAATATCAATATCAATGGGTGCACTTGACTACCTCTCCAACTTTTGCACCATCAGACCTATTAGACGCAAACGCAAACCTCTTCAGGTTCATACTCCCTCCGTCTCAGTCATTCATTTCATCATTTTCTAATCTCGTGATTAATCACCTTCTATCGTTTTTGTTTTTGTCATAACAGACGGTCGAGATCAAGGTTAAAATGGATTGTGATGGATGTGAACGACGAGTGAAAAACGCTGTCACTTCTCTAAGAGGTTAGTTTACTTAATTTTCAGAATAACGTAACAAAAGTAGGTTGAACTGAACTGAACTGACGTGATGTACGCGTGTGCATGTAGGGGTAAGGTCGGTGGAGGTGAGCAGGAAGCAGAGCAAGGTGACAGTAACAGGACATGTAGAACCAAACAGGGTACTGAAGAAAATAAAGGATACAGGGAAGAAAAGAGCAGAGTTTTGGCCATACATTGAGCATAACTTAGTGGCATACCCTTATGTTGTAGGGGCATATGATAAGAGAGCACCTTCAGGTTATGTAAGGGATGTTGTTCAAGCTTACCCTACTTATCATTTGCCTCAAGAGAATATCTCTACTATGTTCAATGATGATAACCCAAATGCCTGCACCATTATGTAATAACAACCATGCACCATCAATGTATGAGACGGTTCAGTCTATAGATAATGTTATGAATTGGTCGTTAGAGAAGTGAAAATAAATAGTCTGTTGTTATGATCATGAACACGAGTTATAGCTTACGATGATGTTGCATGTATTGGTTATGTATGTATGAGACGGTTCAGTCAATAGATAATGTTATCAATTATTGGTCGTTAGAGAAGTGAAAATTGTTTGTTATGATCATGAACACGAGTTATAACTTACGACGATGTTGCATGTATTGGTTATGTTATTACACATCGCATGTCCAATAAATAAATTACAGAATAGTATTTGTAACTAATATGCTCGTAATTTTTTCTTGATTTTGTTCGATTTTGTTAAAGTTTATTTGAATTTTATATATTGAGTATATGTGAAGTGGAGAAGAAGTAAAAATAGCATGCACAAATATTGAATTATTATACAATAATAGATAAATTTTAATAGTGGGTATCTTTGAACTAATTGAATGAAGACAAGTCTTAAAGAGAAGAAAATTTAGCCAAAATGGTTGCTTTACATAGCTATCACAATTCACAACCAATTACTTCTAAACTTTTTTTTACGATTTTTCTGAACTCCCAAACTCGAGATTACCTAGTAGTATTAGAATAATCAGCAGAAACAACGAGCATCAATATGTCTCGGAACACTGCGCTCCCGTCCACATCGACAGTTTTGGATCATTAGAATAATGTTATTTTAATTTCGTATGAGTAATGATGATACGGGATTTCTGTATCACCCGATAGCGCCATGACATTATGATGTTTTTTGGTTAAGAAAAGACGGTAAAAGCGAAATGACAACAAAAATTAAAGGAAGGGGGGATGATATAATTGATAAGGCCTCTCATTAGCTTACAAGTAGTGTTCACTGTGTATATGGTGAGTTGCTTTCAATGGAACAAAGCATGTGCATGTTTGTAGTAAAGCAAAAACATCCCATTTCAAGTTTTAGTCAATGTCATATTTACACCAACACAGTACCCTGATCGTTGATGTAATGCGACTAAGTACGCTATTTGAAAGATATAGAACGCTTTTCTGCTTTGATATCTTGTTTTATACGGAGTAGAATCATTTTACGTCTCAGTTATGAGAATTTGTATGGCACACGCGAATATATGTGACTTGTAGCTTTGAATTGAGAATGACGGTTCAAATCCACAAGAAGAAGAACAAGAGGATTACGCGATTCAAACTGAAACTGAAGTATATAATTCATGGACGAAGTAAAAAGTAAAAAACGAGGCTGCTTGAGAAAATTAAACGATAACGAACGAGAAAACTTATCTAAGAAGAATAAACCTTTGGATTTTGGAAGTGACCACATAAAATTGACAAAGAATTTCCAAATACAAGGTTGTGATTCACTTCAATGAGCATATACATATATAAAATAGAAATGGTCACGACTCACGAGTCACGACTTAGCGATTGTTACAGTTTCATGGTTCTGATTAGATACGACAAAAACAGAAAACTTGCATACTTTCATGTCCATTTCACCAAAGAAACGCATGTGTTACTTACTCAGGCTCTTACACGAGGTGTCGGAGTAACATAGGTTTCAACGAAACTTAAGAGCATATAATAAGTTTGAACCCTTGAAGAGGTATTGCTAGAAAATGGAATAATGAAGATGTGTCCATATACCAGGAAAAAAAAACATTAGAAAGATGCAAAGGTGAAGTACAGAAAATAGCAGGAAAAAGGAGAACCGTCCATGCATGAATGATGCATGCTCTTCCCTACTGCTATTTTAAAGAATCTTATTATTCACTGCTTTTTTTCTCTCTACCAGCTAACCTAAAACTACAATAATGAACCTATTTCCTAAGCTACCTACCATTTCCTATGTTTCTATATCTAAATGTGTGTGTGTGTGTGGGTGTGGGGGTCCTTCTGGCTAACTCTTTGTTCAGCAAGGCGGTTTACAGCTCACGGGTGTTCTCGCTGCATCCCTGGATGGGTCCCCTGTCGTGTCCTTGGTTCTTCGTGTGTAAGGACGGGGATTAGTTCTAATTCTGCCTAGGACCGAAACACCAGTCTTACATGTATTTATAATCATACAGTACGAGTAAGAGCTATTCTGCATATTCGCTTTGCTTAAAACTCACCAGGGCCGAAACAGCAGTCTAATGTGTATTTATGTAAATGTGTGTGTGTCTTGTTGCGGCCCTGGGTCCCCTGACCTTGGTCGTTCATGTGTCTTAGACCGTGTTCTTTTGGACTGAAGTAAAGTACGCAGAAGTAGGGCTAAGGTGGACTAAACTGAAGTGAAGTGAGCCGAAAAGATTGTAAAGAACAGGGCCTTACTAGTATTTATGAAACACCAGTCGTGCGTGTATTTATGCAAAAACTTATCATAGGAAGGTCATACAATAACATTTATCGTAAAACAGACTTACATTTTATACTCTTGTTATAGTGTTCTTCGTAGTACGACGTGGATGGAGAACACAAATTTGATCTCAGTATATATCCTCGTCTATCTCCTCCATTCTCAGTGTGTCGCCCTTTGAAGAAGGGTATACGAACATGTAGCAAGGCCATCAACAGGTCGGTATTATCTAAAATGATTCATCGAACATTTCAACCACCGGGGCATACTGCAGTTGAGAGGTGAGTCGAGAGGTCAGCTTGACAGTAAAAAATAATCAAATTACAGTATGAAATATGAAGGGATCAATTGATTTAACCGACCTCATCTCCCTCTTCAAAATTCAAACCTTCGACTGTACTTTGTAGCTGGAATTCCCACCCAAGTGTGTTCTCCAGCAGTTCCCTGAGCTTTCTTGTCTGTTAAAATCGGAGCAAATATCAATACGAGGACAGTTTTTTTGGCTTTTGAATAGTGAAAATATGATTCTTAATGTCACCGAGAACAAAAGATGCATTCGAAAATTTTGGACTTTATAGTTTGCGCATAATTAAGCTAGTTTAATGCATTCAAATGTGTTGGTGTAGCCCTTGTTTACATGAGACGACACATTATTCTCAGAATGAAGACATATGTATATGCGTTATAATGCATTCAAATGTGTTGGTGTAGCCCTTGTTTACATGAGACGACACATTATTCTCAGAATGAAGACATATGTATATGCGTTAGCCTCTGCTGGAAAATAGGCTCGTGGAAAAGAACGGAAAAAACCCATGAATAAAATTCCGACAAGACGAGGAAATGCTTCAAATCCATTAAACAAAGCAGGAAATGATACTTGAAAGCCAGACAAGTATACCTACCCATGTCAAAAGATCGCCGTCAACAACTGATGCCTCACTCACCAGTGAAAAGAAATCCTGTAAATCAGAGAAAGGACGTCAACATTCTCAGTATCGCAATAAATTTATCAATTTATATCATTTTTTTCAATGCTGAATTTAGTGTTTGGATTTACGAGTGTTATCATTCTCGTATGAAGGTCAAGTGCAATAACTTTAACAAGAATGAATCCGAGGATAGAACATGAAAACACAGTTGGTAAAATATTTTAACCTTGCAGAGATGGTGCAGGAAGCTATCAGCAGAGAACCATGAATCATCCAACAACAACAGTGATTCCTTTTCTAATCCGTTAGTTCTTGTATTTTCTCTCTGAAATCCGTATTTTAGCTGGTAGTATATGCATTTGATGAACTGCAACAAGCGATTTATAATCAGAAAAGGGGACTAAATGTTCATACAGTTTGTTTGCCATTACATTCCAAGTTAAATAGTTAGGCATGCTAGATCGTACCTTTGTATATAACTGGCTCCTAGTATGAAATGGCTGCAAAAACACGCAGGGTATATAAGAATAAATTGCGAGGGAACTAAGAATCCAAGAGCGGAGATGCAAGTATTGCACAAGTTCACGCTGTGAATTCTGATACACTGATTCAAGAGACCAAATGCGAGAGGAGGTTATGAATAAGCAGACTTACAGCTTCAGTACATCCCATTAGAAGACTAACCAATGATTTCCACTGTAAAAATCCTTCTAACGATTGGCCCATCTGAAAAGGCACAAGTGTCGATAACTTTCAAGCCCTAGAAATAGAAAAAGCACAGAACGAGAATGAAAAAGTCGATACCAGAAATGCAATAAATGAAAACTGCAGCTCCCCAAGAAGTCCGTCTTCAATACCATCAAACTCCTTAAGAATAATTTTTTCCAGAATCTGAGTCTGAATGAGCCAGCGCAAAAAAAAAACGTAAATCCGAGATAGAATCAACATTCAAGATTTATATACTTCGATGATTTGTGAAAGAAATACCTTGTCGAGATTTAATGATGTGAGTTCTGCTCCGGAAATGCCTTTCTGCTTGATAACTCGAGGGATTGTCGTATAGTAACATCCTTTGTTGCACCCCTTGGTTTCTGAATTTGTATCGTCTTTACAGAATTTACTGTTTTCTAATTGTTCGACTAAAGCTATCTCCATTGCGGTTTTAGGAATGACACCAAGTAGGCTTGATTCAGATTCTACTGTAATTTCCCCACCAATAGGCGCTGCCAATAAAGACAAGAATGATAGATTAGTACATTAAATGTTCTATGTTACACTGAAATTCGGCATAACACAGGAAATTTTACAAGCGGTACATACCAATTCGGTCAATGACGTCTTTAGAGATGTAATTAGACAGTCGTTTCCAATCACCATAATCACTTAGTGAATAAGGGCCGAGATGTTTATCAAATTCCATGCATTTCACTCCATGAGCATACCTCTCTTCCTATATCAAAAAAGACGATAATGTTAAGCAAGTTGGAAGTTTTGACACGAAGGAATAAAACAAGCACTTCACGAAGGAATAAAACAAGTGCTCACCTCATCCTCGGGAATTTTGACCAACCTTTCCTCTTGTACGTTCCATTTTTTAACAATCACCTATAAGGATCAAAGTTTCAAACAAAATGAGATGCTATGACGAACTGTTCATCAAAAACTCGCAGGATTTACAAAGCAGTCAAACCTCGGATGGGGAAGTATCAACAAAGAAGCCAATAACAGGAGAGAACTCCTTTCCATCTCTGCAAGATAATACACACCTCCAAATCAATCAAGCATTCAAGCTGGCGAACTGATGGGCTAAACACTGAGAGGAAATACAATAATGGGTACTCGTTGTGAGAAAGCGTATATTTGCCATTAATTGGAACAGCATATAAAATTCAGGAAAGCATACCTGTTTGAAGAACTGTAAAATACATAGTGAACGCCAGGAGGGATCATCTTGATACCCTTGAAAATAGGCCCGGCCGAGAAAACCTGACAGAAAATGTAATAAAGATTTAAACTTTTTTCGGCAATTTGAACATGATTCCTACATCGCATCCAATTTAACAACCAAGAACGTGTTCTTTCGTCCTTGACAGTAATTGTAAGTGACCGTTTCAAAGTTATTGGTCACGAGTGAATGTTTACGAGCTGATATAGCTTCAAGTCAATGCTGGTTATCTATCACGACACAATCTCGAATCTCTTCTACTTTCACTGTCATTGACTGCTCTTAACACACTTTGAACTCAATGCAAAACTCAACAATTTAACCAACAAAACATCAGACTATCACAGTTTCACCCATCTGATTACTTTCAACAGTCAATCTTATTCCTAAAATTTCTACTACCTAGTTAGGCCCCGTTCTTTCTCGCTGCAAGGAACTGAATTAAATTTGAATGAGAGAAGTTTAATGTATCTGACTAAACCTAACTTAACTGTGCTGAATATGGATGAACTCGAACTTGAACAGATTACTTTGACTCATATTTTCCCAGTTTCACCCTTCTGATTACTTTACTTTCAACATTCAATCTTCTTCCTAAAAACATCTAATCTCAACAATTCCGCTTTCGAAATATTCCAAATCAAATACAGTAGATTAATCCGAAAGAAATTCGGAATATTCCGAATCAAATAGATTAAACATTAGTCATTATTCATTGGTCATTACAATTTACATCCATCCTTAATCCTTATTCTTGAATTAAACTGATTTTTACCACACAACCCTCAAAGATTACAGCTTTAATCTTAACTTTTTACCATCAATTCAAGATTAACCACAAAACCCATTTACATAGGAAATTAATCTCCATTTCTCATTAACTAATTTTTATCCTTGAATTAAACTAACTTTTACCACCCAACCCCTCCAAGATTACAGCTTTAATCCTAACTTTTTACCATCAATTCAAGATTAACCTCAAAAGCCATTTACATAGGAAATTAACCTCCATTTCTCATTTTTTTTATTTTTATCCTTGAATTAAACTATTTTTTTTAGCACCCAACCCTTCGAAGTTTACAGCTTTAATCCATACTTGTTACCATCACTTCAAGACTAACCTCAAACCCCATTTGCATAGGAAATTAACCTCCATATCTCATTAACTAACTTTTATCCTTGAATTAAACTAATTTTTACCACCCAGCCCCTCAAAGATTACAACTTTAATCCTTACTTTTTACCATCAATTCAAGATTAACCACAAAACCCATTTACATAGGAAATTAACCTCCATTTCTCATCAACTAATTTTTGCCCTTGAATTAAACTAATTTTTACCCCTCAAAGATTACAGCTTTAATCCATACTTGTTACCATCACTTCAAGACTAACCTCAAAACCCATTTACATAGCATATCAACTTCCATTTCTCAATAACTTATTCAAAGATTACAGCTTTAATCCTAAATTTATACCATCACTTCAAGATTAAACTCAAAACCCATTTACATAGGAAATTAACCACCATTGCTGATCAACTTATTCCAAAAAAAAAACATGAATTGAGTACAATATTATATGATCACGACGAGGTTGAGGGTTCGATTCTCATCTGAAAGAAAAAGCGAGAAAAGGGGGAAGAAGAAGAAACCTGAGTGTCAATGCCAATAAGAGTAAACTGAGGAACATCAAGGAAGAGAAGAGTTGAACCATGCTTCACTAACTCTCCTGCCTTTTCCGCTTCCATTTTTTTCTTGCTTTTTCTTTCTTTCTTCTTCTTCCTCGGTTTTTTTCTCGAGTTTTGGAGTATAATGGAGTTTGCTAGATTTCTGAAAGCCCAGCCCATTATTTAATAGGGGAAAATGTATCATCTCAAATCGTCTTAACTGATAAAATGAGTTTATATTCGCGATGAATAAACTCCACGACAAATAAAATGTCCCAGTAAATTACGAGGGTCGGTTAGGTCTTCAATAGAAACTTTAAACCGACATAAAGATTTTTTTTTTTTTTGAGGTGTTTTGGAAACATTCGAAACAAGTTATGCGAAGTATTCTTTATTTTATAGGGTTCTAGTAATTATTATTAAGAATTACTGTATCTTTTTATTGATAAGTTTTCGTTCAAAACATTCGCGCTCTACAATAAATTTCACCGCTTTTGAAAACAGTCTGAATACTAATTTTGAAAATTATTATTAACGTTTTGGAATAAAAAGATTTCATATTCGCCCTTAACCATCTCCTCCACCAAATTAAAATGCCCTAAGTTCTTGTACATTTATTTATATGAACTACTACAATTTACAATACTGTTACTGTTCTTCGATGAATGCTGCTATTTTTTTTTTTTGATGAACGAGAGAACCCGCAGCCGCCACCTTTTTGGTGCGCTCTGGTTAAACCCTCGGGTGTACGCATAGCCTGCAAACCACGCACACCAAGGTAAACCGCCCGTGGGCAACAGGCTCGAAGTCTAGAGGCATAGTCTCAAGCCATACAACTCCCACAAGTTCGCGCTTGCAGGGGCTTGAACCTGAGACCTTTGGGCCGATGACCACAAGTTTTAACCACTAGGCAACACCCTTATGACAATGCTGCTATTTCCAACCAGTCAATTTCATTGAAACACAACTATAGATATTCTTATATATAGTATCATTAAATCACTCAATCTTCTACCATAATTCTCCCCTATATATAGACTAGATCGAATCGAATTCTAAATAATTCATATTCATAAACAAATAATCTTCTAATTGTGATTAATATAAGTTGATTAGATCGATGGCAGGAACGAAGTTGAAATTGAAACTGTTAGTAGACAGTAAGACAAACAAAGTTCTGTTCGCAGAAGCAGGAAAAGAATTTGTCGATTTCCTGTTCCATATCCTGTCACTACCAGTCGGAACTGTCGTGAAACTACTGAATGTTAACAGTGTGGTGGGGGGGCCATTAGCATCGCTTTATAAGAGTGTCGAGTCTCTCAGCTTGGACTACTTCCAACCCAATGTCGACAGAGATTCTGTGCTCAAACCGAAAACTGCTGTTAATGTTCCTTTGTTGGAACTTAACGACGGTCCAATTCCAACCTGTGATAAGATTTACATGTGTGACGATCATTATACTTATGCGAGTCGTGAGCCTGGTGTTGAGTGTCCTGATTGTAACTCTAAAATGAACTTCGAAGTGTCGTTTGTTAATGACTTCAAGAAGAATGGTAAGAAGAGTATCGCGACAATGAGTAGTGGTGGTAGTAGTCGAGAGGGTTATGTGAAGGGGGTTGTTACTTATATGGTGATGGATAATCTCGAGGTGAAACCGATGTCTACTATCTCGGGTATAACTTTGATTAACAAGTTCAATGTCAAGGATGTTTCGGCATTAATTGAGAAAGAGGTTCAAGTCGGTTTTACTGAGGTGAGGTTGCTTGCATGCGTACGTACATCTTGTTGTGATTTTGTCGTGGTATCGACTTATTTAGGAATGGCTATTGTTTTTGTTTTGACAGGGATTGGCGATGCTGAAAGCGTCATTTGAGGTCGCCAACACGGTGCTTACTACAGTTTTTCTCAGCAAGAAGGCCATGTAATTGATCAAATAGTTTGAAGTCATTCCATTTTGTTCGCTGTTTGATTCCAATGTTATTTTTCGAGATGCTGCTGTTGTCGATGTAGACGGCTAGCTAGACGCTTTTAGCCTATTGTTGTTTAAAGATGTACTCCTTTCAAATCTAGTTTCATATAATCATGTTTAAGAGCAAAATTATTCGTATTCTTCTGCCTCGTTTTTTTACCTCATGTGGTCTAGCAACTATAGGTAGTTGCAATACGGACACAAACACATGACACGATACTAATAGGATATTGATATATTAGCTGAGTTTCAATTTTCACGCTAAAGTTTTGGTTAATTGATTCCTTAACATCGTATCAAAGGTTGTGTGGCCTCTAATTGATTCAATTGAGTCTACAGTCTTCTGTAATAAGACGTGACACGTGAGTATATATATTAGTTGAGCCCCTCATCTGGTTAACGTATTCATCTTTTAACCCTCAGACGTACGTAATGTGAAAGTAATTGCTTGAATGAATAATTTCATTAACTGAGAACAGATATAAATACAATTGTGAACAAGAGACTAACTACATCACATAGCCGTAACCTAGTATCTTTACAATTATACGGTTACCTAAATACTTAAGATATCAATCTTTACAACTAAGGAAAGTATAGCAATACTATCCTATATCTAACTCTTTAGTATCTTTATCTCTAATATGCTCCCTCAAGGAGGACGATCTAGAGAGTCCGATCTTGGAGAGAATAGGCTCGAGTATAGGACGCGGAAGCGGTTTGGTGAGAGCATCAGCAAGCTGATCTTTAGAGGATATATGTTGAACCCGAATACGACCATTATGAACATGCTCCCTTACAAAATAGAAGGCTAACGCCACATGCTTCATTTTGGAGTGAAACACTGGATTAGCTGCATAGGTGGTTGCACCCAAGTTGTCACAGTAAATAGCCGGAGGAGAGATGATCTCGAGCTGAAGCTCGGAAAGTAAGGAACGAACCCAAATGAGTTCCATCGTGGCAGTGGCAACAGCTCGAAATTCTGCTTCAGTGGTGGACAAAGCAACAGCTTGTTGTTTACGAGAGGACCAAGAAATAGGATTTCGACCAAGGTAGATGATGAAACCGGTGGTAGAGACATAAGATTTTCTATCACCTGCCCAATCTGCATCACAAAATGCGTGAAGAGACAGCGGAGATGAACTAAATAAATTAATACCAACCTGGAGAGTGCCCTTAAGGTAACGCAGAAGTCGTTTCAAGGCCAACCAATGAGACTCTTGAGGATCCTGCATGAATTGTGCAAGCCTATTGACGCTAAAAGCAATGTCAGGGCGAGTAAGAGAGAGATATTGTAAGCTACCAATTAAGGTGCGATAGTCAGAGGGTTGCGCAATCGGCGAGCCGCTGCTGTGAAGAAGAGGAGGGTAGGCTGTCATGGGTGTGGCTGCTGGTTTACAGTCAAGCATGGACGAGCGGGTAAGGATGTCGTGCGTATATTTGGTTTGAGTTAAGGTTAGGCCAGAAGGGGTGGGGGTAACCTCAACACCTAAGAAGTACGACGGGAAACCGAGATCCTTTAGAGAGAAACGACGGGAAAAGGCGCTTAGAAATGTAGAGAGGGCGTGAGACGCAGGACCTGTGACAATTATGTCATCAACATAGACAAGTAAGTAGATAGGATTTTGTGTATGATGAAAAAGGAATAGAGAGGGGTCAGATTTTGACTGAGAGAAGCCATATATTGTGAGGTAGTTTTTAAGTTCAGTGTACCAAGCACGAGGCGCTTGCTTAAGGCCATAAATAGCTTTAGTAAGACGACACACGTGATTAGGATAAGAAGAATTAATGAACCCGGGGGGTTGGGTCATATAAACAGTTTCAGTTAATGTACCTTGTAAAAAAGCATTGTTGACATCGAGCTGTCTGAGGGACCAACCACGAGCAAGAGCTAGGGCAAGGATCAACCGAACTGTCACGGGCTTGACGACTGGGCTGAAAGTTTCCGAGTAATCCACCCCTGGGCGTTGGTGAAAACCTTTGGCTACAAGACGGGCTTTATATTTGTCAATGGTGTTGTCGGGTTTGTATTTAATACGAAAAACCCAACGACAACCGACGACATTATAAGAAGGACTAGGCGGGACAAGGGTCCAAGTGTCATTAGATAGGAGGGCAGAGTGTTCGGCTTCCATTGCCGACCTCCAACGTGGGTCCGCCAAAGCGGTCTTAACAGTGACGGGCGGAGAGGAGGTGGTGGACACGTGTGTTAAGGCAGCGTACTTGGGATTTGGAACCCGGATATTGTTCATCGACCGAGTAGTGGGTCGAGAAGCAGCCGGAGCTGTGGTCCCAGGGGAAGGGGACACGGTCTGATCGGACACACCAGTGGGTCCGGGAGAGGGAATATCGCGGGTTCTACGTGTGTAGACCCTAAGTGGGCTAGGTGAAGGTGGGATGACCGGGGAAGGGGGAGGGGGAGGGGGAGCGGTGACAGGTGCAGGGGAAGGGGAAGGCGTGACAGGGACAGGGGAGGGGGGAGGCGTAACAGGAACAGGGGGCAGGGGAGGGGGGGTCGGGACAGGGGCATGGGAGGGGGGAATGGGTGGGTTTAAGACAGTAAGTGAGATGGTGCACCATTCATCTGTCGATGGTGGAGGGTCGGTGGGTGGTCCAGACTCGAACGGGAAGACGGTCTCGACAAACTTGACGTGTCGAGAAGTGTAGATCCGGTTAGTGGAAAGGTCAAGACAGTGATAAGCACTTTGGGTCGGGGAATACCCAATGAAGACACAAGATTTGGACTTGGGATCTAGTTTATTCTTCGTATATGGTTGTAGCCATGGATAACAAAGGCACCCAAAGCTACGAAGTTTATTGTAGTTTGGACTATGTCCAAAAAGTTTGTTAAAGGGGGAGTCGTTCTTAAGGACGGGGGTGGGCATGCGATTTATAAGGTAAACCGCGGTGGTAAAGGCATAAGACCAATAAGACGTGGGCATGTGAGCGTGAGTAAGAAGTGCAAGACCGGTCTCTACAATGTGACGATGACGTCGTTCCGCGAGACCGTTGTGCTCGGGTGTGTGAGGAGGTGAAGTAAGATGAGTAATACCTTCTGACGTGATAGTAGGGGTGAGTTTAAGATATTCACCCCCATTATCCGAAAAAATTTGTATAATAGGAAGATTAAAGAATTTTTCAACAAGTGCACGAAAACGATTGAAAATTGAAAAAGTATCCGATTTATTTTTTAAAGGATAAATCCAGGTATAACGAGTAAAGTGGTCAACGAAAATCACATAATATTTAAAACCATCAATAGAAAAGGAAGGAGAAGTCCAAACATCTGAATATAATAATTCAAGTGGTTTATTAGACACTAGAGTATTAGTGGAAAAGGGAAGTTTATGACTTTTGTGAGTCAGACACGCATTACAATGAGAAAATTTATTCGAAACTTTTAGATTAGCTAAATTAAAAATAGTACTAATAATAGTAGACGAGGGGTGACCGAGCTTATGATGCCAAAGGTGGGAATGGTCCGTGGTGGTGAGGAACGCCGAGGGGAATGATGCGGGAAGACTCGGTTTGACCCACTCGTACAAGCCCAATCTAAGGTGTCCCCGTAGAAGCTCCTGACCCGTTAGCTGGTCCTGCAAAACACACGAGTCATGAGTAAATTTGGCTAAAGCATTATTGTCACGACAGAATTGAGAGACAGATATTATATTTTTTGAAATATAAGGTGCATGAAGAATATTATTAAATTTGACAGTTTTATTATGTGAAAGGAAAATAGAAAAAGAACCAATGTTAGAGATGTGAAGAGGAGATCCATCGCCAACTAAAAGATCATCGGTCCCGTCATAAGGTGCATGAAGAGCGAGGTTGTTAAGGTCATGGGTAATATGATGGGTTGCCCCACTATCGATAATCCAGGGAGCCGGGTTGAGAGGGTCCGGTTGGGTCGTGGGAGCAGCAGCGACAAGATGGGCACGGGGTGGGTTACGGTTGGGTGGCGGTGGGCGAGGAGGAACGATAATAGTCGGGTAAACATTTTTGAAAGAGGGACAGTTGCGTAAGTAATGTCCCGGGGCATGACACCATTGACACTTTCCTTTGAAGGGAGGAAGGGTAGAGTCGGTCGGGGTGGACAGTAGAGGTGGGTCGGTCGAGGGTCGATTGTAGGTAACATGTGCGGAGGCGGGGGCGTGGTGGTGGTTAAGGGGAGTAGTGTGTTTTAGAGATAGATCATATTGAATCAGACGCTCGTGAAGAGCGTCGAAAGATATAGTAGTGTCCCGATGCTTTACTGCGTCAATAAGCGAGCGATATTTGGCAGGGTCGAGTCCATTGAGAACCCTAGAAATAACGTCCTCGTCATCCATGGCCTTCCCCAGTTGACTTAATTCATCCACGCTGCTGCTGATAGCCTGCATATATTCAGTAGCGGAGAGATCGCCTTTAGAGATAGAGTTGAGACGATCTTTAATCTGCATAATATGGCCACGAGATGGGTTAGCATAAGTTGTGCTAAGATATTTCCAAATAGCGGCGGAAGTGGTACACGAATTAAGGAGGGGCGCGATTGTGGATGAAACCGATCCACGAAGTGTCGCCTTAAGAAGAGAATCCTGACGCATCCAGGCTAGATATGCCGGATTGGAGGTAGTAGTAGACTTATTGTCTTGAGTGGTAGTAACAGTCTCATCGGGGCATGGAAAAGTTCCATCGAGATACTTCATGAGATCGTACCCAAATAGGAGATCAGAGAGGGTGGTTGACCATGCACGATAGGTGAGAGGGGTGAGTTTGGTGATGCCGGCAACTTCGATGGAGATGAAGGGCACGGCGGCATTGTGTGGGTTGGGGAATATAGTCGCCGATCCGGTCATGGTGAAGGACGGGTGGGACGAATTTTTGGAGGATGTTTTTAGAGTTTTGGTGGAGCGTTTTGCTCTGATACCATGTAAAAGTAATTGCTTGAATGAATAATTTCATTAACTGAGAACAGATATAAATACAATTGTGAACAAGAGACTAACTACATCACATAGCCGTAACCTAGTATCTTTACAATTATACGGTTACCTAAATACTTAAGATATCAATCTTTACAACTAAGGAAAGTATAGCAATACTATCCTATATCTAACTCTTTAGTATCTTTATCTCTAATATATAGCACAGAAGAAAAGCAAGAGTTTTAGGTTGCGTGTAAGATTAGTGAGAGTAATGATGCTATTATTCATGGAAAACTCAACTGTGTCAGTGTAGACTGTAGACTATACAGCCTGCAACAGTAGAATTGAGTCCATACATATTCTCATGCATGCAACTAAATCACTACCTTGAACTACCTCGCTCTCCCCTATATATAAACTATCACACTTCACCGTTTAATCCCACTCAAATATACTAACTCATCTGTACTTCAGAATTTATACAAGTACTAGATGGCAGAGAAAAAATTGAGCCTGAAACTGCTGGTTGATAGTAATGCTAACAAAGTTCTGTTTGCGGAAGCAGGAAAAGAATTCGTCGATTTCCTGTTTCATATCATGTCTCTGCCAGTCGGAACTGTCGTGAAGCTTCTGAATGTGAACGACATGGTGGGATCCGTTGGATCGCTTTACAAGAGCATTGAGTCTCTCAACTCTGACTACTTTCAGCCTGCTGTCGACAGAGACGTTGTTCTGAAACCGAAAGCTGCTGTCAATGTTCCTTTACTGGAACTCAATGAGAGTCCAAAAAGAGATCAGATTTTTAGGTGTCCTACTCATTCTCAGTATGTGAGCCATGATACTAATGCAACTTGTCCTAGTTGTAGTTGCTGGATAAATGTCACGATAACATATGTTGCGCCATCAAACGCGGTCGATATTGCGACAGCAGCCAGCAGTTCTGATGGGGGGTATGTGAAAGGGGTGGTTACGTACATGGTAATGGATAATTTGGAGGTGAAACCGATGTCAACCATCGCTGGTATAACCCTCATGAATAAATTTCATGTCAAAGATGTTACTGCACTCTTTGAGAAAGAGGTCCAAGTTGGTGTTACTGAGGTAATTTTTTTACTGTAATGTTCTATGTTTAAGATTTTTACTGTATGCAATTTCAGGATACAGTACATTAATAAGCTTTGTTTTGACAGGGACTGGCGATGCTGAAAGCGTCTTTTGAGGTAGCTAACACGGTGCTTACTACTGTTTTTCTGAGCAAGAAGGCCGAGTAACAGATCAAGCAACTACGACATGTTTCCTTCACCTTTTGCTGTTTAAATGCTATTTCTCGATATGCTACTGTTGTCGGTGTAATGCTTTTAGCCTACTGTTTTCAAGGATGTATTGATCTATCTATCTATTAAGTTTGATCGGTGTTTCGTTGATCTAAACGTCGTGAAATTGTCTTTTTGATGTTATCTTGATTACAATAACTACAAGTATCGTTAAAACAATGACTACATGTTCACAAAGTCCCTGGTTGACGAACCGAGCTGACAACCCTTTGAATTTACTACACAAGTCGGTACATTAAACAATGCAGAGAAGATCGTATAATCAGGCAAGAAATTACACAAGGGCCTCAACTATAACGTCTAGAACCTAAAATAGTCGTTAAAAAACCGTGAAAATAGCATTACTTTCACTAATGTGACAGAATCCTCAATTGACTATCCTGCAATTCACCCTTGTATACAGCATTCTAGAAAATCTTCTGAAATCTGGAATTGAAACTTGAAAGTACATCAAGAGAAACAGCAACAGACTACAACGACAACAAACGCTATACCGAAACATAACATCAACATTGAAAGGTGAATAAAATGGCCGGATTAATGATTACCAAAACACAACATCAACCACATATGTTCATAGTTGCTTGATTGATCAATTACTAGGCCCTTCTTTAGTTCTTGCTGAGAAAAGCCGTAGTCAGCACTTTGTCGAAGACCTCAAATGGATAATCTCGAGGTGAAACCGATGTCTACCATCTCTGGTATAACACTCATGAATAAGTTCAATGTCAAGGATGTTTCTGCATTGGTTGAGAAAGAGGCCAGGTCACAGTTAGTTTTACTGAGGTAATTGAGTAATTCCATTATAGTAATATTCAGTGATTTAAGATTTTTACTACTGTATGTAGGCAATTCACGACAGTACGACACGATATTCAATTTGTTTTTACAGGGACTGGCGATGCTGAAAGCGTCATTTGAGGTGTCGGACAAAGTGCTGACTACTGTTTTCCTCACCAAGAACTCAAAAAAGCGAGCTAGTGCTTAATCAAGCAACTATATATGATCATATGTATTTGAATTAATGAATTGCAGTCTCTGATATGTTATGTTTTCTTAAACTTTGATCCGTTTTGTTCACCTTTCGGTGTTGATGAAGTTATGTATCGGTTATGCTTTTGTTGTCGATGTAGTCGCGTTGCTGTTTCTCATGATGTACTTTCAAGTTTCAATTCCATCTCTACTGTATTAATCTCATGTTTCTAATCAATACGGAGTATTTGGTTTATTCCATGTCGGGTTTTAGGATCATGCCATTTTTTTGCCAGCTCTACAGTCAACGTACTCAGAACTGCAGAAAAGTCATTGAGAATGAAAATACAAGTTAGAGAAGTAGTACAACTAAAGTAGAAGACGTAACCTAGTATCTAACTAGAATCCTAAGACTAGGAAAGTTATCATATTTGACAATTATACTAAGATTACAGAATATAACTGAAGTACAAGATAAAGAAGAGAAAAACTCTAAACTCAAAGCTTACTGCAAACAACTAACCTAGTCATGGATTCTTTCACTCAACACTTCTTCAGTCCCCACGAAACACCCGGCGTGCCATTCAGACTTGACGACAACCAACGCGTCTGGTGTTACGCTGCACATCAATTGACTGTCTCTGTTGACGACGCTGTGAAGTCGATACCTAAGAAGATTTGGCAGCCTATGACTCCTCTTGGGCTGATGGACCTCCAGCTCGAAGGCACGGTCTCATCTTTTGATGGGATCAACATGACTTACCTCACCTCCGAGGGCATACTGTCTGTTCCAAACATCACCGACACCTTGAATAGGTTAACAGCTGGTGTTTATGTCTATTGCTGGGAAGATAACCATGTCCCGCTGCTGTTCAACATGTTGCGCTTTACGATGCTTGATGAGTTCAAGACTGCTAGTAGGGGGAATAACTTGAACGGGACGATGGGTATGTTCACTGATAACGGGTTGAACATCGACATGGATCAGTGGTGGACACCAGACTACGCAGCAACAGCTACGTTCACTTCTTGGCGTGACGTTCGTATCTGAGTATTATACTAATGACAACATTCCAGCCCTTGATCTGAGGGGCATGAGGGAACAAGAGTCGCTCTTCGTTTTAATAATGTTGAATGAATGGAAACGGTCGTCTAGGTACAGACTTGATGCATCTCTGCCTGCTCTAGCTGAAGCAGTAGAATACCGTGGACAGAATGTTGACGAGGCGTATGCAGGGTGGGTATCGAACACTGCCTCAATCAAGATGCCTGATTCCAAGACCGTGTGGGGTATACTGTCTAAGTACGTTGCGCAAAATAGGCTGTATGATCAGTTTTCTGTAGCATTGTACTTAGTCACTGCACTTACTTATCAGTATGTGCCTGATGTTGCGGAAGCCACTGCGTGGCTTGCGCTGCAGTGGAAAGCAGTGTTACCTCGATTCTATTCTATAAGGGGTAAGTTTATATTCCTGAATAGCGGGGAAAGGGCCGTGCTTAATCAGAGGGCTCTTGATGAATGGTACTACATAAGGGATAGAATGGATAGAATGGAGAAGATCAATCTCATGGCCTTAACTTTCGCTCAGGCCTTCTCTATGGGTATAGCTGTCAGAGGCATACGCCGTAGTTTGGAGCTTGACCCTCGTGATATCCATCAGACTGATATCGACTTCTGGAACGCAGAGAAGTTCGCTTCTGCAGCTGTCGCAGAATTCACTAAGATAGACGACGTGCCTTTAAGCTGGATGTCTGGTATTTACATTACCTGTGGTGAGCGCCTTGACGAGGTTGATCACCACAGAGAAGTGCTTACGGCCAATCGGGCAACAGACAATAACGTCCCTGACTACCACTCTTATGGGACGAGGGAAGTTACCACCATAGGCGAGTACAAGACGCTGAAGGTCCCTGTCATGCCTGCGCCTGGCTACCCGGTCTTTCTCACCCCTGCACAGCCAATGACGTATAACACGCCATATGATATGGCTGGTACTATAGATAAGTCCATCGGGGAGTTTCAGCCAAACGGGACTTTCACGACACTACGTGAAGCCTGGCGTGCAGTGTCTTTCCTTGACAGCGTAGGCTACGATGTTACCTACAAAGCAACAGGCAATGTGATCGGGCCTACTCGCTTTTTGAAGGGTAGGTATTCTGAACAGATCTGGCCTATCTACTACAAGCCAGGGACTGGAGACGTCCCGGTGGTACTATGCAAACAGGTGTCTAGGCCTGATAATAAGGAGACAGTAGTTATACTTATACCTCCCATATCCAGCAAGTTTTTCCTGCGACACGTGATCAACTATAAGTATCGGTTGTTCAGGTGTGGTGTCGCAGGGCACAGATCAGACCGGGATGAGGTTGACGTGTCTTGAGTTTTAAGCTGAAAGCGCAGCGTCATTTGAGGTCTCCGACAACGTGCTGACTACTGTTGTAATCATCCGCTGAGAGACTCGACATTCTCACATTCTTATAAAAGTGATGCAAAGGAGTTTACGATGGGTAGTGACAGGATTTTTGTACCAAAGATGTCTTAATGCGACTAAGTGCGCGCTTCGTTGACAAAAAAAAAAACCCAGCATTTTTGTCAGTCAATCATTTAACGACCGCTAATATTTTAGCAGCTGATTAGCAATCGATAATCCATTTTAGCGACTAAAATTATTACTATATCGGTTGCTAATAAGCGCGTTTCTAGTAACTTAATGCAGTGTATTTAATCATTAACGAGAATGAGAATATATGCATGGAATCCTAATCGATCATCACACAAATTTATAGTCAATTTTGGATGATTAATTACTTTGAACAAAATCATACTTCAATTCATACGTAAATGTTTACTTTCCTTATATTACCATGAACATTGAACACAACCAAAAAAAAAAAAAACAAGAGGCCACAGCACATGGTTTTTTAACATTTATTTGACCAAGTCAACGTATAATTACCCTCTACGTATATACATTATTCATATATATACCAATCATGTAAATTCATTATTCATATTGCATTCATCGTACATAAAATTATCAAAAGTCAAATACGAGTAATATTTTTTTTTGAGATGGGTCGTTGGATTAAGCCCGATGTAAGTATATTCTTCTCAATCTAAATTTTTCGAAACTAATTTATTTATTTATTTATTTTCAATGACATAACCGAGTTCATGATTATTATATTGTACTAACATGCAGGTGTATCCGTTAATTGGAGCAATGACATTTGTCACGGGTTTATGCATATTTCAACTATCAAGAAACCTTCTTCTTAATCCTGACGTTAGGTATGTGTGTTTTTCCCTCAACGAATAGCACAATTAGTCACTCTATTACAATATCGGGGGAGATTCAAATTAAACCTGGTTTAACACTGCTAGCAACACTAATTAATTACGTTACTCCATCCGCGTCTTGTTGAGTTGTTTGTCGTTGATTACGTTGGTCCGTACTATATATAATGAATATAAAATGCAAAAAAATGAACGAGACGGGAGATTTCTTAGGCTGGTGGTAAGACTAGGTACTGTGGGCGATAGGTGTTAGGTTTGAATCCCCTTCCCTATATTGTAATTCGACTAAATACGCGTTTTTTTAATAAAAAATTAAAATTCAGGTTTCATTTTTAATTTAATTAATTAACAGTTTTTTCTAACGTGTGCCCACTGGAAACACATTAATATATTAATTAAGAAATAAATTATCTTATGTTGTCAGGTAATTAGGAGTTTGATATTTCTTACTTAATTAAGATATATTGAGTACACGTTAAAAAACCCGTTTAATTAATTATTAAAGATGTTGAAATGATATTATTGTTATAGGATTAACAAGGGGAAAAGAGGGAGTGGAGTTCTGGAAAACTATGAAGAAGGAGAAAAATATGCAGAGCATGGATTTCGAAAGTACTTAAGGAATCAACCTCCTGAAGTCATGCCTACCCTCAATCACTTCTTCTCAAAACCTACTACACATGACGACTAATGGGCGACAGACGGTTTCTCAACAGATTATTTACTCTTAAAGAATAACGCTTCTTCAATATCGTGTGTGTACAAAGAGTACAATATAAATTCCATTTAAAATCGCTTGTGTCTACAGTTCGGGTGTAGACAGTTACATTGACAGTAGTAGCATATCGAAAAATAACAAAAAAACACTGCAAAAACTGCATTTATTCCGAAAAAAAAAGATGTTTCTTGTATTCTTAGTCGATTTACTTGGCCTTCTTGCTGAGGAAAACAGTAGTTAGCGCTCTGTCGGAGACCTCAAATGACGCTTTCAGCATCGCCAGTCCCTGTCAAAACGAAGCATGAAAACATATGACAGTGGATGGATTACATGGATATTAGACAGTAAGAATTTTGAGCATTGAAGATTTGTAAAATGAATTTTTTTACCTCAGTAAAACCGACTTGAACCTCTTTTTCAACCAGTGCGGAAACATCCTTAATAAGGGTAATGCTAGAGATGGTCGACATCGGTTTCACCTCTAGATTATCCATCACCATGTAAGTTACCACCCCCTTCACATAACCTTCACTTCCGGCACAAGTTGTGGTAATGTTCACGCCATTCAGAGGGCTAACATACGTCAGTAGAGCGTTCATGTTACGACCACAACTGGGACAGTCTGCATCAGGATCATGACTCGCGTAACAATGATTATTATAGGAACACCGGTAAATCTTAGTAGGGTCGTAACTACAACTACCCTTAAGTTTCAACAGCGGGACATTGACAGCAGCTTTCGGTTTCAACACAGCATCTCTGTTGACATTGGGTTGGAAGTAGTCGAGGTTCAGTGATTCGACACTCCTGTAAATTGACCCAATGGACCCCACCATTCCATTCACATTCAGCAGTCTAGCGACAGTTCCGACTGGTAGAGACAGGATATGGAACAGGAAATCGACAAAGTCTTTCTCTACTTCAGCAAACAGAACTTTGTTTGCATTACTGTCAACCAACAGTTTCAAGCTCAACTTTTTCTCTGCCATCTATCTATCAATCTGTTAGAAAAACTGTAACTAAAGTACTATATATGGAAATGAAGAGTGTATTATATAGTGGAGAATACGATACAGGATAACAATGCAAGTAATAATCTTATCTGAGAGGAAAAGATTGACGTGACTTGAGGTCACTGTCCTAAAGTCGATTATGCCCCGGGATTGCACAACCACTGTGATCTTTGAGTAGGCAAGACCGTATGTAGATGAATTACTACCAAAATTTCACTCAAACTATAATTAGTAAGAGATGAATTTTTGGATGATTGAAAATGATGGAATTTGATGTCTATTTATAGATCAAAATACTTGACCACCAAGCTTTTCTCCTTGGCCACCAAGCATTACATATCACCATGGATGTCATGGTGTGTGACATAGGAAGAAGATGTCATGGAGATGATGTCACTACTTGGCTTCCAAGCATCCAAACTTCTTACGTCACAATCACAAAAATGTCTTACATCGACATCCAAGAAGACAAAAATGTCTTACATCGACATCCAAGAAGACAAAAATGTCTTACATCAACATCCAAGAAGAAGATGTCATGGAGATGATGTCACCATGGATGTTCTATGTCATCTAAACAACAAATAACTTCTTTTGAAGCATAATTCCAACAGTATCATCAAAAGTCGGGTGTAGAGCTGACAAACAATGACACGATTCTATAACACAAAACAAGATTTAGTTGTAGAGCCACTTCTTCTCAAAACCTACTACACATGATGACTAATGGGCGAGAGATGGTTTCTCAAGAGATTTACTCTAAAGAATAACCCTAGCTGGTTCAAAATCGTGTGTGTACAAAGTACACAAAATAAATTTATAAATTCCATTTGAAATTCTTACATCCCATAGTATGTAATTTGTTCAAAGTAAGTCCAATCGCTTGGGTCTTCAGATCAGGTGTTGGTCGAGTTATTCAAGCCTCTAAGTTGGAGGATTCGATAAGTAGACAGTTACATCGACAGTAGTAGCATATCGGAAAATAACATTAACACAGAAAGGTGAACAGAATGGATTAAAACGTCGCAAACTGCAATTATTCGGGAAAAAAAGGGTTTCTTGTATGCTTTGTCGATTTACTTGGCCTTCTTGCTGATGCTGAGGAAAACAGTAGTTAGCACTCTGTCGGAGACCTCAAATGACGCTTTCAGCATCGCCAGTCCCTGTTAAAACAAAGCCCGAAAACATATGACAGTGGATGGGATATCAGACAGTAAAAATCTTAAGCATTGAAGATTTTTAAATGATTTTTTACCTCAGTAAAACCGACTTGAACCTCTTTTTCAACCAGTGCCGAAACATCCTTGACATTGAATCTGTTCATAAGGGTTATACCAGAGATTGTCGACATTGGTTTCACTTCCAAATTATCCATTACCATGTATGTGACAACTCCCTTAACATATCCCCCTTCTGCACTGCTGGCTGCTGCTGTATTGACAGCATTCTGAGACGGAACATATGTTGTCTCTGTAATCAGTTTGTGACGACAGCCAGGACAGGTTGCATTACGGTCAGGACTCACATAGACGTAACAGTTATTACACGCATAAACTTTATGGGTGGTTGGAGACTCGTTAAGGTTCAACAAAGGTAAATTAACAACAGTTTTCGGTTTCAACACAACATCTCTGTTGACATTGGCCTGAAAGTAGTCAGAATTTAGAGACTCGACACTCTTATAAAGCGATCCAATTGACCCAACCATGCCATTAGCATTCAGTAGCTTCACGACAGTCCCGACTGGTAGAGACAGGATATGAAAAAGGAAATCGACAAAGTCTTTCCCCGCTTCAGCAAACAGAACTTTGTTTGCGTTACTGTCGACCAACAGTTTCAAACTCAACTTTTGCTCTGCCATCTATCTATCTATCTATTAATCTGTTGCAAACTGAAACTACAAGTACTACAGAAATCAAGTGTACGAGTATTATATAGCGGGGGAATACGATACAGGATAACAATGTAAGTAACTGATTTTCAGAGGTATCATCAAAAGTCATCCATTTAAGAAGGGATGTTCAAGGGACAAAGATGAGTTAATGTATCCTGCAATGAATTATGAATAACTACACCTAATTATATGTTTTGACGGACTGTCGTCCTCAGTAAGTTTGGGTGTAGAGCGGACAAACAATGACACGATTCTATAACACGACATAAAACTAACATGTTTGGTTCGCAACGGATTGATAGATAGATAGTTTAATAAATTAGAGCCTGCAACTTAAAGTACATCCTGGCACCAAAAGCCCTTACATCGACGACAAAAGCATAACGAAAAATAACATAAAAACGACAAATTTTGCAAAATATAACATCAGAGACTGCAATTCAATCCAATGACATAGTTGCTTCATCGATTACTAGCCCCTTCTTGAGTTCTTGCTGAGGAAAACAGTAGTCAAAACTTTGTCCGACACCTCAAAAGACGCTTTCAGCATCGCCAGTCCCTGTACAAACAAAACTGAACATTATGTCCTGAATTAAAAAACAGTAAAAATATTTAAACATTGAAGATTATTACAATGGGAATTACCTCAGTAAAACCGACTTGGACCTCTTTCTCAACCAGTGCAGAAACATCCTTAACATTGAACTTATTCATCAGCGTAATACCCGAGATAGTCGACATTGGTTTCACCTCCAAATTATCCATCACCATATAAGTAACAACCCCCTTCACATATCCTCCAGCTGAATTGATGGTTGTCACAGTATTACCATCATTCTTAGGCTCAACATAGGTTAACAGGTGATTTATCGAGCAATGGCAACTAGGACAAATTGCGGTAGCATTATGACTCACATACTGATAATGATTTCGACACACGTATATATTTTTAGGGTTGGTTGGAGCATCATTGAGTTCCAACAATGGAACATTGACAGCGGTTTTCGGTTTCAGCACAGCATCTCTGTTGACATTAGCCAGAAAGTAGTCGGAGTTGAGAGACTCAACACTCTTATAAAGCGATCCAATTGACCCGACCATGCCATTAGCATTCAGTAGCTTCACGACTGTCCCGACTGGTAGCGACAGGATATGGAACAGGAAATCGACGAAGTCTTTTCCTGCTTCTGCAAACAGAACTTTCTTAGCATTACTGTCAACTAACAGTTTCAAGCTCAACTTTTTCTCTGCCATCGACTTGAACAGATAAATTCAGATGAATTTGATTGATTAGGAAGTGTGTAGTGCTATGAACTGTAGTGTGGTGTGTATATATAGTGGATTGAGTGTGTTTAATGGCATCAGAATATTGGTTGTTGTTGCAGGCTGTTTACTGATATGTTGTGTTCCCATGTAACTGTCTGATTGGAAACAGTAGCATTCGATTGGAAACAGCAATAGTAATTGTGATCCTCGCTTATCGAGACAGTCGTTTTCTCTTCAATATTTCTTCAAATATTCGACTGAAAACGAATACTATTGAAATGTATACTCATATGTACTCGTCAGTTTATAACATTTTTGATCGTTTTATTACGACAATAACATTAGCAACAAAAAGGTGTAACAATGTTAACTGCGCAACCACGTGCCATAACGTGTCAATGCTGCTGCCAGTCGAGACTACTGTCATGAACCTACTGAAAGCTGATAACATAGCATTACAATTTACAAGAGTATCGAGTCTTTAAACTCCGGACAATGTCTTTATCCAAACTACTTAAGCATGGACTAATTTCAGCGAAAAAGAAAGAAATATTTGAACAAAATCGATCAAATTTAGCATAACGTAACACTACTGGAACCACATGACAGTTTCTTGATCGATTACTTGGTGAGGAAAACAGTAGTCAGCACCGTGTTGGCGACCTCAAAAGACGCTTTCAGCATTGCCAGGCCCTGTAAAAACAGAAACCGAAAACATCAATTACTACGCCATGTCTGTTGTGTCGTGAATCGCAGAAATCTTACTAAGCAATTACCTCATCAAATCCAACTTCAACCTCTTTCTCAGTTAATGCGGAAACATCCTTGACATTGAACTTGTTCATTTGGTTTATAACCGCGATCATGGACAGTGGTGTCACCTCCAAATTATCCATGACAATGTACGTAATCATTTCCTTCACATATCCCCCTGATGTACTGCTGGCAGTCGTCGCAGTATAGACAACATCCTCAGACGGAACATACGTCATCTTGGTATTTATCTTGGAACCACAACCAGGACAGGTCGCATCAAGCTCACGACTCGCATAATTAAAACAACTTCCACACTTATAAACCGTATCAACAACAACAACATTCTGATCAGACGGAACATAAGTCGTCTAGGTAATTATTTTGTGATGACAACCAGGACAGGTTGCATTATGGACAGGACTCACATAGCTGAAACATTTACGACACCTGTAAATGGTATGGCGGGTTGGACCGTCATTTAGGTTCAATAAAGGAACATAAACACCAGTTTTCGGTTTCAACACAGCATCTTTGTTGACATTGGGCTGAAAGTAGCCAGATTCGAGAGACTCCAACACTCTTGTAAACCGATCCAATAGACCCTGTCATGCCGTTATCATTCAGGAGCTGTACGACAGTCCCGACTGGTAGAGACATGATATGGAACAGGAAATCGATGAATTCTTTTCCTGCCTCTGCGAACACGACTTTGTTTGCATTACTGTCTACTAACAGTTTCAATTTCAACTTTTTCTCTGCCATCTTAAAATGCAAAAGAATTGTGAGTATCGGAATAAAGGCTGAAGCGCGATAATTATATTTATACGGAGTATTATGTATATATAGGGCGAAGATTTTATTAGAGATATTATTTTCCCATATTATTGGTTGTAATATTTTTAGTTTAGGTAATCAATATGGTGTTTCCCATGTAATCCTAATCGATAATAATTCATGCAATTCGTTATCAATTCAATCTCATCTTTCTGTTATACTCACGAAAACCGTCCCCCCACAAAAAAAAAATCATGGATGATCCAAGTCATCCGAGTAATCCTTTCTCGTCAACCCTAATGATCTGACAAATCCTTCGCTGGAAAAACTCGCGCAACCTCAACAACTGTATAAAAATTAGTTTGATGACGATCCCTAACTAATTAAGGCTTTGTTTGGAGACGGAGGAGGTTTTGACAACCGTGTTTCTAGGAAAGAACTGAGCATCTCGACATTATATTCCAGTAATCTGCTGAGTATCAGTTCGTGTAGGTTTTTTACTGTGAGATGATTTCTGTATGTAGCACCTGCATTAGGGTTCCTTTAATGCTATAAATTGGAGTGCAACGACTACAGCAGCATCGTTAAAACTATTAGTCGACAGACACAAACACAAGCCAAGGTTTTTACGCGAAGGCAAATCAAACAAGAATTTAACATAGAATCACCATAATCATTCAACTACATAAGCATCGGATCTCTGGATCAAATTTTAACAAAACGTAACAGTACTGCAGACTGCAATTCAACCACATGACATGACATGACATTAGTTTCTTGATCAATTACTTTTCCTTCTTGCTGAGGAAAACACTAGTCAGCACCGTGTTGGCGACCTCAAAAGACGCTTTCAGTATCGCCAGGGCCTGTAAAAACAAAACCCAAAAAACATCAATTACTGTAAAAATGATGTGTCGTGCATTACATCCTAAGCAATGAACGGTATACAATAAATTTACCTCAGTAAATCCAACTTCAACCTCTTTCTCAATTATTGCCGAAACATCCTTGACATTGAACTTGTTCATTTGAGCTAAGCCCGAGGCTGTCGACAGTGGTTTGACCTCCAAATTATCCATCACCATGAATGTTGTCATTTCCTTCACATATCCCCCAGCAGCAATGCTAGATGTCGCCATATCGAAAGCATTCCGAGACGGAACAAACGTCATCTGATCCCTCATATCATGACGACAACCAGGACAGGTTCCATAAAAGATAGTACCCGCAAATTTGGAGCAACTGTAACACTTATAAATCTTATTGCTGGTTGGAGTGGCAGCGACATTAAGTTTCAACAAAGGGACATTAAAAGCAGCGTTCGTTTCCAACACGACCTGTTTGCCGACATTGGGCTGAAAGTAGCCGTAGTCGAGAGACTCGACACTCTTACAAAACGATACAATAGACCCAATTGACCCGGCCATGCCATTAGCATTCAGGAGTTGTACGACAGTCCCGACTGGTAGAAACAGGATATGAAACAGGAAATCGACAAATTCTTTTCCTACTTCTGCATACACAACTCTGTTAGTCTTACTGTCAACTAACAGTTTCAATTTCAGCTTTTCTCAGCCATCTCACTAAAACAAGTATACTGAAATACAAAACAACTTTGTTTGAATGATTTGAGTGATGAAGTGTGATATATATATATATATATATATATATATATATATATATATATATATATATATATATAGAGGGTGAAGATTTGAGTGAATTAATTGCATGAAAATAACACTATTGGGTGAATTGTTGGAGGGTGAGCATGCATTGCAAATGTTTTGAGTTTCCATGAACTTGTCTGCAGCTTGGAAATACAAAGGGTTCTTCCAACAGTTGAACTTCCAATGTATTTACTCCCTCCATTCTCTACCGAATATGTATTAGCCTAGTGGTTACGACTAGGTATTCCTGAACAATAAGTCTTGGGTTCGAATCTCCTCTAACTTATATTGTAACGTGACTAAGTGCCATTGAATCAAAAAAAAAAAAAAAAAAACTCTCTCCGTTCCCTAATATAGCACATTTTTGAAAAAAATGAAAAAAATGGGACAATCATTTAAAACTAGAGGGAGTAATATACACGAGTAAGAGATAAACAAATGAATGAGACTGGAGAAATATTTGTGTTCATTATTTTATATTTTGTATACTCGATAATATTTTTACCATGAATTTTCATTAAAAGCCCGTAAAACCAAGCGTTATACAAACACTGAAACAGAAATTAAACTGGAAAAAATAATCCACAAAAACAATCAAATACATTAAAGAAGAGAGTCAATCTCTGGTGCCATGAATTTTCACTCTACTAGATCCCAACATAACAAATACAGTATAGACTTTCGGAGGCTGACAGGATTCGAACACGCGACCTTCAGTCAGTCACCAAACCATGCCGGATTAATCATGTCAAACAAAAATATGACGGAAAACCAGCATCAACTTTACCAGAACCGTCCTACTCCGCTGGAGTTGCTAGTATGATTGAACTTTTGGAGGAAGTGGTTGAGGTCTCGGCATTGGATCATTGCATACTTTTTATACTCGTATATGATTTCCGTTAATCTGGGTGCCGCAACACGTCTAGGTGAAAATTCCTGGAGCATAGGACAGGTGTAGATTTCCACAATCTCCAAGGAAGGTAAGTGTAGATCGCCATCCTGAATCGGGTTTTCCAGGAAAAAGCACTTCATGACGTTGCACTCCCATAGCTTCACGTTTCTTAGTTTAAGAGCTGATGATAGAGACACTGATGAGAAGGACTTCATAAGTCTGCACTGAGAAAACGTCACATTTTGCAAAGACGGTAACTCAATGGTGTTTTCCGGATGAGTAGCTACCAAAAACTGTTGCAGTTTCGAACATTGGTCCACGTGGACGTCATGTAATCTAGGAGCTGAAATTGAGCCTGACCAGAAGTGTGGCACATTACTGCAAGTCGAAATTCTAAGTGATTCAAGTGACGGAAGAAGTAACGCGGATTCCTTTTTGGGGGTAGACGAAACGCCTATAAAAGAATCCAAATTCCATAGTTCTAACCGCTTGAGGCTAGGGAGGTTGATACGGGAACCAGCGTTGATCACGAGTGCTGTCATGTTGCAACAACCCGTGATTGAAAGAAACTGAAGTTGCTGTAGTGAACCCTCAAATACCTGCGCCGAAGCTATATGATTCCAGTTCAGTCCAAACAAAGTGAGGGAAGCGATATTTTTAAACAGATGCAGAGGTATCGGATTAAGTGCCTGCAAATAATCCAAATCTAATGTTTTGATTTTCCGACAAAACGACATCAAGGCATCACCATCATCCATGGCAGCATTACTGCAGTCCTCTTTTCTGAACAACTCTTTCAATGAAGAATGGTAACTAACTTTCAAGTCTTCCAGATTTGGCAGCAGTGAATATATCCATACAAACCCTTCATTATTCTCCCCTGAATCTGATGACGAGGAGAATAGAACATCATCCTGAAAATCGGAGAGTGCGAGAGAAGAGAGATTCTTCAAGACTACAGACGGGATCTGGCGTAACCCTGTAGAAGTGCCCAGTGTCAGTTGCCTTAACATCGGAGCAGGATTGGTCATGATACTCAACGATTGATTATCCCAAAGTTCCGTCACTGCATTGTTCACACACATCACTCGTAACTCTTCCAGACATGGAAATTCGATCTACAGTTGAAACAACCCGTTAGCTATATAATCAAGATCAGTTCAATCAATTACTATTAGCTAGTTAATAATACTCGTAAAATGTAATCAATGGCAGTTGCACTTATGACTTACCTTTTCATTGAATAAGGATGAAGAAGTTCCACACCCGGCAAACAATTTCATGTTCGAAAGCTTGTATAGTTCCAACTTTTTCAGTTTTGGGAACTCGAGTTTGGATCCTCCCCTATAGAAACTCTCGAGATTGGTCAAGTTTTTTAGCTCCAAGAACTTCAGCTGGCAAAATGTGATAATTTGTTCACCAAATTCTGATTCTTCCGTCTCTTCAACAGATATCACTTCACGCATCTCGCTACAGTTTGTTATGCTCAAGGTTTCGAGTTTCACGAGTACAGAAAATACAGAGACAGGGCCGAGACATGACAACTTTCCACACAGAATTATATTTATACTCTTCAAATTCTGAAATCCTGGCGTATAATTTTCCTTACTCCACAACTTCACAACATTGTCGCAGCGTAACAAGAACAGCGTCTCTAAAGCCGGTAATGCAATCTGCAACGTGTCAAACGATGCATGTTACGATTCACAAAAAAAAAGGAAATAAAATCTCTTCGACAAGTTGAAATCTCATTGTCACCCTCACACAGCATTTGCTATAAAAGACAACAAGCATATACCTTCCCATCAAAGAGAAATTGGGGACCTTGCAAAGCGTCGTCATCATAGGTGCTAAAACCCGTTTTTGGTCCAACCAAACTTACCAAACAAGGAAGATCTTTGAGCGTCACGGTTTTCAGAAAACGCAGCTCAACAGGCGGTACTACTTCATCGTCAATGAAGATGAACTTGAGCAATTTGCACTCATCCACTGTTATCTCGTTCAGATTACGTGGGACAAGAGGTAGTCCACACAGTAACTCATCCAGACAGCGTAAGTTTAAAGATTGGAGGTTCGAAAATGTTCCTGGTGACACATCCCCGGTACACACCATCTCTAAACTCCTCAATCCTGAAAGATCAAGTGATTCGAGACATGGAAAAGCAATCAAATTATCCATCACCTGTCCGTCAACTATACATTGAATACCACTGCACCAAGAAAGAACAAGAGATTTAAGGCTTTTAAATCCATCCTGGTCCAACTGCGGGGCGAGACCCTCAAAATTACTGCAGTGCCGCATGTTTAAGCAATCAGCTTTCTTTAGCAATACCTTGAGACGACTTTCTGTAAAGCACCCGGAACTGCCTTTAACGTCGCTGAGATTTAAGACGCAACGAAATTTCCGAAGTCTCTCTTCAGCTAAGTCCCAAATGCCAACACATATTTTGAATTCATCTACATTGGCTAGCAAATGGCCCTCAAATGGCAGATCTTCTGCTACTGGTACATTTATTTCGAGTGCGTTTAAGTAAGGTAACCTATTAATCTCAGCAGCAGCAGCAGCAGCAGTTCCTTCTTCATGATCAGATTGTTTACTATTACTATTAAACATGTAGACTCCTTCCAGTGTAGAGAGTTTACTTAAGACGCCAGCAGGAACGACTGGTAACTTATCAAATATGCATTCGCTCAAATCCAGCAACCGAAGCTTGCATAAATTCCCAACTTCATCGGGTAATTTTTCCACAAATGAATTACGTAAACTAAGAACAAGAAGATTTACCAGATCACCAACCAGTTCAATATTTCCCAACTTACAACCCTCCATGCACAACATTCTCAATTTCTTCAATTTCCGCATTGATTGTGGTAAACAAGGTTGAAAGTTCATGTTTGACAGCGCCAAAACCTCTAGATTCACCATTCCATCGAAGAAAAAATCATCAAACTTCGGGGACAGGTCACCTTTCAGTATCAAAATCTGAAGCTTACAGAGTTCTACTCTGCTAAGACGAGAATAATCATTCTTAGACGTCAATGACATGGCTGTGTACTTCTTCAAAGTCTCATCGTCCAACCAACGAGGAATTCCTTCCACCATGAACTTATGACCCTCCTCTGCAATTGAAAGACAATCATCTCAATACACACAAATATTTATATATGGTTACGGACTTACGGCTACACCTGACAAAAGGGTCAAGTCAGGTTCGGGTAATTTTCGGGTTTGCTATTTTCATCCTTTTTTTTGGAATATTATCGACTCCTATTCTATGAAAACATACGGGCCTGTTTCAGGTTAGCCCGGGTCAAACTCGAGTCTTCAGTTCTGGTGTCGGGTCAGGGTCATTATCTGAAGTCATTATCTGAAGTCATTATCTGAAGTCATTAAGTCGTTTTACATACTGTCATACCTTTCGTGGCACATGAAATTGCAAAAGACCGCACAATATCATGAATCTTGACATCGCCTTTGACATCGCCTTCTAGTAACATTGACGATAGCATGAGTTCATTAGCCCATGTAACCGCTTGCTCCATGGCTTCGGAAAGCTTGTTCACATGCTCAAACAAGTTTAAACCCATGCCATATCTCATTAAGCTCTCAATTGATGCACTTGAACCAAGAGGAGATAAACAAGCAAGTAAGAAGAACATCCTTTTTTCACCAGGCTGTATAAACTTGTAACTCGAGTTCAAAATCGAGAATGTATGAGAATAATCGCCATTAATTTGACTCGAAATAGGCTTTTCCAAGTCATCTGCAAATTTTTCCCAACTGGATAAATCTCTGTTCTTCAATGAGTCAGTTGTTGCTACAATAGCAAGAGGTAAGCCTCCACACTTGCCCAACAATCTCTCAACCACACTTTTGTATTCTTTACTATTAACATCAACTTTATTTCCGATCTGAGTCTTGAAGAGCTCTCTAGCTTCATTCGGGTTCAACACGGCTACCTCATATATGTCAACATTTCGTACATCCATGATTCTGCCAACGTCTCGATCTCTAGTCGTTAACAAAAGCTTACATGTGTCTGGAATCCCGACTTCACACAAATTCAACTTTTTCCAAACATTGTCCAATATAATGAGTATTTTCTTCTCCTTTTCTGAGATTAGTCTGTTATATATTCTAATAGCCCTTTGAGCGACGTTGTCAACATCATGTAAAGGCAGATCAATCGATTCAGCAATGGTGGCTTGAATGCGCATTAAGTCAGGGGTGTCCGAAACTTCCACCATCACTTTTATGGCGAATGCATCTTTAACAACTCTCTTGCTGATTTCTTTTGCCAATGTAGTTTTGCCTGTTCATATGACCATTTGAAAGGTACGGTATTCATCAAATGAGAATAAGTAACATCATAGCAATTACTGTTCAATTGAAATAAGTAAACAAATGATCGAGACAGAGGGAGTACCTGTACCCCCCATGCCGTACAAGCAAACAGAAGAAACCTTATCATCACTCAGTTTTTCCGAAATTTGGTGAAGAAGTTGAGTCCTTGAATCCAAACTCTTAAGAAAATTTGTAGGAATGGGTTTCAGATCTATTGTTCTGATATGCATAGTGACTGGATCTTGCGGGCATTTACTAATAAATTCATCTTGTATATATTTGGCCATCCGTTCAGCGGCTTTGCTAATCAGATATCGACCATGAAAGTCACTGCAGACTGAGAGTGAACAACAACAGCAACAACCTCGGTGGTGTTTGGTGTTTTCGTCCACTTCCTTCTTCAACCCGCGACCCCTGATCAAAAGTCCATCAATGACTTCTAAACCTAACTTGACACCCTCGGCCTCAGGCACAGCCTTCTTGAAATTAGCATCGTCCATCAATTTTCCAAGAGGTGTAACCAAATGGGTTAGAGGAGTAAGCAATTTTCTAGCAGCTTCCTTTACTCTATTCTCACCCAAATCCAATCCGACAGTGGCAGTGGGTAGTAGAGCATCAGATTCATCATCCTCGTCCTTACGATTCTGCTGACAGATGAGTTCCTCATCATCACTTACATTCTCAGCTTCTCGAACAATCTCCTCCATCTCCTGATCGCCTTTTATAAGCTTATCTAAGTCTCGATCCATCAATGTTCTTGTAGCTATTACCGCCAAGCTCCTGTCCTCTTTCATAAGCTTCTTAAACTCGTCAACTGTATCCTTCATCAACTCCACCACAATCTCAGCTACCTCCTTATAATCGACTTCTGCCATCTTCCTCGTCGTCTCTTCCTTCGACTCCTCCATCTCTTTCCTAAGCATCTTCATCACTTTGACAACCAATTGCTGCATCTCAATTTCCACTCCTATACGCCTCTTAAGAACCTTTTTTCCCATCAATTTCACCACGTATTTCGCTGTCTCAATGTCCTTATACATAAGATCTGTCAACTCTTCATTATTTACGGCCAATATCCGGACATCTTTAAGCCAACTCACAGCTTCTCTAGTTATCTCTTCCTGCCTATCATTGCCCTCTTTCACCTTCTTGTTAATGTCATCTTTCTTATCACACACCTTACTCAGACTTTTACGGAGTGCACCAAGATTATCCTCGCAGCTCCCAATGTAACCCACATACTCGCTCACAATGCCGAATACAAAGGACTTCATCGGCTCCACCACTTTCAAAATAACTCCGCATTCCCCCGCCATTATCACCTTTCTTCAAATATCTCCTCCTAAGCAAAACCACCACCACCAACAACAACGACAACAACACCAGAGCCTTAGTTTCAAAAAGATTTGGGGTCGGCTAACACGGATCAATATCTCATCAAGTCGTCATCAAAACAAATGGAAGGCGAACAATACAATAAATTAAGTTAAAAGCTATAATTATCAGTTTTTAAAGAGTTACAGATTAAACTCCAAGTTATAGAAAATAAATAGTAAATAAATCCTATGCAAAACCAACAATTCAACAAATAAAATAGAGATAATGAAGTCAAAAAAGATGCTAAGTATCTCAAAAATCATCAAACAAAATAAGAACAATGTTGATTAAAATCAAAACACATGTTACTCCCTCTGTTTCTATGATTTCTTTCACCTTAAAAGTGGCACATTTTTAAAAAAAACAATAAAATAAGTAAAAGTAGAGAGGGAGTAAAGTAGGTGGGTCATCTAGGTAAGAGAGAAGTGTGATAGAAAAAAATGAAAATGGAAGAAATCAAAGAAATGGTTGAAAAAGGAAATATGTAAGATATCAAAGAAACAGAGGGAATATTTACTTACAGTATAGAGAGTAAACAAATGCTATTGGTTTCCAAAGAGGTCTTCCCACTGAACAAGTTCACAACTCACTATTGCAAATGTTCAACTATAGTAGTGCCCTTTTAATTCCTCCCTCCGTATCTATATGTTCGTCCACTTTGTTTAATATATGGGTGGAGTATTATATTGAAAATGGACGAACATACAGATACGGAGGGAGTATAAAATATTTTTGCAAAAAATAATTTCTAGACATCGTTCACACCGCCTTTTGATTCATATCCTTGCAATGATTCAGGTTAGCCGACCCCAAATCTTTTTGGGAGTAAGTCTCTAACGATGTTGTTGTTGTTGTTGTTCACACTGCCTTTTGCAGTCAAACTTGTTGATTAGATTGTAATTTTCAATTGTAAAGTGGAGCAACTTGTTAAGTGTGGCACTTAAGAACACACTAAAACATAGGATTCTAAGATTATTGTATTGGTTTTACTTATAACTAAGACTGTTTCTTTATTCATTTGTTTTTAAGGTATTATGTCACAGTCCGACAGGGGAAAACACAAGGGACTCAATCCGCTCTGCCACTATTAAAATAACTCCGCATTCTCCGCCATTAATTGATTAAAGCCTATCTTCAAGTATCTCCTCCTACGACTTGACAACTTCAGATAATGATTCATGTTAGCCGACCCCGGCATGACTCTCAATACAGATCCAACTGAAATTGGATGCGTGCAAAAGCGAACTCAAATAATTCAACAAAGGGACATTAAGTTTCAACAAAGGAACACGAACATCAGTTTTTGTTTTCAACACGACATCTTTGTCCACATCGGGCAGAAAGTAGCCATTGTCGAGAGACTCAACACTCTTGTAAAGCGATCCAACAGACCCGGCCATGCCATTAACATTCAGGAGTTGTACGACAGTCCCGACTGGCAGAGACAGGATATGAAACAGGAAATCGACGAATTCTTTTCCTGCTTCTGCATACACGACTTTGTTTGTCTTACTGTTTACTAACAGTTTCAATTTCAACTTTTCCTCTGCCATTAAGCTAAAACAACAAGTATCTAAAATACAAAACAATTTGAGTGACGAGTATGGGATTAAAGGGTAATGGATTTGTTAACGAACCAACTCAACCAAAACCTTAAGACGATGGCTGAGACCCGTTTATATTCTATTACGCCCCTCGCTCGAATGCCCTTTGGGCTTGAAGGGTGGTTAGTGTGCACCAGCTCCCCTGTACCGTGTGCTGAGATTCCACTTGAGAGAGGCGATAGTTGAGACCCGTTTATATTCTATTAGGATTTAATCGTATATTGATGTTATTAATGTTCAATTAAAATTTGTAATCTCTGTTTTCGGTATCATTTTTCATAAAGTAAAGATAAAACCGAAAGTAATCTTTTGAAAATAACCAGCGAATCTATGGATTTGATTATTTGGTGATTTTGTAGGCATTAGCGATGTTGAAAGCTTGTTTGGAGACGGAGGAGGTTTTGACATCCGTGTTTCTAAGAAAGAACGGAGTATCCTCGACATTATATTCCATCAATCTGCTGAGTATCATCAGATCGGCTCATATTTTTAAACCGTTTCATTTTGGATTTTCGTTAGTACTCCCTTGGCATTTTGTTGATCAAAAGACTTTCACAGTTTTACAACCCTCAAGTCACTGATTAGTTCCGACTGCTATAAACACCAAATCTCACGGCATTGAAAAGTAAAGAGTCTCAGCATTTGATCTTCCGCTCTTCAAGTCTACTAATGAGCCAAACACCAAGTCATGATCTGTGTATATGACTATTATGTGTGGTCTGTATAACATTACATCTTGACTCTTCAACTCATCATCGTCGTCTAATTCACAAATGATACAAAGTCATAAGTAGAACGTACGAACCAAAACAATTTAATCATAATCATATTCATAATCGTAATCATAATCATAATGAGAATGAATTCCATCTTGTTTACAGTAATACTCGTACCTGTTTTGATTTGTAGTAGTAGTAGTAATATTATCGACATTGATGCCTTGGACATTTCTTCTTCGCTGCTCGTCAATTGTGGGCTTCTCAAACCCACCCGATCCTTAGATGGCCTCGAATGGCAAAGCGATGACAACTCGTCTTTTGCCCCGCCCAACCTCAATGACGTCTCAGCTGTCGTCCAGAACGACTATTTTACGAGCGAGCTGCCGTACCAGGTGGGCAGGGTATTCTGGTCGAATATCACCTACACTTTCTCCATCACCCCTGGTCCCGTTTTCCTACGTCTCTACTTCTGTTCTAATGTTTCCTACAACGATACCCTCCCTCAACAATTCTCCACTTCTGTGTTTGCTAATAACTTCACTCTCTTCAAATACCTCAACCCTGCTCTCAGTTTACCTATCGATACATTTTACGAGTTCCAAATTATTCTTGGAAATGGGAAGAATAATCTCAACTTAACCTTCTCCCCTGGTTCACCTGCTGCAACTGCAACTGCAACGTCCCACATATCATATGGGTACGTAAATAGTATAGAGATCGAGTCCGTTCCACAGGGTTTGTACATAGATCAGACCAACCTGAGATATAGATATGTCCCAGATAAGAAAAAGGGCTACATTTTGGATAAATATTCGGCAGCATTCCAGACGGCTTTGCGGCTGAATGTTGGAGGAGATTATGTGGGGAAGATGGACGACAACCCAGGGGGAATGAGGCGTATATGGGAACCAGATGACAGCTATATAGTCGGTTTTCCAGGTGTCACGTCCCAGCAAGAGAAAGGGAGTTATGATACAAGGGTGAGATACACGAAGAAGACGCCATCGTACGTGGCACCTAAGGTCGTGTACGAAACATTTAGGACAATGGGAAACAATCCAGCAACAGTAAATTTTGCTTGGAACCTTACGTGGGTGTTCCAGGTGGACCCGGGATTTGATTACGTGGTGAGGCTTCATTTCCGTGAGATGGAATTTAATGAGACATGGGAAGCATTGCCGCCGATGGATTATGATGTGACGGGGATAGGACAGAGGTTGATGTGTGTGTATATTGGTGGATATGTGGCGGATCCGAGTCTTGATATTTGGGCCGAGGCAGGGGGGCTTGGTGTTCCAATCTACAAGGATTATGTTACGACTGTGATGGGTACTAGTAACGGCTCCAAGGTTCCTCTTTCCTTGGCTCTCCATCCTAATCCGGCCTCGTAAGTCAACTAACTCGATCATGTCACGTTGTACCTACTACATGATGATTCTAAATTTATGTTGTGCATGTTTAGAATTACAGATGTGACGCTCAGTGGAATCGAGATTCTCAAGTTGAGTAGCCCAGAAGGAAATCTTGCAGTTCATGATCAAATAATTTCTGACAATCCAAGTTCAACTCGTCGTAACACCCCTGCTATTATTGTTGGAGGCGTCATCGGATGTGTACTAGTTATTCTTCTTTTACTTTCTCTGTTACAACGCAGAGTACAATCACTCATGACAACTACAAGGACTACCTTGCCTGGAAGGCCATCCCTACCACTTGATCTTTGTCGACGTTTCTCATTATCCCAGATAAAGGTCGCCACACGTGAGTTTGATCCGGAGTCAGTCATAGGCAGAGGCGGGTTTGGCAAGGTGTATAAGGGTTGCATAGACAACAAAGGAGGAGCAACTAATGTGGCCATCAAACGACTTAACTCGACATCAAATCAAGGCGAGCATGAGTTCTTGACCGAAATCAAGATGCTCTCGAGCCTGCGTCACAAGCATTTGGTGTCCTTGATTGGTTACTGCGACGACAAGGGAGAGATGATATTGGTATACGAGTACATGCCCCATGGCACCCTCCGCGACCACCTCAAGTACAGGGGTGGTAACCAAAACGACAAGAACAATAATCAATTATTGTTATCATGGAAGCAACGCTTGACGATTTGCCTAGGAGCGGCTCGTGGGCTAGAGTATCTCCATGGTGGCGCACAGCAGCTGATAATTCACCGTGATGTCAAGTCAACTAATATCCTCCTCGATGACAACTGGACTGCCAAGGTCTCCGACTTTGGGCTCTCTAAAGTTGGTCCTGCAAGCAAGACGGGAGTAGGTCACGTTAGCACGGCCGTTAAAGGTACCGTCGGGTATTTGGATCCAGAGTATTATCAACGTGGACAGTTAACAGAGAAGTCGGACGTGTACTCGTTTGGAGTCATGTTATTTGAAGTGCTATGTGCCCAACCAGCGGTTAGCCTTAACCTTCCTAAAGTTCGAGCTTGCTGCAATAAGGGAACCCTCCATACAATAGCTGATCCGACTCTAACAGGTCAAATCACACCCGAGTGTCTAAGTAAATATGGGGAGATTGCAGAGATGTGTGTCAGAGGAAATCGGGATGAACGTCCCTCGATGAGGAACGTCGTATGGAGTTTAAAGTTTATTTTAGCACTTCAACAAACCGCTGAGAACATGAGTGATAATGGCAGTCCATTGGTGGAAATTACGATCAGAAGTAATGTTGGTTGTGAGAATGAAGATGGTGAATCCACGATATTTGAAAGTAGAGTTGATGAGGATGGTGCTCAAGGGTCGTCTACTATTGATAATACTCATATGGATGTGAAGTCGGGTTCTGTCTTTACTGAGATGTTTGATCTACGGGCTAGATGATACGGGTTTCAAAAAGAATCACTTTGCAGTTAATCATTAGCCTCATACAGTTAACAGAAAACTCTGTTTACGACCCATCTGATTACTTCAACTCACAGTCAATGCTGTTTATCACGACACAATCTCCGAATCCGATATGTTCTCTTCTACTGCCACTGTCATTAAGCTGCTCTTAAGACAGTTTTAAGTTTTAAGCCAATGCAAAACTCGATATTTTAAGCAACAAAACATCACAGTTTCACCCATCAGATTACTTTCAACTGTCAATCTTCTTCCTAAACCCGGTACTCCCTAGTGAGTTCCCTCTTTCCGGCTGAAAGGGACCGGACTGAATTTGGATGAGGGGATTTCATGTAACTTACCTTAAGTTAATGACGATGAAGTAAGTTAACGTGGCTAAACCTAACATAACTCTACTGAAATTCTGAAAAAGTATATGAGCTCAAACTCGAAGAGATTACTTTGACTCATATTTTCACAGTTTCACCATTCTGATTACCTTCAACATTCAATCTTCTTCCTAAAAAACATCTAATTAACCTGATTTCGGAATAATCCAAATCAAATAGATTAAACATTGTAGTCATTACACCCATCATTCATCCTTATTCTTGAATTAAACTGATTTTTAGTTTTTTTACCACCCAACCCCTCAAAGATTGCAGCTTTAATCCTAACTTTTTACTTTTTACCAATCACTTCACCACTAACCTCAATACCCATTTACATAGGAAATTAAACTCCATTGCTGATTAACTAATTTTTATCCTTGAATTAAACTAATTTTTACCCCTCAAAGATTACAGCTTTAATCCTAATTTTTTACTTTTTACTTTTTACCATCACTTCATGACTAACCTCAATACCCATTTACAGAGAAAATTAAACTCCATTGCTGATCAACTCATTTTTACCACCTAATCCTCAAAGATTACAGCTTTAATCCTTACTTTTTACCATCAATTGAAGATTAACCACAAAACCCATTTACATAGGAAATTAACCTCCATTTCTCATTAACTTACTCCAAAAAACATGAATTACAATTACATGATCGATTCAATTCTAATCTGAAATAAAAAGCGAGGAAAGGGGAAGAACCTGGCAACTATTCATAGGGTCACCCTTCAATTTTAGGGAACCTTTCAAGTCCAATGACCACTAAGTATTTGGGTTGTAAGTTATTTCTAATTTGAGTTATTTTCTGTTGGGCTCATCGTGTAATGTAGACGGTCATGGTCTTATACAAGAATTATAGTCTTTTATTTTCGTTTGATTTTTTCATTTACTACCAACTCGATTTAGTCTTTCTCTATTAGGTTGAGAGTAAAGTTTTGCTCTTTCCGATTCAAAGAGATTAATTAATTTAAATGAAAGATGTAAGATGTTTAATGTAACTTAATTTAACGAAATTAATTCAATGACGCGAAATTAAATTGGTCCAAGTTGAAAATATTTCATTGATGTTCATACTACGTACAGTAATATTTATGTTTGTAACTCGTAATATTTTTGAGATTGTTTTTTCTCGGTATCTAAATTACAATGACTGCACAAGTATGGTTGAAACTATTAATCGACATGAACGCAAACAAGGATTCTTATGCGGAAGCAAACAAGGATTTCGTCGATTTTCTAAGAATCCTGACCATGTCTAAATTTTGATTGTTTCAGTTAAGGGGAAAGAAATATGTGAACAAGCTGGTATTGAAATAGCATATCGAAAAATAACATCAACACCAAAATGTGAACAAAATGAATCAAATTAAGCAAATGCTAGTAACATTGCAGGCTGCAATTCAACCACATGACATGACATGACATGACATTAGTTTCTTCATCAATTACTTTTCCTTCTTGATGAGGAAAACACTTGTCAGGGCAGTGTTCGCAACCTCAAAAGACGCCTTCAGTATCGCCAGGCCCTGTAAAAACGACAAAACCCGAAAGCATCAGTTACTGAGAATGTTGTGTTGTGAATTGCATACAGATACAGTAAAAATCTTAAGTAATGAATGAAGGTTATACTGTAAATTTACCTCAGTAAATCCAATTTCAACCTCTTTCTCAGTTAATGCCGAAACATCCTTGACATTGAACTTGTTCATTTGGTTCATAACTGCAATGGTAGACAGTGGTTTCACCTCCATATTATCCGTCACCATGTAAGGAACCATATCCTTCACATATCCCTTAATACCAATGTTGTCTGTCGTAGTATCGACAGCATTCTGAGACGGAACATATGTCATCTTGGTATTTATCTTGGAGCCACAACCAGGACAGGTTGTGTTAATGACAGGACTCGCATAACTGCAACAGTTACTACACTTATAAACCGTATCAACAGCATTCTGAGACGGAACATACGTCATGGGGTCACTTATTTGGTGACGACAACCAGGACAGGTTGCATTAAGAACAGCACTCGCATAATTCCAACAATGACGACATTTATAAATCATATGCCGGTTAGGAGCAGCATCAAGTTTCAACAAAGGAACATCAAAAGCGGCTTTTGTTTTCAACACGACATCTTTGTTGACATCGGGATGAAAGTAGCCAGAGTCGAGAGACTCGACACTCCTATAAAGCGATACAAAGGGAGACACCATGGCGTTAACGTTGAGGAGTTGTATGACAGTCCCAACTGGTAGAGACAGGATATGGAACAGAAAATCGACGAATTCTTTTCCTGCTTCTGCATACACAACTCTGTTTGTCTTACTGTCGACTAACAGTTTCAATTTCAGCTTTTTCTCTGCCATCATCTACCTAAACTAACAACAAAGTATTCTGAAATACAAAACAACTTTGTTTGAATGATTTGGATGATGAAGTGTGATAGTAGTAGTTATATATATAGGGTGAAGATTTGAGTGAATTAATGCATGAATATAACTATTGGCTGAATTGTTGCAGGGTGTTTCCATGAACTTGTCTGCAAATGTTTTGAGTTTCCATGAACTTGTCTGCAGGTTGGAAATACAAGGCTTCCAACTTCCAACAGCATGCAATATAACTTGCTTTTGATTTTTTTTTTGAAAATTTCACTTTATATGTCATCTCTAATCCCTGAAAATATAGAAGAAAATATCATCATAAGTCAATTCTCAAACCATCACGGGTAAATAGAGGGGTAAAACCGTAAAATATACGCAACGTCACATTAGTAAAACCAACTTGAACCTCTTTCTCGGTCAATGTCGAAATATTCTGTAGTTCTTGCAATGACATTTTGATTGAGACGTCCTAAGTTCTAATATGGTATCAGACCTATCGTGAGTCGTCACATCTGAACAAAGTCATCAGACTGATGACGGCCCTTTGACAAAGTCACATTTATACTGTATTTACTAAACAAGTTGTTGAATTGGTAGTTTAAACAATGCAGGAAGTAAAACAATGTATATATATAGGAGTATATACTCAATAGACCAAATCCTCGTACGATCAAGCTTAATTTGATCCGATGGCTGAGACGAGGATGAATTTGAAGCTGATGATCGACAATAAGGCAAACAAAGTCCTGTTTGCAGAAGCAGGAAAAGAGTTTGTCGATTTCCTGTTCCATATACTGTCGCTGCCAGTCGGGACTGTAGTCAACCTTCTGAAAGCTGATAACATGGTAGGCTCCCTAGGATTTCTTCACAAGAGTATCAAGTCTCTGAGCTCCAAATACCTTCAGCCCAATATCGACAGAGATGCCATCCTGAAACCCAAACTCGCTGTCAAAATCCCTCTGTTGGGACTTACTGAAGGTTCATCAGCAACATGCAGTAGAGTTTACAGGTGTTTAACTCATGTTAACTATGTGAGTCATGATTTTAATGCAATTTGTCCCTGTGGTCAGACGATTAACACTCAAATCAATTACGTTAACCCTAAGAATGGTACGGAATTTTTGGCGAGGGGCGATGTCAGGTTGGCACTCCGGGTTAATAAACTTAATATGAGAGCGAGGAGCCGTGAAAGCGAGGGGTATGTGAAAGAGGTGGTTACTTATATGGTGATGGATAATTTAGAGCTGAAGACTATGTCTAACATCTCTAGTATTGATCTTATGAAGAAGTTTCATGTTAATGATGTTAATTGCTTGAATCAGAAAACGGTTCAAGTTCGTCTTCCTCAGGTAATTCGATCTTCTGTCCAATTCTCGATTCATCTAACATGGTATCAGATCCAACGTAACCAACAAATTAAGGCTTTGTTTGGTGATTTTGTAGGCGTTGGCAATGTTGAAAGCTTCTTTGGAGACGGAGGAGGTTTTGACAACCGTGTTTCTAGGAATAACTAACAAAGCATCCTCGACAATCCAGCAATACCCTGATCAGTATCAGATCAGCTCATCTTTTTAAACCGTTTTTTTTTTTCGTCAGTTTGTGTGACTGCTTTTACAGTATGTGTGTCCTTACTCCCTTGGCATTGTGTTGATCAAAACAAACTTGTGTTCGAAAGTTCAATTTCGTCCTTGGCTGATTATTTCCGACTACTATAAACATTCAAAACTTCCATAAGACGGTCTCACGGTATTGAAAATTAAAATCTCAGCATTTGATCTTTAGTTCTTCAAGTCTACTAATGTGCCAAACACCAAGTCATGATCTGTATGTATGTGTGGTCTGTATAACATGATAACATCTTGACTCTTCAACTCATCATCGTCCTCTAATTATAGAAGCACTACAACCAAAACAATTTAATCATAATCATTATGAATTCCATCTTTTTTACAGTACTACTAGCTGTTTTGATTAGTAGTAGTAATATTATTATCGATATTGATGCCCTAAACGCGACTACTTCGTCACTGGTCATCAATTGTGGACTTCTCAAACCCACCCAAAATTTCGATGGCCTTGTATGGCAAAGCGACGATGACCCGTCTTTTGCCCCGCCCAACCTCAATGACGTCTCAGCTGTTGTCCAGAACGGCTATTTTACAAGCGAGCTGCCGTACCAGGTGGGTAGGGTATTCTGGTCGAATATCACTTACACTTTCTCCATCACCCCCGGTCCTGTTTTCCTACGTCTCTACTTCTCCTTTAATCTTTCCTCCAACGACACACTTCCTAACCAATTCTCCACTTCTGTGTTTGCTAACGACTTCACTCTCTTCAAAAACTTCAACCCGAGTCTCAATTCAGTTGTGAATACTTTTTACGAGTTTCAGCTTATTCTCGGAAATGGGGAGGATAATCTCAACTTAACCTTCTCCCCTGGTGCTACCCCTGCTGCTGTCGCAGCATCCACCAACATATCCTACGGCGGATACATAAATGGTATAGAAATCGAGTCTGTTCCACAGGGTTTGTACATCGACCAGACCAACCTGAGTTATAGACATGTCTCAGCAGATAAGAAAAATAGCTACATTTTGGATAAGGATTCGGCCGCATTCCAGACGGCTTTTCGGCTGAATGTTGGAGGAGAAAACGTAGGCGAGATGAGCGACAACCCAGGGGGAATGAGGCGTACATGGGTGGCCGATGATGAGTATATATATGGTGATCCAGGTGTCACGTATCGGCCAGGGGATGGGTATATAGCAGTGAAGTACACAAAGAAGACGCCACCATACGTGGCGCCTAAGGTAGTGTACGAGACAATGAGGATAATGGGAGACAATCCGACAGCAGTAAATATGGGTCGGAACCTTACGTGGGTGTTCGAGGTGGACCCGGGGTTTGATTACGTGGTCAGGCTTCATATGCGCGAGACGGATCTTAATGTGACAGGGATAAGACAAAGGTCGATGCGTGTGTATATTGGTGGATATGTCGCGGATCTGGGTATTGATATTTGGGCCGAGGCAGGGGGGTTCGGTATTCCAGTCTACAAGGATTATGTTATGACTGTAATCGGTACTAGTAACGGCTCCAAGGTTCCTCTTTCCTTGGCCCTCCGTCCTAATCGAGCCAAGTAAGTCAAGTAACTCGATCATATCACGTTTGTAGGTACGGTACTACATACATGACGATTTTAAATTTAAATCGGGTCTTATTTGTTGCGCTTGTTTAGTATTACAGATGTGACGCTAAGTGGAGTAGAGATTCTCAGGTTGAGTAGCCCACAACGAAATATTGCAGTTCCCAATCAAATGATTTACGACGATTCAGCTCTTATACAAGAAATTGGAAGTTTATTAAGTCGTTACGGCCCTGCTATTATTGTTGTAGCCGTTGCTATTATTGCAGGCGCAATCAGCTGCGTACTAGTTATTGTTCTTCTACTTTTTGTATTACAACGCGGCTGTGTACTAGTTTCTGTTCTTCTACTTTCTCTGTTACGACGCAGACTACGATCACTCATGACAACTGCAAGGACTAACTTGCCTGGAAGGCCGTCCATACCACTTGATCTTTGTCGACATTTCTCTTTGTCTCAGATAAAGGTCGCCACACGTGAGTTTGATCCAAAGTCAGTCATAGGCAGGGGTGGATTTGGCAAGGTGTACAAGGGTTCCATAGACAACGGAGTGACTAGTGTGGCCATCAAACGGCTAAACTCGGCATCAAATCAAGGCGAGCATGAGTTCTTGACTGAAATCAAGATGCTCTCGAGGCTGCGCCACAAGCATTTGGTGTCCTTGATTGGGTACTGCGACGACAAGGGAGAGATGATATTAGTATATGAGTACATGCCCCGTGGCACCCTCCGCGACCACCTCAAGTACAGGGACAGTAAACGAAACGACAACAATGATAATCAATTGTTGTTATCATGGAAGCAACGCCTGGCGATTTGCCTGGGAGCGGCTCGTGGGCTTGAGTATCTCCATGCTGGCACACAGCAGCTGATTATTCACCGCGATGTCAAGTCAACTAATATCCTCCTCGATGAGAACTGGACTGCCAAGGTCTCTGACTTTGGACTCTCCAAAGTAGGTCCTGCAAGCGACACGGGAGTAGGCCATGTTAGCACGACCGTTAAAGGTAGCTTTGGGTACTTGGATCCGGAGTATTATCAACGTGGACAGTTAACAGAGAAGTCGGACGTGTACTCGTTTGGAGTCATGTTATTTGAAGTGCTATGTGCCCAACCAGCGGTTGATCTTAACTTTCCCAGGGTTCGAGCTTGCTGCAAAAAGGGAACCCTAGATACAATAGTTGATCCGACTCTCACAGGTCAAATCACAGCCGAGTGTCTTAGTAAATACGGGGAGATTGCGGAGATGTGTGTCAGGGGAAACCTGGAGGAACGTCCCTTGATGAGTGACGTGGTACGGAGTTTAGAGTTTATGCTAGCACTTCAACAAACCGCTGAGAACACGAGTGATAATGCCAGTCCAATGATGGAAATTACAATTAGAAGTAATGCTGGTTATGACAATGAAGACGGCGAATCCACATTATTTGAAAGTAGAGTTGATGAAGTTGGTGCTCAAGGATCGGCTACTATTGACAATACTCATATGGATGTGAAGTCGTGTTCTGTGTTTTCAAATCTACAGGCTAGATGATACGGGTTTCAAAATGAAGCAATCTCTGAATCCGATACGTTCTCTTCTACAGCCACTGTCATTAAGCTGCTATTAAGACAGTTTTAAGTTGTAAGCCAATGCAAAACTCGATATTTTAAGCAACAAAACATCACAGTTTCACCCATCAGATTACTTTCAACTGTCAATCTTCTTCATAAAATTTGTACTCCCTAGTCCCTACTTAGGCTCTGTTCTTTCTGGCTCAAAGGTACTGAATTGAATTTGAATGTGAGGATTTAATGCAACTTAACTTAAATATTTTCACCTTTCTGATTACTCTCAACATTTAATCTTCTTCCTAAAGAAACATCTAATCTAAAAATTCCACTGCCGGAATATTCCAAATCCAGTAGATTACTCAGTAGTCATTAATCATCCATTCTTAATCCTTATTCTTGAAATAAACTGATTCTTTTCTGCTACCATTCTTTTCTTGCCTTGTTTCTTCTTCCATTGGTTTTTTTTCCTCGAGTTTTTGCCGATGAAAGGGGGAAGTTCTCAAGTCCATGGACACTATTGTGCTCGTCATGTATTATACACTGCTTATTAAGAACTGAAAGGGATGAATTAACTTAACTTAATTTTATGAAGATGTTTCATGTTAATGATGTTAATTGCTTAAATCAGAAAACGATTCAAGTGTGTCTTCCTCGGGTAATTTGATTCATCTAACTTGGTATCTGCGTAACCAAATGGCACGGAATTGTCAGAACTAGTGATGACAAAAGCCATGAGTTTGATGACGATCCCTAACTAATAAGGGATGAACTTGATTGGTCCAAGTGGAAAATATTTTGTTGATAATAGTAAAAGATCGGTTTATGTTTGTTGTTCTTCCGATTTTTGAGATTGTCTTTTCTCGGGATGTAAATTACAACGACTACACCAGCATCGTTAAAACTATTAGTCAACACGAACACAAACGAGGTTCTTTATGCAGAAGCCAACAAGGATTTTGTCGATGACAGTGTCTAAATTCTGATTGTTTCAGCCAAAGGGAAAGAAATATGCAGACAAGTATTAGAATTGAAATAGCATATCGAAAAATAACAGTAATATCAAAATGTGAAGAAAATGAATCAAATTCATCAAATGCTAGTAACATTGCAGATTTGCAGGCTGCAATTCAACCACATGACATGATATGACATTAGTTTCTTGATTGATCAATTACTTTTCCTTCTTGATCAGGAAAACACTAGTCAGAACTGTGTTGGCGACCTCAAAAGACGCTTTCAGTATCGCCTGGGCCTGTAAAAACAAAACCCGAAAACATCAATTACTGTAAAAATGCTGTGTCGTGCATCACATCCTAAGCGATGAATGTTATACAATAAAATTACCTCAGTAAATCCAACTTCAACCTCTTTCTCAATTATTGCTGAAACATCCTTGACATTGAACTTATTTATTTGGGTTAAACCCGAGACTGTTGACAGTGGTTTTACCTCCAAATTATCCATCACCATATAAGGAACCATATCCTTCACATATCCCCTGACAGCAATGTTGTCTGTCGTAGTATCGACAGCATGCCAAGACGGAACATATGTCATCGTAATATTTATCTTGGAACCACAAGCAGGACATGTCGCATTACAGATAGGACTTGCATAAAGGAAACATTCACGACACTTATAAATTGTATCGACAGCATTCTGAGACGGAACATATATCAATTGGGCACTTATCTTGTGACAACAACCAGGACAGGGTGCATTAAAGACTGGACTCGCAAATTTCCAACAATTACAACACTTATAAATCTTATGGCTAGTCGGAGCAGCATTAACTTTTAACAAAGGAACGTTAAAAGCAGCTTTCGTTTTCAACACGACATCTTTCTTGACATTGGGTTGAAAGTAGCCAGAGTCGAGAGACTCCACACTCTTATAAAGCGATCCTATAGACCCGGCCATACCGTTAACATTCATTAGTTGTACGACAGTCCCAACTGGTAGAAACAGGATATGGAACAAGAAATCGACGAATTCTTTTCCTGCTTCCGCATACACAACTCTGTTAGTCTTACTGTCTACTAACAGTTTCAAGCTCAACTTTCTCTCTGCCATCATCGACCTAAAACAACAAAAATTCTGAAATACAAACGAATTTGAGTATGGATTATTATGAAGTGTGATAGTTATATATATATAGGGTGAAATAATTGCATGAAAATAACTATTGGCTGAATTGCAGGGTGTGTACTATGTACTGTCAACTGTGTACTGTATGCAACTGTTGAGTATCCATGAAAATTTGTGGTTGGAAATAGTAGCTTCATTACTCTTCAATAAATTTATACGTATATTGATGTCATTAATGTTTAATTTAAATTTTTCGTTCTCTTTTAAAACCGTAAATACAAATGTGTATGTCATTTTTCACATCGACAACAGTAGCATCTCGCAAAAATAACATTAAGACCAAACAGTGAACAAAACAGAACAAGTTTAATTAGCAAAAAAAACAAAAGATCGCGAACAGCAATAATAACATGTGACATAATGTCGTAGTTAGTTCCTTGAACAATACTTGGCCTTCTTCCTAAGGAAAACAGTCGTTAGCACCGTGTCTGTCACCTCAAAGGCCGCCTTCAGCATCGCCAGTCCCTGTATGTTAAAACACAAACAAGAATTGCATCAGTTCGAGTTGGGTCGATTTTGGGTTGATATATTTTCGATATCCATTGAATTAAATTACCTCAGTAAAACCAACTTTGACCTCTTTTTCAACCAGTGCAGAAACAGTGTTGGCATCTAACTTATTGATGAGGGTAATACCAGAGATGGTAGACATTGGTTTCACCTCCAAATTATCCATAACCATGTAAGTAACCAGCCTCTTCACATAACCCTCCTTACGACGGCTCTTTGTCTCCACATACTCAGCATCCTCAGGGATAACATACGTTAATTCCTTATCCATTTCACGACTGCAAACAGAACATTTTACACCAGGCACTTTACTTGCATAACTTGCACACATAAATTTTATCATTAGTTGGACCGTCGTTGACTTTCAACAAAGGAAGATTAACAACAGCTTTCGGTTTCAGCACAACATCTTTGCTGACATTGGTTCGAAAGTAGCGGGAATTGAGAGACTCGACACTCTTGTAAAGTGATCCAACAGACCCCACCATGCCGTTTTCATTCAGCAGCTTAACAACAGTTCCGACAGGTAGAGACAGGATATGAAACAGGAAATCGACAAATTCGCTTTCTGCTTCTGCAAACAGGACTCTGTTAGCATTACTGTCAACCAACAGTTTCAAGCTCATCTTTTTCTCTGCCATTAATCTGATCAGGTGAACTCAGATGAATTCGATTGATTGATTATGAAGGGTGTAGTGGGTGGTATATATAGAGGATTGAGTGGTTTAATGGCGTCGGAATACTGCAGGCTGTATACTGATATGTTGAGTTCCCATGTACTGTAATTGTCTCATTGAAGACAGTAGCATTAAAACAGCATGCTTAATCCTCACTTATCGAGACAGTCACTTACTCCGTATCTGTTAAAATATTCAACAAAAGACGGAGTATATTGAAATGTATACTCATATAGTCGTACTTATATCAACAATTAACATTAACAACAGAAGGGTGTAACATTGTTAGCTGCGCAGCCACGTCCCATAACTTGTCGATGCTACTGTGGTGGAGGCCTCAAAAGAAGCTTTTAGCATTGCCAATTTGCCAGTCCCTAAATAGGGCTGTTGTTTATCGAGTTTAGAAGGTTCTCAAATCGGGGCTGATATGTGTCTTAATATTTGCAAAAATAAGACTTTGAGGTAAGAACACACTGCTGTAAATAAATAAAAATCGGAAACTCATTTTCACTACGGAGTACATTATAGGGCTGTAATGCAAGTCTCATGCTCGCAAAGTCGTTTTGATGACGAATCAAGCTAACAAGGCTTTTGACGAAGTCACATTTCGGTGTTAACATTCATATATCTTAAGTCTTCGACTGATTATTTCCGACTGTAAACAAAATTCTGAGATGCTTTCTGCTGTTTGTTACTCTAGGTTAGATTTTTGAAATTGTCTTTTCTCGGTATGTAAGTTACAACGATTAAACAAGCTAAGCATCGTTAAAACTATTTGTCAACACGAACACAAATGAGGTTTTCTATACCGAAGTAAACTAGAAATTTCATTGATTTACTAATCCGAACAATGTCTTTAGCCAAACTACAGAAGCATCGAACGAATCTCTAAATTCAGACTAATTTGTGAACAGAATGGATCAAATCTAGCAAAACGTAACGCTACTGGAACCACATGACATAGTTTCTTGACCGATTACTTGGTGAGGAAAACAGTAGTCAGCACCGTGTTGGCGACCTCAAAAGATGCTTTCAGCATTGCAAGGCCCTGTAAAAACAACAAAAACATACTGTATTACTGCGGATATTGTGTCGTAGATTGCATACAGTAAGAAAAAATTACCTCAGTAAATCCGACTTCAACTTCTTCCTCAATTATAGCCGAAACATCCTTGACATTTAACTTATTAATTTGGGCTAAGCCAGAGACTGTCGACAGTGGTTTCACCTCCAAATCATCCATTACCATGTATCTAACCATTTCCTTCACGTATCCCCCAACAGCATTCTGAGACGGAACATATTTCATCGGGGCACTTAACTTGATACAACAACGAGGACAGGTTGTGTTTGGCTCCGGACTCACATAAACGCAACAGCTACCACACTTATAAATCATATCGACAGGATTCTTAGACGGAACATACTTCATCTCGGTACTTATCTTGTTATGACAATCAGGACAGCTTGCATCCAGGACAGGACTCGCATAATAGCAACATTTACCACACTTATAAATCGTATTATTGCTGGTTGGAACGTCGTTAAGTTTTAACAAAGGAACATTAACAACAGCTTTAGGTTTCAGCACTATATCTTTATTGACGTCAGGCAGAAAGTAGTCAGAGTCGAGAGACTCGACACTCTTATAAAGCGATCCAATACACCCGCCCATGCCATCAACATTCAGGAGTTGTACGACAGTCCCGACTGGTAGAGACAGGATATGGAACAGGAAATCGACAAATTCTTTTCCTGCTTCTGCATACACAACTCTGTTTGTCTTACTGTCTACTAACAGTTTCAATTTCAGCTTTTTCTCAGCCATTATCTACCTAAAACAAGAAGTATTCTAAAGTACAAAACAACTTTTTTTGAACTTTGAATGATTTGAATGATGAAGTGTGATAGTTACAGTGGAGTGTATATATATAGGGTGAAGATTTAAGTGAATTAACTGCAAGAAAATAACAATTGGGTGAATTGTTTTGAGTTTCCATGAACTTGTCTGCAGGTTGGAAATATAAGGGTTCCAACTTCCAACAGCATGCAATATATAGTTGAGCTTCCGACATATATTTTTAATGTGTGCTCAATGAATACACGTTAAATTACACATTAACAACAGAAAGGTATAACAATGTTAACTGCGTAACCGCATGTCATATAACGTTGTCAATGCTACTGTGTTTATCGAGTTTAGAAGGTTCTCAAATCGGGGGCCTAATATCTGTCTGAAACTCTGAATACAACAGCAACAGCAACGGAAACAAAGCCCTGTATTTCCTGTAACATATAATTAATGTTGCTGCCAGTTGCGACAGTCATAAATCTTCTGAAAGCTGATAACAAGGTAAGGCTCCCTAGGAGTTGTTATCGAGTCTGTGAGCTCCGACTACTTTCAGCTCAACAACGACAAAGAACATCATCCTGAAAACAAAACTCGCTCGCTGTCAAAGTCTCCCTATTGGAGATCAGCTAAACTAAGCATTTGTTTGGTGATTTTGTAGGTTTTTCGAGGAAACAACGAAGCACCCTCAACAGTAGTCAGCACCGTGTTGACAACCTCAAAAGCTAAGACGCTTTTACTATTGCTAGGCCCTTTAAAAGAAAACCGAAAACATCAATTACTGTGCACAGTTGTGTCGTGAATCGCATACAGATACAGTAAAAATCTTAAGCAAACAACATCATACAATAAAATTACCTCAGTAATTCCAATTTCAACCTCTACCTGAATTATTGCCAAAACATCCTTTGACATTTAACTTATTCATTTAGGTTAAACCCGAGACTGTAGACAGCGGTTTCACCTTCAAATCATTCATTACCATGTATGCAATCATTTTCTTTGCATATCCCCTTGATGCATGGCAAGCTGACGCAGTATCGACACCATTCTCAGACGGAACATACATCATTTGTTCAATAATACAAATCATTTACGTATTATTTTAACGTGACTCATTTTATATCCTCTTGAAAGCGTTAAATTCAAATAATGTATGAGATTTTATTTCGAAATTCCATGAAATTTCCGTACCAGGCCATAAATAAAACTCGTTTGATCATATATATCAAGGCGTAGATGATACTAAATCACCGCCCAAACTTGACTTGATCGACCAACAAGAGAATGATCGATCTCATGAACAAAATTTGAAAACACAGATTCCAAAAAAAATGGAACGTGAAATGTGGTTCAAAAGAAATGATTGATATTTTTACATGAAAAAGAGTAGGAAGTAATGACAATAGGGTAAAAATATGCAATTAACTTTGCTTCCTCTTTTACCCATTATTATTCCCTCTAGGTAACTTTTGTGACTGACCCTATTTCTTTCACTGTAGTAAATCTTTCGCGAGATTTACTGATAAAGACATGGGAATGAAAAAGACCTGAATCACATCCCCTTAAGGACCGGACCGGAAAAATAGACTAATTTTGAAAGAAAAATTAAAGTGTAGGTCGGATCAGACCGGACTGGAGACCGGCCATCAATTTTTTTCAAGAGCCGGAGGCCAGAGTGGTTTGTGTCCGGTCTGAGTCAGTCTGGTTTACTGATCCGGACCAGTTTTTGAACACCCCTAACAACGGACCTTTTCTTTATTGGTTTCAATTAGGGGCGTTCACCGGTCCAAACCCGGACCGGACCGAACTGGCAAATCCAAAAATTCAAACCCGTGGACTGGATCGGTTAACAAAGAAACCCGGACCGGACCAGACCAGACCATAAAAATACACTAAATTTGATTTGTTTTTAAAGGTGCGGACGAGTGACCTAGTTTTTGGCGACACGCAGACCGGACCAGTATGTGTCCCGGTCCGGTTTGCCAGTCCGAGCCACTTCTTGAACCGCCCTAGTTTCAAATTGGTTGCCCTTTTAATGCAAGGTATGTGTATTGATGGAACAAAGATATTTGGTTTTTGGGTACAAGTTTTAGTGTATGTTTTGATTCCCTTCTCTTCTCTTTTGTTTGAACGTCTGCGTAGTAAACAGAGTGAACATCATGAATGAAAGAAAGAAAGAAAGAAAGAAAGAAAGAAAGAAAGAAAGAGAGTAAAAATCAATAGATTATCTTTACATTGTACGAGTATATAAGTTGCACTTTCAGTGAAAAAGAAAATGTACTGTAGCATTCGCATGCACCGCGAGCGCGCATGGCGTAGATAATCGGATCGGATTCGAAGTCGACTTCATTAGTTTGAACCGGATCATTTTGGTTTCGAAGATCTAGTTCGTTTTCTAACCTATAGCTAATTATAAGACGATCTCACCTTAATTTTACTGTGGATATGTAAGATTTCTTACCGTAGTTATTACCGTACTAATTTAGGAACAACGGAGTACATTATTATACTAGCTTAGACAGTAAAATTATCGTGAGACCGTCTCACAGAAGTTTTGTGAAGTCGAAAATTGGCATGACTTTTTGAAATTCTCCTATGAGACTATTTCACGATAAATTATCGTGGGACATACTCCCTCTGTCCTTTATGTTTCTTCCCGTTTCAATATAATACTCCTCACAAATATTAAAAAGTGGGAAGAAACATAAAGGGCGGAGGGAGTACTATTTAACTAGTTGGAATGTCCGTGCGATACACAGGCCGATTTTTAGTGAGTTTATAATGACGCTAAGTTAGTATACATAATAGTGCGTAAACGGATATTATCCACCTACGTCAACGTGATTCCAGGTAGGTAATATTTGCGGAAAATGTCAAATTAAATTATAGACGTAGATTATAGTTAAAAAAGACTAATTAAAATACTCGCACACAAGTTCATCTTCTATTACATAGTCGTACCAACATTCATTTATATTTATATGAAAAAATTACTTGTTAGTACTTTATAAGTTTTGCATTCAACAATATTATCTAAGAAATATTATTATTATTATTATAAATGTAATAATTAATAAATAAAACCTACTAGTAAAACCTATTTATGTTATAACTCAATTTCTGCATGTTGTTATTTTTCTTATATTTTTAAGTAGGGAGTATAAACTTCTTCTTATGGCCACCTCATTTTAAATCATATTTTAATTGCAAGGATTTTATGTCTCAATGGAAAAACTTTAAATAAAGTTCTTAAATAATATTTCTCCATTAATTTAAATTAAGAAAAATTATTTGATTGGCATTCTTACCTTGTTTTGAGGACAAACTTGATTCTTAAATAAGAATCAATTTTCTTAAAAATAGTGGAGTACAAACTTTTGTCCACGCACAATGGACAAACTCTATCAAATAAAGTTCTTTTGAAAATTTCAAGGGTAAGAACTATCCATTGTGATTGCTCTAAGATTCCTAACCATTGAGATTAATAACAACGAATATCAAAAACAGACCTGTGACGTGTGTATAATATGACACAAAGATAGGTTACAAAAATAAGACGTAAGATTCGCAATGGAATTCAAGATAGACACAAAAAACAATTAAGAAGTAAATAATACTCCCTCCGTCCTTTATGTTTCTTCCCACTTTTTAAGATTTGTGAGGAGTATTATATTGAAACGGGAAGAAACATAAAAGGACGGAGGGAGTAGTGAAAACATAGTACAGTACTTTTTCTAGGTTAATAGTAATCCAATGCAGCTTTAGCGTTTATTGTTGTCAGCTCATCATCGTTTCCCAATTGTTCGGGTTCGGGTTCCGGAGGATTTGGGATTAACGGTGGACCCGGTGGGGGATCATCCCACGTATAACTAAACGAAAATCAAATATACATATACCACAATTTTAGCAGTTCTACTAATAGACGATTTCTTATACTCGTAATTTATTCCGGTATGTTTAATACGGAGTATAAAATAATACTCCTAAAATGTCAGGGTTTTAGAGACCGGTGGTTAGGGCCGGTCCAAGAGGGGCTCCATTCGGTCCATTGAACCGGGGTCCAAAGACAATAGGGCCTCAATATATGTATTATTCATACAATTTTAACATAGTATAGTGATTCAATGAATAAGACTTAGTTTAAATAATTGGGAGTACGTTACAAAAATTAACCTACTTAGTATCTTCAAGCTTCAAGTTCCGATATTCGGATCCATTTTTCTTGTGGTTTAGCGGACCGATCTCAAAGAATTTTCCAACCAAATCTATACATCGTTGTATATGAAAACAAAATATGTGATACGTATAACAAGTGAGATAATGCTCACCATCATATCGTAACTTCATAAGGGATTACTTTGCTTGACCGAAAAGGGCTCGAAGTAGCCCTATCATACCCAATGCTAGGACGAACGATCACGTTACGAATATTGTAGACCACCCCTACCGTCAACGTGTCGGTTTACTTACTCAATATTGGACATGCCAAATATTTTACCAAAGAAACGGTCTCTCAATTGCTGGCGGCGGCGTCACTGAGACACCTATTCACTATCCCACAATCACACATGACAAAGGTAATAATAACGTTAACGAGAAACATCTCCCACCGTCGTCTCACAATCTCACGTGACAAAGATAGTGTGTTACACATGATTTGAGAACTGAGAAGTACTCGTCTCGTAATCTGTATTATGTTTTCACAATATAGTGAACGACGAGTTCTAAATAGTAGTCCGTATATTCTCCGTCAAAACTGTATACATTATCATCGACACAAAGTTGTGATACAGAGATAATATTTTTATGCATTGAGGGAACATGAAGAACACGGTTTAAATTAAAATCACGAGAGGGAGTAAAGATAGTAGTGGAGTTAGTATGGACTATCTCGAGACCAGTACCACGCCTGTAACGACTTCATCGATCCCATCATATGGTTGATGTAGGGCAAGGTTGTCGAGAACCGAGTTCATATGATGAGATGCACCGGTTTCAAGGATCTAGAACAACAAGGCAATAACCCGAGTTGCAGACTTGCAGCCTTTATTTAATTTGTTTGGTCATTTTCTAACGAAGTTCATTTTTCTCATTTAAATGTTAAACGTAAATAATACATAATACTATACGAGATTTTATATTAATAATTTCATGAAACTTTTATAAAGTAGAACTCGTTGATCATATATCAACCGATTCAACCCATTGATGAACGAATTTAATCGATGATAAAGCAACAAATTAAGGCACTGTTCTTTTGGACTTATATTCAGTCAGTTTCAGTTCAGTTCAATTTAGTTCGGTTCCAGGAAACATATTATGTCTCTATATTTAAGTCAGTTTCAGTTAAATTAAGTTCAATTAAATTAAATTCAGTCAGTTTCAGTTCAAAAAATCAGCCCTAAAATTTGCTACTTCTCCATGCACGCCCAAACTCGTTTGCCTTATTCCAAACCTGCTGCCTATGTAATGCAACAAAGCATTAGTTGTCCACACCCCCCAAACTTAGTCCGAGGAAGTTTTTCTGATAACGGATATATCCGTCACAAGGGAATAACGGGTCAAATAAAACCATTGAATTAAAAAAGATAAGGTTAGTGGGTAGCACATGACTTTCTCTTATTCACCCAAATGAGTATGATTTGACCCGTCACATATATAACGGATAGTTTCGTCACAAACAAGAATTTGACGTATAGTAATCAGTACTAAGTATTATGGTTACAAAAATGTGAGCAACAAATATTCTCAATGGTCTCATCCAATCCATTTTACTCATATCTCCACCCAACACATTCCTTTGTGGTCAAACTACAAAAACTTTGACCAGTGGTTCCTTATAATTTTTTCGAGACTATACACGAATTAGATTTTTTTTGTTCAATATTTTCGATAATTTATAAGAGAAATATATATAGTTTTGTTTAATTCATATTTACGAGGACATTAACTAAGATTATCAATTTTTTATTAATTTTGACTAACTTAAAATCAAAGATTTTAAAGATGTACCGTAATAAATATGCCAAAAAACATACTCTTTCTTTATCATTAGGATCCTCCCATTTTTATTCCACTGCGAGGGGTATAATAATGAACTAGAAGATCATTTTAATACAGAGGGGTACTTCTTTAAGTGATACTCCCTCCTATCCAATGCATTGTACCCATTTACTTTTGGGTGGTCTTTGAGACACGTCTCTGATTGTCTTTTTCTCCGTTTATACACAACTCTTATCTACATAAATTACAGTATTATTTTACGAAAAAAAGAAATTAGCTTCGTCTCAGAAAAAATTGTAACTTTTACAATATATATGGTCAATATTTTTTAAGTTTGACCCTCAAAAAGCAAACTAGGACAATGAATTGGATGTGAGGAAGCATTACTGTATTTTACTTTTATGGTCTAAGAATACTTTGAGTGCACTTGTATTTACCCCCATTTATATCTAATCAATCCCGAGATATCTACCTCCATTTTTTATTTTTACAACGGTAAAATTGATGGAAGGAAGAAATAATAATAATTGATCACAAAACTTGTAAGAGTAATAATTTGCAGTTGTAGTGAAAATGAAAAAAAAAAAAAAAAAGTAGTCTTCAGTTCTTCATTATGCACGTACAGTACAGATCGAGTTACAGCGCGCATGGCGTAGGCTCATTTATAAAGACTACAGTCTACAGATCAGAGTATCTCCTATAATCTCTTTGCAGTAGGAGTTATTGGTTAATAAGTTCAAGGAACCAACTTTCATGAACAACATACAACAACAACATGACTCTTATTATTAGACTTGGTTTTTTATTAGCTCGGTTTAGTTCGCCCTACTTCTGGTCACTCCATAAGTTTTACTTTTATCTCAGCTACTTCAGTTCATCCGTATGTTATGACATGGAGTTCATCAGTAAATCTTTGCATTCCGATTCTAACTATGGGTCGTAATTGAGTCGATCCTAGCGAGAGATTGACCTCGTTCAACTTGTGCAGCTCATTAATCAAATCCAATTTTGAACGATCTTTAATTTAAAAAGATTGAGCTCGCAAATAAGTTTATGAGCTAATTAAAATGTGAGTTGGAGTCGAGCTTGAACTACACATAATGACCTAAGTATGTCCTTTAAGTTACTCGGATTGACTTGCTAATAAGTTGTCAAAACCAAGTCGAGCTCGTTACATCAATGAAACATTCTTGACCTATATATCAAATACTACGGAGTAAAAGATTATTCAACCCGAAAATATAAGCATAACTTGATCCGAATATAACCTGTTATTTTTCCACTTAAACCTGAAAATTACATGAACTAAAAAAAAATGTCAAAATCTTGTCTTAAATTGCTTTAATTTAAGTATATGTGTATCACCCTAGCTAGCTCGTACTGTACTACTATAATGGAGTAGTATTATCTAGAGGGTTTTTTTAGGTTACAAATAGGCCTTAAATGAACCGAGCCAACTTGACCAGCCCAGCCCTCGGAAACGGCTCAATAAAGGATCGTCTTGAACTTGTTTTGACTTATTTCGTGCTTGAGTCTTGGTCTGATCCAAGCAGAGTCCGGCACAAAAGCTCGGCGTTTTAACTCGTTTCGACTCTTTTTTGCCATTTAGTATAATAATTTTAGTATTTTTTCTAATTATCACTATTTTAAATTATATTCTGTATATTTTATTTTATTTTATTTAAAAAAAAATCATGGTTACACTTTCTAAAATAAATGTATTTGGGGTTAAATATTGAACAAGGTCACGTTAAACTTCAGGTAAAAAATTTACCTTCGAGTTTTAAGTCAAACTCGGGATAAGACTCGAGTTTGACTTGTTATTTACAAGTCGAATATGATCTTACCTAAAACTTGGGATTCAGCTCGTATATGGCCTTTTAAGGGGTCGTTTGGTTACTCATGCAATTACCGGGAAGTGCAACTTCCCAGGAAGTGCATTTTCAGGGAGTTGTTTGGTTACCCACTTCCCGGGAACTGCCACTTCCTCCACAACGGGGAACCCCCTTGGTGTGTAGAACTTCCCGCATGAATTCATTTTCCACATGACAACCAAACAATATTTTGTAATTCCCATGAAATACAAATTCACGTGAATTTAAAGTTCCCGGTAACTTCATCTTCCCATGGTGAACCAAACGAGCCCTAAGTGTACTTACAATAATGATCATGCCCTTCGGTATTTATAGGCACCAAGGACACTATTCCAACACTTACAAAACCAATTTAAACTCCTCTTCCACATTCTTCATTTCTTCCTATTCCTATTCTTCTAGGTTATTGATAATAAAAACATAATATAGTAGAATTATTACAATTCAATTCTTAATTTCTAGAAAATTCTAAGTACCAAAATTTTAGATTAATTATTTTTAACAACTCAATCTCTCTTAATTACTTTTTTTTATATATTTTTTTTCTAGTAATTTCAGTCTCACTTACCTATTTCTTCCCTTATTATCGATACAATATAATTACTCCAACAAACAAAAATCAATGGATATGCAAGCAAGATGGTAAGAATAATTTTGAATTATATACTCCGTACATGTTAAATAACAAAAAAAAAATGATGGTTATAAAGTCTTTAACTAACTAATGAAGCCGAGACCCATTACTCATTACTCATTACTCATTACGTATTATTTTGATACACGACGACACTTAAAGTGTTCGATCATAAAAATGTTAATAAAAATAATTTTTCCTCATATTTTTTTTTGGTCATAACTAGGGATCTCAAATGCTACTTAATTATTATATGATGATCGATTCAACTCTTTATCTATTTACAGGGACAACGTAGAATTTAGTTGGCGGGAAATTGCTCCTGACCTTCAACGGCATCCTAACCTTAGAGTACAGATTATCCAGCCAGCGGTCCAGCAACGTCACAGTACGTATCATTTTCCTTTAATACTACGTAGTAGGAGTATATTTTTTTTTTACTAGTATTTGTATTGTGATAATGAATGTTTGAGGTAGAAAGTTTAATTTAATTTGTTGCCTTATTTGTTAAATCTTGATGTAAAGATTGTAGAAGAAAAGAAACAAGAATTGTAGTATTAATCAAACAAATATAGATCTCATATAATTAAATGGTTTCTTTCAAAATGATGACATATAAGAACATATAATTAAAATATTTGAAACTTATTTGAAAAAAAAAAAAAAAACAACTTTTTTATTACTATGATTTATCATAAAATAAATTTAATTTATATAAATAATAAATATGAGTTTATTGTTGAAATTTTTCTTAAATTCGTTTCCATAATTAAAAAAAGAAAAAATTCGGGGGGATTTTTGATGAAAAATGGACATATAAACAAGTGTTAATCTCTTATTAGTAGGGTGGATTGTGTTAGGATTACAACCTTAAGTATCTAGGTATAGATTAGTCATGTAACAAACTCATAACAACCTACTGGTAATAAATAATTAACTACTCCTTATCTTATAATAACCACGGGTTAAGCTCATATTATTAGTTTAACAAAATAAAATCTAAATAATTTCCCATGGTGAAATAACTGCGTTAAAATCTAAATAATTGATTAGTCATTTAATTCTATTATTAAGTTTAAATGAAAAATTTATCATTAATAGGAACTTGTTTGTTGTATTTTTCATAGATTGTTGTGGGTTTGCCGCACTAAGTACACATATCGGATATAACTTACGAATTAGCCATGTGTATCAAACAAATCAAGTAATGACATTGTTACCCTCGGATGCATTAATAAATCACGAGGCGTGGGAAGATGAGGCGCAAAATGCAGTTGGTGCTCAGGGGAGAGTCACTAAAAAAATTGGTGCTTTATTAGAAGATGCAAAACAAAACGGCGTACCGTTATGGAACGGTATGAAAATAAAAATCGATGGGCACGGTTTATTTTATCCGCCCGATGAAAGATTGATGAAGGCGACACTTAGACAATTCACCATCCTCGCCGTGTTCCGGATACATACTGATTATACCCCAACAGGTGAATCACCCTATATGGGTAGAGGGGCGTTGATTGAGAATCAAATCACTAGAGAAGTATCTCATCATGCAGTCGTGCTAGTTGGTGAATATAAGGATGATTCTTTATTCAGGAATGATGAGCCGATAGAGACTCTATGGGTATACCAAAACTCCGACGGTGACAAAAGTCGGAGTTTTTTGGGTAATGGATTAAACGTGGTTCGCCATAGTGTCTTGGTGGAGGCATTTTGTGCAGAAACCTACGGAACAAGTCTAATGCTCCACGAAAGATGGACAAATGTGGTGCAACCACGTCGTCAAAGTCCTCGTGTGGTGCCGGAACTCCTACGAGAGATCTGATAAAATTGGAACGATACGAGAGATGGGTCCTCAAATGTAGTTTTTTTTTTAGAGTATTTAATTCTTAGGTTCTAAGTTTAATATTTTTATTTGATTTGGTTATTCGAGTCGGTTTAACTACCTCCCCGAGTTTGGCCTTTGTAGGGGATGTATATAGTGTCGGTCAAAAAAAAAAGTTATTTTATTGTTTAACTATGTCTTTTTTTCTACAGTAAAATTCTAGCCTTATTTAAAATCCGAGTTATCATGTTATCTGAATGCCATTCAACCACTAGTGAGCAAGATCCATGTGATTATACTCCGTCCGTTCATTTTTTTTCATCCCAATTTACTATTATTTGTAAGAATTTTTTTAATAAAATTAAACAAAAAGATTAGTGAACAGAGAAAGTCTAATTTGGGCCTAGACATATACTAGACCCAAATTGAACTCATCCAATCCGATTCTTTAGCTAAAGCGGATCGGATGGTGGATCACAAAAGTCACGTAACCCAAGTCTTTCCGACTAAATAATTGCATATCGGACAATAGATACTACAGAAGTTCAGATCGGATATCATCCCCGAAACTAGAATTTTGATCACACCTATGGAGTATACAAATTATCATAAGAGTAAGCACAATGTTGAAGACTATCCGAGATCATATAAGATCTACTCGAGATCTAATTAGAATAATCCAAAAATAATCATTGGTTATCAGCCACCCAATCTAAAATCCAAAAAAGATCATATGATCCAAATCTACTCAAATTCTTCTCGCGACTTTGTCATTGCGACGAGGGCGCAAACCATAACGTTTCATCTTGTATCGACCCTGACGAAATCGTCCAAGAGGATGTAGAATCCTTCCCTCCTTCAGACACCACTCACAATGATCAGCCGATTTCCTTTCTACAGAGAATTAAAAAAACAAGCGTGAATGTGGTAGTAGGATAGAGGACAATAGGTATAAATTGTAAGACGGTTAAAAAAACTTACCATCCAGGATGCGACAGGCAGTCACACGATACTCATCGTGTGGCCCTACGTACCGCAGAACCTGCAACTCAGCAAAGAAAAGCTCCAATCGCTCTGTTTTTGACGTCTTGGATTTTGCGGTAAAACTGGTATGATACCAGATTTTACCCAAGCTGAAAAACCCATTGGTGCCGACGGGATCGACGAACTCATAATCCTTGGTCTTCAAACAAACCCAAATAATAAAATGGCTTAATTTAACACGTATGGTTCCAACAAAAAGTGGGTATAAAAAGTGTCTAGAAGGGGACCTAAATAAGGTGACCTTTGCACAGAAATCGTCTAAAAGAATACAACAAGAGAGCACGGTTGCCATAAGAAGAGCATGTTTCCTTTTGGAACCATCTCGGAAGACAAGTTTCAAAACTATGCCAATTACAACCTCATCTAACGCACAGCGACAACACGGAAAACAGCAACAGTAGCCATAACGTACAATAGCAACAGTGAGGCAGACAGACACGGACAGAACAACGACATGGGCAGATGAAAGGGGAACAACAGGAATAGGGAGATATACATATACACCAGCCCCCGATCAGAAAAATAACCAAAATAAGAAGAATAAGGCAGAGGAGAAGGAAAAGAGTAAAGATTGACCGATTCGACATCAAACAGAGCGCAAACAGTAATGAACAACACCCGTACCAACAGCAGCATCAGTAATCACTAACTAGCAGTGCAACACAGAACAAACGGACAGCAACATTAGCAACAGAACGACATGTCAACAGCAGCAAGAAACGACAACGCACAGCAGCAGTAATTATTTAGCACAACTCGCCCCAACAATAGCAACGCACAGTAGTGCAAACGACGAGATGATGAACAACAGCAATTGCACGAGAATAGTAGCAGTAGGATGAGAATCATAGAAACAAAGGAAACAGAAAGGGGAAGGAAGAAGAAGAAGAAGCACGGGAACATCGAAAACAACGAGCACCAGCAGCACAGTGGACAGTAGCTACACAAACACCAAAAGAGGGGATGACTGCGATGGAGGTAACATCAGAGATGACGGAATGAGAGACAGATCAACAAAGAGGAAGAGGGTGGATCAACTAAACGACAAACGGTTCTAAAATTCTACCGCATCCTAACCATATCCTCCCATTAATCCCTTGGCCATCAACTAAACTACACACGCCTAAAAAATTCTTACCCTAACGCATCCTAACCATTCAGAATGACTCATTTGTTGGTAGACTAATAACACTGATTACCAAAAACAGACATTTAACCGGTTTCAGCCCACATACTTGAATCAATCAAAGAATTCAAGATAAACACAGAAAACAATTAAGAAGTGAAAACAAACATACTTTTTTTCGGTTATAGTAATCCAATGCAGCTTTAGCGGTTCTTGTTGTTAGCTCATCATCGTTTCTCCATTGTCTGGGTTCGGGTTCGGGTTCCGGATGATTTGGGATTAACGGTGCACCCGGTGGGGGATCATCCCACGTATAACTGAACAAAAATCAAATATACATATACCACAATTTTAGCAGAAAAAGACCAAATTAATAATACTACAACAGTTTTAGATTGAATAAACCAGAAATTGACTGACCGGATGACTGCCGGTGGGGGAGGAACATGTGGGCGAATTACGAGGCCTGTCTCCATTGTTACGCCTTCAAGAAAAAAAACAACGAAATTTGATCAAAACCTAAGTTAAATGTTTCAATTCGAACACGATAATTGATTAAATCATGATTCACGCGAAGCAATTGACACAGGCATTAAGAAATTATCAAATCAGGCACAAACCCTAATTTGAGAGAAGAGGAAGAGGTGCTCACAAAGTTTTACCTAAAAAGCCTTCTTTTTTCTCCGAGTTTTAGAGAGAGAGAGAGATGGTGAGATAATGGATGCGAGCGGGGTTTTGGGGTCATTTAGAATGGTAAATTTTTGTCTGTAACGCAACTATCCGTCATGTAACGGGTTAAATAATACTCTCTCCCATCCAAACAATCTTGACATAGGATTTTTCATCAAAATTAAGAAAAGTGGTAAAAGTAAGGGTATTATTGGTAAATCAAATGGTGTTATGGGTCCACCAAACTTAAAGTAAGGAAAAAAGTAGTGGCAAATTAAGAAAAGTAGTAAAAGTAAGGGTATTATTGGTAAATCAAATGGTGTTATGGGTCCACCAAACTTAAAGCAAGGAAAAAAGTAGTGGCATTTTGTGTAAATAGAGGAAGGATATGAGGATGATAAGGTAAAGTCTTTTGCCAAAAAGGAAATGTAAAGAATTGATTGGATTGTCCATTTATAGTAAGTGCAAAGAATTGAATGGATGGGAGGAGTATCCACCTGGATGAATAAAACAAAATCACGTGCTATACATTAGTCTTGTATTTTCTAATCTAATGATATTATTTGACCCGTTATTCCCTTGGACAAATATTAGAATGGGGTAACTGGTTCATTGAGATTTGAGATCGAGAATCGGCTTTTCTCTTGACCAGTCCTACTAATAGACAATTTCTCATTAAATTTATACTCGTAATTCATCAGTTACGTTTTTATAAAATAATACTCCTAAAATTATTGGGTTTTAGAGATTGGTGGTGAGAAATGAACAAGCGATGGGGGTTGAGGTTATATGAAATTACTTTATTCGTCACAAGTATGACTTATTCTATATGGAATGGGGTCATCGGTTTGCTGGTATTTTTTTTAAATCGTAACAAAATTTGAAAACCGTGTTTTCATAGAAACTTTATAATTTTACGAGTTTTGATATTTTTTTTTTGTATAGGTTAGAGCACGCTACGTTGTTAACACTTACTATATGTCGTAAGTGAGAATCGAAACTTAATCTCTCGATCATAATAAGACTACCACTTTGACCTTACTCAATTATCCCTTCATATATCTTTACAAATTTCGATTTTAGTACACAAAAACGTTGAAAAATGAATAGAAACAACGGGGACGAAAAAATGAATTTCGCTCTACACACTTTACACGGGACATGTAATGGGCATGTTAAACGTCCATGTCAGACGTGCTATGCCCAGTTCGTGTATTATATATTTCAATTTGTGTGGTGCACTAGATGACACAACGAACGTTTCCTTTTCTTCTGATTTTTGTTCCACATGTTCGGGGCGCTACTTCACAAGGTTACATTTGGGATTGAAAGCTACAAAAAAATACTCTAATTACTGCAAATCAATTTTGAATTGGATTATCACAACCTGCCACTATGAAATTGCGCTCAAATTTGGTGTGGTCATTTTAGCTAACCCAAGAAATATACTCCGTGTGATTTTCGGCCATATTTGTTGTGAACCACCGAAAATCATACACGCTTATTATAAATGAACAACTCAATTACTAATCGGATCAAAGGCAATGGAACTCTCACAAATTAAGAGAAGTTCAAAGACAGTGTCATATACGAGTAAGTAGTTTCAGTACCGAATATGTCTTAGCCCAGTGGTCAAGACTGCTTTGAGACAGTTAGTCGGTAGGCTCTTTGATGAACCAAAAAAATGGCCAAATAACCATATTGGTAAATAAATGGAGGGTTGATGACAAATTGGTAAAAAAAAAAGACTTACGTGACAATTTGGTAAAAAAAGTAGTGGGTAAGTGCCATTTTGGTAAAAAAAAAAATCTCATGCCACAAATTGACCCAAAAAAATAATTACTCTTCAAAATTTGTCGGGTTTGGGTTGAGTCAAGTCGGGTCGGCTCATATCGAGTTCGGGTCAACATCTCTTTCGAGACAGGTTCGGGTCGGGTCGGGTCGCTATTGGGTCCGGTCATTTTTGGTCAATTGGTCTGATGGGCCAGATTGGGTTTGGATTGAGTCATTATCAGGTCCAATTAATTACGTTTTCATATTATTTTAATATTTTCTTGATAAGTTTAGTTTTTTACTATCGGGTTATTATCGGGTCGGGTTTGGGTCACTGATTAACGGGTATTGGGTCTCGAGTCACAAGCGCATCGGGTTAGGTCGGTTTTGGGTGAATAAATTTTCATATTCTAATGGGTCGGGTTTCGAGCAGGCCGGGACAAGTTTTGCCAGCTCTAGCCTGAAACTGTTTTTTATTGTGCTATGATTATCGGTTTTAGGCCATAATATTTATTGAGGAATGTTGCTAATTGTTTTTGTTATTGTGCTTTGATTAAGATTGAAGATTGGTATTTAGGCTAAAGCTGACAAACTCTGACTCGACCCGTTTAAATCCGAAAAATTAGTCACCCGAAATCGACCCGACCTTATTCGCTTCTGACTCGAGCCCCAATACTTTAATCAGTGACCTAAACTCAACTCGATCCGACCCGACCCGATTTGTGCTCCAACTAATAAGATTGTGACAAAAAACTACTACTACTACTAATCTTTGAAATTAATCGAAATAAAAGCGATTTAGTGTTTAACTTGATAGGTTAGATTTAATGGCAAAATAATTAAACAAAATGTAATACATTAAAATTTAAAAAACTAAACTTATTAGAAAAATATTAAAATAATATGATAAAGTAACTAACTAGATCCGATAATGATGACCTAATCCAAAACTCGATAGATCTGGCCTGTCAAACCAATTTATCAAAAATGACTGGACCCAATAGCGACCCGACCCAAACTTATCTCGAAAGAGATGTTGACCCAAACTCGTATGAGCCGACCCGACTTGACTTGACCCAAACCCGACAATTTTTGAAGAGTAATTATTTTTTTGGGGGGTCAATTTGTGGCATGAGAGTTTTTTTACCAAAATGGCACTTCCCCACTATTTTTTTACCAAATTGTCGTGCAGCGCTTGTTTGGTTCACCATGGGAAGATGAGTTATCGGAAACTTAAATTCACGTAAATTTGTATTTCATGAGAATTACAAAAATATTGTTTGGTTGCCACGTGGGAAATGACTTCATGCGGGAAGTTCTACGCACTATGGGGGGTTTGGTGAGTAACTTCCCCATTATGGACGAAGTGGTAATTCCCACGAAGTGGGCAACCAAACAACTCCCTGAAAATGCATTTCCTGGGATCTTGGACTTCCCGGTAATTTTATGAGTAACCAAACGAGCCCTACCAATTTGTCGTCAAACCTCCATTTTATTTACCAATATGGTCATTTGGCCGAATATTGTAAGACCATCTTTTACAAAAAAATTGTCTTAAATTGCTTTATTATTTAATTTGTGTATAGTTACATTATACGGAGTATTATCTAGACTTTTTTTTTTTAGAGTACAAGGGATGATTTTTTTTTTTTTTCGGTTTGCACAAGGGGTGAAATTGTGAGAAGTAAGGCGTAGTATCAGTCCAAACCCGGATGACAAACAAATTCTACCCATCTTGATCCGGTCAAACAAAAAATACTTGCATAAAAGTAATTTTTTTTAATAATAAAGTCACTTTAATATTTTTAATATTTCATATAGTAGTAGTATCATTTTATCTTCGAATGAACAATATTACGTATATTATTAGCTATACTATTGACAAAATTCTCAATTACCTGGTATAAAATTAGAAAATTATTATGCATTATAAAAGATACGGAAAATAAGTTTACAAAAATACGCGATGAATTGGTCTGGAAGGTCGAGTTTAAAAATTTAAAGGACCGGACCGAGTAAATACCGGACCTAATGGTGTTCATTTTTGTCTTGGTTCAGATCGAACTAACGGTCCGATCTAGTTTTTTTTTTTTTGGTTCGAATCAAAACCCTAGTTGAGAAGCTGAAGCTCTCTTTATAAATAGAGCTCCTCACTTCGCATTATTATTATTATTACATTTTACATGCATCCAAAAAAAATTTACTTCACCTCACTCAAGCTACAACACATTTTAATCAAATTCTAGTAAAAAAAACCAATTAAAACTACCTCAGTCTAAGTCTCTTTTACCTCTTTTACCTCATCAGTCTCAGTCTATTTTACCTATTTACCTCAATAATCAAGTTTTACGTACTCGATCCAGCAATAATAATTAACGTAAACTAACATGAATAATATGGAAATAATGCAAGAAAGATGGTAAGTGTATAACTTGCCTGGAAGGCCATCCATACCACTTGATCTTTGTCGACATTTCTCTTTGTCCCAGATAAAGGTCGCCACACGTGAGTTTGATCCGAAGTCAGTCATTGGCAGGGGCGGGTTTGGCAAGGTGTACAAGGGTTCCATAGACAACGGAGCGACTAGTGTGGCCATCAAACGGCTAAACTCGGCATCAAATCAAGGCGAGCATGAGTTCTTGACTGAAATCAAGATGCTCTCGAGGCTGCGTCACAAGCATTTGGTGTCCTTTGATTGGGTACTGCGACGACAAGGGAGAGATGATATTGGTATACGAGTACATGCCCCGTGGCACCCTCCGCAACCACCTCAAGTACAGGGACAGTAAACGAAACGACAACATAGATGATCAGTTCTTATCATGGAAGCAACGCTTGGCGATTTGCCTAGGAGCGGCTCGTGGGTTAGAGTATCTCCATGCTGGCACACAGCAGCTGATTATTCACCGCGATGTCAAGTCAACTAATATCCTTCTCGATGAGAACTGGACTGCCAAGGTCTCTGACTTTGGACTCTCCAAAGTAGGTCCTGCAAGCGACACGGGAGTAGGCCATGTTAGCACGACCGTTAAAGGTAGCTTTGGGTACTTGGATCCGGAGTATTATCAACGTGGACAGTTAACAGAGAAGTCGGACGTGTACTCGTTTGGAGTCATGTTATTTGAAGTGCTATGTGCCCAACCAGCGGTTGATCTTAACTTTCCCAGGGTTCGAGCTTGCTGCAAAAAGGGAACCCTAGATACAATAGTTGATCCGACTCTCACAGGTCAAATCACAGCCGAGTGTCTTAGTAAATACGGGGAGATTGCGGAGATGTGTGTCAGGGGAAACCTGGAGGAACGTCCCTTGATGAGTGACGTGGTACGGAGTTTAGAGTTTATGTTAGCACTTCAACAAACCGCTGAGAACACGAGTGATAATGCCACTCCAATGGTGGAAATTACGATTAGAAGTAATGCTGGTTGTGACAATGAAGATGGCGAATCCACATTATTTGAAAGTAGAGCTGATGAGGTTGGTGCTCAAGGATCGGCTACTATTGACAATACTCATATGGATGTGAAGTCGAGTTCTGTGTTTTCTGATCTACAGGCTAGATGATACGGGTTTCAAAATGAAGCAATCTCTGAATCCGACATGTTCTCTTCTACTGCCACTGTCATTAACTGCTCTTAAGACAGTTTTAAGTTTTAAGCCAATGCAAAACTCGATATTTTAAGCAACAAAACATCACAGTTTCACCCATCTGATTACTTTCAACTGTCAATCTCCTTCCTAAACTCTGTACTCCCTGGTTAGGCCACGTTCTTTCACGCTGAATGGGACTGAATTGAATTTGAATGAAAGAAACTTAATGCAACTTAACTTGACTTAATGACGATGAAGTAAATTAACAAGGCTATAAGGATGAACTCGAACAAATTACTTTGACTCATATTTTCACAGTTTCACCATTCTGAGTACTTCAACATTTAATCTCCTTCCTACAGAAACATCTAATCTAACAATTCCAGTAGATTAATGATTAGTCATTCGTCATTACCACCATCATCAATCCTTAACCCTTATTCTTGAATTAAACTGATTTTTACCACCCAAACCCTCAAAGATTACAGCTTTAATCTTAACCTTAAAACCCATTTACATACAGTAGCCTATTAACCTCCATTTCTCATTAACTACAGTAATTTTTATTCTTGAATCAAACTACGGAGTACTTTTTACCACAACCCTCAAAGATTACAGCTTTAATTCTAACTTTTTACCATCACTTCAAAATTAACCACAAAACACATTTACGTAAGAAATTAACCTCCATTTCTCATCAACTTATTCCAAAAACATGACTTCCAGTAGAGAGGAATTCTAACTTAATTTTATGAAGAAGTTTCATGCTAATGATGTTAATTGCTTGGATCAGAAAACGGTTCAAGTGCATCATCCTCAGGTAATTTGATTCATCTAATATGATATCAGAACCAACGTAAACAAATGTCACGAGATTGTCACAAGTCGTGATGACAAAATCCACAGGTTTGATGCATTGATGACGATCCCTAACTAATTAAGGCTTTGATTGTTTTGTGATCCAACTTAACTTAGGTGTACTGATAAAGGATGAACTTAATTAATCCAAGTTAAAAATACTCATATTTTATTGATAATAGTAAGATCAGTTTATGTTTGTTATTCGTCAGGTTTTTTAGATTGTCTTTTATCGTCTTTTCTCGGTATGTAAATTACAACGACTATACAAGCATAGTTAAAAGTTAAACTACTCCCCAATACCCAACAAGGATTTCGTCGATGACAATGTCTAAATTCCGATTGTTTCAGCCAAGGGGAAAGAAATACTGTATGCGAATAAGCTAGAATTGACAAAATAAAGCACTCGAATTAAAATAGCATATCGAAAAATAACATCAACACCAAAATGCGAAGAAAATGAATCAAATTTAGGAAATACTAGTAACATTGCAGGCTGCAATTCAACCACATGACATGACATGACATTAGTTTTTTGATCAATTACTTTTCCTTCTTGCTGAGGAAAACACTTGTCAGCACTGTGTTGATGACCTCAAAGGACGCTTTCAGTATCGCCTGAGCCTGTAAAAACAAAACCCGAAAACATCAATTACTGTAAAAATGCTGTGTCGTGCATCACATCCTAAGCGATGAATGTTATACAATAAAATTACCTCAGTAAATCCAACTTCAACCTCTTTCTCAGTTAATGCCGAAACATCCTTCACATTTAACTTGTTCAATTGGGTTAAACCCGAGACTGTCGACAGTGGTTTCACCTCCAAATTATCCATTACCATGTAAGGAATCATTTCCTTCACATATCCCTTAATAGCAATGTTGTCTGTCGTAGTATCGACAGCATTCTGAGACGGAACATATGTCATCTTGGTATTTATCTTGGAACCACAACCAGGACAGGTTGTGTTAATGACAGGACTCGCATAACTGACACATTTACCACACTTATAAATCGTATCAACAGCATCCTGAGATGGAACGTACGTCATGGGATCACTTATATGGTGACGACAACCAGGACAGGTTGCATAAAGAACAGCACTCGCATAATTGCAACAATGACGACATTTATAAATCACATGCCGGTTAGGACCAGCATCAAGTTTCAACAAAGGAACATTAAGAGCGGCTTTCGTTTTCAACACGACATCTTTGTTGACATTGGGCTGAAAGTAGCCAGAGTCGAGAGACTCCACACTCTTGTGAAGCGATCCTATAGACCCGGCCATGCCACTAACATTCAGGAGTTGTACGACAGTCCCGACTGGTAGAGACAGAATATGAAACAGGAAATCGACGAATTCTTTTCCTGCTTCTGCATACACAACTTTGTTAGTCTTACTGTCTACTAACAGTTTCAATTTCAACTTTCTCTCTGCCATCATCGACCTAAAACAACTACGGAGTAGTATTCTGAAATACAAACGAATTTGAGTATGGATTAAGTGATGAAGTGTGATAGTTATAAATATATATAGGGTAAATTAATTGCATGAAAATAACTATTGGCTGAATTGCAGGGTGTGTATACTGTTGAGTATCCATGAAAATTTGTGGTTGGAAATAGTAGCTTCATTACTCTTCAATAAATTTATACGTATATTGATGTCATTAATGTTTAATTTAAATTTTTCGTCTCTCTTTTAAAACCGTAAATACAAATGTGTAAATCATTTTCCATAAAGTAAAGCTAGAACCGAAAGTAATCTTAAGAAACAGTAGGCTAAAAAGTGTCTCCATTGACAACAGTAGCATCTCACAAAATAACATTAACACCAAACAGTGAACAAAACAGAACAAGTTTAATTAGCAAAAAAACATAACATCGCGAACTGCAATAACAACATGTGACATAATGTCCTAGCTGCTAGTTCCTTGAACAATACTTGGCCTTCTTCCTAAGGAAAACAGTCGTTAGCACCGTGTCTGTCACCTCAAAGGCCGCCTTCAGCATCGCCAATCCCTGTATGTTAAAACACAAACAAGAGTTGTATCAGTTCGAGTTGGGTCAATTTTGGGTTGCTATATATATTTTCGATATCCATTGAATTAAATTACCTCAGTAAAACCAACTTTGACCTCTTTTTCAACCAGTGCAGAAACAGTGTTGGCATCTAACTTATTGATGAGGGTAATACCAGAGATGGTTGACATTGGTTTCACCTCCAAATCATCCATAACCATGTAAGTAACCAACCTCTTCACATAACCCTCTCTACGACGGCTCCTCGTCTCTACATACTCAGCATCCTTAGGGTTAACATAGGTTAATTCTTTATCCATTTCACGACTGCAAACAGAACATTTTACACCAGGCACTTTACTTGCATAACTGCAACGAAACTTGCACACATAAATTTTATCGTTAGTTGGACCGTCGTTGAGTTTCAACAAAGGAAGATTAACAACAGCTTTCGGTTTCAGCACAACATCTTTGCTGACATTGGTTCGAAAGTAGCGGGAATTGAGAGACTCGACACTCTTGTAAAGTGATCCAACAGACCCCACCATGCCGTTTTCATTCAGCAGCTTAACAACAGTTCCGACAGGTAGAGACAGGATATGAAACAGGAAATCGACAAATTCGCTTTCTGCTTCTGCAAACAGGACTCTGTTAGCATTACTGTCAACCAACAGTTTCAAGCTCATCTTTTTCTCTGCCATTAATCCGATCAGGTTAACTCAGATGAATTTGATTGATTGATTATGAAGGGTGTAGTGGGTGTATATATAGAGGATTGAGTGGTTTAATGGCGTCGGAATACTGCAGGCTGTATACTGATATGTTGAGTTCCCATGTAACTGTCACATTGAAGACAGTAGCATTAAAACATCATGCTTAATCCTCAGTTATCGAGACAGTCACTTATCTGTTAAAATATTCAACAAAAGACGGAGTATATTGAAATGTATACTCATATAGTCGTACTTATATCAACAATTAACATTAACAACAGAAGGGTGTAACATTGTTAGCTGCGCAGCCACATCCCATAACTTGTCGATGCTACTGTGTTGGAGACCTGAAAAGAAGCTTTCAGCATTGCCAATTTGCCAGTTCCTAAATAGGGCTGCAGGCTGCTGTTTATCGAGTTTAGAAGGTTCTCAAATCGGGGATAATATGTGTCTTAATATTTGCAAAAATAAGACTTTGAGGTAAAAACACACTGCTGTAAATAAATAAAAATTGGAAACTCATTTTTACTGCATTATAGGGCTGTACTGCAAGTCTCATGCTCGCAAAGTCGTTTTGATGACGAATCAAGCTAACAAGGCTTTTGATGAAGTCACATTTCGGAGTTATAATTTTGTATTTATTTTTGCAATGCAGAAGATGAAAAAAAAAACAGGCTATAAATTATGCAAGGGCCTAAACTAGTCGATGAAAGCCGTCACCCTGTCGCTGTCACTATTTACTAATGTACTGAATCCTAAATTGACTATCCTGCCAGTCACTCTTATATTCAGCATTCCTGAAATTAGTATCGACAGGAGCAACAGCAGCGGAAACAAAGTCCTGTCAGCAGAAGCAGGAAAAATGTTTGACGATTTCCTGTAACATATAGTGTCGCTGCCAGTCGGGACAGTCAATCTGTCATAAACCTTCAGAAAGCTGATAATATAGCTGATCATATGGTACGCTCCCTAGGAGTTATTGACAAGAGTATCGAGTCTTTAAACTCCAAATACTTACAGCCCAACAGGCAACAACGACACCGTCCTGAAGCCAAAACTCACTGTCAAAAGTCCCTATATCATTCATATCTTAAGCCTTTGACTGATTATTTCTGAGTGTAAACAAAATTCTGAGATGCTTTCTGTTTGTTACTCTAGGTTAGATTTTTGAAATTGTCTTTTCTCGGTATGTAAGTTACAACGATTAAACAAGCATCGTTAAAACTATTAGTCAACACGAACACAAATGAGGCTTTCCACACAGAAGTAAACTAGAAATTTCATTGATTTACTAATCCGAACAATGTCTTTAGCCAAACTACAGAAGCATCGAACCAAACTCTAAATTCGGACTAATTTCAGCCGAAAGGAAAGAAATATGTGAACAAAATGGATCAAATCTAGCAAAACGTAACGCTACTGGAACCACATGACATAGTTTCTTGACCGATTACTTGGTGAGGAAAACAGTAGTCAGCACCGTGTTGGCAACCTCGAAAGATGCTTTCAGCATTGCAAGGCCCTGTAAAAACAAAAACATATTATTGAAGATATTAGTTAAAGATATTATTTAGGAATATCTTCTAGTCTTTGTAATCTATTATATTTTGTAATCTTTGTATTATTTGTAATCTTTGTATTATTGCCAAATACTGTAACTTTCCTATTCCTAGGATTCTAGTTAGATACTAGATTTACTCTTTCCTTAATTGTATTAGGTTTCTAGCCTGTATAAATATTGTGCTCATGTTAATGAAATTCTCAATTCACTTTCAATAACTTTTCTACATGGTATCAGAGCAAAACGATTCCATCTAGAAAATCATCTTCAACCTCCTTTCTCCCTTCTTCACGTCGCTCACATCAAAACCGCACAAAAAAATTCTTCCCGCAACATGGCCGGTTCATCATCGATCCTTGCCAACCCTCACGAGCCCAATGTCCCTCTTATTGCGGTGAACTTAGCCAATGTTACGGCACTCACCCCAGCAACTTATCGGAATTGGTCACGTCAAATTGAAGACCTACTTTTTGGCTTTGATTTATTCAAATATCTTGACGGAACTCATACATGTCCTGAAGCTACAATCACGGATGCTGTCACTAAAGTCACATCCCCAAATCCGGCTTACCTAACATGGAACCGTCAAGACCGTCTTCTCAGTGCTGCTCTTCGTGGAACTGTATCTGAAAGTATCGCTCCGTTCTTACATAATTCTAAGAACTCTAGCGAAATCTGGGCTAATCTGAAGTCCACCTATGCTAATCCTTCTCGTGGTCATATCCTTCAAATCAAGGATCGCTTCAATTCCATCTCAAAGAGTGGACACTCGGCCACGGAATATATGCAGCTGATTCGCTCATGTGTAGATGAATTAGCCAACCTAGGAAAACCCATGGATGACGAAGATATCATCGCAAAGGTCATCAATGGACTCGACTATGAAAACTATCGCTCTCTTGTTGATGCCATCAAACATCGGGACACCCTCATATCCTTCGACGCCCTACATGAACGCCTTATCCAATATGACCTCTCACTCAAACACACCCAAAACTCCACCACCTCCCCTCTCCCGGCCTCCGCCCTAGCCGCCTACAATCGCCCTAACAATCGTCCTACCACACGCCCCAACCAATCCAATCAACCCGGTCTCCTCCCGACTCCCCACACCGGTACCAATACAATCCCTTTCAAGGGTAAATGTCAATGGTGCCATGTTCCTGCTCACTACCTCGACACTTGTGCCATATTTCGCAATCTCTATCCCAATATCACCGTCCCACCATGACCCGCCCCTCCCGCGAACCAAGCCCGCCGTCCTAACCCGCAAGCCAATACCGTCACTCTCCCCGACTCTTACCCTCCAAATTGGATCATTGACAGTGGCGCATCTCATCACATAACTCATGATCTCAACAACCTTGCCCTCCACGCACCTTACGATGGAAACGACGATCTATTGATTGGCGATGGCTTTCCTCTTACCATAAATAATATTGGTTCCTTTTCTATAAAATCTCCTTCTCTCATCTCATTAAATTCAATCATGTTTTACATGCTCCAAAAATTTCCAAAAATATTATTTCTGTCTCACAATTTTGTCTTGACAACAATGCTGTTGCTAAATTTTCTTCTAAATCTTGTGTTTTGCAGGACCGACTAACGGGACAGGTGCTGCTAACGGGACAGCTTAAATCCGGCTTATATATGGACTCCGTCACGTGACCCGATCTCCTTTCCCATCTCGGCCTACACCACCATCATCTCTCCGGATCCGTGGCATCACAAACTTGGTCATCCATCCTTATACTTAGTTCTATTACTAATTTAGCTAAAATAAAAACTACACCGGCCTTGTCCAACCCGTGTAATGCTTGCAATATTAATAAAAGTCATAAACTTCCTTTTTCCACTTCTTCTCTATCCTCCTCTCACCCTCTAGAATTAGTTTTCTCGGATGTATGGACATCTTCTCTTTACTCCGTTGATAATTTTAAATATTATGTCATTTTTGTAGATCACTTTACTAGATACACTTGGTTATATCCCTTAAAACGTAAATCTGACACATTCTCAGTTTTTAATCGTTTTCGTGCCTTAGTCGAAATTTTTTTTAATCGACCCATAGTTCAAATCTTTTCCGACAACGGGGGTGAATATTTAAAACTCACCCCCTCCGTCAACTCCGATGGTATAACCCATCTCACCTCCCCTCCCCACACCCCCGAACACAATGGTATCTCTGAGAGACGTCATCGTCATATTGTCGAAACTGGTCTCTCTCTCCTCACCCATGCTAACATACCTACCACATATTGGTCGTATGCTTTTGTCACAGCGGTCTACTTAATAAATCGCATGCCCACACCCGTCCTTCACAATGACTCTCCTTTTCTTAGGTTGTTTGGTACTATTCCAAATTATAATAAACTTCGTAGTTTTGGTTGTCTTTGTTATCCTTGGTTACGTCCTTATGCGTCTCACAAACTTGACCCACGTTCTAAACCATGTATCTTTGTTGGTTATTCCTCCACTCAAAGTGCTTATTACTGTTTAGAGCCCGTGTCAAATAAAATATATACTTCTCGACATGTTAAATTTTGTGAGTCGGTCTTTCCCTTCCCTTCCCTCCTACCCGCCGCCTCTTCCCCAGTCACCCCATCTCAATGGCTATCGGACCCACTTTTCATGATAGTCCCCACCCCAAGTCAGCCGACCCGGTCCCGAATCAGCCCGACCCGGTTCCGCATCCCGACCCGGTCCCGAATCAGCCCGACCCGACTACCCCCCTGCGTGTCTACACGCGCAGGACCCGCCCTCCCCGGACCCCTCCCGTTGTCCCACCCTCCCCTCCGTCTTCCGCTGCCTCTTCACCCTCTTCCGCTGCTTCTTCCTCGCCTTCTCCCTCCTCGGTCGCCTCGCCCGAGTCTTCCCCTTCCTCGGTTCCCTATACCGATTCACTCACACCTACCCCTCCTCCCTCGAACCGTCCTGTGACTCGTGCTATGCACAATATTAGAGTCCCTAACCCTAAGTATGCCTCTCTAGCCTCCGTCGTGTCTCCTTCTCTCCCTCCTACTACGGTCAAGTCTGCCCTAGCTGACCCAAATTGGCACTCAGCCATGGTAAATGAATACCAAGCCTTAGTTAAAAATAACACATGGGAACTTGTTCCTCCTAACCCCTCCTACAATGTAATTGGTTGCAAATGGGTTTTTCGTATTAAATATAATCCCGACAACTCAATTCAAAAATATAAAGCACGATTAGTTGCTAAAGGTTTTCTTCAACGTCCCGGAGTAGATTACTCTGAAACTTTTAGTCCTGTTGTTAAGCCGGTAACAGTTCGTCTCGTCTTAGCACTTGCTCTCTCCCGTGGTTGGTCTCTGCGACAACTTGATATCAACAATGCTTTTCTTCAAGGTACTCTTACTGAAACTGTTTTTATGTCTCAACCTCCTGGTTTTATTAATGCAAATTCTCCCTCTTTTGTTTGCAAATTATCTAAAGCTATTTATGGTCTCAAACAAGCTCCTAGGACTTGGTACAATGAACTCAAATCTTTTTTACTTTCTTATGGTTTTAAACAATCGATTTCTGATCCCTCCCTTTTTATTCACAAAGTTATGACTAATCCTATTTTTCTTCTTGTTTATGTTGATGACATTATTGTCACCGGTCCACCGACGAAGGAACTTCAATCCTTCTTCGATTCTTTTTCTCGTCGTTTTTCTCTTAAAGATCTTGGTTTTCCATCGTATTTTCTTGGTGTTGAGGTTACCCCTACTAAAACAGGCTTAGCTCTCACACAAACTAAATATACCTATGACATTCTCTCCCGTTACAACATGCTTGACTGTAAACCTACCCCCACCCCCATCGTCGCCTACCCGCCACTCAAGGCTACTACGGGCAAACCCATTCCCAATCCCACCGACTACCGCGCTATTGTTGGTAGCCTCTTATATCTTTCCCTCACTCGTCCCGATATCGCTTTTGGTGTCAACAAGCTTGCACAGTTTTTGCAGGATCCTCAAGAGTCTCATTGGTTAGCCTTGAAGCGAATGCTTCGTTACCTAAAAGGCACTCTAACGGTTGGTATTAATTTATTTCGCGATACTCCTCTTTCTCTTCATGCTTTTTGTGATGCAGATTGGGCAAGTGATGGCAACAAATATATTTCTACTACCGGATTTATTATCTACCTTGGCCGGAACCCAATTGCTTGGTCTTCTCGGAAACAACGAGCACTAGCGCTATCTACTACGGAAGCTAAATTTCGGGCAGTGGCTTCAACCACAACCGAACTGATTTGGCTCCGCTCTCTTCTCTCCGAACTTTGCTTCACCATTAAGTCTCCTCCAATAATCTACTGTGATAATCTTGGTGCTACTCATTATGCAGCAAATCCAGTTTTTCACTCACGAATGAAACATGTAGCTCTTGCGTTCTATTTTGTTCGAGAACATGTTCAAAATGGGACACTACGTGTTCAACACATATCCACTAACGACGAACTTGCAGATGCGATAACCAAACCTCTTCCTAAGGCACGGTTTTACTCATTATTACTCAAGCTCGGCCTTTCCTTTGGAACGTCCGACTTGCGGGAGCGTATTGAAGATATTAGTTAAAGATATTATTTAGGAATATCTTCTAGTATTTGTAATCTACTATATTTTGTAATCTTTGTATTATTGCCAAATACTGTAACTTTCCTATTCCTAGGATTCTAGTTAGATACTAGATTTACTCTTTCCTTAACTGTATTAGGTTTCTAGCCTGTATAAATATTGTGCTCATGTTAATGAAATTCTCAATTCACTTTCAATAACTTTTCTACACATACTGTATTACTGCGGATATTGTGTCGTAGATTGCATACAGTAAAAAAACTTAAGCAGTTAACGTTATACAATAAAATTACCTCAGTAAATCCGACTTCAACTTCTTCCTCAATTATTGCCGAAACATCCTTGACATTGAACTTATTAATTTGGGCTAAGCCAGAGACTGTGGACAATGGCTTTACCTCCAAATTATCCATTACCATGTATTTAACCATTTCCTTCACGTATCCCCCAACAGCATTCTGAGACGGAACATACTTCATCGGGGTACTTATCTTGACAAAACAACGAGGACAGGTTGCATTAAGGACAGGACACGCATAAAGTAAACAGCTACTGCACCTATAAATCGTATCAACAGCATTCTCAGACGGAATATATGTCATCCGAGTACTTATATTGCCACGACAACTAGGACAGGTTGTGTTAAGGACATGACTCACAGATGTCCAACAGTTACACCTATAAATAGTATGGCTGGTTGGAGCATCATTAAGTTTTAACAAAGGAACATTAACAACTGCCTTAGGTTTCAACACGACATCTTTATTGACGTCAGGCAGAAAGTAGCCAGAGTCGAGAGACTGGACACTCTTGTAAAGCGATCCAAAACACCCGGCCATGACGTTAACATTCAGGAGTTGTACGATAGTCCCAATAGGTAGTGACAAGATATGAAATAGGAAATCGATGAATTCTTTTCCTGCTTCTGCATACACAACTCTATTTGTCGTACTGTCAACTAACAGTTTCAATTTCAGCTTTTTCTCAGCCATCTACCTAAAACAACAAGAAGTATTATAAAATACAAAACAACTTTGTTTGAACTTTGAATGATTTGAATGATGAAGTGTGATAGTAGTTACATATATAAGGTGAAGATTGTAGTGAATTAAATGCATGAAAATAACTATTGGCTGAATTGATGCAGGGTGTGCATTGCAAATGTTTTGAGTTTCCATGAACTTGTCTGCGGCTTGGAAATACAAAGGGTTCCAACTTCCAACAGCATGCAATATATAGTTGAGGAAAACAGTAGTCAGCACCGTGTTGGCAACCTCAAAAGACGCTTTTAGTATTGCCATGCCCTGTAAAAATCGAAACATCAATTATTGCGAGTGTTGTGTGGTGAATCACATACAGATACAGTAAAAATGCAACATTTATACTACACTTATACAGTAACTCATATCGACTGCATTCTTAGACGAAACATACGTCATCTGTTCCTTTATATCACCACAACAACCAGGACAGGTTGCATTAAGCCAGTTTTGTAACAACTGCAACACCTATAAATCGTTTGGCTTGTGTTAATGAAGTCAATTCACAACGATTCAATAATACACATCCTTTATTATTTTAACATGACTCATTTTATATCCTCTTGAAAGCGTTAAAATTCAAACAATGTATGAGATTTTATTTCGAAATTCCATGAAATTTCCGTACCAGGCCATAAAACTCGTTTGATCATATATCAACCCGTTGATGATAATGAATTACCGCCAAAACTCGACATGATTGATCAACCCGGTAAAAGAATGATCTCAAGCAAAAACTACTCCTCAATATGTTAACTCCATTTAACCGTTCTTCACCACCTTGCCACCACGGCTACGAGGACGCAAGGAGATGCGTATGTGTTGTGGACTAGATTTGTAGCGTCCATGTCGAAATCTGCCTCCCAAGGGGTGTAGAATACGCCCTTTTTTCGAGCAAATATCACAATGATCAACAAATTTCCCATCTGCAAGAAATTAGTAGATAAGCAGTTAATTATTTTCGTATTTAAGCAAGTCTTACAATATGTAAAAGATTATGGAAAAAAAAAACAAGAAATTAAATTAAAATTAGTACTCATTGTTACACTTTAAGGGGCGACAAGCGGTTACTAAGAACTTGGGAATTGGGCCTTCATGTCCGACAATGGCCAATTCAGCAAAGAAATGCTGAATTGGTTCCTCTGGATTAGTATCGAATTTGGCCGTAAAACAGGTGTGAGACCAGATTTTATCATCCGACTGGGGACAGAAAAATGCATTACTGTTGATCGGTTCAGCAAACAGGCAATCCTTATTCTGCCAAGCAAGAGATATGAATTACTCGTCAAAAAGGAAAATTGGTATTTCCGATCAATCATATAGTAACCAAGATGGGCTCTTAGTGGACGAAGATATCCGTCATTTTGTTATAATGGATCAAATAGTAACCATTACAAAAGTAGATATTTGAAACTTTTTTAAAAATTGTGACAAACTTAAAAAAAAATTGTGACAAAATCACACTTGAAAAAAAAATTGTGACAAAAATGAATCTTGAAAAAACAAATTGTGACAAATACATTGATTTCTTGAGAACATATTCGACGAACTAGATCTATAGCTTGACGAATTACGAGACCAAGCCAAGACCTATTGACTCGAGACTCAAGAAAACAACGCTAGAAAACTCGTTCAAGCGATGCAAACTGAAGTCGATAATGTTATATTGTTTAAATACATGCGTTTTTTTATTTTTGTGGTGATTGTGTTTGACTCCAAGCCGCAAATGCCACTAGCAAGTCGAAAAAACCTTAGCTTGCTCGTCTTTGCGTTACTTACCTTCTTCGATTTACAATAACTTCAACTTATTTATATAATTGATTTCTCTTTTAGTGTAGCAAATTCTCCCGGAGAAATTCGAACAAAAATGCTCGAGTTTGTTTACCGAAGCGGTGGAAAGAAGTGGAAGGTAGAGCTCGTAAAAGTGAAGCAGATGATTCTACTCCCCATTTCTCGACTGGTTATGACGCTTTCGCTAAGTATCGTGGTATAACAGCCGATGATATCGTGCTGTATAGATACAAGGGACGTTCTACTTTTAAGGTGGATGCGTTTAGTAGGACCGAATGCGAGGGTAAAGAGTCCTACCCGGAGGAGAACTACCATCACAGTAGTGGGATGCAAGAAGAAGCGAAAAACAAGGATAGTGGAGAAGAAGAGGAAAAGAAGAAGAGCCTAGTCTCAGAGGCAAAAGAAGGACGAGAGGCTATCGTCGTAATTATAGTGAAGTGAACGAAGAAGACGACGACGAATGGAAAGAAGAGGAGACGAAAGAAAAACAAAATACTCGTAGAAGGAAGCCAAGTAAGAAGTTTATCTAGAGTTTCATACCTAATGCAATAAATTCGTTAGTTGTTGCTTTGTACCAAAAACATGATTATTTTTTCTTCTCTTTTTATCTTAGAAAAACAGAAGATTTCTCGGAGAACAGACCCGACAACAGGGAAACAAGCTGAGAAGATTTCCGTTTCTCGAAGGAGGAAAGTCACTGATAACGAGAGAGAACAAGCCATTACATTGCGGACCTTTTTCCCGAATCACAATGATTCCTACGCATGTATCCCGAAGAACCGGAGGGAGTATTAATTTAGCTTTAGTACGTATTGGTTTTAATTAGTTGTTTTATGAACAACTTTTCGTTGCCTTTTGGTTATTCCAACTAGTTTTTTTTTACCCGTGAAAATCACGGATATAGATCAATAAAATTGTGTTAACTTACTTTTAAATAAAATATTTTTTGATATTCACGATTATAGAAATAAATAATTCAAATAAAATATTTTATATTTCTAAATTATGTTAAATAAATAAAAAATAAACAACATAATAATGATGTACTACGTGAAATATTTGTCACAATTAAATTTTAAAAACAAATTGTGACAATTATTTTGCATTTTTTTTGATAAATTATCCACCATGTGGCAAAAAAATTAAATGTTTAAGAAAGTCTTTTAATAATATACTCACTACTTTATGTATAGATATATCGATTTGATGGATGAGTTTTTAGGTGAGATGAATGAAGACTTTGAAGAGGAGATAAGTTAGACGCCAAAAGTTAAGCGGAGGGTTCTATTTTTGAGCTGCCACGTGTCATGCATAGAGAACATCATAACTTCACGAGTAACTCAATAGAAAGACTTTTTATGTTTTTATATAGATATTTTTTCAAGTTGGCTATTTATAGCCTCTAATATTTTGTAAATGTCATATATTGAAGAAATATGAAAAAACTAAGTGTTTGTTCGAATTGTTGTTGACAATTCAGTTTGCATCGCTTGAACGAGTTTTCTAGCGTTGTTTTCTTGAGTCTCGAGTCAATAGGTCTTGGCTTGATCTCGTAATTCATCAAGCTATAAGTCTAGCTCGTCGAATATGTCATTGTTCGTTTATTTCCGCTGCAAAATGGCTTTACAAGCTCCATCTCCGACGCATCTCTCTTTATCCGTCACTCCTCCAACGCATATCTCATGGTTTTGGTTTACGTCGAGGACACCATTGCCACCGGCCCGAACCCTGCTGCTATCAAAACATTCTATCACCCACATCTCAACCCGCTTCTCCCTCAAGGACCTATGTCCCCTCTCATATTTCCTTGGGATTGAAGTTACACCCACAACAAAAGGAATTCATCTCAACCAGTCCAAATACGTTCACGATGTCCTTACCAAGTATAATATGCACGATTGCTCTCCAGTCATGACACCTCTCACTCCTGACACCCAACTTGTTCGCCATCTCCATCTCCCGGTAGAAAATGAAACCGACTATAGGGCCAACTCCTGACACCTCCAATATTTGTCCCTAACCCGTCCCGATGTCTCTTTCTCTGTTAATAAATTAGCCCAATTTTTAAATCATCGATCCCACCTCCGTCCACTGGCTTGCTCTCAAACGATTACTCTGTTACCTAAAAGGCACGGAGAATCACGAACTTCACCTACTTCGCTCCTCACCGTCTGTTCTCCACGCCTACAGTGACTCCGATCATGCCCGAGATAAAGACGACTACATCTCCACCACAGGTTACTTGGTCTTTCTCGGTCATCATCCAATCTCCTGGTCATCCAAGAAACAATAATGTGCCCTCTCCCGATCGTCCACTGAAGCCGAGTTCTGTGCTGTACCCAACACTACTGCGGAATTACTTTGGGTTCAGTCACTACTCCATGAGCTACGACTACCCGTCTCAGGTACTCCGTTTATATATTGTGATAACCTTGGTGCTAAAAACTACTCCATCAACCCCGTATTTCACTCTCGTATGAAGCACCTTGCTCTCGATTTTCATTTTGTCCGTGAATACGTTCATCAAGGACGCCTCCAAGTCCAACACATCAACGGCGATGATCAACTCGCAGATGTCCTTACGAAACCGCTACCAAAGACCCGGTTCCAGATTCTTTCATCCAAGATCGGACTTACTCTTTGACCGTCCGTCTTGCGGGAACGTATCAAGAATAAAGACTAGATACATTTGTCCCTATGTCCAAATACGACTCACTCCTTGATTCTGATTGATTCTACAATCAATCTACTACAATCAATCTCTTTAATTATATAATCATATCATGTAATGCTTGATTATGCAAATCATGTAATTAATGTAATTATCTTTCCTAGCTTAACTTTAGTCTAGGTTCACTTTGTAAACTAGTATATATACGTGTATCTCTTATATGTTAAAATTATCGAAATACAAATTCTTTTACCGATACCATCAAACTATCTCTCGTGAATGAATTTTATTTTTCTGCTGTGATTTTCTTTGCTGAAGTGAAGGTGATCAAAGGGAAATATTTGGTGGCGGTTTGCCGTCCTTTAAACGGTAAGACAACTCCTATATTAGTTTTTTTTTAATTACACAACTCGATCTTCGAGTAGTTCATTGGTGTCTGTTTCAAAATTTCAAGTGTGAGTAATTTAAAACCAGTCGATTTATGTGTTCAAATTTTCTTTTTTTCTATGATCTGCAAGGCAGGTGGAAATATTATTTCACACCCAACCCGCGGTTTTTGTCATGGGTTATACAAAGCCAAGTCACGCGTTTTGCGCCCTCGCAAGAGTGACAAAGTTGTTCTTAACTAGTTTTCGATCAAACCCGACCCAATCCCTTCTTTTGGATACACTGTTTTATACCCTATATGTTTTTCGTAACGTTGGCTCCTTGGCTTGTTGATAAGCTATTACAGTTGTCCGGATTCAGAGAAAAGTATATAAAAGTTCGACAGAGGATCTCAAGAGGTAATTGTATAGTCCACTATCCAACTCATTTTGCCTTTTGTTTTTGTGTCATGGTTAGAATATGGAAGGGGATATATATTTCCTTCCAAATACGTGTTCTAAGGGAGGGACAACCCATCAAACCCAACGGTTTGAGCCATTAAAGGAACGGACTTGGACATCTCAAAAGTATACGAAAGCCCGGACCACGAAACAATCTCTAACCCACTTGTCCATGGGTTAGCTCCTCACACATGTTCAGGCCCAGGCCATGTCTAATCCACTTTCACATATGATTCCCCTTAAAAAAGCCATCACGATGCGATGAAGGGATTAGTGAATATTTTTTCGTTTTAGTCATTTTTTTACTTTTATATTATTTGTAGCGAATATTGTAATCAAATGCAAACAAATATTCCGTAACTGAGAGTCTAGACGGAGGGAATATGTGTTTAGTGTGGATTTTATCACGTAAATAAAGTAGTTATCGTGGAATCGGTTTAATTACTAAGTTTAATCAAAGAATGCCGATATTCAAACCAACATCATTAATAACTCGATTATAAACAAATTGAAATCCGGGGTTTACAACATGGCCTCTTCACAAAAGCGTAATGAATAATCAAAGTTAAGAATGAGAAACATAACCGGTTTCAAATTTTCGATAAATACGCTCGTCACAAACTAAATTTTGTGTAATAACTTAACCGATAATTGCTTTGTTACATGATGAGATTTATTGTAATATCTCATCAAATTATATTTAACCCGTCATAAATTTAAAACAAAGTTATATATCTTAAACAACAATTTAACTTTGTATTTAGCCTAAGTATCCTTTTAATAAGTTGATAACTACAACCTAAAGGCTAGAGGGTATTTTGTTTTATTGTTGGTGGAACTCATTGTCACCCCAATGAGTTAAAGTAATGGTGATCAAGGCCTTGTCATTGGGCCATGTTGGATTCACTTAAATAAAATAGATGGCTGAAAGGTCATTTCTTACTAAACAAACAATTCAGGCGAAAAAAATTCTTATTTAAAATGGATATAATAAATCAGTCAAAAAGAATACAGAGTAGTATAAATGAAGTTTTATTTAATCCTTTTTTTTGGTGAAAATGAACGAGTATGTCTATCAAGAACACCATCATCATATGAAAGGTTTCTCAATAACGCTATTGAGAGATCATTTCAAGTTCGTATAAATAAAGTTTTTAAACGAGCCAAAAAGAATAGTATTCGTATAAATAAAGTTTTATTTAATTTTTTTTGTGAAAATGAATGAGTATGTCTATATCGAGTTCCGTTTCTCAATAACGCTACCGAGAGATCATTTCTCTGCAATATTTTTTTTTGTCAACGCGGCACGCATTTAGTCGCATTACAATATAGGGAATGAGGGATTCGAACCTATGACCTATTATCACAGGGTACCTATTCTTAGTTACAAGGTTAAGGCGACATCTTCGCTTTCTCTGTAATATTTGTGAAAATGAATATATTCGTATTAAAAGAGATCCGACCAATACATTCAAAGAATTTTGCATAAAAGAGTGACCACCCTTGGATCACTAAATTTTGGATGTAGCTTTTGGAGTGACATGGTCTCACCAATCCTACTTTTCAAGATTCTTCTTTGTGTTTTTTAATAGGTGTAAAATGTGTGGTAGTGTATGTGCTTGTCATTCAAAATTAAAGGGCATCTCACCTTGAAACATTTTCATATTACACCCATGTTTTCGAGTCTCGAGGTCAGATGTATGCAGTCTTATTATTTCCTCAGAAAAATCATAACATAAAAGACGATTTTTTTGGATGATTCGTGATACTTGAAAGGATGTTGACCTAAGCTCCTTAAATATGAAAATGCAATTCAGTGAGTAATATATTTCCTCTCGATTCATTTTTAATTGTCATCACACTTTTTGACAGTTATTTCTCTGATCTTTTCAGAATCTTCCAAAATGTATAACTAAATATATCAAAATATATACTCATATTGAATATCTACTCGTAAAGTCGTAAAGAGTTACTATGTCCAAAAGCCTCAGTCACTATATTTTGTAAAAATTGTAGTCAAAAGTTCAGCTCGTAAAATGAAAGCGTCAATTATTTAAAGATAAACGAGACAGTAGTAATTAATGGTTAGTGTAATTAGATTTAATGTTGTTGTAACAATTAGTGGTAAATTGATCAGTTTTGCAATGAATGATTGCATTATTTTTCCAGTTTGATTTGTATTTTGCTTACCTAAATGTGGTAAAGCTGTAAGCATAAGGGACTCTAGCATTAATTGAGAATTTGACATGATTTGAGCACAACTAACAACCCATGTTATTTTTCTTCAACCTCACCCTACCTACAACACTTTACAAATAAAAAGATGTCAAACACTCTAATTTTACACATGGTTGGTCCTTGTTAAAATGGATTTACCGTCTTAACATTAGAACAGATCAAATAGCAACTCATTTGTAGAACATTTGTTTTGCTAATCTTAACTTTGTTTTCCTCTTATTCCTCTTGTTTGCAAACAAGAATACACGTTTTACCTAACTCTTAAAGTCTACTCATACATGAGTCATAACTTTCAAGATAATTCGAACAGATCTGATTGTAAAACTTTGGATATTTGATTTTATGCCAAGATTGTGATTTTACATAAGATTACTAACTCTTCAGCTCTAAACAATAAACATACCCGTGTCAAATACTTCCAAGTTAGTATGACGATAAAACTTCAGCATTTGATACATTGTGATTTTATCTGATCTAAAGATTACTGAGTTTTAAACTGTACACATACTCGTGTCAAATACATGAAGTTAAGTGATGGCCGTGAATTAAGCTTCAACATTTTGATATTATGCCAGGACCGTGATTTTACTTAAGGATTACCGGATCTTAAACTCGAGACATACTTAGGATCTCATGTGATAATAACAATATACATTCAATTCAAAGCCTTCAAAACATCAAGGGTACTTCCACAATGTTGTGTTAATGCCTACAAACTATATACCTTAACACATAATCTGTCATTCATACAAAACTCAAAGTAAAATGCTTCCAATACCTACCTATGTTGATCCTACATAATTAAGCTCCTTAATTATTACTACCTCCGCCCCCCTAAAATTGTCACATTTCATTAAAATACTCCTAAAAAATAATAGGGAAATGGGACAATCATTTAGGGACAGAGAGAGTATTAGTAAGCACCACTATACAGTCCACGAGCGTTGAAAACCATGAATGATTCTCCGTTGTTGATGTTGTTGTTGTTGTTGTTGTTGTTGTTGATGCTGCTCCAGTCGAGTTCCATCTTAGGAACAATGTTGTTGATCGATTTCTGCAGGCTCGACTTCTGATTGAAATCCGAAGATTCACTGATATTGGCAGTTGTGATATCATGAATGCTAGGCCTTCTTTTGTCCTTCACCCCTGAATTTTGCCTTAGGAAGTACTTTTGAGCATGGCTAGCTACTTGAGTGGGTGTCTTTGTGATCACATAATTCCTTGAAATGTTTCTCCAGTCCCCTTTTCCTTGTTTCTGTAAACCGAGTAAAAACCGCCTGCAACAAAAACGTCAATATATCATTATAACTACATTTAGATCGAGTAAAATTGGCTTGCAAAAAACCCGTCAATATATATCATTTTTACTATATTTAGACAGTGTAAAATAAAAACCAGCTGCAAGAAAGCCGTCAATATATCATTTTTAGTACATTTAGTATGGGATTCATCGCGGGAAAGATCATCAATAAATACTCATCAATTTAGATGCAAAATTGAGAGGATTTTGAACACAAGACTACAAGAGTGCAATTCAAGATGGGTTCTGATTAAAACCATGGCACTACACATTTAGCAGTCAATTGATCTAACGGTGATATCCAGGATCTGAATTCACAATCACTCTGTCATAAAAATGGGATTTTTTTAATTTCACCACTAGTAGAGCATTTACTACACATTGTAGATATGGAATGTCACATACTCACATGTGGTCCAATTCCTCCTTGCAAGTTGCAACAATCAATCGCAACATGAACTCGTTGCAAAATTATTCAACCCAATACACATATTCAAAAGCACAAAATACCCAACTAGATATTTTCGTAATAAATACTTTGATCTTAACCACTTAACAAGAAGAATATGAACTCGAACCAAATTCAACCATAATACTAAATACACAAACTTAGATGTATTTTCGCAGCCAACACCTCAATCTTAAGCACTACTAGACCGTGATTTAACTTATTACTATGAAGTCTAACGAAATTCAACCCAATATACGTATTCAAAATCACGAAATACCCAATTAACTTGATACTTTTCGCAACCACTACCTCAATCTTAACTATTAGAGTTAGTCCATGACATAGTCGATAACCAAACATTAGTTAATTTAATCAATCATGATACTAAATCCACAAAGTAGCATGTAGTTTTCGTTACCAGTACCTCAATCTTAACCACTCAGTCGATAACTAAACATTAATTTAATCAACCATGATACTAAATCCACAAACTAGCATATATTTTTACACTACCAGTACATTAATCTTAATCACTCAGTACTAAATCCACAAACTAGCATATACGGAGTAGTTACCAGTACCTCAATCTTAACCACTCAGTCGATAACCAAACATTACTTAATCAACCATGATACTAATCCACAAGCTAACATGTATTTTTCGCTACAGTACCTCAATCTTAAGTCTTAACCCCTCAGTCGATAACTAAGCATCAACTTAATCAACCAGAACATTAAACACAAAAACTAACATGTATTTTTCGCTACCAGACCTCAATTTTAACCACTCAGTCGATAACTAAGCATCAACTTAACCAACCAGAACACTAAACACACAGACTAACATGTATTTTTTGCTACCACTACCTCCTCAATTTTAACCATTGAGTCGATAACAAAACATCAACTTAGTAAACCAGAACACTAAACACACAAACTAACATGTACTTTTCGCTACCAATACCTCAATCTTAACCACTAAGTCGATAACTAAACATCAATCATCAAACCATAACAATAGATGAAAAAGTGTGTGTATTACCTATGCTCATCTTCAGTCCAAGGGACACCCTTTTTCCTCTCATGATCACAACCCTTAGAGAAAGAAGAACTAGACCTTTTCCTAAGGGAATCAAACCTTGAATAACAAGCATTATTATGATCATGATCATGATGATCAACCCAATCAAGTGTAAAAGGAGACCCAATATACCCAGGAGTTGGCACTAAACCTGCCTCAATATCACTCACATCTTCTATCAACACCTCATATTGTCTTATCACATCTAAAACTGATTTCCCTGGTAGGATTGCAGCAACTTTAAACCATCTATCTGGTGTGTTTTGATCAAACATTGCGAGCGCGTTCTCGAACTTTTTGTTCTCTTCTTTTGTCCAATTTGTGCTCTTATTACACCCACCTTCATATAACCAATTGTGTTGAGAATTGAACATTGATGTTGGATATATTGCTCCCATTTTTTTTTCAAAAAAAAAAAGTTTTTTTTTTTTTTTTTTTTTTTTGTAAAAGCTTTAAGCTTTTAGCCCTTTTGAGCTTGCTTGAGCTTCATGGGTAGTAAAGAGTTGAAATTTAGGTGAATTTAAATAAGGGTTTGAGGTAATATGATCAAGAAAATAGTTAGAATAATAATTACACCATTAAACTAAATTGAAGAATATTTTCAAGGAAATTTAAGGGAAAAAAAAGTGACTTTAAAATGGGGACTTTGAGCAAATATGGTAAAGAAAATACTTTTTAGAATAATTTTGAGAATTTAGATTAGATTTACACCATTAAACTAAATTGAAGAAAATCTTCTAGGAAAACATATAAAGATTGGAATATTTTTTTTTGCTCCTTTAGAAATTCAAGTGACCCTCTATAAATTGAAGGGAAACATATAAAGATTGAGAATTTAAGGGGCATTCTAAGTAAAAGTGAATTTACTTAGAATAATTTTGAGAATTTGGAATAATCACACCACTAAAATTAAATTGAAGAAAATTCTCAAGGGAAACATATAAAGATTGAAACTTTTTTTTTGGGTCCTTTATAAATTTAAGTGAACCCCTCTATAAATTTAAGGGGCAAAAGGTATAGTAGACCCTACTAAAAATACCAACTTGCATGCACACTAAAATAAAGAGGAAGAAGAAGAGTATTAATTGATGAATAATAACAAAGATTATAAGTTTATAATATGTAAGGCTCTTAATAATATGAATTTAGAAAGAACAATTAAAATAAGGTATTGGTTGAGGAAATGAGCTCAAATGTTTTAAGTGATGGAGAAAGAGAGAAATGAATTTGCTTGGCTTGTGTTCTGCCGTTGGTTTCCCTTGTGACGGGTATATCTGTCACAAAGTTACAACGGGTTAAATATCATGTACATGATTAAATAAGATAAAATTTGAATATCTCGAGAATAGCAAATTAAATATTTTGACTTTATCTATCCATGTGAATAATAATATTTGATCTGTCACAAGTTTGTGACGCATATTCTCGTCATGTCGTCATGTCATAAACAAGAATTTGTGGTGTTTTGGAGGTTAAATTAGAATGACAGATGGAGACTTAATTACTTGATTAGAAAAGGATTAATTACTTAACATTAAAGCTTGAGGTGACTGTGTTTACATTATAAGCCTCTTGATTTGGTTCCCCTTATCTATAACCATAAAGATTAATATGATCTAGCTAGTGTGAGTATGCACCTTTTTTTTTAATAGATATCGCGATATAGAAAAAAAAAATTGTAGTTAACTCGACTTTGAAATCAACAATTAACTTTACAATTGGTAATGTGTGAAGAAAAAAAAAAAAAAAAAAAAAAAAACTTTCATTCATATGAACTGGATGTTAAATGTCGTTCATTCTTAGAAAATTAATCTTAATATGATAAAATTATGTAAATTTCCTTTTCTTTTCTTTGCATTATTTTTGAATGTATTCGTTCGTGTCATTCCCACCCGTTCATCAAAAATATGTGAGAAATTGTAGGAAAAGAAATATGGAAATGAATTTAAAATGAAGATGCTTATTATATTGAAACTGAGAAATTTACATATAGCTAATTTATGTTGGAAGAGGTTTTGAGACGAGAATATACCGATTTACTGTATTTAATTAATATACTGCTCAATTTACTACGAGTTAAATATGATTGTGAAATAAGAGTGACATAATTGTTTTTAACACAAAAAATATATATCTATGTCATGATGAACCAAAAGACATTATTGGTATATAGTACTAAACATCAATAATATCTATTATGGACTTATTAAGTCATGGGTGTCATGGTGTAAAAAAAAACATGAACATTATTCAACATATATATAAAAGTGTCTCTTATTTGGTTTAATCAGTCTATCTTAGTCATTTAATTATTTAATTCAAATTAAAATATTTTTATAAAAAACATACTCCACGTAAAAAGTGAGTAACAAATAGTTGAAACGGAAAATGTATAATGTTACCCTTAATTTATTTCTTTGGTAAACAATATCAAAATTGATAAAACATTCTCTCGGTTTACTTTACTTTTAAATATGCATTATTTTAATTTTATTGTTTTAAAATTTAAAAAGTTTTGATCATAAATTTTACTCGTACATAGTATTTGTACTATAAAATATTTTTACATTCAAATATTTTCTGTAACATATACATGTTTCATCACGATATATAATCGCTCTTAAAATGTTCCACTTTATTTAAAATACTCCGAAATTTCTTGACTAGTATATTTCAGACCGTTGGTCACACTATTTAAATAGTAAACTAGTTAGGTCAATACTTTCGGAAAAAAGTTAATAACAATGAAAATCGGTCGTATAACATATAAGCTTTGTGCAACTTTACAAAGTACGGAGTAAGAATCATCTTGTGATAATAAATTCTGTTTTAATATACTCTGTACATCTCTGCCTTAAACTTAAAATCGATAAAATATGAAATAGAAGAAGAATAAGTGAATTTACAAGCACTTAACATTGAGTTAATATTTGATTTGACTCGTTTTAACGCTAAAATGAATATTTATATTATTAACGAGAGATTAATTATAATTTTATTATTAGAAAAATGAATAAAAATGGAGAAATGATATAATTGGAGGGTGAAAAAGGGAGGTGACATGGTACCAAGAAAGAGGCTCATTGGTTAATGATGATTGGAGGCTTTCCTTCATGTGTTGTGTCAGTCCACACCCACTGTTTCCTCAGTGCTCCATATCATTGTCACTCTCCTATACTATGTCTCATCACCAATTATTCTATTCCGTTTATATCCGTCACAAATTTATCACGGATCAAATATTTATTAAAAAATATCATTTTTAAATACATTTATTATCTACCACATATTTATAATAATAATAATAATAATAATAATAATATCGTTATAACAGTATAAGAATAAGTCTCCCTTATGACTAATATATGCGTCACAAATCGATGACAGATAAAATAATAATAATAGCACTTGATCAGAAAAGCAAACAAGAATTTGTAGGACTTATTATTTGACTCGTAATAAATTTGTAACAGATATTCTTGTCTAGAATTGGACAACTTAGAAGGGACACTTATCGAGGTGTGATATGTTCATTGAGTCCAAACTACCATGAATTCCATGCGTGTCAATGCCACTTCTCATTTTTTTTATTCTCTTCCACTCATTTTATATATGCTTTTTGAATAATCTAATCTTCTTGATAAAATATAGAAAATAAAAATAAAAAATTATATTCCGTATCTAAAATATAAATATATGAATTTTCTTCATAAGAAAATGAATTTATGTTGATTATCACAAAGTATGATCGATATAATTTTCAGTTTTATGAACAATGGTGATTGATGACCTTAAACATCGATTTAAATCGAGAGAAATAAAAAAGAAAATTTGCTAAAATGTGAGATGTTTCATGTGAAATATACTTGATATTTTTATGGTTTAGTGCACTATATATATAGTTGTGAAAATTAAGTTGGTTTAGACAAAAATGTAATACGGACAAAGAATTAGTGCGATGAAATTAATAGTAGGATGAATTCTATAAAACTTTTGGGACCGTCACCAAACTAAAACAATCACAAATTCGGACTTTGGGACCGTTAAAGGTATATTAAGATTGAATAAAATCATACTGTATCTTCTGTAGTATCAATTTATTTAGGATGTATATATATATATATATTTGATTCAGTGCTATATATGACGGATCCATGTCTTACGAGTACTAATAATTGTATTATAAAATTTTGTTGGTTCCTAAACCGTTTGTCTATCAAGGGATGTTTTTTGACCCGGGTAATAATGTTTTTTTTTTTTTAAATAAAAATTTATGTTTTTATACATACCTAAAAAAAGGAATAAAACAATTCAATATATATAAATGGAATAATTAAAATGGAAAATTTATTAAGAATGAACAATCCACTCTCTACATTCACAATAAAACAAGAATAAAAACAATAAGTAAATGATTTCACACATTTGCAAGTTGAAATCCCAAATATAATCCAAAAGTTAAGAGAATGTTTAAAGAATATTCTTTGTCCACTATGATATACAAATTACAAAATAAATTTGGGTTTAATTTTAGGCACATTTTCTCTTAATTCAATTTTGAAGCTCAAAACCTACCCTTAACATTTGGGTAGGTCCTTTGGAGGTGGTATTATTGATTCATTAGGCCCTTTCCCATCTTCTACTAAGAATGCCATCTTCAATCCCCATGATGTGTGAACCTCTAGATGGCAATGCATGAACCAAATACCTACACACAACAATGAGTAATTTAGATGGCAAAAAAAAAAAAAAAAAAATGAGTAATTTAGTGTAACAATTATTTTTTTTTTTTTAGACAAACATATCCATTTTACTGCTAAAATCGATCATAATATTGTTATACAAATATGATGTAAATTGTGACATAATATCGACAATTCCCCCCTATTATTAAGAGATTAACACTTGATTATGTGTCAATCTCTCATCAAAAGTTATCCCTCCCAAACTCTTAGCTTTTCAATTATTGGAAAAACAAATAGTTAAGAAAATAGTCAACAATAACCTCATATTTATAAAATTGTAATTATATAAATTACTTTGTACTTTTTATGATAAATCGTAAAAATTGGAAATATTTTTTTTTGTGTGTGAATTTTATTTAAATATTATATTTGACTTAATTTAATTAAAAAGACTTCTCCACCAATCAATTATTCACTTATATCAATTAAAAATGTAATTTTTGTTCATTTTCAATTTTTTAATGTAATACTAATACGAAAAAACATATACAAAGTATGTAGTATTCATTTTCAATTTTATTTTTTTTAATAATTTAAAATTGTTTAAATTATTTGTTCATTTATAAACTCATTTTTTAAGTAATCATGCAATTACATGATATATATACTAGTTTTGTTTAAAAATTTAGAATTAAAATTACCTGGATTATCAGCTCGGAACCTAATAGCGACCCATCCAGCAGTAGGCACATCGATAGTATTCCGTTCGACCGGGTCCAAAAGATTAAATCCTTTAGAATCCCTACTTGCATTATAATTCCCTAACCCCATCCCAACTACAAAGAAATTGGACCCATGCAAGTGTATCGGATGGCTTTCGGGTCCAATAATTGACGTCCCTTGTAACACAATTTGGACCGTCGCATTGAACGGTAATTTATACACCCTTGTCCCATTCATAGTCGATAAATTACCCGTGTAATTACCCGTGTAATTAAATTTTACCGGCGGATTACCCGGGAAATCACTAGTAAAAACACCTCTTACGTTATTATAATGAGCTTGAAGTAAAGCGTAACTCGGCATTACAAATGTAATGTTGTTGATCGAACCCACGAGTTTAGTACCATTAACGCATGTAGCACACGGGTTTACCCCTACACCCATGGTAAATAAAAGTGAGTGGTCGATTTTTACCGGGATTTTTACCGGGTATTGGATTGAATTAAGACTTCTAAGAGATTTGGTAAAGTTTAATTGGGTAAATGTGGAATTTAACGCCGGGGGTCGGGTTAAAAAAAGGGGAGATTTGGTTATTATTGTGGGTTGTTTGTAACGTAACAGACCGTAGTCTGTTAGGTTGTCTACACCAACTGGTGCGTCCATAAAGGATGAAATTGTGATTAAGTATTTCCCAGGGACCTGATCGGTATGTATTAGCGCGTTGGTGGTTTGGCCCGGGGCGAGGTAGAGGGCGTCGGTTTTGAAGGGTTTGGTGTAGCTTGCGTCGACCTCGACCACCGTGAAGTGGTGGCCGGCGATTTTGAAGAAGAGTTCGTCGTTTATTGCCGCGTTTATTACTCGTAGTAGGTATGTCTTGTTTTGCTCGACGTGTAACGTGTATGTGCCTGCGCAATAACGTACAATTTGGGTCAACCATCGACCAGTATAGACCCGTGCAATATAATATTGCATAGTATATTATTTATATTATTTCATGCAAGACGGTCTGACAATATGAAATAATTGAAGGTACGTACTTTTGGAAGAACTAGGGCAATTTGGAACGGGTCCGGTATACCCGTTTATTATGTGTGCATCGGATATATTAGGAGCCAATCCAGTTTGTGTAGCTTGGTTGATCACTGCTTCAGTGTCGGCCTTCCACCATTCTCCTGTATATTTCAAACCGATGTATTCATCTTAAACTTAAAACGTGTCAAATACAATAAACAACGTGACTGACGTTACTATTATTTCATTACTCACCGAATATAATTATCTTTTCTTTGTCGGGTTTAGGGAACGGGTAAGGGGTGCCCTTCTTAGGAAGGAGGACGATTGCACCATGGACCGTCGCTCGAAGCCAAGATATATGGGCATGCCAGAATAGAGTCCCTCTTTGGCCTGTAATTGTGTAGTTGTAGACGTAGCTCCGGCCTGGTTGTATCGGGCATTGGGTTATATATGCTGGACCGTCTGACCACCCTGTTCGCAGTTGTCGCACCCCATGCCTACGCGTCACACAAACAATTTAAGCCTTTTCCCATAAAATCGCCCAAAAAAAAACATTATTCAAAATCGTCAAATCGTTTCAAATTGGATTTTACCAATGTATAGTGAGATTGTAGTGGACTTGGTTGATGACCTTGACCAGAACATTATCACCCTCTCTTGCACGTAAAGATGGGCCTGGAAATTTGCCATTGACTGTCACAATGGGCTTGGTTGAACAAAGCTTTGTATAGTTGGCCATCACCACCTACACCCAATTAAAAATTTAGACGTTTTTTGTCTGGTCGAAACAGACTGAACTGAATTTAATTTAAAACGATATAATTTAACTTAATTTAAGGAGCTTAACTAATTTGAAATAACCAAATGAGTCGAAAATTAATGAGATCAAATTTAACGTAACTGTCCATAAGGGTGTTGCCTAGTGGTTAAAACTTGTGGTCATCGGCCCAAGGGTCTCAGGTTCAAGCCCCTGCAAGCGCGAACTTGTGGGAGTTGTATGGCTTGAGACTATGCCTCTAAACTTGGTGTGCGTGGTTTGCAGGCTATGCGTACACCCGAGGGTTTACCCAGAGCGCACCAAAAAGGTAGCGGCTGCGGGTTCCCTCGTTCATCAAAAAAAAAAAAAAAAAAAAATTAACGTAACTAAATTGAATAAAGACAAACTCAACTGAACTGAATTGATAACTATTTTAACCTGTATTAATGATAAAACAGATACGGAGTATATATCGTCTTAAAGAAGAATTTTTTTGGTTCAACGAATAACGCACGTAGTCGCATTACTATTTAGGGGAAGGGGGGATTCGAACCTGAGATCTACTGTCCCAGAGCACCTAGTCCTAACCACTGGGCTAAGACATCTTCGCTCTTAAAGAAGAATTTGCGAAAAGAGTGTTACCTTGAACTCGTAATGTCTGGTCGTGGCAGCATCGTCTAAACCGGGTCGTAAGAGTAATACAACCAAGACTATAATAATAACAACCCAATGTTGTTCCATTTCAAAATTACTCGTTTGAATGAAATTAAGTTTAGTTTAGGAATAATTCTTTTTGTTCTAGTAATAGTAAAATTTAAGCTTCTTAATTATTTCAATTAATTGTGATTAGGGACATTGGATGTTTATATGACGGTCCAAGTTGAAGTTGAACTTGATATAAGTTCGTAGTCATTAGAGATGTAATGTCATTTTAATGGTTAGGTAATATGAATATAAGCCATCACCAATTCACCATACAACCAAAAATCAAATCATACATGTTTTTTTATGCTATGTTGTGTGAATATTACATAATTTTATTATTCACTTCGAGTTTCTTGAATGCTACATAAAGTTGGTATTTCGCATTACATGAACACCGTCATCTAGAAAAACCTGTAATACATACGTTCACTTAGCTAACTAGTTACTTTGTCATGTTCTTTTGAACTGAAGTAAGTCGAAATGAACTGAAACCCCACGGCTGATGGGGTGTCATGTCATCCCGTGTGACGTCGTGTTATATTTCTTTGAATTTTGAACGTGATGAAGGAAGTGATTAGAAGCGCGTAAAACACTTAACACTCTTCCAGAAAACAAATTAAACAGTTTGAAATTCCTGTTGACATGACGCTAATGATCCACAAGCTGCGGACACACCTTCAATATATTTCTGTTGGACGACATCTTTCAACATGCATTAGTTCCATCTTGAAGACGACATTAATGGAAGGTTTGATAAGATAAAGGTTACGACTTACAAGTCGACAGTAACAACTCAAAAGGTTCGATCTTTGATTACAGGATCGCTTAATTCTAGATAAAGATGTGTAAAATTTGACGAATTCATTTGCTCGTCTGCTTAATCGGAAATCTGTACAAAGTCTGTCGATGTTGAAGTTGTCGTTGTTGATTTGGGTGAGAATTACAGTATTGATATACGGGTTTTCGTCAGTAAATTTACTCGAAAGGTTCGATCTTTGATTGAATGATCACCTAATTCTTGGTAATGTTGTCTGAAATTCGATGAATCTGTTTCTTGTTCCGCTTGTATACGCAATTCGATCGAATTTTTACTAAGCTGGTTGATGTGGAAGTTGTTTTCTTTGATTTAGTCAGTAAATTCACACAAAAGATTTGATCTTTGATTCAAATAATCGTTTAATTCGTGACAATGATTTGTGAAATTTGACGAATTCGTTTGTTCTTCAGCTTATATACTCGAACCAATCAAAAAATTGACGAAGTTGAACTATTTGATTCGAACAAGGTTCTTAACGGGATTATTCGATTGATTTAGCTGGACTAGGTGAATCGGATCATTTGGGCTAGGCCAGTTTGAGTCGAACTCGTTTTGAGAGGCCGAGCCACTTTGATTCGAGTTGGATCATATTGGGTCGGACTACTTTTGGGCCGAGTCTATCCCGTGTGCAACACATTGGGAGTCCGAGCACGGTCAAATCATTTGGGTTTGGTCATTTGGGAGTGTCGAGTGACTCGGGTCTATGATGGGATTTGGCCCTTTTGATTTCAGTCGTTTTGGATTTATTATTTTCGAGTATGTTATTATCAACTTATTATATTGCGAGAAATATAGTGCATCGACATCAAGAACATAATCGTGCAACCATGTAAAAGATTTAGTGAATCAAATCGTAAATTAATCCGATTGAGATTATTAGTAGTCGCATGTAGGTGGAGCATCACTTATCATTCATCGTAGTTTTGAGAATATGAGATAATGACAAGTCAAACACCTCCATCTTTTTTTTTGAAACAAAAACAATGGTGTTAAAAATCATATGAGCTCGATTTTCGTGCTTTCGACATACATCGAATCATCCAACCTCTTGACTCTCGAGTTTCAATAATATTTATGAGAGAGTTTTCGCATAATGATTACAGTATTAATTTATACAGTATTGTAGTTAATGTTATGCATCATAATTTAGGACGATCACTTGAGCCGTTACCATTTTGACTTATTTGTTAAATTGTAGTACGAGTAATTGATATGAAGATAACAAGTTCGTAATTACGGAGTATAACTATAAAAAAATAAGTTAATTGAAATTTTGGCTCGTTTGGTTCACCATGGGAAGATGAAGTTATCGGGAACTTTAAATTCACGTGAATTTGTATTTCATGGGAATTACAAAATATTGTTTGGTTGCCATGTGGGAAATGAATTCATGCGGGAAGTTCTACACACCAAGGGGGGCTTGGTGAGTAACTTCCCCCATTGTGGAGGAAGTGGCAGTTCCCGGGGAGTGGGTAACCAAACAACTCCCTGAAAATGCACTTCCCGACAATTGCATGAGTAACCAAACGACCCCTAAATAATGCATTAAACAGAATCTAAATGCAATTGTTAGACATTTTAATAAAAATCAACCCATGTTATAATATACTCCAAAGTCCTATTGAGCTTGTTTATGAATAATGATAATGCAAAAAATTCTATGTGAGTACTATGGAATTATTAAATATGTGTGATGAATAATTTACCTATCAATTATTTCACAAATTCTCTCATTTGTGACGGAATTATTCGTCATATTAGTTTGATGGGTCTAATAACACTCGTTTAGATAGAAAATACAAAAAACAAATCACATGGAAAATGACAATGACTTGTTTCTACCTAACTAAATGGTTATTAATTGACCCATTATAAGAATATGATGAATAGTACTGTCATTAAGGAGACTAATTGCAATTAGGCTAGAGAGTAAAGAGTAGGTTTCTAATTAAGTCAATTATTGATCATTAAACTAAACACAAACCCAAGTCTTCAAGATACAGCTCACTAATTTTTTTTTATCTAGGTTAAGATTCAAATTTTATCCCATTGGGTAATTTTTATACTCATGATAAATATATCGTCTTAATTAGAAGCGCTTAATCATTTACGGTAGACTTTAATACAGTAATTACTTTTAATTAAAGTTAATAAAATAAAAGGATTATAGAAAAAATATCCACTCCAATCCAATCAAATTATCCCCTTGAGTTTTCACGGTTTACACGACGATACTTTGACCATATTTTTCTTCATTACCGAAGTCTTTTCTATTTTGGGCGTCTTAGTCAATTGTTTTCATTTCTATTTTAAGATTATTTGATAATTAATTTAATCTTTTATACTCTCTTTGATCACTTGTCATCTAATAGACCCAAAAATTCTCTCCTCCCCTCCCTCCTCTCCAAACCCTAAAAAAAAACCTAGAAAAATCATCTACGGGGCTGCCATCTACCAATTTTGGTAGAGGTAAGCCCCAAATTTTAATCTTTATCGTTAATTATTAGTAGTTGCTTTAGATTAATAACTCTTGCCTCTCCTTTTTGGAGATTTGTCCCATCAATTGATGGGTTTGTTCCCATATTTTTTGTGGGTTTGTTCTCTCTTTTGGAGAGGTTCAAGAATTATGTGCAAGATCATGGGAGCAATGAAATTTCTACGTATGGCGATACAATTGAGGTCAGATCTCGGGCTACTATTTGTCAAAATAGAGAAAGTTTGTCCTTTTGAAGACTACATCATCAGATCCATAGATTCCTTCGCGAAAGGCTGTGTCAATCAACAGCGATATATAGAAGGCTATGCAGAAGCGTGTTATTCGAATAGCGATCTCTGTCTCAAGGATGTTCTTTATTTATTTTTTACAAATATGTATTCAGTTCAATTTGATATCGTTTGTAGATGTCGTATGATTTATTATTAATGAAATTGATCTGCACTTCAAAAAAAAAAAAAACTTGTCATCTAATAATCGGTTCTCTCCTCTTACTTAGTCTTTCTGCCAAAAATCAAAGAACAACGATTGACCGGGACAGATGGAGTAATCATTTATTGCAATGTCAAAAAATTTACTCGAAAAATTTAATATAACAATTAAGATTGGGTACCAGTATTGAGAGACACGTCGATATTCGATAGTGACCAGGTAATCAACGCACTACATTGAGAATTTGAGATGTTAGAGTGGACCAGACAAACATATTGAATCGGGTCGAGTTTAAGTTCGTTTCGTGTCACATGATGATTGTGAATTAGTGATCACTATAAACATTAAAAACCCGATTTTCTTATATCAAATTCATATCATATTTTCGGATCGTATCATTGATTGTCGGGTCAAGGTAAGTGGACTATTTCCTCTAACATTCTCTCCAAACTCTGAAAAGATAACTTACTGAAACAAAAGTGATCCTTCCTTCTACCAAACATATAGTAATAGTTTGATGTACAGAAGAGAATAAACAAACACAACAATGACCACAATGACATGAGATTTGTTTAATCTGAAAAAAGCCCACCATCTTACCAATTTAATCTTCACTAAATCACTTCTCTCTTTCTTTCTTCTTCCCTTCATTCTCTCTCACTTTCTCCCTTCTTTCTTCATCATCCATCATTCTTTATCCATCTGATTTTTTCCTGTTTCAATCAAGGTATGCATTCAACCCACATCAAAAGATTCAATCTTTTGATGTTTTTTTGATGATTTCAAAGAAAAGATTGAATCTTTTGATCATTTTCAGTCATTTTTTAGTTAATTTCATGAAAAAAAAAAGTTGATTTTTTGATGATTTTCAAGCTGATTTTGTAAAAAAATTGAAACTTTCAATGATTTAGAATCTAATTTTCTGAAAAAGATTGAAACTTTCAGTATTTTTCAGTTTTTTTTTTGATGATTTAGCATGTAATTGACTGAAAAGATTGAAACTTTAGTTGTTAAATGTGATAATTTAGTGTTTTTTTTTAAAGTTGACCCATCTGTTGATTTTGTCTCAGATTGCTGTTTGAAGGTTTGTATATGTGGAAGTGAGAAATTTTGGGTAGGGTTGAAATCTGGGGTTTTAGATCTAATTGATCTAATTGATTTAATTGATTAAGAACAGGAGAGAAAAAAGAGGGAAGAAAAGAAGAAAAAAATGTCTTTTACAGGAACACAGCAGAAATGCAAGGCATGTGATAAGACAGTGTATTTAATGGATCTGTTATCTGCTGATGGTGTTGCTTATCATAAGTCTTGCTTCAAATGCAATCACTGCAAAAGCAGTCTTCAGGTTTTGTACATTCTTCACAAATTTCTCGATTCTTGTTTGTGACGGATATATCTGATGTTGTTAGATTGTTTTGATGAGACGAGTCAAATATTTACTCATTTCGATACAAAATTGCATGCTTAATTTTGTGTTTAGGTTGACTGGTTCATGCTGCATTGGTGGCTTTGTTTCTAATAAGTACATATTGATTTGATTTATTATAATAATAAAAAAAGTCAAATGTGTTTAAGATTAGTATATTTTGAGGAGAATGCAACATTTCCCTGGTGTTGGAAACTTGAAGGTGCTATGTAATCGTATTAGGGGATCGAACGTGGGACCTACTATACGGTACATGAGTCGTAACTACTAAGCTGAGACATGTGCGGTAGGTGCTATGAAATTTGTGCCAACTAATTTGTTGCTTCGAAGGATAAGAAGAAGCAATGATAGTTTAATGAGATGGTTATGTAATACTTACAAGTATATCAGTTTTGCAAAATGGAAGACATTCTAAGTTCTGAAACTATGATGGTATGCATTTTTTAGGACCAACCCGTATGAAAAGATTCAATCTTTTGATGATTTTAAGTCTATTTTGATGATTTTAAAGCTCATTTCATGAGAAAAATTGAATCTTTTGATCTTCCTCGGTCTAATTTTAGGATTTTCAAGCTCATTTCATGAGAAAAGTTGAATCTTTTGATCATTTTCAGCTTCATTTCGTGAGAAAGGTTGAATCTTTTGATCACTTTCAGTCCGTCTTGCTGATTTTCGAGCTCGTTCCTTGAAAAGGACTAGAACATTCTATGATTTTCAGGCCTATAATGCAATGAAATAGCGGCTTACAAGGCGCTTGAATCACACTTCACGTAGAATGCTGCTAATATACATAGCATGTTGTTTGCAGCTGCACAGTTATTCATCCATGGAAGGCGTTCTGTACTGCAAGCCTCATTTTGAACAATTGTTCAAAGAGTCGGGAAACTACAACAAGAACTTCCAATCCCGTATTTACCATTTTACCCTCCTCTTCAGTCTTCAGGATTCTCGTCCTTGGACAAAATTTTGACTTGTTTGTGTTCTCTACCTTTTAAATTAACTTGCTTTATCTATTGTTTTCAACAGCTACAAGGTCAGCTGATAAATCACCAGAATCAAAACCCGAGCTGGTAACTTTCTTCTATCTATAATTCTCCGTCATGGTTCCTTGATCCGATTTTGTCTGCCTCGTTTATTAGGGTGAGTAATTTATGCACATTTTTGCTTAAACAGACAAGATCATCAAGCAAAGTTGCTCGCATGTTTTGCGGGACACAAGAAAAATGCTTAACTTGTTCCAAAACCGTCTATCCCATCGAGAAGGTACATACATACAAGAAAAATTCTCGACTGTTTCCTCATATCCCAAATGACTTGAGACCCGAAAGTGACCCAATCTAAAACCCGATTTCTCAATTTGCTGATTATCTTTGCTAATACGATACAGGTGACAGTTGAAAACCAGTTCTATCACAAGTCATGCTTTAAATGCTCCCACGGTGGCTGTGCGCTCACACCTTCGAACTATGCTGCCCTGAACGGAACCCTTTACTGCAAACATCATTTCTCCCAGCTTTTCAGGGAAAAGGGCAGTTATGCTCACATTATGAAGTCCGCTTCCATGAGGCGAGATGCTGCCTCCATCACTGATGCTGTTGCAGCAGCTGTTGCTGCAACTACTCCCGCTGCTGCTCCTACTCCTGAAGCTTAAGCTTGAGAGCGACCAACCCGTTTTGTTATGTCGGAAATTGATGGATGTCCCACTGAGTGAGCTTTCTTTAACAGGATTGAAAAAACCCGCTTCTGGTTTTGTTGTAAGATCATACATTCGTATGTACTCTTGTTTTCACTATCGCTTCTTTTATGTAATTGCAAATTCTGAAATTGAATGTGATGAGGATTGTAACATCATGTTCCGCGAGGAATTGAGCTGTTTTATTTAGACAAAATGCAACAATATTGCATTAAAATTTGCAACTTGATATGAGTATTATTTTTGCTTATTAAACTCGTAAAATCCCGTTCTTTTTAAGTTCGTTTCAGTTCTACGAACAGATGCGGCCCGTTTACATGAAACGGGCAATTTCTTCATGCCAAATCTCACTAATTTAACACAAATCATTTCCAAGGTAAAAATAGATTCGGCTCAAATTAATTTAAATAATGGTGTAAATCTACAACTTTTATGCAAAAAAAATGATACAAATATTCTCCAAAAAAAGCCCATCTAAGAAAATTTTTAGGGGAACAGTTCATTGTTTTTTCTTATAAATAATATCCCGACACTGGCTACAGTTTTAAACTCAGTTGGAGTCATCGATACTGCCAGTGCATCCAAAAACCCGTCTCCAAGGTTTCAAGGAGGGAAAAATAATTCTGAAACCCGATTTCATGTGCATTATGAACCCTTTGCTCCTTTCGAGGTACTGCTCTTCCTCATAGGTCGGTCACTAATGTAGAAGAAAAGACTTGCTTCCTAGAGCTTCTCTCTCGGATCGTCTCATTTGCTTCTCTTCTTTGCTTCACTGTAGAGGATGACTCCAAACACTGTGAGCGTATAACCGAGCATTCCAGTAACTGAGACCGGGTTTTTGAAGATCAAGATTGAAATCACGACTGCAACTGCGCCCTTTGCATTTCCCAGTACCTGGCATGGGGATAATAATATGGTGTTAAGAGTCAACGTCAAACATTTACTGATTCGGTCTGAAGCTAGAAATGGTAATCGAGTCCAAATGCTGAAAAATCAAGGAACAAACTGACAGAATACTCGAAACCTAACGCTGCAGAAATTTTGCATTTTGCATTGTTTCTGATTTATTGAATCACGAACAATTGCATTCGACCAGTAACTTTAAAACCCTTTTTCCAAATTCCAACGGACAATATATCATAACAAAAATGGCAATACAGATTAGTACAAATACCTGGAGGGTCAAAGCGCTAGTGTGTTTGGTAACCAGGAAATTGGTCAGATTCACGAAGTATGCCAGCGCAGAATTGAAAATCAGATACCACACGATCTTGATGTCGTCCCTGGCAAGTGCTATCGTTATACCAACTACATTTTCTTCCATGAAAAGTGTTGCAGGTAGAAGAAAAACAACGGCAATTGGCGCCATGTATAGCAGAAGATTCATTGAATTCAACTTTTCCCTGCACAAGTTTACGGTCTCAATTAATAAAGTAACACGACGAACTGTTCAGTGTTAACCGCATTAATCATACATCAAATGAATTAAAAGTTGAAGAATGATCGAGGAAATTGTTATTACCCTTCAGAGGATAGCAAAATACCCTGAACCACAGATTTGAGAGCCCGAGCAGCCGTGGCACCTACACACATTATAAATCCGAAAAGGTGGAAGCTTGGTTCACCCTACAGTAAAAAAAAATAGCAGAAGTGAATAAGTTTAACGGAACTACATCTCGTAAGCCAAAATTCCAAAATTACAAAATCAGCAAAAAATAGCATAACCACCCAAGATCCAATTCATCCGAAGCTCTATCTTTCAGCAACCACATCATTCACAAAAAAAAAACGATCACAAATATAAAATGTCAATTCAACAAAACCGCCACAAGAACAGCATTAGTCATTTAGTCTCCTGCAAAAAGTTTCCTGCATTGCATATTCGGAGACCAATATTCAAGCTTATGCTAGTTTTTATAGTCTCGAGTTAGCTCCAGTGACGAACCTAGACATAAAGCTACTAATCCAACAAGAATTTCACTAATTTAGATGTATCCTTGAGACTTGGGAGCTCACATTTTATGATTCAACACGATTTTTTACGCCTAAGAACCCGTCACTTCAATCACATTTTACGATTCAACACGATAATCTCAGTCCCTTTCTGTACAATCTCAATCCCGAAACCAACAAAAGATTCAATCTTTCTACAACCACATTGACAACACAACATTCGACGAAATTATACTCTCAATACAACAAAGCAGCATAAATCAATTACAAAAAACAAAAATATTACAGTAAAATGAAGAAGATGTAGAATTATTACCCCACTAGCAATAACAACACCAGTAACAACAGGAAGAAGGGTAAAGTAAGTAAGCCAAGCTTCCCTCTTAAACGTCATAATATAGGCAAAAACAGCAGTAAAAAACGGCGTCGTTGCACCAATAGCTTGATTAAAGGAAACAGGGAGATATTTCAAGGAGATATTGCCACTAACAACAGAAGCACAGAAAATCAAGCTAAGAGCAGTGATCTTAAGAAATTGAACCCTAGATCTTATAGTTTGCATAGGAACCATCTTCATCCAAGCAATCGCAACGTAACTGAGTAAAGAACAAGCTGTCATATGACACATTGTTAGGAAAATCGGGTATTTGAACCCGTAATTGCTTAACAAGTATTTGTTTAGGAGTAATACGCCGATATTGGAGGAGTACCATGATATTACTAGTCCGATTGTGAAGAGTTTTGTTGGTGGTTTCAGTTTCTCCATAATGATGATGAACCCTAATTTTTTTGGGAATTTGGGGGAATTGGGGATTTGAGGAATTGGGGAAATTGGAGAACTGGGTTTTGATTATGAAGAGGTGTTGAGATCTGGGTATGGAGTTGATTTTGCAATCATCCAGGCGGGGTGTTGAATTGTGACGGGAAATGTTGCAGGAAGCTTGGAGGAAAAGAGGAGAGAGAAAAAATGGCGGAAAATGATTGGTGACCGACAAAAATCTACACGTTAAATTTAGTGATGACTGCAGAAATGACAGAGTTTGTGACAAAAGAGGAGGTAAGAAGAAGAACAGAGTACAAACCGTGTAATAAATTCTTACTCAAAACGGTAAGTATCTTACTCCCAAAACGGATCCAAATCGACATCAGATCACGAGGGTAACAGTTTCTCTCATTTTTATCGATTGCAGTATTTGAATTCGTTTTACCATTAAAATAGTTATTTTCGACATAAATACTGAAAAATTGTCGAGGTTAAAGACTTAAAGTAAACGTCGAGTAAAGTAGGAATTACAGAGTATCATCTTAAACAGGGTTGAGGTCAGCTGAAACCGCGTAGAATGAAGATGTGTTCCAAGTTTTAAGTAATCGTAAAATTGAAGTCCATGGGATAAATATTGAAAAATCGTGGTTAAAAGTATGCATCGTTAGTTTATAACCATGTAACGTGTATCCCCTTGACCCTGTCCCTGTGTACGCGCTAGTTTTACAGGCCAAACGGGTTAAGATTCATAAATCGGACGCTTTGTGAATAGTGCAGGCTTCATTCGATCAGATCAAGATAGCAACAACGAATTGCTAATTAACATGATACATAGAAGAACGTCAACATGGGACAAAAGGTAAGTATGAAGAAACAGAAGTGCATAAATCTATTCAAAGTACCAAACGAGGTTCGATCACATCCTAAACCAAACATCAGTCTCAACATACAAAAATATGATCCTAGAATATCAAAGAAAACTTGCTTTTGATTGTGCAGCGAAACAGGCCCCCCCGGAAGATCACTTGGTTCACCTGTACCAGAAAGTTGAGTAAACCTTGTTAGAAACGGAAACTCGTCACAGATCAAAAATATTGCACAATCAGAAGATTAGATCGAGCCAAATGCTCAAGATTAATACTCCGTAACAAACAGTATACACAAGGTCCATCTAAATTGAAGGCTTAGTTTGTTCTGACTCTATGATTTAGGTTTGTACAAGAGTCGAACATGATACTCTAACTCTGTTCAGTTTGGGGATTCCGAGATAGGAGAGAGCTATGTTCTCTTTTTAGGTCAGTAAATTGGTGTTAATGAACAATATTGTATCCAAACATACAGGACACGGGTAAAAAATACAAGCGCAACCCGATATCTAACTATTTTTAAGCCTACTTTGCACACATTCCAATTTTGATACATGTTTTCTGCACACACGCTCTAAATCAACGAGTCAATACCAAGTCCAAGCAATAACATAGCTCTCGCATCTAACTCGGATACTAAGCCATTTTAAGTTGGCTTTAAAAAATGGCGAACAAAAATCAGCATGTGATCTGAACATGAATTACAGCTAGGGCAAAGGAATAAAGCAGCAAAAAGTACCTTAGATGTTGCTGGGATACATAAAGACCCTAACCTTGTCACCCTGCACCACAGTCAGTCAATCATTAAACCTCTCGAAATAATATATATGGAGTAATAAAACACTTAAAAGCTAATTAAACCTACAAATATAAAAAAGATGAACACGAATTGATATTAATTACCATAGATTTGGGAGGAAGGTTGGACGTAAACTTAGCGCGAACAACACCACTGTTTCCATGAGGTCTGCAGACCTTTCCCCAAATGCAACGGTAGTAGGAGTCGTTCTTCTTGGTCTTTGCCTTGTAAATGTAAGCCATCTTCTTTCCTAGGTACCATGCAACTTCCTCCTGAGTGTTCACTCCCTCGATCTGGATCAACGACGTGTTTGGGTATTGGTTCGACTTTGACCTAACACCAACACAAATGACCAAGATCAAATACTAAACACTATACAGTACACACGCACCCATTCTTACTTCAAATCAATACTCGTACAATTCAACACATTTACAGTCGCGTTATAAGTTACAAACGCACCCATTCTGATTTCAAATCAAGACAATTCAACACATTTACAGTCGCATTAAAAGTTACAAACACATATACTATTAAAAACACCAAAGCTAATAAGGTACTTCGATGTCTTGATGATCCATCCCTCAAAAAATAAGCAAGAAAACATTTTTACTGCCATTTCTTAGGTTTTCATTAGTAATAACACAATTTCACCAAACACCTAAAGCTAAATAAAAGCACGAGGATTTTCACTTCAAATTACTCTCCCTCAAAAAAATCAATCATGAATGCGTATCAATCAGAAGTCAACTCTTTCACGATTAGTACTGAAACTGTCACAATTAAGATACGAAGTAACATTTTTTATCTTTTACTCGTAACTAATTCACTGTATTGCATTACTTGTTTGCAACGAAACTAAAAATTCAGATCTCGCTACTCTCTACAACAATCATACTACGTATTTGTTCAACTTTGAACCAATACTAACACAATCGACCAAGATCAATACACACTCGTTCTTATTTCTGATTTAAAATATCCATTATCACTTGGCTACTAGGAAATCCGCACTTTGCTTTTGTATTACCGTCAATCCGTCACAAACAAGAATTTGCGTCTACATATGATCTACATTTACAATTCCATCAACCCTCGACTTACAAACACGATAAAATACCTACACGGCCACTATACTTCATCCCTCCCAACTAAGACAGCTCCCGAATTAATACAAATAGAAAATTCAGCAACAATTATCAAACAATATATTGCTTTCATGATTAATAACTAGCTACCAGGATTTACACAGAAGCTTCATTCAATGAAATAATAATCACAGCAATTGATTTACAATCAATATCATAACTAAAGGGATCAGCTAGAAATTGAAATATTTTGACACATTTAGCTCAAATTTTTAATCTTTTCACTAATTCAATTCATCGCAATACCACTTTCCTAATCAAAATCACGATTTATCTAAGATTCGACAAATTTGTTTAAATTAAAAACGCATGGAAATCAATTAATTTTTCTAAATAAACATAACCCAGATCAAAAATCAAGTAAAAAAAACATGGTTTAATGGATTTTTACCTCTTGTAACCGAGGATCGAACCTCTGACATAGAGTCTGCAAAACAAAATTAAATCCAGAATGCAATTGTTAAGCAATTAATCAGAAGATTGGAACCCTAATTGACGGAACTGGGACAGAAAGATACCTAACGCGCTCACCCTGACGTCCCTTCACCATTGTTGCTCTGCTACTTTCGTGTATGGAAATGGGTGGGAGTGAGAAAATGGAGGCGGTTTTGTAGAGAAGAGGCTAAAATGATAAACCCTAATTGATTAAATTGGGTGAGATTTTGGGGATGTTTTGATTCTTGTTTGTGGGTTGGCCCATCTATGTTTGTGGACAAGCTATAAGGGCTTTTGAGTGTTGCATTATTTCGGTCGCTTTGGGTTGGGTTATTTCACGTGTATTTTTTTTCGAAGAAAATTTTAAAAAGGGGATTAGATCATTTCTTAAAATCATCGCTATTTTTAATTATATACTCCGTATATTTGATTTTATTTTAAAATAAATCACGGTTATACTTTTTAAAATAAATGTATTTGGGGTTAAATATTAAACAAGGTCACGTTAAACTTCCGATAAAAAATTTACCTTCGAGTTTAAGTCAAACTCGGGATAAGATTCGAGTTCGACTTGTCATTTACGAGTCGAATGTGAGCTTACCTAAACTCGGGATCAACCCAGCTAGTTTACGGCCTTTAAGGGTACAAAGGTGGGGAGCACCATAAATAGATTTTACTGATACGTTCAAAAAATTAAGAAAAGGGAGAAACAGTCAAATCAATAATTACAGGAAACTATGATATACGGAAAACGATTGTTTTTTAACGAGATAAAATTTGTTAAAAATTGTGAATATTTTTCGACGAAAACTTGTCGATAGTAATATAATGGTTATTAATTATTCTTGCAACCTTCTGACACATTAATGGTTATTAATTCAATCCAATTCTTTTCTTTCACCATCCAATTATAACAGTTCTCAATTTTTTGATGTAGCAATTAGGTCCTTTACTTTTAACACTAGTTTAATGCCCGTGAAATTCATGGGGCTAGCAATGGTATATTTGTGTGACCTTCCTTTAGCGCAGTACCTTCTTTGTGAGCGTTTGTTGTCAACGTAGAGATCAATTGGTGAAAGAGTGAAAATTCTTAATGATTGGTTTTGTTACGTGAAGTTGTGTAAACCCCAACAATAAGCGCAAGGTAGAGAACAAAACAATGCTAATAAATAAGGAATGTGCGAATCTGGATAAGACACACCTCCAAATCTTTTTGAACCAATTGGAATATAGTTCGTGATAGTTGAAAACCGGTACTTAAATAAGAACTCTTTACTGTAATACGACACATTTAACTAACAATAATACGTAAATAATTTTTCAATCAATGCTTATAGGCTTCTTAATTGTGCTCCTGGCCTCTTAAGTGTATGGTGTGATGTTGTTGGTCTCGATCTCTTTCCAGTCTTGCTAATCCCCTTCATGTTTGTTTCTTTCGCTTTAGGTTCATCTCTGCAGTAATTGTAGATAGATTATGGTCAATTTGCGTAATGAAGCAAATGTGATTATTATTTGTAAATGTAATTTGTTTTGTAATTATGTTTCGGACGCTCTAAATTTTCTGTTTTATGTGGGGTATTGAGGAGCATCTCGTCTTCTGCCGAGTCTACGGTAGTATTTTTTTCCTCGTTTCCTTCTACACGCTGCAGGTTATTTTTGTTTCTGTTGTGAATATCATTGACATTGTCAGCAATTTGGTCATGTAACAAAGGAAACTTCACTTTGCCTTTCTGGCAGCAGATACTAAATTTAGGCTGTCCGTGTTTGGTACGCTTACCAACTGACTCAATCCACACAACCGCACCACAAAATTCACATGTCTCGGTAGAGCCGCCAAAGCACCAAGGTTCAACAAAAACTTCTGTGAAAAAACATGGCAATAAGTTGCAAGCAAGGGACAATGTATGTTGGGACTTTAACTGTATGAGAGCATACTTTTAGTGTTGCTGGTGGAGCCTGTTTGGGTTAGAGATTGGGTTGTTGCATATGTAGGAGTGAAAGAGAGGTTAGGTGATAAATGACATTATTAACTATTCTGAGCACAACAATAGGACAACAGAATGTACCAATAGTTTCTGTGCATTGGAGGTTGCTATTTGGTCCTCAGAGGCGGCGACCGATTACTGGACACATCGACAACAAGTTTGAGCGTTGGCTTTTTTAACGTTGGACCGCCTCTTCGAGGCACCGGTAACAACTGTTTGTTTTTTGTTCTTCCGACCCGGTCGACTCGCGGTGTTCCCAGCTAAATGGGGGCTGCAACTTGTGGCTGGGCTGAACAGTGGGTTACTGTATATATGTAGTTACAAAAGGGAGCAAGGCGGCCGAATGGAATTAATAATTATTTCTATCTAAGAGCAGCAGTTATGTAGGGTAGTAGAGTGTACCAATAATGTTGCGGGTAGGGGCAAGTTCAAGGGGCTGTTTGCAAATTGCTCGACGATTGGGTTCTCCAACTTCAGACATGTTTTCTCCCTTCTTAGCGCAGGGTTGGGTTGTGGATTAAGCGATAACATTTCCTGCCTTTTTGTTTTCTTCCGGCTCGGTTGCCCAGTGGATCCTTCTACTGATGTGATGTTTTTCCTCTTTGTACCCCTTCCTGACCGACTTGGAGGCGGTGGAACTCTGGATTTTCTCATTTGGTCCAAAATATTTCTTCTTGAGTGCCTATTTCTCTTTGTTAGATGAGCGTATAAGCGACGAATGTGAGGATTCAACCCGAACTATGGTTGTGGCTGCATTGGAGGCTGTGGTTGTGGCGGGGTAATCCTAGGCTTGGCAGCCCTTTGACTGGAGGCTGTGTCGCCTCTCATGCTTGCAAGAATGCACTTTCTTGTAAATCTATTCATACGCATCTGATTTCTATCAAGTCCAACGGCGTTGTTTGGTTCTTCCGCCGCCTGTATATTGTACATTTCACGGGCTAGTGTTGGATTCCAAACTGCAAAGGCATGACCTGATATTGGGTGAGTAAATAATAAATAAGAGCAGGAAGATACATACTATAAATCATCAGTGTTGCAGTATTAATCGGCTCCGCTGAGGTCAATAGTAATTGGCCACCATTTTGCTACAGGGCTCCGGAGATAGATATTTCAGAACTCGAAACGTTATTCTCGGCTGGTACTGATGCAAGTGGTGGAGGTAAAGTAGGTGTTCGACGCGGCCCCAACATAAATAAACCAGAGAAAGTGCAGCTGGTAATGATATTCAACTATATGCTCTTATCTTATACTCGTATGGAGTATCAAGTGGTTATCTAATATTAACTGATTTTTCTTTCTCCTCTTGAAGGTTGATTTACGGAGAGCAAATAACTGTGAAATAATGCTTACGAAAATAATTTGATTGTTGTGTAAATAATTAATCGGAAATGCTCTGCTAGGTCAGGCTATACATATAAATAATTCAAATTACCAAGAATATACCGTACACAAACTCTACAAGAACGAAGCATGAACCGACAAATTTACGTGAAGGTAATATAAGCACCTTCAATTTCAGAAATCTAATCGGCTCCACTCAAGTTTGTGCAGGAATGATTATGGAGGCACACATACTTATACACTCCCCCGTATTGCATACATTTACCTTATACTAATTGTAAAGCTCCATTGACATTTCTCTATTTCAACATCAACATTCAATATCATAGAGGAAGAACCTCAATTTAACCGATAAAAAACAACAACCAAATAGCGTAAATCTTACTGACGAAGAAGGATGCAATTGGAAGCAACTTTCGGAGCAAATTGACAGTAAAGCTGTAGAGGGACGAAAACAAGAAGGCAAGTGAAGGTCTCATTTTTTCATTTGTATGAACTTGGAAAGTATAAATACACTCAAATGACTTCTGAGCTTTGGATGCCATCGTAACCGCGGGAAATTTAATGGAAGAGAACTTTAATTGAGGAGTAAATGAGTTGTAATGGAGGGCGATTCTATTTCGAGGTGAAGGAAGAGGGGAGTAGATTATTAAGCATTGATTAGACTTTCATTTAGGAGATTAGGATGGCTTTCATTTGGCATGCCACGTGTCGGCCTCTGAGGGCTTGCTATCCTAATTAACTAAGAAATGATGATTTTTTATTGTTTTATATAGAAAAGTGAAACTCAACTAAATCTAAAGTTTTTACCCAAAATTAATTCATACAATTCATTTATATTCAATTATATTGTACAAAGTAGTTTATTATTGTACTAGAAAAATTTTGTTATATATTTCAACGTATTAATATAGTACTCCCTCCGATTCACAAAGATGTTCCCCTTTGTTTAATATATGTGAGGTATATTTTAATCAAAGGGGAAGATCTTTGTGAATCAGAGAAAGTATGCAACAAGTGTCACGAAGTATACATTTTAAGACTAGTTTTATACTCCCTCCGTCCCTAAAAGATTGTCCCATTTACCTATTATATGTGAGGAGTATTTTAATGAAATGTGACAATCTTAGTGGGACGGAGGTAGTATATCCCATGAAAATTATAAAAATTGGATTAATCATTTAATTATATTATTAAGTTGAAAAAATAAAAATAAAAGAATTAAACGGTTCATTTCACTCTAGACAAAGTTAACGGGTTAAATCAGTAGCTATAAGCCTATAATCATAAGTGAAAAACTTTAAAAATGTAATAGGAATTTGTTGTACTTTTCACAGATTCTTGTGGGTTTGCGGCGATAAGTACACATGTCACTTATAATTTACGAATTAGTTGTGTGTCAAACCAACCCAGCGATGACATTGTTATCACTGGGTGCATTAATAAACCACGAGACGTGGGAATATGAAGCGATAAATGTAGTTCGTCGTGAGTCACAAAAAAAATTGTGCTTTATTAGATGACGCTAAAGTAAACGGTGTACCGTTGTGGAATGGTATGAAACTAAAAATCGATTGGCATGGTATATTTTATCCGATTGATGAAGACGACACTTCAACAATTCACCATCGTTGCTGTGTTCCGAATATACCGGAAGGTGAATCGCCCTATATGGGTAGAGCGCTGCTGAAGCATCATCGAGTCACTAAAGAAATATCTACTCATGCAGTGCTAGTCGGTCAATACAAAGATATTCTTTATTCGTGGATGAGCTGATAGAGACTTTATGGGTATACCAAAACTCCGACGGTGACAAAAGTCGGAGTTTTTTTGGGTAATAGATTAAACGTCGTTCGCCATAACGTAGAAATACAAAATGATCCTCATTTTTCGATTGCCCTGATATGAAACTCGTTTATCTAACCTTTTGATGGAAAATGCTATTCTGGATGGAGCGTTCAGTGACGATCACGCTCTCCAGAAAGAATAGATTAGGCTTTGTCAATGGAAAGATCTCGAAACCAGCTCCAAATCATGCTAACGCAGAAAGCTGTCAACAATTGTATCCCAAAAATATCAAAAGAAACCATCACAATTTAATTGTGACAAATAATTGTGACAATGTGACCCATGTTGTTACAATTATTTGTCACAATTAAATTTAAATAAACAAATGTGACAGTTATTTTGAAATATATTCGTGATTTTCATGGTTAAAAAACTAGTTTCTTGTTGCACTAAGACTGTTTCCTAAGAAATTTTTTCTTTTGATTCCATCATAATTACGATAGATCCAAAGTTGTTGCTTCTTGTTCTCATTCTCGGCGAACAATGACTTACGAATTAGCCATGTGTGTCAAACAAATCAAGTGATGACATTGTTATCATCGGATGCATTAGTAAACCACGAGACGTGGGAAGATGAAGCGCGAAATGCAGTTGGTGCTCAGGGGAGAGTCACGAAAAAAATTGGTTAGAAGATGCTAAATAAAACGGTGTACCGTTATGGAACGGTATGAAACTAAAAATCGATGGACACGGTTTATTTTATCCGCCCGATGAAAGATTGATGAAGGCGACACTTAAGCAATTCACCATCGTCGTCGTGTTCCGAATACATAGTGATTATACCCCAGCAGGTGAATCACCCTATATGGATAGAGAGGCGTTGGTTAAGGATTTAGTCACTAGAGAAGTATCTCATCATGCAGTCGTGCTAGTCGGTGAATAGGATGATTCTTTATTCATGAATGATGAGCCGATAGAGACTTTGTGGGTATACCAAAACTTCGACGGTGACAAAAGTCAGAGTTTTTTGGGGAATGGATTAAACGTCGTTCGCCATAGTGTCTTGGTGGAGGCATTTTGTGCAGAAACCTACGGAACAAGTCTAATGTTCCACGAAAATTGGACAAATGTGGTGCAACCACGTCGTCAAAGTCCCCGTGTGGTGCCGGAACTTCTACGAGAGATGGGTAGTTTTTTTTAGAGTATTTAATTCTTAGATTCTAAGTTTAATATTTTTATTTGATTTGATTATTCGAGTCTTTTTTCCACAGTAAAATTCGAGTCTTGTTTAAAATCCGAGTTATCATGTTTTCTGAATGCCATTCGGGCAAGGTGGTGCGACAGTGTGTTGTGGATTACAAAATGTTTAAAGTAATTGATTTTATAAGATAACCATGTCTTATTAAACCACTAGTGAGCAAGATTTATGTGCTTATACTCGGTCCGTTCATTATTTTTCATCCCAATTTATGATCATTTGTGAGAAAGATTTTAATGAAATTGAACAAAAAGATTAGTGAACGGAGAAAGTATAATTTGGGCCTAGACATATACTAGACCCAAATTGAACTCATCCAATCCAATTCTTTAGCTAAATCGGATCGGATGGTGGATCACAAAAGTCACGTAAGTGACGTAACCCAAGTCTTTCCGACTAAATAATTGCATATCGGACAATAGATACTACAGAAATTCAAATCGGATATCATCCCCGAAACTAGAATTTTGATCACATCTATGGAGTATACAAATTATCATAAGAGTAAGCTCAATGTTAAAGACTATCCGAGATCGTATAAGATCTACTCGAGATCTAATTAGAATTATCCAAAAATAATCATTGGCTATCAGCCACCCAATCTAAAATCCAAAAATAATCATATGATCCAAATCTTCTCAAATTCTTCTCGCGACTTTGTCATTGCGACGAGGGCGCAAACCATAACGTTTCATCTTGTATTGACCCTGACGAAATCGTCCAAGAGGATGTAGAATCCCTCCCTCCTTCAGACACCACTCACAATGATTAACCGATTTACTTTCTGCAGAGAATTAAACAAGTCATTAGTTTCGTGAATGTGTTAGTAGGATAAATGACAATAGGTATAAATCGTAAAATTGTTAAAAAACTTACTATCCAGGATGCGACAGGCAGTCACACGATACTCATCGTGTGGCCCTACGTACATGTGAAAAGCTCCAATCCCTCTGTTTTTGGCGTCTTGGATTTTGCGGTAAAACTGGTATGATACCAGATTTTACCCAAACTGAAAAATGGATTGGTGCCGACAGGATCGACGAACTCATAATCCGTGTTCTTCAAACAAAACAAAAGGTGGGTATAAAAAGTGTCTAGAAGGGGACCTAAATAAGGTGACCTTTGCACAGAAATCGTCTAAAAGAATACAACAAGAGAGCACGGTTGCCATAAGAGGAGCATGTTTCCTTTTGGAACCATCTCGGAAGACAAGTTTCAAAACTATGCCAATTACAACCTCATCTAACGCACAGCGACAACACGGAAAACAGCAACAGTAGCCATAACGTATGTTTGGGCCAAAAATTTGCACCTTCGGAGTACCACGTGGCAAAATACGAGAGGACGGTCAAAAGGTCAGAAGTCAAAGGTCAATAACAAAAGGTCACAGTCTACGGATAAAAGTCAAAGTCAAAGGATAAAAGACGGAAGTCAAAATAATCGAAGGACGTCAAGTCAAGCAAACCCGGGACGACACATAATGATGGGTCAAATGAAGCATGAAGTAAAATGAAACAGTGGGCCGACTAATCAAGAAGGCCCAACACCTGAAAGATAAAACTCAGCCCACACCAGAAGAGAGGAGGCAACTGCCACACCTACAAATCAGGAAACCCTCCTGCAGATCAGGAGAGAATCCAGGAGAAGGATATAACTGCAGAGGAGGAAAGTAACGGCCAAGAGATCATGAGTAAAGGAGAATAAATGCCAAGATATCAGGAGTAAAAGGGGGATAAATGCCAAGATTTCCAACCATAAATGGACAACGGTCAACAACAGTATAAAAGAGGGGGGGGGGGGGGGGGAGAAGGAGAAGGAGGGGTCATTCAAGCACACCATCTCAAAGTAAACGTAATAGCAAGCAATCATAGTCTAAGCTATAGCAAAAAATAACTTATATTTGTATTCTCTTCCTCATTCTTCCTCCATTCATAGTAAAACTTTGGTGGGATTCCAACTCCCCCCGCGGTTTTTCCCACATTGGGTTTCCGCGTCACCAAACTTTGTGTGTCGTCCCTTTTCCTTTCATTGTCCCTTGTTTGCTAGAATTATTCGTTTTCGTCGACCCGTAGTTATAGGACGATCGCTTTGACCCGCAACCGACATCGTAGACCCGGTAAATTTTTTACCAAAACAATTTGGCGCCCACCGTGGGGCAAAGTGATCATTTCCTGTAAGCCAAATCCTACCGTGAAGCAAACTCGTGTCACCATGACCGGATCCGGCCAAAATTTGTCTAGCAGTCAAGGAGCATCAACTCAGCCCATTGGAGGAAGGTTGTCCCCAGGATCAGCAGAGCAGGTTTTCACGCCCCTCACCTTGGGTATTCCCACCAGCCAAGCGGTGAAACCCACATTGCCGGTGTCTAGGCCCCCTCCGACGCCTAAAACCTCTGGGGTCACCAGCTCCTCCAAAGCCAGGAAGGAAAGCGTACCAACCAGAACCTTGACTCCAGGAGGATTCGTGGGAGAAGCTTCCAGTGGCGCAGGGTCACCAGACCTGATGCAGAGTATGCTTCAGGGAATCAATGCTCTTCGCCAGGCAGTAGAAAGTCTGCAGAAGGACAATCAAGATATCAAGGCTCGGATCTCGGCAGCAGACCAGACTCCAGTTGCATCGCTCCAGATATCACCAGAGATGCAGCCCTTGATCCCTAGGGGAGAACCCAGCACTCGTAGGGAATCAGTAGTTGGCAAGAGGACCAGCAGAGAAGTTCCCTCTGAATTGGTCACCAGACTAGAGCTAGGATTGGCTCCACCAGGCCCCGTCATCGAACCCCAGGGGTTGGGTTACCTGACCTATGACCCTACATCTGGCAGATCTCGTACTACAGGTAACCTTCTCTCCAGCATCGAAAATCGGGAAACTAACTCGTTATCTTTCGCAGGTACTCATGTCCACCAGACACCAGAGGTGACCACCTTATCCAGCCACCAGTCCTCTGGAGGAGTGTGGACAACAGTCACCCCAAGCCGGCAGGCACCAGAGTGGCAGCCCAGATCCATGACAGCAGCAACACCTTTACTTCCTCCTCCTAATAGCCAACACCTTGGAGGACCTTATGCAGGAAGTATTCCTTTCAACTTTTCTCCTCCTGTCTCTAACCCTCTTGCAGTAACAATCAGCACAGCAGATCAGCAACGCCAGGAGCTGAGGGAATTGAGGGACTTAATCAACAAGATCCCTGGAATGCCACGCCCCCTGGAGAGAGCAGCTAGGGACAGCTACGCAGATTCACCCTTCACTGATGATCTGGCTTGTGTTGCCGTGCCCAAGGGTTTTGTGCCACCAGCCATGACGCTCTATGATGGCACTGCAGACCCTCTGGACCACATCAACCAATACAAGCAAAAGATGATGGTGGTAACAGCTACGGGACCTCTGAAGGAAGCTTGCATGTGCAAGGGGTTTGGTTCCACCCTCTCAGGAGCAGCCCTTCACTGGTTCGTTGGTCTGCCAAACAGAAGCATCACCTCCTTTGCAGATCTAGTCAATGCCTTCAACCAACAGTTCGCCAGCAGCAGAAAGCCGGAGAAACAGGCTAGCGACCTATACCGGGTGGTGCAGAAATTCGAGGAGCCTACGCGAGATTTCCTCAACAGATTTAACAGGGAGAAGGTGACTATCCCCAGATGTGACGTAGCCACCGCCATAGAAGCCTTCCGTCAAGGGCTCCTCCAGGATTCGGATCTTTACAAGGATCTTACTAAATATCTGTGTGCCACATTCGAAGATGTTCAAACTAAGGCAATGACAGCCATCAGATTAGAGGAAGATTCGGGTCCCAGAAGGGCTACATATGGTTATGAACATGTCGCCAGAAAGGCGCCAGCAGAAAAGAGGGGTGAAAGATCAAAACCCTATGACAGGAACGTGAGCAAGGTTTCTGAGGAGAAAGACTGGAAGGACAATCCAAGATTGCCACCCAAAGTAAGTGAGTATGGGTTCTCTACCAACCTTGCCGGGGTACTTGAGGCTCTAAGGGAGTTAGGGCGCAGGGTCAGGTGGCCCAGGAGACAGGAGTACACCAATGACCGAAGAGATGCTAGCAGGAGGTGCGAATTCCACGACGACATTGGACACCATACCGATGAGTGCGTCCAGCTCAGGAGGGAGGTTAAGTTCCAGTATGATCAGGGGAATCTGGATCACCTCAGGTCCAGAAACTCCAGCAGGATAAATGCAGCAGATCAAGTATTGCCTTCTCCACCTCCAATATGTACCAGAATTGTCAACGTAATCACAGGAGGATCAGAATTGTGCGGACTGACCTACTCAGCAGCCAAGAGGCATGCTTCCCAGACCAGAGGAGACAGACCAGAGCACTCCTGCAGAATCAGCTGCAGAGATCTTCCAGCTGTCACCTTTGACGAAACCGACGTAGAATCTACTCCAGAAATGCACCATGACGCGTTAATAATCACTCTCTCCATAGGGAATTGCACCGTAAAAAAGATTCTGGTGGACACTGGGAGTTCAGTCAACCTCATCATGTTAGAAACTCTCCAGAACATGGGGTTTAGTGAGAAGGATCTAACGAAGAAGGCGGTTCCCTTAGTAGGTTTTAGTGGTGAGACCAAGCATTCTCTGGGAGAGATCACCATTCCCACCTATGCCGAAGGAGTGAACAAACAAGTACGGTACCTCGTCATCGATGGACCCTCCACCTACAACGTGATTCTGGGGAGACCTTGGATCCATGAGATGAAGGCAATTACCTCGACCTACCACCAATGCCTGAAGTTCCCTACGCCCTGGGGAGTGCAGAAGATCAGTGGAGATCAGGAGGAGGCGAAAGACTGCTATAAGGTGGCCCTCAAGAAAACTGCAAGTCCTCCAGCATAGCAATTAAAGAGCCTACATCTGCCTCTGCAGGAGTACGTAGAGCCACCTCAGGCGGAGTTGGATGAAGTCAGCTTGGACAAGCAACATCCAGAGCGAAAAGTGTTAATCGGATCAGAATGCACAGGTAATATCCGCCAAAACCTCATTGAATTATTAAAAACTAACATGGATTGTTTTGCTTGGTCGCATGATGACATGGTAGGTATAGATCCAAGTGTTATCACCCACAAGTTAAGTGTGGACCCAAGCTACAAACCAGTCCAGCAGAAGAGAAGGAAATTTGCCCCAGAGAGAAATCAAGTCATAAATCAGGAGGTGGACAATCTGCTGGCTGCTGGGAAAATCAGGGAGGTGAAGTATCCGGAGTGGCTGTCTAATGTGGTGGTGGTCCCAAAGAAGAATGGTAAGTGGAGGGTGTGCGTTGACTTCACCGATTTGAACAAAGCATGCCCGAAAGATCCATTCCCCCTACCACACATAGATGCCATGGTGGATGCTACAGCAGGACACGAGATGCTAACCTTTCTTGATGCATGGAGTGGATACAACCAAATCAAGATGCACCCAGCAGACCAGGAAAAGACAGCTTTCAGATCTGAAAGAGGTATATATTGTTACAACGTAATGCCTTTTGGTCTGAAGAATGCAGGTTCCACCTACCAGAGACTAGTCAACAAGATGTTCAAGAGACAAATTGGGGACACGATGGAGGTATATATTGACGACATGGTCGTCAAATCCAAGCAAGCTTCGCAACATACTACACATTTGGAGGATACCTTCAACACCTCGAGGGAGTACAAAATGAAGTTAAATCCTTCAAAATGCACATTTGGAGTGTCGTGTGGGAAGTTTCTGGGATACATGGTGACCCAGAGAGGAATTGAAGCTAGCACAGAGCAGATCAAAGCCATCCTCCAGCTGGAATCCCCACAGAAGCCAAAAGACGTGCAGAAGCTGACTGGAAGAATTGCTGCTCTGAGCAGATTTATCTCCAGGTCTTCAGATAGATGCCGGCTGTTCTATGATATCCTGAAGAAGGCCCAAAGGTTCGATTGGACAACAGAGCACGAGAAGGCATTCAGCGACCTGAAGCACTACCTCAGCACTCCACCTCTTCTGTCAAAACCGGAACCTGGAGAGCAGCTCTTCCTATACCTGTCAGTAACTGAGGTAGCCGTTAGTGCAGTACTGGTGAAGGAACACGAAGGAGCACAGTACCCGGTATATTATGTCAGTAAGTCTCTGCTCCCTGCAGAGACCAGGTACACATCCCTTGAAAAACTTGTACTTGCACTCGTTACAGCATCTTATAAGCTTCGACCTTATTTTGAATCGCATACTATTTCCGTAATAACAAATTATCCACTAAAAACTATTATGAGAAAACCTGAGTTATCAGGGAGAATGGCCAAGTGGTCTATACACTTGAGCGGCTTCGACCTGAAATTTGTCCCCAGAACAGCAATAAAATCCCAGGCGTTAGCAGACTTCGTATCCGACTTCAGCCCAGCACTGCAGACACAGGCAGAGAAAGACATCCTCCTCCTTGAGGAGGACAAAGGCGAACAGGTGTGGAAGCTAAATGTAGATGGCGCTTCCAACATGCGAGGATCTGGAGCAGGATTAGTTCTGAAGTCTCCTCAGGGGGATCTCATAGTCCAAGCAGTACGGTGCGAGTTCCGAACAACGAACAACGAGGCAGAGTATGAAGCTCTAATCTTGGGTCTCCAGCTGGCTCTGGACCTCAAAATCAAGCGCCTGGAGGCATGCAGCGATTCCCAGCTAATAGTCAACCACATGAATGGTTCGTATGTAGCTAAGGACTCCAAGATGATGTCTTACCTTGAGGTGGCAAAGGATCTCTCCCTAAGGTTCACAGAATTGTCAATTAGCCAAGTTCCAAGGGACCAAAATGTGGAAGCAGACGCCTTAGCAACTCTGGGGGCAACCTTCAAACCAGGCGTAGTTTCCACCATACCCATTGTTCATGTCCTGGAGCCAGCAGTTTGGAAGGGTACACAGGAGCACAAGGTGCCTGGAGAGGAGGAAAATTCACCAGACCAGGGGTTGCATTGGCTGCAGGAAGCAAGAGTCTGCAGCACCTCAGCAGAACAAGAAGAAATTCCTGACTGGAGAAAACCCTACAAAGAGTGGCTGCAAAACGATATTCTGCCAGCAGACAAGAAGGAAGCCCGGAGTTTTAGGATGAAAGCGTCCAAGTACACCCTCATTGATGGTGTCATGTTCAAAAGATCAGCCGCTGGACCATACTTGAGGTGCCTGAGTCGGCAGGAGGCAGAGGTGGTTATGCATGACCTCCACAGCGGTGAGTGTGGAAATCATGCAGGGGGCAAGAGTCTATCCAACAAAGCACTCCGTCAGGGTTACTATTGGCCGACAATGCGCAAAGACACCAGAGAGTACGTTAAGAAGTGTGACGCCTGCCAGAGACACGCACCGGTCAACCACCAGCCAGCAGAACCATTGCACCCAGTAATTTCTCCCTGGCCCTTCATGAAGTGGGGAATGGATATTGTTGGCAAGTTACCAAGAGCTCCAGGAAACAAAGTCTTCATGTTGGCCATGACAGACTACTTCTCCAAGTGGATAGAGGCAGAATCATTCCCTCAGGTGACTGAGAAGCAGGTTATATCCTTCATAAAACGTAACATTATCTGCAGGTTTGGCATTCCTTCAGAGATCGTCTGCGACAACGGATCCCAGTTTATTGGCAACAAGATGGAGGCCTACTGCGCCAGATGGAACATCACACTAAGCAAGTCTACCCCCAGAAACCCTCAGTCCAATGGTCAGGCGGAGTCTAGCAACAAAATTGTGATAGACAACCTGAAGAGAAGGCTGGAGGAGGCAGGGGGCAGATGGGCAGAAGAACTCCCCTTGGTGCTGTGGTCTGACAGAACTACACCCAAGGTGGCTACAGGACAAACACCTTTCAGTTTGGTCTTTGGTGCTGAGGCGGTCATCCCTTCAGAAGTAAGAGTGCCTACCCACAGATACGGTTGCATAACAGAAGACAGGAACCAGGTGGAGATGGCAAGCAGCTTGGATACTATAGATGAGCTCAGGACCGATGCTCAAATAAGGATGGCCTCCTACAGACAAACAGTCGCCAGAAGTTACAACAAGAATGTCAGAGTCAGAATCCTGCAGGAAGGAGACCTAGTTCTCAGAAAAGTCTTCCAGAACACCAGGAACCAACGAGCAGGAAAGTTCGCCTACAACTGGGAAGGACCCTACCAAGTGGAGAAGGTAGTTGGGAATGGAGTCTACCGACTTATGACCATGGAGGGGAAAATCATCCAAAATCCATGGAACATCGTACACCTGAAGAAATACTTCTTCTGAGTAGGCCACAGCCGCCAGCAATCCGGGCCACAGCCGCCAGAAACGTGGCATCTATTCTGCCAGGTGCACCTCCACCAGAACCCAGGTGTGATCTTTTCAAACCTCGCAAACACGTATTTAAATTTTCCTATCATTCTTCTGTTCTCTTTTCTGGCTTTTAGCAAAATTCAAATTTTTTCCGCATATTTAAATCAGATAAAATTTTGATTTCCTTTTAACGTGTGTCGTCAAAATTCAAATTTCTTTGGCATTAAGGTTTGATTTTCTTATTGCGCACATTTTTGAAATTTAATTCTCTCTCTCCATATATTTTCGAAATTCGATTTTTTGCTTCCACATATGTCTTCAAATATTGTGTTCTCTATCTTGGCCAAATTTTTGTCAGTTTTCTCAAACTGAGTGCTGGTGACTAATCTGGTGGAGTGTACAATTTCTACAGAGGGCGTGCGTCTGTGACTAAGTGCCTACAACCGGGACATTACAGTCTCCTGCGCCACTTAGCACCCACGCAAAGCGTGGCACCTCCGACTGAGTGGGCGAACTAAACCCCAGGCCACCACTATATCAAAGGTCGACCATACAAACATAAGGCATGCATACAACAGAAGGTAGTTAGACAAAACTACAACAAACGATTACAATCAAACGCAAACAACCACGATCAAAAGCAAACGGTTACGATCTTCTGTTAAGGCACGAAGTGCCACAAAATACTAACACACTTCGCTCCCCTGAGCAAAGGCGAAGTCATTACTGAATTTTCTGCAAACACTAACAAATCGGAAGTTCATGCCATGCAGGATTCACAAGCCGAAAACAAAGGAGGAGTAACATCACTCCAACAGAACTTGGTCCACAGCCTGGACATTCTCCTCTGGTGGAGGCGGAACTGTAGCAGATCCTTCTGCAGGAACCTGAGTCTATGGTGAACAGCGGCAGAACCTCTCCCGGGATCATCAGCAACATCCTCCTGGTCCACACTCTCTTGCCTATCGGTCTCCTGATCAACAACAGAATAGTCAACAAACTCCTCCAGATCCTCCGCTTCCACGTCGGAGAGAGCATCCCTCAGGGTCTTCTTCAGCTCAGCATTCTTCCCCTACAGGAAAGAATTGGCATTCAGGGCCTGGGCAAGCTCACTCCTTGCCTCCACCAGATCTGCACCCCGCAAATCAAGTCCAACTCCTTCAGAGAACCCTTTTCTAGCACAGACCTAAGACCAGGAAGTAGCAGATGATCCAGAAAAGTCATATCCTCTGCAGACTTGCCGAATCCTTCAGGAAATTTGAGCACCACTCCAGCAGAAACGTCATCAACGGATCTGGGGGCAGAATAAGAGTGAGACTCAGAAAGATATGCCACCAGAGGTTCACTTTCTGCAGGAGTAATTTCTGAGAGAGAGGACGGACTACACCTTCTCCTAGAACCAACGAGGCCAGCTGAAGCAGAACCAACTGCCTACAACTGAAGCAAACGAAAATTCCCGCCTAAGATGAGCTTAGTCGGAAATTTGGGGGCAGTTGTTTGGGCCAAAAATTTGCACCTTCGGAGTACCACGTGGCAAAATACGAGAGGACGGTCAAAAGGTCAGAAGTCAAAGGTCAATAACAAAAGGTCACAGTCTACGGATAAAAGTCAAAGTCAAAGGATAAAAGACGGAAGTCAAAATAATCGAAGGACGTCAAGTCAAGCAAACCCGGGACGACACATAATGATGGGTCAAATGAAGCATGAAGTAAAATGAAACAGTGGGCCGACTAATCAAGAAGGCCCAACACCTGAAAGATAAAACTCATCCCACACCAGAAGAGAGGAGGCAACTGCCACACCTACAAATCAGGAAACCCTCCTGCAGATCAGGAGAGAATCCAGGAGAAGGATATAACTGCAGAGGAGGAAAGTAACGGCCAAGAGATCAGGAGTAAAGGAGAATAAATGCCAAGATATCAGGAGTAAAAGGGGGATAAATGCCAAGATTTCCAACCATAAATGGACAACGGTCAACAACAGTATAAAAGAGGGGGGGAGAAGGAGAAGGAGGGGTCATTCAAGCACACCATCTCAAAGTAAACGTAATAGCAAGCAATCATAGTCTAAGCTATAGCAAAAAATAACTTATATTTGTATTCTCTTCCTCATTCTTCCTCCATTCATAGTAAAACTTTGGTGGGATTCCAACTCCCCCCGCGGTTTTTCCCACATTGGGTTTCCGCGTCACCAAACTTTGTGTGTCGTCCCTTTTCCTTTCATTGTCCCTTGTTTGCTAGAATTATTCGTTTTCGTCGACCCGTAGTTATAGGACGATCGCTTTGACCCGCAACCGACATCGTAGACCCGGTAAATTTTTTACCAAAACAACGTACAATAGCAACAGTGAGGCAGACAGACACGGACAGAACAACGACATGGGCAGATGAAAGGGGAACAACAGGAATAGGGAGATATACATATACACCAGCCCCCGATCAGAAAAACAACCAAAATAAGAAGAATAAGGCAGAGGAGAAGGAAAAGAGTAAAGATTGACCGATTCGACATCAAACAGAGCGCAAACAGTAATGAACAACACCCGTACCAACAGCAGCATCAGTAATCACTAACTAGCAGTGCAACACAGAACAAACGGACAGCAACATTAGCAACAGAACGACATGTCAACAGCAGCAAGAAACGACAACGCACAGCAGCAGTAATTAATTAGCACAACTCGCCCCAACAGTAGCAACGCACAGTAGTGCAAACGACGAGATGATGAACAACAGCAATTGCACGAGAATAGTAGCAGTAGGATGAGAATCATAGACACGAATTCGTACGAGAATAACAGCAATCGCTTTGAGTAAGTCGCCTATGTATATCCATGTGTTCACTCGTGTTACGATTTGAGTTAGGCACCCTTAAATCCCTTGGCCATCAACTAAACTACATACCGCATCCTAACCATATCCTCCCATTAATCCCTTGGCCATCAACTAAAGTAGACACGAATTCGTACCCTAATGCATCCTAACCATTCAGAATGACGCGTTTGTTGGTAGACTAATAACACTGATTACCAAAAACAGACATTTGATGGTTGTGCAACGTAGATATCCAATCATTTAACCGGTTTCAGCCCACATACTTGAATCAATCAAAGAATTCAAGATAAACACAGAAAACAATTAAGAAGTGAAAATAAACATGTACTCCCTCCGCCCCACAATGATTTACCCACTGTTTTGGTAAAAAATTTACCGGGTCTACGATGTCGGTTGCGGGTCAAAGCGATCGTCCTATAACTACGGGTCGACGAAAACGAATAATTCTAGCAAACAAGGGACAATGAAAGGAAAAGGGACGACACACAAAGTTTGGTGACGCGGAAACCCAATGTGGGAAAAACCGCGGGGGGAGTTGGAATCCCACCAAAGTTTTACTATGAATGGAGGAAGAATGAGGAAAAGAATACAAATATAAGTTATTTTTTGCTATAGCTTAGACTATGATTGCTTGCTATTACGTTTACTTTGAGATGGTGTGCTTGAATGACCCCTCCTTCTCCTTCTTCCCCCCTCTTTTATACTGTTGTTGACCGTTGTCCATTTATGGTTGGAAATCTTGGCATTTATCCCCCTTTTACTCCTGATATCTTGGCATTTATTCTCCTTTACTCCTGGTCTCTTGGCCGTTACTTTCCTCCTCTGCAGTTATATCCTTCTCCTGGATTCTCTTCTGATCTGCAGGAGGGTTTCCTGATTTGTAGGTGTGGCAGTTGCCTCCTCTCTTCTGGTGTGGGCTGAGTTTTATCTTTCAGGTGTTGGGCCTTCTTGATTAGTCGGCCCATTGTTTCATTTTACTTCATGCTTCATTTGACCCATCATTATGTGTCGTCCCGGGTTTGCTTGACTTGACGTCCTTCGATTATTTTGACTTCCGTCTTTTATCCTTTGACTTTGACTTTTATCCGTATACTGTGACCTTTTGTTATTGACCTTTGACTTCTGACCTTTTGACCGTCCTCTCGTATTTTGCCACGTGGTACTCCGAAGGTGCAAATTTTTGGCCCAAACAACTGCCCCCAAATTTCCGACTAAGCTCATCTTAGGCGGGAATTTTCGTTTGCTTCAGTTGTAGGTAGTTGGTTCTGCTTCAGCTGGCCTCGTTGGTTCTAGGAGAAGGTGTAGTCCGTCCTCTCTCTCAGAAATTACTCCTGCAGAAAGTGAACCTCTGGTGGCATATCTTTCTGAGTCTCACTCTTATTCTGCCCCCAGATCCGTTGATGACGTTTCTGCTGGAGTGGTGCTCAAATTTCCTGAAGGATTCGGCAAGTCTGCAGAGGATATGACTTTTCTGGATCATCTGCTACTTCCTGGTCTTAGGTCTGTGCTAGAAAAGGGTTCTCTGAAGGAGTTGGACTTGATTTGCGGGGTGCAGATCTGGTGGAGGCAAGGAGTGAGCTTGCCCAGGCCCTGAATGCCAATTCTTTCCTGTAGGGGAAGAATGCTGAGCTGAAGAAGACCCTGAGGGATGCTCTCTCCGACGTGGAAGCGGAGGATCTGGAGGAGTTTGTTGACTATTCTGTTGTTGATCAGGAGACTGATAGGCAAGAGAGTGTGGACCAGGAGGATGTTGCTGATGATCCCGGGAGAGGTTCTGCCGCTGTTCACCATAGACTCAGGTTCCTGCAGAAGGATCTGCTACAGTTCCGCCTCCACCAGAGGAGAATGTCCAGGCTGTGGACCAAGTTCTGTTGGAGTGATGTTACTCCTCCTTTGTTTTCGGCTTGTGAATCCTGCATGGCATGAACTTCCGATTTGTTAGTGTTTGCAGAAAATTCAGTAATGACTTCGCCTTTGCTCAGGGGAGCGAAGTGTGTTAGTATTTTGTGGCACTTCGTGCCTTAACAGAAGATCGTAACCGTTTGCTTTTGATCGTGGTTGTTTGCGTTTGATTGTAATCGTTTGTTGTAGTTTTGTCTAACTACCTTCTGTTGTATGCATGCCTTATGTTTGTATGGTCGACCTTTGATATAGTGGTGGCCTGGGGTTTAGTTCGCCCACTCAGTCGGAGGTGCCACGCTTTGCGTGGGTGCTAAGTGGCGCAGGAGACTGTAATGTCCCGGTTGTAGGCACTTAGTCACAGACGCACGCCCTCTGTAGAAATTGTACACTCCACCAGATTAGTCACCAGCACTCAGTTTGAGAAAACTGACAAAAATTTGGCCAAGATAGAGAACACAATATTTGAAGACATATGTGGAAGCAAAAAATCGAATTTCGAAAATATATGGAGAGAGAAAATTAAATTTCAAAAATGTACGCAATAAGAAAATCAAACCTTAATGCCAAAGAAAATTGAATTTTGACAACACACGTTAAAAGGAAATCAAAATTTTATCTGATTTAAATATGCGGAAAAAATTTGAATTTTGCTAAAAGCCAGAAAAGAGAACAGAAGAATGATAGGAAAATTTAAATACGTGTTTGCGAGGTTTGAAAAGATCACACCTGGGTTCTGGTGGAGGTGCACCTGGCAGAATAGATGCCACGTTTCTGGCGGCTGTGGCCCGGATTGCTGGCGGCTGTGGCCTACTCAGAAGAAGTATTTCTTCAGGTGTACGATGTTCCATGGATTTTGGATGATTTTCCCCTCCATGGTCATAAGTCGGTAGGCTCCATTCCCAACTACCTTCTCCACTTGGTAGGGTCCTTCCCAGTTGTAGGCGAACTTTCCTGCTCGTTGGTTCCTGGTGTTCTGGAAGACTTTTCTGAGAACTAGGTCTCCTTCCTGCAGGATTCTGACTCTGACATTCTTGTTGTAACTTCTGGCGACTGTTTGTCTGTAGGAGGCCATCCTTATTTGAGCATCGGTCCTGAGCTCATCTATAGTATCCAAGCTGCTTGCCATCTCCACCTGGTTCATGTCTTCTGTTATGCAACCGTATCTGTGGGTAGGCACTCTTACTTCTGAAGGGATGACCGCCTCAGCACCAAAGACCAAACTGAAAGGTGTTTGTCCTGTAGCCACCTTGGGTGTAGTTCTGTCAGACCACAGCACCAAGGGGAGTTCTTCTGCCCATCTGCCCCCTGCCTCCTCCAGCCTTCTCTTCAGGTTGTCTATCACAATTTTGTTGCTAGACTCCGCCTGACCATTGGACTGAGGGTTTCTGGGGGTAGACTTGCTTAGTGTGATGTTCCATCTGGCGCAGTAGGCCTCCATCTTGTTGCCAATAAACTGGGATCCGTTGTCGCAGACGATCTCTGAAGGAATGCCAAACCTGCAGATAATGTTACGTTTTATGAAGGATATAACCTGCTTCTCAGTCACCTGAGGGAATGATTCTGCCTCTATCCACTTGGAGAAGTAGTCTGTCATGGCCAACATGAAGACTTTGTTTCCTGGAGCTCTTGGTAACTTGCCAACAATATCCATTCCCCACTTCATGAAGGGCCAGGGAGAAATTACTGGGTGCAATGGTTCTGCTGGCTGGTGGTTGACCGGTGCGTGTCTCTGGCAGGCGTCACACTTCTTAACGTACTCTCTGGTGTCTTTGCGCATTGTCGGCCAATAGTAACCCTGACGGAGTGCTTTGTTGGATAGACTCTTGCCCCCTGCATGATTTCCACACTCACCGCTGTGGAGGTCATGCATAACCACCTCTGCCTCCTGCCGACTCAGGCACCTCAAGTATGGTCCAGCGGCTGATCTTTTGAACATGACACCATCAATGAGGGTGTACTTGGACGCTTTCATCCTAAAACTCCGGGCTTCCTTCTTGTCTGCTGGCAGAATATCGTTTTGCAGCCACTCTTTGTAGGGTTTTCTCCAGTCAGGAATTTCTTCTTGTTCTGCTGAGGTGCTGCAGACTCTTGCTTCCTGCAGCCAATGCAACCCCTGGTCTGGTGAATTTTCCTCCTCTCCAGGCACCTTGTGCTCCTGTGTACCCTTCCAAACTGCTGGCTCCAGGACATGAACAATGGGTATGGTGGAAACTACGCCTGGTTTGAAGGTTGCCCCCAGAGTTGCTAAGGCGTCTGCTTCCACATTTTGGTCCCTTGGAACTTGGCTAATTGAGAATTCTGTGAACCTTAGGGAGAGATCCTTTGCCACCTCAAGGTAAGACACCATCTTGGAGTCCTTAGCTGCATACGAACCATTCATGTGGTTGACTATTAGCTGGGAATCGCTGCATGCCTCCAGGCGCTTGATTTTGAGGTCCAGAGCCAGCTGGAGACCCAAGATTAGAGCTTCATACTCTGCCTCGTTGTTCGTTGTTCGGAACTCGCACCGTACTGCTTGGACTATGAGATCCCCCTGAGGAGACTTCAGAACTAATCCTGCTCCAGATCCTCGCATGTTGGAAGCGCCATCTACATTTAGCTTCCACACCTGTTCGCCTTTGTCCTCCTCAAGGAGGAGGATGTCTTTCTCTGCCTGTGTCTGCAGTGCTGGGCTGAAGTCGGATACGAAGTCTGCTAACGCCTGGGATTTTATTGCTGTTCTGGGGACAAATTTCAGGTCGAAGCCGCTCAAGTGTATAGACCACTTGGCCATTCTCCCTGATAACTCAGGTTTTCTCATAATAGTTTTTAGTGGATAATTTTTTATTACGGAAATAGTATGCGATTCAAAATAAGGTCGAAGCTTGTAAGATGCTGTAACGAGTGCAAGTACAAGTTTTTCAAGGGATGTGTACCTGGTCTCTGCAGGGAGCAGAGACTTACTGACATAATATACCGGGTACTGTGCTCCTTCGTGTTCCTTCACCAGTACTGCACTAACGGCTACCTCAGTTACTGACAGGTATAGGAAGAGCTGCTCTCCAGGTTCCGGTTTTGACAGAAGAGGTGGAGTGCTGAGGTAGTGCTTCAGGTCGCTGAATGCCTTCTCGTGCTCTGTTGTCCAATCGAACCTTTGGGCCTTCTTCAGGATATCATAGAACAGCCGGCATCTATCTGAAGACCTGGAGATAAATCTGCTCAGAGCAGCAATTCTTCCAGTCAGCTTCTGCACGTCTTTTGGCTTCTGTGGGGATTCCAGCTGGAGGATGGCTTTGATCTGCTCTGTGCTAGCTTCAATTCCTCTCTGGGTCACCATGTATCCCAGAAACTTCCCACACGACACTCCAAATGTGCATTTTGAAGGATTTAACTTCATTTTGTACTCCCTCAAGGTGTTGAAGGTATCCTCCAAATGTGCAGTATGTTGCGAAGCTTGCTTGGATTTGACGACCATGTCGTCAATATATACCTCCATCGTGTCCCCAATTTGTCTCTTGAACATCTTGTTGACTAGTCTCTGGTAGGTGGAACCTGCATTCTTCAGACCAAAAGGCATTACGTTGTAACAATATATACCTCTTTCAGATCTGAAAGCTGTCTTTTCCTGGTCTGCTGGGTGCATCTTGATTTGGTTGTATCCACTCCATGCATCAAGAAAGGTTAGCATCTCGTGTCCTGCTGTAGCATCCACCATGGCATCTATGTGTGGTAGGGGGAATGGATCTTTCGGGCATGCTTTGTTCAAATCGGTGAAGTCAACGCACACCCTCCACTTACCATTCTTCTTTGGGACCACCACCACATTAGACAGCCACTCCGGATACTTCACCTCCCTGATTTTCCCAGCAGCCAGCAGATTGTCCACCTCCTGATTTATGACTTGATTTCTCTCTGGGGCAAATTTCCTTCTCTTCTGCTGGACTGGTTTGTAGCTTGGGTCCACACTTAGCTTGTGGGTGATAACACTTGGATCTATACCTACCATGTCATCATGCGACCAAGCAAAACAATCCATGTTAGTTTTTAATAATTCAATGAGGTTTTGGCGGATATTACCTGTGCATTCTGATCCGATTAACACTTTTCGCTCTGGATGTTGCTTGTCCAAGCTGACTTCATCCAACTCCGCCTGAGGTGGCTCTACGTACTCCTGCAGAGGCAGATGTAGGCTCTTTAATTGCTATGCTGGAGGACTTGCAGTTTTCTTGAGGGCCACCTTATAGCAGTCTTTCGCCTCCTCCTGATCTCCACTGATCTTCTGCACTCCCCAGGGCGTAGGGAACTTCAGGCATTGGTGGTAGGTCGAGGTAATTGCCTTCATCTCATGGATCCAAGGTCTCCCCAGAATCACGTTGTAGGTGGAGGGTCCATCGATGACGAGGTACCGTACTTGTTTGTTCACTCCTTCGGCATAGGTGGGAATGGTGATCTCTCCCAGAGAATGCTTGGTCTCACCACTAAAACCTACTAAGGGAACCGCCTTCTTCGTTAGATCCTTCTCACTAAACCCCATGTTCTGGAGAGTTTCTAACATGATGAGGTTGACTGAACTCCCAGTGTCCACCAGAATCTTTTTTACGGTGCAATTCCCTATGGAGAGAGTGATTATTAACGCGTCATGGTGCATTTCTGGAGTAGATTCTACGTCGGTTTCGTCAAAGGTGACAGCTGGAAGATCTCTGCAGCTGATTCTGCAGGAGTGCTCTGGTCTGTCTCCTCTGGTCTGGGAAGCATGCCTCTTGGCTGCTGAGTAGGTCAGTCCGCACAATTCTGATCCTCCTGTGATTACGTTGACAATTCTGGTACATATTGGAGGTGGAGAAGGCAATACTTGATCTGCTGCATTTATCCTGCTGGAGTTTCTGGACCTGAGGTGATCCAGATTCCCCTGATCATACTGGAACTTAACCTCCCTCCTGAGCTGGACGCACTCATCGGTATGGTGTCCAATGTCGTCGTGGAATTCGCACCTCCTGCTGGCATCTCTTCGGTCATTGGTGTACTCCTGTCTCCTGGGCCACCTGACCCTGCGCCCTAACACCCTTAGAGCCTCAAGTACCCCGGCAAGGTTGGTAGAGAACCCATACTCACTTACTTTGGGTGGCAATCTTGGATTGTCCTTCCAGTCTTTCTCCTCAGAAACCTTGCTCACCTTCCTGTCATAGGGTTTTGATCTTTCACCCCTCTTTTCTGCTGGCGCCTTTCTGGTGACATGTTCAGAACCATATGTAGCCCTTCTGGGACCCGAATCTTCCTCTAATCTGATGGCTGCCATTGCTTTAGTTTGAACATCTTCGAATGTGGCACACGGATACTTAGTAAGATCCTTGTAAAGATCTGAATCCTGGAGGAGCCCTTGACGGAAGGCTTCTATGGCGGTGGCTACGTCACATCTGGGGATAGTTACCTTCTCCCTGTTGAATCTGTTGAGGAAATCTCGCGTAGGCTCCTCGAATTTCTGCACCACCCGGTATAGGTCGCTAGTCTGTTTCTCCGGCTTTCTGCTGCTGGCGAACTGTTGGTTGAAGGCATTGACTAGATCTGCAAAGGAGGTGATGCTTCTGTTTGGCAGACCAACGAACCAGTGAAGGGCTGCTCCTGAGAGGGTGGAACCTAACCCCTTGCACATGCAAGCTTCCTTCAGAGGTCCCGTAGCTGTTACCACCATCATCTTTTGCTTGTATTGGTTGATGTGGTCCAGAGGGTCTGCAGTGCCATCATAGAGCGTCATGGCTGGTGGCACAAAACCCTTGGGCACGGCAACACAAGCCAGATCATCAGTGAAGGGTGAATCTGCGTAGCTGTCCCTAGCTGCTCTCTCCAGGGGGCGTGGCATTCCAGGGATCTTGTTGATTAAGTCCCTCAATTCCCTCAGCTCCTGGCGTTGCTGATCTGCTGTGCTGATTGTTACTGCAAGAGGGTTAGAGACAGGAGGAGAAAAGTTGAAAGGAATACTTCCTGCATAAGGTCCTCCAAGGTGTTGGCTATTAGGAGGAGGAAGTAAAGGTGTTGCTGCTGTCATGGATCTGGGCTGCCACTCTGGTGCCTGCCGGCTTGGGGTGACTGTTGTCCACACTCCTCCAGAGGACTGGTGGCTGGATAAGGTGGTCACCTCTGGTGTCTGGTGGACATGAGTACCTGCGAAAGATAACGAGTTAGTTTCCCGATTTTCGATGCTGGAGAGAAGGTTACCTGTAGTACGAGATCTGCCAGATGTAGGGTCATAGGTCAGGTAACCCAACCCCTGGGGTTCGATGACGGGGCCTGGTGGAGCCAATCCTAGCTCTAGTCTGGTGACCAATTCAGAGGGAACTTCTCTGCTGGTCCTCTTGCCAACTACTGATTCCCTACGAGTGCTGGGTTCTCCCCTAGGGATCAAGGGCTGCATCTCTGGTGATATCTGGAGCGATGCAACTGGAGTCTGGTCTGCTGCCGAGATCCGAGCCTTGATATCTTGATTGTCCTTCTGCAGACTTTCTACTGCCTGGCGAAGAGCATTGATTCCCTGAAGCATACTCTGCATCAGGTCTGGTAACCCTGCGCCACTGGAAGCTTCTCCCACGAATCCTCCTGGAGTCAAGGTTCTGGTTGGTACGCTTTCCTTCCTGGCTTTGGAGGAGCTGGTGACCCCAGAGGTTTTAGGCGTCGGAGGGGGCCTAGACACCGGCAATGTGGGTTTCACCGCTTGGCTGGTGGGAATACCCAAGGTGAGGGGCGTGAAAACCTGCTCTGCTGATCCTGGGGACAACCTTCCTCCAATGGGCTGAGTTGATGCTCCTTGACTGCTAGACAAATTTTGGCCGGATCCGGTCATGGTGACACGAGTTTGCTTCACGGTAGGATTTGGCTTACAGGAAATGATCACTTTGCCCCACGGTGGGCGCCAAATTGTTTTGGTAAAAAATTTACCGGGTCTACGATGTCGGTTGCGGGTCAAAGCGATCGTCCTATAACTACGGGTCGACGAAAACGAATAATTCTAGCAAACAAGGGACAATGAAAGGAAAAGGGACGACACACAAAGTTTGGTGACGCGGAAACCCAATGTGGGAAAAACCGCGGGGGGAGTTGGAATCCCACCAAAGTTTTACTATGAATGGAGGAAGAATGAGGAAAAGAATACAAATATAAGTTATTTTTTGCTATAGCTTAGACTATGATTGTTTGCTATTACGTTTACTTTGAGATGGTGTGCTTGAATGACCCCTCCTTCTCCTTCTTCCCCCCTCTTTTATAATGTTGTTGACCGTTGTCCATTTATGGTTGGAAATCTTGGCATTTATCCCCTTTTACTCCTGATATCTTGGCATTTATTCTCCTTTACTCCTGGTCTCTTGGCCGTTACTTTCCTCCTCTGCAGTTATATCCTTCTCCTGGATTCTCTCCTGATCTGCAGGAGGGTTTCCTGATTTGTAGGTGTGGCAGTTGCCTCCTCTCTTCTGGTGTGGGCTGAGTTTTATCTTTCAGGTGTTGGGCCTTCTTGATTAGTCGGCCCATTGTTTCATTTTACTTCATGCTTCATTTGACCCATCATTATGTGTCGTCCCGGGTTTGCTTGACTTGACGTCCTTCGATTATTTTGACTTCCGTCTTTTATCCTTTGACTTTGACTTTTATCCGTAGACTGTGACCTTTTGTTATTGACCTTTGACTTCTGACCTTTTGACCGTCCTCTCGTATTTTGCCACGTGGTACTCCGAAGGTGCAAATTTTTGGCCCAAACACCCACTTTTAATCAAAATGGGTGAGATTAAAATAATAAGTGGGTAAATCATAGTGGGTTGGAGGGAGTACTTTTTTTCGGTTATAGTAATCCAATGCAGCTTTAGCGGTTCTTGTTGTTAGCTCATCATCGTTTCTCCATTGTCTGGGTTCGGTTATTATTTGACCCGTTATTACCTTGGACATATATTAGAATGAGGTAACCGATTCATTGAGATTTGAGATTGAGAATTGGCTTTTATCTTGAGCAGTTTTACTAATAGACGATTTCTCATTAAATTTATACTCGTAATTCATTAGGTATGTTTTTATAAAATAATACTCCTAAAATTATTGGGTTTTAGAGACGGGTGGTGAGAAATGAGCGAGCGAAGGGGGTCGAGATTATATGGAATTAATGAGATTTGCCGTAAATTTGTGACTAATCAAATACTTCCTCCGGACACTATTTTTTGCCCCATTTCAATAAAATACTCCTCATAAATAATGGGGTAATGAGACAAAAAATAGTATCCGGAGAAAGTAATATTTAAGTTGAACTTTATCTAATTGTGTGCATTATTTGATTGATCACTGATTATCCGTCACAATTATGACTCACTCTATATGGAATGGGGTCATTGGTTCGCTGATATTTTTTTTAATTGTAACAAAATTTGAAAACCGTGTTTCGATAAAAACTTTATAATTTTACGAGTTTTGATTTATTTTGGTAAAGGTTAGAGCACACTACGTCGTTACAACTTACTAATGTCATAAGTGAGAATCGAAACTTAATCTCTCGATTAGAATAAGACTACCACTTCGACCATACTCAATTATCCCTTCATACGGAGTATATCTTTACAAATTTTGATTTTAGACAAAGACGTTGAAAAATGAATAGAAACAACGGGGCGTAATAATACCAAATCACAAATTCTTGAGAGAGACGGTCTCTCAATAACTTATTGAGAGACCACTCTTCAGTACCTATCTATGTCGTATTCGTACCCTTACATGACAACTTTGTTTTGTACCTGTTTTTATAAGAATCGTACTTTAGTTCTATTAGGTGGTACCACTACTGTTACTTTCATTTGTACTTAGTCTCTTAGTTTCCGGAATGTGACTCCATCAAAAGCCTTGTTAGCTTGATTCGTCAGCAGAACAACTTTGCGAGCATTAGACTTGCATTACAACCCTACAAGGACCGTAAAATTGAGTTTCCGAGAGTTTTTTTGTACAGCAATGTGTTTTTACCTCAAATTAAAGTCTCATGTTTACAAATATTCAGACAGATATTAGGCCCCCGATTTGAGAACCTTCTAAACTCGATAAACACAGTAGCATTGACAACGTTATATGACATGCGGTTACGCAGTTAACATTGTTACACCTTTCTGTTGTTATTGTTTATAGTCATAATAAACGATAAAAAATGTTACAGTATAAAATGATGGAGTATATATGAGTATACATTTCAATACACTTCGTCTTTGGTTGAATATTCTAAGAGATATTGAAGAGATAAAGTGACTCTCTCGATAAGTGAGGATTGAGCATGCTGTTTTAATGCTACTGTTTCCAATCAAACAATTACATGGGAACTCAACATATCAGTAAACAGCCTGCAACAACCAGTATTCTGACACCATTAAACCACTCAATCCCCTATATATACACACCACAATACAGTAAGTTCTACACACTGATGGCAGAGAAAAAGATGAGCTTGAAGCTTTTGGTCGACAGTAATGCAAACAAAGTTCTATTTGCAGAAGCAGGAAACGAATTCGTCGATTTCCTGTTCCATATCCTGTCTCTACCTGTTGGAACCATCGTTAAGCTGCTGAATGTAAACGGCATGGCGGGGTCCAGTGGATCGCTTTACAAGAGTGTCGAGTCTCTCAATTCTCGCTACTTTCGAACCAATGTCAGCAAAGATATTGTGCTGAAACCGAAAGCTGTTGTTAATCTTCCTTTGTTGAAACTCAACGACGGTCCAACTAACGATAAAATTTATGTGTGCAAGTTTCGTTGCAGTTACGCAAGTAAAGTGCCTGGTGTAAAATGTTCTGTTTGCAATCGTGAAATGGATAAGGAATTAACGTATGTAATCCCTGAGGATGCTGAGTATGCAGAGACGAGGAGCCGTTGTAAAGAGGGTTATGTGAAGAGGCTGGTTACTTACATGGTTATGGATAATTTGGAGGTGAAACCAATGTCCACAATCTCTAGCATTACCCTCATCAATAAGTTAGATGCCGACACTGTTTCTTCTCTGGTTGAGAATGAAGTCAACGTTGGTTTTACTGAGGTAATTTAATTCAATGGATATCGAAAATATATCAACCCAAAATTGACCCAACTCAACCTGATGACTTTTGTGACTCGAACTGATACAACTCTTGTTTGTGTTTTAACATACAGGGACTGGCGATGCTGAAGGCGGCCTTTGAGGTGACAGACACTGTGCTAACGACTGTTTTCCTTAGCAAGAAGGCCAAGTATTGTTCAAGGAACTAGCCAGGACATGTGACTGCAGTTTGAGATGTCAATGTTATTTTTCGAGATGCTACTGTCGTCGATGTAGAGGTTGTTAGCATATGTTTCTTAAGATGATACGAAGTATATAAATCTGTATTGAATCAAACATTAATGACATCAATATCCGTCATCTATTTATTTCTGAGTAATGAAGCTACTACTTCCAAATCACATAATTTCATGTAAACTCCCTACAATTCAGCCAAGACTTATTTTCATGCAATTAAATCACTCAAATCTTCACACTATATGTCTATATGTATATAACTATCACACTTCACCCTTTAATCCATACTCAGATTCTACTGTATTTCAGAATACTTGTTGTTTTAGGTAGACGATGGCAGAGAAAAAGTTGAAATTGAAACTGTTAGTAGACAGTGAGACAAACAAAGTTCTGTTCGCGGAAGCAGGAAAAGAATTTGTCGATTTCCTGTTCCATATCCTGTCACTACCAGTCGGGACAGTCGTACAACTCCTGAATGTTAACGACATGGCGTGTCCCTTTGTATCACTTTACAAGAGTGTTGAGTCTCTCGACTCTGACTACTTTCTGCCCGATGTCAACAAAGATATAGTGCTGAAACCTAAAGCTGCTGTCAATGTTCCTTTGTTAAAACTAAATAATGATGTTCGTGTTCCAACCTGCAATACGATTTACAAGTGTTGTAAATGTTGCAAATATGCGAGTCCTGACAGTCACGCAAACTGTCCTGGTTGTCATCACAAGATAAGTACCAAGATGAAGTATGTTCCGTCTAAGAATGTTGTTAATACGATTTATAAGTGTGACAGATGTTTTAATTATGCGAGTCGTGAGCTTAATGCAATCTGTCCTGGTTGTCGTAACAAGATAAGTACCCAGATGACGTATGTTCCGTCTGAGGATGTTGTCTATATTGCGACGACTGCCAGCAATGCAACAGGGGGATATGTGAAGGAAACGATTACGTACATTGTAATGGATGATTTGGAGGTAAAACCACTGTCTACATTCGCCGTTATAAACCAAATGAACATGTTCAATGTCAAGGATGTTTCAGCATTAACTGAAAAAGAGGTTGAAGTTGGACTTAATGAGGTAATTGCTTAAGATTTTCACTGTATGCGAATCACGACACAACATGGCCTAGTATGTGATTGATGTTTTCGGTTTTTGTTTTTTACAGGGCAGGGCGATGCTGAAAGCGTCTTTTGAGGTGGCCAACACGGTGCTGACTACTGTTTTCCTCACCAAGTAATCGGTCAAGAAACTATGTCGCGTGGTTCCAGTAGTGTTACGTTTTGCTACATTTGATCAATTTTGTTCACATATTTCTTCCCTTTCGGCTGAAAATAATCAGAATTTACAGATTCGATGCTTAAGTAGTTTAGTGTGGAGACTGATGAAGACATTGTTTGGATTAGGAAATCGACAAATTGTTTCTGTTTGAAACCCGTATCATCTAGCCTGTAGATCAGAAAAGACGGAAGTCGACTTCACATCCATATGAGTATTATCAATAGTAGACTGCCCTTCTTGAGCATCAACCTCATCAACTCTACTTTGAAATGGTGTGGATTCGTCATCTTCATTGTCATAACCAACATTACTTCTGATCGTAATTTCCACCATTGGACTGGCATTGTTACTCGTGTTCTCAGCGGTCTGTTGAAGTGTTAACATAAACTCTAAACTCCATACGACGTCCCTCATTGAGGGACGTTCATCCCGATTTCCCCTGACACACATCTCCGCAATCTCCCCATATTTACTTAGACACTCGGGTGTGATTTGACCCGTGAGAGTCGGATCAACTATTGTATGGAGGGTTTCCTTTTTGCAGCATGCTCGAACCTTAGGAAGGTTAAGGCCAACCGCTGGTTGGGCGCATAGCACTTCAAATAACATGACTCCAAACGAGTACACGTCCGACTTCTCTGTCAACTGTCCACGTTGATAATACTCGGGATCCAGATACCCGAAGCTACCTTTGACAGTCGTGCTAACATGACCTACTCCCGTGTCACTTGCAGGACCTACTTTAGAAAGCCCAAAGTCGGAGACCTTGGCAGTCCAGTTGTCATCGAGGAGGATATTAGTTGACTTGACATCGCGGTGAATAATCAGCTGTTGTGTGCCAGCATGGAGATACTCTAGCCCACGAGCCGCTCCTAGGCAAATCGCCAACCTTTGCTTCCATGATAGAAATTGTTTATCGTTGTTGTCGTTATGGTTAGTATCCCTGTACTTGAGGTGGTCGTGGAGGGTTCTACGGGGCATGTACTCGTATACCAATATCATCTCTCCCATGTCGTTGCAGTACCCAATCAAGGACACCAAATGCTTGTGACGCAGCCTCGTGAGCATCTTGATTTCATTCAAGAACTCGTGCTCGCCTTGATTTGATGTCGAGTTAAGCCGTTTGATGGCCACATTAGTTGCTCCTCCGTTGTCGTCTATGCAACCCTTGTACACCTTGCCAAATCCGCCCCTGCCTATGACTGACTTCGGATCAAACTCACGTGTGGCGACCTTTATCTGGGACAAAGAGAAACGTCGACAAAGATTAAGTGGTATGGACAATGGCCTTCTAGGCAAGTTAGTCTTTGCAGTTGTCATGAGTGATCGTAGTCTGCGTAGTAATAGAGAAAGTAGAACAACAATAACTAGTAGACAACCGATGATGCCTCCAACATGAACTAGTAGTCTGGTGGTGTTACGAGTAGTTGAACTTCGATTTCTAGGAGTTGGATGGTTGGAAATTAGTCGAGTAGAAACTGCAAGATTTCGATTTGAGCTACTCAACTTGAGAATCTCCACTCCATTTAGCGTCACATCTGTAATACTAACCACAAGCACAAAATATAATATCAGATCCGTTCGAATTCAATTTGAAATCGTGAGGTATATACATAGTACTAGTTTTATAAATCTATATCGTTTACTAAAAATGTTGTATTGGTATGAACTAATATTTTCGATAATTTGATATAAAGCTATTTTTAATAAAGTTTCTAAAAATAAAAGTTTCCTAAAATAGAAGGTTTCCTCTTTTGGTGCGAGTTAGTTTACTTACTTCGCTGGATTAGGATGGAGAGCCAAGGAAAGAGGAACCTTGGAGCCGTTACTAGTACCCATCACAGTCGTAACATAATCCTTGTAGATTGGAACACCAAACCCGCCTGCCTCGGCCCAAATGTCAATACCCGGATCCGCCACATATCCACCAATATACACACGCATCGACCTCTGTCTCATCCCTGTCACATTAAGATCCGTCTCGCGCATATGAAGCCTCACCACGTAATCGAATCCCGGGTCCACCTCGAACACCCACGTAAGGTTCCGACCCATATTTACTGCTGCCGGATTGTCTCCCATTATCCTAACTGTTTCGTACACTATCTTAGGCGCCACGTATGGCGGTGTCTTCTTTGTGTAGTTTACTGTCGCTGGGCTTGGGTGAATCTTCAGACCTCGAGGACTGACTATATACGCATCATCGGCTTCCCATGTACGCCTCATTCCTCCTGGGTTGTCCTGCGTCCCGTCCACGTTTTCTCCTCCCACATTTAGCTGGAAAGCCGTCTGGAATGCTGCCGAATATTTATCCAAAATGTAGTCCTTTTTCGGATCTGGGACATATCTATAACTCAAGTTGGTCCGGTCTATTATGTACAAATCCTGTGGAACGGACTCGATCTCTATACCATTTATGTAGCCATACGATATGTTTGATGATGCAGCAGCAGTTCTAGAAGGAGTAGGACTAGGGGAGAAGGTTAAGTTGAGATTATTCTCCCCATTTTCGAGAATAAGATGAAACTCGTAAACACCATCAATAGGTGAACTGAGACTAGGGTTGAAGTTTTTGAAGAGAGTGAAGTTATTAGCAAAAACAGAAGTGGAAAACTGGTGAGGGAGGATGTTGTTGAAGGAAACATAAGGGTCGAAGTAGAGACGTAGGAAAACAGGACCAGGGGTGATGGAGAAAGTGTAGGTGATATTCGACCAGAATACCCGACCTACTTGGTATGGCTGGTCGCCTGTAGGATCCCCGTTCTGGACGACAGTCGAAACTGCGTTGAGGTTGGGTGGAGAAAAAGACGAGTTGTCGTCGCTTTGCCATACAAGACCATCTAAGGATCGGGTGGGTTTGAGAAGCCCACAATTGATGACCAGGGACGAAGTCGTAGTCTTTAAGGCATCAATATCGATAATATTACTACTACTACTACTACTAATCAAAACAGGTACGAGTATTACTGTAAACAAGATGGAATTCATTCTCATTATGATTATGATTATGATTTTGATTAAATTGTTTTGGTTCGTACGTTCTACTTATGACTTTGTATCATTTGTGAATTAGACGAAGATGATGAGTTGAAGAGTCAAGACCACACAGATTACAGATCATGACTTTGTGTTTGGCGCATTAGTAGACTTGAAGAGCTGAAAATCAAATGCTGAGACTTTACTTTCACAATGTAAAAGCATTTTGATCAACACGGACTACTGACGAAAAAAGAGAGAAAAAGAAACGGTTTGAAAAATATGAGCCGATCTGATACTCTGGATATTGCTTCGTTCTTTCCTAGAAAGACGGTTGTCCAAACCTCGTCCGTCTCCAAACAAGCTTTCAACAAGCTTAATTAGGCATCGTCATCAACTCCATAGATTTTGTCATCACGAGTTCACGGCTTGTGACAATCCTGTGACATTCGTTGGTTACGCTAGCTCTGATATCATGTTAGATGTTGCACAAACGAAATTACCCGAGGAAGATGCACTTGAACCGTTTTCTGATTCAAGCAATTAGTTAACATTGTTAACATGAGACTTCTTCCTAAGGTCAATACTAGCTAGAGATTATAGACATAGTAGTGTTCAGGTGGTCACGACTCACGATAGGTCTGATACCGTATTAGATGTCTGTCCGTCCGTCTCAAACAAAATCACATTGCAAAGTAGTCTTAATTTTACAACAATTTAGACAGAATGTTTCGACATTGACCGAGAAAGAGGTGCAACTGAAAACTTCCATTTTGTATTTCCAAGCTGCAGACAAGTTCATGGAAACTCAAAACATTTGCAATGCATGCACACCCTCCAACATTACTTGCTGAGAAAAAGCTGAGATTGAAACTGTTAGTAGACAGTAACTCAAACAGAGTTGTGTATGCAGAAGTAGGAAAAGAATTTGTCGATTTCCTGTTCCATATCCTGTCTCTACCAGTCGGGACTGTCGTACAACTCCTGAAAGTTAACGACATGGTGTGTCCCTTTGTATCGCTTTACAAGAGTGTTGAGTCTCTCGACTCTGACTACTTTCTGCCCAATGTCAACAAAGACGTCGTGTTGAAAACGAACGCTGCTGTTAATGTCCCTTTGTTGAAACTTAATGCTGCTGCCGCTCCAACCAGCAATACGATTTATAAGTGTTGCAATTGTTCCATTGCGAGTGCTGTCTATTATGCAATCTGTCCTGGTTGTCGTCATTTTATGAGGAAACAGATGACGGTTGTTCCGTCTCAGAATGCTGTCGATGTGGCGACATCTAGCATTGCTGTTGGAGGATATGTGAAGGAAATGACAACATTCATGGTGATGGATAATTTGGAGGTCAAACCACTGTCGACAGTCTCGTGTTTAGCCCAAATGAACAAGTTAAATGTCAAGGATGTTTCGGCAATAATTGAGAAAGAGGTTGAAGTTGGATTTACTGAGGTAAATTTATTGTATACCGTTCATTGCATAAGATTTTTACTGTATTTCTATCAAATTCCGTCTCACAATACGACTATTATTATTGTTTCCGCAGTAATGTGTTTTCATCACATTGGCCTAGTCATTGATGTTTTCGGTGTCTGTTTTTACAGGGCCTGGCAATACTGAAGGCGTCCTTTGAGGTCGCCAACACGGTACTGACTAGTGTTTTCCTCATCAAGAAGGAAAAGTAATTGATCAATCAAGAAACTAATGTCATGTCATCCTTGTTTGGTTCCGCATAATGAACCTTGTTTGTGTTTGTGTCGACTGATAGTTTCAGCGATACTAATTTAGATACCAAGAAAAGACAATCTCAAAAATCTCACTGTACCGAGTTACAAACATAAATCTTACTTATTAACATTAAGTTAAGTTAAATTTAACCTTCATTAATTTGGCTCACTTAATTCATTTCGATTTAATTTCGCACCATTGGATTAAATTAAGTTACATCGAACCTCTTTCATTTAAATTAATTAATCCCTTGAATTAGAAAGAATAAAAATAAATCGTGTCTGTAGTAAATGAAAATCAAACAAAAATAAAAGACTAAATTCTTCCTTCTATAATACACGGATGAGCACAATAGAAAATAACTCAAATTAGAAATAAAAAGAAAATTGGGTCATGGGCTCGAAAGGTTCCCTAAAATTGAAGGGTGACCCTACGAATAGTTGCCATTGACAAAGTAATGTCACTGCACCATTTTATTTTTGAAGCATTTGAGAAGTCACGTCATTCTCTCTTTATTGGACATTTTTTTTTGATATAAAAGAAATTAACTCATTAAATGTGTAGTATCCATTAAATATTGGGCAGTGGATATGAGACAAAAAAAAAAATGGAACTGTAAATTACAAAAGCCAAAGACATACGGAGCAAAACAATATATCCATAGATTCGCTAGTTACTTTCGGTTTTAGCTTTACTTTATGAAAAATGATACCGAAAACAGAGATTACAAATTTAAATCGAACATTAATGACATCAATATACGATTAAATCCATTATCCATCTACTCTGTAGTAATAATGCTACTAGTATTTCCATTTTCCAAGTTCCAACCAGTCAATTTCAAGGAAACTCAACAGTTGCAGTGCACATCCTGCAATTCAACCAATAGTTATTTTCATGTAATTAAATTAAATTACTCAAAATCTTCACCCAATATATAGCAAACACACTTCACCCTTTAATTTAATCCCATACTCATTACTCAAATTCTTTTGTATTTTAGATACTTGTTGTTTTGGCTTGATGGCAGAGGAAAAGTTGAAATTGAAACTGTTAGTAGACAGTAAGACTAACAAAGTTGTGTATGCAGAAGCAGGAAAAGAATTTGTCGATTTCCTGTTCCATATCCTGTCTCTACCAGTCAGGACTGTCGTACAACTCCTTAATGTTGATGGCATGGCAGGGTCTATTGGATCGGTTTACAAGAGTATTGAGTCTCTCGACTCTGGCTACTTTCAGCTCAATGTCAACAAAGATGGTGTGTTGAAACCGAAAACTGCTGTTTGTGTTCCTTTGTTGAAACTTAATGATGTTCCAACCAGCAACACGATTTATAGATGTTCTAATTGTTACAATTATGCAAGCCCTGTCCTCAATATAACCTGTCCTGGTTGTCATCACAAAATAAGTACCCATACGACGTATGTTCCGTCTCAGACTGCTGGCGATACGATTTATAAGTGTGATAGCTGTTGCAATTATGCGAGTCGTGAGCGTAATGCAACCTGTCCTGGTTGCCGTTCCAAGATGACGTATGTTCCGTCTGAAGATGCTGTCTATACTGCGACGACTGCCAGCAGTACATCAGGGGGATATGTGAAGGAAATGATTACATACATGGTTATGGATAATTTGGAGGTGAAACCACTGTCTACATTCTCGGGTTTAACCCAAATGAATAAGTTCAATGTCAAGGATGTTTTGGCATTAACTGAGAAAGAAGTTGAAATTGGATTTGCTGTGGTAATTTTTACTCTATCTGTATCACTGTATGCAATTCACAACACAACATTCTCAGTAACTGATGCTTTCGGGTTTTGTCGTTTTTACAGGGCCTAGCAATACTGAAGGCATCCTTTGAGGTCACCAACACGGTGCTGACCAGTGTTTTCCTGATCAAGAAGGAAAAGTAATTGATCAGAAAACTAATGTCATGTCATGTGGTTGAATTGCAGCCTGGAATGTTCTTTTTGCTGATTCATTCTGTTCACATTTTGGTGTTAATGTTAGTTTCTGAAATGCTATTTCAATTCCAGCTTGTTCACATATTTCTTTCCCTTTGGTTGAGACAATCAAAATTTAGACATTGTTTGGATTAGAAAATCGATGAAATCCTTGGTTGCTTCCGCAGTTCCGCATAATGAATCTTGTTTGTGTTCGTGTCGACCAAAAAGTGAAAAAAAAAATCAGTTTCCTAAACCAAAAAGGAAAACAGTAGTACTATAAATGCATAAAGCACAGTGATAGGTTGTTAAATATCTCCCCTGTTTTCTTTAATTTAGATTAGATGGCCACCGGAGATTGGTCGAGTCTGCCTATCGACCTTCTTGCTACGATTGCACTCAAGTCGAAATTTTTCGAAAGATTTTATTTATTTTTCTGTGGTCTGTCGCTCCTGGAACCGTGCTTCGTCCTTGAAGAGTGGTTAGTGCACACAAGCTCCCCCGTACCGTCGAGATATTGGGGGCTGCCAAGGTTCGAACTCGTGACCTGTGGCTTTGATACCATGTTAACGAACCATTTCAACCAAAATTTTAAGGCGATGGTTGAGACCCGTTTATATTCTATTAGTTATTATACCAATGGATTATTATCATGAGCTTCCTAAGTGGACATTCAATTCAACAATAAATTTGCTACGACGACCAGGTGGCAGTGACAGTGATAGTAACAGTGACACGATACGTGAAACAAATCCCCAAGTACAATCCTCGTGCCAAAAGGGCGCCGTTTATTTATAATTGGTATCGAGCAGTTCATTTTGAAATACGCAAACTTAATCATCAAGACAGAAAATGGGAGAGGATTAAAGATGATTTTGGTGATATCGCATTTTTTGTGGGTCAGAACTCGTCTATGTCGGTTTCTGTAACACCACAGCTCCAATGTTTGCAACGAAGCTCCGTATATTTCACCGATGATCAAGCTACGAGGTGGTGTGCCAACAAGGATCGGAGAGGGGGACATGATATGGGTGTATTCGACTTCGAATCTAAAGATATAACCGAATTGCCTCATGATGAGAAGGATATATATATATATATATATTCTCTCGTTATTTTGCGCATCAACTTGGTTTATTCCTCAATTTTAAATTTTAAAAGGTCTATCACGGGGTTGTACACTTTTATCTGTTTGAAAAAATTGTCTGTCACGGGCACGCCCGCATCAGACCCATTTCTTTCATTGATGTGCCTGTGCAGAATTCGGCCCGACAGTAATGTTTTTTTGTTACAGTGATGCACATGGGGATCTAGTCAAGAAGTCCCGAACCCAAATTATTCATCTTGTCTAAAGAATTTCTCTAGCCTAACGTAACCTAACCTAACCCAATCAACCCCGCACATTGATATTTGATTCATGTCGTCGAGCTATTCATTATGCCTTGTAAAGTGTAAACCATCTTCAATGATTCAACAAATTCCTGTTTGATTCCTTAATTTGTGAGGCAGAAATTTGTTGAAACAAATGTGGATGCTTTGGTGAATCGTCTTGTCCAAAAAGGAACGAGACAATCAGACAATTCCCGTTGTTTGGTTGGTATCGTATGTCACAAACTTTTCTTCTTGGCTTTGTAATCTCATCGTCGTTTTCCTAACAATTTGAACAATTGTGATCATATCACTGTAGTTATTCTGTTATTTTTATTCATGAGCTTGATCGATGTCTTATCATTGTCATTAATCGGGTTTAAATCTTTGTTAGCATTGTCGGGGGAGTAGTTTTCCGATCAGGACATGTCTAAAGTTGGAATCTTTATGATGCATACATTTAGCTTATGTATGTTATTGAAAATAAGGGTCGTGGGTCGAGTTCAGTTTTCCGTTTAGAGGCCGAGTCAGGTGAGTTTATCAGGTTTGTGTTGGCCCTGGTTAGCCCTGCTCACCGGCCGGTTCCAGGCCGGGTCGAGTTGGTTAGGGGGACCCGGACCCGGGTATACTTATGGGCGGGTCATCATGGGCCGGGCCGGGCCTCAACTTGCACGACTCGGCACCGGCCCGAAACACGGGTCTTGGCGGGTCGGTGGTCCGGATCAGCTATTCTTTAAAAAAAACTCCACGAGTCAAAACGGGCCGGGTTCTGAAACATCGGCCCATAAGTTGGAAAAATGGGTTAGGGTGGGCTGGGTCCAAGATTTGGGTAATTATTACCAGGCCCGACTTTATTCTTAGTTTTACGTGAATTTTCGTATGAGATGGTGTAACGTTTCTACTTCAAACATATGTTCTTTCATCTTTACGTCAATCTTTTCTTAACACTCAGTTTTTTTCGGGTTCACTTGTTCCGAAAAGAAAAGGACTCTTGGTAACTTTTGTTCCACCATAGTAAAAAAAATGCATAATGTTACTCTGTATTAGTTTTACATCGAACTTGTATGAATCTAAATCGAGAGATTACTTTAAACCAGCACTAACAAAGTTAAAATAAGAACTAATGATATATGCATAAATTATAGAGTAAGACGGTCTCACGCGTGAAACAGTTCATTTACAAAATTACAGCTCATTTACCATTGATAATGAGTGATATTTTTGTACAAATGAACCGCTTCACATTGTTAGATCATCACACACAATAACCACTACTCCGTAACATACACAAGCAGAAGTACGTACATCTTTAAAGGAAATAACATAATCTTACAAGATACAAGAACGATTTTAGGTTAATTCATTTCAGAAGGAAATAACATGATCTTACAAGATTTAAAAAACGATTTTAATACTGACGAAATTTTGAAGTATAACTTTATCAAATTGTATATATAGAGCGTAAGTTTTTAAGTAGGTATTCAATACGATGAAAAGGCATGCATCCTCAAATAATATCTTCTTACATTATATACTACTCCTCCTATTTTTTATTATCTTCCCTTTTGATTTTGGGAAGAAAATAAGGGTGAAGGACTGTGTGGTTCAAAATAAAAGAAAGAAGAAAGAGAAATGTAAGGGTAATTCTAGACCATATGTTGATGGTCCAAAATAGAAATAGAGAAGAAATGGTGTTTCAATCAAATAAAGAAATAGGGAAGATAGATAAAAATCGGAGTATTGATTTTGTAGGCTAAGTTCTCCAACCACAGATTTGGAACTTTGACTACCATTATCTATCTTTAATCCCCCCACTTGAAGTGATAACATGATGCTTAGCTCTTTTCTTCACCTACCATTCTACCAATATTAGATATTAATTAAACTACTTAATAAAGTCGATAAATAATCGTAGTGGCGGATCTTAATAAAAAAAAATAAAAAAAAAAATCGAGGGCATGCATGAATGGAGTTTAGGGATATATCGAACCTGACACATATATGTTCTAAGGCCCTGTTCTTTTCGGCTGAAACAAGGCTGAACTGAGCTGAGCTGGTCTGATAGGAGCTGAGCTGGTCTGATAGAAGCTGAGCTGAGCTGAGCTGAATTTATAAAAGTTGAAACTAATAATTTTTTATATAAATTATCTAATAATTTTAAGAAAAATATTGGAGCTGAGCTGATAAGAGCTGGGCTGAGCTGATAAAAGCTGAGCTGGTCTGAAACGGGCTGAAATTAAGCCGAAAAGAACAGGGCCTAAATATTACTCCCTCCGGTCACAATTTATTGTCTCATTTCATTAAAATATATCTCACAAATAATCCTGAAATGGAGCAAAAGTTTATGACCGGAGGGGGTAGATTGACATAATATTGATCTTGTCCTACACGGAGTATAAAGTAAATTGTTTTTTTACCAAATATCCAAACAAATTCAAATAACTAATTAAAATACGTTTTTGCAATCTATTTATGCTAAAAGCAATCGGTTTTATTACCAAACATGAGCGGTATTATTTATACTAGATACTCCATTCGTCTTGTTCATTTGTTTATCTTTGATTAAAATACTCTTCACAATTAATATAAAAGTCAAACAAATGAATAGAACGGAGGAATCATCTATTTTGTGTTCATCATATCGATCTTATCCTTATATATACTTCGTATATCCTAACCATGATCCAAGTAAATTGTTGATTACCAAACATCCAAACAAATTCAAATAACTAAAATACGTTTTTGGGTCTTAACGTTGATCCAAGTAAATTGTTGATTACCATACTATTCTAGATCTTAACTCATCCTAACCAATATCAAAACAATTTGATCGGCTAATTATCAAACACGACTGAAACCGTTCTAAATACAGGATTGACATAGTGTCGATCTTCACCCAACCGCCTAACCAATATCAAAATAATCTACTGATTATCAAACATGATTGATACCGTTCTAAATACAAAATTGACATAGTATCGATCTCATCCTATCCTATCCTCACCAAACCAAAGTCAAATTGAAATGTGACTTGAATATACATGTTTGGCAGCCAAGTCGACATGCATGCATATATAAACTGCCATAACTACATTACCTACATATCTAGGGCAAAACGCCAAATCTATTTAGAATTTCCAACATTATCTCTTTGTTAGTTAGACCCTGTTCTTTTGGACTGAAACTGACTGAACTTAACTTAATTTAACTTAATTTAATTGAAACTGACTACTCCCTCCGTCCAAGTCCAAGCTTCCTCTTTCTCTTTTCGACACTATTCACAATCAAGGAGAACTTTCGATATTCACGACAATCTATTAGAGAAAATATATTCATGTGGGATCTTGTTTGATTCGTCTTTAAAAGTACATTATTAATATCTAATTTTCATAATTTTTACTAATATGTTACGAAAGATATTAACGATACAAAATGCGCGTTGGCAAACGTGAAAAAGAAAAAGGGAAGCTTGGACTTGAACGGAGGGAGTAAAATATAGAGACAAAATATGTCTCTTGAAACTGAACTGAACTTAACTTAACTGAAACTAACTTAATAGAATATAAACGGGCCTCAACCATCGCCTTAATAGAATATAAACGGCCCTCAACCATCGCCTTAATAGAATATAAATGGCCCTCAACCATCGCCTTAAGGTTTTGGTTGAGATGGTTTGTTAACATGGTATCAGAGCCAGAGGTCACGAGTTCGAACTCTGGCAGCCCCCAATATCTCGAACTCTCAAGTGGAATCTCAACACACGGTACGGAGGAGCCGGTGCACTCTAACCACTCTTCAAGTCCAACGGGCATTCGAGTGAGGGGGCGTAATAGAATGTAAGTCCAAATAAATAGGGCCTTAAACAACATTTGCCCAAATCGGAAGGACAAGGGCAATGAACATCAAATAATACTACAGTATTAAGCTTTTTATTACTGTTTACCACCTTTTTTTTGTTCTTTGGCTTTACAATTTATTATCTTATCTTAACATACACTTGATGTTTATCTAATCTATTAGCAGTCGTTTCTTTTTAAGATTCAAAATCATAATCTGATCACGAGTTGGATAAAAAAAAAGTAGGCTAAAGACTTTATCATCTTCCATATCTCTAACCCAACTTTGATTTGTATTAACAACTTAATTATTCAATCTTTGAATAAACGGGTCAACTGGTTAACGGATTAAGCCATTTTCGGGTATGATCGATAGTTTCAAACTGTATAGGGATATAAATTTGTTTATTACTGTATGTATATAAGTACAGGAAAAATTTAGAGAGACGGAAAAAGAGACCTGGCCTCTCACATGAGGATAGTGCGCGCTCAGTTATCTAATTTTCATTTTTCATGTTATGCCTTCGGTATTCCACTAACTTAGTGAGAGCAGACGGCCGGTCGGGTCAGTTTGGGATATCAATGTCGGTTAACGTATAAGAACACAAAAAATTTAGAGAGACGGACTGAGAGACCTCTCACAAGATTTGAGGGGAGCGATCAGTTATCTAAAATAATAACTTCATTTTTCATGTTAGGTGTTCCACTAATTAATTTAGTGAGAACAGACGGCCAGTCGAGTCAATTTGGGATCGATGTGGGTTAACGTTAACTGTGAAATTCGATATTCAGGTGTCGTGTCAGGTATTCGAGATCGGGCGGCAACTTTGATAGGTCTATTCAATACGGTAGAGCCATGAAATGATTCATCAACCACAAATATATTTGTCACTTTTCGTCTCTTAGCTTGCTTCATCACTTCATTAATTAATCACTTTCAATCATCTAATCATGAACTTTGAGGATTAAGCTTACCAACAAGGCTAAGTGCATCTACTAATTATGAATTATATGATGATTATATACACACTAACATACTTTATATCACAATTTATTTATTAATTTGTGTTCGGTGTTGTTTTGTACTTAAAACGAGTCAAGTAGTATGAACGAGATAGGATAAGAATGTGTAAAGAATAACAAAAAAAAAAAAATCGTCTCATCTAATCAAATAAATGTTAGTTGTAGTAGTTATTAATATTAAGACAGATATATTTGTTTTAAGAAAGACTAAGTGACCATTAATCGACATTAATTGATATGGAATACATTTTAATCTTAAGACAAATTTGTTAATTTTAAGAGAAAATCCATATAACCCAACATATTTAATAATACTTTGTGTTTAATTCATCTGTTTTAGTTATTTGTTAAGAATATTTTAATCAAAGGATAATAAATGAACAAGACGAAAAGAATATTAATTAAGATTATATTATGCATTTATATACTACATGTTGCTTGGTAATTAATAACATAGTGAGGTCTATATCTAGTTTTATAACATAAAGTTTTTTTTTTTGTGTTGTTTTAATAAGCAAGTAGTTTGACATATATATTCTAAATTGTAAAAATTTACGTATTTTTTTCCAAATTGAGAGAAAATATGTTAATAATTACCTTACCAACTACCTCAAATATTATATTGCCCGTTGAATATATATGTTGATTAAATTAAATCTTGTATTATTATGCTAAAAATCATAATTCATCATTTATAATACGCTTTTATATGTATAGGAAAATGATAATTATAATTCTTAGTGTTGTATTTAAAATAACTAAAAGATCAAATAAATTCTCAATACATCCATTTATTACACTGATTTATTTTAAAATTAACTAATACTCGTATCAAATCAGAATGGTACTAAATACTTAACTACATATCTATCCATTTTTTAATTTTTAATTTTTTATTTTATTTTTCCAACGAAGAGCGCACTTAGTCACATTACAATATAGGAGAGGGGATTCAAACCTGATATATATTATCTCAAAGCACCTAATCCACTAAGCTAAAATATCTTCGATACTGCATATCTATTCATTGAGTACCAAAAAACACTACCTATCTTATAGATTCCTTTAACTTCCGAATTTTGACTTGAATTCCCTCTCACTACATACCTCAAGGAGTCACCCAAGATGTCAAAACAATAATGCAAACTCAAGAAATAAGCTAATGAGCACCTTAGGCTATGTTTCTCACCCTACACACACACATGTATTCTTCCCTCATTGAGGCGTTGAGATTCTTCAAAAGAACACAATGTAGGGATACAATGTATGAAAAGACACATCCTAGACATTGTACAATGTATATGGAGTTAATAAGCTAACCTAGCTAGGGTTAGGCCTTAGAGCATTACCTCGTAAACGGGTTAACTAGACTGAGTTTGAGTTTGAGTTTGTACGTTATTTTAAAATCTTTGGGTTGATCCAGTCATTTCGGATTAACAATAAATATTTAGGTCTGTTTAGGATAGATTACCTCAATTCGAGGTACAAATCAATCAAACTCGAGTCTTCTGTTCGTTATAGGTCGAGTGACTCAAGTCATTTGATGAGTCTGTCATTTTCAATATCTTGTTTGGATTCATCTGGTCATTTCGGTTTCAAGTATGCGACAATAAACATTCAGACCTGTTTGGATTAGATTACCTCAATTTGAGGTACGTACAAACCAGTCAAACTCATACCTTCCGTTCGTTTAGGTCGAATGATGACTAGAGGCATTTGTGTAATTGTGTCCGTCATTTTCAAGATCTTGTTTGGATTCATCTGGTCATTTTGGGTTCAAATATGTAATGATATATTCACGTTTGTTTGAGTTAGATCGAGTGACTCGAGTCAATTTTCACCTTTCAGTTCAATCTGGTTAACTAAGGAAATAATCGTTATAAGTCAACTGTTGTATGAATTATTTTGTTGGGTGGTTATGTTATGCGAAACATATCCGAATCAATAAGGTTGAGGGAGGAAGAAGCAATGCAAGGGAGGGGGGGCAACTAACCTTATCCCCACATTTATGGGTCTTCATCAATGTGCACAATTCCTTCCTTGTTCAACGTCACACTTAAAATTTTGAGAACAAGGGGGCAATTCTAGGGACCATGACTATAACATAGTCAGAGCTTTGTGTATTTAGAACATGTTCATTGTTCTTTACTAGACACGTGGATCTACATTTGGGGCATTCCTACACGTCTACTTGGCCTCCCTCCATGTTCGGGTCCCGCCACCGTTTTCGCTTACCTTCTGATTTTTGGTCGGTTGAGGTTTTGGATTGCGCTGGATAACGTTATAAATAATGTGTTTTGATTTTGGTTTATTAGATCCACGTCGATCTCTTAATCTTGTTTGTATGACACCCACTTGTTGTTGTTGATGGTGTTGTTGTGGTGCATCACAATGAAGTTTGTTCAATTATCCAACACTTTCTGTACTAAAGTAGGTCTCTGATAGATGGAGATCTCTTCGAATGAACTGGACTGAGGCACCTTAGCTTGCGTTCATGATATCTGCATTCAATTGTGCCCCTTCGACCGAGGTTTTACTTCCCAAATCAAAAAAGTTGGCTTGACGAGTGCAGATGAGGAAGTGAGAGCAACCAACTCTGACGTGTCGTTAGCTCATAGCTAAGTTATCCTTATCAAGTCACTCACTCGATGACTAGCTTTCCAATAACTGGTAGACACTTTCTTTTCCCCAAATCAGTGAAGATGACTTAAGCCTCTCTCTTAAGGCCTTTAAAGAGTGTGACTTGAGTTCTAGAGTTCCAGTCGATGCAGGCGCATGCGACATGGACTCCTAACCAAGTGTATTTTTTGTATGTTGTCACAGAGTCCCTTAACCACGTCGAATTAAGTTTGCGTGATATGAGTTGTGTTTAATTGACTAATGGTAGGCTTTATTTGATCGTTGTGAATTCGATCTTCGACAATTTTATCGCATGATCACCTTTGCTTTTTTTTTGTTGGAAAAGGAGTCACAAAGACGATTTTAATGCTGACGAAAGTTGAATCCTAAGTCATGAGAAAGTATTAGTGTACTACTACTCCTATCCCACTGTGATGATCTCACTTATATTCCATTATGACTCAACCAATGCAATTCAACTAAATTAGTTGACATCTACTCAATGATCAGGATTGATCACGCCATGACATGCATCTATAACATTAGTACTCCGTAGTATATAATAATTTGGATCGATGTTACAATACAGACGTAATAAGACGAATCAGCTTACTCTATAATTCGGGTAAGATGATAGTCAACCGAAGAAACGCAACTACCAAAGGTAGTTAACTTCTAAATCAAGTGGATAACTTCAAACAAGAAGAATCTCATGAAAGAGGGAAAAGTATTGTACCAAAAATGTATCAACAGCCGATTTGTTTAAACATTTGGTGCATTATATCGGCGTATAAAATAACTAGAGAATCATAAGAGATTTTATTTTACCTAAATAGTAAATTGATTGACTAAAAAGAAAAGAATCCTAATCGATTAATCTTTTGGAATTAAGTTAGTGGGATTAAAAAGAAAATTCCTTCGTGTACACAAATATTCTAATAATACCGCCTTACACGGTTACGCCTAGGGGAGTTCAAAAAGTGATCCGGACCGGCAAATCGGATCGGATTGGACCGTGAGATCCGGGTCGGTCCAGACCGAGGCACGTACCAGTCCGGTCTCCGGGTCGCAAAAAACTAGGTGATTAGTTCGCGGTCGGGTCCGGTCGATCCACACTTTAAAAAAAATATCAAATTTAGTGTATTTTTACGGTGTAGTCCGAGTTTCTGTGTTAATCGGTCCGGTCCGTGGGTTTCTTTGTTGCCGGTCCGCGGCTCAATTCGGTCTGGCCCTGGCTTGGACCGGTGAACACCCCTAGTTACAACCTTGTTAAAGTTATAAGAAATGTTAGCCGCACCTGAATTAGAACCCCATCAGCATCAAAATCGTTATTGTGACTTCATTTATTTATACTAAAAGTTTATTCATCTATCACTCATACTGTATTATATTGATAATTTGGACCTGTTTCGTAAATGAGAACCTATAAGTTAAAATATGCTAATCTGACGTCTAGGTAAAATATTCACTTCTAGATTTTCGTCGTTAAGCTACAACTACCAACTTTTTAACACGTTTTAATTATAGAACACGAAATTCTACTCAACACGCTTCAGCTGTAGAACACAGAATCTACTCAACACGTTTCAACTGTAGAACAGACGTAAATACATACATAAGTACATTAATATGTATACCTGACTTAAACAGGAAATTGTAATACATACAGACTAATCATTAATGATAATTTACCTAAAAGAAAAAGGAATCAATATCCAATTTTCCGAGAAGACTTTGATAAGATATGATTCTACTCAACACGTTTCTACTATAGAACACAGAATCTTACTCAACACGTTTCAACTGTAGAACACGGGATTCTACTCAACGTTTCAACTGTAGAACACGGAATTCTACTCAACGTTTCAACTGTAGAACACGGGATTCTACTCAACTTTTCAACTGTAGAACACGGGATTCTACTCAACACGTTTCAACTGTAGAACACAAGATCCTACTCAACATGTTTAATTTCAACTGTTCTACAAATATAAATAGATATCGTACATACTCCCTCCGAGTTCCTATTATTGTCCCACTTTTTTTTTTTGGTTGAGTTTGATTTTTGTCCCACTTTTCTTTTTAGGCCATCAATGTGTGGTTCACAATTAATCTCTCATTTCTCTCTCTCTTTCTCTTTTTTTTCAACCACTCATTTCCCCTTCCTTATTTTTCATCCCAAAACCTTATGGGACAATAATAGGAACTCGGAGGGAGTATATAAATACACCCGATTTAAACAAGAAATTGTAATAAATGGGTAATAATTAATGATAATTTACCTAAAAGAAAAAGAAATCAATATCCAATTTCCCAAACACGACTTTGATACCGACATGATTCTACTCAATACGTTTCAACTATAGAACACAAAATCCTACTCAACACGCTTCAACCATAGAACACGGGATTCTACTCAACACGTTTCAACTGTAGAACAGACGTAAATACATACATACATACATTAATCCATATACCCGTTTTAAACAAGAATTTGTGAATACATACAAACTAATAATTAATGATAAAATATACCTAAAAAGGAAAAAGAAATCAGTATCCAATTTCCCAAAGACGACTTTGATACCGACATGATTCTACTCAACACGCTTCATCTGTAGAACACAAAATCTCACTCAACACGCTTCAACGGTAGAACACAAAATCTCTCTCTCAACACGCTTCAACGGTAGAATCCAAAATCATACTCAACACGCTTCAACTGTAGAACACGGGATTCTGCTCAACACGTTTCAACCGTAGAACACGGGATTCTACTCAACACGTTTCAACTGTAAAACAGACGTAAATACAGACACATATTAATCCATATATACCCGATTTAAACAAGAATTTGTAATACTGGTTAATAATAAATGATAATATACCTAAAAAAAGAAAAAGAAATGAATATCCAATTTCCCAAAAAAATTAAATGAGGGGCACATGGGAAGATTGATGGGCTTCAATATCAAAATTTGAGTTGGGATTATAAATAGGAGTGTCGAGTGAGGCCGTTATTACACAAACACAAATCACAATTCCTCCATCTCCTCACTCTCACGTGCCTTCAATTCTTTTCTGCTCTTTTTTTTCCCTTCTCCAAAAATCAATAAAAAAAAAAAAAAACTAAATAAATAAATTATATTTTTTATTTTATTTTATTTTTATTTCATCCTAAGAATCATAACTAATTAAACTACTCCTATAATAATTACTAGTCAAATTCCCAACTTCCTCTGTTTCTTCTGCACCAAACAACCTTATCTCTTTTTAATTCTCCTTTTCTTTTCTTTTTTCTTGTCGGTGCTACTTATTATATTTTAATTAAAAAAAATATTACTAATATTAATAATAAATTAAGTTTTTATACTTTAAAAAAAAAAAATCGATTGTATTTTGAGTTGGTGTAATTTCAAAAAAAAAAAATGGAAAAAAACTCTTCGAATTCTTCTTCATCAAAGAAGAAAGTCGGTTCGTCATCGTCTTCATCTTCATCTTCATCTTCATCATCCTCGACTTCAAGTTCTTACATGACTGAGCTTTTCGGACCGAACCCGTCTACTCATGGGCCACCCGGGTCTTCCTCTAGCATTTTCGGGTCGGTTTTTGGTCCGCCCTCCACGGTATTATTATTTCTTTCTATTATTTCTGTCTCAGTCATTTATTTACTTTTTTTTTTTTTTATATCATTACTCTTTTTAATTCACGATGATTAATGATTATAATTCGTATAGCTCTCGAAAAAATTAAGGAATATAATGATGAATAATGTTTGTTTTTAGTATTTTTCCTGTCTCGATCATTTGTTTACCGTTGATTATATTATGTGGGTTTTAGCTTTTAACTAGGGTTAAAGTTAAAAATTGGACCATGCATGCAATTAAATTAAAGTATATGTCCAATATTTATCAAAAATTGTTTAGACTTACAAATTAATTCTTGCATCGATGTCAGCTAACTTAGCTAGTCAGATTATATACGGAGTAGTATAAATATAATAAATCGTATTCATGATTTACGTTTGAAAGTTTAATGTACTTCATATAATTGTAAAAAAAAATTGGTCCAAAACATAAAATTTATGTCATTTTCATTATTTGCTGTTATATTCACCCATTTATAATAATACTACCAAAAAAAAATTGCTTTATTTTTTTTTGTATATCTTTTGACTTATTTGCATGTATTTCTGTTCTCTTGTGGTGCAATTTGAAGAAGATAATAAGCTTTTTAATATGAGTACAACTCCCTTATAACGTGTATGACCGTCACAAATTTGTGTCAAATAGTCAGATAGATATAATAAAATCGCAATATCTAAGGATTTATAAATGATTTATCGTTTTTATTTATGTAAGTATATTATTATATAATTTTTTTATTTAACCTGTCATAAATTTACGGTAAATATGTTGTTGGCAAAGGTTACATCAACTTGGAGGAAACGTGATGAAGTAAAACTTTGTTAAATTGAAAGAGTTTCAAATTTTACTCAATTTGTTAACCTTTAGTAAAAAGTTGCCAACCTTTTCCACAAAAATTTCCTTCAATTACTCAACTTTTTTTTTATTGCAATTAATTAGCTTTCTCTTTTAATCCTTGTTTAGTGCTCCTTTATTTTTTGGTTCGATGAACGATTGTGATGTTAACGGGATTTATTTAAATATAAATACAGATAATTAATGAATCACCTCTCATAATTTTACGAACTAGATTATTCTGAAATTACGAGAATAAGATGCTAGGTATGTATATATGTTAGGAGAATAAACCTAAGATTCATAAAATCACCCGCGGTCTACATACATGCCTCTTGTAAATTAAATAAAGAACCTTTTGTTAGATTTATGTGTCGATTTTATAACGATTTTTCTAACCTGTGTGCTTAGGGAACACGTTATTCATGATAAAGATAAACCGATCATGATCGAAAAAGTGATTTTAATTTATAAATTCGCCTCCTAAATTTTCATCTTTATATACTACGAACTCTAAACAATAATCGAAGATGTATGTATACGGTAAATTGTGGATTAAAAAGTAAATGTAATTATATATGTTAACAAATTGAGCCTATATGGAAAGTGATCAATTACTTTAGACATTTAGGATACTTTCTATCTTTTCAATTTTGTTCTCACTAATTTGATTTATTATTTTTTTTGTAATAGATTAAACTTTAGATAATAAGTTTGTGTGAGACCGTCTCACAAGAGACTAACTCTCTGCTTTTATCGTCTTCTATTTTTAGGGTGGAAGAAGGGATGGTCAAGCAAGCAATATGAAGCATGCTAATCATGGTACTTAACTTAATTACACTATATTATGTTTGTTAAATTACCGTAGATATCTTTAATCTAGCGGTCAAGACCAGATATCCTGGATAATTAATCACATGATCGATCCCCTCCCCATTATTTTAATACAATTAAGTGCACGTTTTTCCTTTATTTTTATTTTAACAAATTTTCACACTTTTTCTAACGTATAATTAAAACACGGTAAGGATAAAAATGATAATACTTCTTTGCATGTAATTATTACGATAATCACTTCATTCGAGTTGATATGGATTTAGCTAAATTCGATAATTAATTTATCTATAAGACGACATTTTTTAACACAATTTGAGTATATTACATTATTGTTTCATTTTTTTGCAAAATTTATTTTAATTAAAAGCAAATATGAATTATGTTATTTTATTAATATAAGTGTTATTATAGGATATAATGGGATGGAAGAAAACAACAAGAATTCATATTATCAACAGGAAACAATAGAACAACCATGCAACTATAGCAATTCAATTTACTATGGTGGCCAAGAAGTTTATTCTCCTACCACCCGCAACGCCGATTCCCATCTTACCGTAAGTATTTAACTACTCGTATAGTATGGTGGTACTGAATTTCGATAATATTATTATATTAATGAATTCTAATGAGTAAAAAGATCACCTTACCGTAAGTATTTAACTACTCGTATAGTATGGTGGTACTGAATTTCGATAATATTATTATATTAATGAATTCTAATGAGTAAAAAGATCACCTTACCGTAAGTATTTAACTATAGTATGGTGGTACTGAATTTCGATAATATTATTATATTAATGAATTCTAATAAGTAAGAAGATCACCTTACCGTAAGTATTTAACTATAGTATGGTGGTACTGAATTTCGATAATATTATTATACTTAATGAATTCTGATGAGTAAAAAGGTAATTGAGTCAACCAAAATGTGGTGTTTTACTTAAAATTAGTGTAAATACTTAATAATGTAATCCTACGAGTCTTTCGACTCAATTAGTCTTTTTTTTTCATTTATAATATTCCGTATCAAAATATAACAAAATTGTTTTTTATGATTTCAACTTTTGAAAAAAATATATATATATATATATACTGAGTATAAGGCTAATTAGGGCGTAACGTGTAATTTTTCGTTTTATTTTCACATATAAAATTCCTATATTTAAATCTTCAATTTATTGTTAGTATATGCTATATTTTGTTTTCTAATTTTTTTATTAATACCAATTTTGATTTACTTTGTATCTTCAGTTCAAAAAAGATGATCAGCAGGATGATGATCCCAACAGTGCTTCAAGGGGAAATTGGTGGCAAGGTTCGATAAATATCCACATATTCGTCTTAAATTCAAAATACATCTACTATTTAGTAGCTAGTCATTTCAAAAATGTTTTAATCATAACAAAGTTAATTAAAACGAGTTAAATAGAAACTTCGTGGCATCAATTAACTTAGTAGTCGGTCCAAAAATATTCATATTAGTCCCTTAATTATAAATTAAGCTCTTTTATTTGAAAGTAATTTTGATTAATATTTTTCATTTCAGGATCACTTTATTATTAGCCAAGCCTCTTTGTATGTGTTAACATCCTCCTTGGAAAACTAAGGTAACCACATTACTCAATATTATCTCAATAACGTTAGTTTTTACGCACTTAGTCGTATTATATTAGCTGAGAGTCGATAAATGGATCAAACTTGGGATCTAATGTCCAGGAACCAAGATAAATTCATCTTAATCACTAGACTAAGACATCAACGATAGACGAGTTCATAAGAAACTAAAGAAATACTTTGATTTATACATGCATGTCCATAATACTTTTGTGAAGTAATAAAGTGATGGTTGGGTAAGCTCGTATACAAATAACGTACTTGATCACATTATGATAAAAGAAATATATAAATTTAGGATAAATTATTCACAGTGACGTTTTATTTTAACTACTAGACTAAAACATCTTTTAAAAAAAATTGAGTTATGGGTTTTCATTTTTTTTTTCTCTCTTCTAATAAGTCATGAATGAGTTATATTCTCGGTGTAAAAAGACTCGATCACAATGCAAGGTCGATTTGATACTGACAAAATTCGCATACAGATCACAAATACTATTGACCTAGTTGACATCTGCATATTCCTTAAGATTACGAGTTCATGAATAAGATGAGGAATCAAAGAATATATCAAAATTTCAACATATTCTTATATTCTCATATACATTATTACTTAAATAATGTCTTGAAAAAAATCCAATTTTGTCCAAAGATTTTGACTTTTATTTTTTCTAACAAAAATTCCTTTGTTCTTTTTTTTTTTTTTTTTTTTTGCAGGATATGGGGTGGGATATTATCTGATCTTCACATGTCTCAATCTATTCAAGGAGGAGAATATACCGTACAAGTAGTGAAGCAAATTATAAATATATATATATATATATAAAATATTATAAATATAGTAAAATATTATTATAAATATATAATATGTTTTTATTAAATAAAAAAAGAGGGTTTTTTAGATTGTACTAAAATGTTAAATTAACAGCCTCAATTTAAATTGTTGGGATTCTTTTTTATTCCCAACATTATCGGAGGGCATAGTTTGTAACTTTAATTAATTGTATGCTCAATATATATAAAATGGACTTACTTTATGTAAAATATATTAGCTTTAATTTCAATATATTATATATACTCACTTTAATATATTCTTAATTAATAATTAGCTAGCTATGATTCTTGTTCTCGATCGACTAATGTTAAATTAGTTGACATCATACTGATTGTTGCGATGTTTAATACAGAGTACTATACTAGTCGATGTTTACACAATAACGAATTATTGTGTGATCATTATCGATATTTATTTAATTTCATTCATCCATTTTTTTTAGCCATAAGTCGTTCAAATCATCTCTTTTAGATGTCAATTTAGAATTTAGAATGAACCGAAAACTTAGGTAAAATGAACTTAAATATTACCTCTTAGAACGTGATATTCCGTTCGTACTCATATTCATATTACAAGCGATAGAAGTAACTTTTTTTAAAAATGATCATGGAAAGAAAATTGTTCTTATAAATCAAATTCAACAAGTTTAAAGTTATTATACTCAATTTTCCTACACATATCAATTAAAGTATATTATCATCTGTCTCTCGATCCTTTATTTATTTTTGATCAAATATCGTTTACAATGATTATGAATAAATGAACGAGACAAATGAAATATTTAAGATTAGCATACTCAAATTAAATGGGAAAATTGAAATAAAAATAGTTTACTCCCAAGAAACTAGAGTCAATGGTAAGTGAAAGCTCAAAGGAGAAAAAGATTTTTAAAATAAAATGCTAGTGAAACAACACAAAAGGGCATTTGGTCTAGTGGTATGATTCTCGCTTAGGGTGCGAGAGGTCCCGAGTTCAATTCTCGGAATGCCCCTTTCAATTACTTTTTTTGGTATTTTTTATACATGGTCTTGCCATATTCGGTTCTTCTACACAATACTCCCTCCTGTTTATTCATTTATTTGCTTTTATATTTTGTTAGACAAAAAAAGTACATTTGAGTATGTAATTTATGACAACTTACCAGTTGTAAACAAGTTTAATTCAATTTAGAAAAATTAGGTTTTGTTTCGCCACTTCATCTAGAAAAAAACAGAAAATGGGTAATGTCGAGTGTCAATGAGGTGATCGTTTTTATGCTATTATCGACATTACTGAGCCACCCTTTGTAATAAGTACTTCTTCGTCTCATTTATTTATATATACTCCGTATTTGATTAAAATAGTTCTGACGAAGAATAATTAAAGATGATGTCTTCAACATGAAATATCCGGAGTTTTTTTACTCTTGTTAGGATATGGGCCTCTGATGACAAAATCATGTAAAATATGGGTCATTGATGATAAAATCACATAGCATATGGGCCTTTGAAGACAAGTAGCCCGAACAAAAAGAGATTTATACCCCGTAGTTAAGATAATTTTAATTTTCTCACAAAAAAAAAAGATAATTTTAATTTACGATTATCATAATTCATACGAGTATGTGATGGTCGTATCATGGGACGAGTCCAATTATAATGCGACAAATAACAATTTTTTGTTTTTTTGTTAAATTTATAATTTGTTAATTTACAGTGAAAGCTCATATATTTAAATATTATAATCATCATTATAAAGTAGTACTCGTACATATTTTGTAAACTTAAATTGTTGTATTAGGTTGTATAAATATAGGTATTAATATAATAATCTCTTATATCTCATAATTGCTTTTCAAAATATCAAAAAAATAGAAATTTTTATTTGAAGACAATAATCATATACGGAGTAGTATGTAAACAAGTGAATGATATTTATATACTAATTGAAAATTAAAAATTAGCAAAAAAAAATGTTATCAAGACTTTAAAATGATGAAATATACCGTAAAATGGACAATAATTATGAAAAAGTAGTTTTACTGTGACACATCTCACGAGATAGTACTACGTACGAGTACTAATTTAGTAATTAATATTATCGTAACAATACACCATCTTATACAGTTATAGCAGATGTACTGAGGAAAAAATTTAAAGCAATTTGCAAAAAAAAATTCCTTGTGACGAGTGTATCCATCACAAGCAGGTGAATATGTCCGTCACAAATAAGAATTTGCGTACGGAAGTACTATAAGATAAAGATGGCCCAAAGCAAGTCATGCTACACTAATTACATAATGTTGCCTCCTTAGTGAAGAAATGGATCTATGTCTTTGAAGTGGACATGTTTTGGTCTTCTTTTTTTGAAGTAGTACACAAGTACACAAAACAAAAAGTAAAGTATATACTCCCTCCGTCTTTTATGTTTCTTCCCGTTTTAATAAAATACTCCTCACAAAACTTAAAAAATGGGAAGAAACATAAAGGACGGACGGAGTACACATTAACATGTGGGACTACACTTGAAAATGAATATCTAACCCTTGTTACTTACTTGGTTGTTTTTAACTTAATTTGGAAGATTCCATATTACTCCGTACATGGTTAGAAGTGTGAGAAGGTTTACTTCTACAAAAATAAAATACTAGTCCCTCCGATTTATTGGATTCGCAATGTATTCTGTTTTTGACAAATTCATCAGCTTTGCAACATTTTCATTTTGGGCCATATTTTTTTTATGAAATGACTAACCTATCCTTCACTTTTCATTACTATATTCCAAAATATTTAATCTAATATTATTTATATTACTTAATTTTACATGACATCACTATTGTGGTCCACCAATTTACTTTCATTATTTTTTTTGTGAACAGTGAATGTTGCGATTCCAATGAATCGGAGGGAGTACATAGTAATCAATAGAGGTGGCGAAAAAATGCTAGCCAAATCGGTCAACCCACTATCTCTTGGGTTAAATTCTGCGCCCACACTATCTGAGTCCAACCAAACCAAGCTCACTAAAAAACAAATTAAAAAAACCGTTGTGTGGACTCAAGGGCGGTTTTAGGGGGTTTTGTGGGGGTGCACATGTACCCTCCTAGAATCAGATATGGATAAAATATTTTAGTAGGATTATTAACAATGTTGAATTGCTTTAGTGATTTTTTTTTTTTTTTTTTTTGTTCTCCCCACATTACTACCCGCCTAATATCTTTTGAATTCTTGATTTGTTAATTTCTGCACCGTATCCCTCTACTGAATTCCTGGCACGGGCACACGGCCACTGGGTGGACCTGGTCCGAACTAGACAAAAGGGAGCTCAGCTCGACGGTAACATCTCTTCAGATAAAAGGAGTATTCGAATAGACTCTCTTACTGTTTAAAACCGTCTTACGATTATTTGAAAAGAAAAGTTAAAAAATGAGTGATAGACATCGGACAGTAGACACTGATTTAATTGACAAGGACTTGTTGAAAATTGATAGGAAATTTCCAACTTTCGGCGGGAAATTCAAATTAATTTTTTTGGTAATTTTTGTAATTTTTGTTTATTTTTATTTGCTGAAAAATGAAGCAAAGTCTTTTTACACTTGGTAGTTGACACTATTAGTAGTATCATTAATCAACTTTCACTTAATAATTAAGATTTTGTAATGAGAAAAGAAAATCCTTGTGTTATCATATTTGGGTTAGTGATTATGACCTTTTTTGAGCATTTTAATTGGATGGTAATCATGAAATTTCTAGTTACCAAATTGTAATTTGGTCGGAAATTATTGAATACCGATAACTATTGTTTAAAATGATTATGTTTATAGCTTCGTCTTAGAATAATTTTATTTTTTGAATGATTATCTCATATTTCATGATAAACATTAAGACTCGTTCACCAAAATTTGATGATGCATGATGTTATTTAAGTCGATAGTTTTATTAATTTGTTTTCTGATAAATGAATAATTAGATAGATTAATAGATTCCAGTGTAAATTGTAGATTGACCAATCAATCTACTACCAAGCACATTTTTTGTAAATAACTAACCTATAATTTAAATTAGATCATCAGATGGATTAGATTATCACCGATTATAGGCTAGTTTTAAATTATTTATCTTTAAAATAAATTACCAAGCACATTTTTGTAAATGACTAAATTAATTTGACAGTAAAACCTATTATTAAAAAAACTATCAACCGTAAACTAATTTTTGCCCATTATTCTAAATCTGCTTCTACTATTTGCCAAGCGTTAACCAAATAAACAAACAGCTACTCTCTTTTGTGACAGAGCTATCCGTTATTTTGTTATAACGGGTCAAATACTATCCGTTTGTATAGAAAAGACAAAAACATGGTTGGGTATTACTCCCATTATTTTACTCATCATTTTTCATCTAAATGGATAGTATTTGACCCATCATAATAAAATGACAGATAATTCTGTCACAAACAATAATTTATGATAAACAAAAAAAGGACATGAAATGAGTAGTACGGAGTATCTAATTATAGAAGACGGTCTCGTGTTATCGTATGATAAAACCACATAGTGTCTAATAGAAGAATTTATAAAGAAAAAATAAAATTAATCCGTAGAAAATAAAAACTTTTATTCCCGCCAAATCGGTAAAAAACGTCGTGCTGTCATTTTCGGCAGGTAAAGGTCCAACTCCACAACCATCAATCAATTTTTTTAATTTCGGTGATATTTACTCAATTTCATAAATACTTGATTATCTTCCGGATAACGTTTTTTGAAACCGTTGGGCCACAATTTGGAGTAATAAGCGGGCATCTTTGGCCCACCTAAATGGCACCAGGGACCCGATTCAGAAAAAAGTTAACCCGACCCAAATTGTCTAACCATATCCAATTAATTAGGGAATTGGAAATGATTTGACTCGATTTATTCGTCTTAGTGGAATCAGACATGTCACGTGAATTCAACTTAATTAGGTGGATCATTAGATGACGAAATAGAAACCGTATAGATATCCATTTTAAGCTCGTCATGTACTCACGTTTAGTTGGGGTTTTCAGAAAGTAGTCCGGTCCGCCAGACACATACCAGTCCAGCCTCCGGATCTCCAGAAAAAGTGACGACGGTCTCGGGTGCGCCAGTGCGGTTCACACTTTTAAAAAAAATCAAATTTAGTCTATTTTCTTGATCTGGTCCGCTCCAAACCTTGTCTTAAGGAGGCCCAGTCCAATCTCCGGGTTTGTATTTTTGGGGTGACCGAGTCTTCAGATTTAACCGGTTCAATCTAATCCGGTTTAGATTTGGACAGGTGAACACCCCTACATGTAGTAACCTCGAAAGAGGCGAAGTATAGGAAACTCAACTCGACTTGTTAGTTGAAAATGACTTAACTTGACATGACATGTAATAAAGTCCAGTCATTAATATCCAAACCAAATAACAATCCGACGTAATATAACTTATCAAAGTGACCCGATTGTACCTCTAATTGAGAGAGATGATGACGGGTCGGGTCGAATTAATAAACGTCAACCAAGTGAGCAGAAGGGATATTCAAGATTCGAAGGGGCTCCACCAATTGATAATGGTTTGACCCGCCTAATTCAATAGCCCTCCCATGACTATGCAACCATGTCTTCTCTATGTTACAACTTACAACCAAATAACCAATCAAAGCTTTATCCCCACTCTTTGTCAATTCTCACTTTGTGGGTCATGCCAAATTGAATTGGATCGCCCAAATGTTGCTTTTGTTCATTTGATGTAGTTCAAAATATAGATCGATATGGCATTATTGGCTCGAGTTTGAATTCAGCTTTTTTTTGGGAAAATTTGAGTTTGAACTTGATTTATTTGCTATGTAGTTGTTGGTTATCGGTTGACCATAATTTCATAAATGTGAGTCAGTGACTCAGTATGGTTTTGCAGCAATCTTGATCCTGAACTTTCTGCGTCTGATGACATGAGTCATTGCAAGGACAATTCGTGGATCATCTAGGGTGGGACCACATTATTCCGACATAGCCTACCTAGATCCATTAAAAGGTGGACCGTGGGGGCACAAGGTCATACACAAGGGAGACATGGCAAGGGTTGTGTGATTTGTGTCTAGGCCAAGTACGATGAGTCCGGTCTGGTGGTGGCCAAATCCGGCCTATGGGTGCATCTAGTCAAACAAATTTAAAGCTCTAATGGCTTGATGCCTTTATCCATATGCATCTCTCTCTCCCTATGCTAGAACCCTCGTTTGATCAGATTAAAGCTCTTTCTCACAAACAATAAACGTATTCATGTGTTAAATGACATGTCCAATGAGTTGTTTGATTGCATGTTTGAATGGATTTTGATCGAAACTCTCGACTTCACATGTTTTATAATTTCACCTAAACTAAAAAAAATATATTGAGCTGCATTTTGAAACAATCTAAACTTAAGAAAACATATTGAACTGCATTCGCACTCATCAACGATATATAATTTATTAAAATTCTTAATTCATAAAAAAAACATGAATTAAATTTTACTACTCATAAAAACATAGAGTATTAAAAAATTTAAAATGGCTTTAAATTAGAAAATAAATATGGGAGGTAACCGGTTGGCAAAACTACTTCCATTTATTGAAAATGTGCGTATGTGTCACCCAAGTTTTGGGCTCTACTCTATTTCGCAACATTAATCCTCATTTATCCTTTTGAACATTACGGGTCACCCAACTTTTTTTTTTTGTGCATATAAACCAACATTTATACGTCTTTACCCAGTGATTAAGACTAGGTTTCTTGTTATTGTCAGAGTTCGAACTCGTGACCTCTGACTCTGATATCATATTAATGAACCAATTCAACCAAAATCCTTTAGGCGATGGTTGAGGTCCGTTTATACTCTGTTAACATGAAACAGCGTGAGACAAACACGTCATGGATTGAGCCACGTTTATGATTTCCTTTTCATCAACACGGTAAAACACGAGATGAAGCCCATGAACACAGTAGACCGACACAAGGTACGACCCGAAAACCCATATCCATCCAATGCGGATCTTCAGTCCCGCTTTGTGTGTCACACCATATACTAAATGACACAACAACTAGTTATGATATTTGTTGCATATTTTATTTATTCAATAGGCGGGGTGTCATCCAATGTGGTCATGTGGATACAAAAACGTATTCGATTATACAGTTTAAACAAGATTTCATATGACTATATTTTAATCTTATATAGATTAAATAGAATCTCGGAAATGATGAAATAAAGTAGAGTAATACTTGGTTTTATTGCGTGTTTTACGGAAACCGTCCTGTTAATTATTAGAGTAATTAATTTGCAACCTTTTCATAATTATCTTTCAAGATACGAGAATGGTATGATTTAGGATATTAGATGTTGAGAATAAACGTGTTTGTTCAACTAGTTATGACACACAGAGTGAATATAAAAATGAGATAAGAGATCCGTTCTGATATTGTGAAATTACATAACGGGTCTGGGCTACACCCGAGACGGGAATAGTCCACTCACAAGACAATAGGGTTCCACTCTAAAACCAATTGATAATAGAGGGAGTAACCTCTTGCTTTATAAAGTGGAACATCTTTCTCTCATCTTTCCACGTGGAACACATCACACATGTAATTACTTGGATTTAGGAGCCATTCTCAACCGATATCCATCTTTGTCTCTCCACAGTTTGCCACTTCCCCCTTTTGCATAAATATTTTTGAATATTTTTGAATCAAATCCACAAATTACTCAAATTGTTTTAATGTTTTAATTTTCCCCTCTACTTTTGTTTCTTGTGGGTCCCCTCTCCACAACTCTCCCAACTAGTATCCTCTTAATAATAAAACAGACCAAATATATAGCATAGGCATGAATATGATAAATATTTTGCTAGGTCCCATTCACGCTTTATTTTTGTCTTTAGGACGGAGTACAGTACTTAATCTGTTAGAAGTTTATGACAGGATACTTCCGTCACAAATAAGAAATTGTAGCAACCCAGTAAATGGTGATTTTCGATATATATATATATATCACAAATTTATAATGGATTAAATATTATTTACATAGTTAAAAATACTCTTAGAACAAAATCAAAATATCACGGAAATAATAAATGTTACACCCTCCTCCGTTCAAGTCCGCCTTTCATTTTTTCCTTTTGTCACTATCCACCGTCGAGGAAAACTTCCTATATTCACGACAATCTGTCACAGAAAATACATCTATGTGGGGTATTGTTTAATTCGTCTACAGAAGTACATATTATTAATATCGAACTAACATAATTTTACTACGAAGTACTCCGTAATATGTTACTCCGTATGAAAGATATTAATGATATAAAATACGTCTTAATAAACGTGAAAAAAATTCAAAGAAAATATATTGAACTTGAACGAATGAAACATATCTTTATCTAATAATACTTGTACGGGAATATAGAAAAATATTTTACTCATTACAAATTTGTGACAGATATTTCCGTGACATTCAGAACTGAACCAACAAAAAAAACTTCTCCTCCAGACCTCCACCTCTCACACTATATAAGTTCCCATACCTTCCTCCTCTCACTCCATCTCCTCAAACCCCAAAAAAAAAAAAACATATCAAAAACGACAATGACAGACGCTAGAGATGCTGAAAACGCAGCGTTTTGCCTCCCATCCCATTTCCTCCCTGACGACTTCTTCGCCGAAGAAAACCCCAAACCCGACCCGACCAACAAAAAATACTACGATTTGTTCAGCTCCACCGGGTTCGGGTCCGACCCGTTTGACTCCCCGATTCACTCCCCACCCGATACCGATGGAAACAGTCCCAAAAACGACGACGTTTCACTTCTCTCGAACTTGAACCGTCACTTTGCTCACATTTCTCTCAATCACAGCAACAGAACTCCCACCCCTGAGGTATCAATTCGAACCCCCAAATTTCTCGGTTTCATTTGATTCTTTACGTTTTTTTTCAAAACACGTAAATTGTTTTTTTTTTTTTACGGTAATTCTGGTATGAGACGGTCTCAGTTATCAATTTTTTATAGATATTTTTCATGGATTTTTAATGTCAGTTACCATGTCAGTTATATCTCGTCGCAATCATTTTTTTTTATTTTTAATAAAATTAATTCTCGCAAAAAAAAAATGATTAAAAATTAATTAATTAATTAGCTAACTAATTAAATTTTCAACGATTTTTTTAATTTGATTTTACAGAAACCGCGGTTATTTTCGACGTCGCCGCAGTCGACGCTATCCGGATTCGGGTCGGGTTACAATCGGAGCGGACTCTCGAGTAACGGAAGTCCTAACGGTCCGTCACCGCCGTTAACTCCGGAGCTCAAAGACGACGCCGCATGGGAGCTGTTGTATGAGGCAGCAAGTGAAGTTGCTCGGCTTAAGATTAACGCCATGGCAGCTGCTCATATGAACAGTAACAATGGCAGAGGACTTCTCGGAGCTCCGGGTCGGAATTCCGGGTTCGGGTCGGGTTCTCACCAGTTCCTCAATCCGTTTAACAATCAGGTTAACACCAATTTTGTTATTATTTTTATTTTTAATTTATTTATGTTTCGTATATTTTTGGTTTTGGATTATGATGAAATAAAATTAGATTAATACTCGGTTTTACCACGTGTTTTTTTACTGAAATCGTCTTTTTAATTGTTAAGAGTAATTAATTTTAACTGTTTCATAATTACCTTCTCAAATATGAGAACGGTCTGATTTAGGATACACAACACTAGAAACAAATTGTCATATGAGACAGTCGGTCCGATAATAATGTTGGAAATAAATGGGTTTGTTCTCGAGGTAATAATATTTGGGCTCAAATTGAGAAAATGATGAGATAAAATGTCGGGAATAATGAAAATACGGTAAAATCGATTTACTCCCTATGTTTTTACTTTAGTTACATCTTACATGTTGCTTTTGGGTTAAAGTTAAAGTAAAAAAAATAATGGGTGAATTTGGACAACAAAGTATCCATTTGCTCACGATGACAAAAATCTACTGAAAATGAAAATAGATAACTTTAAAAGTTCATTTGATTGTTTGCATTTGCTTTATCACATTTTTCAATGCACGTTTCCTTTCATCTAAGTCTTTGGTTATGTATTTCTAAAAATTATTCCGTATAAAAATTTGATATTTATAACGTATTCGATTAGACAATTTAAAAAAAATCTCACATGACTATATTTTATCTTATATAGATAGAAATAGAATCTCGAAAATGATGAAATAAAGTAGAGTAATACAGAGTACTTGGTTTTATTGCGTGTTTTACGGAAACCGTCCTTGTAAGTTGTTAGAGTAATTAATTGTGACCGTTTCATAATTACCTCAAGATACGAGAATGGTGTGATTAGATGTTGAAAATAAACGTGTTTGTTCACGTGGTAATGATAGAATTTGAGTTCATATTACGTGTTTTACGAAAACCGTTCTTATAGCCGTTGGAGTAATTAATTTGTGACTGTTTCATAATTATCTTTTGAGATACGAGAATGGTGTGATTAGATGTTGAAAATAAACGTGTTTGTTCACGTGGTAATGATAGAATTTGAGTTTATATTACGTGTTTTACGGAAACCGTTCTTTTAGCCGTTAGAGTAATTAATTTGTGACCGTTTCATAATTACCTCAAGATACGAGAATGGTGTGATTTAGTATATTAGATGTTGAAAATAAACGTGTTTGTTGTAAAGGTAATGATAGTATTTGAGTTCATATTACGTGTTTTACAGAAACCGTTCTTTTAGCTGTTATAGTAATTAATTGTGACCGTTTCATAATTACCTCGAGATTGAGAATGGTGTGATTTAGGATATAACTAGCCGTTGAAAATAAACGTGTTTGTTCAAGTTCCTTTAGTTGTTAGAGTAATTAATTTGTGACTGTTTCATAATTACCTTTCAAGATACGAGAATGGTGTGATTTAGGATATAACTAGACGTTCAAAATAAATGTGTTTGTTCTAGAGGCAATGATATTTGGGTTCAAATTATGGAAGTACTCCCCCCGTCTCAGTTATTTGTTTACTTTGAATTAAAATACTCCTTAAAAATAATACTCCTATAATAAATGATAAATAAATGATCGGAACAGAAAGAGTAGTACTCTGTAGATAATAATAAAATCTCGAGAATGATGAAAGATATGATAAAATGAATTGATTTTTCATTTTTGGATTATGATCAAGTACTAGAGTAATACTCGGTTTTACCACGTGTTTTACGGAAGGTGTCTTTAAAGGTTCTTTGAATAATTAATCTCGACCGTTTCACAATTACTTTTCCAAAATTTAACCATTTAATGTACGACTTTCCCAAAATATAATTCTTCTTATTAATTTCGAGATTAATGACTAAATTACACATAAATCAAGTCAATTAATGACGGAGTATATATATTTAATTTTTTTTATATACGGTTCTTAGAGGATTATACGAGTATTTATCATTTTCAATTATTTATTGTAAATCTAATTAAATATCCGTAACTTCAGGAGGTGAAGTGGGACCAGAATGGGAACAACCACCTGAGGAATCAGGGAAACTGCTGTGGGTACCACCACCAGACACAGCGGAGCTGTGGTGGTCCATGGCCACCAGTCATGGCTGCTCAGCCGCCGCACCACCACCACCAGCTGAGGGCCGCGAGTGGCATGTATCAAGGTGGGCCCGGCGTGGTGGTGCCTACTATTGACCCGGTCAAGAGGCGGTCAACTGGTACCGGGGTTTTCCTTCCCCGTAGGATTTCCACCTCACCTCCGCGTCATAACCAGTATCAGCGTTCTGAGCTACGCACTAAACCGACAGGTAATGTGACTAGTCGCGTTCTTTAATTGAGAACGTCTACTCTACATTCTACGCTTTATTTTTAATTGTTTAGGGGATTAATGTAGTTTAATTGCTCAATTTAATTGGGATTAATTTGGTTGTTAATATGTTGTACACTTGTACTTGTACAGTAGCTCAACCTGCAGCAAAACTTGAGGAGGCTAACCTGAATTTCCAATCAGGATTGAGTGGCACTAATTTCACTAGTGATCATGGTAATCATCTCTTTATACCTTTTCTAATAAATTAATTGAATTAATAATTACTTAATTAATACAGTAATTTTTTTATTTTTTTTTTGTTAATTAACATAAATTTTTATTTTAGTTAGACATTTCTGTCTAAAATTCAAACGTGTCAAACACGATGGTTGAAACAAAATCGAAATACCTAGTGTGACTAACATATATTGATACGAGTACGTTTTAAATTCACGCAAAAATTTATAAAAGACGGTATCTGGATAATGTTTGTATTAATTAAAGAAAGATTAATGGTAAAATGTGCAGAGATTATGTGGGCAAGGAGGAATGTAATGCTGGGGCAGCAGAGGAAGATATCAGAGAACAACAAGACCCAAGCAATGGTGGGCCAGGGTCAGGGTCAGGGTCAGGAGTTAAGCCTACCAAATGACTGGAGTTACTAATTAATTAATTAATTAATTATTAATAATTAATTAATTAATAATTATAATTAATTAATAATTATAATTAATTAGTTAATAATTATGATAATTAATTAATAATAATGATAGTTAGTGAGTATTGGTATTTTGTTGGTGAAGGGGAGATGGAGTTTAGGTTTGTTAGGTATAGAAAATATATAGAGAGTCTCACATCACATAGTGTATGTGTATGTGATGTGAGTTAGGAAGGAATTGTTGGTGAAATTCCAAAGAAGAAGTAGCAAAATTCATCATAAGCAAAACTTACATTGTGGGTATTTATAATAAGGACAAAAAAAAAATAATGAGTAATAAGCTTATCTAGTTTTTATTGTAATGGTTATGAGTTTCGGTATTATCGGTCAGACTTGTTATATGAAATTTTATGAACTTCCTTTTAATAAATTAGTTCATTAGTTTAATTTAGATTTTAAAAACCGAGTTATTTTGTTAAAAGGGTTGATCGAAATAAAGGTAATTACTCGTATTTTCCATTATAATAATGTATTCGATTGATTGATTAGGTGATTAATGTTAGGTATTTGGACTTGGGATGAATAGACGAGTTTTTATAAATGTGTTTTCTTTTCATATTTGAATGTAAATAGTTAATCCACCTACGGGGGTTTATAATTTGAATAAATCGTGTAGTTGTTTTATTATCTTGAACCTATTTCAACTTTAATAAGTGATCATTTATACAGATTCAATTAACGAAAATGTGGAATAGATAACTATTGATCATGTCGACTCTTCTAAACAAAAATGTATATTATGACAAAATGTAAATTAATGTGAATGAGACATCAAGGTCCATGGTACACTTAAAGTATGAGAACAAATTAGACTCCAAAGTGCCTTGGGCCCTTTGCATACCCCAAACAATGTTTCAAATTTTGTTGCTTTTTCTTTAATGATTTTTTAAGTTACTTTATTATTTCTATGTCCCAATTTGAAGTTATCTATTTTTGCTTTAATTACGCCGCATATTATCATACTCCCTCCGGACACTATTTTTCGCCCCACTAGCTCAATATATGTGAGGGGTATTTTAATGAAGTGGGGAAAAAAATAGTGTCCGGAGGGAGTATATAGTACGAGTAATATTTATCCGGGCCATTTTCTTTTTAACAAGTTTTTGTGTCCGAAGATTTGTATTTTGTAGTATGGTTTACGCAACATATTCTTATTAAACTATAATACTCCGTATGTTTTAACTTTATAACTTCTCAAATAACATGAAAAAAAAACTTAAAAAAAAACTTATTAACCCCCTTATTATAATACTTCCTCCGTCCATAATTTATCGCCCCACACTGCACAGAAAATAAGAAAAGTGTATATAATGTTAAAGAAATGATGGTGGGCCACAATTAATGGTACTATATTACAGTAATTAGTTAATGTAGGTTGAGTGTAGTATTGAAAGTTTAATTCAATGGTATTTTGGTAAATAAGATAGACCAACAGAAGTGAGGGATGAAAAAAGAAGTGAGGGATGGGGTAATAAATAATAACCTACCCAAAAAGGAAAGCGGGCGATAAATTGTGGACGGAGGGAGTATAGAATTACTCGATTTTTTTTCCCTTGTTCCTTTCATTAATATAATACGAAATAAATAATTATTGCGGGATGGGAAAATATAAAATTTTGGGGTCACGGAGATATCGATGTAAATGAGTCATATACTCGTATTTGACCCGTTATAACTATACTGATTTACTACTATAGTACTCCGTAACTAATTTTTGTCACAAGGGAGAGTAACCGATTTTGGATTCATGGGTGATGTAAATATAGATAAAGACATCTTGGAAATCTGTGTTGGCCTGTGTTATTGTTGCTGTTTTTTTTCCTTCTTTTTGTGTGTGTGTTGACTTGGTCAAACTGAAGATGCATGGTTTTACACTTACATATATGTGTATATATGCATCGGATACTCCCATGCTTTAATGTGTGAAAATGAGAATAAGATTTTGGCATGGGACTCCAAAACTACTTCAAATCTTTAGGCGTGCACTTGATATTCTTCTGTCCTTTTTTACAATATCGATGACTCGATCGTATTGTAGGTGGTTTAGTCTGGTTCGTAAAGTACGTAAAGATATCCTGAACAATAGATTCGAGAGATCGGTCGTCTTTAGCGCTGTTGTGATGCGAGTAAGGGAGATAATGACGATAACTTGACATTTTTGTAGCACTAGAAAGAAAAAAAATATGAAATTGAAACATTTGATATGACGACATTGTATATATATATTGTATGACCCTGTACTATGCATGTTCTTTTCGGTTGAAGTGAGATGAACTAAACTGAACTGCACTAAACTGAAATGTAGTACTAATAGTTGAGACAAATAAACCTAATGAATTGAATTAAATAGAATTGAGCATAACTGAAGTGTGTTGAGTTAAACTGAAATTACAGACATACTCTGTACTTCGTATCATGTCATTCAAACAATCACAATATTAAGTGTTTTTTCTTTTCAGTGATATGCCTTGAACCCGGAAAATAGGATTATACACTTGATTAATAACATTGTATAACCAAGGCAAAATTGTTGAGTTTTTATATATTGCTATATATTTTTCTTATATGAACAATTTCGAAAAGAAAATTATGTGGATCCGCCGCGATTTTGAAAGAAGGGTACTTAGACCATCCCCAAGCAAGGTGGATAGAGGAGGTCATGACCCCGTCATATTAAACACTAATTAACTTAAGAATTAGGATGACCCAAGTCATGACGCAAGTGGGAAAAGGTCATGGAATGACCCAAGGTCATGACCCTCTTCCATGACCTCATGTGTACCATTTTCATAAGTGGTCCACATAAATAATTACATAAAGGAGGATAGATTGAAATAAATAATACTCCCTCCGATTCTTTAGATTCGCAACATATTCCATATTTGACAAATTCATTAGGTTTGCAATATTTCTATAATAGGTAGGTTTTTGTTTGTGTTAACATTTTACTTTATTGGTGAGACCCACCATCTCCACTCACAACCTTATTATTTGTGCAAATAGTAAACGTTGCGAATCTAAAGAATCGGAGGGAGTATAGAATATGAATTAATTAATGGAAAAGTGATAAATAATGAGATTGATGACCTAAGGTCACGACCTTCTGCATGGGAGGGTGTATGAGGGTCAAGGTAAATAAGGTGGAATTAAAAGAAAAAATAGGTCACGACCCAATTAACTTGACCCTTAATTGGGGATGGTCTTAACAATAGTTCTTAAACCAATATTAAGGCCAACCTTTTGACCAGAGAAAGCTAAATTTGGGTTGGATCATTTGACGATCAACTGTATCTAAACAGTTAGACATACTACTATAGTTACTTGTACTCAGATTATAATAACGCAAAAGCATGCAGTTAAACTAAACACTATAGCACAAGATCCAATGCCAATATACCTTTGACAGACATATATATGCACAACTTTTAATACAAATTCGAACATATCCGTCGTGAATTCATAATGTTACACCGAGTCAAATACAAAAAACGCAGTATTGTTTATCAATTTCGATAGAAAAAGACAAAAACACAGTTAATTTCTAGGAACAGTATTTTTCCTTATCCAATTAAATTGTTGATATTTAAACTGTTATAATAATATGACAGATAACTCGTCACGAAAAGAAGGTAAATGATTCATCATACTCTATTTTGTTTGCTTGAACTATGCATTCATATCTCATGTCATAATTATGCACCTAGCCCTTATTATTGAAACTTTGTACTACTCCTTATCCCATAAGGTTTCGTTATTGAGTCGAGTTTAGTTAGGTCTGGTCGCTTTAGCTGATATTGCTTGGGACGTACAAATGTGACTACACCCAAGAATCCGAGACCATGTTTTTTTTACTATATCCGTCGTTTTTAACAACATTAACTTAATATAAACTGTAACGTCCTTAATATATGGATCGGCTAATGATTTTTGACTAGCCTGATCATTTTTATAAAATATTTATATATAGGTATTTTATTCATTTACTTACAAAGACTTACAACTAGCTCCATGTTTTATCACAAAATAATTTATTTCTTTGTATATCCTTGTTTCCGTGATTTTTCTGTTAATAGTAATAACATTGAAAATATCCTAGACCAACTTTCTCGAAAAAAATATATAAAAATATTCGAGACATTGTTTTGTACTCCGTGATTTTTTGTGTTAATAGTAATAACATTGAAAATATCCTAGACCAACTTTCTCGAAAAAAAAATATAAAAATATTCGAGACATTGTTTTGTACTCCGTGATTTTTTGTGTTAATAGTAATAACATTGAAAATAATCTAGACCAACTTTCTCGAAAAAATAATAAAAAAATATTCGAGACATTGTTTTGTATTCCGTAATTTTTGTGTTAATAGTAACAACACTAAAAATAACATAGACCAACTTTCTCGAAAAAAAAAAAACTTAAATTATTCGAGACTTTGCTTATATCATAGTGACATAAAATGAGGAGATTGACATAAGTTTAAGCAACATTCTAAGTCATAATCATCTGTCGTTTGCTTAACATTGTCGGCAATCAAGTAAATTGTTTATTAATTAAAAATTAAGTAAGTTAATTAATACGTTAATTATACAATTAATCGATGACAAAGGTGTTTATAAAAATAATTTAATTTAAGTTTTGTTAATTATTGAACCCATTACAAATTTCATCTCAATGTTCTCCTCCTCCTCCTTTTGCCACTCCCCAAGCACATGCACCAATACGTGCACCACCTACATATCTTATCTAGTTTGCCTTCAATTATTTATTGTGAAATTACATAACGGGTCTGGGTCACACCCGAGACGGAAAGAGTCCACTCACAAGATAAGAAGGTTTCACTCTAAAACCAATTGGCAATAGAGGGAGTAACCCCTTGCTTTATAAGGTGATCATCTTTCTCTCATCTTTCAATGTGGGTCACATGTGATTACTTGGGTTTAGGAGCCATTCTCAACATTTATTCAACAAATTAAGGTTTATTAATTTATCGACAAACTCGTGACAGATCAAATTCTTCTGAAGAGAGTATTGTTCGTCATAAATTTTTGACAAGTCGAGTATTCTGATTTTGTTTTATCTAGATAATATTTATCTCGTTACAATTTTGTGATTGATATATCGATATATGCACAGTATAAGGGAGACGTACTGTTAAATGATTGGAAAAATAATTTATACTTATAGGACATGTATATGATAATGACCTAATTAACAGAATGTAACCAAGTACGGCCATTTAGTTCCATGTACCAATCATAATAATTTAAATTCGTTTGTCGTAGAGATGTCTTTAATTATTCGAATTGTATATATATAAGTATACAATACTTATAGTGTAAAAGATGGAACAAATTCGGTAAATTGGTTAACCGGGTCGTGTTCAGATTAGGTCAACTGAGGGTTGTTCATTTTCGGATTTAAAGTTTAGGTCGAGTTAGATCAGGCTGGTCAGATCCTTTTGAATTTGTTTTTACGAGATGCAGTATTTTTTTTATACGTATAGGATAGTTTCGTCTTTATCAATCAGACTAAGTCATCTACGATAGTTGATATTAGGAGATTTATAATGATTGGTGATGCATGCTACAAGATTCTTTGCTTGTGAAGTTAGTAAAAGTAGTAGTAGTAGTAGCCCATTTGCATGATCTACTACTACACCCATCCGTCAATTGCGTGTTACGGAGTGTTTTATGAATGCATATCTCAAACGGGTTAGACCCACAATTTAGTCTATTGGCCCATCCTAGGAGATCCATATGGTCTACTCAAGTTCAAATTTGGGTGAACAATATGTAATTTGACTTACAACTAGAAATCTAGAATTGTTCGTCGGTTCAAATCCAGATCTGATCAGATTAACTTTCGGACTAGCCACCCGAAAAAAAATCCAATCTCGGAGATCAGATCGGTTAGAAACGAACTCAGATTGGACTGGACCGAAAAATAGATAAAATTTTATTTTTTTTAAAAGTGTGGACCGGACCGGACCGGACCGGACCAAAGATCAGTCACCAAGTTTTTGAAGATCTGGAGACCGGACCTATATTCACGAATTGGCTTAACATTTGGTCTATAAATTGATAGAAGTATTATCTTAATTTTATTTTAAACTTAACACTCAAATATAATCTTCATAAAGTTTGTTAGATGACCATATTAACCTAAATGTTAAGGTTTTTATTGTTGCGATTGCTAATACATAGCATATTCTTATTACGTCTCCTCACTCGAATGTGAATCAGACAGCTTGAAGCGTGGGTAATGGTTACTGCACAAACAGAACCCCATAAATGTACAGAAATCAAACTTCGGAATTTTTTTGAGGCGGTTAGGATTCGAACACGCAACTTTTAATCACGGTAATTCCTCCATAATTATGGGCTCATGGCCTAACTATTATTAAAGTTGTGATACCTCAAATCTTACATGATTGATTAGAATGATTGATTAATATTGGAAGAAGCAATAATCACAACCCAATTTCATATTGTCAAATGTTGTTTCCATAATCATGGAGAAGCAAGTAGCCCATCTACCATACCATAGCGTGCCCTTCTAGCAATCATGTTCTTTCATTTGTAGCATACCAACATTATTATGCCACACACACAATAATCCTAGTTTACGGATCTCAAGTACCTAAATCGAAAATCATCAATTCTGAGATGATCTCACGGTTGCTCATAAAAATAATATAATTGAGTTTATATATATAATCGATCAATCATGACGATATTAATAACGTCGTTGGTATATTTTTACAAATTTATTACTCCATTCGCTTCGAATCTCTTTATTTATCGTTTTTAGAAAAGATCAAAACTTTGTTTTTATTTGTTATTTTACATCTCCCAAATCGATAATTATTTGGGAAATACTCTATGATGTTTTAAGCTATTTATTTGATTGGTTCTTAAAGTTATTTTTATCAGATCATTTATTTAACCTAATTATTATTATTATTATTTTTTTTTTTTAACTATGAATATTTCTTAATTCTCGTGAAATCTTCTAAAACGATAAAAAAAAAAAAAAAAAAAATATCGGAGGGAGTAGCTTTGAAAATTTATTTGAATTTATGAGTTACTCCGTACTAAACCTCTTTACAAAGTTTGCCATTATTTTTCTATAAGTTGTGTTTTGTTATTGTAGTTTTTAGCTTCTTTATTTTCTTTACTTATTGATTTTATATCAACATTTTCTTAGTTTAAAAAGTTAGATTTTCATTACCTAAATTGTTTGATAAGACAGTCTTACACTATAAAACCAACCCGATTTTAAGTTGTGTTCGATATGTTCTATACTATACTTATCCTATAAATGAGCTACTTGTTGATTTATTGTATTGTTAATTTGTTATTGATCAATCAAAATTTTCATATAATCATTTCTCATGTAGTCTTATAACACCATTTGTGAAGAGTGAAATATCCCTCATCATACAAGACGGTCTTATAATCTTGATTAGCTCAAAACTAATTTGGTTACCCAATACTTTGGGCTTATTAACGTATGTCCAACAATCATTGAAGGTTATGAACTTCACAAAATGGGCTGGGCTTCAGCCATACGGAAAACAATTGAAAATCCAACTAAGGCCCCTCTTTTTGGATTTTTTTCGGCTCGATTTAGTTAAGTTCAGTCAATTTTATTTAATTTCATTTTAGTCGGTAAGGTTCATTTTGTTTTATCTACTTCAATCAAGTTTAGTTCAGTTCAGTTGAGTTCAATCCAAAAGAACATGGCCTAAATCTCTGACAGTACATGCCTTGTTCTTTCTCGCTCACTTCGTTTCAATATAGTGCGATTAAACTTCATCAGTTAAGCTCATTTCATTTCAACTTAGTTTAGTTCAACCCCAATAGATTCATTTTGTTCCAACTAATTCGATTTACCTCAGTTCTCTTCAATTTAAATTAAGCGGATTCAGTTCAGTCAAGCGAATTACTCGTACTAGTCTCATAAATCCTCCATCTTTGAAGTGGACTTCTCCTATTTGGGCTCGGATTCTCAGATTCTTTGATAAACAGGCCAAACACATTTTTCCAACCACTTACCCAAACTTTTGTTGTGTATTATTGTAAAGCAACATGCAAGTCACTTTCTTGACTGCGATTCTCTTCTTTTCGATTGAAATTATCTGTCGTTTTCTTATAACGGGTCAAATACAACATGTTTACATAGAAAAAGACGAAATAATACGACAATATTATGTTGTCTTTTCTATATAAGTGGGTAAATATTTGATCTGTCAAATTAAATCCGTCACAAGGGAGATTAGTTGTAAATTGAATTGAATAAAACGGAAGTATCTGAAACGAAATATATCGAACGAAAGAATGAGACTAAAATGTAAAATGATCCGAAATGAACTGAAATGAATAGAAAAGAAGTGAGAAAATATGAGGAATATTTTTACAAGTTAAGTTAGAACTATTGTGGCAGCAGACCTCCATGCATATAAGTCGTTTACTAGTAAAAGACTAATTCACATGTTGCATTGAAGTTTCAACCCACAATAGGCCAAGAATGTATACGCACAAAACAACGTGCTACGGTGCATAATGCATCTTAGACATTACCGACTAAATATCCTAAATCAAATAAACGCTAATTATTGTGTAAGACGATCTTATATCATTACTCTATATGTATTCCATCCGTTCAAGTTCAAGTTTCCCTTTTGCTTTTTCACGTTTGCCAACGTGCATTTTGCTTCGTTAATATCTTTCGTAACATATTGGTAAAAATTATGGAAATTGGATATTAATAATCTACTTTTAAAGACGAATCAAACAAAATCTCACATGCATATATTTTCTCTAATAGATTGTCGTGAATATCGAAAGTTATCCGTGATTGTAAATGGTGTCAAGACAAGAAAGGGGGAGGTTGGAATTGAACGGAGGGAGTATCACGTTTCTTTTTTACAGGAAGTTCAGGCAATTATAATATAGAAATGAACTATCTCACGCATCACGGTGAAAATGAAGTGTTGAAAGATTTCCGATCCATCACCAAAATTGATTGATACGTTATCATATACGAGTATATTCTTCTTAATTTGTAAAATTGATATCATACCTATTTCGAGAAACTTCTTTTTACGACCATCTTTAGTGTTATACATAGAGTGTAATTACTTTTCAATTTGATTAGGCATAATCGTTGTCAATATTTTTTGCAAAGTTGAATTCAAATAGTAAATGGAGCGACTAAACCATAAAAACGATTTTGATGCATACCGATAAAATTTGAAACAAATCCCAATTTAAGCATTCCAATATTATCTTACTGTATCATTTTACGAAATACGAAATATTAATTAATTAAGTTAGCTGATATCCACTAATAACGACGAGTCAACAATAATTAAAAAAAAAAATATTGCAAAATTTTGTTGAGGTAAGCACACACGTGACACGACCAACACTTATCTTCAAACCTCCATATATTCAACACCATACAAAATAGACAAATCAAAATCCCAAATCAAACAAACAAAAAAAAAAAAAAAAAATCAAAATTTCAAGATTAAATAAAAATTAATCACTTCATAATCATAATTAAATGGAAGAAAAACAAACAAATCAACAACAAATAAAAGTAATTAGCCCTAATAATAATAATAATAATAATAATAATAAAAAACTAATATTATTCCCAATACCATTCCAAGGCCATGTAACACCAATGCTACACCTAGCCAACTTACTCCACTCCACAAAATCGTTCTCAATCACTATTATCCAAACCCGATACTACAACCCGATTGACCCGACCCGTTTCCCACATTTCGAGTTCCATTTCCTCGACGATGGTGTATCCACAAATAATTTGGTTTCGTCGGATAACCTAGTGCCAGGGTTGTTTGAGATGCAAGAAACGTGTAGGGAACCGTTTAGGGTTTTGTTGGATCGGGTTTTAGGGTCGGGTTCAGGTTCAGGTTCAGGTTCGGATCAGGATCGGGTTTGTTGTTTGGTTTCGGATGCGTTGTGGTTCTTTGCTGGTGAGATTGCTGAGAGCTTGGGTTTGAGGAATGTTGTGCTTAGGACAAGTAGTTTGTCTGCTTTTGTTGTTAATCATCATTTGCCCTATTTTATAGAAAAGGGTTATTTTCACCAAGGTAAATTTATTTATTTATTTTTACTCCATATATTTATTTTTATCTTAGAGCGGTAATTTTTACTGTGAGACGACATCTTACATGAACACCTCGTGGGATATTAATGTAAAATTTACCGTGAGATTGTATCATTGAAATTTCTGTGATTTATGAGGATAGAAATATAGATAGGATTAGTTTTGATATCTTCGTTAATATCGATCAATGGGAAGTATTTAATTTTATTTTGTAGGTCTACTAATTATTTATGAGAATATGGTTAATTTTGTAGGATGACGTTATGCAGTAACTTCTATGTGAGAGGTATCACGGTAAAATTATCGTGAAATCGTCTCCCAGAGTTTTAATGTATATTGTAGTGTTGTTGTTGTTGTTGTTGTCGTCGTCGTCTGTTCTGATGTGTTTTGGGTTGGAATGTTATTCCATGTCGATAAAATTAGAGTGAGAAGAGTAGTTTATGATCAGCTAGTGAGTTGCTCCTTCTATTAGACTTCACTTAATTGGCCTTAAGTCGTGATCTCACTCGTTTGTGGGCCAATGGAAAAATACTAAATAAATGTAAGACGTCATAGTCGAGTTTGGGTAACGGTTAATGGGTTATTAATTATATACAAAAACTTGTATGAGACCGTCTCACGGTAATTTATCGTGAGACAATTCATATAAGAGGTGGTTACTAAATTTGTAACCACCCTATGTGTCCATGTGAGAGGTCTCACGATAAAATTATCGTGAGACGGTCTCACATGAGAGTTACCGTTAATTATCTCATATCTGACTTTAGGATGAAACATTACTTGTTCATAGGCCGATAGAAAACTAAGATGAGTGAATGAATCACTACTGAGAAATTAACGTCGTTGTTGTTCGTGTTCTTGTTCTTGTGCAGGGGTGGCTAACCCTGACGAACCATTACTCGAAGTCCCTCCGTTCAAAATCAAAGACCTTCCGGGAGAAGACCACCACGACGTACTGGCCGCTGTCGTAAAACACACCAAGTCATCTCACGGCGTCATTTGCAACTCCTTTGACGAACTTGAATCTTCCTCAATCACAAAAGTTCGTCAGATCCTCTCCATTCCCGTCTTTCCAATTGGCCCGCTTCACAAACACTCCCCAAGTTCCACCTCAAGTACTATATGGACACAGGATCGTACTTCAATCTCATGGCTCGACACTCAACCACCCTACTCCGTCCTATATGTGAGTTTTGGCAGCCTAGCCACGATTAACCCCACCGACTTTTTAGAGATCGCGTGGGGTCTGGCTAATTCAGGGCAACCCTTTCTCTGGGTTGTCCGTCCAGGTATGAGCCAGAACGTGCAGGATAGCTCTGGCTTTGGCTCTGGCTCATTGTTTCCAGAGGGTTACCTGGAAATAGTCAAAGATAGGGCCCACATTGTGGAATGGGCCCCACAGGTCGAGATTTTAGCCCATCAGGCAGTAGGAGGGTTCTGGACTCACTGCGGATGGAACTCGACTATTGAGAGTATTTCAGAAGGGGTGCCTATGCTCTGCCTACCGTTCTTTGTTGACCAAGCAATGAACGCTAGGAATGTTAGCGAGTATTGGAAGGTCGGGTTGGTTCTCGAGAATGGGATTAGACGAGACAAGATTGAGACGGGAATACGAAAGTTGATGGTGGGTGAAGAAGGTGAAGCGATGAGGAGTAGAGCTACAAGCTTGAAGGAATGTGCAAAGCAATGTCTCATGGAAGGTGGCTCCTCTAGTACATCCTTAGAAGCCCTCATTAGCCATCTATTAGCATCTTAGATTTTCGATTTTTTCAGTCCGATTCAGTTATTCTTGACGCAATCTTTATTTTGGTTTAATATGAAAAATAACTTGACATTGGTTTTCATAGTCTTTGCAACGAATATTTTATAGTGTAACACAAATCTAAATTATACTACATGTAATTTCATTTCGAGAATCTTGTACTCCGATCCATATAACTTTTTGGGTTATTAGTGCTTACCCCAAATCCTCTTAAACTATAAACTTCAAGTAATGGGCTGGGCTTGAGCCTCTAGGCGCATTCTTATCAAACAAAACAATTTGTGTCACCATGTCAAAAGTATAAAACCGATTGTGTCACCATGTCACATTTTCGGGATTGTATAAATATTGGTTTTATTAGTTATTATAAATTGAGACTTTTTCATTGGTGTCATCCTGATTATCGGTTAGTGGCATGTTATTTGGTTTATATATGCAAGTTAAATTTAATACTCGTAGTTGGGTAGTGGTAGCCTGATAATATAATTAATACAAAATTCATTCTGGAATTTTTGGACTGCTGAGGCAATTTTGGGACTGACTTTGGTTTCAAATTTGGGATCGCCGAGGTAGTTTTGGGACCGACTTCACTCTCAAATTTGGGACCGCTTAACACTATAGTAGGTCCCAAATTAATACCTCACCACCATCTACTAGTCATCTCCTCCCCGCCGAACGCCACCAGAATCAGTCGGAATCGATCTCACCCACCACCACATGCATGCGTCGAAAAATCCAACCCATTGCCGACACCCTCCCTCACTCCATGAAAAATTGTATCCTATTGTTATGGAACCAACTCAACCAAAACCTTAAGGCAATGGCTAGATGCCCAGAAATGTTTATACACTCTTACACGCCCCCTTCACACGAATGTACATTGGGCTTGAAGTGTGAATGCAACTCAGGCTTCCTTATACCTGACGCCAAATATTCCACCTTAGAAAGGAGTGAGGTGGAGATTCGAACCCGCGACCTTTGGTTGCGTTGGTCTCTGATATCATGTTATGGAACCAACTCAACCAAAATCTTAATGCACATGTTAGGAGGATGAGGTTTGATTTTTGTGGAGGAAGGGGTGGTTGTGAGGCCCCAATTGGTACATTAATATTTTTGGAAGTTACTGAGTTTTCCGGTGAAGTTATTGTTGCTCGAGGGTGGTGGATGGTTGGTGTTTGGTGACGATTTCGGTCACTAGGGGGTTTATTGCGGCTAGATTAAGACCTTGTTCATTTGGACTTATATTTAGTCAGTTTCAATTCAGTTCAGTTCAGCTCCAGGAGATATATTTTGTCTCTATATTTCAGTCAGTTTCAGTTAAATTAAGTTCAGTTAAGTTAAATTCAGTCAGTTTCAGTCCAAAAAAACAGAGTCGGAGTGAGGGGAGTTTGTTGTTGGGTGATACTGAATGCATGCCATATTCCTTGTTCCATGTGCCATATCATGAGCCCATGATCTTTTATAGTTTAGCAATTTTCTCCCACGTGACACGACTCACACTTATCTTCAAACCTCCATATATTCAACACCATACCAAATTACCAATTACTACCAAATATACAAATCAAAATCCCAAATTGTACAAAAAAATCAAAATTTGAAGATTAAATAAATCATAATCACTTCATAATCATAATTAAATGGAAGAAAAACAAACAAATCAACAACAAATAAAAGTAATTAGCCCTAATAATAATAATAATAATAATAATAATAATAATAATAAACTAATATTATTCCCTATACCATTTCAAGGCCATGTAACACCAATGCTACACCTAGCCAACTTACTCCACTCCACAAAATCGTTCTCGATCACTATTATCCAAACTCGATACTACAACCCGATTGACCCGACCCGTTTCCCACATTTCGAGTTCCATTTCCTCGACGATGGTGTATCCACAAATAATTTGGTTTCGTCGGATAACCTAGTGCCAGGGTTGTTTGAGATGCAAGAAACGTGTAGGGAACCGTTTAGGGTTTTGTTGGGTCGGGTTTTAGGGTCGGGTTCGGGTCGGGTGTGTTGTTTGGTTTGGGATGCGTTGTGGTGCTTTGCTGGTGAGATTGCTGAGAGTTTGGGTTTGAGGAATGTCGTGCTTCGGACAAGTAGTTTGTCTGCTTTTGTTGTTAATCATCATTTACCCTATTTTAAAGAAAAGGGTTATTTTCACCAAGGTAATTTTTTTTACTCCTATTAAATTCTGCTACGGAGTATATTATTAATGAGTGGTAAATCTTGTTTGAGAATGTTAAGACAATTTTATTGTGAGATGATCCTCACATATAGTACCTCCGAGAGATATTACAGTAAAATTATCGTAATAGTGTTTCATAGTAGAATTTTTTGTGATTTATGAGAATAGGTATATAGGATTAGTTATGATATTCTCGTTAATATCGTACTCCATCCGATTTTTGGATTTGTAACGTTTACTATCTGCACCAAAAATAAGAAAAGCAAGTTTGGGCCACTATGAATGATATTATTGTGAGATTAAATAATACTATGTATAATAATGAAAAAAAGTTAGATACGTAAAAAGTTAGTAAATATTTTGTAATATAATAATGAAAAGTGGAGGGTATGTTAGTCGTTTTATAAGAAAAATAAAACTGACTACATCTTAATCCATGGAAGTATTTGTTTATTTATTTATTTTGTAGATTCTAGTCATTATTTAAGAGGATATGATTAATTTTAATATTATTATTTGACCGGGTGTACGATGACATTATACAATACGAGCATATTTTAAGGAGTTTATTTTTTTAGAATCTTTTTTATTTCTAGATAATAAGATAAAAGCAAAAGGAATTAAATACATCATCAATACAAGGGGAAGAGATTCGAACCTGAGACTACTGTCCCATAGCACCTAGTTCTAACCACTAAACTAAGACATCTTCGGTATCAATACATATTGTAATATTGTTGTCGTCTCTTCTTATGTGTGTGTTGGGTTGGACGTTCGTTTATGTTTTTGTTCTTGTGCAGGGGCGACTAACCCCGACGAACCATTACCCGAATTCCCCCCATTCAAAATCAAAGACCTTCCGGGGGAAGACCACCACGACGTACTGTCCGCTATCGTAAAACACACCAAGTCATCTCACGGCGTCATTTGCAACTCCTTTGACGAACTTGAATCTTCCTCGATCACAAAAGTCCGTCAGATCCTCTCCATTCCCGTCTTTCCAATTGGCCCGCTTCACAAATACTCCTCAAGTTCAACCTCAAGTACTATATGGACACAGGATCGTACTTCAATCTCATGGCTCGACACTCAACCACCCAATTCCGTCCTATATGTGAGTTTTGGCAGCCTAGCCGCTATTAGCCCCACCGACTTTCTAGAGATCGCGTGGGGTCTGGCTAATTCAGGGCAACCCTTTCTCTGGGTTGTCCGTCCAGGTATGAGCCAGAGCACAGATGACTCTGGCTCTGACTCTTTGTTTCCAGAGGGTTACTTAGAAATGGTCAAAGATAGGGCCCACATTGTGAAATGGGCCCCTCAGGCCGAGGTCTTGGCCCACCGGGCTGTGGGAGGGTTCTGGACTCACTGCGGATGGAACTCGACTATTGAGAGTATTTCAGAAGGGGTGCCTATGCTCTGCCTATCGCTTGTTGTTGACCAAGCGATGAATGCTAGGTATGTTAGCGAGTATTGGAAGGTCGGGTTGGTTCTCGAGAATGGGATTAGACGAGACGAGATTGAGACGGGAATACGGAAGTTGATGACGGGGGAAGAAGGTGAAGCAATGAGGAATAGAGCTACAAGATTGAAGGAATGTGCAAAGCAATGTCCCATGGAAGGTGGCTCCTCTAGTACATCCTTAGAAGCCCTCATTAGCCATCTATTAGCATCTTAGATTTTCTCGGCCCGATTCAGTTATTCTTGACGCAATCTTTAGTTTGGCTTAATATGAAAAATAACTCGGCATTGGTTTTCATAGTCTTTGCAACGAGTATTTTATAGCGTAACACAAAAAATCTAAATTATACAACATGTAATTTCATTTCGAAAATCTTGTAGGGAGTACTTAGTAACTTTGGGTTATAGCCAAAGTTACTCCTCACTAGTCACTAGCATGAAAAAATCACTAGACGGGTCTGTAGGTAAAAACTGTTCCAGACCCGTCGGATCCAAATACGGGTTTGGGTTCAGGTATTGGATTATTCATCGAATACTCCAGTATCAAAGCGGAAAAAATGTGATAGCCGGGATTTGTCGCCAATCCTACCATCAAACAAACCAACTAACCTAAACTACAATAGTAAGGGTAAGTCGGGTCGAATCCTCAGAGAGATCGGGAATGAGTACTAGTTCGGTCTCGGACTATGAATTAGCTACGCGAATCAATTATCGAAGGTGGAGCTAGACTAATTAAACTAACTAAGAAATGCAAAAGTAAACTAAAAATCAAACAAATTACAAGAATGATGATCTAATAATAATTAAAGGCCTAGGGTCCGACTTAACCACCGACATATCATAATTATGAGCAAGGAACACCGATAGTGGGTTGTTAGGGATATTAGACGAGTGGAACGCCTCTAGGGTCGACTACCTCCCTCCCGGGCTCGTAGTCCGACTAAGTAAAACCCGATCACTTCCCTCCCGGGCTCGTGAATCGGATTCCTAGGTCAATCGAGTGAGTCCACTCCCGTGGTACCCAATCCAAGGTCCTAGGTCACTAAGTACACGTCTTAATCCCGCTCCTTTCTCTCCCCTCTCCCAAGGTGAAGAGTCTAGACCGATAGTTAGGGTACCCTACCTAATTCTCACTCCCGTGTTCAACTAGGCGGGGCAAGGCAAGTCAAGAGGCGAGGTTTACTACCTAGACCTAACCGACTCCCATCGGTGGACAAGGGCCAAGGGTTCAAACACAACCTAAAGACAAGTCGATTCCCAAATCCCAAACTATCCTCCTCCGTATATCCCAAACAAATCAAATACGGAATTTCAAGCCCACAATATAGACATGTCGGGGTCAAATCGTCCCCTAGTAAAGACACTACTCACTAATCATAATTAATCTAACACAAAACACACAAATAATTATTCTAGTCATAACACAAAACATAATAAAATAATAAAGAAAGAAACTTTAATTAATCCTAACATTAACTACACACAAACAAACAAGACTATAAAATAACATTGCAACACACAATTAACAATAAAGATTAAAACTTTAAACTAATTACTAACTAAATATAATCTAAATATAAAACTAAAGATAAATGAAATAATAAAGGAGAAGAGATAAGAATTATACCCAAAAAAAATAAGGATGAAATTAATAGAAGGCTTGAGTTGAGGAAGAACTATTACACTAAAACTAACAAGGAAAGTAATTAAAATTAAGAAGAAAAATCAAGTTGCTGCTCCTATATTCGAACTACTCCTACTCCTTAAAACCCTCTACCTTCTTCTTTACTCTATCTAACTCTCTCTCCACAAAAATCAGCCTCTTCTTTCTCCTCTACTATTTCAAATCAGCCCACATCCTCATTTTTCCATAGTGGATCGGGTGTTCTTTTGTGTTTGGACCCAATCCTCAATAGTAGTTTGATTTGATCCGTTTTGTTCCGTCTTTATCATCTCAATTCTCTTCGGTACCTATAAAATCAAATATCGACGCACAGTACCCAATTCTCGAGAAATAACATAATTTAACACTAAATATACTGGACTCGACTAATAAGCTAATTAAAGACAAAACGACTCAATAATAACAAAACGTGTTATAAAATTGACTAAATAAGAGTCAAAACGTGGGACAAAAATAGGTAAAATTACGACTTATCAAAATGACGATATTTAAATTCAGATAAATTGAAATAAGATCCTACCCATTGTCGTCTCTACATCTTTTAAGCCCATCCACGTTCCCTCAATTAAAATTTGTGAACTTTGAATCCCATAGTCACTGACTCACCGTACAACATGCTACGATGATACAATGCATTTATGATTTTATTATTTTAATTAATTAAAGATTGAGATCTAGATTTGTGTCACATTTGACCATTTTGTGTAAATAATTAATTTTATATTTTTATGTATTGGGTTATCATTATATGCTAGAGGAACTGCTCCAATAATTCATACATGAATCATATAATACAAGGTAAAGGTGTTTATCGGTTCAAAATTAAATTGAATAGTGGATCAGATAACTGAGAAGTCGAACTTCAAAATTGGAGCGACGTCAATTATAATTACCACCCTAAAAAAAATTGTGTCGTGTGAATTTACATGAGAGTTGTAACCCAATATTTTTTTCTGCTTCAATTTAGGTACCGTTTGGCCTTGCTTATGTGAAACGGTTTTTGTTTCCTAGAAGGAGCTTATTCATAAGCTACTTTTAGTAAAAAATTGATGTGTTTGGTTATTGTTTTGCAAAAAAATACTTCAATAAGAGCTTTTTTATTTAAGTAGATGAAAAAAAAATTTAAAAAAAATTGAAAGCATATCAAAATGGGTCTCTATCTATAGAGAATGAAAATATATGAATTTACAAGTATTTATTTTATTTGATTGAATTGTTTAGAAATATATTAATTTGTTATGTATTTAGTAACAAACACCTTGAAGATAAAACTAAAAGTAGAAGCATCAAATTGATGCTTCTACTTTTAAGGCCAAAAACCAACTTTTGAGCTTTTGAAAAATAGTTTTTAAGTTGCAAAAAATGGTATGTTTGGCCAAGTAGTAGCTTATAAAAAACAAAAACACTTCCAAAAACTAGGCCGAACAGCACCTTAATTTTCATCTATTTATTAACGTGCTTTCTAAATAAATAAATGCGGCACATCAATAAAATGGACTCGAAATATGTATTTTTTTTAATTTTTTTTTACATTGACAATGTACTTATTTGAAACGTTAATCCTTATTTTGCAGATTCTTATATGAGAGACGGCCTTACAATATTTTTATCGTCAATATTTTTATCGTCAATATTATTATTATTATCATTATTATTATTATTATTATTATTATATTTCTTTAGTGGTTAATTTCGCAAAAGTTTTTTTAAAAATTTGACTTGACACGAGTTACACGACCCACATCTTCCTATATGGCTATTTATTCAAACCCCATACAATAATTCATTCATATTACCAAATAATCTTAATTACCTCTAAAACCTCAAGTTAATCACATAATCATTAATAATCAATAATGGATGAAAAACAACACCAAACAAAATTAATTAACCCTAAACTAATATTATTCCCAATAACATTTCAAGGCCATGTAACACCAATGCTACACCTAGCCAACTTACTCCACTCCAAATCGTTCTCAATCACCATTATCCAAAGTCGCTCTTACAACCCGATTGACCCGACCCATTTCCCACTTTTCGACTTCCATTTCCTCGAAGACAACGACCCGGTTATTAACTTCGTCCCAACGAGCTTGGCTGAGATCCAAGAAGCCTATAAGGAACCATTTCGGGTTTGCTTGGGTCGGGTTTTATTGGATTTGGACTCGGTTTGTTGCTTGATTTCGGACGCTTTGTGGTTTTTTGCTAGTGAGATTGCTGAGAGCTTGAAGTTAAGGAACATTGTGCTTTGGACAGGTACTCTTCACGTCTCAGTCATTTATTTTTATTTTTTATATTCAGAAACGTGCACTTAGTCGCATTATTATTAACCAGTGACTTAACAGTTGACACAATATATGATCGGTTTTGAATAGGTAGTATATCCTCTTTTGTTGTTGATGATCAACTGCCTTCTTTGAGAGACAAAGGTTTTTTTCTCCAAGGTAATTAAATTAATTATTATTTTTGTATTTAATTTGTATTATATTATCACAAAAACTTATACGAGTCAGTAATTTGGATATATAGTTTATAAAAAATTGTAACGTCCGGCCCAAAATGATTTATTATTATTTAATTGTGACATGTCAAAGTTTTGAATCACCTCTCTTAAAACAGGAAATTCAAAGTCATTTAGTATGTAATGTCGTTGTTATTGTTCTCGTTCTCGTTCTTGTTCTTGTCGTGTGATTAGGGACTAAACTCGAGGAAGCGTTACACGAAATCCATCCATTGAAAATGAAGGACATTCCAAGTGAACATCACCATGAAACATTGGGTGTTATAGTAAACAACATCAAGACGTCCAACGGCATCATCTTCAACTCCTTTGACGAGCTCGAAACTTCACCGGTCACAAAAGCCCGTCAGATCCTCTCCATTCCCGTCTTTCCAATTGGCCCGCTTCACAAATACTCACCACATTCGACGTCTAGTGTATGGACTCAGGACCGTAGTCCAATCCCGTGGCTCGACCAACAACCACCCAATTCCGTCCTCTATGTGAGTTTTGGCACCATGGCTTCTATCAACCCCACCGAGTTTTTGGAGATCGCGTGGGGGTTGGCTAACTCCAAGCAGCCTTTTCTCTGGGTGGTCCGCCCAGGCCAGGCCCTGAGCCAGGATGGCTCAGGGCCTGGCTCAGGCTCAGGCTGGCCTGAGGGTTTCTTGGAAATGGTCAAAGATAGGGGCCACATTGTGGAATGGGCCCCACAGGTAGAGATTTTAGCCCACCGGGCAGTGGGAGGGTTTTGGACTCACTGTGGATGGAACTCGACTATTGAGAGTATTTCGGAAGGGGTGCCTATGCTCTGTCTGCCGTTTGTTGACGACCAAGCGATGAATGCTAGGTACATTAGCGAGTATTGGAAGGTCGGGTTGGTTGTCGAGGATGGGATTAGACGAGACGAGATTGAGACCGGGATACGAAAATTGATGGTGGGTGAAGAAGGTGAGGGAATGAGAAGTAAAGCTACAAGTTTGAAGGAATGTGCAATGTTATGTCTTGTGGAAGGTGGCTCTTCTAGTACTTCTTTGGAAGATCTCACAAGCTATTTATTAGGTTGTTAGAATTGTTGATTTTGATTTTACACAAATAACCAGGTTAGACGGTTTCACAGTACGAATATTGTGACACTTTTGACGTGCATGCATTATAGTTACAAATGTGTAGGACATCTGTTATGTGTGAGATTGTGAGAGGTCTCGCATGAGACTTACTCTTGATTTTATCTGTTTGATTCACTTTTTTGGATGCAATTTATATCACGTTTTTTTTATGCAAAGTAACCCCATGTCGTTTTGTCGTCATCACTACTACTTTGCATCATGTAACGTAGTACAAACTTATAGAATGACCACATGAACGTGACCGATACTTTAACACATTAACAATTGACTAGTCCGATGCTCAATCCAAAGAGTTATCATGTCTTGTCAAACCGATTGTGAAATTAAGATTTAATTAAAGAGTAAAAACAATTATGAAATATTATAATGAAATAACTAATAAAAAGAAAATGAGTCCAATCGAGCTTTTGATCCCAGCTTTTCTAAGATCGAAATCGACTCAGATTTGATCAAACGCGACTCACAACCAAATCAGAATCAACATTGACCAATTTCGAGCCGAGCTTTGACCGAACTGATAACTGAGGGTTCTACAAATCGACTATGATCACTTACAAATTAGAGCCATAGACAAGAGAAAGTTTTCGATAAGATAAATAAATACTCACGAGAGAAACTTCACCCGACCCCGACCCCAACCCCAAACCCGATCCATTATCCGCCAAGAAGCGGATATCGTCTCATCGCCTAACAGAGTAACGGTATCTCAAGTCAAAGTGCGAGACAAATCAACGACTTTCGCATAAGTCACGTGATTCAATTGATTTAGGCGCGAACAAACCCTAATTTCCTCCATGTCCTCTTTTCTCGACGAATTTCAAGCTAGTATGTTGCTATTAATCTTCTTTTTCCTTTAATTTTTGCTTTTATTGTTACTTGCACGATTGTACGAAACCCTAATTTCTGTTTGATCAATTGTTTTTACATGAATCGCGAAAAATTAGGCATTCTAGCTTAGAATCGATATGGTTGATGTGATATCAGGAATTAATTAACATTTTGGTCGATTAGATGCTCAGTGGTGCCATTGTTTCAGTAGAAATGATTGCATGGATGTAATTGATATTTTGTTGATTTAATTTATGAAATTAACTGTGCAATGCTGGAACTTTGAGATTCGGAGCGAGTTTTGATTTTTAGTGAAGTGAGGATGAGTAAGTAGTGGAATTGAGGTTTGTGTATTGAGTTTCGATGAGAATGTCGTTGATTTGTCACTGTTTCAAGTGTTGCTGGAAATTCTGGTGGTTTTCGATGAGGGCGTTGGTTTGGTGTTTTCGATGAGGGAGTAGTAAGCTGCAGCATTTCAGTGGAATGTGTTGATCGCGGAGTAGTGTCCAATTCGTATACTACTGTTCGTTTAATGGAGGAAACGAAACCATTTATTTAAGATAATAAATTGAAAAGATGAGATGTTTGGTTTCAGAATTATATTGAATAAATCAAATAAGTCTCAGTAAACCGTACTATTTGCGTGAGTCCTTAGGCATTGGGATTGGAGCTACAAAAGAGTGTTGTTTTATGGAGTATTGAACTCTTTGTTGCTCGTTGTTGATCCAACGCCGGTGTGAATCACTAGTGAGCCGTCTTTTGGTTATGTTATCTCATATGTAAGACATATGATGCTTTTATTTTATACTTGTATTTTGAAATCGAAGTGTCGAATGATGCTGGATACCAGATATGTATCAAGTTGGGATACATTCCTCGTTTAAAATGCGTGTATATTCATTTACCTGTTTAAGAAGCTTAAGCTCTCTGACATAAAAAATGATATCTGAGAACTTTTTGTTTACTGTTTTCTTTTGGATTATTGCTGTTTACATTCAAATTTGTGTGATTTTATTAAGCTTGGGTAATATTGATCTTATTGTTTTCTTTTAGGATCTGTAATGTTGCTTTGATTGTTTTTCTGATGCAGATCTTGAGCTGCTCCCAAATATTTTGCAGAAAAAATATGCTTTGCTGCGTGACTTAGACAAAAGTTTACTAGGTGTGTTTACTTGTTGACATTTTACCTGCTATCTTCCAGTTGGTCTCTTATGCTATGTTACTCCGACACTTTTCTTGGGTGTCGTGTTGCGTGTCCGACACATGTCATGCCCACACCGACACGACACTTGGATAATTCAATTTAGACCAAAAAATTGAAAATTTTGCTCAAAATAGCTGTGTCCAACACCCTGGCACCGTGTCGGATGCGACACCTCGTAGAAGAGTCCGAGTAACACAAATCTTATCACTATTTGCTATTCAATCCCAGATGATGTTGATGATTAGACTGGTATTACTGACCTGATCTGGTTTTTGTTTTTTTTTTGTTAAACCGTTTTTGGGTATCTGGGCGAGAATGATTGCAGAAATTTTGCGGCAGAACGAACAGCGTTGTGAGCAAGAAATAGAGTATCTTAAGCAGAGTTTGCAATCTGGTACTGTTACTGCTGATCCATCCCGCCTCAAATTCTCAGATGAAGCACTTGATGAGCAAAAACACAGTGTCAGGATTGCTGATGAAAAGGTTGCTTTGGCAGTTCAGGCCTATGATTTGGTATGTCCTTTTCATTTATGGTTTTCGACTCAGGTTATGTAACAGTTATTTGGAACACATGTCACTTCTAGTTGCCTGGCTCACTTTCGAACTTCTATTTAATCGTTCAGTGATGATTTCTCTAGATGCAGAATGCCTATATTGACCTTAGTTCTTTATTCACTTGGCATTATGCATTGTGCCATTACCTTTCCCTGACGTGGCTACAATCTTTTGAATAACCATTGGTGGCTATACCTTTTTATTTGTTAGGGTTGCCTATCTTCTATGAGCTTCTAATCCAATTGTGTGAAAAAACCGAACTTGGTCTCGCTGACAGTATTGATGTCCAGCCTGATGATATTATCTTATCGACAAAACTTATGAAATGACACATGTTTACAACAACGACGACGACAACAACATCAGAGCCTTAGTCCCAAAAGATTTGGGGTCAGCTAACATGAATCAGAATCTGAGGTCGTCAAGTCGTCATCCCAAAACAAATAAAAAAATAAAAGCGAACAAAGAAAATAAATACTTATAAAATACCATTTCAAAATCAATTTGAAAGCATGTTTACATGATGATTATTATTTTTTTAGTGTATGGTGACACTACAGTTGATCACACCTACTGATATGGAAATATTTGAGTCATTACCTCAAAATGACAGATGAAAAGTTATAATTTTTCTGGTGGGCTATGAAAGCCGAAATTAGAAACTAGTCTTCAAGTTTCAGCATAACTACTTTTAAATTTGAATGAATCTGAAATATTTTGATGCATTTTGTAAATTCCTGTATGGTATTTGTAATTTAGCGTTAAGATGGGGTGACACTTGATTTTAAAGATGCATGTATGTATGCTACTTGCGTAGTGGCACAAGAGGCATAGGAGTGGTATGCTTTCACGTGCGAGGAACAAAATTTGCCTTCTTAGTTTTGTCTTGCATCATGTGACAGGTTGATGCACACATTCAGCAGCTTGATCAATATCTGAAGAAATCGGAAGAAGAAATCCGACGTGGTATTCTTTCTTTTACCCTCTGCCTCTAATTGAATCTGGAATATCTACTACGAGTATCTTCTACTGATTTGATTGACCTTTTGACAGAAAAAGAGCTTGCAGCAGCTTCTGCCTCGACTGATGCAAAAGACGAAGGTGGCACAAAATCTGGAAAAGGAGGTGAAAGTGGAAGAGGCCGTAAAAAGTATACATCTTCCCTTTACATCCACGGCCTTTACACATTTAATATCTTTTTGTGTATTCCAGAATTAGCAATTTCCTATCAAGTCAAAGACGTGCCACTTTTCGGTCTTGAAATATGATGAAACAAAGCATTCTATAGTAGTCGGTTTTTGCAATTCCTTACGCAGTTTTCAATTTTCATTAAGTCATTTTTTGTAGGCATTGGAGTAATGTTATTCAGTTGTATTTGTAATTCTTATGATACTTTCATTCAACTTCTCGCTCTGCCTTGTTTTCCTTTTCTTTTTCTTCGTGCTGTGTAAAACTGGTCGAGTTTGTTAGTCATTCAAGGATTTTGTCTTTCTCGAGTCCCAGTCGAGAGCTATATAAGTAAATTCCCGTCTTTCCTGATGTTCTAATGAGGGATACTGTCATTGATGCTATCTTTTCTCTGCAGAACACGTCATGGAGCAGCAACGACAGCTGCAGCTGCTGCCACAGCTCCTGTAAACCCAACGAGCATGGACTTGGATCTACCCGTTGACCCAAATGAGCCTACATATTGTGTTTGTAACCAAGTAAGCTATGGCGAGATGGTTGGATGCGATAATAGCGAGGTATGTAATACGTTACATATTCATTAAGTTCAATTCAGTTCAGTTACGAAAGAACATGGCTTAAGACCGTTCTTCTACTCTTACAGTGTAGGATAGAATGGTTCCATTTTGGGTGTGTTGGAGTCAAAGAGAAGCCAAAGGGGAAATGGTACTGTCCTGATTGTAGCGGAAAGCAGAAACGACGTAAAGGCAAATAACCTTAAATGCTCACAGGAAGATGAAAAACCGAGAGCTAATGTATGTCTTTTGTGCACTACTTTTAATTTGTTGTTTTAACTTGATATTGCTTTCTAGAAATTGCTTTCGTAGAGCTTCTCCCCGCGCTTCCTTTCCATTGGCTTCACTTTTGTGATGTTGTATGCTTGTAGGTTCTTTGTTGTAGCCGTGTATGAATACGAAAAATTTATGGGACTTTAGGTTTAGTTTTTATTGGAACTTGCTTTAATTTCTCCCTTTTTACGTATTTGTGCCTCTTTTTTTTTGTGAAGGTAGCCAAAGGGCGATTTTGATGCTGAGTGAACCTGTGTCATAACTTTACCATCGCCATTGTTCGATGATCATTTTTGTCGTCCCCTCTTTTAAGTTCGAAACTTTATTAGTCAGTGGCTTTTGCAACCGTAATACTAATATGACACACTGAAGTAATCCCAACAAAACCCAACCCATTCGAACCAAACATGATCTTGAGTCCTTGACAACTCGGAACATGATGTGTGCACGTGTATCCTAAGTCCTGACCCAAACCGTCAAAACCCAACCCATCTGAACCAAACATGATCTTGACAACTCGGAAGATGATGCGCACGTGTATCCCGACCCAAACCGTCAAAACCCAACCCAACCCAACCCAACCCAACCCATTAGAACCAGACATGATCTCGACAACTTGACCTTAAACCGGTCCGACCCACTCAGATTGTGATTCTTTTCTTTCTAAAGGGTAGGGACAACATGTAATGTATAGTCTTATGATGGCAATCCCAAGAAAGCTTGAAATGTAGAACAAAATCACAATAATTTGCTCGACCAATTATTCATTGAGTCATAAATTCATGCATTCATATGTTCATAGGGACAAAAAGGGACATATGTTCTTCTAAGTTGGCCCAAATTTCAGGATCCCACCATGTCAGGCACTCAGGCTTCCCACTCAACACTATGCATAGCTGCACTCCCTGTTCCTCTCCTTATCAACATTTTTCTTTTATTTTTCTATTTGCATGTTTGAATATATTCGCAGTAGTTGGTCTCTCTCGTAACTGATATATCCGTCTTAAGATTATTATAATATATCTGTTTTAAGATTATAATCGGTCAAATAACATCTCATACCATGATTAACCAACCTCATGCACTTGAATGAATAAGTGTTTTTTTTTCCCATTTTTTATAATTTCCTTGTCGACCCATTATAAGATTATGCATTCATAAGTGATATATTCGTCTTAAGATTATACTCGGTAAAATAACCTCTCATGTGCATTCTGCTTTTGTCATAGTTATATTATCCATTTAACCTGTTATAAGATTACGCCTATGAATATATTTAGAGTTGGTATCCCTCATAAGTAATATGTCCGTCTAAAGATTATAATCTGTAAAATAACCTCTCATGTGATTAGTAGGACACATTTCCGCCCATATACAATTATACATTATGTTGTTGTTTCGTTTATATTATTTGATCCGTTATAAGATTCGTTGAATATCCTGTCACAAACCGAAATTTGTGATATATTCAAGGGTTAACTTAGTTTTTTTCATGAAACAACTTTTTCTTCATGAAAAGACAGTATTAGTGGCGACAACACATAAGACGACGGTATTTGAGGGCCGGCCTTGGTTTCACGCGTGCCCTAATATTAGCACCACTTCATTCTATTATTATTTCTGTTATGGTTTCTTAGTACCTAAGTAGTCTAGTAGTGCAACTTTAACAGTCATTTTATTCAAACTCAGGAAAAAAAAAAATATAAATCATAGAGTAAGACGTGAGACGTCGATCCAATTCTGTCAAAAGATAGTAATTCATTTATGACGAATAAATATGTGATTTTTTTAATAGAAATGAACAATTTCACAACGTGATACTGTCTCACACAATAATAACCGTAAGTCTAATAATGCCCTAATATTAGGGACACTTAGTAGTATATGCACATATATACGTACATCCGATGTGTTTGCTTAACTATTAAAGTCACAAGGGGTGATATTCATTACGTATGTTCAAATTCTGGTAGCATAATACTCGACCGTATGTCTTTGTAGCTCCCTAAGCTACCCCCAATTACATACATATATGCGATCATGAGTCATGACTCGTAAGACTATTATTATTGATTCGAAGAAGATCCTAAAGTAGCTCGGAAATAACTCTAGTAGTGGTACGGAAAAACCTTAATGTTACTCTTTCCGTCTTAGTCTTTTTTTCATCAATAATTATAAAATTAAACAAATGATCGAGGCAGACGGAATATTATAGATTGGGATAAGCATTAGAATAGCAATAATTTGTAAAAGATAAATAATGGATTATTAGTTCGAGAATCATGGAAATTGTAGGTTTTCCCTCTTTTGGACGGTATTCTTTGTTAAAGAATGGTAGGTTTAGAAGATGTTTTAGTGAGAAAAAGTCATGTGAAATTACAACAAGTACATGACAATCAGTAAACGGACATATCGGCACTTTCACCCATTTTAATTATTTACCCAATTTGTCAAATCAAAATTACCAATCTGTTCCTTCCTCTTGTCACATACAACTATACAAGTAATTATTTGTGATGAGGCGTGTAATCGAGCTGAGCTGAGCCGAGTAGAACTTGACTCATATCCGATTCTTTAAAAAGAGGTAGTCACCACCATGCGGTCAAGAGGTCAAGCTCAACCCTCGGTCAGTCGGCCTGACTTAGTGACTTGACTTGACTCTCTGGTGCAACACACTCGATCAAAACTCAGTCTAGCTCAACCTGAGCCCTATTCTATAAGTCGAGCCCGTGATGTCGCAAGCATTGAGCCTAGTTTGTGGCCATCTTTAAGTGTATGTTGTTAATCACTCGTATTGAGTTCACAAAAGATTTAATTAGTCAATTCACATTAGTGACATTTTTTATATTCACTTTTGGATATAACTAAAGAAATGTTCGAAATTAGTATTAATAACGATTGGATAAGTAAAATTTGTATATATTATTCTATAAATATATTTATAACATAATTATTTACTCGTATTATTTATTACTCTATAATTTTTTTTTGGTGACTTAAAATAGCATAAATAAATATAAAATGAAGGCTAAGTAGCCGCCGAGCATATGAAGCCAAATGTATATATGTTGGAAAATGAGTTGATAGAAGGATATTTGGTGGTGCCAAGTCCTAAATGACAAAATGATCATACTCTCGTGATCATAGAAAACACCCGTTACGGAATACACTACAATGCAAATTGACGGTGGTCTAAGTCTATTCGTTAAAATTCATACTCTGAATCCCTTCGACTCGGAACGTTCTTCATCTTAGATTTATTGACGTCAAAAATTCTAAAACTTTGACTGTCGATATAATAAAAAATATACCCGTATAGTATATTCTTATAATACGGTTTTCACATAGTTAAAGTCTTTAGCGAAAAGTTGGTTTCAAAACTACACTAACGATGCAACAACCTTGTAATTGATAAGAATACAATCTCAGAATCAATTAGTAATTTTGATTCTGAGATTGTATTCTTATCAGTAATAACTAGGCTCTTTTTATCGGCCGACGAAAAAAACATGCATGTATCTAAATCTAACATTGACCAACTACATTGTCTACATTTCTAAGAAAAGAAAGATTATTATGTCATAAACAAATAGGACAAGTCCATAACTACAAAAACAAGTTACATCACAAACATGCATGCTTTTAAATCAAACCCTAAATCATACTTCATACCTTAGTGTGGCCTCCACCTACAACAAATCTTACGTTACCCCAACACTTCACTTGAGTGTCATGTCACGTATCATCAGGACACTTCGATACTTCAAATTATATCGAAAAATTGAAAATTTCATTCAAAATAGTCATCATGTCAGATACTCTGACATCATATCAGACACGACACCTTGTAGAAGAGTCTGAGTAACACAATCAAATTATTAAAAAAAAAAAAAAAAAAAGGCATTGGATTTTTCCAAAAAGGAGAAGAAGCTAAGCATGCAAATGATCCAATAAAATAAAGACATACCTATAATAATTTTTAAAAGAATTTGTTTGATTTTTTTGCAAATTACTAGCTTAACTTTAATTTAATTTAATTTAATTTATATTATATTATATGGATGATGTTGTTGTTGTCCCTCAAAAATCTAGTATTTGGCGGGCTTCGAGAGTTGAATGTCGTCTCTTTTTTGTGTTCCCACATTATCAAAAGAAGATAACAAATTTCCACAATTTTTGACTGACAGTCAACCCGATCCACATATGTCAGTATTATTCGGATCCAGAGACACACACACAGCCCTCCACTTAACTTATGACACTAAAATTGTTGACTTTCACTTCCACTTCCACTTACTCCCTCCGTTCAAGTCCAAGCTTCCCTTTTACTTTTTCACGTTTGCCAACACGTATTTTGCATAGTTAATATGTTTCGTAACATATTAGTAAAAATTATGGAAATTGGATATTAATAATCTACTTTTAAAGACGAATCAAACAAGATCCCACATGCATATATTTTCTCTAATAGATTGTCGTGAATATCGAAAATTATCCGTGATTGCAAATAGTGTCAAGACAAGGAAGGGGAAGGTTGGAATTGAACGGAGGGAGGGAGTATAACAATACCCATTTCTCTAACCCAATCATATCATTTTAAGCATTTTTTTTGTTTTTTTTATGAAAATATATTCCGTAAGGTTATAACGAATCAAGTATCTCATCTGTACGTAGACCTGCAAATGAGTCAATTGAGTTGGGTTTAGGTCGAATCAACTTTAGATAATGTGAGACATGTCATTTCGGATTGAGGTCAGTTTTAGATGTTGGGTTTTGCGACAATATGTATGTATGTATGTCAAACTCGTGTCTTAACTTCGGGTGTTGGATAGGGTTATTCAGGGTAGGTTAGTTTTGTCAGGACTATCCACATGGGTAAAGAGTAAAAACCAGCATTTGTTACTCTTCCGGCATTCCGAATTTATCTTATCTATCCAAGTCATATGGATATAGTTAGATTTGTGACATATATACTCGTCATAAGGGAGATCGCGCTACTAACAATTAAAAAAAAAAAATCATGTTTGTTGTCCTTCCACTAGATATTATTTGAAGACATCCATACTCTAATATATAGTTCATGTTCACTTTGGATTTATCTAGGTGTACTTTCAAAGGTTTATCATTATTAGGGTAATTAAAGTCGAATTAAAAGACTGAATAATCACAACAAAAATATACATATAATTTTTAAAAAATCTGGAGATAGGACTAATGTAACTTAATCACGTGTAGGAGGGACGTCACGTCGTCATATACATATGTAAACCATCATTTACATTCCTTAATTTTATTCACTAGGTACAGATGTCGATCAACTACCTTAACTTATTCGGTAGAATTGAATCCTAGAAGATAGTATTCATAACTTGAGATAATTCAAACACCGTCAGCATCATAATCCGTGACTCCCTTTTTTACACTAAAAATAAACAAATTATATATTCAATAAATTAATTAAGATTTCACCACCAACAATAATACTAATAATATGAAATTTCTTAAAAGCAATTTTTTTTTTTTTTGTTTAACACAATCACTAGTGAGTGGGATTATTATTCTTTGTATTTAATAACGTTGTACTCTATAAAGTTGTCACAAAAGAAAGACAATGTACTAGTTGCATTGACAAAAAGGGCATTGGAACATTGCTCTATAAAACCATATCACACCATGCTACTATATTGCTATATACACTTATAAGTTGCCCTTTTAAGTTAGTGTAACTCTACCTAAAACTCAACCAAAAACACACCACTTAGGGCACTTACCCAAAAAATAAGGTGCACTTCAAAAAAAAACAAAAAAAACATATGGAAGAAGGGTTTTGTATCCAACCAAAAAGGGGTGGTTCTTACGGTGGCGGCGGCGGTGGTGCCGGAAGTGGCACCAAATGTGGTCGGTGGAACCCGACTGCAGAGCAAGTTAAGGTCCTGACCGATTTATTTAGGTCAGGACTTAGAACCCCTAGTACAGACCAGATTCAAAAGATATCGACTCAGTTGAGTTTTTATGGGAAGATTGAGAGTAAGAATGTTTTCTATTGGTTTCAAAACCATAAGGCTAGAGAGAGGCAGAAACGACGTCGTGTCTCTAAGGATTCGAAAAATAATAATGATAATGATAATAATAACGATAATAATAATAATAATAACAATAATAATAATTCGTCTTGCTTTCAACAAGTCGATGATCATCATGCTAGGGCAGCTCATCCTCCTACGAAATGTACGTATGTTCACTCTTATATTTTTCATCAAGTTTTATGTGATATCGAGTTTCACTATAATATTTAGTTTATGTTGATACGTGATTGGTAAATCGTATATTTGAATATTTTAAACATATTTAAGGATTTTGGCATAATCATTTGTACTTCTAATAGACTATGTCATTAATTAATTTATTATAATCTGCTTTTTAAATCTGTTTGTGTGTAAGTAAATACTCTGTTGATTATATATTGCCAAACCGAGCCTCTAATTAATTAGGGCTAACTCCGAGGTTGTGTACTTGACTCACAGATTTTGACGAGATAAATCAAGTGGCAACAATCGAGCAAGAGAGAGCAATCGAAACCCTTCAACTATTTCCGATGAACTCGTACAACGTGCCAGAGTCGTCTTCGGAGAAGTTAAGGATGATTTCATCATATGATCAATGCAAAGAGAACAAATATTCAAGCTTTGGTTATGCATTTGGTAGAGAGTTTGATCATCCTCCTTTAGATTTGCGTTTAAGCTTCTTTTAATTAGGGCTAGTATTTTATTTAATTTCCTAGTAATTAATTACTATACTTTATTCGCAAATTATATACTCTACAAGATTACAACTGTTGTATGATGCGACAGAGAAAAAAATGATCATTTTCTGGCGAAAAACAACCATTTTATGATAAAATTTAAAAGTGATCGTTTTGACAAAATTTTAATGCTAAAAGCCGTTCACTTTCACATATAAAATAGTCAAATTTCAAAATAAAATGATCGGTTTTTTCTCTGTTATACTATACAACGATCGTAGTTGTTGTATTCCATTTCCTTAATTATGAGAAGATCGATGCATGGTTTTCATCATGTGGTGCGTTGAAACACGTATTTGATTTGCACCTCATCAAGATTAATGCATGTAACACTAGATTATGTAACATACGAGTAAAAGTTTAATTTAGTAATTATTCTTCTATATGGAACGGTTTCATGATAATTATATTGTGAGATCGAACTCCCACATATGACATATATTTAGCTTGTTTCTTCGTCTTTTCTTTTTTGTTAATTACAGAGTAGTGGTTTACGATAATTAGCTTCAGTATAATTTTATACTCCGTATGAGATTCAATTAACTCAATCCTTATTTAGTTTAGTTAAATTAAGTTTACTATCATTAATTTAATTAATCTGTCTTAGTCAATTCAACTTATTTTTTTATTCCGATTTAGTTTAGCCCTATTAAATTAAGTTAAACCTAGTTAAACTCCTTTCATTTAAACCGCTCTCAACCGGAAAGAAGAAGACCTTACTCTTTAACCTTAAGACTTGTGACATAGGTATCGTGTGTTTTCGATTCAAACCCTAGTAACGAATACCATTTTCAATCTCCAACGACATTATTAGTTGATCTAACTCAATCAATGCCTCGATCGAGTCAATGTTAATATGTTTTTTTTTTTTTTTTGGTTCATCGAAGAGCGCACTTAGTCGCATTACAATATAGAGGAGGGGGGATTCGAACTTGGAACTTACTGTCCCAGAGCACCTAGTCTTAACCACTAGACCAAGACATCTTCGGTGTCAATGTTAATATGTTATGCATGCAAGACTAGTAGATTTTCATGTTTATTAGTAATCTTTATGTCTCTGTCATTATTTTCTTTATAAAAATTATTTTAATCAAATTAAAAATAAACGAATAACTAAAACAGATCGAATATGTAACAATTCATGTTACTTAAAGGTATGGAAATTAGAGAAAAAGTTGGACATACATTCTAATCCTCCTCCTCTATGTATGTATGTTTTGATCCTATACACATTTGTTTAATTGATTGATGTAAATCATATGCATATGCATGTAGGATGGAGTAGGAGTATGAATGTGTGTGTTTATTCTGTTGGATTATTTAGGGTTGGGAATGCCAATTTTTGTTACTTTCAATGTACATGTCTCTCTCTCTCATTTTACATTTTATTATGTATATATCCCACTTGCAACTACTCACTCCGTTTCTATGATTTCTCCCACCTTAAAAGTGACACATTTCTTAAGAAAAATAATAAAATAAGTAAAAGTAGAGAGAGAGTAAAGTAGGTGGGCCACCTAGGTAAGAGAGAAGTGTGATAGAAAAAAGAAAAGTAGAAGAAATCAAAGAAATGGTTGAAAAAGGAAACGTGGAAGATATCAAATAAACAGAGGGAGTATTATTATTGCATTGCTTTACCAACTTTGAGTTTATACCTTGAATTATGTAACATGAATCTCATCTTTAGTTGACCATGACAATCCAAAATTAAAGACTTTGATCATAAAGTATATGTAGGTGAAGAACTAGTAGTAATTTTATATATATGTTCATCATATTATACTCATATGAATGGTATGAATAATTGAGGTATGAACACATGACTTCTATGTTATATTCTTATTGAGTTCGTAAAGACGGGTATGTTTGTTCTAGATGTACAATGCGTCAAATAATCAGATGGGTCAATGGAGTAATTCTTGGTTATGTTCACTAAAGTAAATGGGAGTATTATAACTGAATTGGAGTTTGCTGGATTGATCGAAATTGTACGAAATTGATGAAACTGATCTAAGGTGAGCTAAAAATAAGCTGAAAAGAATATGGTATTTGTCCAAGATTATGACAAATATGATTGTTTTACGGTGACCAACTCTTTTAGGATATTTAGAAACAAACCCCAGTTGTAGAACCGTTTTTTAGTTTATTGTTATTGGATGATAGGATAATTAGACTAAATGAATGTCGATAGTTTTATTTTGTCAAAAGCATTTCAGAAATAGAAAGACCGCCGAATGATTGAAATACTCCTAAGTAGAGTAAAAACGAGTTCGTTTCATCTAAAGTGAACTAAGTTGGTTGAATTAACGTGACTTAAAAGTAGATTGACAAATAAATCAATATGACTTGCAAACGTGCTTAATCATAGCCCACTTTCACATATTTTTTCCTTTAGCCCAAAAGTACTCCTACTTCAAAGCCCAAACAAAGATGACCCGATTCGATTTGATTCGAGGAAAAAATAATAGCTTGATCCGAATATGACTCTTGAATCCGACACAAATTGGACTATCCATGAAGATCAAACGTCGACCCGAACCTGATCAAACGTCATTTCAGGTTTGGGTAATTTTTGAGTTTGTTATTTTCAACTTTTTTTTTTAGAAATATCTATCGATCGATTCGTTTTCTACAGTAACATCCGGGTCAGTTCCAAGTTAGGTAAAGTCAATTCAGATTACAGATCAAACTCGGGTCTTCAATTCAGTCGTCACATCTGAGTTTAGGTCATTCGGACCAGATTAGTTCGCCTGGTTAAATTCTACGTTAGGACTGATCAATTCGAATTACAGATTACACTCGAGTTTTCAATTCGGTTGACAGATCGATTACGAATCAGGTTAACTAACCAATTTATATACACCCGAAATAACCCAAATATTAACCCGATCCAATTGACACGTTTTTCGACACTACTAAAGCATAGCAACTCGGAAGGGCCAAGGAGTAATACTCCGTACCCAAATTCTTGGGAGTAATACTACCACTCTATGTCATGTTCGTACCCATGACAACTTTGTTTTGTAACTAATTTTATAACCAGCGTGAAAGACCGTCCCTCAAGAGACCTACTTTGCTCCGTATAACTAAACAAATTTAGGCGGATTGTTCTCCAAGCAACCCCAACACAGAGCCTCCGAAGAGAGAGAGAGAAAGAGAGAAACCCAGAAAAACTCAAATCGGCGTAACCAAGGAAGAAGAAATCGCAATCGAAATCAAAATTGAAATCGCAATCGCAATCGTGATTAAGTAATCGTAATTGTAATCGCGATACGCTTCGATTTTCGATACAATGGATGTGATAAAGACGCAGCAAACGTCGAGTCGGCCAATCGAGAAGGTGGTGGTGCATCCATTGGTACTCCTTAGTATCGTCGACCACTACAATCGGGTGGCGCGTGACACTAAAAAGCGTGTTCTCGGTGTTTTGCTCGGTAGTACCTTCAAGGGCACCGTCGACGTCACCAACTCCTACGCCGGTACCTGAATTCGTCTCTTTTAATCTCGTTTTTTTGTTTTGTTTTGTTTTGTTTTAGTTGGTTGATTGTTGATTTCAGCTTAGGATTTAGGGTTTATGAGTTAGGGTTTGCAGTTTGCCAGTTTTGGTGGATTGGAGCTTGGTGAGGTGTGGTTAAGAGATATGTCGAGTTTTTGGTGGATTAGGATGTGTGATTGTAGTGGAATTGGGTTAAGGATTTAAGGTTTAGGGCAGTTTTGAAGTCTAGGTGGATTGGAGCTTGGTGAAGCGTGGTTAAGAGATCTGTGGAGTTTTTTGGTGGATTGGGATTTGTGATTGCAGTGGAATTGAGTTTAGGATTAAGGGTTTAGGGTAGTTTGCGAGTTTAGGTGGATTGGAGCTTGGTGAGCTGCGATTAAGAGATCTGTGGAATTTTTGATGGATTAGGATGTGTGATTATAGTGGAATTGAGTTTTGGATCAAGGGTTTAGGGCATTTTGCGAGTTTAGGTGGATTGGAGCTGGTTGAGCTGTGATTAAGAGATCTGTGGAGTTTTTGATGGATTAGGATTTGTGATTGTAGTGAAATTGAGTTTTGGATAAAGGGTTTAGGGCATTTTGCAAGTTTAGGTAGATTGGAGCTTGGTGAGATGTGATTAAGAGATCTGTGGAGTTTTTGATGGATTAGGATGTGCGATTGTAGTGGAATTGAGTTTTGGAGTAAGGGTCTAGAGCATTTTGCGAGTTTAGGTGGATTGGAGCTTAGTGAGCTGAGGTTAAGAAATCTGTGGAGTTTTTGATGGATTAGGATTTGTGGTTGTAGTTGAATTGATTTTTACTCGGAGCTAAACAAATGATCGATTTAAATTGTGATTGTAGTGGAATTTAGTAAATAGTGTTGCTTGTGGACTTTGTCGCGTTGAAATACTTTTTCATGATGTTACTTAAAGGTAGGGGAAATTAGAGAAAAACTTGGAAATTCTAATTAATTCTCCTCTATGTATGTTCTGATCCTGTACACATTTGTTTAATTTATGTAAATCATATGCATGTAGGAGTATGAATGTGTGTATTTATTCTGTTGGATTATTTAGGGTTAGGAATGCCATTTTTTGTTACTTTCAATGGAGATGTCTCTCTCATTTTACATTTGATTATGTATCCACTTGGAACTACTTGAATTCATCTATTCTAATCTGTTTTTTTTATTTGTTTTGTTTTGTTTTTTGGTTGGTTGATTGTTGATTTGAGCTTAGGATTTAGGGTTTATGAGTTAGGGTTTGCAGTTTGCGAGTTTTGGTGGATTGGAGCTTGGTGAGTTGTGGTTAAGAGATATGTCGAGTTTTTGGTGGATTAGGATTTGTGATTGTAGTGGAATTGGGCTTAGGATGTAAGGTTTAGGGCAGTTTTCAAGTTTAGGATTGGAGCTTGGTGAGGTGTGGTTAAGAGATCTGTGGCGTTTTTCGGTGGAATGGGATTTGTGATTGCAGTGGAGTTGAGTTTAGGATTAAGGTTTTAGGGAAGTTTGCGAGTATAGGTGGATTTGATATTGGTGAGGTGTGGTTAGGAGATTCGTGGAGTTTTTGGTGGATTGAGATTTGTGATTGTAGTGGAAGTGGAACTGAGGGTACAATTTAGTGTTTAGAATTTAGGGCTTAGGGATTGCGAGTTTTGGTGTATTGGAGCTTGGTGATGTGTGGTTAAGAGATACGTGGAGTTTTATGGTGGATTGGGATTTGTGATTGTAGTGGAATTGAGTTTAGAATTTAGGGTTCAGGGCAGTTTGCGAGTTTAAGTGGATTGGAGCTTGGTGAGGTGTGGTTAAGAGATCTCTGCAGTTTTTTGGTAGATTAAGATTTGTGATTGTAGTGGAATTGAGTTTAGGATTAAGAGTTTAGGGCATTTTGCAAGTTTAGGTGGATTGGAGATTGTTGAGGTGTGAATGTGTGATTAAGAGATTTGTGGAGTTTTTGGTGGATTGATATTTGTGATTGTAGTGGAACTAAGGTTACAATTTAGTGTTTAAAATTTAGGGCCTAGGGGTGTAAGTTTTGGTGGATTGCAGCTTGGTGATGTGTGGTTTAGAGATATGTGGAGTTTTTGGTGGATTATGATTTGTGATTGTTGTGGAATTGAGTTTAGGATTAGGGGTTTAGGGCATTTGGTGAGATTAGGTGGATTGGAGCTTGGTGAGTTGTGATTAATAGATCTGTGTAGTTTTTTGGTGGATTAGGATTTGTGATTGTAGTGGAATTGAGTTTAGGATTTAGGGTTCAGGGCAGTTTGCGAGTTTAGGTGGATTGGAGATTGGTGAGGTGTAATGAAGATATTTGTGGAGTTTTTGGTGGATTGGGACTTGTGATTGTAGTGGAATTGAGCTTAGGATTTAGTGTTTAGAATTTAGGGCTTAGGTATTGCGAATTTTGGTGGATTGGAGCTTGGTGATGTCTGGTTAAGAGCTATGTGGAGTTTTTGGTGGTTTAGGATTTGTGATTTTTTTGGAATTTAGTTTAGGATTGAGCGTTTAGGGCATTTTGTGTGTTTAGGTGGATTGGAGCTTGGTGAGCTGTGATTAAGAGATCTGTGGAGTTTTTGATGGATTAGGATGTGTGATTGTAGTGGAATTGAGTTTTGGATCAAGGGTTTAGGGCATTTTGCGAGTTTAGGTGGATTTGAGCTAGGTGAGCTGTGATTCTGTGGAGTTTTTGATGGATTAGGATGTGTGATTGTAGTGGAATTGAGTTTCGGATTAAGAGTTTAGAGCATTTTGCAAGTTTAGGTGGATTGGTGCTTGGTGAGCTGTGATTAAAAGATCTGTGGAGTTTTTGATGGATTAGGATATGTGATTGTAGTGGAATTGAGTTTCGAATTAAAGGTTTAGAGCAATGTGCGAGTTTAGGACTTTAGGTGGATTTGAGCTTGGTGAGCTGTGATTAAGAGATCTGTGGAATTTTTGATGGATTCAGTTTTGTGATTGTTGTGGAATTGAGTTTTGGATCAAGGATTTAGGGCATTTTGCGAGTTTAGGTCGATTTGAGCTTGGTGAGCTGTGATTAAGAGATCTGTGGAGTTTTTGATGGATTAGGATTTGTGATTGTAGTGGAATTGTTTTTTTTTTTTTACTCTGGGCTAAACAAATGGTCGATTGAGATTGTGATGTAGTGGAATTTAGTAAATAGTGTTGTTTGTGGACTTATCAATTTAAAATACTTTTTCCTTCTCAGTCAATTGTTTGGTAATCTAATCAAAGTTAACTGAATGGTCTAGATGGAGAGATAAGGAGTAAATGTTTTTGGTAGGGAGATCCGAGTAGGTTTTGGTGTGGTTGAGATGGATTGATTGTTAGGGTTTGCGGTTGAGGAGGATTTTGAATGATTAATCGGGTGGTGACAAGTTGGATTTGATGGTTAGTGTTTGTGGTTGCAGAGGAATTTTGGGTAATTAGCATCGTTAGTGGGATTGTTGATTTGAGTCCATGTGTCTATTACTTATTAAGTTAAACATGTGTTGTTTGGAAGGGCATGAACTAAAAGGATTTGGTGGGGAGAGTGGAGCTTTGGGGGTGGTAGAGACGTAGAGTTGGATTTGATAGTCAAGGTTTTTAGTTGTAGGAGAAAAGGATAGTTAGGGAAACTCTAGATCGTTTTGAGGTAGACATTGTAATCTATTACTCTTATGCATTTTGGTTAGGAATTGAGATTGGTTTAGGGATTGAGCGCTAGAGGAATTGAGTAATTAGTGTCACTAGCCAGATTTTTGAGTCGAAATACTTGCTCCATCCTCGTTAATTGTGAGATATTACTTAAACTTAAACAAATGAATTGGATGGAGCGGCATGACGTACATGTTTTTGATGGGGAGATATAGGGAGTTTCTTTGGGGTTTTCGTTGTAGAGGAAAATGATAGTTAGGGAAATTGTAGATCGTTTTGAGGTACACATTGTAATCTCTTATGTGTTTTGACTAGAAATTGAGATTGGTTAGGGTTTCAGATGTGGATGAATTGGGTAATTAGTGTCATTAGCCGGATTTTTGGGCTGAATAACTCAAAGTTACACAGATGATTTGGACGGAGGGAAATGATATACATGTTTTTGATAGGGAGATGTATGAAGTTTCTTGGGTTTGTGGCTGGAGAGGAATTTGTGTGATTAGCGTTTTTACTGGGTTTGTCAATTTGAAATACTCTCTCTGTTCCATTCCTAGTCATGTGTTCAGTAATGTAATCAAAGCTACAAAAATTATTTTGGATGGAATCATGGAAGGACAGAGTACAAGTTTTTTGTGTGGAGATTTGTGATGCTTTTTGTGGTGGTGCTTCTGGTGGAGCTAGATTTGATGGTTGGGTTTGTGGTTTAAATTAATTGGAGTAATTGGCATCATTAGTGGGATTGTCGATTTCAGATACCCCCTCCTTCCTAATCTCAGTCAATTGATAAGCTAAACAAATGATTTTGGATGGAGGTGCAGGGTGTACATAGTTTGGGTGGGGAGATTTTTGAGTTTTTGGGGGTGGTATAGTTGGACTTGATGGCCAAGGTTTTTGGTTGTAGAGGAAGAGGATAGTTAGGAAATTGTAGATCATTTTGAGATGCACATTGTAATCTATTACTATGTGTTTTGATTGGAAACTGAGATTGGTAAGGGTTTGAGATTCTAGAGGAATTGAGTAATTAGTGTCATTAGCCTGATCGTCGATTTGAGATAACCGCTCCATCCCAGTCAATTGTTTGGTAAGTTGTCAAAGTTAAACATAAGATTTGGATGTAGGGACAAGGAGTTAATTGTTTGATGAGGGAATTTGCGGAGCTTTTGGCGTGGTGGAGTTGGTTTTGATGCTTAGGGTTTGTGGTTGTAGAGGAAGAAGGTAGTTAGGGAATTGTAGGTCATTTTGAGGTAAAGTTCCAATCTCTAATGTGTTTTGATTGGAAATTGAGTTTTTTTTAGGATTTGAGATTGTAGACTAATTGAGTAACTAAAATCATTAAAGAATTTTCTAGATGAGTTAGGTATAGGGTGTGCATGTTTCGTGGTGTTTGAGTTTGTGAGCTGTGGTTAGTAGATTTGTGGATTTTGGGAGGGATGAAGTTGTTTTTGATTCTCGGAGTTTTTCATTTTAGGGGACACGAATATTTGGAGAAACTGTAAGTCTTTTTGAGGTACAAGAATTGAGTAATTAATGTCGTTTGCAAAATTGTGATTTGAGATACTCCCCCAGTCACTGTCAGTTGCTTACTCTTTTTACTAGTGGTAAGCATATGGTCTTGGAGGGAGTGCAGGTTGTTATTTTGTACATTTCACTTGAAAATTTTAAGTGTTTAGGACACTTAATGTTTTGGGGAGCATTAGTAATCTGGCATGCTTTCCTGCACAAGAAAGGCGATGCAACAATTTGTTTAGTTTGTTGTGTGATTGGTCAATGATGTGGCTGAGATACCCTATTTTTGTATACACTGGGATTAATAAGATTATCTTTAGGTCTGTCATGTGTCCAGAGAATCAATATGTAGGTGTTTTTGGCAATGAATAGGGAACTTTTGGGGTACATAAAGACTGCGAAACGAGAAACTGCGGTGACTTTACAGTCTTAAACTGGATAATCGCATTTTTAGTGGAAGCTTTGTAGTTCATTGCATGTAGACTGGCATTCAGATTCTTTGGCTTTATAAAATCAAATAGGCTGATACCATTGTGGATATGGAGTGTCACTGAACTACTGAAGCCAATTTCATAGTTTAGTTCCTTTATTGAACTCCCCCTTGGTGATTTTTGTAACGTTTATCTTTCAGATGGCTTGTACTAAACTAAACTTAAGAATGGCACAGGTCTATGTTGGTGCCTTAGTGGTGTATTTATAAGGTGGAACAGGGGACAACAGGCCTCTCCGTTTCCCTTTTGCCCTCGCCTCCCACTGAGTTACACACTTACACCTATCTATATGTGTAGGAGTAAGGGTGTCTGGTGTTTTCGATGTAATTTTCCTTTTGAAACATCAGAAAATAACTTTTTGTCCTGCTAGAGGAGAATGATTGTGCATACTTCTAGGCCCTCTTATTATCCCATCCTACGTGGAATCTCTTGTAGCTGTTGGGGTTATGCACATCTTTGAATGTGACTTCTACCAATATTTTGCTTCCCTTTGTTAAGAGATTTGCATTATTGATCTTGTTTGGATTTCTTTCGTGGATTTTGAGTGATATTAATTCATTAAGTATCTGTAATCTGTATGTTTGGTAGTTAATAGATGCAGTTGATAATTGTTCTACATACTAATATCAAACAATGCAGTGCCATTTGAGGAAGATGACAAGGACCCAAGCATATGGTTTCTCGATCACAACTACCATGAATCTATGTTTTCCATGTTCAGGAGAATAAATGGTTTGTCTTCTCTGAAATATTCCCTTGATACTGGGGTAGTATGAGTGTTAAGTTTTAGTCATTAGCACTCTGTAACATCATGCTGTACATATTCCTTGATGTTTAGCTAAGGAGCATGTGGTTGGTTGGTATAGCACCGGTCCCAAGCTACGAGAGAATGACCTTGATATCCACAGATTATTTAACGAGTAAGATACTTTTTTCTTGCCTGAGGATATATTGTGTTTGCCTTGTTGCTTCTGCATGTTCTGCTACATGATCTTTTATCCTGTTATGTTTTATAGTGTCTGTTCATGATATTTCATTTCTGAGTGAAGACTTGCTTTCATGGACTTAGTATACGATCTTTGAGTGAGGTGTGATATAATTGATTAAGAGTCTGTAAAAGTTAGCATGGCTTGCATGGCAGGTGCTTTTCTCGTGATTGAGTTATCTCTGAGATTAGTCCCCTGGGATTAGAGAAATTTGAAATTCAAACCTTTTATGATTAGCCCTGTGGGATCTCAAGCTGCCTCCTAGGTCTAGAATTTGGAATGCAGCCTAAAGCAAACTGTATACTTTCAAAAATTAATTTCAAACCTTTTAAAGTAAGTTTATTGGGGATTATATCTCATACGGAGTACTGTATGAAGTAATGAGTCATTGAAGTAGATACTTCATACTTCTCTTAGTTTGAATTAACACCTCTAAATTAGAGCCTTTCTATCGGCATTTTAATCCTGTTTTCTGCTTACGGAGATCTCAATATGCATGCATTTTCCTTAAATCTGTTGTCCAGAGCTTCTGAATAAGTTGAACAAAATAAAAAGTACCTCTGTATCTTGGAGTAGACAGACTGTTTAAGATTATTGTTAACACTGGTTTGCCATTGTACCTCATGCATTCTTGTATTGAAGCTCCGATGTTGATTATGTTTGCTTGCATGGCTTTCTCTCACAAGCTCAGGATTAATTCTTTTTTTGTTGCTGTTTGCTCTAAGCTTGCTTTGTTTGCTGGCTTTATTTCATAATTGTTTTGGTGAATTTACGTTAGTTTTGGGTTACCGCAGCTATGTTCCAAACCCTGTATTGGTCATCATTGATGTTCAGCCAGAAGAGCTGGGAATACCAACCAAGGCTTATTATGCCGTTGAGGAGGTCAAAGAGGTATGTGGCTGCAAATTGCCTTTTGTTTTGTTTTTCGTCTTCTTACTACATCTCAAATATGACTATTCTTGTACTCCGATAATTTGGGAATAAAACTTTGTTGCAATTCTGGACTGGAGGATAGTAGTTGTCAAATTTAATTTCATCGGTATATCTGTTTTCAAGATCAGCGAAGCCTAAATCTTCCTTGTGAAGCCAGTTTAGCTCATTTCATATCTTTAGAGTTTAGCCTGTTGCTCACGTCAAATTATAAAACATGCCTTAAACATGTAAGAATTCAGACACTGATTACATATTATGTTTGCAGAATGCAACACAAAAGAGTCAGAAGGTCTTCGTTCACGTTCTTTCAGAAATTTCAGCTCATGAAGTGGAAGAAATTGGTAAGTTTATGATCTCCTTTTTTTTTTGTCAGTTCACAATGGCGATATCGTTATTTTCCCTATTTTGATGATGACAGTTTGAGCAGTAGCCTCTCTATCATCTGTGAGAGTAGGTTTGATTGTACGACATTTTCCCTTGCAGGAGTGGAGCACTTACTCAGAGACGTGAAGGACACAACTATCAGCACTTTAGCAACAGAGGTAGTTCTTTGCACTTTGCTAGTTTTGTCAATTAGTATAGTTTCAGAAACAGGACTTGGATTAATGCACATACTTGTCATTTGGTTGGGTGTGGGTTTCTAGTTCTTATTCTTATTAAAGGTCTACTCATAACGAGTAATATAATTTTTTGGTTGCACATGTATTCGACTAAACTAGGGGGCCTAGTTAAATAAACATCCAACATTTTGTGCAACGTAGTACTTCCTACGAAGTTTCGGTACCGCATCTAATGCCAGTTAATCAACTTCACATGTTTGTAGTTGACTTCAGATGCTGCATTATTAATCATCGGAGACCAGTCACCAAATATATCTTCTGTTCTAGCTAAGTAAAACCGCATTTTTTTTTGCAATGTACAGGTGACCGGGAAACTTGCAGCTCTCAAGGGACTAGATGCACGTCTACGGGAGATTCGTAGCTATTTGGATCTTGTCATTGATGGAAAACTCCCCCTTAACCATGAAATATTGTACCATTTGCAGGTTTGTTAGCTTTAGCTTTGTTATTTTTTCTGTTGTGCTATATTATCGTGCTTCCTAGTACCACTTCAAATTCGAACCATGTGAATTGTGTTGTATAATCTATTATCTATTCACAATGATAAGAAAAAACCGTGTCTTGATTTGGCCTTTGTTCTATTCAAATATGCCAATCATCATTTATGTGCTAAAGATAATACGGAGTATGATGTATCAATGATGTTAAATTAAGCATCAACAAAAAAATATGACCATTTTTTAGCGGTGCTTCTTGGAGTGGTATATTTTGGAGATGACCTTGTTACAGGAGTAATATACTCATATACCTGGATAATTTGCAAACTTCATTAGTTATGTTTTCTCGATCGATAAAAAATCAAAATTTGAAGTTTTTATGTTTTAACCTTTTCCCTTCATATCGAGCGTCCAACCTCCAACCTTTTAGCCTGAGAACTTGTGAAGTTAGATTCTTTATATTACCGATCATATTTTCAGTCGAGCTCCATCATTAGAGTTTCACGCATGGTAGACTTGGTGTAGCGTCAAATAATTTTTTTTAAATTTTTTTTTTGAGAAAATTAGGCCGTAGTTATTTATCACCAAAAGACAACATTAAGTCGATGGATACAATCAGAGATATGGCAATGAAAGAAAAATCGGGTGTTGACGTCCTGCAGATGTCCGAAGTTCTTACTTGGAACATATTTACCTTTCTCTGCTAGAGGAAATGTTTGTCTTAGACAGTGAACAATATTTTACTGCCCCTTCACCCAGAAATGTTTCTCTAGAATTCTTTGGCCGCCCAGTATTTCGCACTTCGCAGTTCAGTTTGTACATTTTTATTAACACCCGAGATTATTCATTTGAAAATCGTTTTGCAGGACGTGTTCAATCTTCTCCCTAACCTTAGTGTTCCAGAATTGATCAAATCTTTTGCTGGTATGTAGATGTTTCTTGCTTTCGATTTATTTTTCCCCGTGTTTATACCATTTGCTTTCATTATTTTCTGTTCTTCCACTTGTTCTCTATGTTGATTTTGTGCTGTTTATGTTTCCAGTCAAAACGAACGACATGATGCTGGTTATATATTTATCATCTCTTATCCGAAGCGTAATTGCTCTCCACAACTTGATTAACAACAAGGTAAGCTCCTGTCTAAAATCGCCTTGCATTGCTCATATTGATTATCTACACGCTTACATCAACCGCATTGTATTGATATTTGTTTAGATAGCAATGTTAGAAACCAATTCGAGTTTACAATATTAGATAATCTTCAAACACTGCAATTTCTTCACTTATCTGAATATTTTAAAATAATAGACGGTTTTTTTATTTTTATTTTTAAAATAAGGTATCGGATTTCAGTATATTTCATGACAATGATGGTTTATTACTCTTATGACACTCTAGATGCTAAACAAGGAACACGAGAAGGCAGAAGACGCGAAACCAGTTAATGCTATAGCACCCACTGCAGTCGGAAGCTAAATGCTTTATTGTTCGCAGGCTTTCAAAATTTGGTTCCAGCGCTTCAGGAAAAAGATTAGATGCATCCCTTGTTTGAGCATTTAGGCTTTATTTTTTTCTCGCTGTTTTTTCATTCATCGAATATTTTTATCAATCCAGAACAAAAAAAATTGTTCCCAAGTGCCACAAATGTGTGTTTCTGGCGTTGATTCGCGTGGGGATGCTATCCGATCAATCCTTTGAATGTGGTCGATAAAACAATTTAGATTCAAATATTCTTGTTAAACTGTATTTTCTCCTCTAAACATCAAGTAAAAGGCTGTATTACCGACGAGTTTGGGATTCAAGATTATGATTTGGAATATTGGTAACCTTTCTCGAGACCCTTGACTGATCGAAGTGATTTTGCATCTACGTCGATGATTCTAACTACCAATGCCAGAATTGCCTCGTGAAATTGCAATAGAGCTCTTCCATTCATTTATTATTCGTGGTCTGATTAGACAACTTTCTTAACATAGCTAAAAGCGCGAAAGTGATGATTAGTCCCCTAAGTTTGATCAATTGTGAGATTAATCCCTTAATAAGTTTTAATTATAGTAATTAAGTCACATAACTTTGGGTAAAAGTGAAATTGAATTCAAGTTTTTTATTTTTTTCAATTAAAACTGCACCTTAAAAACAAAAATTCGATTTATTTATTCATTTTTTCAGCATACGAAAAAAATAATTGTATATTTATAAAATGTACGTATGCAATTTTTACATATTCTAAAAAAAAATAGTTAAAAGAATTACATAAAATCGAAAATTTGTAACAATAATCTCATAGATTATAGTATAAATTATGGAGTATATTAAAATTATTAAAAAAATCTAAAAATTATGTTAATAAATTATTTAATTACTTTTATAATATCAATAATTATTCAGTGTACATTGAGTTTATATATAACATGATTAATGATATAATTTATGTTAAAAATAAAAATTGTAATTCTTCTAATTACAACATTTGAAACCTACGGTCTAACCTCACAATTGCTAAAAGTTTAGGGGATTAATTAACACTTTTGCGTTGCTCAAAGTAAAATTCGAGGCAAAAAAGGTCGTTTACATGGAAAATACTTCAGGAATACATAAAAAACGACGAATCTCGTCTACATTGCTTGTACTATATGCTAACTATAACTACTAATACTCCGTACAACCGTAAAATAAATCAAAGCGACATGTCTCTCATTAACGTCTTTCCCAGATCGTCTCAAACGAGAATTTGTATCACGTAGCTTGAACCGTCATTTCTCTTCATCACCGACGACTACGACCGACTGCTCAAACTCCGAATCCATAATGACTCCATCCATCAAATGCACAACAACCTCCCCTTTCTCGATATCAACTCGCTCCGACCCAACACCATTAACCACCAACCCACCACCCGGATCCCTCCATACCCGCAACTCAAACCCGGATACCGAATCAAACACTACCACTTTCCCAACCTCAACCAAACCCGAATAGATTTTACGGGGCACAGACGAAAAACTCAGTACATGGGAAATCGTAGCGTATATATTGTCTCTTTCCTTGGGATCGAGACTGCGATTATGGTTCAAGTTTAGAACTCTTTCAATGGCGGATTCAGTTGGTACAAACAGTGTAAACCCTAGATTACTGGGTAACATTTCCAACATCATTTCCCCAAATTTACCTAATTTTTTACCCTCGATTTCTGAAATCCCAGTAAACTTAACCTCGGGTAAACTGAATACCGACATAATTACCATAATCATAGAGTAAATGGATATGATCAGCAGTAAAACAGTAATCGAATGGGTAAACAGTTTGGATAATCTCATCTTAGAAGAGTGGATTAACAAAAAATTACTGAAATAATCATGGAAAAGTTATTAATTACCAAGGATAAAAATGGGATTAATTTTTTTTTACAGATTAATTAATTGGGGTTTTGAGGGGATAATTTACCTGGAAAAGGGGGAAATATTTGGTTAATTTGTGCTGTTTGATTTTAAAGGATTGAGATTTTGAAGTTCTTAGCTCAGGAATTATGGTGGTATAATTTTTTTAATTTTTTTTTTTTTTTGCTGTAGAATGCAAGATTGATCACGTTATTTACCATGGTATTGCGCCACAAAACATGTTCTTAATTAATTGATTTTCGCAACCACTTTAAGTATCCGGAAAAATGATTTCACGTCTGAGATGGTTCAGTTTTGTAAAAAGAAACGTAGTATGTAATTCATTCATATAGTGATAGAGATTACTCTGTATTTGAAAAATAAGTGGATTTTTTTGAATAAATACGGAGTAATAACTAACGCTCATTAGGTTAATATGTGAGTTTTAGGTCGGTAATTTGTTATTGACATGTCTAGCAAGTCGGACGGGTTAGATTCTGGATCGAGTTAGGAACTTAGGATATATTGTAAGGTTTTGACCTTATATTAATGGGTCATGAATAATTATTTTGGTATGTCGGATTGTGGGCCAAGGTCTTATCCTTGAGAAAAATGGATCGGGTTGATCAAATTTTGACAGATTGATAGATACTGTACTGCGTAAGTAAAAGTTAATTATAATGTTACTTTTTCGACTTCTCATCATATTCTAATGAAAAAATATTACTTCGGCTTACAATTAATTGGATTCGGTATGCAAAATGGAATTTTAGAAGTGAATTATTGTACATTTGTACCAAGTGATTGATGGGAAGATGAGTTTAGATTGCATAATTATTGATCAATATCAATAGTACAAGAAGGACAAACCAATGGTACAAAATTCACATTATAAAAGACTTTTTTTTTTTATGGGAGACAATTAACAATAAAATGAATTAAATATCATACATAAAAATAAAATAAATGGTACAAGTACATTATGTACATAAGAAATGAACCCTACTAATAATCCCCAATAAAAAAAAGGAACAAATTAATTTTTCTATAATTATTTCGATACACTACTAAGTACGGAGTAGTAAGTACTAATTTAAAATTATTTATCGTAATACCATCATATATAAAATTATTTTGTTGTCTATAGAGCTACAAGATTGATACAGGTCATAAGAAATACTCCATTGTTTAAAAATTTAGAAGAGACGGTCTCTGATTAACGTTAATCAGAACCTCCTTGAACATATTCTACGTATGTCTCTCACTAACTTAGTGAAAAACGGTCTTCCACGAGACCTGTATTATTGTTGAATGCTTATCTAGTTATACACATCCAGTCTTGACTCTTGATCATGTTAGTTGTTTAAAAACTTAGAAGAAACAGTCTCTCGTTAAAGTTATCCCTCTCATATACTCTAAGTATGTCTCTCACTAACTCAGTGAAAGACGGTATCTCACGAGACCTGTATTATTGGTGGCTTAATGCTTATCCAGTTAGTTATACACATCTAAGGCTTGATCATTGGAAAACAACTAACATGAGTAATGTGAAGAGGAACACAATGATTGGGAGGATGGCCCAACAAAGTGAGCCCACTTCACAACCTGAGAAAATCATTGAAGAAGACAGCATTACAACAGCCCATACTTTACAATGGGCCAGGGCCCATTATTGTACATGTTCATTATTGTACTAATTGTACTATTAACAATATTGTATGGTGTCAATTAAATGGCCCACCTACTAGTATTTTGCCCAAAAACTGTTCCCTCAACAACTGAATATTTTTCAATTATTTGATAAAAATAATTATTGGTAAAGATAACGGTTGCAGGTTCCCTCGTCATAGAAAAAAAATAAAATAAAAAAGTTTGTGTCGGCCAAGTTCAATGTCACTCGACACGGCTATACAGGTTTTAACCCAGTCGGCGTCACTAACTGATATCGGCCAACACTAACACTTTGACGATTAATTTAGTTGATAGTAATGAGATGCAATACTCGTAATTTAGGATTCAGATCCGGTTAAATATTAATATCGGTCTTCAAAGATGTACTCCTTGGAAAGTCTTAGACCAATATGATGTGTGACAACTTTCCAAACACTTAACAAAGTACCTTGTTTAACACAAGAGAAAATGGCATTTATTTTCAACATTATAGTTAGAGAAAATGACACTTAGTTAACATCATGGTAAGGCATAAAGTGAATTAGGCCTGATAAAACTGATTCGATCCGAACTGACTCGACATCTAAACTAAAGATCCGAGTTTGACCTGTATTAAAATTTGACCCCGACCTAACCCAAAACTGACGTAAATGTTATTATGACAAACGAAAACGGCATCCCGAAAAAAAAGTTGAAAACAACATTTCCGAAAATAATCCAACCCCAAAATAACCTAACCTAGCCTGAAGTTAACTCGATTTTTATCCGAAAGTGATCAAATCTGAAGCTAATCCAACCCGATTGAGTTACCAATCATTTTATCTCTTTTTCTTTTGGGCTTTTAATACAATTGGTGGACCAAGATTTGAAGGCCTACTTCCTTCCCCCTTCCCCAACCAAATGGGGCAAAACCATTAAACAAAGATATCTATTAGATTGCCTTCTTGGAAAAGTAGGCACACCATTATATCTACAAACACTAATAAGTGGCCCAATAGTGTTTTTTCTTTTGTTTATTTTATGTGTTGATATGGACCTTAGTGCTACTCACACTCACTATAATGTTTCCACTTCATTATTATAATAGTAATAATAATAATACTCCCTCCGTTTCTATGATTTCTTCTACCTTAAAAGTGGCACATTTCTTAAGAAAAACAATAAAATAAGTAAAAGTAGAGAGGAAGTAAAGTAAGTGGGCCACCTAGGTAAGAGGGAAGTGTGATAGAAAAAAAAAGAAAGTGGAAGAAATCAAAGAAATGGTTGAAAAGGGAAATGTGGAAGATATCAAAGAAACAGAGGGAGTAATAATAATAATAATAATAATAATAATAATAATAATAATAATCTATTAATTAATCTCTATTTTATTTATGTCTTTGGAACATATTATGATCATATGCATTGTACTTTGTCATGTAAAAGACAACACCATTTGTTTTTGGCTACTAGATTTTATTCACTTCCTAATAAGCATTACTAGTGTTAATCCAAATATATTTTGTCAACTAGCAAAGTTTTGTTTTACAAAAACCCGTCAACTAGCGGCTTTCAGTTCGCTTAATTAGTTGATACAGTTATAAGGGTTGATATTTTCAGTATACAGTATGAGTTTAAATCTCGTTAGCATCAAGTATGTTCACCTGGCTCTCATTATGCTAAAAATAACTTGAATTTTGTAGTTATACCATAATGAAGTGTTCATTTTCGACTTTATAGAGTATAACATTCATCGATGATCAATATTGTAAAACGTTTTACTTCGCATGTTTTTCTTTTTGTACAAAGGAGCCAAAGGAAAATTATAAGTAATTAACTAGTTAACTTAAGCAAAATATTTAATTAGATTTGGACCAAATCTAAGAAAGAAACTTTAGATGAAAAGATAGTAGCATTATCAATAAAGTTAGATTATTAAATCAAGATAAAACAAGATAGTCCATAGGCATAAATTACTTTAGAGAAATAGAGAACAATTAAGCCGAATGATCACGTGGGTTTAAATCGATATATATTCATATTAAAATTAAAATAATTTAATTAACATCAATTTAGATAAATAGAACAAATTTAGGACGTGATAAGATTGATAACTGATAATGTCACGTCGTAATATACTCGGTTAATCAAAATATATTTTTTAGAAGACTTAAATTATTAAAGTAAAACTCTCTCATAAAGTAATGGTCTGACAGAGTACTATTATACTTGATGGATACCTAATAAAATGTTCTTTCATCCTTGCAATACCGATATTAAATATGAATTTACATCCAACAAAATATACAACTTTTTGAACAAATATGAAGCATGTTACTATGTTAGTGCTCATATAAACATATACTATACACATATTAGACATTAGGGGTCATAACATTGCCAACTTTTTTTTACATGAGAAAGTCCTATATCTATATATTCTATCCTAAATTTGATTGATTTTAAGTACAAAAGTTTCTCTTTCAAGAAACTTCGAATTTCGTATAGCCAAATATTTACACTATTTTATCAAGTCTATCTATATGATGTGGTAAATCTATGAAAATATTAGAGTAAATTTTTTAACGTATCCACTGGACACATATTAACATTGTTTAATAAAGCAAGATTCACAAGAATCTCACCTAAGTATGGTAAATACGAGTAAATATTGTCATTTCTTAGGATAATATCATTGATCTTACTTTATTTAACATGTTAACGCGTGTTCAGTGAACACACGTTAGAAAAACCGTTATCATAATGACATTAATTGTTGAATTGTACAGTATCAAATTTAATTTAGGCTCATGTGTATTACAGTATTAGTATCTCAATAGTCCAAGGTCACCCACCGTTTTTTTTTTATTTTGGTGTAAATTATCTGATTCAGTTCGGATTCAAGTCAGGTAGAACGACCTCATCATAAATTTTAACATTATTACGTTCTTAGGGTTCCAATTGACAGTTGGCTATATATAGTATCCCAAGTTCCCAACTCATGCATGAAGGATCCATGACTTGTTCTCAAATGTATGTTTTGTTACAAGTGACTTTGTGATAGTTGATACCCCATGCTGCCATGCATGCATGCATATGCATGTCCAAGTGCATGCATGTGATAATGTATGTATGAGCACAAAATTACAGCAACTAACTAACATCAACTAAATCAAATCAAATGTCACAAGAAGATGCTATACAGTATATACCCTATTACATAATACCCTAATAATAATAATAATAATAATAATAATAATAATAATAATAATAATAATATATTCACACAAATTAAAGAGAGAATAGATGAAATAATAAAGGACTAAATTCAAGAACACAACTAAGATATGAAGAGAAGACAGTTGTATATATTATAGTAAAACAAATAATAATAATAATAATAATAATAATAATAATAATAATAATAATAATAATAATAGCGCGTGCCGCAGTTCATATTTTCACTAGAATTAGCTTTGCAATCGCTAAGTGAGTGGGGGCCCAGATAGTATCTCGGCTTTCCTCTAACTTCTTGTAATTTGTTCTGGTGTTTAATACAAGTTCCGTTTTAAAAAAATAAAATAAAATAAAATAAAATAAATAATAATAATAATAATAATATTTTTACTTCTTTTATTTTTACTAGACTTAGTTTTGCTATAACTAAGGGGATGAACGTCAAGATAGTATCTCGGCTGTCCACCTGTAAACTGGTTTTAATTCATCTTATTTCCCCTATTTATAATAATAATAATAATAATAATAATAATAATAATAACTTCTTGTAATTTGTATCGATCTTAATACAAGTTCTGATTTTTATTAAAAAAAATAAATAAAAATAAAATAATAATAATAATAATAATATCCACTAACTTCTTGTAGTTTGTTTCGATCTTAATACAAGTTTCGTTTTCATATAAAATATAAAATAATAATAATAATAATAATAATACTCCCTCCGGTCACTATTTTTCGCTCCGCTTTCCTTATTTGGTAGGTCTTTATTTTTTGCCCCATTTCTCCACTTTCCTTTTATGTCTTACACTTTTTACCATATTATCCTTCTTCTATCCTTTATTTACAAGAATGTCATTGAATTCTCACACTTTAAGCCCCACTATTCATTTCTTTACCATTTTATATTCATTATTTACCATTTTATATTCATTATTCACTATATATCAAGGTCCACCATTATTTCCTTATCATTTTATATTAAAACCTTGTTTTATGTGCAAAAGGGACCGGGGCAATAAATAATGACCGGAGGGAGTAATAAGACAAGTAATGTATATATAAATTGGTAAATGATTTAACATGACTACAAATAGTAGATCAATTTGGACCACTACTACCACTGCTGCTGATGAACTTGGTTGATAAGGCCGGCGCATTGATGCAAATTACTAGTACATGCACCTATACATACATATTACTAGTCTCTAGATAAGAATTTTTATCTTTTAGATAATAAATCAAGCTAGCACTTGTTCATCATAAGGCATTTGCATATTTTATCTTCTTGCAACAAGTGTCAAAAGAGAGTGGGCATTTCTATTTAATAATAATAATATCATCCGATGGTACTGAAATTCAATATCGACATATTCACTATAAAATATACTTGTAATAAGGATAGAAATAATGATAATGATGATGATGTCGTTTCAAGAATTTGTTTCATAATTTAGGTGATACTGAAATTCAATATCGTCATGTTGATAATAATAATAATAATAATAATAATAATAATAATAATAATAATAATAATAATTTAAACGTCTGGAGACTGAAGATGATTTGATAAAGAAGTTTAGAACGAATCCAAAAAATATATAAAATAAATAAATCAACTTTTGAAAACTGTTTATTAATTTGGTTTATCAACTGAGTGTATGTAATCGATCTATAATAAATTTAAAATAAATATGTACTTGTACATCTTGATCGTCTGATCGTATAAGAATTTGATTTTTTAAAAAAAAAATTAAAACATGATACCAATTACTATATACACAAGTTTTTCACCAATTCTTCGATATAGAGACAATTTTACAATAATTTTATTATAAAATCTTTTATAATAGGGGTACATTATCATTTTAAATTTATTGTATTACAATTAGGATGTGTTTGAACCTGAATTTAGGTGTGACGATCTTATTTACTCGCTCTTTCCCCTCTAATCATTTATTTTATTTTATATTATTTGTGATAAATATTTTAATTAAAAGTAAATAGATTACTGAATAGTACCGTAATATTTAGTCAACGTTTATCTTATCTAGTAAGAATAGCATCATATTTGAGTTTGACTTGTATGAATGTAATAATCACATCTTTGTATATGTGTTATCTTGGGATTGTACCTACAATAGTGTGGTATAGTAAATTTTTGTGCCTTTTGTCTTCCTACTATTATTGGATCATTTGCACAAATTTTTTTTCGTCACAAGATGAAAATATCGATCATAATATAATTGGTTAAATACTTCATTATATTTTTATGTAAATGAGTATTGTACAAAGTATTCTTCTTCCCTAAATCGTACTCGTATTTGTTTTTGTCATTTTTATGTAAATGAGTAGTAATATTTAATCCGTTATAACATTATGACAAATATTTACATTATAAGGGAGACTAACTGCGCATTTGCGCTAAAACAAAAGTACAAAACAATGCATGATCAATAGGATAGGACGGAAAATGTACAAAATAATGATTTTAATATAAAAATTGTATATATTAAATATTAATTTTTTTTTAACTCCTTAAATAAATAAATAAATAAATAAATACAGTCTTTAAGGTTGTGTTTATAATTTTGTCGAAAAATTGATAAAAGAGGATTCAAATTATAATTCCTTTTGTTATCCCATCTCATATTATAATGTGGGTCCAAATAGACTTAAATAATTATCACATTAAATAATTACATATTGACGTTGAAGGGTGCATGCCAAATATGGTGCATGAATGCATGATCATGTACGTAGCAAGTCATGAAAGGTTGCAACTTTAATTTGTTTGGCAACCTATAATTTATTTTCACATTTCGAATTATTTACTTATTAATTTTTTATACTTTTAAAAATACATGATTTTATATTACAAAATATATACTCATATAAATGAAATTTTTGTATTTAATACGGAGTAATAATAACTTAGTATATATTAATATATATTCGATCAATTTAATTACAAAGATACATATATCCCCGATAGTTATTTTTCATGATATACATCGCTTTTTCACTAACAATTTAAACCAACCATAACTCATGTTTACGTGTTTGACAATATTTAGTTTATCATCTCGAGAACTACAATTCAGAAAACATCTACGAGTATTTTGACAATAAGCTGGGGTATATTTCGTAGTCACAAATTCTAACAACGACATTTCTCTAACGAGTTATTGCCAATTAAAGTATGTTTTACGAAAAAATGATAAAAATCACGATTATTATAAATTCATATCGTACACATACATTTACAATATATTTTTGTAAAAATTAAATTTCGGAAAACGTACGAAAGATGTTATGCATGGATGTATGGAGTAGTTGTTGGTTGTTGAAGGATGAAGCCATCAAGTAACGTACTTAATGTTGCATTGGTACGTGACATTGTGACAATATAATACCTACATACACATCATCGACCGGCGTTTTGGTACTAAAATTCGTGCACCTTAATCATATAATAATTTTATAATTTATATTACGTACCTAAATAATTGAGTATGTTGGTATTCATAACCTTTTGGATTTTAATGTAGAATGAAATATTATATTTTTGCGTTAGTAATTTGTTTGTATTTAATTAAAATATTTTTTTACAAATGATGGTAGCGATAATTTTCACGTCAGTAATTTCTTTATAAGTTTTAGACTTTTGTTATTTAGTCCTAGTATTTCAATAATAAAATACCTTTATCGTTACTTACTCCATATAATTTAGGTTTTGATTTAATAATACGCTCTTTATTTTGTTTTTGTTTTAAACGGAGTTTTTTGGGTGCTCAACGGAACATGTTTTTTTTAAGGAGCTTATCTAATACTCGGTATATATATAGATGCTCAAGTACCGAGTGTATAATTTTTTTAATAAAAAAGGAAATTTCTTTCATCGATCTAATAATCAAAGGTATCTCTTTTTCCTAATTATTAAAGCCTTTAAAAAATATAAACATCATGTTACGACGTACTCCGTAGGTATATAATAAGGTCCTAATTAAAACGACAATTTTTTTTGTTTTGTTTATATTAACGGCTTATCCTATTAAACAAAGGGTTTAAAACATTTCTGATCAAAAGAAAATCAGAATGAACGAAATACAAATTTGTAATATATAAATAAATTACAACATTCCAAAAACAAATACTCCCTCCGATTACCTGTGTTCTTCCCCTTTCTTTTTGGGGAAGAAAATAAGGAGGGAGTAATTATATTAGTAGAATAATGGGGGTGGAATGAAAAAGTAAGAGAGAGAAATATTATATTAATTAAATGGGAAAAAGTAGAATGAAAAAGTAGGAGAAAAAATATTATATTAATTAAATGAGAAAAAGTGGGGTGGAAAAGTAGGAAAGATGAATATTATATTAATTAATAAAGAGGTAAAACTTTCCTTAAATGAAAAGAGGGAAGAAAATCAAACTCAGCCCAAAAAGGAAATAGGGAAGAACATAGGTAATCGGAGGGAGTATTACTATTAGAATAACATGCTAATACATAGTTATATATCCTTTGATTTATACTTTTTTTTAATAGAAAAGACAAATTAATTGCATCATAATTCAATTTATCTAACTACTTCTACAGTTTGGACTACTACTTTTCGGGATCGTTTGGTTACTCATCCAATTACCGGGAAATGCATTTTCAGGGAGTTGTTTGGTTGCTCACTTCATGGGAACGGCTGCTTCCCAGAAATTGTCATTTCCTCCCTAACGGAACAACCAAACAATATTTTTGTAATTTCCATTAAATACAAATTCACGTGAATTTAAAATTCCCGATAACTTCATGGTGAACCAAAAAGACCCTTCATCTATTAATTGAAGATAAATGAATTTATAGGACCTTTGCCTTATATCAAAAGCCATTATTCCTTCCTACATATCAGCAGATTCTCTTAGGGTGATTAGATATATTTAGATTGATCAATTAATTAGGAAAAAATAATCAATAAATTATAGACTAATTAATCATTAATCATCCATATGCCTATAATAATATATAAATATAAATAAAAGGTAGGTGTAACACAATTATCATGCAACTATATGCAAGTAGATGATGACAACATATTATATGTAGACATTATTATTCCTCCATACTTATTTGTCTAATTTTAAAAAAAAAAAGTTTGAAATAATACACATAATTAATTAAATACATAATGCTTTACTTTGTATAAATTAGGTCATTACATAATTTTTTTTAATAAACTACCCACATTTTAAGTGGCCTGTATGTAAAATATCTCTCACTTGTCAATTTTTTTTTATCTCAAAGTGACTATTTTGAAGGTTATTATCCACATTTTTCAGTCTAATTTTGTATCGAAATGTAACGTCTCAGAAATCGATTTGAATATATATTGAATCTTCCGCCCTATTCCATCGTGACTCGAAAGATAGGCGAATGACTTATGATCTAAATGTGTTTATCTCAAACCATACGCGCATTCTGTTACTCTCAAATATAACAAATGGAGTAGTTATTGTGCGAATTCTGAGACGTTTTATTTCGCGACCAAAATAGATCAAAAAACGTGGATAATAACCTTTAAAATCGCCAGTTTGAGGCAATTTTTCGAAATCTGTGAGATATATTGATGGCCAATTAAACATGGCCTCTATGCCATAAAATGTATGTCGGTTGTTAAAAACACTAAAAAAGAATTAAGATTCGAGTATATATTGGATATTTCACCATATTCCATTGTGACTCGAACGATAGTCGAAAGACTTCTGAAAAATGTGTTTATATCAATCTGAACGCGCATTTTGTCACTCTCGGATATTTGTATAACAAATGGAGTAGTTATTGTGCCAATTCTAAAACGTTTCATTTCGCGACCAAAATTGACCAAAAAAACGTGGATAATAACCTTCAAAATCATCAGTTTGAGCCAAATTTTCGAAATTCGGGAGATATTTAGCTCGAAACTTAAACAGGGCTCTATGTCACAAAATGTATGTCGGTTGTTAAAAACACTAAAAAAGAATTAAGATTCGAGTATATATTGGATATTTCACCATATTCCGTTGTGACTCGAACGATAATCGAAAGACTTCTAAATGTGTTTATCTCAAACCGTATGCGCATTCTGTTACTCTCGAACATTTGTCTAAAAAATGGAGTACTTATTGTGCGAATTCTGAGACGTTTCTTTTTGCGACCAAAACTGACAAAAAAACGTGGATAATAACCTTTAAAATCGCCAGTTTCAGCCAATTTTTCAAAATTCGAGAGATAATTTGCTCAGAACTTAAACAAGGTCTTTATGCCATAAAATGTACGTCGGTTGTTAAAAACACTAAAAAAGAATTAAGATTAAAGTTTATATTGTATATTTCACCATATTCGATCCGTTATGACTCGAACGATAGTCGAAAGACTTCTAACTGTGTTTATCTCAAATCGTACGCTCATTCTGTCACTCTCGAACATTTGTCTAAAAAATGGAGTACTTATTGTGCGAATTCTGAGACGTTTCTTTTCGCGATCAAAACTGACCAAAAAAACGTGGATAATAATCTTCAAAATCACCAATTTGAGCCAAATTTTCAAAATTCATGAGATATTTTATTGGGAACTTAAATAGGGCCTCTATATGTCACAAAAGGTATGTCTGTTAGTAAAAAAATTAAATAAGAATTTAGATTCGAGTATATATTGGATTTTTCACCATATTCCATAGTGACTCGCAAGGGCGATTTCAAAGGGGGTGATGGGGGTGACCCCTCACCCCCATTATTTTAGGAAAAAATCAAGTTAAAAAAGGACATATAAATACATATACATGAATATAAAGATCAGAATAGTTATTTGGGTGGAGTGGTACCCGGGTTGCTAGTTTCTCCACTTACGTGAAATAGCGGTTTCCAAACCGAACCACAACTTACTCATACCCGATCCTACATGAATCCATTTTTAATATTTTTTTTTATTTTATTGAGCATTTGAGATGTGTACTTGTGTAGGAAATTAACTCAAGAATTAGAGATTTTTTTTTTATTTTATTAAAAACCATTGAGATGTGTGCCTGTGTAGAGAATTAAGAAAAATGGACAAATGAGAAATTAATAATCGTAAAAAATTGAAAATATGAACATACTAATATTCTAATAATGTATTAGTATGATATACGTGATTATGTGAAATTGAGAAATTAATTTGATAATGTATTACGGAGTAGTATGTATTGACACTTTTATTTTAGTCGATAATACTTTGCTTTTTTTTTAAATAAAGGTTTGCGGTTAGTTTTTGAGTTTTTTGTTACGTTTAGTTACTTTTTGGATTAGTTTAGTTAGTTATGACGAATTCTTTTTAAGTGATTTGAACTGAATTAAACTAAACTGAATAGATATAAACTGAATTGAAGGACTGAACTGATCGAAACTGAATTGATCTATCTGAATTGAACTGAAGAACTAAACTGCATAATCGAAACTAAACTAAACTGAACTCAATTATTTGTGTGTTATTTTTTACGTTATAATTTTTTTATCACCCCCATCTCGAAATTCCTGGATTCGCCACTGGTGACTCGAACGATGGTCGAAAGATTTCTAAATTTTGTTTGGACATTTTAACTGCCCTAAGGAACACTCCAAGCAAATTTCGACAGTTTTTATTCTGTACCCCCGAATCACCAAAAACTATGCATTATACAATTTAATTTGAGTCGTTTGATAGGTCAGACTTGAACATGTTTCATTTTGATCCGATTTTTATACCATGTGTCTACCTATAAAATACACTTACATCCTACTCCCTCCGTTCCATTTGATTATTTACGTTTGCTTTTTCACATTTGTCAATGCACGTTTTCTTTTATCCATATCTTTAGTTACATATTTCTAAAAAATTACAAATTTGATATTTATAACATACTCGATTAAATAATTTAAACAAGATCTCACATGACTATATTTTATCTTATACAGAGTATATTAGAAGTTATATCGTCGACAATACCTCCACTTATAAATAGTGCCCAAAAAATCAAACGTAAAGAACCTATTGAAACATCGGAAATATATCACTATTCAACAAGCTATTAAGTAGAATGAACCTAGCCATCCAATGAAAATATGTTTATGTTTATACATGGCCGGTTGTTATAGGGAGTATGTTAAAGCTGGCTATATAGCGATATGTAGCCATGCATGTTGGTTCAAAGAACGAAGAAAGAAGACCATGCAAATACTATGAACATTGAACCATGCATACATATAAAAACAACAAATATATACTTAAAAAAATACTACAAAGTATTATTTTTAATAAGGTAGGTATGACCTAATATAAAATATACAAAAAAAAAATACTCAATACGGTCGTAATCGTAGAGTAGAACTCGACCTTTTTTGACTAGGGTAGCCATCAAGGCATCAATGTATCAAGGCATCAATTAAGCAAAAGCATTATTTTATGGTGAAATGAAAGTGAAATTTAATTATTATAGATTAACCCTATTTGATTTTAAATTATCCATCGTCTTTTTAAAGTCGAACATTCGTAAAAAAAAATAAAAATATCAACCTCATCATGTTTTATTAAACTTATAAGAAATTCATATCGACTTTTCTTTCTCGTTTTGATACATAAATATTTACACCGATCAAATAGCTAAAAACATCATTTTCCCCTAATAATGATCGTACTGTTTTGGGAAATGTAAAATTCAGGAATTAAATATATACATTAAAAAGTCGTAAAATGACAAATAGAAGAAAAGATTCAATCTTTTCCCTAATAACGATCGTATGAACTGTTTTGGGAAAAGTAAAATTCAGGAATTAAATATATATATATATACATTAAAAAGTCGTAAAATGACAAATAGAAGAAAAGATTCGATCTTTTTCCTAATAACGATCGTACTATTTTGAGAAAAGTAAAATTCAGGAATTAAATATATACATTAAAAAGTCATAAAATGACAAATAGAAGAAAAGATTCGATCTTTTCTAAATGACAAATAGTAAATGAAATTATTTAAGCTTAATCGTATTACAATAAAGATGGTGAGAGATCAGATTCGAACATAAAACCTATTATAGACGATATTAGATTCTATGAATGTGTCATTATCGATGATACTCTTTCTATTCATTGAATAATGTATGTTGCTACCTCGTTAGGTTCAACTTTTTGGTTTGTCTTATACGGATATTAAGTAATGAACTACGTACGTAGTAGTAGTAGTAATAACCTATCTAATTAATAATAATGCCAACATATTTAATTAAAGTGGTATTTAATTATTATTTATCTATATAAAGCAAAAATAAAGTACGTGGAAGATAAGGAATATATTAATAAAAATAGTTGTTTTAATTTGGTAGCCATCGAAACTAATATATATGACTTCAATTTAATCCAATTTGCAATAATAATTGATTATAATAATAAATGGTATTGAATTTATTAAAGTCTTATAATAATTTCAACAAATTGGACTTGTATGTATTATTCCAATATTAGATAATGTTAATTATAAACGGCACTCTCGATGTCACTAGATATTTCATTTTATATAAGTGTCTTAAAAAATCATCTCACGTGCATTAGATTGTTTTAGATCGACAACTAATTAGATCATTAGAAACTAATTAATGTATTTCGTAACATTAATTTGATATTGTCACGTGTGAGAATTTGTGTAAAGAATAATCTGTTAATTACTGAATAAATTCTATTTATAATTGTTCATTTCAATTGTTATCAATAACTTTTTTCACTTAAAAGAACATTTTATAAAACTCGATATAGTCTCATACCATGGTTATTGTAAAACCACTCATAAAATGTTAATTTTATTAATTTAGATTATTTCCTTTATTTATTTTTTGCGATAATTACAATGTAGAAACGTTTTATCGTGCAACAGACGTAAAAAAAATTACTTTTTAGGTTTACAACTTAAATGGTCAACATAAATTACAAATTTAATTATATCGATACAACATTGGTACATTACGTATAATTTTAAATTTCGATTATTTTTTAAAATCATGATAAAATTACCCTTCCCGTAGGCGAGCATGGCTGGTGTTTAACTGGCAAACACGTGGCAAATCAAGTATATCAATTTAATATTTTAATTAATTAACAATTAATCACCTAAAAATAATTATTAGAAGATGAAATAATAATCAAAATCAAATTAAACAATAAAATAACGTAAAAAAGAAGTCAAATATTAAACAAATTACATTTCATAGTACTGTAACACTAATTACATTATTATTATTATTACAGTTTTTCTAACCTGTGCCCAGTGGACACATGTTAATACCCTAATTAAGGAAATATTAACCATGATAAATATCATGAGAAGTTGAAATATTAAGCTTTATTACCATATTTATACATTATCTATTTAAATCATGCCTTAATTAACTTATTAACGTGTGCCCAGTGGGCACACGTTAGAAAAACTGTTATTATTATTATTATTATCAATCATCATCAATGATTCAAGATACTGTATCATCACTGTATCCACTCTCATAATAATTAAAATAATTCAGGTGTCGCCGACGTATCAGAAATGACGGTTTATTTATTTAGCATGTTGGGTATTTATAGAAAGATTCGTTTAACCGACTTTTTATTATGTCAACTGATAGCTAATCTCAAACATAAGCTTCCTAATTACTTTACTTGATCCATCAAGTTGATCTCTCGTAAGACCGACATATTTGTATTTAGATCAGAATAAATTGAATAGTAATCCGCTCAAGTAGATGAGACAAGCTTTTTGTTAGTGTCTGCTAGACTTGATGAAACTCGACACTCGAATTGAAGCCTGTATAGGGCTAGATCAAGTTGATATGAATTCACTTTACTCGACCTGGATGTTTACTTGAAAATGTTCTGGTTGCAAAATAACATGACTCGAATTTGACCCAATAATTAAAACCCCATCGGGATCTGACCTGGTTGAACTGAACTCGACTCGTAGAATTGTCGAAATCAGTTCAATCAAGCTCGAATGGATTCCAAACTCTGCAAAACGAACTCGGCTAGCTAGGACGGTCGTTTGTGTTGTTTTAGCTTTTAGTAATATTGAATTGAGCAATTCTCCTCTGAGACCGTTTCATATAAAAATTTCGCCCTTTTGTTAGTCTTCGCGCCCAGGTTTTCGCCCTGAATCCTTTTTTCAGCCGTTAAAGTGGAGAACTGAACCAAAAATTTAGTTTGCGAAGGTTCAATTGTCCGAAATGTATCGAATTTGTATTAATTGAATATAATATGTAATTAATGTTTTAAGTGTCAAGTGTGAGATTGTTAATTAATTACTCATCATCATATTAGGATGGATATGGCACAATTAGTTGGACTAATTATAGTACACAAGACAGTTGGGATTTAAGTTAAAATGAAGTTAATTAAAGAGATTCCATTACCGACCTTTTTGTTTAGTAATTAATTGTAATTAATAATTAGTCAAGTGTTTTAAGGGGAGATTATATGACATAATGACAGCCAACATCCAGAACTTAAATTAATTAGTCGCCCCTCTCATTTTACTACAGTACGTATTACACCTATATGCTAGCTAGCTAGTACAGTAATGTTTAATTTAATGTACGTTCATGCATTAGGGAATTGTGTTTTAGCATTTGATGCAGAGAATGTGTTTCAACCCGGGTTATAGAGTAAGACAGATTCACACGTGATATGATCGTAAAAAAATAATTCACTTACTCTATAAATAAGTAATGATTTATAAAGTCGGTGAAACCTAATAAGCTCAAGTCTGTGTTGGGTTTACTTGGACCGACCGCCGGAGAAAAGAAAACTTGTCAGGAAGCTTAGTTTGCGAGCTAAAATGTAAGTCCAAGCCAAACTCGAACTTTATACATAAGAATTTAATTTCCCTTTTTTTTAATCAATTTTTTGTTCATTCGAGATGCAAACGCTATATAAAAAGGTACTCCCTCAGTTCAAATCCAAAAGACACACTTCCCTTTTGGATATTATTCACAATTCAAGAGAATCGTTAATGTTTCTGACAATCGTTAATTTTTATGATTTTTGTTAATGTAAAACGAAAGATATTGACAGTGTAAAACGTGTCTCGATAAGTGTGAAAAAATAAATGTATCATTTGGATTTAAACGGATAGATAGATAGAGTATTAATTAAGGTTTTTCAAATACTTTATCAGACCAAGCTATTAACTAATCACATAAATTCAATTCAAGTTGCCTTACATTCTACGAAGTAGTAGCTTTTTTAGTCGAGCTAATGATTCCTCAATTCACTCGTTAGTTTCTCGAGCCGAAACCTTACCACTAATCAAAATCGAGCTTTGATAATTGAGCTAAACTCAAATATCTACAAACTACTGTCTCGTCTCATTATCAGCCAAATACATACGTATTCTAAATCATATACTCCTATATATTGGGGTATATAAAAACAAAAAATGTTAGGCAAATAAAGCACCACACAAAAATGATCAAGAACTCTATCTATTTATATATATGTGATCACTATGTTATACACACAATATTGATGTTGTAGCCGCAATAATATGAGCAGCCGCTACATACATACTTTGAAGCTAGCCAGCCTACAATTTGTACGTACGTTATCAACTTAGTTTTCAATAGTACCAACATATTTCACCCATGCGTATTTCTAATTTCGGCGTCACAATTCAATTCCACACACTTAAATATACCTATTTTTACCTAATTCTTTGAACGTTCTTTGTTCTTTGTAGGCGTAAAATTTATTCGAGATAAATAAATGATTGTGACGGATCATGAGAATAAATGATTATGATGGGAATGTATCGAATGAACTTTATTTGAAGTATGGATGACGGTTTCTAAAAGCTGAATGATAAGGATTATCAGACATTCATCTCATAAAATAGTGTTCAGTACACGACAAATTTATTATATATATATATATATATATATATATATATATATGTATATATATGATGTTTATTCGAGATAAATAAATGATTGCGACGGGATATATATAAGCAAGAGTACTAGACGGTTTAAATTCTGAAAGTTGAATGATAAGGATAAGGATCGGACTTTCGTCTTGTAAAGTATTGTTTGGTATACGATAGTTTCTCTAAGATATTTACGATAATTTGACTTTTTATTTATATTTTAAGTCTAATAATTGTATGCATTTAATTTGAAGATTCAAGCTTTCAATTTGAAGCAACAGATAAAAGACAAACAATCATTTTTGAGAGACACACCTTGCATGTAGATGTAGTAGCTACACAAAGCCCGAGCAAGGATATGATACGGTTGAACTGCTAACGATCGTATCTCTAGGATATCACACCATCTACACAAGAATCGATGAGTACATAAACCGTAGATCAGAGTAAGACGGTTTCATATATTTTACGTACATGTCTGATTTTTGTAAAAAGACAACTAATTTATACGTAAATAATAAATGAATGATGATTTTATATAAATGCACTACTAATCGTATTTCACAGTACGTACAAGACTGTCTCATAAAATTAAATAACCATCCTTGAAGGCTTAAAAAACGTAATATGATCATTATCAAGTCTAACTTAAAACGATTTAAACGTAAAATGAATCTAAAAAAACCCGTATATTTGATGAGCAACGAACCTTAACCAGTGCCCAGTAGATCATTTTTCCTTCTATCATACTCTCTCCGGACACAATTTATCGCCCCGCTTTCCTTATTTGGAAGGTTTTTATTTTTTGCCCCACTTCTCCACTTTCCTTTTCTATCTTACATTTTTACCATATTATCCCTCTTTCCATCCTTTATTTACAAGAAATGCCATTGAATTTTACATTTAAGGCCCACCAATCATTTCTTTACCATTTTATATTCATTTTTCACTACTCCACCATCATTTTTTACCATTTTATATTCCTTCCTTATTCTACGTGCAAAAGTGAACGGGGCAATAAATAATGACCGGAGGGAGTAGTGCCCAGTAGATGAGCAACGAACCTTAACCAGTGCCCAGTAGATCATTTTTCCTTCTATCATATTATTATCTCGTGGTTCATTATGTTATTTATGTACATGACGAGGAAGACAAACATAACCGTTTTAAATTTTAAAAAATTAGCGATTTATTATTGGATTAAGGATTATTCGAAAATATTTGTCTTTATGTTAGACACATAGCAGCAAATAAAGCACGTGGCGATCAACCCAAAGGAAGAATACTTAAAACAAAAATGGTCCTATAAAGGGAGGACATGCAATGCACGTAAAACGTTGACTGGGAAACGAGTAAGTAATAAGGTTATTTGATTTTTTTTTTTTTTTGCATAGGAAATACCAAACTCGGATTTCGGTATGGCGGATATCTGCGATTTTGTTGGAAAATTATTTTATCGATTTTTCTTGACACAGACATATTTTACAATTCGAATAAATAATTCGTATTTTAAGATTAAAACATGTAAATAAATAACATTTTATTTGAATACGGAATACGTTTTAAGATTAAAACATGTAAATAACATTTTTATTTACCTATTAAGTCATTGTTTTTAAATTTATTACGAATATATCCATAATTATTAATATTCAAGAATTTACTGGATTTATTTTAACGCAAATCCTTGTGTCGCGATATGGTGAAAAATTTTCCCGCCTAAAACAATTTACCTATGAACTTGCATCTGGCACAATAAATAGATAGTTTATGCGCAGTTACAATCCGCGAATAAATTTGTACGGAGTACAAAATATACCCAAACTATAATATAGTAGTAATAGTTATATTATTTTTAAATTAGAAGATGGCATGCCAAAAAAAATTAAGATGTAATAATAAAAAAATATTTATACTCCGTAATATATAAGTCTGATACTATCTATTATTGTTCGTGTATTTGATAACAATGTTTCATTTAATATAAGCCGTGCATTTTGCACGGGGCCTAAGCTAGTTCTTCTCTAACACGATTTCACAGTAACCATATCATGTGAGACCGTATCACAGGAAAAAGCGGTTTATTTAGATAACAAACGAAATCCAAAATTTGTTTTTCTATATATTTGGTCCAATGATAAACATGTATACCAATAAAATCGGTTACTTGTATGATTAAAATCATCGATATGATCATAAATATATAATTTCGGCAATCCCAACATGATTTTTCATATCATTCTGAATCGCATGGATTTCAGATTTTGACTTGACTGGCAATTCATGGCCTCAAATTTAGGGCAATGACATTTTTTTTTAAAAAAATAATTTTTTTTTCTTTAAAGTTAACGTTTACTACCACCATAGAACTGTAATTAAAAATTAAATCAAAGTAAAAATGTATGACGAATTTACGTGTATATTGATATCATTGATGTTTGATTTAAATTTTTATTTTCTTTTTTAAAGATACAATCATTTTTATTTTCTTAGTACAAACGTACTACTCCCTCCGTTCCAACGAATTGTATACATTTGCTTTTTTGACACTATTTATAAGTAGGGTGAATTTTCAATATAACTTCTAATATATAAGATAAAATATATTCATGTGGATTATTGTTTAAATCGTCTAATCGAATACATTATGAATATCAAATTTTTATAACTTTTAGTAATACGTAACTAAAGATATAGACAAAATAAAATGAGTATCGACATACGTACATAAAGCAAATGTATACTAATGGATGGAACAAAGGGAGTACGATTTTATACTTTCATCAGTCTTAAAATTAAAACAAATATACGAGTATATATATCAATTAACGAGAATTTGTGTGATATATATACTACATAGATTAATAATTACTCCGTACAAATTAGTAACCTACTGATTATTATTTTTTTTTTTTTTTGAAGTGAATATATCAATTAACGAGAATTTGTATGATATATATACTACATAGATTAATAATTACTCCGTACAAATTAGTAACCTACTGATTATTTTTATTTTTTTTTGAAGTGAAGATCAATATCATTAATAATAAGTCATCCGGCATCTACAAACGATGTCAAATTGAACTGAATACAAATTTGTAAAAAAAAAATAAAGAACACCTTTGAGACAAAGATCATTATTAGAATAAAGCGCTTCTGCATAACCTTCTATATATCGCTGTTTATTGACACAGCATTTCGCGAAGGAATCTATAGATCAGTAGAAATAGTCTCCAAAATGATGAACTTTCTCTATTTTAACAAATAGTAGACCGAGATCTGACCTCAATTGTATCACCGTACGTAGAAATTCCATTGCTCTGATCTTACTCGAATGACAGAAACCTTGAAATAAAGGACGAAAAAACAACTCTCATAAAACCTACTGATTATCTTGGCGTGTGGCTTTTAGCATTTAGTTTAGGTACGGAGCACATCAATATTTAGTTTGTCACTTTGCAAAAAATTAGCATACATACACCACATGATATGTTATAGCTAGACATCAATTAGTCAATAATCTTGTCAAAGCAAGTACACTAATTTAATCAACATTACAAATTATCATTTAAGACAAATATTTCTCGCTTTGATCTTATAATAACACGTGAGTAACATGAATATGATAAAAGTAAAATGAATCAGGAATTATTGATAAGGCTACATAAGGTATATTAATTAGAATATCCCGTGTCAAACAAATATACTCAATGTACGAGTAATTTTTTGGTACGCCGGTGTACCATGTCAATTGTCATTATATTCCAAAATTGAAATTTATAATACTTTTCATGATTAATATAACTTAATTTAAGTGAAATAAAGTTATTGCGTGCACTTTCATTGATTAGGGTAAACGATTTTTATGTTACACCAAGTGTACCTAATTTTTTTTCATAAGGTAACTATATTATGATTAAGGGAATGATATGCTCCTATTAAGTATATGTACATGATGTTATAGACTTATAGGTAACTTAGATATATTAGTGTGATACGGTATACTTTTGTATATATATCGTATCTTTATCACTTGTCTCGTCATCTAACCATATGGAAAGTTTTTTTAACTCGTTATCAATTTAAATATCCATCATACAAGGATGTGGTTTACTAAGAGATCGTCTTCATAACATGTAAAATTAGAATTAAATAATTTTCTCTTCTCATCATGTGAGAGATCTATTAATTATAACGTTATTAAGAAATCGTTTCTTTAACCAGCCCCATCGAATTAATATTTAGTGCACTCTCTAATAGTATTATTATTACTCCTACTTTATAGCTAATTTAGGTCCCATTGTCACTACTCATCAATAGACAACATACATCTTTTCAATGTGGACATATAACTAAAATAAAATTAAATCTCTTTTTTCATCTTATTGGAATTTATGTGTGGAAAAGTACACCATACAATGTGGAGACCAATTATAGGAAATAAGAATAACCCTAATATTAGTTAATCTTCATTTTCACATAATTTTGACCTATGACTTATATTCCCACCCAAATTAAAGAGCAAACTTTTTAAAAATTAAAATAAAATGGAATGGAATATAGCCCAAGGCTAAAACAAAATTATCATCCTAAACTTGATACTACATATTAACCCATAAATAACTATGAATTGTGGACACGATCTGTAAGTGATATCAAATTAAACCGAATACAAATTTGTGGAAATAAACAATGAACATTCTTCTTGAAACAAAGATCGCTATTAAAATAGCACGCTTCTACATCCCCTTCAAAAATCTATAAATCTGATGATATAATCTTCAAAAGCTAAGATGAACTTTGTCTGTTTTGATAAATAGTATGCCGAAATTTGTCCTCAATTGTGTCAATATATGTAGAATCTTCACGGTTCTCACTGATCTTCCATATAATTCAGGTTAGAACTCTCTTAAAAAGCGAATAAATCCACCAAAATATGATAAGAAACTCATCAATTTTTGAGAACAAAACTTCCCTTAAGTGCCATGCAAAAGTTATTTGTAACATAAACAATACCCCTAAATAATGAAGAGAAAAGCAAGTTTTTAAGGGTTTTGGGGGAGATAAAGGGTATTTAAGAAGACATTAAGAGTGAAGAATTTTGGGTATTTACTATTTCATGTTACTATACATACTTTTAACAAATCAATTAAATAAATTATGATATTTGTTGCATATTTTATTTGTGCAATAGTAGGCAATGTATCCGACTGTCCGAGAGTATAAATATAGTGATACATAAACGGGGGCATAGGATCCTTAATGTGACAAAAGGCCGATAAGGGCAACCGACTAGCGGTAGTAACGCGGTTATTTTGTAAAAAGGTAATCTCCCCCTTTCACTGAAATGTATCACATTTTCTTTTTAGGAAAATTACTAAAAATGTTTCACTTTTGTTTTTAGTGCTATATATTTTGTGATTCCTATTGTTCGAGGTCCTACTTTCTTTTCCTCACATTTATTTTCCTCCGCATATTCACTTCTCCTACAAAACTTCCCAAAAGTCAATATAAAAGATCATAAAGAAGGGGAGGGAGTAACAATTGCGTGTTCACTAGAAATCATATGAATTTTTCTAATGTATATCCAATGAAGCAAAATTTAGAAAGTACTCCCTCCATCTTTTTGAATTAGCCCCATATTCTTTTTATGGATTTTTTTGAGTTAGCCCCATTTCCTTTTAAGAAAATAATTTCATTTCTATTTCTCTCTCATCACATTCATCATATCAACACTATCCTCTTACTTTTTCACTTTTTCTTAAACTCCGTGCCAAACCCTTATGGGGCTAATTCAAGAATATGGAGGGAGTATATACGGTCTAAAACCGAATCATTGACGAATAGGTCTTTTTGAGAGACGGTCTCTCGTTAACCTTACTGAGAGACTAAGTACAAATGGAAGTAACAGTGGTACCAAACCTAATAGAAGTAGGTACGATTAACATAAATGAGTATACAAATATAAAGAGGATACGTTTGTTATAAAAAAGGTACAAAACAAAGTTGTCATTTAAGGATACGAATATGACATAGAGTGGTACTAAAGAGTGATCTCTCAATAAATTATTGAGAAACCGTCCCCCTCAAAAATTTGTGATCATAAAATAGTGAGGATAGAGGAAGTGAGGGTGGGGGATGGTAGAATTAAACTCTGTCAAGTGTATGTAATAATCAGTAATCACGAGATACATCAAACAATCAATAATGTTTTTTATTTTTTTAAAATTTTAAAAAATGACAGCAACATCCCTCAGTTAATAATGAGCAGCAAACCAAAATGCAAATCTCCACCTCATCTAACTTCAAATTGTTCACTGAACCCAAACCCACCATCCCCACACCCTCCTCCCCCCCTATAAATACCACCTCCCACCCCTCTCACTCTCCTCACACTCTCCTTCCCTCCTAAACCACACCCAAAAACAACACACACACACTTCAATTTCCTACTTCAAATTTCAAAAAACCAAAAAAAAAAATGACTTGGTTTGCTGAAGATGAAAAACCCGACATCAAAATCGTCTCAAAAACGACAGTCACCCCGTCCCAGCCCTCCACAATCGGAGACCTCAAGCTCTCGGTGTCCGACCTCCCGATGCTGTCGTGCCACTACATCCAGAAGGGCGGTCTGTTCACCAGACCGCCCTTCCCCACGGCCAGTGTGTTGTCCCTGTTGAGGGACGGACTGGCCGTGGCACTGACACACTTCCCCGCCTTGGCTGGTCGGCTGAGGACCGACGAGGACGGGTACGTGTACATCACTTGTGATGATGCTGGCGTTGACTTTTTCCATGCGGAGGGGAAGTGTGTCAGCATCAGGGACGTCCTGGGAAGTCAGGACGTCCCTGATGTGGTAAAGCAGTTCTTTGTTTATGATCGGACTGTGAGCTATAAGGGACATTTCCAGCCGATACTGGCGGTTCAGGTGACCGAGCTTGCTGACGGATTGTTCATCGGATGCTCCGTTAATCATTCCGTCACCGACGGGACGTCGTTTTGGAATTTCTTCAATACGTTTGCTGAGGTGTGTAGAGGTGTGAGGAGGATTACGAAGCCGCCGGAGTTCAGCCGAGATTCGGTTCTCGTTTCTCCGGCGGTTCTCACGGTGCCGGACGGCGGTCCGGTTGTTACCTTCAACGAAAGCGAACCGCTCCGAGAGAGGATTTTCCGGTTCACTCGGGAATCGATTCTCGACCTGAAATCGAAGGTAAACAATAAGAAATTCATCGATTCGATTAATTCAATCAATTCAATTGATCGAATTACCGCCGTCGAATTGCTCGGAAAACAGAGCAATGATCCATGGAAGGAGAAGGAAACGAAAACCGTATCAAAACTCGAGAGCTGGATTCGAAACGCGGTGGCCGTCTCAAAACCGAGAATCCTAACCGAAACTGATACCGCCGTCGTCTCCGCCGCCGACGCGGCGGCGGCGGAGGTCTCCTCGTTCCAATCCCTATGCGCGCTGCTATGGCGGTGCGTGACACGCGCAAGAAAAATGGACACTGCCAAAACGACAACGTTTAGGATGGCAGTAAATTGCCGCCACCGATTAGAACCGAAACTCGACCCGCTTTACTTCGGAAACGCAATTCAAAGCATCCCAACCTTCGCCACAGTCGGCGACGTGTTGTCACGTGACCTACGGTGGGCCGCGGAGCAGTTGAACACGAACGTGAAAGCCCACGGGGATGAAACCGTAAGAAAATTCGTCCGGGACTGGGAGAGTAACCCGAGGACGTTTCCGTTGGGTAATTTTGATGGTGGGATGATCACCATGGGGAGTTCTCCTAGGTTTCCTATGTATGATAACGACTTCGGGTGGGGCCGGCCCATTGCTGTACGCAGCGGGCGGGCGAATAAGTTTGACGGGAAAATCTCGGCTTTTCCTGGCCGAGAGGGCGGAGGGAGTGTCGATCTTGAGGTTGTGTTGTCACCCGAGACTATGGCTGGTCTTGAATCTGATCCCGAGTTTATGCAATACGTGTCTTCAGAGTTTTAGGCATGTAATGTAATAGTACTGTAGCGGCTAATAAGTTGAGTTAATTTGGGTCAGGTCGGGTTTATATAAATGTGTAGATGGCATATGCGGGTAGGACGGGTCAAATATGCAAAAAGTCCTTTTAATCAAGTTATTGGCACTTTATCTTCAATTTGCTTTTATTTTTTCCCTTTTACTTTGTGTTATAGTAACATCTAATTTTCTAATTTTAATCATTATTACCCACTATTTCTCTTCTAACTCCAATTCTAATTTTAATCATTACAAGACGGCTATTTATTAAACCAGATAATATAACAGAGAATATTTCTTAATATTATTATATCGATCATAAATTTAAAATGACTTGAATAATACGGAGTAATCTGAATGTTGAAACGTGACTCAAATAGAATCAAAGGAAGTCAACGCAACCCATGATGATAATATAACGTTGGCATAGGACTCTGAGAGTATGAGAGGTCACAATTCAGTCACAAAATTCCCTTTGTAATTATTTTAGTTGTTGCCAACTAAAATAACTCCCATGTCAACTTTGCAAATGATTGTACATTAGAACTACATTTGTAATATTATAAATTAGATTCGTGTTTGGCAGGGTATATTTGTTACAAATTTGTGACAGATTAAGTATTACAGTGGATAAAAAACGTAATACGTGATTTATTATGTGACATAGATTTGTGACTGATATTTTCATTACGGAAAATTATTTACGAATTCATGATACACCACAAAATGTTGGGTTGTTGCTAACTTGCTATCACTAGTAGGGTCAACCCCCGAAGTTGGGAGTGCTACTAGTACGGAGTACTATTTTTCCTAATTGAATTTTTTTTAGGAGAAACACAAGTATAAAACTATGTAAGGTGATAAAGTTAAGCTTACAAACTTCAAAATTTATGTCTTATGGATACTGTATTTCACAAGAGACGTGTACTTAGTGCGTGGTTAAAGAGGGGAACTCTAAACAATAACTTTCTTAAGTTTGACCCTCGTTCTCATGTATTATAATGTGACTAAGGATGCACTTTGTTCGACACACTAAGTCATTAAGACATGATATGATAATTAGCAAAATTTATCCCATTAGTTTAAGGTGAACAAAATATCACCACTTTGTTCTCTTTACAAAAGAAGATACTACTCCAACTATTCCTTTAAATCACATTTTCGAAGTCACCACATGAACAACACAAATCATTATTTGTGACGATTATATCAATCATAATCTTATGACGGGTCAAATATTTCACCTATGTTGGTATTTGATAGACAAAGACAAACATAGGTGATTAGTTATTACTTAGGGCTCGTTTAGTTCACCATGGGAAGATAGAGTTATCAGGAACTTAAATTCACGTGAATTTGTATTTCATGGAAATTACAAAAATATTATTTGGTTGCCAGGTGGGAAATAACTTCATGCGGGAAGTTCTACACACAAGGGGGGTTTGGTGAGTAACTCCCCATTGTGGAGGAAGTGGCAATTCCCGGGAAGTGGACAACCAAACAGCATCCCAATTTATCAATTCATGGGAAGTTCTCATGGGAAGTGGCGATTCCCATGATTTAAGAGGACAACCATACGACCCCTTAGATATTTTGATTTTATCTAATCATGTGATTGATATTTCCTGTCACATATAGTCGTCACAAGGGAAACCTACTCATCACAAGGGAGACTTACTATAGGAAAGGAAAGTACATACTTCCTTTCATCCATTCAATTCTTTACCTTTATTATAAATAGACAATTTAATCAATTCTTTACCTTCCTTTTTTGGTAAAAGATTTTACCATATAACCCCCATATACTTACTCTATCTACACAAAATGTCACTACTCCTTTCCTTACTTAAGTTTGATAGATCCATAAAACCATTTGATTTACCAATAACACCCTTACTTTCACCAATTTTCTTAAAAGTGATGAAACCCTCCATGTAAAGGATTCAATGGATAGAAGGAGTAGTATTGTTGTCTTAGATTCTATGAAATTGGTACAATTTTTTATGATCTGTGTGATATGTTAATCAAACGTGACAAATCCAAAGAATCAGAAAGAGTACTACATTTCATACCGACTATCTCATACTCCATATATACTCGTGAATGTGACCCATTCCATTATTTATTACTCCGTAGTTGTATAGTGAATTGGAGTAATAGATACAATGAAAATTGAACTTTTTAGCAAAATGGGTTGGACTTGGTCCCATGTGAAATAGAATGAGACCACATATGACTACAAATAGAGAGTTTGTATTGCATTGCATTGCATTGCATTGAAGGCTTGAGGACAAAGCCAGGCCATTACAATTGAACTCAATGAATGAATGGCAATTACATACTCCTACATGCATGCTACTCCATAATCGTGGTAACTTTGTAGCCTCTAAAATCAATCTTTCCTTCAAATTTAATTGCCTGACAACTACTCAACTTCTTAAGGTTCAATGTTTCCAATTGAATGGTTCTCAAACTCGATATCGCTTCCGATTAATAATACTGATTTTTGGGGATCACACAAAACACGATAGCTATTGAATTATACACCTCAAAACAGATATAATCGGTTTCTCTTTTTTGACTGTCATTCTCACCGAGTTATTCTCGTTGTTGTCATGAGACGAGTTAAGTAGTCCATAGTTGAATTTGTGTACGGAGTAATATATAGTGTAGGTTATAAGGAATTCATCGTACCTTTCCCGCGCTTTGCTTTCTCATCCGAAATGATGAAATAGACGGGTCATATTCTGATCGGACTGAATTTCCCGTTCCTATAGAAAAAATCATTGAGAGCACCATTCATGGAGATGGACTAGGATGAGGGTAAACATCAACTGCAACAACACAAATTCTTATTTGTCACAAACTTTTGACGGGTCAAGTATATCACCTACATGGTTACATGATAAAGAAAGAAAGCATTTGCTGCTTCTTAAGCATTTTGATTTTTTTCTTATATATCCACGTGGTTGATACTTGACCCGTCACACGGCCCGACCCGAATAACCCAACTCGACCCGTCACCGGTATGGTAACCCGAATTAACCTAGCCTAACTCGAATGTTATTATAGAAAACTAGTCGATATCTCTAAAAATGTCGAAAACAACAAACCCAAAGATGACTCGACCTGACCCAAAGGCAACCCAATTTTTTCTGACCCAAAAGTGACCCGGCCCCCATTTGCCAGGTCTAGGTACACACCAAATGAGGCCATGAGGGTCACAACTCACAATTTTAGTCAAAAATGGAGGAACATGTGATTCACAACATCCACTTCCAGACCCCAATCAATGTAACTTGTGAGCAGAAATAGTACTATAACAGCCAATAAACAGAGTGGACGTATGAACAGAAAATGCAGGCAATGAAAGGAAGAAAAAGTGAACTATGAATGTAGTGATGAGTTTGATAGCATACACACTTATAGCAAATACAAGGTTGATTGTATCCAAAACACATGTGTATCAACAAACACACATAATTCTGTTCAATTAGCAAGTAAGTTCATTGGAAGTAGACGTAACCTGAATTGACTCGATCCGAATGTTTATTGCTGCATACAAACCGACTTTAAAAATGTTGATGATAACAGACGTGAACAAGATATGACCCGCCCCAACAACTGGATTCTTACAGATCCAAACTAACTCGACCTTGACGTGATTTGCCAAGTCTAATTGTAAGACCAAGTCAAATGTTGATTTAAAGATTACAACCATTTACAGAAGTGTAAGGGTAAGTTAATGTTAGACGGTCTTAGACGATAATTTTTTCTGTAAAAGTGAAAGTGTGAAACATTAGATCGTTGTAGCAGATGGTAAGGAAGTAGAGTAGTATTGAGTATGACCATCAGCAAAGATTCAAGCTCAGAAGAAAAATGCAGACAGTTTCAACAAGACTAAATGGTGCATTGTTCAGTGACAATTTCGAGAGAATTTCATTAGAACTGTTACGGTTTATGAAACCGTTGTCCATGCTGTCAATATAGCACTGAACTTCAGTCGAAAATACATAATGATTAACCACCAATCCTCCACATATACCCTTCATAAGTTTGAATCGAGCACACACAGCTTACATCTAGCATCACAGCAAATTATCTCTAATGTTAAATCTAGTCCTATTCAAAGTTCAAACGCATACGGAGTATAAATTAAGCACATTGTTCATAAAACCATACGAGAAAGCGAAAGCGATATCTATAAATCAAACAATAGAAGTAAGACATTAGAAACACATTCGTTCATTCATTCATTCAGTCACATTGCTTAGTAAAACAATTAGTAATGAGAACGATACTCACTGAAATCATCCTTGGTAGAGGAAGAACGCCGCAATTGTCCTCAAAGCTTTAAAGCAACCTTCTCTTCCAGATGCTTCAACCCTTCACTGAATCCAACTATCCAAGCCCACCAAGCATACCGCTTACAGACCCAATCCAGGCCCGCCCCTGGCCCAACCTGAAACTCAGCTTGTATGGACTCAGAGCACCATAGCTCATGTTTCGTTCCGAGAACCAAGTAGGGTTTGGAGCTCATGTTTCGTTATAAAGTTTTGAGTTTCGTTATAAAGTTTTCTAGTACTCACAACACAAAGTCACACGCTAACCCACTCGAGTTCAGAGGGAGAAGTATGCAGCTTCAGCAGCTCATACAAATTATCGAGTAAAATGTGTATCTCAGTAGAAGCGAAATGAGATTTATCAGCGGCAACAAACTGATGCACTTCATTTCCGATTTCAATCCAACTGGATCCAGGACACTGTTTCTCAACACCATGTTCTCTTATCATAGCCCTAATCTTTGCAACCTCGGTCCACTGATTTGCCTCAGCATACATGTTAGCCAACAGGGTGTAGTGGCCACAGTTTCCCGGTTCCAACTCCATTAGATTAGTGACAGCAAGTTCGGCCAACTCTAAGTTTAGACTGAGTTTACAGCCGTTTAACAATGCTCCCCAAACAACTGAATTCGGTTTAGTTTTCATAGATTGAATAAGTTTCATTGCATCGGGCAATAACTTAGCTTTGCATAATAGATCAACCATGCATCCATAGTGTTCTACCTTAGGTTCAATCTGAAAATCATCGGTCATGGATTTGAAGAGTTCTCGGCCTTTTTCAACTAATCCTGAATGCGTGCACGCACTAAGCACGCTGATAAAAGTTATTCCGTTAGGTTTGATATTAGTCCTCAGCATAGCGTCGAACATTTCCAAAGCGGATTTTCCATGTCCATGCGTTGCAAGCCCTTCAATGATCGTGTTCCAACAAAAGAGATTCTTTTCACTTAGATTGAAAAACACGACAAGGGCCCTGTCTAACCTCCCACACTTAGCATACATATCTATCAGAGACGAGCCGATGTAAACATCTAACAAAAATCCCTCTTTGAGGATGTAGAAAAACAATTTATTTCCTAAGTCAAGAGCTCCAAGATGTGCACAACAAGAAATGATCGTAGCCAACGTCATCTCGTCAGGGTTAACACCACTCTTGATCATCTCATCAAAAACAGCCAAAGCGGTTTTATATTCCTTATTTTGAGTAAAACACGCGATCATGGTCGTCCACGAAACCAAGTCCTTCTTAGGCATTTGATCAAACAACAATGCCGCAGACTCGACATCCCCTACTCTAGCATACCCATCAATCATCGCATTCCAAGCAGTAAAATTCCTGTCAGGCAACTCATCGAATAACCGTCTCGCAGAACCCATATCCCCTCTCTTAGCATAAACACACATCATAGTAACCCACGCAAACGAATCTCGTTTAGGCATTTCATCAAACACCTTACATGCTTCATCAAATTTCCCCAATTTCCCATACATATCAACCAAACAAGTCAAAACAATAACATGGGAATCAAACCCATTTTTCCAAGCTTGACAATGAACCGATTCCCCAAGCTTTACTGCACGTAATTGACCACAAGCTTTAATCAATGGCGAAAAAGTGAAACTTGTTGGAGAAATTCCATCTCTCAACGTAAACAAATACAATTCAACAGCCTTCAACGGTCTACCACTACGAATTAAACCTCTAATCAATGCATTATATACAAACCCATTAGGCGATTTCATCTGGGTAATCATTAAATTTGCGTATTCTACCTGATTTAGGGAAGAACATGCAGTGATGAAATTGTTCATCAAATTGGAATCTTGGATTTGATTAGTTTTGATCATTGAAGCTTGAAGTGATTGTAAAGAAGCAAGATTTGAGCATTTCTTGATGTATGTGCGGAATTGTTGTGTGTGAATCAGCTTATTGCGCGGGAAATTTGAAGAGATGATGTGGTTTAGGTGAGTTAGTTTATTTGGGTAACGTTGAAAAATCATTGGTTTATGAATTAGGGTTTGAACTTTTGATTGACCCGACCTTTATAAATGCAATAGAAGGTTGGGTTGAAATCCAACAAAACAAAATAGTTTTGTAAATGAATCAATTTCAATTACCTTTTGTTTAAGATTATTTCGAAAGTTGATACAGGTTTAAATGATTCTATGATTTTAATACGATTTATATAAATTTCATTGATTTTCGGAGTCGTTTTAACTAAGTTCAATTTGATTAGATACATATAATTGCGTGCTCATTATCATATAATTTATGTATTCGTAAAAAATAAAAATTGAATCGAGAATATATTGGACTAAAGATTTTTTTTTTTTTTTTTTGAATAGAACGGTTTGTTTATATAGCACTCCATAGTATGCGAAATTCGAGAGAAGAAAATATCTTCCACGCAAAGGGGATGCTTTGAGAACTTCGAAAGCCCACGAGAGAATCGTGTATTTATAACCTATAGTTTAGATTTGAACATCAAGAACACCTAAAATACCCGAGCCTGTTTAAGAGTAATCGACATGGTGATCTCAAAGCGTGCGATCTACCTCTGTACTTATATGAAAAAACTTAAAATTGTTGCACTTTAAAAGATTTGCGAGAAATATTTCAATCACTGTATAACAATTTTAAAGAATCAGATGAGGTATAATTATAGCTTCAAAAATCAATCACCAAAATGCTACTCTAGCCTCTAGGTGTTACTTTGAGCTTTTTCAAATAACGTCGACAAATGATTAACATGAAGTGCGTATTAAACTATTCTCAAAATAACCTCTTGATTAGCACAAACAAATACTTCGTATAAGAATGATAGAATAGATGAGATAACAACGAAATATTAAACTTAACAAAAAGTTTGTCAAATCTTTGAATGGAATGAAATCTAACAACACCACGTCACCACTACTAGAATATGACTCCCAAAAATATTACGATCAACTAGCCTAAACAATTCTACAAATTTAACGAAATGATACGAAACCGTTATAATTTTAAAATAGATTCCCGTTTCAACTATCGATTCCATGAAACCAGTCGCATTTGGTTCTGGTCAAACACTTGGGTCGGACAGGGTCAGCCCGACCAACTCTGCCCCGGCTCAATCGTAGCCTGTCTTTTCGATATACCGGGGATCGGGGTTCTGATTCCAGAAGCCAACCCGGTTTCGACCCATGGACACCCAACTCACTCAAGACCCGTGTTCTGGGTCATGGCATCCGAGGCCAAGCCCCGCCCACGATGACCCGCCTATAACTTCGCCCGGAGTCGGGTCCATTCAAAGTAACCCGGCCCGACCCGGGGCCCGGCCCACGACCATGGCTAGTCGCACTCACCTAATTCAATTTATCCAACTATCCAAGCCTAACACGTTTTCCAACATCTCATTAATAAACAAACTCAACACTCGCGCGTATTCAACACTCGCGTCTTTCTTTACTGTCGTGTAACTCACGCGATCATACAGCGAGTAAACTAACTAACAAACTACTGTAACTATTACTCCCCCACTTTACTTCCCCTTCCGATGAAAACAACCTTCTCCTTCGCTACTTCCAAAAGTCAAGATCTTCCTCTTCCCCCCACTTTCTCTCTCTCTCTCTCTCTCTCTCTCTCTCTTATAACCCGATCGCCGCCGTCATCGACGCCGTAGACGACGATGTCCGACGCTTTGATCAACGGTCTCGCCGGCGCCGGCGGTGGTATCATAGCTCAGCTTCTTACGTATCCCTTACAAACTGTAATCTCTTCAACTTTACTTTACCATTTTATTTTGTGATTTTGAGGTTGATTTTGAGTTTTTACTGTGATTTCTGCTTAATTTGATGCATTCTGTTACTTGTTTGACTTTTTTATTTGAGTTTTTGCGATTAATTTGACAATTTGAGGTGTAAGGTGATAGTATTAGCTAGATTTCCTGCTTGATTTGGAGTTTGAATGTGATATTAGGTCAATTTACTTGTTTGATTACTTTGAAATGAAATTAGGCTGATGATCTCGTTGCTGTAATTGCTTAATTTGATACAATCTGTTACTTGTTTGACTTTTTGATTTGAGATTTTGAGGTTAATTTGACGATTTGAGGTGTAATTTCACAGTGTTAGCTTGATTTCATTGATTTTTGAAGTGTGATCTGATATTAGCTCAATTTACTTATTTGATTACTTTGAAATGAGATTAGGCTGATGATCTCGTTACGTGTTCCGTAATTGCTTAATTTGATACAATCTGTTACTACTTGTTTTGTGTTTTTTGCAATTTTGAGATTAATTTGACAATTTGAGGTGGAATGTGATAGTATAAGCTTGATTTCCTGCTTGATTTTGAGGTGTGATGTGATATTAGCTCAATTTAATTGTTAATTACTTTGAAATGAAATTAGGCTGATGATCTCGTTGCGTACTCCGTAATTGCTTAATTTGATGCAATCTGTTGTACTTGTTTGACTTTTTGTTTTGTGTTTTTGCGATTAATTTGACAATTTGAGGTGTAAATGTGTTATGTGATACGGAGTAGTATTTGCTTGATTTCCGGTTTGATGTAAGATCGGCCGAATGTCCTGATTTAGTTATATTGAAATGGAATTAGGTTAATGCTAGGCAGCAAACGGATCGAGAACCAAACAAGGAGAATAATAAACTTGGAACTCTTCAACACTTGTCTAAGGTAATTCCTCCATTGTTGGTTGATACTTATATAATTTCTTCAAAATCACTTGCATTTATAAGGAGTTGTATATTGTGCAATCGAGTGGTTGGTGTTTGACAGAGAACGTATTTCTGGTTCTGGAATATGATCGGTAGGTAGTGAAACATGAAGGATGGGGAAGGCTGTATAGTGGTTTAGCTCCGTCACTAGCCGGTACTGCTGCCTCTCAGGTAATATAATTTTTTCCTCGCAGCCATTAGACGTCTGTAATTGTTTCCGTCTTTACCCTGAATAATTTAGTGCCTTTAATCTGTTACTACCTGTGCCCTGGTTATTTGATGACCTCTACACTTGGCACATAAACCAAGGGGAAAGGACGAAACCGTTTATTGTTATCGTTTGTGGATGACAAGTGAACCCATGTACATTTCGGTGATTACTTACCCATCAAAAGCATATACCCAAAGTAGAAAGACAAACAAATGAGTGAGACATCCTTGAATAAAATAGCCATTTCTTGTGTGCAATTAATGTCGATGATACAAAGTTTCGGTGATTTTGGTGCTCTTGACTCTATGGTCTAGCTTCTCATGTAGTTCCCTTGAGGATGGTGTCGACGAGTCAATCAATTTGAACCTCTGACTTTCTGGCTTGAGAATGTTGTATCTTATCATAAGATGTTTTTTATATAGTGTCCTTATATTTTTTTGTCTGAATCCACTTTTGATCCTAGCTCTTATGATACAGGGTGTTTACTATTATTTCTATCAAATATTCAGGGATAAGGCTGAAGCTGTTGCTCTTGACCGCAGGAAGAGAGGACAAGGGGACGGATCAGTGGGCATGCTCTCATCATTGGTCGTGGCTGCTTTATCTGGGTGATTACTTGCTTGTTATCTGTTTAGATCTTTGTGTTTAACTGGTGTTCATGTCAGTTATTCTCATTATCAACCTTCTCACTTTCAAACGATGTTCTCTGCTTCTAGCTTTTTGAAGCTTTAGAATACCAGTTCCTTTTCGTGCTAATATAGCAGTATCAATTTTATAGGCGTGACATCTGTGTAATTTCAGTAAACTGCCTTACACTTTACTGGGATAATGCAAATCACTTCTTCCATTTGTGAGACCCATTTCTCATGGATCCTCACTGGTGGTGGTTCATTGTGGACAAGTAAAAGTGTTTATGGTTAATCATACTACGAAGTACTACACTATCCGTAATCATGCTTTATTTCTTTTATAATATAATACTCCGTAGCAGTGTAGAAATATAGTATTACGCCAAGGAAAGTCTTACTCTTACTACAGATGATCTTCGTTCATAATATCTCGCCCTCAATGTTCTTGTGTGCCATTAAATTGGCCTCTATGGTGCGTATCCTTCCTCCTAATAACATCAAGGATGTTTTCTTTCCTTGTGTTAGGTGCGTAAACGTGCTGCTTACAAATCCTATATGGGTAATCGTCACTCGCATGCAGGTATTGTTACGTACATTGATGCAACCATTTTACTGTCTAGTGGAATGAATAAATCACAAAATTTTGTTTATCTGCTTAACTGTTTATCGCCATGACCGCCTCACAATTATATGTCTCAGAGTCATCCATTTGTTTATCCTTTTTTGACTTGGTTTACATTTTACAGACGCATACCAAGTCCTCCAAGAACAACCACAGACAAGCTTCAAAGAGTCCTGAAGAAATCGTAGCAGCCATCGAGCCACCTCCATATGGAACTAGTAACGCAGTATGTAGTATCCTTCCTCCAATCATCAAATGTCTTATTTGTATTCACTGTTCTTCACTCTTCCTTTAGCCTTAGTCCCAAAAGATTTGGGGTTATCCGAGATCATCAAATTGTCTCCAATAAAACATACTCCTTATTTTTTATTTATCTTTTTAGGTACAAGAAGTTTACGGTGAGGCCGGAATTCGGGGCTTTTGGAAAGGGGTGATTCCAACATTAATCATGGTACCTCAATATTTTCGATATCTTGGCCAAAGGTTGATACTGTATACCGAGCATTTTATTGACGTACTTGAGTTGTTATTGTGTGCACATGTGCCTACAGGTAAGCAACCCTTCAATGCAGTTTATGCTATACGAAACCCTGTTGAAAAAAGTTAAGGAAAGGCGTGCAGCGAAAAAGACCGGTAGCAATGGCGTGACTGCATTAGAGGTTAGCATTTGTCTTGGTTTCAAAGTTGTAATAGAAACGGCAAATTTCCACCTCAAATCTGAAGTTAGCTTCTCTTTGGTCTGTAGGTTTTTTTACTTGGAGCTGTGGCGAAGCTCGGAGCCACTGTTGTGACATATCCACTTTTGGTTGTGAAGGTAACGATTTCACCTTTGTACAGCATGCTTGTACTAAAGAATAAGTTCTCAAGGAATCCTCCGAGATTTCATTAGATTTCTATTTTTATTCTAAAAAAAAAAATCTGGCGTGCCTGATTATTTGATGTTGATGCTATAAATTTAGTTACAGCCGTGAATTGTGATGTTTAGAGTGCCTTCACAACATTACATAAATTTAGTTTGCGGCTATTCTATATTTTTAATTTAACAAACAGTGCCTTGTATTCGCTCATCTGACATCGAAAAGAAAATTGGATGTTTTACTTGAAGATCCGTCTGGATATTTTTTTTTTCTTCTTTTTTTCTACCTGTGAAGCGAAATTTTTACAATTAAGGGCAGTAACTTGCATTTACCCGTACTTTACTACTTTATGATTTGGTATCAAATTTAGGTCAGCATTTTCTCTAAATTTACCTTATCGTATTTTACAGTCGAGGCTTCAGGCAAAACAAGTTGCCGGAACAGACAAGAGACACCATTACGAAGGTTCACAATACTTCATTTTCCGTCTTTTTTTATGCATTCTCGACTGCGATAATGACTGAATTTCTTGCATCGATGTTTTTATTCATGAATTGGTAATTGAGAGCGTCTGTCACATGACTCACATCTCCATTTGGCTCATTGATCTTGAATGTTTTTTTCATATGATCTCAGGAACACTCGATGCGATCATGAAGATGATTCAACACGAGGGATTTTCTGGATTTTACAAAGGGATGCGCACAAAAATTGTACAAAGTGTTGTCGCTGCTGCCGTTTTGTTTATGATCAAGGAGGAATTAGTGAAAGGAACTCGGTTTTTACTTGGTAAAAAGGTTTAAATTATGAAGCCAATCCGGCCCTTCTCTCCACCACAATGAATTACTTAGGCACCGGCTCAGTGCAAATAAATTTGGTTGGCTAGAATCCAAGATTAAGTATCTTTTAGTTATTGTATTTGCTGAAAAAAAACCGTTCTCAAAACCGTCATTCTTTAAAATTTAAATTATTCGATCAAATTATAAATTGGTACGAAACTAGTATGAATCAATTGTACATCTATGCATTATTGTAATGAATGGAGTAGCTATGTGGATCAGATTGGGTGGCCGATTTAAAAGTTTCCCAAACATTGTTTTATTTCCCTTACTCGAGTATCTGGACAGTCCACAATCAAATCTTATGGAGCAAAATGGTTTTTGAGCTAGGGCTCAGTATTGTCGATTCATTAGATATCCAACTTCGATTCCATGTAATGTTCCGGTCAAACATTGAGATTAACCAAGTAATTCAATCTACCAATTGCGGTAAAGGCAATAAGTTAGTCTCTTGTGAGACGATATCTCGTAAAGGTATTGTAATTAGCCACTTAAATGTAAACAACCTTTATCTAAGCACAAATTATTACTTATGACAGTCATATCTGTCGTAAGTGTGTGATGGGTCAAATACTAATCATAGTAATATGTTTTGTCTTATTTACCCACATGGATAATATTTGACCCGTCACAAGCAAAACTAGTTGTTATCGAAGGGGTCTTATAATAAAATTATCGTGAGCTCGTCTTATGGATTCAAACATGAGACATGTTGTCCCAGAGCACTGGTATTAGGTTAAGACACCTCGGCCCTTCTACATTAGGTCGTCGACATTTCAGTCAGATCGTCGGCGCTTTAAACGTGATTTTACCGCTTTTTGTCCTAGTAAATCTAAGTAACCTTTATATCCTCCATTTTACTTCAAAGTTGATCTTAGATGTTATGATATCTCAGGCCAATTGCACTTCCTTCATCCCGAAACAAAATTAATGGACTTAATTGGTATGAAAGTTAGGTCGACACGAACCCAACGCAAAGCTTAGTTGGATTGGATTTGGGTTGAGGAATTCTTGACCCGTTTACCTATGACACGAACACAAATACAACACGACCCAATCTATTCGCCAAGTCTACGACTCAACCCTACTCGTCACATAACGACTCGATCCAAGTTCAACTCAAAGAATCTGTTTACCACCCAACGGTAATAAGGCAATATATATGGGGTCTATTTGAAGCACAACATTTGAAGTAGATTATATGAGGGTTGTGATCGAGCCGAACTACACCGAATAATGACATTATTTGGTTTGATTTTAATTTTATTGAACCAACGTTTATGATTTGGTTTAATATAATCGAATAATGAAAACATTTAATTTGATATTTGATTTATCGAATCGAATAATCGAATATTTAATGTCACCTAATAAAATAAAAACAAAACAAAATGCAAATATACTCAGTAAGTCTCTGGTCTCTCTACTCTATCGACTTTATTATCTATATAAATTAGTTTTTTGTCCGTGAAAAACATAGATATGTTTAAGATAAATTGGTTAGAGTTACATTGGTGACATATATACATGTTTAATTATATATTTTTACTGATTATAAAAAAATCGTAAAATAAATATCAAAACAAACTCCATAAAAATGGTGTAATTCATAAAAAAATTTATCACAATTTTTTTTTAAAAAATAATTGTGGCAAAATTGTCACAATGTTTAAAAAAATTGTCACAATGTTTAAAAAAATTGTCACAATTTTTTTAAATTTTAAAGTAAATTTTTAAAATGGATCATAAATTTAAATTGATCAAAAACATCAAGGAATGGAAATGGAAATAATTAGGCAAAAACACGCACTCACGTACGTTATCTTTCTGCCTATCTATCTCCCTCATGCTCCGTGTATAATTTCTCCTACTTCATTAAATTAATTTTTTTTCATTTTAATTCTCTCGTTCTTTGATTAATTATTCACTCCCCACCCAAGTACCCAACTCTTCTAAATTACTCTAGCTTCAATCTCCATGGCTTCATCATCATCAACACGGCAATTAAACACCTACTCGATCTTTCTGTAAAGAGTGGTTAGTGTTGCGATTAAGGGTAGAATTCAGTTGTTGATTTATTATCCGGTTGTGGATAAAGATGTTACCGCTGTAGTTGACTAGTCCCTTATTGTATACTTGTGACTTTGGACCGATGCAAAACACGGTGAAGGGCCTAAGCCGTAGTTATTCCGATTATCCAGCCGGCTATTCAACAATGTTACGGTAATAAGTTGAAAAATTAAGCATTTTATTATTAAAAAAATACAATAATTATTGACAAATTACGGAGTACTCCAGTATTCAATTATCAATTTCACAATAACATACTCCCAATCTTTACATGAGTTTCACAACTTTTAAAAAGTGATAAAAGTAGGGATATTATTGGTAAATCAAATAATTTTATGTGTTCACCGATCTTAAAGTAGGAAAAAAGTAGTGATATTTTGTGTAAATATAGGAAGGATATGAGGGTTAGACCAAGGACGGATCTTTGTTGGGCTGGGCAGTACCCTGGCCCCCCAGCCCAACGACGAAGCTTATATTAAATTTGGCCTAAGTACTAATTTAAAATAAATATTTAAGTTACTTAGATTATATATCACTTGTGAATTACTGTACTAAACTAATGATGTTTAATCAAAATCAAACAAATAAACAAGACATGGAGTATAATATTTTTCCATATTCATCGTTAATAGCCGTTAAATCAGAGCAACCCAAGTAAAATACTTCGTACTACTACATCATTGTACTTAACAATTAACGGTTAACACCATATCCATCTAACTATTTTTTTTCCTTATAGGAGTATCATTTTAATCGGTTCCGAAAATCTCTTAATGAATATTGTTCTCTCTCTATGACTCTATCCAACCAACTTTAAAATTCATGGGGAGGTGAACTAAAGTTAACTAAAAATTAAGGGAGGAGCGGAGAGTAATTAAGGGAGGATTAGAGTACTTCGTGAACTAAAGGTAGAAAAATGTGGAGTTAGAAATTAATCAAAAAAAGAAATATTGTAAACAACAAGTTTAAAGGTGAACAATTCTTTAGAGAAAGTAGAAAGATTAAAACTAAATTAAAGTAATAAGTTTTAAATAAGAAATTTATTTTTCAATCTTCTTTCAGTTCATTAAATTCGTCATAGGAGAGACTCTCTTTATATGGAATTATCTCAATATTTAACCATACAAACTTGAGCTCTATGCAAATGGTGGACAATCAGGTGACTCCTAGTAAAATTTGTTTACGGTCAATGTAAGTTCGATTTCCTAACGACTTGATTACTTTCTTCAAATCATCAATTTTTTTAGGTGAAACTATAAAACTGAAAAAGGTCTCGGTGTAAAATGTACCCAGACTGTGTTAGCTACGTCCACAGGAGAGTTTCATTGATTTGAGGAGAGATTACAGATTACAGACTTATATTATAATTATTGGATATAGTATGAGAGTTTATATAGTCCTCTCAAACCCTAAACAGATTAAAAAACCATATTATGATAAACTTACGTTGACATCGATCTAGTCATCTACCATTTGTTGGTTCTTTAGTTAAGAAAATTATAATTTAAAAAGATTTCACGCATTAATCCGTCCATTTATGCAAAAAAAAAAAAAAAAAAAAAAAAAAAAAAAACTTTATTTATTATTGATAAACTAAGTTAACCTACCGAGTAAGTTATTCATTTTATAAATATTCCGTAGAAGGGATCAAATAGATTCTCATTTAACAAATAAAACAAACATTTTTTGTTAGCACATATAAACATATTTCCACCATACTCTCTCAATCTCAATAAATTTTTTATGTTTACTTTTTCACACTTGTCAATTAATGTACATTTTGTTTCGTTCATATTTTTATTTATGTAGTACTATTAAAATTTTTAAAAGTTTGATAATCTTAATATAATTATAAAGACAATTTGTAAAAAATCTCACATGATTATGTTTTATGTTATATTAGTAGTAGAAATTATATTAGAGATTACTCCCTCTGTTTCATTTCATTTCATTGACATCTTCCACATTTCTTTTTTTCAATCATATTTATTTGATTTCTTCCACTTTCATTTTTTTCTATCACACTTCTCACCTACCTACTCTGAACTTTTGTATAAATTGAGACCGACATAATCTGAACTTTTGTATAAATTGGAATGTACTCGTGTTTGCATTGATCCAAAACAGTAATATAACTCGATAATATCTTAACCTGATTTGACCTGACATAATCCAAACTTTGGTATAAATTACTTCTGTTACAACTTTTTTTGCCCTACCTTAAACGACAAAACGTTAATATGTGCTTAGTAAGTAAATTAATACTTCGTACTCCTTTCTCATTTAAGAATTAAGATAATGGGTTCAAGAGACAATGGTAGGTAAAAGAGACAAGGTAAAATACAAAGGAGTAATCAGAGAACAAGGTAAAATTGATGTGATTTACTAACATGGAATGTGAAAGAAAAACTGGGGGTAAAAAACAAAAACTATGTTTGCATAAAAATAGGAAAAAAAAAAAAAATAGAGTAAATAAATGCATGCCAGTAAAAAGCATGCGTAAAAATTACAGAGTTATACGGAGCTAAATTTATACTTGTAACTTATTGTAAATTCTTTTAAGATGAATAATACTCCTTATATAGATAGGACACGAAAGTGTTAATTAACTCCTCTAACTTTGAACATTCGTGACATTAAACTTTGTAGGTTTCAAATATTGTAATTAGGTCCCATAACTTTGAATAGAAGTGAAATTCGATTCAACTCAAACCGAAAAATTGGGTGGATAATCCAGTTTTCTTTTATCTTCCCATTTTTTAATAATTGGTGGATATTATATTCAAATGGGAAATGATATGATAATACTTGATCTCCGTTACTATGGGGCGATTCAACTCAAATAAACTGAAAAAGTATGTTAACTCTATACGAGTACAAATTAAACATTCGTATCTCATCGTATGCTCCGACCCAAACCCGACATGATGGACCAATAAGAGAATTAATTATGTCATACACAAAGTTCAAAGTGGATGATCTCAACTGTTGGAAGATATGAAGAGTAAAGACAACTGCCCAAAATGAATGGTCAGCTACAGATTTAGGGCTAAAAAAAAGAAGGTAGCAGCGTGCAGTATTTGCATGGAAATAGAAAATAAAGACTACAACAGCAGGGCAAAACCATGCAGCAGATCATCTAATTTTACGTAAATTAAATTCCTTTCAATTTTATTTACCTCATATATACGGAGTAGTTTATAAATTAATACTCATAATACTTCATCCAAATCAAAAGCCACTTTCTTTCTCTATCAAAAAAAAAAATATGGATGAACATCGAGCATTCCATGATGCACTGCATGCCGCACATGGGTTAGTACTACTACATTTTACTTGTTTTAAATTAATTAATACTTACTTAATTTCTGTAATTCATAATAATAATAATAATAATAATAATAATAAGGGAAAATAGATAACTTATGCCTTCAATAATTTCATTTTTCAAACTTTATACCTTGGATAAATTTTTTTCAAAACTTATACCTACTTATTCAATTTATTTAATAATACATACCTTAATCCAAATTCTGTCAAAAAACTAACGGATTCCGTCATACTTTAGTTTTAAGTCGCAAAGTTTGTTTATCCTTTTACGTTTATATCCTTATTCAACGTAAAAATTGATATGCGAATTAGTGAAATCGGGTCAAAAACTGGTTCGGAAACCGGTTCAAAAAACCGATTTATAACAAAGATAACCGTATTTTGAAAAAACCGGGTCACAAAAACCGGATCGATTTCGGTTTACAATTTGGACAAAAAAACGGGAACCCGATTCAAGCCGGGTTGGTTTCGGTTCAGGAAAAAAACGGTTTTTAAAAACCGGGTAACCGAACCGGTGTAGTTACTCGGTTTTGCTCACTCCTACTTATGTTATAGTAGTCGTCCAATGTTATTAAAATAAGGGCAAAATGATCAATTAGTAATAGCCCGTTAGTTTTGTGACGGAGGTATGCAATATGAAATAAATTAGATAAGTAGGTATAAAATTTGTAAAAAAATTATCCAAGATATAAAGTTTGAAAAATGAAGTTATTGGAGGTATAAGTTATCAATTTTCCCTAATAATAATAAGCACTACTACATTTTACCCTAACTTCTTGTAAATTGTTTCGATATAAATACAAGTTCCGTTTTATAATAAAAAAATTAAATTAAATTAAAATAATAATAATAATAATAATAATAATAATAATTTATGAGTAGTAATGTAACCCTTAACATATACTCCCTCCTATTACTATTTTTCGCCACAATACCTTAATATTTGCGAGGAGTATTGTAATGAAATAAGGCAAAAAATAATGATCGGAGTGGGTACTCCAAGTAAATTTTGTATACAGTATATTTTTTGAAACATAATTTTTTTTAATTTATGGGCAGGGAAAAAATAGTGAAAATCTGGATGTTTGCTGGACGTGAGGAAGATATCCAGGTGATTCAAGATGCAGTGCAACAACGTCATGGTGTGTATTTTTTTAATCCTTTAAACATAGTGGAGTAGTAATTAATTAAGAGTAAATTTTGAATAGTTATTATTCATCAAATTTGTTTCCAACAGGGCCAACCGTCTCTCCTAGGGGTTGTGAGAGTCTTTTCTAGGGTTCCTAGGTTTTTCTTGGTTTCAAAGTCTTCTCCCTCCCATCTAGGGTAGGGCTGTGTTTTTTACGTTCTTTTGTTCTCGGACCTGGTTTTTCTCCGTGTGGTTTTTACTTATGGATCAAGCAAAGGGAAGCAGTGTGGGAAAAGGGAAGGAGAAGGTTGGGCAGGCGGAGGCGGCGTTTACGTGGGACGGAGACGAACCTGCCGCGGTGGAGAAGGAGGAGTTTATCCTAATAGGCAAATTATGGTCAACAAAATCGATCAATGCCAAGGCGGCCATTGACACAATGACACGACTATGGAACACGAAAGGTATGACTATTGGTAATGTCCTTGATGTCAAAGACCGTATTTTTATTTTTCGTTTCGAATCTGCGAAAGACAAAGCGAAGGTGGTCGAAGGCCAACCATGGCACTTTGATAAATTCATTTGGTGTTTTGGCAATCCCTTAGAGAATGGTAGGCTGACTGATACACCCTTATTCCATGTACCAATGTGGATTAGGGTATATGATTTACCAATTAAAGGGAGAACGAATGAGGAGAATTTGAGGCGGTTAGGAGAGCAGTTGGGAGTTTTCTTGCAGGCTGATATAGCACGCATCCCAGAAATCGAGAGGGCGGTTCGGCTTCAAATATTACATGACGTACGTAAGCCTTTGCGTAGTAACATAGATATACAGATGAAGCATGGGAATATAGTGCAGTTTGATGTGAAGTATGAAAAACTTCCAACTTTTTGCTATGGATGTGGAATTTTGGGTCACGGGGAGAGGGATTGCGAGGAGGGACCGTATGAGGAGGGTGCTCTTCAGTTTAATGAGACATTGCGTGCTTCGCCATGGAGGCCGAGTAAAGTGGGGGAAGTTACGAAGGGAGGAGTGGGGAGAGAATTGGCTAAGGAATTTGAGGAAGAGAATAAGCGTTTGGAAGAGGCGGCGGTCACTAATCTGATTGAAAGCCTGAAAAAGGTGGTCGTCAAAAAACCAAATAGGAGGAAGGAGATATTGAAAGTGAGGGACGAATCTGAAGGTATACTTGGGGGCATTAACGTGGAGGAGCATACCCAACCGCCACCCCAACTAGGGGTTCTGAGCTTCATAGAGGAGGACGTGAATATGGAGGAGGTGGAGTTTCTGCATGGGAAGAGGTGGGAGGCTATAGAAGATACTACGGGAGGAGACGGAGGAGTTATTAGGCTGGATGGTCCTCCTCCAGACGGCTTGAAGGTGCGGAAAGCAGGTGGTGGGAAGTGGGTCAGGAAGGAGCGGGAAGGGATGGTAGGGGCGACCATGACGGAGAAGAATGTTTCGAGGGGAGGCAATGAGATTCCTATTGGTGTGGTGGGCAAGCGAGACAGGGAAGAAGATGAGACGGTCCAAGGACCACAGGAGAAGAAAAATCGTATAATCATGGGTGTTAGTTCACCTGAGGCGGAGGCTGAGATGAGTCAGCCCCGCCGGGCATTATGAATATTTTGAGCCTAAACTGCAGGGGGCTGGGCAACCCCGATGCAGTAGGCGGTCTCCGCAGAGTTATGCGGAGAGAGGCCCCTGCTATAGCTTTTCTGTGCGAAACGAAGCTTAGCAGTATGGAGTTTCGCACATTGGTGACCTGTTTTGATGACTATGAGTTTAGGGCGGTGGATAGTGCTGGGAGAGCGGGTGGACTAGCGATGCTTTGGAGGAAAAACATTGAGGTTAGTTTTAGGTCGGAGTCTCTCCATCATATGGACTTTGACGTGATTATGGAGGTGGGTACGTGGAGATTAACAGGCTTCTATGGGTGGCCTTCTGTTAGTGATAGACACTTATCGTGGGCCCTCCTGAAACTGTTAGGAGAGGAAGATAACACGCCGTGGGTCTGTATTGGGGATTTTAATGAAATCCTCTTAGCTTCTGAGATGGCAGGAGGGACACGCCACCAATGGCAGATGAACAATTTTCGTGAGGCCGTGGATGTATGTCAGCTCCGGGACGTACAATTTGAGGGACACGACTTCACTTTTGATAATGGTCAGGCGGAAGAAAATAATAGACAAAGTCGGCTGGACAGGGCGCTAGCTAATGAAGATTGGTTGATGCTCTACCCAAGGGCAACGGTCTATCATTTAGCTCGGGAATGGTCGGACCACGTGCCCATCCGCCTCGAGCTGGATAGAGCTTGTCGCGCTGAAGGAGTTGGAAAGAAATTATTCCGGTTTGAGCAAGTCTGGGTGGGCGAAAGCGGGTGTGAAGAGGCTATCCGTAGGGTATGGGAGGTAGGAGATGACGACATTTGCGCGGTTTTGACCAGATGTGGGGAGGAACTTATGGAATGGAAGGGAGTGAGCATTGGTAAGTTGCTACGTGAAATAAAGAAGAAGAGACGTAGAGTGGAGCAGCTTGAGAAGGAAGAGCGAAGCCGGAGTAAGGTCAAGGAGCGGAAACAATTGCTCCATGATATTGCTTCCTTAACCCGACAAGAGGAGATATATTGGAAGCAGAGGTCGCGTGCCCTCTGGCTAAGAGAAGGGGATAAAAACACTAAATATTTCCATCGACGAGCGGGTCAACGGAAGCAACGGAATTCCATTACTCAAATTGAGGATGGTCAGGGACGTTTGTGGACTTCATCCGCTGACTTAGAGCTGCAGACATGTCATTATTTCCAGACTTTATTTGCCTCCGACCAGCCCAGGGACCTAGAGGAGGTCTTAAGTGGGTTAGAAGGCCGTGTTACACACAGAATGAATACGCTGCTAAGGGCTGACTACCGGGAAGAAGAAGTTATCCAAGCTCTCGAGCAAATGCACCCACTCAAAGCCCCAGGCCCGGATGGAATGAATGGACTTTTCTACCAAACATATTGGCATATTGTGGGTAGAAAAGTGTCTGATATTGTGCTCCGTGTGCTAAGAGGGGGAGATATCCCGGTAGGCTGTAACAAAACGTACATCGTGCTCATCCCGAAAAAAAAGAAGGCGAAGATGTTAAGTGATTTCAGGCCGATTAGTTTATGTAATGTCATATATAAGCTTGTTTCGAAAGTTCTTGCTAATAGACTGAAACTGTTTTTAGGAGAAGTGGTGTCCGAGAATCAGAGTGCTTTCACTCCGGGTTGACAAATAACGGATAATATTCTTGTAGCCTTCGAGATGTTTCATCATATGAAAAACACAAGGACAGGGCAAGGGCATATGGCGCTGAAATTAGACATGGCCAAGGCATATGACCGGGTTGAATGGGTGTTTTTGGAAGGTGTGCTAAGAAAGATGGGGTTTGATGGTACGTGGGTTGATCGGGTAATGACATGTGTCACCACGGTTTCATATGCGGTCCTGCTTAATGGAAAGCCGTCGAGGGAAATTATTCCGAGTAGGGGTATTAGGCAGGGCGATCCACTCTCGCCCTACCTATTTATCTTATGCGCAGAGGGTCTCTCGAGCCTCCTGAGGCGTGCTGCTGAAAGAGGATCCATCCGTGGCATTCGTATTGCTCGAGGAGCTCCTGTTATTACGCATCTTCTTTTCGCTGACGACAGCATCTTTTTCACTCGGGCTAACAGGGAGGAGGCACAATATATCCGTGAGATCTTGGGGGTGTATGAACGAGCTTCTGGACAACTCGTCAATTATCACAAAACGACAGTGTCGTTCAGTTCCGGGACGAGTGTTACGAGGCGAAACAAGGTGGCGAGTATTCTGGGAGTACAAATTGTGGATAACCCGGGGTTGTATCTGGGGTTACCCACCGTGGTAGGTCAATCCAGGAAAGCTATCACGTGTCTTCTTCGGGATAAACTCCAGAAGAAGTTGCAGGGATGGAGGGGGATGCTCCTTTCTAAGGCAGGACGAGAAACTCTGATAAAGGCCGTGGCCCAATCAATCTCGACCTATGCTATGAGCGTTTTTCTTCTCCCGGGTAATTTTTGCTCTGAGTTGCGGTCGCTCGTCTCGAAATTCTGGTGGGGTTCTGAGAACGGGAAAAGGAAGATTCCGTGGATCGCGTGGAAACAATTGTGTAAACCTAAAGCACTCGGGGGGCTGGGGTTCAAGGACTATCATCACTTTAATCTTGCTCTCCTTGGTAAGCAAGCGTGGAAACTCATAACAGAAGAGAACCGACTTGTGTCGCGCTTGTTGAAGGCTCGCTATTTCAGGGACACGACGTTTGATCAGGCGGAGTTGGGTAGAAATCCTAGCTTCACATGGCGTGGGATTTGGGAATCGAGAAGGGTGATTATGCTGGGTGCACGACGCTGTATTGGGGATGGCTTCTCCACTTGGGTTTGGCGGGATCCTTGGCTGAAGGGGGGACAATACAGAAGAGTTCTTACCCCGATGGGCATGAATAATGCGGATTTGAGGGTAGCGGACATTATGAAGCAGGGGAGTGGATGGGATGATGAGCTAGTCTCGAATCTCTTTATGCCGTTTGAAAGAGAGCTGATTCTCAATATGAAAACGGATAGACGGAATTGCAGGGACAGTTGGTGTTGGGATTTTGAGAAAAACGGAATTTATTCCGTCAGCTCGGCCTACACTGCGCTGATGGGTGGATGGGCAGAGGAGATTGGAACCGGATTTGGAGAGCAAAAATGCTACCTCGAGTAAAAGTTTTCTTTTGGCAATTATGTAACGAAGCCATCCCAACCAGGAGTAACTTAGCTTCTCGGGTAAACTCCATTAATGCACGGTGTCCTGTGTGCGAGAGTGAGGAGGAGTCTTGCCTTCATATGGTGAAAAAGTGTTATTGGCTAGGAGGTCTTTGGGACACTCTGGATGTTGACAGTCGACGTGATCGTGAGCATGTCTCGGTTCGTACCTGGGTAGAGGAGATATGGAGCGAAATGGGTGAGGTGGAGCAGGCGACATTCATGCTAGCCTGTTGGGCAGCATGGGAAGCCCGAAATAAGCTTGTTTTTGAACAACGAAAATTTCGATGCGAGGATGTGCTAAGACGAGTGCAGGCCCTACAGGGAGAACTAGCTGCCGGTGAACAGAGAGAAAAGCAAGAACAGGGGAATGATGAATCGGTACCTTGCGCAGGGGGGTGGCAGCGTCCGGACGACAATTGGCTCAAGATTAATTGCGATGCGGGTGTGAAGGAGGATTGGGGTTCGGGTTGGGGGGCTGTTTGTCGTAACGGAGAGGGTGAAATCCAGTGGGCTGTAGCGAAGCGGATACGGGAGGTCATTGAGGTTGGGGAAGCTGAAGCTTGTGCTATATTGGAAGGCATGTTGGAAGCCCGGAGAAGGGGTCACACTCACATCGTAGTGGAGAGTGATTGCAAGATGGTCTTGGATATTCTCAGGAGTAAGAGTGATGGACGGAGCGAGCTCTTCATCATCTGTGAGGAGATACGAAAAGTGATGGAAAGCTTCGAGGAATGTCGCTGGAGTTTCGTTAGAAGAAATTTTAATTCCTTAGCTCATGCTGTAGCCCATTTTAATTTTGTGTCGATTCCTGATTCATGTGTGTGGGAGGACGATATACCTCCGGAATTCGGTCTGTTGGCCTTAGTTGACTTGAATGGAAGTTAGTCTGCCCTGTTTGGGCTTCTCAAAAAAAAAAAAAAGAGTAAATTTTGAATAATTAGTTTAAATCTCATAAATGATATACTCCATAAAAAAAAATGAGTAAGGCGATAAATAATCTACTTAACACGTAAAATGGTTCAATTTTATGAAAAAAATAAGACAATTAATTTATCGTTAACAAATAAATTCATGTATTAGTGTAGTTTTAATGCAGGCATGTAATATACGATGAAGTATTAAGTTTATGTGACTCGAACATTTACTATTTGAAATGATATCATTGACATTCCTGCCATTAATAATTTAATTATATGTAGCTATAAAAGTATTCAACCAAAAAAGTAATTTATACTATTTCTCACAATAAATTATCATAAGACGGTCTTACAAGAGAATTATTAATTATTATAGTCATCTAATCTTGAGAATAGTGGAATAATAATTTTGAAAGAAAAATGAGATAACTTTATCTGACGATGCTTAATTTGAGTGCACCGCACCATAACATAATTGTAAATTGTTAATGTATTTTCACGTTCCTCCCACATTTATTTGGAGAATAAAATAATAAATTTTCAAAAGACTAATTACCTAAATGAAGTCGATATAAAAAAAATAAATGAAATTATAATTAATAATGACGACTTAACTCACTTAATCATATTATATAAATTATACGAGTAATTTATTTCAATTGTACCCTAATAAACTTTTTTGCATTTAATAATTAAATATACTTAAATAAGATTTTATCCCTATACTTTTATCGTACCCCATTAATTTATAGAAAAAAAGTGACCAATACAAACTAAAAACGCGAAATAAAAAAATACGAGTAACACCTAGGAGTAGTAAGTAATAGGACAATAGGAATGATCGATGAATATCTTAATCAAAATTCACTAGATTTTTAACATAAATTAGAAGTTGGATCTTATCGAGATTTTTCCTAAATGATCTACAAGAACGAAAAAACTATTAGTGCTTGATAAAAAGAGATTAAAAAGATGGATTTTCGATTATAAATCTCTTAAATTTTCGAGAAACAGGAAAATAAAACGAAAAGTGTTACAGTGTATATTTATAACCAAAAACAACAAGCATAAATAAGAGATCTACTGTCTCCGTTTAGGTTTAATTGCAAAAATCTTTTCATAAAGAGCCACAAAAAATGTTGTTCGAAAGAAAATTAAATAAAACTAAGTAGATAATGAAAATCGTTTGTGTTTATTAATCGTTTCCACTCGATTAATAATTAGGACAATTTTTAAAATAGATTTTTAAAATCTTAAAATATCAGAATACAACAAGAAATATTTTATCTGGTGAAAATCATGTTTTTTTTAAGTCTATAGACTCACTTTAAGTCCGTTTTAGTTTTATAAATTCGTTACAAAATGATATTATACTTTAATAATTTAATTTTAAATATTATATGAAGTACGATATTATTAAACATGATTTTACGTCAAAATGTCAAGTTTTAGAAATTTTAACATTTGGTGCAAAAAGTAAGGGCGGATCCAAAATATTAACAATGGTGCAGCAAAATTAAATCATAATGTATAAAATATACTCCATAAAAAATACTTCGTTCCAAAATTATGGTATAAGTATGGTGGTTTTGATGTTTTATTTTAATATATATATTTAATAAATGATTTTTAATTATATATTTTAATCATATATAAATAAATGATTTTTTAAAAAGAAAACTTTTTTTTTTGGTGGAACATAAGAGCAAGTCCAATAGTTATTGTAGCTAGCTTTGCCAACTCATCTTTTTGGGCTACATTATTTTTCAACTACGACGTACTCCAATAGTAAGCTACAAGGGTTGTAGCTTTGTAGCATGAAATTTTCACAAGAGAGAGGAGAAAAATTCTCAAGCATGTGTAGCTTGAACAAGCAGGATATGCTTTCAAGCTACAACACAATTTTCCTCTCCAATGGTTTCCATGTAGTTAGAATATTTTTAGTAATTGCAAGCAGGTCCTTTAAAACAACTACTGGACTTGCTCTAAATGATTCATAGTTGTAAGTTGTACTTCCTACTTGTAATTCAGAGTAATTAATGAAGTAATAAACATTTTCAATGATTTTCCTTTTTTTTTTTTTTTGCATGATTATTTACTTTGAGAATATATGGATTGTTGATTGTATTTATTGTCTTAGCATAAAATTAATAAAGAGATTACATTAGAATCAACATAGGATTATTAATGGAAATAGTAATTACTCCGTAATTAATATGGGTTAAGTTTAATTACTCCGTAGATAATAAACACTTATATTAAACATTCTGTCCAGAGATACATAAAGACGATATTTAACTTAGCAATTAAAAGACGATAAATATATACTCCCTCCGATTACTTATGTTTTTCCCTATTTCCTTTTTGGGCTGAGTTTGATTTTCTTTCCTCTTTCCATTTAAGGAAAGTTTTACCTCTTTATTAATTAATATAATATTCATCTCTCCTACTTTTTCACCACATTTTTTCTCATTTAATTAATATAATATTCTTTCTCCTACTTTTTCATTCTACTTTTTCTCATTTAATTAATATAATATTTCTCTCTCTTACTTTTTCATTCTACCCCATTATTCTACTAATATAATTACTCCCTCCTTATTTTCTTCCCAAAAAGAAAGGGGAAGAACACAGGTAATCGGAGGAAGTAGTATTTTTTTGATTAAAAGACGATAATTAAAATCTGATAAATTAAAATTTTCAAAAAAGAGAATATTAATAAATTTCACACACACACTATTATATTAATTACAATAATAATGTTTCTCGATTGTCACATAGGGCGAAACAACAAAGAAATAAATAGGGCCTGCGTCTGTGTTACTGTGTATAATTTCCATTTGACTCTGTATATGTTTTTGTCCCAAGTCTTGAATTCCCTACTTCTTTGTCCTCCATTGTATAGAGAAATGCACCTTTGCTGCTGTTGCAATGCACATAGACTACAATTTGCGGATAGGATATTCTGCAATCGTAGATATGGGCCAAGTCGAACTACCAAAGAATGTACTGGTTGACCATGTTCGATGGGAACACGATTTTCATGGGGGAAATCCCGGGGTGAGGGAAACTCTGTGGCTTGTTCTATTAGACGCCTTTACAAACGGAGCACCATTGAAAAACTCGTTGAAGCTTCGTATAGATGGTCTCGAGTACTTCAACCGGCCTCTACCTGCTAACGAAATTTCTGCCAAGCTCCAACATACCACGTTGGTTGCGGTGATGGAGATCCATGCGGACTACTCGGAAAACGGTGAAACACCGTACATGGGGCGCAGAGGTCACATGAAAGACAGAAACAATCGTTTGTGCTACCATGCAGTCGTTTTAGTAGGGGAGTACAAAGACGACTCGCTTTTCAGGGAGGGTGAAGCGGTAGAGAGGCTCTGGATTTATCAGAATTCAGACGGAGATAAACACCGCAGCTTCCTAGGAAATGGCTTGAACGTGGTCCGACACGGTTTACTGGTGGAATGCAATTATGCCGTAACATTGGCTCCAAATGAAATTCTTAATCCCGCCTTAATCGTTCGGGCAAGACGTTACAGAAACAGGGAATAGGGAATACAGGAGAGTTGCATAGTCAGAATGTTCGTGTATGGTTCATCTATGGCTCCTGTAATGTTCTAATTTGTAGTATTTCTCTAAGACTTTTAATGTTTTAATAATGTTTGTATGCTAGTCTCTACTCTTGAGTCTTGACTCTTATACTCTCTCTGAGTTTCTGTGTTCTTCCCTATTTTCTTATTGGACTGAGTTTGATCTTCTTCCCTATTTCCATTTATGGAAAAAATTTTCACACACTTTATCATCTTTAATCAATATAATATTCATCTCTCATACTTTTTCAATCAACTTTATCTCATTTAATTAATATAATATTTCTCTCTCTTACTTTTTTATTCCACTCCTTCCCTTTTAATAATATAATACTTTCTCCTTATTTTTCACCCCAAAAAGAAAGGGGAACAACACAAGAATATTTTATGAGAAAATATAAATAAAAGCACACTTTTATGAACACAAAATTCATGAGATTTAAAGTTAACTTGAAATGTATTTATATAATAATCAATATAAAAATCTATTAAAATAAAATTATTATACCTGAAAAATGAGAAATTCCAGTCTTGATTATTAGGTTTGCATAAGTTAACTAAACAAAAAAAATGCAAAAATATAAAATTAGTACTAAAATTAGAATCAACGAAGAACAATTATAAAATTGAAGAGAATATTTATAAAGTAGAACGAATGAAATGTGAATAAGAAATCTTAAAATACAAATGGTATTTTTTTTTCAAATCTCCATTATACCGATTATTTATTTTTATAATAATGATAATGAAGTTCTTCATAATATATAATATAATTATTAATATTAAATTTGATTATTAAGGCAAAAGTAGATGAAAAGTTGTAACCTCCAAATGATTAAGTTTTTTTTTCTTTTCAAAATCATTAATTTGTATTAATAATAATAAATGCATGCTTTAAGTGAAATATTAAGTTTTTCCATTATCTTCAAAAAAAAAAAACTTTGACAGGTGGAATAAAATTTAATGTTTTAAGTTATCTTTTGAATATATTATATAGACAAATTAGTAAATATAAATTAAGAAGTATAAATAATGTAAATTTGTTGTAATCCTTAATTTACAACACATATAAGAAAGTTCAAATCTAAAAAATGAAAAAAAAATTAGTAAAACATTAAATTGTTAAAAAAACATGAAAGCATCCTCCACGTGAGCAAAAACTGAATGCATAACAAAATATTTATTTGCGATTAAAATAACTGTAAATAGTAATAAATTTATTAATAAATTTAAATAGCTAAACACATAACAAATTTATAATGTAATAAAGTTAAAATTTAGTAGACATAAAATAGAAAACAAATATTAATTTTGTTAAAGAAAAATACCTAAGAAATGAAAATTTTTATTTAAAAAAAAGTGTTAAACTATTTACGAAGTACTATTTTTAATATTTGCTTGTAATGAAAGGTGGATGTAAAGGTTTTGAAAAGTAACAACAATAATAAATTGAATTATTTTTTATAACAAATTACTGTATTAAATATGGGTAAACAAAAAATTTGTGATACTTAATGTGATTAAATATAAACTTAATACAAGTAAAAATGTACAACACATACGTAATAAAACAATTCAAAAAAATTTAAGAATAAATTTTAATAAAATAAAAAATAACCATTAATGTATGCCACGTGGCAAAAAATTAAATGCTTAAAAAAACCTTTTAACTTTATATATAGATACTTCCTCCTTATTTTTCACCCCAAAAAGAAAGGGGAACAACACAAGAACTCGGAGGGAGTATATGGTTTCGAACTTATCTGTTTAATTATTATTATTATTATTATTATTATTATGTCGGTTTTTTTTTTTCACTTTGCCGGGTTCTATTTAGGAAAATACGTTAGTGTCATCGGTGCCCAAACTCGGCGTCATCCCTTCACACGACCCCTTATTATGAGGGTCCACTCTTTTAATAAAAGGTGAATGTGAGAAGGTGTCGTCGAGATTGGACGCCACCCGGTAGTTCATTTAAGCTTTTTCTATGGTTTTCCATAATAACCATATAGTCATATACTATATCCGATCAGCTTCGTCTTTAACGCAAGGACACTTTGTTAAAATACATACTCCTGTTTGGGTAAATTGTGTTGTGACTTTATTTATCATATCGAAACATACATATAGTACATCGAATTGGAGCGTGATTATTCGGGTTACTAAAACTTTACAAAATCGATACTCAATGAACTACGATGTTCAATGAACCGTAATTATATGGGTAGACATAAATTTAAAATACGTTTATTAAATTAAGTCAAAGTCAAATATCAAAACATGAGAAGAAAGTCAAAATCAAATATCGACTCATGAGAAGAAAGTCAAAGTCAAATATTGATTCATAACAATGGTCTATTACTCAATAAATGGGTTGATAGATTTTAGCCCGAACAATAAATGTTCCATTCATTCGGTCCTAAGAACGATCCATGTAGAAATACGAAGAAAATGGGCCGAAAAATGCAATGGTGTTTAGTCCAAATGGTGGAGACTCATACGGTCTTTTGAATGTAAAGTAGCAAGCCCACCATTGAAAAGTTTTGGAATCATTAAGGGTTCGTTTGGTTCAATGCGGGAAAATTGAATTATCGGGAATTATGAATTACCAGAAATTTATATTTCAAGTGAATTATTAAAATTCATGTGAGAAGTTTAATTTACCGGGCGTCCTTGGTAAGCAACTTCCCACATAATGAGGGAAGTAACTTCATGTGATAAATTCTGCTTTCCATGATTTGGGCAACCAAACAAAATGCTACTTCTCATGAATTCCAATTTTTCATGAATTAGAATGACAACCAAATGAACCCTAAGTACAAATAGAGAGGGATTAGTGTTCTAAAAAATGATCAAAAGACAAAATGAGGGGGGATTAGTATTCCCATGTTTGGATCATTCCCATGTTTTTTTTTGTTCAACGAATAGCGTACTTAGTCGCATTACAATATAAGGGAGGGAGGATTCGAACCTGTAACCTATCGTCCTAGAACACCTAGTCCTAACCACTAGGTTAAGACTTAAGACATCTTCGGTATCCCACATTCCCATGTAACGACAAGCCCTTGTGAAATGGGTTTATCAATGCTTCACCCTACTCTTATAAATAGAGACGGATTAATCATTTGGACTAATCTTTACCTACACAAGAATTAGAAAACACTCCCTCAAAAATTTATAAAACTTCACTCACTTCACAAAACTCCCTTCTAGAAGAAAAGAAAAACATCGAGACTACTCAGTCAAAGAGATGGATCCACACACCATAGGAGAATGAGTCCTCAAGGCAAGATCTTCCGCCGACACCTTATTCCAATTGAAGAGAAGGATTCATGTTTTTGTGTAGTTATATAGTCTCTCGTGTGATGAAGTTATTTTGTCACTTTGTTGTAATAGGTAAAATATTTATTCATTTGTAATGCAATTCGCAATGACAAAACGTTAACTTTGTACTTCTCCCATCCGTTCAATTCTTTACGCCTGTTATAAATGAACAATTCAATCAATTCTTTACATTTTCTTTTTGGCAAAGGATGTTACTTAATAATCCTCAAATCCTTCTTCTATTTACACAAAATGTCACTACCTTAAGTTTGGTGGATCCATAATACCATTTGAATTACCAATAATATTCACTTTTCTTAAAAGTGATGAAGAAACCAATGTCAAGGATTTGGATGGATGAGAGAGGGTAGTATTTTATTTTTTCTATGCAAATAGTAATATATATTTAACCCGCTGTTTGGAACAAAAATTTGGGTTAAAAATTTGTGTTGGACCCAAGTGTTACTAATTGTTCGGACTAGGGATGGCAACGGGTCGGGTCCACCCGGAACCGAACCCGGACCCGAAGTTTCAGCCCTGGGTCCAGACCCGACCCGGACACGAACGGGTCCAAAATTGTCAGACCTATACTCGAACCGGCCGGGTCTATCCGTGGGTCCGCCTTATTTATTACGTTGTTGTATTATTCATTGTTTTGATGGAAATTTCGTAGAAAAACACGAACTTAATTTTCCGAAAAAAACTAAGTAATGTCTAATTCATTAAAAAACATATTAAGTGATCCATGAATCACAGCTGAATTAATTTTTTTACGTGGCGGAAAGAAGGCCCGACGTTGACCTCTTGTGAAGTTGTGAATCGTCAACTCGTTCTATTTTTATTTTACAAAAAGAAAATCAACCCTTCGGGTTCGGGGCATAAAAATTTCGGCGCATTTACTCTCCCCCGAATTAGGGTTTGTTCGTCATCTCAGATTGCAATTTTGTGCCTTAATTGCACCATATATGTTCAATTAATACCTGTTTATCTTACGAATTTTGCATTGTTGATTCATTTTGGTGAAGGTAAAACCATGACGACGGAAAAGGAAACAGACATGGATAACCGTAACACCAGCTTTGGCGACGATAACCGCCGGTATGCGTGCGATTTCTTATGAGTTACGTATTAATTGTAGTATTAGGGTTTAGTATTGATAGTTGATTGGAGTATTTTGTTGGAAATTGATATAGAGCTTTAGATGTCTACTACACTGATCGTAATACCAAATTGTTCGTGAAAGATGGAGTTCTGGTGGAGGAAAGAATTGAAGTATCTGCACCTCGTGATTCTGGGTAATTCATTCGATCATCTTTCTGAATTTCTCTACTTTCAATTTAATTACAGTATAGCGATTTTGCCAACTTTGAATCTGCACATTATTTGAAAAATTCGAGGTATAAGCTCCAAAATGGGTTGCTGAAAAAAGTTAAGTGTAGAAAGATTCATCAGTCATCACCCACCCGGAACACAACCTCACAACAAATTGTGCAACCGTGTTCTCCGTTTGAGATGTGAAGAAATAACACTAATGGAAATTATCAATAAGCATGGAGGGTAACCGGTAACACATAGTGACATAGTCCAAAGGATCACAATATTTTAAGTGATGGCCTGGATATGGTGTTAAGACGCCCCTATTATATGTTGTCGTCTCAGGTTTGATTCAGGTCATTCCAACGTAACTGTATATGACGACTATTGCACTAGTTTAAAGGTTAATAACCTATAAGAGTAGATTTAGATCACCTCATGCTATTTTTTGGTTCGGAAACTAGAGTTGTGGTTGCTAAAGAGCAACCACACCAGATAAAAGAGATGAAACCAGGAATTTTTGGTGGTTCTCTTCACCAACTCAAAGCAGACAATCTCGAAGTTGTCATTCTGCGAAGCGAAGGTGACAAAAGGATGTCTGGGAGGGACAATAAACACGGTCCTGGGCCTCAACTTATATAGCTGATCTTTCCTTAATGGACCGGGTTTCGCTCTCCTCACCAATCACCATGCCTTGATCTACCACTGTAGTGGTGACGGAATCCTTCTTATTGTTGCTGTTGGTGGTTGCGGGATTGTGATGCTTGTGGGTAGTGGTGGTAGTTGTTGTGGATGCCTTACTGAGAGATGTGAGGACATGCCATCTCGAAGTTGACTCATCCATTAATCTCCACAGCGATCTTCGTGGCTTTGGTGTTGTAATATGTAAAGAACATGGCATGGTCATCCTTCATCCCTTTTTCCGAGCTCCAGATTGACGGTCTGAGCTTCTGCTAGACGCGCTTGGTCGATGACATATGCACATTATGTATCTATTGAGAATCCCCTGTGGGATGACCTGACCTGACCTGCTAATTCATTTGATTTGTTTACGTCTATGCAGGCTATCTAGCTACTGGCCCTCCCCTCCAACACCGATCCCACCTCCTTCTCCTGAAACAATGAGGGCAACTGAAAGAAATCAAACTATCGAAACAGCTGAAGCGTCTTTGAATTATTACAATGATAAACACGTAATGTTAACCCACATTATCTCTCTGTTTGTAGTTCTTTTACAGTAAAGCAGACGTAGACGAGTTTCTTTTTGTTGACAGAATGTGAGGTACCAGCTGGTGGATCCAATTACCAGCGTCGGCCAGCGGTGGGCCAGCGCATTATGGTTTCACTCCAACTTCACTGCAAAGCCTGAGGGTCAGCCCGATACATTCGCTGAATTGTTTTTCGCTGAGCTGAAGATCATCAAATATGAACATGAATCTGATACTTTGAAGTTTTTAGTCACTGCATGTCGTCCCTTGTCTGGTGAGATCCTTTCTTGTGTATTTCATAGATGCTACTTCGTACTCCCTTCGTATCTATATGTTCGTCCACAAAGTTTAATATATGAGTGTAGTATTATATTAAAAGTGGACGAAAATATAGATACGGAGGGAGTATTAGTTTTGTAACCCTGGTTAGACTCTGTTCCTTTGGACCGACTTAGAACGTAGACTGAAGTGAACTGAAAGTTGTGCTGTTTTTGACTAATGCTCTGCAGGTAAAACAACTAAGCAATGTCTATTTTGTGGGAACACAATGGTACATCCTACCCATGGATTTCGACATGGGCGCTACGAGTACATGACACATGTCTTGCGCCCTCGCCGTAATGGGAAAGCTGTCTCGACGAGCGGTCAGTCAGAGCGTAGGGTGACACATGCTGACGTAGCGGGATTGTATGGCACCAGGGTTTCTCCACTGAAGATGAAAGTCCCCAAGTCAAAAAGGGTATGATGGGTTCTATTATCGTCCCAAAGTCCGCCTACTAGTATTATTTTGCTTTTGTGCTGAGATATCTTAAATGAACTATTCGTTCCTTCCATCTTATTCATTTGTTTATCATTTATATTCTCGATGAGAATATTTTAATCAAGGTTTACAAATTGTTGAGATGGAAGGGGTACGGGTAAGTTGTAACTCACGATCGTGTAAGTTGATCGTCATATTCGTCAAGCCTTGGTATTAGCTGCTGACCTTTTGTAAAGTACTCGCAATTAGCTTGAGTGTCTGTCTACTGGGAAACTCTGTGGTGTTACAAGAATTGCAATGCAGAAACTTTTGTTATAAGAAAGATGTTTCTATGAGTTCTGCGATTCTGCATAGATCCATTATTAATCGCTTCTCAACCGGTAATCGAGTCAATGTGGTTTACGTGTGACATTGGAGTCGTGTTGATAACCTTGATTTCATTTTCATCTTGATATATTGATGAGCTGTCATAATCGGGTTGTGCTATTTCGAATAATTGTTGATCTCATCGACCCAATATTAGATTAAGTTTGGTGGTGGCAATCGAGTTAGTCTGGTGGAGTTGTGGTGCAATGAGTCTGTTTCGGATCGCTCATTGGTCGAATAGCTTGTATCCCAATTTTACGTTGTTTAGGATGATATTTGGTCGAGTCATTTAGATTGATATCAAATTTAGGACACATCATGAAATAATAATGACTAACACGAAAAACACGAGTTCAGTTTTATACATTTGCAGAACGTAGTTCAGCTTCTTTGAATTTGCTACAAATATGCTCTCTTACCGATTCACGATTTGGTCTTGATACACCAATTACTAATTCAACTACTCCACAATCCATAATTTCATCAACTTCTTCTCAATTGTTCTGAATTCTACATAAAATAAGCTCAAGCTTTCTCAATAAAGTTCTTCAATTTTGCACAAAAACAAGCTCGCCTTCAGATAAAAGTTCGTTCAAATCATCAGCTGAATATGAACCCTAATTTCCACAAATATCAATTGAATGAGAAACACAGTTAAAAATTCATTGTCGATCATGATCAGATAAACAAACATTAAACAGGAAACGCGACACAGAATTCACCATCATCATTTCATCATTGGATAAACAAACATCAATTGAATGAGAAACACGACAAAAAATTCATCATCATCACATAAACAAACCTCAATTGAATGAGAAACGCGGTACGAAAATTCACCAGCATCAGATAAACAAGCATCAATTGGATGAGAACGCGATACAAAATTCACCATCACCATCATCATGATGAAGTAAACAAACATCAATTGATGACAAAATCGATACAAAATTCACTAGCATCAGATAAACAAACATCAATTGGATGAGAACGCGATACAAAATTCACCATCACCATCATCATGATGAAGTAAACAAACATCAATTGATGACAAAATCGATACAAAATTCACTAGCATCAGATAAACAAACATCAATTGGATGAGAACGCGATACAAAATTCACCATCACCATCATCATGATGAAGTAAACAAACATCAATTGATGACAAAATCGATACAAAATTCACTAGCATCAGATAAACAAACATCAATTGGATGAGAACGCGATACAAAATTCACCATCACCATCATCATGATGAAGTAAACAAACATCAATTGATGACAAAATCGATACAAAATTCACTAGCATCAGATAAACAAACATCAATTGGATGAGAACGCGATACAAAATTCACCATCACCATCATCATGATGAAGTAAACAAACATCAATTGATGAGAAAATCGATACAAAATTCACCATTATCAGATGAAGAAACAGCGATCGAATGATAGAAACAATACAAAATTCATATCAAAGATAGAGACATACGAATACTTGAACTTGCGATCTGATGTTTTTTTTCTTGCCATTCCTTTTACCTTCGAATTCACGATTGCAATCTGAATATCAGTGATCGATCAACAACATAGAAAAATTACGGAGTAGAAGATATCGTAAATAAGGAGGGGAAAATCGGATACAAACCCTAATTTTTTCCAGGAGAGACTCAGAGGAGTAAATGCTCCGACAACAGGGGTAAAAGTAAAACTAAATTAATTACAGTCTTGGGTCAATTCGGATTACTCTTGGGTCGGGTCGGGTCGATAATGGGTCAAATTTTTCTTTGTTTAAATCGTTAATTCTTCACCCAAAAACACTTCAATTCCGCTGAAATTTCTTTTTCCCGATGACGAGGGAGTAGAGCTGGCAGATCGGACGTGCCGGACCGTGCTTCGTGCAGGCCCAATCGTGCTTCGTGCCTGTCCAGCCCGGCCCAGTCGTGCCTGGCAGACCCACCGTGCCGTGCCGTGCCTAAGTCTGAGAACATGCGCCGAGGCACGGTTCCTAGTCCGGGCCCGGGCGTGCCTAAGTCGTGCCTGACCAAATTTTCAGGATTTTTCATCTTTTGGGGATTTAGAGTCGTGCCGGCCCAACCGTGCCTCGTGCCGGGCCGTGCCTAGGCACGGACTTTTCTTCAAATTGGCGTCGCGGCTCGACTTGGAATCGGTCGTGCCGTGCCCGTGCTTTCGCCACGTCATCACCGTGCCGGGCCGGGTCGTGCTTATTTTCGTGCCGGATCGGGCCACCGAGATGGGCTCGGCCCGGTTTGCCAGCTCTACGAGGGAGCCCACAGTAAACGTTCGAGTGTACGCATAGCCTGCAAATCAAGCACATCATGTAAATCGTCCGTGGGTGACAGACTCGATGTCTAGAAGGCATAGTCTCAACGCTTAAACCATACAACTTTGATGACCAAAAGTTGTAACCATTTGGCGACACTCTTGCGAACAATTGCACTGCAACTTTATTAATCTAAAACTAACAAAAATTGCCGTAGTTTACATCAAATAACCGTTTCATTTAAGTTGGATTTATACTCTTCTGAGCCCGTCTTATATTATAGGACAGTAAATCGTGAAATTTGGCCCATTTTAATTTTATTAATTTAGGGTTTGTTCTTGTCATTAAATCCCTAAGCTACAATATTTGCATGGTTAATTGATTTTCCTTCCCAAAATAATGGCAACCGAACCGACAACCGCAACACGAGCTTTAACATTAACGATGGTAAACGTCGGTACGTACCGTGATTATATGTGCATTCATCGCTTTCAGAAAAATAATAAGATCGTATTTCAAGAGACTAATTTTATTGTTGAAAATTGATAGGGCTTTGGATGTATACTACACTGATCAAAATACCAAGTTGTTCATTGAAAACGGGGTTTTGATCGAGGAAAAACTTCCAGGATATCGTGAAAGTTATCGTTATTCTGAGTAATATTATTAATCTACATCTTATAATTTTTTACTTTTTATATACGGGTCATATATATACGGGTCCTGCTTCGTTGATGTCCACAGTTTATAATAATATTACGATACTGTCCACTTTGGTCCAAACCCAGAGCCCTAATCATGTAAAGATGAATTTCGATGTTCTTGGAATTTGAATTATTTTTTCGATGTTTTTCGAGGAATTCTAGGCTGTGCCACTGATTTTATTGAATTTTATTTGATTTGATTTATTTGAACTATTCGTGTTCGATCAGGCCGTCGTGCACGTACGTGCCTACTCCTCCACCAAAGCGGCCGCCTCCTACCGAGGCAGAAAAGTCGAAAATGAGAGCAGAAGGAATTTTGCAGGATACCAAAACCGCTATAGCAGCATTGGAACACTACAATAGTAAACATGAACTTGCTTACTTTTCTGTCTGTGTCGTTTTTGTTTACTTTTTACTCCCTCCCATTTATTGGAATCTTACCATTTGATTAAAATATACCTCACATATATTCAATCTATGGTAGGTTTCCAGTGAATGGGAGGTAGTATATTATTTGTGAAGAATATTTTTTTACGCACGGGAGGTGAAGTATGAGTTGGTGGAAGCGATTAGGAGCGGCGGCCACCTGTGGGGTGGAATTTGGTTTCACTGCAACTTTAAGGTGAAGCCTGAAGGTCATGACGATTCATCCGCCGAGCTCTTTTTTGCTGAAATGAAGAGTACGTGGATTCATGAAACTCAAACCGTTAAGTATACGGTCACATATTGTCGTCCCTTGGATGGTAAGACCCGTTTCCAATGCCAATTGGGATTGAATAATTTCTGGTTCTGATACCATGTTAGATGAACCATGTAAAGTATTTGGTCATTGCTTTGATATGATGATTAATTTATACGAGTAACAATCTCGTTGCAGATGAGACAACTACACAATATAAGATGTGTGGACACGGGTCGAAAATGATACATCCTGCCCATGGATTTCGACATGCAATGGATGTTACAAGCACAAAAGACGAGCCTTGCGCCCTCACAATAATAACGGAAAATGAAGTAGTTGACCACCGGTGATGATTGAGTCAGAAAAGACGTATGGCATTCGATATTCCCCAACAACCACATTAATTTTCAGTTGAGATGTTAGGTCGGGAGCGAGTCGATGAGTCACATACCAAAGAAATGTAGGCATGCAGCGCCTTTCAGGTCACTGGTCATCGGGTTGTATAGCTTGAACATCATCAAGCCAAAAGATACACAACACCTTTCAGGTCGTTGATCGTCGGTTTGTATATGGAGAACATTATCATGTTACTTGATCATCAGTTTGTATACGTTGTTGATCGATCTCAAACTAGTCAATTTTGGGTTTCTTTTTATTCAGGTTATATCCTGACAAATTTTGATTAAATCAGGTTGAATTTGTCGTGTCAAGTTTGTCGATTCTATATAACTCTATCATTTAAGTTGAGACCAATTCCGTTTTCATTCTTTTTGCCAGAGGTAAAAACATCGACGAATTACATTACCTTTTTTTTCTTCCATTAAATTTGTTTTTAAATTGCATGCCTTTTCTTCATGTTTTATTTTTAAAATGAGAGTCGCAATCACAGTTGTCATTTTGATACTTAAGAATCTTTAACCTAAGATAATAAAAATTCAAAATCTCACACTAGTACCTCTCAAATCTCACATATATTTGCTAGCAATCTCAACGAAAAATTCAAAATCTTGCAAGTTAAGCTACTCCACTATGTAGTAGTATAATATAATATCACAATAATTTTTTTGCTTGAAAACGATATACTCATTATCTATTTTAACATTATAAATATATAAATTGTAATACCCGTATTTTTCAAATAGAGTTAAAATTTTAAACATTTATTTAAACAAGTTTAACGTTTGAAAAATTATTTTCGTGAATAAAATATTGTATTTTCGTTAAAATTAAAAATTATTCCGTATTTAAAAAGATGAAAATTTATTTATCGTATTATTAAAAATTTTATCTTTCGTTAAATAAAGTTTAAAAACTCAAAAATATATTTTTAATATTGATCTGTCGTTTTAACATTTCCTCGTCTCGTAAAAAAATTTAATAATTTATCGAATTCTTAAAATAACGATTTCTTATAACTTTTGTCTCGTAATAATATTTATCGTTTATTTTATTTACCGTCTTACAAATTCGTTTTTGAAAACATATTTTACGGTTTGCATTATTTTAATTCCGTAATCTTATATTTTAACTTTTTAAGAAAGAAATAAAGACGTTTGTACGAGAAACGGACCGAAACTCGGGAAATATGGGACTCTTAATTAACCTCCCACACACACCGTACACTACATTCCTATTTCCTACACCTATCCTATCTAATTGACACTAATCTATACTCGTACTATATATATTACTTATCTATATAATATATATATATATAACGTACTGCTACATATTACTCGTACTACATGCTACGTTATTACACACTACTTCTACTTACTCCCTCCCCACCACTAAGATTTTCCCACTTTCTTTAAAAGGAAACTCCACTATAATTTTCCCACTTCAAAACTTTCCTTATTCATCCAATATACTCTCTTTCCATTGGTTACTTTTGTGATTTGACATCTTAAACCCCACCCAATAATTTATCACCTTTCTTTATACCTCTCTATATTTTTCTTCTTAATCACCGTGTCAAGTCAAAGTGGAAACATTAATGTGGTGGGGAGGGAGTAATACTATACTTCCTCCGTTTCATTTGATTCTTTACGTTTGCTTTTTCACACTTGTCAATGCACGTTTTCTTTTGTCTATATCGTTAGTTACACATTTCTAAATATTATAAAAATTTGATATTTATAACGTACTCGATTAGACAATTTAAACAAGATCTCACATGACTATATTTTATCTTATATATCAGAAGTTATATCGATAATTCTCCTCACTTATGAATAGTGCCTAAAAACCAAATCTAAAGAACCTATTGGAACGGAGGAAGTATTATATATTCCGTACTACGTATTATATTTACTCCCTTATCCTTTTCTATAATTGGAGCATCGGGGATGAGGAGCTGTTCGGTATTTGGCGGGATCATTTTTCTAGTACCGTATTTGGGTCAAATCATTTCGACCCTAAAATTCTTTAAGAGGGGGAAAGAGACGACTTTTCTTACGTAGACCGTATTAATGTATTATTGACCCAGACGATCTTTAATTCTTAATAACGTTAATAAATATTCCGTAATAGTTAGTAAGGTAACCAAACTTTTCTTCTAACAACATTTCTTATATATAAGTATATTATGTTAGTAATTTAATAAATTGTTTATTTAAATATTTAGGCTTGTATGTACGACTAAATTACTTATGTATATATAAAAATGTTATGTGATATTTTATTATGACTAAATTCAACTTGACTAAATTATCATTTGTTTAATTTATTTATTTATCACTCTTACATTTTTATCTATATGAAAAATGATAAAATGAATAAAAGAACTTCAAATGATAAAATTTACTTATATCATTTTCATTGTATTTTATATGTATGTTTAATTCTATTTGTTATGTATGTTTATTCTATTTTCTATATATTTTGTATGTGTTTTATATAATTGTAACTTTAGTCATATTTAATTTTCTTTAGTACTTTTACATTTGTTTATATATTATAATAATAGAGTAAATTAGTAACTTGCAAAATGTTGTATTTTAATCAAATTTCACTTATTAATTTTATATAGGTAAAAATTTATAAATTTTATTTTCTAAAATAAATGGATTTCTGTTATTGAAATTTTACACGACATTTATAAATATTTTTAAAAAATGATTTTATGTCAAAAATTGTAAATCGACTAAGTACGACTTAATGTATATTTTTCAGAAACTTTTATATTTTTCAGAAACTATAAATTTTAAAATAATATTTTATTATTATACCTTAAATTTTGTTTTTATATAAAACTTCATTTTAAAAAGATTTACTATTTTAAAAATATTATACGATATTTGGGATATGATGTTTCGGGTGACATTTGAGGATTAAAGTATAACGTTGTCACACCGAAAGTAAGTATTTGAGGATTTGACTATTTCAAATGAGTCCGACCAATTATTGAAGGTCACCAAATAATGTACTACTTGTTCACGGGCGACTTTTATATAAAGTTTACGATGCGAGTCTGGGACCAATAGCTTGTGTTGGATCCTACCATGCGTGGTGTTTCGACTGCACTTGTAATGAAAAGCAGACTCGGAGGCTGCGGTCTGAGAGTCGACCTAGTGTTTAAGGTAGTCGTCCTGCCGAGAGTCGACCTAGTGTTTAAGGTAGTCGTCCTACGGCAGTGAGTTCTGCGGTTCAAGAGTCTGCGTAGGGCATGTGGGCACATATAGACAAGTACTTGATCAGTATTACCACCTAGGTAGCGGGGGCAGAACAGGATTCTGAAAACCGCGGGTTCCCTCTTGGTCAGCTTTCGTTTCAGCCCACAGCCCCGTTTGAATAAACATAAACGTATAATATAATAGAAGTTCGGGCCCAATTGAGCCTTATGGGTGAGATGTAAACCTCATAAGATCGGTTCGGTCTACGAGTTGGTAACACGGTTACTTCTATTGGTGAGATGCAAGCCAATATAGAGTAACGGTGATACTAGGAGCCACGACTCGTGTGTTTATTCTCTGTTTACGTGAAAAATGATTTTAAAATCAAATGGCTGCTAATGTCCCATCTTTTAAACTTTATCGTTTTCATCACCTCACATGTTGATTAATTGAATTAAAGAAAATTATTTGTTACGTGATATCCTTTAAATATTTTTATAAGCCTATTATTTGTTAGTAACATGATTGTCTTATATGTTGAGGTGATATTAGATGAACGGTTTGGTTGTTGTCCCGCTAAGCGGTCTCTCTACTCTATATATTTGTGCAGGTATGGGGCGATAGGAAAGGATCGAGCAAGAGAGATTTAATAATATGTTTAGCTTAAAAATGAAATCTATATTCTGTACTAAGTGAATCAAGACTATGTAATTAATAGTCGTTTATTGTAAGGATTCGTAGCGATCCGGATTTATTTACACTCTAATATAATTTTAATTAAATGACTTAGATAACTTTCCGCATTATCTATTATTTTAAGTCATCGAAAATCCGGGTTGTTACATAAATGGTACCCGTAGATAACTAAAAACAGTCCAGAGTTATATCTGAATCACCTGAAATATTATTTGTCCCATACTAACCGTAAGACGAATTTATTTGTCATTACTCCATATAAGATGAAGGAAGTTGATTTGATCAAATTAATACTACTGCATAGTAGTAACTAAAGTGCTATTCATTTTCTCATTAATTTAGGGTCGAAATCTGACCCGATTCGTTCGACCCATTGGATCAACGAAAATATATTAAAATTAATAAAATATTAATATTTTCTTATTACTCCATCTATGAAAGAAGTTAGTGTCGTTTGTATGTAAATTGAACCTTCTATAATTGAGATGTTAAACCATTGTCACAATTGTTTTTTTAAAATATAATTGTGACAAACGTTTTTATACGGATATTTCGTTATGATGTTTGTTTTTTTAATTCTCTGACTATATTTTTTTATTGATACTTGTAAGTATATATTTAAATTTAAATATACCTCAACGATTTCCTCAAAACTCTAATATTTCAATATATCGAAACAATTTACCCAATTTATTTGAAATTAATTTGTGATTTTTTGGATAATTTTTTTTATAAACTAATAAGAGAATAAGAATGTCCACGACCAAGTTTCACGATTAAGTTTGCGGAGAGGAGTCTATTTCTATCTTTTTAAAACCAAAAATTCTAAAAATACGAAAAAAATGTTATATTAAATATTCACTTGTATTAAATCTTCACGTGATTTTGTATTAAATACTCCTATTAATTAGGACCCTCGATCTTCAATCTTTACTATTTCAGTTGATAAGAGTCCTCGATCGCAAAACACGTTGTTGTAACGGGTAAAGACCGTGACGGAAGCCTCGCTTGGGATGAGTGATTCCGTCACCACATATGTGACAGCCTTTAATTTCTGTAGAAAATTAGATGTGCATATATATTATTCTCAACAACTTCAAAAATAAATGAGATCGACGACAACAAAATTAATAAAATTAAAGTCTGTCTTACCTCTAACCGACAACATGCAATGACCACATAGCCAAGAATCTCACCACCTTTTCCTTTCCTCACTTTCAGAGAAAAAGAGTTTGGCGGAGGAATCATCAAGACCCATTGGCTTGACGGTGAAATTCGATTGATACCAAACTCTCTCAAGTAGGATTGATTGGGTCTCTTTTAGGTAAATTGAACTTTTTGTAATTGATTTTATCGATTGTCACAATTATTTTTTAAATTTTAATTGTGACAAATGTGTTTTTATATGGATATCTTGTTGTGAAGTTTGTTTTGTTTTTATATGGAATCATCAAGACCCATTGGCTTGACGGTGAAATTCGATTGATACCAAACTCGGTCAAGTATGATTGATTGGGTCTCTTTTAGGTAAATTGAACTTGTTGTAATTGAATGTTATCAATTGTCACAATTATTTTTTAAAATTTAATTGTGACAAATGTGTTTTTATATGGATATCTTGTTATGAAGTTTGTTTTGTTAATTATCTAACAATATTTTTTTATTGTTTTACATCAGACAACCGTTTCAATTAAGTTGGGTTTACACTCTTTTGGGCCCGTGTTATATTATAGGACGGTAAATTGTGAAATTTGGTCCATTTTAATTTTAGTAATTTAGGATTTGTTCTTGTCATTAAATCCCCTGGTTACAAGATTTGCATGGTTAATTGATTTTCCTTCCCCAAAAATAATGGCAACCGAACCACTCAAGGACAACCGCAATACGAGCTTTAACAATGGTAATCGTCGGTACGTACCGTTATCGAGTATATATGCATCATCGCTTTCACAAAAATAATAAGATCGTATTTCAAGAGACTAATTTTATTGTTGAAAATTGATAGGGCTTTGGATGTATACTAAACTGATCAAAATACCAAGTTGTTCATTGAAAACGGCGTTTTGATCGATGAAAAACTTCCAGGATATCGTGAATGTTATCGTTATTCTGAGTAATATTATTAACAGTAACTCTCATGTGAGACCGTCTCACGATAATTTTATCGTGAGACCTCTCACATGGGCACATAGGGGGTGGTTACAAATTTAGTAACCACCTCTTATATGAGCCGTCTCACGATAAATTATCGTGAGACGGTCTCATACAAGTTTTTGTGTATTATTAATCTATATCTTATAATTTTTTACCTTTTATATACGGATCATATATATATGGGTCCTGTTTCGTTGTTGATGTCCACAATTTATAATAATACTACGATACTCTCCATTTTGGTCCAAACCCGGAGCCCTAATTATGTAAAAATGGAATTCCAATGTTCTTGGAATTTGAATTTTTTTTCGATATTTTTCGAGAAATTCTAGGCTGTGCCACCGATTTTATTGAATTTTATTTGATTTTATTTATTTGAACTATTCGTGTTCGATCAGGCCGTCGTGCACGTACGTGCCTACTCCTCCACCAAAGCGGCCGCCTCTTACCGAGACAGAAAAGGCGAAATTGAAAGCAGCAGGAATTTTGCATGACACCAAAACCGCTGTAGCAGCATTGGAGCACTACAATAGTAAACATGTACTTATTACTTTTCTGTCTGTGTCGTTTTTGTTTACTTTTTATATTATTTGTGAATAATATTTTTTTACGCACATATAGGAGGTGAAGTATGAGTTGGTGGAAGCGATTATGAGCGGCGGCTGCGTGTGGGGTGGAATTTGGTATCTCTGCAACTTTAAGGCGAAGCCCGAAGGTCATGACGACTCATCCGCCGAGCTCTTTTTTGCTGAAATGAAGTGTACATGGATTCATGAAACTCAAACCGAAAAGTATACGGTCACATATTTTCGTCCCTTAGATGGTAAGACCCGTTTCCAATAATGTCAATTGAGGTTAAATGATTGCTGGTTCTGATACCAGGTTAGATGAACCATGTAAAGTATTTGGTCATTGTTTTGATATGATGATTAATTTATACGAGTAACAATCTCGTTGCAGATAAGACAACTACAGAATGTAAGATGTGTGGACACGGGTCGAAAATGATACATCCTGCCCATGGATTTCGACATGCAATGGATGTTACGAGCACAAGAGACGAGCCTTGCGCCCTCACAATAACGGAAAATAAAGTAGTTGACCACCTGCCAGTGAAGACGCCGTATGTCATTCGATATTCCCCAACGACCACATGATGATATAATCGTGGGCACCGTATTAATTAATTTTCAGTTCAGGTGTCAGGTCGGGAGTGATGGGTCCAGTCACATCATTATAGTTGATCATTAGTCACTTGATCATCAGTTTGTATTACATTGTTAATTAATCTCAAACTAGTCAATTTTGGATTTCTATATATTCGGGTTAAATTATATTGTGACAAAATTTAATCAAATCGTGTTGAGTTTGTCGATTCTATATATATACATCTAATAACTCTACCATTTAAGTTGATCGGACCAATTCTGTTTTCATCCTTCTTCTTTTTTGCTTGCTGTAAAAACATCGACGAATTATATGAACTTTTTTTCTTCCATTAAATTTGTTTTTAAATTGCACGCCTTTTCTTCATGTTTTATTTTTAAAAGAGCAAATTAAAAATTACTCCCTTCAAAGTTGCGTTTATTAAAGTTTACTCCCTTTTAAGATTTTTTTATTATTTAACAGCCAAAAAGATACAAAAATTCAAAATTTGCTTGCAATTGTAAACTCCGACATGGTACTCCGGCAAATTAAAGTTCAAAATTACTCCTGTTGTCTTAGTTATTTATTACTCGTAATATAAGTTTTTATTGAAAAAAACTTTTTTTATAAATAATCTACCAACTAAATAAACGGTTGAGAGCTGAGACGAAAAGAGTACGATTATATAATCTCTCGAAATTACTTTTAAATATTAAAAAAAATACTCGTAACTAAAAAGATAGGTTGTGAGCACACCAAAAAGGTAAGACCATCCCCATCCAATCTCATGACCTAGGTCAAGTTGAATGGGGTCATGCTAATGAATAATTAGGAAACTCCATTCTAGATAATTAAGATGACACTCAACCTTTGAGTGTCAAAGGATGACACTCACAAAGAAATGCATGACCTCCACTTTTGGAGGCCCACCTCTGCCAAATAGTACCTGTTTTTTGTAATTTTCAAACATATCTTATTTTATTCTTCAATTCTCACTCCAACTTTCAATGCTTTGCATGCAAAGTCTACTTTTCCAACGTAAAAAAAATGAGAGATGATTGACTTGAAAAGGAAAAAATGATTGGGTTGATGACCTAAGTCATGATTTTCTGAATGGGAGTGTATAGGATGGGTGAGGGTCAACAAATTAATTAGAACACTAAAATAGGGATGACCTCCATTAAGGTGACCCTTGAATGGGGATGGTCTAACAGTTGCGAGTTTCCTCGTCATAAACAGGTTGTGACTTGTGAATGCTCGGTCTAAGTCAACCCTTAAACATCATCATGAATTCATGATTGAGCCACTAAATAACATTGCTTGACTTCCTAATTGACTTAGTCAACACTCTAATATTTTTACAAGAATTTTATTTAATATATACTCCAAGTTGAAGGCATCTAACGACTTGATAATTAATTAAGACACATAATAGAACAATTGATTAATATTTAAGCTTATTTGTTCAAATTATAGAGTAATACGATCTTATACCATGTAATAGTCATTTGTTTAAGCGTCCTTTTTACATTTTTGGACTGTTATACACTATAAAACCGTCAAATAGTAATTAATACGAATAAATAATTACTGTAATAAAGTTTACTGGTTCAAATATTAGTCAGAAAACGACAAAGGTAAAAAAAAAAAAAAAAAATCAACACTTGCTTCATTACTCCGTATTTGCGTGATTATGTTCCCAGATCTACATCATGACATCGTTTAAACCTTAAATTTTGGACATAATTTTATTTTAGAATTTTTGCCAAAAACTTTTGGCATATTTGATTGATTAATAATACGTCATTTTAATCGGTGATAGACGATATATTGGAACGACATATTTTAATTCAGTGTATTGTTTTATATTCTGTTTCGTCGCTTGAATTCTGTACGTTTTTTATTTTGTGGTCTTCGATTTAATTCGATATACGTTTCTATGATATTTATTTGGTCATTTTATCAACGTGAAAGTACCAACACATTCCTTTATCTCATTCATATATATGGACCAACGAAAATAAGTATAGTAAGGATAAGGACGGTTTAATATACAATAATATTTCAGCCCCTACCACCGTTTTTTTTTAAATCTTTTTTTACATAAAAGTAAATGTAAAAAATTCAAATTTAAGCAAAGGGAGTAATTTATATGTGACATATTGTAATTTTCATCTAGCATTTACTCATATAGTATTAATTTTAACTTGTTGATTACCAAGTATGTACTATGTTAGTCAAACTGTTATTATAATCCGTCATTTACGATCAACTTTTACTAAAATAATCCGATAATTACCAAATAAGGCTTATTAATATCTGTGATGACGAGGGTAAATGATTTCTTAATTTATTAGTACTTCGTACTCCGTACTAGTATTCCTTATGTATTCTTATACGAAATAAATCCTTAATTTATTACTCCGTATTCCGTACTCGCATTCCTTAATTACTTTTCTACAAAATGATACCTTAATTTATTACTCCGTACTCCCTATTTTTTAATATAAATCCATGCAACTAAGAAAAGTCATAATATCTAATATATCATGGTTTTTTTTGAGCGAAAATATCATTTTATTAATAAAAAGTCATACGAAATCTGCAACTTATATCGAAATTGAACGGGTACAATACTACAAAATTTGAATAAAATAAATTCTCATTAAAACAAAGATCTCTCACTAAGATTTTGATCTCCGTTTCTGCACATCTCTTCCAACATATCGCTGTTTAATGATACAACTTTTCACAAGCTAGAGGGTGTTTGGATCTTCCAAGGTTTTGAAGAGAATCGATTTCATCTAACCTTATAGATTGTAGCCGCCAGTCTGACATAAATTGAGATACCAAATGATGAACGATTGTGGTACGGATCTTCCGCGTCCTCTCCACTATCATAGATTCAACATCTCTCCTAAAAGAGAGAGCGAAACTCATCAATTGATGGGGACGAAACTCTCCAAAAAAAGAAGACTTATTAATTAGATGCAATATCATGCTTAGTCTTGTCTTAATTAGGTTTATTAACATGTTCTTACTGGGTACATGTTATAAAAATGGAACTACCGAAGATTATATATGTGTGTGTATATATATATATATATATATATATATATATATATATATATATATATATATATATATATATATAGTAAGGATGCAACATGGTACTCAAATGCATAGCCTTACATAATTTCATTTTACTCAAATAATAATAAAATTATTATAAAGTTCAAATTTAATTGTATGAAATTAGAGAAAAAAGAAATGAATAATAATGAGAAAAGTGATGATGATGAAGTTATTAACAACAAATTGTATGTTAATGATTCATCAATTGATTTCAAAGGAAGAGTTCCTCTTCGAGCTTCTACTGGTTGTTGGAAAGCTGCCTTTTTCATCCTAGGTATATATATTTTCTCTTATTTTTATTTTTCTAAGTGAATTTTTAGTGTTTTTTTTTCTATATATCTTCGAGTTCATCTTTATTACGAGATCTCTTCTATTCATGAAAAAAAACGCTCTAAAATATATGAACATAATATACTCGAAAGTTATGAATTACTCAAAAAAATAGAGTGTCAAAGTTCATGAATCCATTATTTTATTTTATTTTCAAATCGAAATTCTCATAGAGATAAACAAATTGGAAAAAAAAAAATCACCGATTTTGAACTTGTATGGTTATTGGGGTGGACCAGTGGAAAAATATAAAATTGAACGATATAAAAAATTGAAAAAAAAAATCCTTTCTTTATAACCTTTTTACACTTTATGCTTTCGTGAATTTCGTATAATCAGAATCTGCATATTTTACACAATTTTTGCATAAGGCAGTCTCACACATACAAGAGACTAATATAATTAGTCCGTATGTAAAATGATAAATAAAGTCTTAATAAATTAAAAAAAAATGAAAGAAACTCTCGATACATACATGCATTAGTTACATCGATTTCATTCCGTGAATTTCTTTATTGCATACAAACTAATACAAAATCTGGAAGATATTAAACACTTAAATACAATTATTTCTTACAAAATTATAATTTTGCTATGAAGGAATTGATTTAATTTTATTTATTAAAAAAATGCAGCAATAAAGTCTTAAGTAATGTAGTTAATAAATTCAAAAAAATGAAAGAAACTCTCGATACATACATGCATTAGTTACACCGATTTCATTCTGTGAATTTCTTTATTGCATACAAATTAATACAACATCTGGAAGATATTAAATGTTTAAATACAATTATTTCTTATTGAATTATAGTATAATTTGACTATGAATTTAATTAATTGATTTAATTTTATTTATTTATTAAAAAAAATGCAGCAATAGAGTTCAGTGAGAAGTTGAGTTACTTTGGAATAGGAACAAATTTGGTAACATACATGACAAAAGTGATGAAACAAGACTTAAAAACAGCAGTTGATAGTGTGAATGTATGGTCTGGTGTCACTGCTGTTATGCCTCTTCTTGGTGCTTTCCTTGCTGATTCTTACACTGGTGCTTACTATATGGTCCTCTTCTCTGCCTCCCTCTATGTCTTTGTAAGTTATCCGTCCGATCTCTCTTAATACAGTTATATACTCCCTCCGAGTTCCTATTATTGTCCCAAAAGGTTTTTGGGTGGAAAATAAGGAAGGGGAAATGGGTGGTTCAAAAAAAAAGAGAAAGAGAGAGAAATGTGAGAGTAATCGTGAACCACACATTGATGACCTAAAAAGGAACACAAAAACTTGTATGAGACCGTCTCATGGTAATTTATCGTGAGACGTCTCATACAAGAGGTGGTTACAAATTTTGTAACCAAGAAAAGTGGGACAATAATAGAAACTTGGAGGGAGTAATATATATCGAGAATTACTGAGGAAATGTATGTATACATATTTGGGGTCCCGGGACACTGAAAATCGGAAATATTTTTGTATTGATTCGCTGGTGTCGAGTATGTTATTATATGATTCAATTATATATCGGGATCTTAGTGTATTAACTTATCGATTTAGGGTTTTGGTTGAAATGATTTTTCTTGACGAGTAATATCAAAACGAAAAGATCACGGATTTGAATTTGGATTTTGTTTTTTTGTGCAAATAAATTGAATTTCAACATGTACTAAAGAGTGATGTGTACATGTGCAACTATTAATTGCTATTGACTTTGATAGACGACCCATGTATTATGTCAAGTTGTCGACATGCATGTGGGATTATAGCTCACTTACTGGAGTGGAGTACTAATTAATTTCTAATGTAATTGGATTATTATAGGTAATCGAAGATATTTTAGTCTAATACGGAGTAATTAAGATAGAAATATTATTAGTCTAATACGGAGTAATTAAGATAGAAATATTATAGGTGATAGATTCAAAATTTGAATGATATCTTCTTTTTTATTGTAAATCGGTTAATTGTATACGCTTTGTTAGGGAAAACAATTATATACACGTACATATTATTGAGTATGACGTATTTTTACACGATCGTGAATTTGAAAAGTGGTTAGTGCATCTGCTCAGTTACAACATGAGAGTTGAGAGATATCGAGGACGGTCAGATTTTGAACGTGTGATCTTTGGTCACGCTCGATCTTATATGTCTCCTTAGGAAACTAGTCTTTGATAGTTTGATAACAACGTGTATGTCTAATAATAAGTCTCCTAATAAACCGTTTCTCGTAATAATAGATTTTGTCCTTTTTTATTTCACTTGGTCTCTAACATTATCATAGCGCGTGTTAAACTACAGTACATATTATATCTCACATGATTATTAGAAAACATAATTATTTTGAAATTTCTATGCATTTTGTTTTATCTAATCATGATAATCCTGATATCCTCGTTTTAAACAAGAATTTGTGTACTGATGATACAGGGATTAAGCCTACTAACAATGGGAGAATACATCCCAACCCTAAAACCATGCACAACATGTGAAAAAGTTAACAAAAACCATGAAATAATCTTCTTCATAGCAATCTACATCATCTCCTTCGCAACCGGTGGCTACAAGCCATGTCTACAAAGCTTTGGAGCCGACCAATTCGAAGAGAACGACACAAAGGAACGAACGCAGAAGATGTCGTTTTTCAATTGGTGGAATGTCTCACTTTGTTGTGGGATCTTCTTTGGTGTTACTTTGATTGTGTACATGCAAGACAATGTTGCATGGGGTTTAGGGTTTTGTATACTTGCCATAGTCATGGGAGTTTCTCTATTGGTCTTTGTGTTAGGGAGACCTTTTTATAGGTACAAGAGTTCACCTCTTGGTAGTCCCTTGACCTCTTTGTTTAGGGTTTTCGTCGCTGCGTTTGTGAAACGGAATCTACCTTCTCCTTCCAACGCTTCGTACTTGTACGAGGTCTCTGTGGCGCCAGCTGGCAAGCCCCGTTTGAGTCACACCAATAGGCTCAGGTACATATATACTTTACTAACTAATACTCCCTCTCTGTTCCATTTGATTGTTTGCATTTGTTTTTTAGGCACTATTATTCATAAGTAGGTGAAATTGTCAATGTAACTTCTAATATATAAGATAAAACATAATCATGTGGGATCTTATTGTTTAAAATATCTAATCGAGTACGTTATAAATATCAAAATTTTTTAAATTTTTAGAAATACGTAACTAAAGATATAGATAAAAGAACTCCTGCATTGACATGTGTGAAAAGGTAAATGCAAACAATAAAATGGAACGGGGAAAGTGTATGATATGTTGACAAGGTTTGAACCTAAGTCATGATCGACTGCTAATGCTGAAGTTGTTAGTTACACACGGCATGGTGATTACATTTAAATAAAGTTTAGTTTTAGTCAGGTCATTTTGAGTTCAGTTTTATTATTGGTGTGTAACTCTCGTTATTTTACAGATTTATTATATTCTTGTAAATCTTTCTTTAATTACATGGTTAATTAACCATGCAGATGTTTGGACAAAGCGGCTATCATAGAAGACGACCAACCCAACGACACATCGACAAGTCCATGGAGACTAGCAAGCGTGACGCAAGTCGAGGAGCTAAAGCTAGTCGTAAACATGATCCCGATATGGCTAAGTTGCCTAGTTTTCGGCGTAGGAATAGCTCAAGGCACAACATTTTTCATAAAACAAGGAAGTGTCATGAACCGACGACTCTCAAAACACTTCGAAATCCCACCCGCAACACTATTCATCATGACCGCGATAGGTATGATGGTCACGGTCGCCCTCTACGACAAGGTACTCCTCCCCTACATAAGGAAATCGACCAAAGACGAGCGAGGAATCAAAATCCTCACTCGAATGGGGGTAGGAATGGTCATCCTAATAGTCGCTATGATTGTGTCTGCCCTAATTGAGACGAAGCGACTAAATAATGCTAAGGTTGGTGTTAAGTTGAGCGCGTTTTGGCTAGCGCCTCAATTCCTATTGCTAGGAATTGGAGACGGGTTTTCGTTGGTTGGGATGCAAGAGTATTTTTACGATCAGGTCCCTGACTCGATGAGGAGCCTAGGGTTGGCATTGTACCTTAGTGTCATCGGGGTTGGGAGTTTTCTTAGTACGTTTCTTATAATGATAGTGAATTCAGTCTCGGCTAGGGACTGGATTGGAAAGGATTTGAATGATAGTCGACTCGACTATTTCTATTGGTTTTTGACTATCATTTTTGTGATTAATTTGTGTGTTTATGTGTTTTTGGCTAGCAATTATAGTTACAAAAATGTTCAAAGGAGTGTTAGTCATGTTGATTCATCTGGTGAAGATATGTAGATCACAATTGTCTATTAATAAACATTGGGAAAAAAAATAGTGTAATTCTTTGCTAATTTTTTGTGTATTATTTAAGTGCATAAGTTATTTCGTTATTTTAGGTTATGTCATATCGAGTCTTTAAATTAGTCTATTTCAATCATATCATAATAATCGTGTAAACTATTTTATTATTTCAAGTTAGATCCAATTATTAGTCACCGATGAAAAATTTAACACTCTATATTTCCCTGATTACTAATGTATTGAAAAAAAGTAAGAAATACTCGATATATGGAAAAAGATAAAATGACATACGGTATATAATGAAATTTTTTCATTTTTTTCGAAAACAATTTACTCATGGAGTATATATATTAGGGAATGCATGGAGTATAAAAATAAATTGTACAACCGCCTCATTAAACTTAATTAAAAAAAAAAAAACTTGATTGATAATTAATCAATTTAGCTTTATTTCAATGTCTTATTAATACTTTAAAACGAGTACAACCTACAAAAACAAAAAAAAAACAAAAAAAAAACATAATATTATTTCGTAAGGAATAATTTTGGCAAAGAGTAAGAAAATCGAAGGAAGTACTGTTACTGAGTAAATTGTTATCCCTTTGGAGTCACGGTTGATTTTTTTTATTGTTTTTGTATAGGGAAGAGGAAATTTGAACCTAGGAACTACTGTCCACGGTATCTAATCTTAACCACGAGGCTAACAAAATTTCGGTTGATTTTGTTACAAAGGAATTGGTGCATAAGCTTGATTACTCGCAATCTTATTATGCGTTCCTTTACTAACGTCCCAAAGAACACTCCACCGATGGTGTTTCTCGTTCCATGCCAAAATAATACCCTCCACCACGGTAATTTTACAAACTTTACTACAGGGTAAATCCAAAGCGTGAACATTAATATAGTGGCCGATATCACAGAATGGAACAAAACCACCTTCTATGTCATTGGTCGGTAAAAAAATAACTTGAGATTCACCTTTTGGGATCGCACATGCAAACGGTAAAGAGTAAGGTGCACGACATTTAAGTTTGAGGGTTTTACCGTCACTAAGGTTATTAGTCACGGTTACTTTTACCCCAAGAGCGTGGCTAATTTCCCAAATTGACGATAATGTTAGAAGTAAAATCGTGTAGATGAAAACGATTGATTTTAAATCCGCCATTAGATTTTACTTGTAATTTAAATGAAGATTATGAAATTTGTGTTATGATGATTTTGGTGGACGTCTTTTATAGGAACATGTTACATATGTACCGTAATACAGATTATATGTTACCAATGAAAATCATTTACTTCGTATTTTGTTAAGTTAATTTATGGGATTTAAAAGCGGATAACTGAATAAGGGTTACAAAATTTAATTTCATGAATAAAAAATATTTAATATAGGAACGTCTTTTATGAGATTTTCGTTACTAAAAAGACATTTATAACTCAAATAAAAGCCATGTAGCCATGTAGGTGATGTAGCTACTTTTTAATTTTATTTTATTTTTCTAAAAAATAAATTTGTACTCGCCTTCAATCGGATAACACACGATCTTGTGTTACGCTCTGTTATACGAGAATTTTGTCAAAAATAATTATTTTAATATCTATTGTAATTTCTAATTAACGAAGCATGATATTTGTGCCATTAGATCAAATACGTTTAAAACAATATTAGCAGGAAAATAGCTCACCCGATATAGGAGTACTCCGTAACTCTTTTAAATGAATTAAATTTCTGGATAAGTGCGTGGTGTCACGATTCACGAGTATATTGTGTGTCGGATTGATGCGAAGTTTGATCAATCTTTCTAAATTAAATTAAAATTTAAACCAAAATAAATTAAAATTTAAATCAAATAAATAAAATAAGAATATACGAGTAATTTTAAATCAATATTCTCTCCGATTTTTATTTATTATTAATTTGATTAGTAGAATATTTTAATGAAACGGAACAATAAAAAAAAATTGTAATTTGAAAAAAAAAAAAAAAAAAACATTTGACATTTCCTATATTGACGTCATTACTATAGAGCAACAACAAACAAGTGACACCCCTCTTTTGTCCACCTAACTATCCAACCTTGGAAATTTCTAGGGTTTCATCAAATCCCCAAATCCCCCGAATTCTCACGGTCGATTTCCACAAATTGCAACAATGGCGACACCACACGGCGGCGGAGGCGGCGTGTCGATTGAGCCGACGGTGTTAGACGACATAATACGGCGGCTTTTGGAGGTCCGATTAGTCCGACCCGGGAAACAGGTTCAATTATCCGAATCCGAGATCCGACAACTTTGTGTTTCCGCTCGAGAGATTTTCGCTCAACAACCTAATCTTCTAGAACTTCAAGCTCCTATCAAGATTTGCGGTATCGATTTTCTCCATTTTCAGATTAAAATTGTTTGTTAATCTTCAATTATTTGATGATGATTGATAGGTTTTTTTTTTTTGTGATTTATTAATTATTGTGTGTATTGATTGTTGTGATTTATAGCTTTTGGATTAAAAGAGACTAATCATTCCAGTAAATTGATTAAAGTATACTGTTTTTTTGAATTGTTTTGTGTTATGTTATTCACCAGTTGATTGTTCTTAGTGTAATTAAACAAATAGAGTGAATATTGAGGGTTTATCTAGTTAATTTCGGCTAACTTTCGTGTTATTCGGGGATTGATTGAGATTCTTAGTGTAATCAAACAAATGAAGTGAATATTGACGGTTTATCGAGTTAATTTTGGCCAACTTTCGCGTTATTGGGGGATTGAGAATTCTTAGTGTTTCGGCGTCTGAAGGGAGGAGAATGCCAGAATGGTGAAGTGTTGAACTCATGAACGGGTTTTGAAGTGTTTCAATTCCATTGATGTTTGTTACGAGTATATCATATTAGGCGAGTCATTAGTAAACGGTTACTGAGCTTTATGATTAGGTTATGCATGCAATACATGATCAATCCGTGTCTCGTTTATTAAGGAAAGTGCTGAAAGACTTGTCAAGAGGTTTTCTTATAACGCTCTCATTTAGACGGTCTTACTTGTGAAATCAGTTTATTCCTCATAATGGGTTCTAGGTTGTTTCTCTTGCTAGACCGTCTCATGGAAGTTTTCTATTTTTGTTCCTTTGCCTAAACTGAGATTCTAAGTGGCTTTACACGGTTAATAGGTGCTTCATGCTTGTACACAAATTGGTCATGTATGAGCCTCTAGGTAGGTTCGATGTTTTCGTTTCCACGTATTTTTTTTCAGTGTGATGCAGTTCTTGTAAGTAACATGGCAGTATTTGTTGGATGCTTGTAATTTTGTATTATTAAATCCAAATGTTTTATTGTTGGTGAATGTTCGTCTGAATGTCAAAGAACTAAGAAAATGCCTGGCTGCTGATATTCCAGGTGATATTCATGGGCAGTACAGTGATTTGTTAAGACTTTTCGAATACGGCGGGTTTCCTCCTCAAGCCAACTATCTGTTTCTAGGAGATTATGTCGATCGTGGCAGGCAAAGTTTGGAGACAATATGTCTTCTTCTAGCCTACAAGATTAAGTACCCCGAAAACTTTTTCCTTCTAAGAGGAAACCATGAGTGTGCTTCCATCAATCGTATATATGGATTCTATGATGAATGCAAGCGGCGGTTTAATGTCAGACTTTGGAAGACTTTTACAGACTGCTTCAATTGTCTTCCAGTTGCAGCATTAGTTGATGACAAAATCTTGTGCATGCATGGTGGTCTTTCTCCCGACCTCCAAAACATGGATCAAATTAAGAACTTACCTCGTCCTACTGCTGTCCCCGACACTGGTCTGCTCTGTGATTTGCTATGGGCTGATCCTGGTCCTGATGTTAAGGGATGGGCGATGAATGACCGAGGGGTTTCCTACACCTTTGGTGCTGATAAGGTGTCTGAGTTTTTGTCAAAGCATGATCTGGACCTAGTTTGCCGTGCTCATCAGGTTATTTGTTGTCTGCACCGAGTCTTGTATGAGATAGTCGAACATCTTAGTTGTCCCTAGACTAGCCGAACCCAATACACCCGACAAAATAATCCAACCCGACACCCGAACAGCATACTCGAGTTCGACCCGAACCAATATCCCTAATAAAAGTGACAATAACATACTCAAATATGACCGAACCCAAAATGACCCAGCCGTCCCAAAGTCCCAAACATAACCCCCTTTTTCCTGCCCTGCCCGTACTGTCCCGTTTGTCAGATCTAGTTGTCTCATACACTTGTATATTCCTCTCCCTTAATCAGGAGTAATTGTTAATGGGCGATGTTTTGTGTTAGTAACATTACTTTGTTTTTTCTGTCGATTTCACTTGTTTAGGTGGTAGAGGATGGGTACGAGTTCTTTGCAGATAGGCAGTTGGTTACTATATTCTCGGCCCCTAATTACTGTGGTGAATTCGACAATGCCGGAGCAATGATGAGTGTTGATGAGAACTTGATGTGCTCTTTTCAGATTCTGAAACCTGCGGAGAAGAAGAATAACTTTTTGTCTACAAAGATGTGATTCCTGCATCATTTATGGTACTTGTAATTTGAGAAAGTAGTTTTTTTTTTTTTTAGTTTGATTTTTCACCTTTGATTGTTCATATCCCATATTTCACCGGTATGTTAAGTAATGAAGTTTGACTGGGGTTATCTGTAATCGAGATTAAATCACTCTTTGCTCATAAATTGTCTAAACCATCACCGGTTCACTCTCTGCTTTCACCGGTTCCTTATCTACTTTATGAGACTGATGTGGCATTCAGTGTTTACTGTTTAGTGCTATCATTACTTGTTTTTGAACCGTTCTCCTCTGCGTGCCAGTTTTTTGAAGAGCTACATGAAAACTGCCACTGTTACCTGTATATCCCGTCTGAAGCCTGCATCATTTTGATCAAGCGTGGTCATAAAGACAAATCGGAGCACATCAGTTGGAAACAATTGATTCTTGTGATGGTATTCTTTTGTATATTGGCGGTGGCAAAGCTGCTGTTAACTAGATTTGTGGGTATTGTTTCTCGAAAGAATGTTGTATGTCACTGTTGAATTTGGTATACTGCTAAATTTGCTAATGATGATCTTCACTCTTCAGTACATTTGTTAGTTGTTGGTATTGAGTCTTGGACTTGCAACGGCCCTCCAGCATCGCTTTTGCTTCCACAATGCCTTGGTCTCAGCTGCAACGATCTTCTTTGTTACGCTTCCTCGTTGCACTATCGTGGTGATTGTTCTATTTCGTTACCACTGCATTGTCTTCAACTGTCATTTTTCAGTTTTCTCAACCCGACCCGAAGTTGATTTAACCCCAACCCAACCTCGACCTTGACCCGATTGATCCGCTTGACAGGTCCAAAGTCCAACTAACTACAGCCACCCAACACAAAAGAGTTCATCCATCAATTAACAAGTTGTTGTCACAGACTTAGCAGCCACAAAGTCTGGGTGGTGTAGTCGGTTATCACGCTAGTCTCACACACTAGAGGTCCCCGGTTCGAACCCGGGCTCAGACATTTTTTTGGCTAGTCTCACGCTAGTTTGGGTTGTGTTAAGTTGAGTCTCGTACACGAGAATGACGATGAGTAGAACCCTTATTTTAATACGAGTATCTAATAATTTTTAACTAACGAAGGAGGATACGTACTTTTTTTTGGTGCTATGGAGAGGGGTAAACCCGGAAACGAAACACAACGAAGGATGATACTCTTGCCACTAGATCAGATGCTATATTACCCCAAAAAAATAGCTCATCCGATATATACTTGGTAACTCTTTTACATGGATTAGATTTTTGTATAACTGCGTGGTGTCACGAGTATATCGCATGTCGGATTGGTACGAAGTTTTATCAGTGTTTCTAAATTAAAATAAAATTTAAATCAAAATAAATTTAAATTCTAGTATTAAAATAAAATTTTAAATAATAATATATAAATTTAGAAAAAAAAAAAAAACATTTGACATTTCCTATATTGACGTCACTACTATAGAGCAACAACAAACAAAGTGACACCCCTCTTTTGTAATTGTACACCTAACTATCCAACCTTGGAAATTTTTAGGGTTTCATCAAATCCCCAAATTCTCACCGTCGATTTCCACAAATTGCAACAATGGCGACACCACACGGCGGCGGAGGCGGCGTTTCGATTGAGCCGACGGTGTTAGACGACATAATACGACGGCTTTTGGAGGTCCGATTAGTTCGACCCGGGAAACAGGTTCAATTATCCGAATCCGAGATCCGACAACTTTGTGTTTCCGCACGAGAGATTTTCGCTCAACAACCTAATCTTCTTGAACTTCAAGCTCCTATCAAGATTTGCGGTATCGATTTTCTCCATTTTCGGATTAAAATTGTTTGTTTATCTTCAATTATTTGATGATGATTGAGAGTTTTCATGTGTAAATTGGGTGTATTGATTGCTGTGATTTATAGTTTTTGGATCAAAAGAGACTAATCATTCCAGTAAATTGATTAAAGTATACTGTGTTTTGAATTGTTTTGTGTTATTTTATTCACTAATTGTTTTGAGATTCTTAGTGTAATTAAACAAATGAAGTGAATATTGTGGGGGGTTATTGAGTTAATTTTGCCCAACTTTCGCGTTATTGGGTGATTGTGATTCTTACTGTAATCAAACAAATGGAGTGAATGTCGAGGGTTTATGAGTTAATTTTGGCCAACTTTCGCGTTATTGGGAGACTGCGATTCTTACTGTAATCAAACAAATGAAGTGAATATCGAGGGGTTATCAAGTTAATTTCGGCCAGCTTTCGCGTTATTAGGGGATTGAGATTCTTGGTGTAATCAAAGAAATGAAGTGATGATTGAGAATGGTGAAGTGTTAGAACACAGGCACAGGTTTTGAGGTGTCTCAGTCCCATTGATGTTTGCTATATCGTATTGGGCGAGTCATTAGTACTGTTAAGAGTGTTAGTGAACTTTACGATTAGCTTTATACATGCAATTTTCTACTGTTGGACTTTGTAGATGATCAATCCGTTTCTCGTTTATAAGGAAAGTGCTGAAGAATTGACAGGAGATTTTCATGTTAAGCTCTCATGTAGACGGGTTCATAATGGGTGAGATTCGCCCAAACTGAGATTCTAAGTAGCTTTACACGTTTACTAGGTGCTTGTACTCAAATTGGTTGTGTCACTACTCGTGTATGAGCTTATAAGAGAGTAAGGGGGTTTGATATTTTCGTTTCTGCTCTTTTTTTCAGTGTTTAT